>JAQPPZ010000676.1:9886987-11206816 GCA_028583015.1 Wollemia nobilis | reverse complement strand
CATCGTGATTTCTATGATATTTTAAAAAGTCCCATGAGCAAGACTGCATGGCATTGATGGTTTTTTTTTCACTTTTAAAAATTGATCACAATAGTATTTTTAGTTTCCCATTCTTGTGCAGAAGAGATGCTTTTTTTTTTTACCTGACTTCTTTGAGTAGGTGAGCATATCTTTCCTAAGGGAAATGGGTCCATATATTGGCACTTAAAGGTACTGTTTTATGACCATTTTAATGGCAACCAAAACACCTTGAAGAACATCAGGGATGCTTGAGGAGGACATAACTATTTTCTCTCTTTCTTTTGGAACATGATACTTTATCAAATTTCTTCAATTGTTTTATTTTCCTCTCTAAATGATTAGAAACCCATATACTACAAGATCTTAGTTGAAATCTATATCTTGGAAACTTTATGTAGATAATAAATAATTTTTAGGAGCTAACTTTCACATGGGATGTTTTTTTAATGTCTGCCAACCACTTATTTCAAACGTGCTAGTGGAAGTCTATCACTTCATCACCCCTTAATAGTATTAACTGAAGGATGATTCACTCGATGCATATTTACTTCTAAGAGGACTTAAATTGGCATGCCTTTTTAATCATGTGTGAAATATGACACTTTTCTATTATATCTTTTTATATGACATGGCTTTGGTATGGTTACCTATTGCATAGTTCAAGGTGTGCCACCTGGTTGGTACTCTTTGCATTGTTGTTGACTGTGATTCATTTGTCTTTTGGGCCATGGAACGTGCATCATTGGATTGTTAGTGGAATGATGCATACCATCCATATTCTAAATTATTTTGTCAACTGTGGTGGTTCTATCAAACCCTATCTAAAAAATGACCTTCTATCTTCATTTGTTGATCAATGCGTATTGTTGGATCTAACCATAATATATGCATATCATTGATATTTGAGAGATAAGACAAATAACATGGGATCTTTGAAAAGTCAATAAGCTTGATTATCCCATGATTTGTACATGCTATTAGATATAGAAAGGATTCATGTGTGCCATCATATCTCTTATATAATAAGACAACTCTCTCCTTTGGCACTATAGTTATCCGAAAAGAACGTGCTTAACTTGAATTTGTGCATATCTTTGGATCTAGCCATGATGCATGCATACCATTAGATCTTCAAAACCTGCATGTTGTTTAGTAAAAGAGGGGGAGAAGGGGGAATTTTAAAAATGTTATAAAAAACCTTTTAAAATTTTAGGAAAATATTGACTTCGATTATTAGTGGCCCTTTTATGAAGCCTTAGTGTCGTGTTGATCTTTATAATTTTCATTTTAATGGCATTGGTTTGTGATCTTAATGAATATTTTTAAAGAATTCCATGACCACATTGAAAAGTTAAACTCTAATTTAAATTTTGATGAGTTTTGATTTATGCATACCACCAAATCTATCTAAGATGTGTGCATACCGTTTGTTTTGACAAAGATGCACAACACTTATGAAAGAGGGCATGTTGGATATAAAATGAAGGGGGGAATTTGAATCTTAGAATAATTTTAACAAAAAATTGACTTGATGACTTATGGGAAGGTGTACTTATGAAATATAATGGATATTTCCTCTAAATCTTAGGCAAGTTGACCCCTTTTGTTGTGTGCATGCCACAAAATAAATTTTTTGATACATGCATGTTGTTTATTTCAATAGAGGTGCACGATACTTATGGAAATATGTATTTGCCATAAAATGAGGGGGGAGAATACAAACCTTAGGGAATTTTAATATAAATTTGGCTTAGTGACTTAGAGGTAGCCCTTTTTATGAATTATCATTCACTCTCCTTTTAAACTTCGGGTAAGTCAACTCTTTTTTATTTGTATGGGTGATTACATCGTGTTAATGATGAATGTATACTTTACAATATGGAGAAAGTGCTCAAGATTTAATGAAGATGGGGGGTGCATGACTTGAGTGGCTTAGGAAAAGCTTAGGTTGATTTAATAAAGCAAGTTTTATGAGACCTAAGCTATAGAATTTTGAAGCAAATAATATTTTGACAGTAAAGTGTGGGGAAGTAGCCTTTTAGAGGGTATGTGCATACTATGAGATATTTTCGTATGCACGTGTATCATCAGATTTGGTTAAGATGCAAGGATTTTAATATAAGGTGGTGCATGAACATAGATTACTTAGGTGGATTATATTAGGAAATATTCATTTGGAGTTAAAGTTCAAGCAGGTAATTTTCTTGGGAATGCATGTGTTCCATTAGATAATTTTATATTGTGTGCATACCATCATATACATGGTCGATGCATGAGTTTTAGTCCCAATAGGGTGCATACACATGATTTTATTTGGAAAATATTCAAGAATTTGGGAATGATGAATGACCTTTGGGATTTATTTTCGGGGACCAAGGTTAGGTGGATATAAAATTGGGGAAAATTAACCCTTTTAAAACCTTGGTATATTTGAGGATTAATAATTTCAAAGGTCCTATGGAGATTCAATTGAACATGGTGATGTATGAACACATGGTGACATAAGAATAGTTGAAGGTTCTTGGGAGTGGAAGGGAAGGTAGCAAAACTTGTCTTATGATTTATGAGGGGGAATAATGTGGTCTTGAACCTCAAAAATTTTGTGAAGCATTTGGTAGAGGGTGTTGGATATGACCTTAGAAACCTCTTGAGAATGAATAATCCTTAACCAAACCAGGCTATTGAAGGACCTTGGAAAATTCTACAATCAAGGAATATTTTATAGGATTTTGACTAGCCTTATTGACATAAAACTTGGAGGTCATTTTTATTTTTAACTAAAAAAAAACAACCTAGACCTAAGACTTCATATGACCTTTCAAAATTTAAAATTTAGGGGTACTTTTCAAGTTGGATTTTAAGGATCCAGCAAGATGATGTGTGAGTCCTAAGTATTAAAGCATGTTAACCCTATTGGATTACGTGGAGTTAAGCTTCACTTGAGGCCACACCTAAAATTTATTGTATATTCTTATATAAGCCCTATGGGCCCTTATACACCTTCTATAGGTGAATTTATTGTAAAATTTTATTATTTAACCTAAAGGTTGAGTTTTTAACTTTGACCTAAGGTCTAATGTAATTAGGAATTTATACCTCTTCTTACCAATCATTTATCTATCGATTGGAGTGTAATTCTCTTTCCTTCAATATATTGTTTAGTGTTTTAAGGGAACCCTCTCTATAATATGTATTATTTTATGTATGAGCTATTTTTATTTACTTGGGTAATGAGTTGATTTTTTTCACTTATAGAAGTATTGTGTAATCCAAAATGGTACTAGAGTAGGTGTGAATATTTATTACTTTATCCATATTCTATGGTTATTTCAAATAACCATGACTAGAAGCAATTAGAAGCTTTGTGTATTGTTGATAAATTTATAGGGCTTCTTGATAAAAATTCCTAGGAGGACTTGGTTTACAAGGATAATACTAGAGTTCAATAGATTCATTCTAGAATAAATAATTGTCAAGTTCTCTTCAAATTCAAAATCTAGAATGATTCAAATAAATCCAACATACTCCAACTAGCATAGATCATATTTAAATAACAAAAGCTTTATAAAAAAATGAGACAATGATAAGTGAACACATAATTGATATAAAAATTTAAATTTTTATTACAAAACAAATGAGATTTAGCCTCCACAAAAGGTAGTCTTAGTTTATAACAAGCAAAAAGGAAATAACAAATCACAATAGACTTCAAATAGATCTAGAAAATTTTGGTTTCAACAACTAGGGCTTACAAAATATATAGAAACTTTGAACCTCTATCTCAGATATCTAGCACAAAAAATGCTCTATTCACTACTCAGCCACTCGGACTTGAGCAGATAAATATGCATAATTTGCACCTCTATCTTAGATATTTGGCACTACAAATACTCTACTTAATGCTCAATCATTAAAACCCAAGAAAATCAATATGTAGCCAACACACATGTCGAGAGATATTCAATTTCCAAGATATATTTTCAAATAGTTACAAGGTCATATTTATATAGACCCATTTTCTCCAACTTGTGAGGATAAAATTAGATCTAGATAAAATATTATAAAATTAGATCTAAGATAATATATTATTATTTTTTTGACATACATTGTAATCTAGATAAAATAAAATTTGGATAGAATACTATAAAATTAGATTCAAACAAAATATTATTTTTACAATTAAGATAAAATATTATAAAATTAGATCTGGATAAAATATTATTTTTTGAAATATTGTACTGTCATTGATTTTCATCCTATCAGCCTTTATAATGTCCTTTACAAAATACTCACTAAATCCCTAACCAATAAACTCAAATCCATTCCCCCCCACATCATTGCTCCTAATCAAGGTAGCTTGGTCCAAGGGAAGCTTATAATGGACAATATTACCACCTTCCATGAAATTATCCATACTATCTCTAAAAGTGGTAAGGTCAGGTTTCTTCTAAATATTGACATGAATAAGGCTTTTGATAGAGTTTCATGCTTCTTGTTCTCCATTTTGTCCTGGTACGGATTTTATCCTGAATGGTTGCTCTCATCAAGGAATGTATTTCTACTACCAATTTTTCTATTTTGGTCAATGGTTATCCTGCAAGATTTTTCAAGAGATTCAAAGGGCTTAGATAGGGTGACTCCCTTTCATATTTCCTTTTTATCATTGTTACTAAATATTTAGGTAGAACCCTCACCTCTACGTGTTCCAAAGAAGAAATATCTGGTGTCAAAATTACCTCCTCCCTTCAGTCAATCTCCCACCAGTAGTTTGTTAATGATACTATCTTGGTCATCCTAACATTTGTTCCCTAAGCCCACTCCATCAAATCGATCCTCCTTTATTTCGAGGCTACTAATGGTTAAAAATTTAATTTTTAGGAAAAGTAATATTTACTTCATTAACACCCCTGTTACACGCCAAGCTCACATTGTTGCCATCTTGGAATGCTCCATCGATAAGCTTCCTACCACTTATTTAGGATTCCATCTCTTTTATGGCACCTCAAAAAAGTCTATCTGGAATTCTATCATTGATCGTATTCAGAAGAAACTGGCTAGTTGGAAAGGAAGCCTCCCAAGTCAGACTGGTAAGGCCACTCTCGTTAAATCTACCCTCCAAATTATACTAGTTATTCCTCTCCATATTTTGTATACTGATTGAAGTCTACAATAAAATTGCTATGATCTAGGCCAGTGCTGAAACATCGTATCCATTTGGTTGTTTGGTATCATGTCTATTCATGAAAGTATCATGGCGACATTGGGATATGAAATATCCACAATATGGATTTGGCTCTCATTGCCAAGCAATGGTGGAGAGTTCTTACCATTAAAATTTCCTTGTGGGTTTCCATCATGAAAACAAAAAATATTTGACACAATAACAATTTATGGAGGATTCTTCTCCCATTTATGGCTTGGTAGCTTGGAATTCCATTCTTAATTCTAGGGAGATTCTCAAAAAAGGTATTCACTGGAGATTATGCAATGGTGCCAAAATCAAATTTTGGAAAGATCTCTGGTTTGGAGACCAGCCCTTGAAGGATTGTGTGGACCTCATCATCCTAAAACTCATCACAAAATCTTTGTTTAGATATAAGGTATGTCATTTCATTCAAAATAATAGTAATTCCTAGAAGATGATCCCTATCGTTGGTCTGTTTAGTGAACAATATCAATATGATTCTGTTCTATCCAATTTATTGCATCTATGTGTCATTCCTTGTCATACCTTCAAGGATGTGATCCTATGGGACCCCACTACCAATGGTCTATTCACTATCAAGACTACCTACACCCTCACTAAAGACCTTTCATCTCCTTGTTTTACTTCCTCACTCATCTAGAAAAATTATTTCATCCCCAAAGTGAGTTTCTTTTTCTGTCTTATCATCCAAGACATGATCCTTACCCTTTTGAACCTCCATCATCATGGGTTTTATTTTTCCAATAATTGTTACCCGTGTCTCCAATATGGTGAGTATACCACCCATATATTCTTATCTTATCCTTTCTCCTATTCCATCATATCATCCATGTTTTGCTTTGTTGACATTGCTTGGGTTCCAACCGCCTTCCTAAGTGACTTGTGTGTTTAGTGACCCAGTCATTTCAAAATATGTTATCTCAAAATTTCTTGGTTCTTATGTCTTCCCAATTTCCTATGGGAGGTTTGATGCAAGTACAATTCATGTGCTTTCAATGATTCAACTCATGATGCCTATCACATACTTTCTAGAATTATCCATGCTACTATAGAGAATTTTCCATCACTTTTAGTGATGGTGATGCTAAATCCCATGCTAAATAATTGTTGGCATATTATCTTAAGATTCCCAACTGCAACATACACTCCTAGCCTCCTAAGTTTTATCTATATTAGATAAAATGGTCTCCTCCTCCTAGAGGCTTTCTAAAGTTGAGTTTTTATGGAGCCACCAAAGGAAATCCTGGGTCCACTAGAGCTGGCAAAATTATCGGAGATCACTTTGGTAATATCATGATGGCACACCAATCTAGTCATTTTATAGAATATAGGGCTCTTCACCAAGGAATTATCCTCCTTCATAGCATGTGGTGTTCTAATGTGTTGATCGAAGGTGAATCCAAAAATATCATCCATTATTTTCTCTTAGGATCTCAGTCAATTTCTTGTAACATCACAAACATGATATCTGAAATTAAGTGGCTCACATGCAATCCTTCACGAGTATTTCTTTCAACCAATTTTACTATGAAGACAATCATGTGATCAATCTCCTTACCAATTTGAGGATTTCTAAGTAGTGTTTCATAGTGTGGAAATGAGATTTTCCTCTTACACTTATCACTATCAATGATCTTGAGGTTCTTGAAGCTCATGAATAGTAAGACTAAGAGGTTTGAGTGTTGGAATCCCATGTGGATTAATTTGTATTTTCTCCATTATTTTCCTAGTCACACTAAGGGAAGATACATTACTAGGAGTGCTCGCATGTCCATCGACGGGGAACTTATGAACAAAAGAGTTGAAATTAGTCAAAGGGTGATTTTTCACATGGTGGATACTAACATAATAGATAATGTCTCGAGTGACAGTTTCCCTGGAGTGACCACTAGTAACTATCCTATCACTACGAAGGTTTTTGGGACCTTTCATATTGATCACAATTAGGTGATAATGAATATTTGGTGGCCCTATATTTTTTCTAGTCAGCATCGTGATTTTTCTTCAATTCCCTCATAGGTGGCAACTAACATGGTATTTTGGTCATTGTTCTTCTTCTCCATTGGTGGTGTATTTCCCAACCCCCCATGTTCTTTGATCAGTGTGCCTTATGGTTTCGTAATAACCACCCAACTATCTCATATGATTGTGTGTCAAGCCATCAATACTATCAATGGAACCCTCCTTAAATGGTGTTGACAACCTTCACCTTTGAATTTGATGCCTATCCATTAGTTGAATATTTTGCTTTACCCAAAGCTTCCTATTTTTTGGTTCGACCTTCCAATTGGATCTCTATTAAAAGTTTCAACCTGTTCATGCTGATCATTTCCACCCTATCCTCAATCATACTCCATGCTTTTTTGGAGCATGGCACACATGTTATGTGCCACTACCATTCATGGAGTTGGGTCGAGACTAGTTTCCCATTCCTTTTAATCATTATTCATCAGCTCTTTGAGATGTTTTTCTCCTTTCATCATGTTTGCTATGGTGCACTCTCCTACACTTTTCTCCTTTGGCCTAGCTCTATTTTAATGGCTGAAGTCAAATCTGCTACCCTTCATTTGAATGCCTTGGTCAAGGATATTTTTCTTGACCATGGCTTGCTAAAATTCCTTCAGTTGTTTCATGACCATGATTCTGACCTGTCCCTTGAATTTGTTTGTACGTGGGATTGAGGTAATTTTATTATCTGTGGCTTTATTTTTACCATCATGATGAATCTACTTGCTAAAATAATGGGGATTATGAATGGTAGAGAGATCATAAATCATGAGAAGCACTCACTGTAGGGAGAATTAGCCCTGTTCGAGGACCACGATGAATCCCTTACTAGGGATAAAGGTGGTGTCATTCGAGAGTCTCTTAAAACCATGGTATGTGGTAATTATTACTATCCTATAATACTTCACCTTGGATAGTCCCAGTGATGTTCTTCAAAGTTTTCATCTCACCTTTCTCAACCATTTATGGGGAAAGAAGACCATTAACATTTCATAGTATCTCTTTCTATATGTTGAGAATTTGGTTATCAACATTAAGCATAGTATTTATTCCCTCCCTTTGCACCAAGGGTTACACCTAGTGCTTTACTGATATGTTTTGGATCGATAAAATAGGAGAGTCGTGGGTGCAATGGTGGTGGAACCTATGGATGATAATGGCACAGTTGGAGGTGGTGATACATCTATGTTCCCATGAACTAATCTATCACTAGAATTTAATACAAGGATGGAGGGGAATCTGGGTACCAGATGCTCCGCCAAAATTAAAACCAATTGTGGTAAGCACAAAGCACTAATAGTTAATGATAACAATGCCTCTTATGACTCTATATTTTCAACTAAAGCAGGATACTACCCCCAAGAAGAGCCATCCTCTTGAGGGCACCTCCACCAAACTGCCTCCTCTTTTTACCTTCAATATTTCATGTTGGACCAATTTATCTAAAAGAGGCCACCTCTAGGACCTTCATGAAATTATGAAGGCCCTAGGGAGAGTAGCTAAGATGACATCTTTCTTGATTTCTTAGGAAGTGACCCTCCTTGATGAGTATAAGGATCAATTTAATATCTTGAAAGAGTTCAAGAGCCTGGTAGAGGCTAATGTTCATGATTTTGTAGGCCATACAACTATCTAAGTGTGCCTTTCCTAGTTTCCCCTATGTGGATTTTTTTTTTTAATTCTATTTTTTCCACCCCTGGATGGGTATATGGTTGGTTTTTCTTTGATGCTGCCCCTACGTGGGTTTTTTCTTTTTTTCCTATGTTCGTTGCCCCTGTGTGGGTATATGAATGTTTTCCTTTGTTTTTGGTCCTCCATGGCACTATGGAGAATATTTATGTACCTATAAATTCTTGGTGTTTCCACAACCCCTACATGGGTATCCGAGACGTTCTTTACCTCTTGGAGGAGGTTTCCTCTTTTGGCCTCATGAGGCCTACATTTTTTGAGTTCTAGTTTTGTACCTTTTTTGCTTCCATAATGTAAAAGGTTACGAGACCCTTTCAAAACTCCTATACCAATAAAAAATATCCGGAGGAAATATCTTAAAATTATATAGATAAAATATTATTTTTGTAGTATGCATGGGAAAATTCAATTTAGATAAAATAATATTCGAATAAAATATTTCTATAATTATTTTTTGATGTTGATTTCCTGCAAACCTTAAGGTGCTCCTGTATAAGACACCCAAGATACAAAAATATGAGTCCCTACTCATGAAACTCCTATGACTGAACTATCCTTTTTCTCAAATGAGCAAATTCTTCTTTAGATAGCTATTCATTCTTCATAGCTATTTTTCCTTTTTATCTTACCAAATACACATAATATTTACTTTTGATCACCTTCACAATACTTTCACATAAAAATTCATCAATTTCTTCCCTATTTTGCTATAGCATTTGATCATTCCAATCAAAAATTTCATAACATCCTCACAATGTATAGAAACACTATTGTTTACTTGCTTTTGGATGCAAATCAATGACATTGAAGATTGATAAAATATCAATCTATGGTGGAAGACCAACTTCATATGCATTATCAAAGAATTTTCATAGGTTCATTTTTTTTGTATTTTAATTTATTATAGGTGCCCTTGGGAAACCTCTCTTTTTGTAGAAATACCATAACTAGATCACCAATTGCAAATGACTATACTCTCCTCTTCTCATTACCCTTTTCCTTGTATGTTAAATTACTCCTTTGAATTTGCTTTCTAATTTCCTCATGCAATAGTTACATATATTTTATGAAGTCTTTGGCATTTGAATTTTTTTATTAGAAACCAAATTTATCAAATATATAATATCTCTTAGAGGTATTCCATAAATAATATGGAATAAGAAAACACTAATTGGCCTTTTAACAAAATTATTATATGCAAATTATGCTTGGGCATGGACCATATTCCACTGAGTAGGTCTAGCTCCAACTAAATTTCTAAGTAGATTTCCAAGACTATTGATTACCTCCACTTGTACATTAGTTTGAGAATGATGGGAAAACTAAAATCTAATATGGTACCCAACCTTTTCCATAACATCCTCCAAAAATGAATCATAAACTTAGTATATTTATCAAATGTAATACTTCTATGTAAACCAACAACCTTACCAAATCTTGGAAAAATATTTTGGCAATATTTGATGCATCGTTGTTTTTTTACATGTTATGAACTAATCTATTTTGGAGAACCTGTCCACTACTATGGAGATACTATCATTTCCCTTCTGATTTCTTGGTAATACTAATAAAAAATTCATAATAATATCTTCCCATGGTCCATATGGAATAGTTAATGGCTTATACAACCCTCTGTTCCTACTATTTTCCTTTTTTAATTGATAGGTTATACATTTAGCCATAAACTTCTCTACATTATATTTTATAGTAGGTAAATGATATTTCTATTTTAGTTGTAAAAGGGTTTTGTCCCTTCTAAAATTACCACTAAGACCCCCTCTATACATTTATCTTATGAGGTTCTCTCTCATAGAGCCTTGGGGTATAGATAATTACTGTTTTTTAAACAAAAATCCTTCTTGAATAAAGAAATCTTATATACCTTGGAATCTTGGCATACCCTCTAGATCTCAATAAAATTAAAATCATCCTTGTATAAATATTTCAAGTAATCAAGTCCAATTACCTCATCCTCCATAGTCTTCAACAACAATATTGTTTGGCTTAGTTCATAAACTACTTTGTTTGACTACTTAGACCTATATTTTAAAACAAAAGAGTACCTTTAGAGGTATTCAACCCATTGTGTTTGTTTCTATTTCAAATTTTCTTAGTTGTTCATATACTTTAATGCTTGATGATCCATATAGAGAACAAACTCCTTAGGCAATAAGTAATGCCTTCATTTCTTCAATGCCTAAATGATGGCATAGAATTCTTGGTCATAAATAAAATACCTATGTCTTACCTCATTTTAATTTCCCACTAAAGAAGGTTATAGGTCTACTCTCTTGACTCAACATAGCTCCATTAGCTTATCCACTAGAATCACAATCCACTTAAAACACCTCAAAATTAGGTAGTGATATTACAAGATGTTTGATCACCTTCTTCAAAAGCTCAAAGCTTCTTTCTACGCCCCTTGTCCATGTTATTATACCCTTATTCATACAAGAAGTCAATAGTGCATAAATTCCACTAAAATATCTTATGAATTTCCTTCTAAAACTAGCCAATCCATGGAAGCTTCTTACCACTATATCACTTTATGGTGTTGACCACTATTAAATTACCATTATATTTGTTGATTCCATGTTTAACCCTTCTCTAGATATAATAAAACCCAAATATATTAATTATTTCTTAAAAATGAACAATTCTTTTGATTTATTAGTAGCTTTTCCACTTTAAATTTTTCTAAGACTTGTCTCAAATGTTGTAGATGTTCTTTAGTTTTTCTAATTATCAATATATCATCAAGATAAACCACAATAATATTTTACAAAAACTATATTTACACTTTGTTCATTAGTCTCTTGAAGGTATTAAAGGTGTTGGTCAAGACAAAGGGCATAACTAACCATTCATATAAACCATCCTTAGTTATAAAAGTAGTTTTCCACTCATCAACATGTCTTATCCTAATATGATGACTTCCACTTTATAAATCTATCTTGGAAAAATATCTAGCACCACTTATACAATATAATAAGTCATCCATTCTAGGTAAGGGAAACCTATACCAAATAGTAATCTTATTGATAGCCCTTGAATTAGTGCACAGTTTCCATTGACCATTCATATTTGGTTTTAAAACTACTAAAACTACACACAAACTTATATGTTTCCTAATCAATCCCCTATCTAATAAATCTTGTGCATGTTTATTTAATTTGATAGTAATATTTAGATCCATATAGTGGGTGCTTTGTTGGGTAGAATATACATGGCATTAAATATATTAGATGTAAGATTTACCTCATATGTGGCAATCTTATATGCAAGTCCTTAGAGATAATTTCTACACAATATTTATATATAACTACAAATTCTATTGGAATATCATCCTCCTTAGGTTCTTCTTGAGGCAACACAACATAACTTTAGAATAACATCACATCATACCTCATTATAGTACTTATCGATATTAAAATTGATATCACATTGATTAGACACCATGACTTGATGGCTCTTTTGCAAATATGAAACCTTGTATGGGTTGGGATGTACCACTATTTTTAATTTCAATTTCTCCATCATATTTATAGATACTAGGTTGCTATTACTATCACTATCTATAATAAGCTTACAACACTTACGCTAAGACCTATATTTTATTCTAAATATGTTCCTCCTTTGCCATAATTCAGTTCCCTTTTTAGTTTTAAAAGTACTCTCTTGAACTTCAAATTCTCGTCATTTTTTGATTCCATGGATGTAGCCATATCAACTTTTATTTCTTTTACTTAAGCATAATAATTCCTATTATCACCCATTATATTTCGTTTAGTAGCTTTTGGGCATTCATATATTTGATACCCATGTGCTCCACAACTACAACAAGTTCCACTGAAACCTCAACCACTTCATTATGATCCAAATCTTATTCCTCTTGAAGATTGAAATCCTCCTCTTTGTAAACTACTCACTACTTCATCTTCATTTTTGTTGGGGCTTTATCCACATCCAACTAATTGCTTTCCATGAATTTTACCTCTATTGATATTTTCTTATTGATTTTTAGCTAACTTATCTTTAACCTTTAATGCATAATGGTATGCCTCTTCTATCAATTTAATATTAGGTATACTAATTTTATCTTGAATTATTAGTCTTCACAAATTAATATATCTTAAAAAAATTTCATTAGTATCATTAGATTAACAAGCTTGGATTATCAATTTGTAGAATTCCTTTGTATATTCTTTCACACTCAAATGATTTTGATGGAGATTCTACAACTTATATAACATCATAGATTAATCAAGCGGTAAACATTTTCACTTCAACTTACTCACAATTTGATCTCGTACTTTGATCTTCTCCTCTATGAACTCTTTATTTTTGAACTTGGTTGCATCATAATGATGCAAAACCTTTTAGTTTAGTAACAATGTTGTTAACCCTCCTAGATTCTTTAATTTGCTCATCCATCAACAATTTTAAAATTAGACTACCAACATAATTATAAATCCATCCTAGGCTTGTTTCTTATTTTAGCAATAGCCTTGATTACCATTTCTTTAGGCTCTTATCTTTCCTCTAATTATTTTTCCTTTTATTTTCTTCTAAATCAATTACTTCTATTTCTATTTTTCTTCATTGGATAGTTTCCATTGCTTCTATTTATGTCTGTAAGCTTTTGATGGCTTCCAATAACTCTATGTTTCTAACATTTCTAGGGCATCCTCTTTTACCCAAAATTTGTATACCTATTTCTATACCTTTGTAGGCTATTCTTTAACTCTAAGATACTTCAACCTATTACTTTGATACCACTTGATGCAAAATCTAGAATGAGTTAAATAAATCCAAAGTACTCCAACTAGCATAGATCATAATTACAAAATAAAAGCTTTTAAAAAATGGTAAATGGGATAACAGGAAGTGAATATAAAGTTGACATATATTCAGATATAAATTATAAAATAAATGAGGTTTAATCTCCACAAAATATTATTATAGCCAAATAGAAAATAATAGAAAGTTACAATGGACTTAAAACAAATCTAATTTTTTTTGGTTTTAGTGGCTGAGGCCCACGATACAAACAAACACTTTTTACCTCTATCTCAGATCTATAGCACCATAAATATTATTTTCAATAATCGATCACTCAAACCCAATTAGATAAATATGCAAACTTCACACCTTTATCGCAAATCTCTAGCACCATAAATACTCTACTCAATGCTTGATCACTCAAATCCAAACGAATCAATATGCAACCAACACACATGTCAAGAGCTCTTCAATTACAAAGATATATCCTAAAATGGTTACAAGGCCATATTTATATAGACTTATTTTTTCCAACTTATGAGGATAAAATTATATCTGCCTAAAATATTATGTTTTCAACATGCATTGCAATCTAGATAAAATTAGATCTACATAAAATATTATAAATTTAGATCTAGATAAAATATTATTTTTGCAATATAGATAACATCAGTTTTGGATAAATTGTTATAAAATTAGATTCAGATAAAATATTAATTTTTTTATATGCATGGAAAATTTCAATATGGATAAATCTAGCTCTAGATAAATTAATATTATAATTATTATTATGATGTTGATTGCCCATGAACCGTAGGGTGCTCCTGCATCATCTTCCTCTCTTGAAAATAGCAATATTTTTTGCCTTGTTTGTTTGACCAAATGAATTACCTAATCGTCAAATTAATATTTCTAGAATTTTTCATATACCTCATTTATCTTTTATGGATTTTTCAAATATATCTATTTCTCCTCCAAATTTAATTTTCTAGATGCATCATAAATGGGAGGATAATATGCATAGATGCTAAGAAAGTAAGGAAGAAGATAAATAATTTTAGCCATCCTTTTATTCCAAAGAAATCATGGGCAAATTTCCATGCATTACAAATACCTCCAATCCACTTGACAATATTTCTAAAATGGTCTAACAACCTTTTTGTTGCATTAGTGTAAGAGGATGGGTTGATTGTCTATGTTCAAGAAAATGTTGTATAGTAAGAAACAAAGCAAGTATGAACAAACCATCAATATTTCTAGATTCTTTACAAAATTTTAAGGGGGTCACAATTCAATAATCTTCTCTATTTTCACTGTAGGTACTCCTTTTTTGGATTTAAAAAAATTCCCTTATTTTTAAAAATTTTAAATTAAAAAAGAGAATATTTTGTTGCTAAATCAAATATGTATGATGTTGAAGGGGTGTATATGGGACTATGAATAAAATGTTTAGGGGTATGTGCATGTCTTAATCCACCCTAAATACATTATGCTAAATATGAGGAAGTAATGATTTGTACATTACACCCTACAAAACCTTAATGAAGGGTAGGTTGATCATTGCCTAGCCTATGGAGCTATTATCATAAAAAATGCATGGATTTTTCCCCCATTGACCCCTTTTGCATGGGAAATTTATTTAAATGGAAATAAACCCTCTATTATATTAATATAAGGCACTAGACTTAGTGTCTAGCATGTACTTTGCTAAGGTACTCCCTCTTGGTGGTTTGAGTTTTGAACCTCATGCCCAATTTTTTGGTAAGGAAACTAATGATGTGTTAGTGGCATATCAACATAATGATATGGAAATGAATATTTAGCATGATGATATGGTTGATGTTATGTTCATCAACATGGAGAAATTCAAATAAATTTTTAGTATAAAAAGCGGCCAACCAATCATATTTCACCATCTACATCTTATTCCTCATTAATTCTCATACGATTAACATTAAAAGTGGCATAACATAATTTTGGAGCATATCAAAATATGATACATGGCATCTCCTCATTCATTTAAAGTCTATCTTTCAACTTTCTAGTAGCATACCTTTGAATAGGTTGGTGGCATGTGGTAGTATAAAATTAATTGAACACCTATATAATCAACATTTAAATGGTGACTTTCTAGTCAATTAGACAATGACACATGACACCGCTCATTTGCTATAGGTATATGTTTAATTTTTAACTTTTCAAAGGTTTTCAAGGAATTTTTTATGATTTTGAGGGTATAATTCTAAGGACCATGATTTTTTACACATGGAAGTATTTCGAGTCCACTTTTTTCAAGTCACATGTTTTTAAGCTCTACAATTAACAAAACTATTTTTTGTCACAACTGTATACAAGGGGCTAAAATTTAATAGGAAAGTTATAGATAAATATTGAGGCTCTACTCTAAAGTAAAAGACTCCTTAAATATGTGAGTGGGGATCGATAATATATAGATTTTTATGAATATAAGCAATTATTTAGGGATAAGAATGATAAGGCCCTTGTTGTTATAACTTCTCATGTTGACAAGATCTATGAAACTCATCTCAATTACATATGATATCCATAGAATTTGTTTGAGAAATTTTAGGACCTATGTGATCACATTAATTCTATTAAATTAATATATTAGAGGTAAAACTATCTTGCATATATATGCTTTTAATACCATGTATGAATACATTAGTCAATTCAATAAGCTAGAATATGACATATAAACTACTAGGAACATGAACAAGAAGGATAAAAAGAAGAAGAAAAATAAGGAAGTAGATAGTGGGTAGAATATTGAACTCCTCAACATTGTGTTAAACAATATATTTAAGCCATGTGAGACCATTTCCATTGCATTTAAAATTATTTAGGTATAATTTCCTATATCTACTTTCCCTTCTTTGAATGATGAGTTCAAGTATCTTCTTCATCATCATGCTCACAAGAAAAGATAAGAGGTTTATTCTCCCGCTAATTAGGTTCATGCAAAAGAGGTAATAAAAATAGATATTGAGAAGAAGTCTAATTAGGAGGAGAAGAAATGTAAGAATCTATTCAAGAAACCTATTTGTAATTTTTGTAAGAAGGAAGGGAACAAGGCTAAATTTTGTTAGATTTATATCAAGAAGCTTGAAGAAGCATCCAACCAAGGGGTTGTTGATGATAATAACTTCTATGGTCAAGGTGAGGGTGATCATAATGATTAAACCTCATAGGGTAATTTAGGTACTCATTCAAAATATTGGTAGCTCGATACATGGCCAAGCATCATCACATTTTACATAACTATAACACATAATATTTTAGATATTATTCTCATTGGAGATGATTATTACTTACAAGTGGCTAGTTGTGGTGAGGTTAATATTTGTTTCTCTTCCTTTGATGAAGTTCATGTACCTAGTGTGGTCTTTAATCTCTTATATATATTGTATCACTTATATAAATAAAAATATATAATTATGGCTTGACCAGTGGATGATCAAGGATATTGATGATTGCTTCAATACAATTACCTTTGACTATTCCAATGAGATAGATTTGATGTATAATTTAGGTGAATTACCTTCTCCATCTTCTCCTTCTTCACAGAGAGATATTTTATGACCATGGAACCATAAGTAGATGATATTAGTCATATAAAATGCAACAAAATTAGATGTTTTGGCCACAGGTCATTGAAGTACATGAGCTACCATCACTTAGATATTAGGATTTTTTTAATATCTTCCCCTAGTGGTGTTTGCAAGAGGTGTGTCTTAGGGAAGAAACACCAAAATTGCTTTACAAAAAGGACTACCATGAATACTACACAACCTTTGAATTTATTTCATAATTATATTTTTAAAACCATGAGGACTCCATCCCTCTCTAGGAATATGTGTTTTATTTTTTAATTGATGACTTCTCCCATTGTGTTTGGATGTATACTACTCATACAAAGGATGAGGATTTTATAAATTTCAAGGTCTTCATGGCATTAGTGTAGAATGAACTTAAGCAAAATATAAAGTACATTAATATTGATAGGAGAGGTGAGTATGTTAGTATGTGCCTACTTTAACTTTGTTGCTAAAGAAGTATTGGTTATAGATCTAGTAGAAGAGGAAGGTACATAGATGTATTACAATTAATTACCCATAAGTTAGTATAATAGGCCAATAAACTTGGTGTGTTAGACAAAAATACTATATTCAAGCAACCCAAAGTAATCCTTGATATCCAAAAAAGACTACAAGAGTGAAAACATACTTATGACATCCTAAAGGTACCAATACATAGAGTGATAGGTGAAACATAGTAATTGTATGGAATTAGGATATCTAACGTATTTAACGTCTAAAAATGACTCCTCATGGATGAATAGATAAAGAAAATATTTAATGAGGAGAAGAATAATACAAAAAGCATGCTCCAATCAATAAAGTTATCAAGTTGGGATGACTTCCAATGAAGCTAAAGTAAATATCAAGGTAAAATAAAGGGATTTATAAGATCTAATAGAAGGATATTGTAGAAAATGAAGAAATTCTAATGGAGTTAGATTTGCTAGGCAATGTGAACTAGCAAGGACTATTGAAGGTACTCCCATAAGAGCCAGGAGATCCAACAACTTTTAAATTTTACAATGAGATGGTTCCAATTTTATAGACTCCATGCCCAACGATAAAGGATCTAGGATGTCTTCCTAATTGAGCTTAGTACCCTAAAAATCACAACAAATATAGTAGTATGAATACTATCTTTGGATTCTTTTTGATCTAGAAAATTGACCTAATTTCTAATTTAAGTTTTGTATCTCAAAATCCAAGTTTCAACAAGGTTGGATATATTTTCCATAGGCGTCTCTCAACCTGTAGATTAAGGCAAATCCATGGTTTTCTCATTTGGATATCTAATATATATTAACTAAATTTTATGAAATAAAATGCACACACAAAAGCAAAAATGGAAATTAAAATGTATAAAGTAAAGTGCAAAAAATAAATTCATGAAGTGTAGTGTGCAAGAGACAAAAGAAAATTTGACTATCATACCATAAAAATATAGCATGTGATCAATCAACATATAAAAAATTGAATAATACCAATGTCTACCAATTCTTTTGATTATAAAATTGATAAGAAAATGATAAAATGGGCTAGAAGGGTTTTATCCAATGATCACACACTTGACAAACCATGAGGATGGTGCCTCTAATGGGATGCACAAGCATTTGTCAATTTCTTATATCCTCATAAATACAAAGAACAATATAGGTTTCATAGAGTGTAGTTGTATTTTCTCATGATCAAAATATGAATAGAATGAGAGCCATAGGCTTCTATTTATAGTAAGAGTTTACTCTTAAATTACTTGAGATGAAAATTAATTACTCCTAGTAAAAGTAAAGAATTGGGTGTAACTTTAGCAAAAGTTTGTACATCCAAATGTTAAATGCATCAAATTATGTCTCTAATAGGCTTATAATGCTCAAAAAATGCTTAGTGTTCCACAAAATACCAAAAATAGCACTTTCTATAAGAGTTTTCTTAAATTCCATGCTAATTTTTATTTTTGTGCCTTGTTCGTACGATTCGCTTAGCTATGGTAAGTGATTCAATAAAATCAACAAGTAAACTATGCATCCTTATTTATAAATTCATTCAAGAAAATAAACAGATTTATTAAGTGAGTCACTCATTTGATCGAATTGGTAGGTTCTTTTCATAAATCACAACTTCACCAAATATGACCAAATTTTGGTTTTTCAAAATATTTCCTACCATCTAACCCTATGCTACTATTTATGCCTTAATAAAAGTTTAAATTTTTTAAAATTTAGTGTCAAGGTACTAAATTTATGATATATTCATGGTATTCAAATATTTATTGGTATAGAATCCTAGATCCTTCCTCTATATTTATGTGTAGTCTATAAAATTGGAAAATTTGCTATAAAACTAATAAAATTTGTTTCTCTTGATGTCATGCATCTTTAGCTAGTCTTGGGTGAAAATAGACCATCAATTTTTTCCACAATGTCATCAAGTAGATACACTATTCCATGGTATTTAGCTTCTCCTACTAGGTCTTCAAAGATATTTTTAGAGAGATCTTATCCATTAGCTGCTAGCTCTGTTAACATGAATTGAATTTAGATTTCTACATAATTCAAAGGTATTTCATTCATTGGATTGATCTCTCTTATTTTACCATGGCATAAATAACATAATCATCTAGGGTATATTTCTTATGATCAAATATCTTTGGCATTCCAACTATAATTAACACTTGAATTTCTTTGTCCATTTCTTAGAGTCTAGCTTTTAAAGAGGCCAAGTTGTCTTTGTAGTTTTATAAGTCCGTATAGATATTTAGGATATTTTTTATATTCTTTATCATATATTTATAGTCTAGCCCATGCTTCTAGGCCTATGTTGGGGTCATTTATGCAAGGATTTTTAGAACTTGTGATCCTTATTGTGATATCTCGATAAAAAATTTGGTGGTATAGAATGGTTTTCTACTGCTCTTGGAGCTCCTATCCTCATAGGGTCACCTTAAAAACCTACAATAAAGACCAATTTGGGACACAAAAAGAATGTAAAAATATGTTCATTATAGTGGTTGATGGAGATTGATGGCAAAGTGAATGATGGATTTAGTAAGTAGATTTTGGTAAAGTCTAGCTATGAAAATGGTGGATGGATCAAAATGAAGAAAATGAACCTCTATTTATAGAATTTGGAGAGGTTAGAGGGGGTTGAGGTGTCCCATGAGGTGTCTCCTAAGGTATCCCCTACAAGGTGTCCCCTAATGTGGCATACCTCATAAGTGTATTTGGGTGAGAGAATCCCTCACCCACCTACATGTCATAAATGAGCATGGGGATGTGGAGTGGAGTTGGAGTTAAATCCTAAATGCAGTAGGACTATCCATGATTTAAAGGTTGACTTGGATGAGGTGGAACATGACTCACCCTTGACCCATGTTTTGAAACCAAAAAGTCCTCAAACATTATTTATAGATTTAAATGCACATGAAGATTTGAAACAAAGCAAGGGTTGCATTTGACTAAGGTTAGGTTGACCCTAGGTTAGGTGTTGACTTTTAGGTAAGGTTGAGGGTGACTCACCATGTCTCCCATGCTTTGAGATAAAAAAGTCTTCAAAATTCATTTAAGGCCCTAAATACTCATGGTGAGATGTGTGGAGAAAGGGTTAAGGTTTACCTTGTTAGGTTGACCCTAGGTTAGATTAAGGTCAAATGGATGAGGTGGAGCTTAGGCTAGTCAAAGAGTAGATTAGGTGACGTGGCCAAGAATCAAATTGACCATGGGTAGAATTTGAATGTGAGGTAACTTTGACCAAGGTTAGGTAAATATGATGGTTGCATGAGGACCCATAGTTATGCATAGGAAAGAGATTAAGTGGGCCAAGGAGGATTATGAATAGTGTTTTTGATAAATGAATAGTGTTTTGAGGCTAACATATGTAAATTTTATGGGCTTTGTAAACTGATTAGTTGTGATGATGGGAAAAGTGACAATGTGCAACTTTTAGGTGTCTACATTTAACTCTTTTTCTCCTACATTGTGTGAAGATATGGTGTAGTGCAAAAATATTTGATACCAAATTGATGGTTTGATTTTGAAGAAGAATAATTTATGATGGATGATTATGTATGATTACAACCTTTGTTATATTGCAATTATTATTGGGAGATAAAATACAAGATTGCATTACTATCATGATCAAAGTAAAATTTCTCAACTATGGAAGGGATACATATTTTGAAACTTTACCTTTGACAAATTGTTGAGATTGATTTGATTTGGTAAGCCATTTAACCCTTCGTATATTTATGTCAGGTTCTTCATTCATGAGTGGTCTTATGATTACCACTCCAATGAAGGGAATCCATGAGTAACCTATAGGCTCAAGAATTGATCCTATCAAATGTTTATTTGAATTGGAGTTTTATTGAGAAGAGAAATTTTTCTTTTCATATGCCCCAACAAATGAGAGCTTGAGATAGTCTCTGGAAAACATTTGTGAACAAGCATGATTTCTAATCTTGAGTGTTTGATTATTTATCATTCTTAAGGTAAAATTTTTTTGTATGATGTCTACCCCCTCAAGCGAGTCAGTGGGAGAAGAAAATTTAAAGTAGTGGTGAAATGCTTGACAAAATGGTTGATGGAGTGATAGAATCTATCCTATACATGAAAACTAAATGATAATGAAGAGGTAGCATGATTTTAAGGTGAAGATAATTATTTTCGGGCCATTCAGAAATATTCAAAGCAATTTTGTTTGGGTCACAAGGTAACCTGCAACCCAAAAAGTTGTAGGGTACCCTACACCCTTATGGTCACAAGGTAACTTGCAACCCTGAGACGTGCATCCTATAAAATCTTAGTCACAAGGTGCACAAATTATTTTGTGACTTGTGAAGGAAGAGAGTTATAAGGGGAGGAGAGATTTAGGGAGCTTTCAAATCAAATCACTACTAAATTAGAGGTCAAAGTGGACGAGATGTCCATGGGTGTTGTGCAAGTGGGCATTGGAGGGTGTGTAGTTTAGGTAAGTTGACCAAGTGACCCTCTTTTATGAATTTCAAGGAATAAAAGGAACCATAGGATACTTTTTACATAAATGAAACCATAGTTTAGATAATGCATGGTGAATGAAAATGAAAGTGGGGTGGCATGTATGCATGTATATTTTTCTGGTATGATTTTTGATGTGTATGTGTGTGCATGTTTGCATGTGCATTTGATGAAATTTTCTAAGAGATTTGTACAATTGAGTGAAATGGGTAGTCAAATATACCTACATATGTATGGTCGCATGTTACCTTATGATTATACATTGTACGATTGTAGGATAACTTGCAACTATATGATTGTACAAAATTTTCTATGGATGTACACAATTTTTTTTTTGTTTTTGTTTTTGTTTTTTGAAGTTGATGGAGTATTGATGCTAAACAGTTGAAGGATGTAGAGCCAAGGCATCACTTTCATCCCTTGCTTATGGATTTGAATAATATATGTGGCACAAGCAAGAAGTAGTGGACGTGAGATGTCTATTTTTATGGAGTGGCAAAGATGGTGATCATACATTACGACCACTCATATTTAATTGCATTGTGTGAGTGGTAGGATCTTGATCAAAACACTTGTCATTTTCTAACAAGGGAAATGACTATCATGTTTGAGGATATATATATCGTATATATCAACTACCAATAGAGGGATTGATAGTGATTTCCATGGGGAGGGGATAGAGGAGTGTCATACTACAACAAACCTTTGGGGATAGATGACAGGAAGTGAAAGTGAGTAATGGTGGTGTAGATATGGGAGCCGAGTAAAGGGGTGATAGATAGATTTGGTGAGGTAGTAATAGAAAAAACTAGGGTTTTAGAGTGGGATATGAGGGGAGATATAGGAGTAGCATGTGGCTTAGGGGGAGTAGTAGATGTGAGGGCTAGTAGCCCAAGTGGATCAATAGGTGGCCTTGACATTGAGGTTGAGGAGTTTAGTGAGGAAGATTATAACATATATTTAGTATGACACATGAGATAACATCTAGAAAGTAAGGCAAGCCCATCCAAGGATAGTGGAGAGGGTGTAGATGAGGTGGTAGTAGGTATAGATGTGATTGATGTTTTAATGACCATGAAGGTAGACTTGAGTATTTTTCTATGCAACATGATGGATGCATTGAATGAGGCTGATATGTTATGATATAAAGTATGCTATGTGGAGGCCATGATCATAGAGTTAGATATGACCTATATGTAAGAGAGGAATACTTTTGAGTTGGAGAGATGTTGGGTGCTAGCTGAGAGGGATACAAAGAGGCAGGTGGAGAGAGTTAGGGTGTAGGGGGATGAGTTGTAGTGATAGCGTGATGCATTGGCAATAGTATTGGAGAGATTTGTAGCAAAGGCTTAAAGCCACCAGAGTGAGTGAGAGTTGATGGAGGTTGGGGTGGCTAGATTAGGCAAGGAGGTAGAGCAGTAGAGAACTTAGAGTGAGGTGTCTACTTTATAGGCTGAGCTTTATGAGATGTAGCATGTGAAGGAGAACATCAAGAACCTCTTCTACATAGAGGGTAGGAGGGTGTGCAATTTGGATCTATGATTATAAAATTGAGGGATAAATATCTTGAATTATATAGAGTCTAAGTCCTAGTCATACTAAAGTAAGAGCACACCATTAGTGGTTGTATCAGTGTTTCAAGTAGTAGAGCAAGTAGCACCATAGGAAGAGGGATTTACCCTAGGATAGAGCAAATAGGGGGTCCTAAGGAGGGATAAGGAGCCTCCTAGTAGACATGAGTAGAGCGGAGAGAATTCCAATGGGTAGCAGATCTAAGATAGCCTACTTATTTATCTTTGGCATGGTGAGTGTACCACCATTTTTCTTTTGTATATGATAATAGCTACATATGTAGCAATATATATATGGCATGAGGTATATATATGATTTAGCCTTTAGGTGATTTTGATGATGTACAACCCATTTTATGATATGATATATATATGATGAGCTCTTTTGATGATGTACAATGGTGTGATATGTATTGATTGTGGATGATGTATGTTTATGGTGATTTAATACATATGAGTATGTATTGATAATGGTAACTGGTAGATAGTATATGAAATATAGCATTTATTTGACTATATGTAAATATGTCAAAATATGAATGTTTGGATGTGAGACATGTATTGTATGTATACTTGATATGCATGTTCATGGTCATAATTTTGGAAACCCAGATTTGGTTTTGATTATTTCAAATGCTTGAATTACTCAAGGACAAAAGGATAGTCATGTTGACCAATTACCCTAGCATGAAAAAACAAACATATAATCTGCATGATGAATGCAATATAAAAATAAACATGAATCGATGTAGGTAATACAAATGATATTATTAGTAAGTGATGGAAAACTATGTACAAAAATGATGAAGATAAAACTCGTTATCAATAGAACTAGTGATGATGTTGTTTTCTCCTTATTCTTAGGATCATTGGATGTGTAGAAATTTTTTGAGAAATTCAAACACCATAGTTTAAATGATCAAACTCATCTACTAGTCAATCAATATTCTATAGAAATATTGATTATCCTAACTGATATTAAGCCTATCATGGACCTATGTATGTACATGATGTTAATTTATCTATTTTCAATGATATTGGACTAACCAATTACAACCTTAGCCAATTTTAGCTAGCTCATCCACAAGCATGCATTAGTATGTACAAAAGAAGGTCGCTAATGTCATAGACATGTCACCACTCATAAAGCATTATCCATTTCTAAATAGACATCTATAGCCTCGATGGAGATTATAATTATAATCTATCGATGTCACTCCACTATCGACCAAGCATCTATAGCCCCAGTGGAGATATCTAAAATACCTTAGGATACCAAGGATTCAAGCTTTTTGGTAATGCTCTTTTTTTCTTTGCTCATTTGAGGCTTTTGTACTCTTTTCTTTTGCTTGCTTTTTGCATTTATTTTTGTAGCTTATCCTTTTCTATATCCTTAGGCTTGAATCATGCAAATGATAGGTTGACCAAGGAAAACTATTCACCTGATGGTAAGGCTTACATAAGGCGTTGTCCTCCCTATATCCAATTTTTTTTAATGTGTGAGATGTGTGAATGGTCCACAAAAGAACTCAATTCAACCAAGGGAAGCTTTGATATGTTTTAGAATTTGATGGCATTTCATAGAGGTTGATTGAAATGACTATGAATGGTTGAGTAACAAAAAAAAATCTCGTTACCATGTAACTGAGAATAGAAGTGGACACCACTAGAGTCATGTTAACGAATGTACATTTAACTCTTTAAAGGTATTTTGTATACAAAATATGGTATGCATATGTACAAATTGAGTTACAAAATAATGTAATGATGAATAATACAATATAATGAAAGTATAGGTGGGTGAAATGATAGAATACAGATGAATGCAAACTAATATGTGACCAATATGTTCTTGAGTAAGAAAACAAAGTGAGTGAGTTTAACGTGAATTCAGGAATCTAAAATTTTACTCAAGCGACACAACATGATCTTTGTGGTATGTATAGATGCATGTGAAGAGGGTATTGATCACCAATGTGTAGAGGTATCAACATCATAAATGAGTGTGGATTATGATGGAATATGCTCAACAGTAAGTATGTGAAATGAGTGGAGAATGGAAATAAAAGGAATAATAGGAAAGAGAGAAGAAGAAGAAAATATAACAAAATAAATGTATGTAGCCACTCAAATATTGATCATACAATATTGATAGGGAATAGAAAGAGAGAGCAATAAGACAAGAGGAAAATAGTACCAAATCAAAGGTATGTAGTTACTCAAAGCATGACCATACAACATTTACCTAAATCATGAAGCATCCAAGAGAGAAAGGGAGAAGAAAGAGATCTTAACCAAAGGTATGTAGTTGCTCGAGACATGAACATACAACTTTGACAAGAAATATAGGAAGAGGAAAGAGAAAGAGAGAAAATGATGGCAAAAAAAGATGAGATATAAAGTACATCATAGATGGATGGTTTTGATCTTGTTTTATTTTTTATATTATTATTATTTTTTAATGTTGTACATTTGTAATAATCGAGATTAGCTCTACAAAAATCCAAGAAGTATAATGGACATTAGTCAAGTATAAAATGTATGGAGGTGAATGATGTTGAGGTGTTTGGGCTCCTCAATTTCTTCAATATTTGCAAGTGATAAGCCCCAAAACCAAATTTTCTCATGATGATATATGGTCCTAACTAGTTTGGTGCACATTTATCATGAAGATGGTATGGTTGATTGGTGTTTTGTTGATTCTCTTTAAGGATTAAATCTTTTATTTGGAACTCGTATTGATGGACCTTGTTGTGGTATGCACATCGAATATAATATTGATAAATGTACATATATAAAATAGCATTGATGCAACGTTCATCTAGAAGGATAATTTGATCTAATCATGCTTGATGAGTAGTATCATCATCAATAAATTCTTGTAAGGAAATCCTCAAAGAAGGAATTTTTGGCTTTAAAAGCATGATGGTCTCTGTGCCATAGACTAAAGAGAATGGTGTTTCCCCAGTATGTATTC
The DNA here is from genome assembly GCA_028583015.1 of Wollemia nobilis. Lineage (NCBI taxonomy): Eukaryota > Viridiplantae > Streptophyta > Pinopsida > Araucariales > Araucariaceae > Wollemia > Wollemia nobilis. The sequence continues at coordinate 11,179,976 of JAQPPZ010000676.1, read as the reverse complement.
TAATACTAAATATATAGGCCTAGATTGCTAAAGGTATTTGGATATTCTAATCATGATGAGATTGCAATATTTTTACAAAGAATAGTGAAAATTGTTTTGTTGGTAGCTTTTTATTGGCCATTATCATGGGGGTAGTATGGATTTTAGAAGCTACATTGAATGTTGTATTTATCACACAATGCACAAACATTATTATCCTTGAAATTTATACCATTATCAGAGATGATTTTTTTAAGGAATGCCAAAGTGAAAATAATATATTGAGTAATAAAATCAATAATATTAGGTCCTATCATTTGGATAAAAGGAACTACCTCATCCCGCTTTTTAAAATACTCGATAGTAGTAATAATAAACTTATGATTTCCAAAATAAGCTAGAGTAATTTTCTCAATGATATCTAGAACCCATTGAGAAAAGGGTCACATGGATTGGATAGGCTATAATGCCTGAGATGGTAGATGCATGAGATTAGCATGTTGCTACCATTTAATGCATTTATTGACATATGTAAGCAATTGTGCTTCATGGTAGGGTAATAATATCCTATGCAAAGGATACATTTGGTGATGTCCATTCCACTGAAGTGGCCATCACATGTATCATTATGGAAAAATACAATAATACGATTAACTTTATGTAGTTCTAGAAAACGCAAAAGGATGTTGTCATAGTTGTGTTGATATAGGATGTTGTCATAGCTATGTCGATATAGAATTTTGTCTGGGTTGAATTCAATACACTATTGAGAAACTATGAATCCAATAAGTTTGCTTGAGGTTACACAAAAGACACTTTTTGGATTCAAACATACGTTGTGTTCAATAATTTGATCAAAAATTTTGTGTAGATCATTAATGTGTTGATGATTCTTCTTAGATTTAGCCAATATGTCATCCACATAATCTTCCATAATTTTATGCATGTAGTCATGTAAAATGTAGGTCATGGCACACAGATATATAGTTCTTATATTCTTAAGGCCAAATAGTATAACCATGAACATAAAGTACCCTAGGGAGTGGTGAAGGATGTTTTATGTTAGTTATCAGGATTAACCAAAATTTGGTTGTACCTTGAAAACCCATCCATGAGGGATAATATTTTATGATCTACTATGGAATTAACCAATGTATCCATATTGGGTAGGGGAAGTTGTCTTTAGGATATGCTTTATTAAGATATCCAAATTCCTCCCTTTGGATTTGCAATAAGGACCATATTGGAAACCCATTCAAGGTAATTAATTGGTTGGATAAATCCCATGTCTAAGAGTTTTTGTAACTCCTATACCATTAAATAAATTGTAGGATGCATCTTGTGAAGCTTCTACTTAATGGGTTTAGTATTATTATCGAGCATAATGTTATGGATGACTAGATATGGGTTGAGACTTGGTATTTCAATGTAAGACCATGAAAATACCTTTTTTTACTCTTTGAGGAGTGTGGTGAGGATTTATCTTTCTTTAAGGGATGGGTCCTTGCCTAGTTTGATGATATGAGGATTGGAAGAATCATTAACAATATCAACATTGATAGTATCCTCCACAAGCATGTGGGAACCATCCTCTAGTTGAGTAGGGATGGGAATGAGATGTAAGTCCTCTATAGAATTGGAGATAGGAGTCTGATCATCATGAGAAATTTTTGCATGGTGGATAAAAGGAGCATGAGGTACGATGGAAGAAAGAGGAGCACTAGCTAAGTGGAGTAAGTGTTCTGATAGGAAGAAACCTTCAAATAAGGTTTAAAGAAAATATGATCAAAAGTAATGTAATCAATATTGGTACATATGATTTTATCAATATGAGCATCATAATGAAGTGGGGCAAATAGATCGACATAGATCATATTTATCAATGCCATTGAGGTAAGAGATAATGTAGAATCAGTAGAAAAATATTTAGAGGAGGATGAAGGTATGGGTTGATTTAAGCAAGGCTACAAAACCATGGTCAAATAGCAGGGGTAGTAAGGAGACAATCAAACTCATCTTCTATTATGCAAGTGAGTGTATGGATGGACAACAATGGAGAAGTGGAAAAAATAACCATGTCCATTGGAGAGGATGTAAGTGATAGTGCGACAAAATACTTGATGAGATTATTTATTGTATAAGAGGAGGGAATGAAATATTGTGAGGAATAATAGAAGAAATTATCAAAAATGTTGACCATGGAATGAGGTGAGAGAGAATAGTTATGTAAATCACACTCAAGCTCAATGTTGTAACCATCCTCTAATAACCTAAGACAAATTTATATTTAGGCTATTGGTAAGGTGGGTCGATAAGGTTTCTAGGACCTTATTCATAATGATCCAAACCAAATCCATTTTAGTGAAAGCGTTGGAAATAACATCTCACAAAATTAGGATTTGCCATATGATCAAGATAACCACAAAACTTATCTTTAGAATGTTTTGGCTTAGTTATGGGGGAATATGTATTGACACCCCCATAGATAAAATTTATGTGATTTGTAGGTGAACCAAGAGGAATAATGACATCAATAGTGAGGGTGCATTACAAGGGTGACCAAAGTTATGAATAGATTGGAAGTTAGGAGGTGAGACATGAGCATTGTGAATATTATACTCTCTTAGACTAGAGTTGGTCATGAGTATGGAAACATGATACATTCAATAATGCTCATGGTGAGGTGATGATCCCTGATGTGATGAATAATATAATGGTTACAACTCTTGAGGAAGTGGAACAGGAGAAGGAGTGATGGATGGAGACTAGTTGAGTTGGCCATCAAGGTGAGTGGTGCACTATTTCCAAAAATGACACTTAGTTAGAGTAGATAGAATGAGATGGTTAGCATGTTGGAATTATGAAGTGGATAGACAATGAGATTCATTAGAAAGAATTAGCATGAGAGATATCTTGAAATAATTATGGACAAATAGGAGAAATATTTAGAGTGGGTAAAATGGGGCATTAGTAACAAAATTAGAAAACGTAAGAGGTTGTAGCCCAAGATGGGTTGAATATGAAAATGGTGGTGGAAGGTGTTAGAAAGAAAAAGAAAAAGAAGGTTTCAAGGAAAAATGAGACGTATGTTTCACACTTGTAGTAGGATGACCAGGAGGGTTGATCAGTGTATCAACAAAAGGAAGAGATGAGAGGATTGAAGGGTTTTATTTAGTTTTGGATGAAGTGGATGAATATTCAGATGCAAAAGGTTGTACTGTGATAGGTGTGAATTGAGTAGAAGATAGTGGTGGACCTGGTGGAAGAGCTATTGTGTTGCAAAACTGGAAGGGATCCTCATCATCTTGAATGAGATGCACTTGGCCACCATGAAGATACTTTAGACAATGGTGAAGTGTGGAGGGGATACATTTCATATCCCAAATCCATGGCTGCCCTAGGAGGATGTTTTATTACATTTATCCCTTGATGAGATGGCATAGAGTGGGTATTATCTTAATTCCAACCTACATTGGCAAGATGATGGAACCCACTATTTTATGCATAGAACCATAAAAAACTCATAGGTATAGAGTAGGAGTACCAAGATGGATGGGTGGAATTTTGATATGTTACAAGGAAACAGTGGAAATTATGCTTATAAATGAGCCTTTGTTGATTTGAACATGCTTATATGTGGTGTTGTTTATACAAGCTAGATTATGCATCAAGGGGCCAATGCTCTCCCCTTCATGCATTGTGATATCATGGTCATAGAACATGATGAAATACTACATAGATATTTGTATATTGCCAACAAACAATACAAAGGTATTAGTATTGTGTGTTTCCAAATTGATTTACCGTAATATTTTTTTTAAAGCCTCATGATAAGGTTGTGATTGTTGCAAAAGGTAGTATATGGATAACCTAGCGGGAGCTATGCAAATTTTATGAGTGAGACTCCTATGAATGGTGATGACATTGTGTGATATCTATGATGGGTTTCTTTGTATCGATAGTGTAATTGAATAAGTGATGATAGGATAGTTTTCTTTATGATTAGAACAAGTGGGGTAGCACTAATTTTGCATAGTGATATTTATCATACCTATAAAACCTTGTTGGGATGGGTCTTGATTTACATTATTAACATATCAAGATCTAGGTTGATATGTGGAAGCATTAGGTTGTGTTTATGGCTACCCATGTTCTCGTAGAGGTGTTCTATAGATCCCCAAATTTTTATTTGAGGGAGCCAAAGGATTTTTAGCATGTATAACCCCATTGTTAATAAAATATTGTACCATATAGAAAAATGTGAGACAACTATTGATGTCATGTCCCTTTTACCTATTATACTCACAAAATGTGTGCTCATTATAGTTCTTAGAATTTGGCTAATTTGGGTCTTTAGGTTTTGCTTCTGGTAAAGCAATATTCCCAACATCATATAGCTTCTAAAATATGTTTGATAATGGCTTTGATAAAGGAATTCAATTGCATGATGCACATTGTTGATACTATTGTCAATTTTGGGCTTGATTGGTTAGTGGAGGAACCCTAGATTGTTGATATCGTTGTTGACGTTGTTGATATTATTGTGGTGGTGGACCAAGTGTTGAGTTCAACATAACTTGATTGACCTACAGTAATTTTTGAGGATTTGGATTTGGACCAGCTATACTAAATTGGGTGTTGGGAGTGTAATTAGTCTTCTTTTGAAGTTTAACATCACCCTCTTGCACCTTTATCTCTTAAATTATTTTGATCTTATCTTTATTCCTAAGGTTTTCACCTCTAATCTAATATCTTCATGTATAGATCTAAGAAAAAAAATCCTAGTACTTGCATTACTTATTTTACTAAACTTGTCTAACTTGAACAAGGCCTACCAATTCTTTAAGAACACAACTAAATATTGCCAAATATGATCATGAAATAGAAATAAGATTATTCTAATCCATGTTTTCTAATTTATATATGTTTACCTAGATGGAAATATCATTTTAACAATTCTAAAATGTTCTATTATTTTTATTAATGACATATAACACTATCTTTAATTATGACTATTATAAGAGTAAGTCATAAAACTTTCCACTTTTATAAAATTAATTGTGGTCAATTTCCTCTTTCTATATTATATGGGATTTGACATATATACCTATCTTTCATCTTCCTCTAAGTTTTTATCTCTAATGGGTGGTGGACCAAGTGTTGAGTTCAACATAACTTGATTGACCTACAGTAATTTTTGAGGATTTGGATTTGGACCAGCTATACTAAATTGGGTGTTGGGAGTGTAATTAGTCTTCTTTTGAAGTTTAACATCACCCTCTTGCACCTTTATCTCTTAAATTATTTTGATCTTATCTTTATTCCTAAGGTTTTCACCTCTAATCTAATATCTTCATGTATAGATCTAAGAAAAAAAATCCTAGTACTTGCATTACTTATTTTACTAAACTTGTCTAACTTGAACAAGGCCTACCAATTCTTTAAGAACACAACTAAATATTGCCAAATATGATCATGAAATAGAAATAAGATTATTCTAATCCATGTTTTCTAATTTATATATGTTTACCTAGATGGAAATATCATTTTAACAATTCTAAAATGTTCTATTATTTTTATTAATGACATATAACACTATATTTAATTATGACTATTATAAGAGTAAGTCATAAAAATTTCCACTTTTATAAAATTAATTGTGGTCAATTTCCTCTTTCTATATTATATGGGATTTGACATATATACCTATCTTTCATCTTCCTCTAAGTTTTTATCTCTAATGTCTAGTCTCTTAAGTTGCTGGAAGAGTTTTCACCAAGAAGAAACGTAAATATATTCCCTCTCATTCCCTTTATAAATTAGTGACATTTTTATATTTTTAAATTTAAAGTTTATTTTTATTTTTTTGATTACAAATATCCCTCGGTAAATGTGACATAGAGTGAGGGAGACCCTTGGTGGCTTGGAATTTAAACTACCATCTTTGGGATGGTGGGTAGAGTCAGTTCAATCTATTGCCTCTACCTCAAGACAAGGCCAGGCTCTAAGGTTTTGAGCCTGGGACTCCTCTTGGTGAGTGCCTAGAACTTACCAATCCACCCAACCCTAGGGATTAAAATATGTTAATATACTCTAATGTCATATTACTTCGTTCCTCTTTATCTCTCATCAATGATATTTTCATTAGACTAAAAATATAATTTTAATTCTTTTCAATTAGAAAATTTCTTAATTCTATATTTTAGAAATATTGTAATATATAATATATATATTTAATTTTTTTATCATTTTATCTCTTGATCTCATCTTCTTAAAATTTGGTTATATAATTTAAATAGTACTACCCATATTACAAATTGAATGGGCCTAATGATAATACTATGGAACTCTAAACACGAGATTAAAGTTCAAATCTAATGGGGAGTAGAGTTGTACACTATAATTTGGTAACCATAGTTTGGATGGATAAATATATATTGGATAAACAACATCCTCTATGAGGGTTGTCTCATATGACCTATGGTCTCATGGATGTTAAAACCCACTTTACCTTTTTAACTTTTCCATTTTGAAAAATACAATATCATATTACAAAAAATTGTATTACCATAGATTATAATATCGCAAGAGTTTCCATTAACATATAAGGATTTCAAATTAGTTAACACTCATATGAATGTATGTCATTTTACCACTATGAAACAAGTTTTTTTTTTTTTTTGTATTTTTTGAATAAGTTGTGTGTCTTCTATTCGATCTATTCCCATTAAAATAACAAAACATTACATTGTTCTTATTATATTGATATTAGGTTAATTAAACCATACACAAGTTACCTTTTTTTTATCAAAGATAGTCTTCATTTTCCTTTCTATGAGATATATTTTTCATATTTCTTGAAATATTGTATTTCCACAATTAATTCCTTGATATCATTCTTATTAAGAGATAAAATCTCACTTTTCAAATTGCCTTATAATATTTGAAAATTTCCAAGATGAAAATCAACACTATAAATAGCTGAAATATTTGTGACCTATTTTCCATTTCTATAAATATGTTGTCTATAACCATCAGTCAGTTCCCTAATACTTATTTTTTTAGGCATATTATTCATGCCCCTAATATTCCAAGATATCATATTTATCATCACTTTTTATTTATGGTTTTGATCCCACTTTTTATTTTTTTTGTGGAAAACATACCAGAAGGGATGCCACTTTCTAATAACATCCAAGGAGGTAAGGGTATCTCTTCCACCAAAATAATCCAAGGCTCGCACCTGGACTACCACCTTTGACATACTTAAGGAGAAAACATAAAACAAAAAAAAATAAGAACACACAAACACAAAAAAACAAAAATATAAAAAAATAAAAAATAAAAAAATGCTCCTTGAGTGTGTCAAAAATATAAAGCACAACCAAACACACACACAATAAGATAATAATAATAATAAAACACAACATGAACCACACATAAAAAATACAAAAACAACATAACAAAAAACAACAGAACACTACAAAGACACAACCAAGAAAAACAAAAAAACCAAAACCTAAAAAATAATAAATAAATAAAATAAAATAAATAAATAAAACAACCAACAACAAACAATAGAGAAAAATACAAATATAGAGAACACTCACACACCAAAACAAAAAATACCAATTAACACAAACATACATAAACACAAGAACAAGAACAATAACAAAAACACAAGAACAAAAAAAAACACGAAAACAAAACAACACAAAAAAAAACACACACATAAATAGAAAATAAAAAAGAAAAAAAATAGAACACAATAATGAAATTTCTAGACCAAAATACTATTAACACAAGAATCAACAGAGGAAAAAAAAGAAATATTATTTTGATCTAGGGAACTAAAATACCCTGACCAAACTAAAGAGAAACAAAAGAAAAGCAAGAAGAAACCAGGTACCTTCAGAACTGGAGCCATCTAAAGAAATGATAGAAAGAAGAGCTTCCCTTATTTGTGAAGCCCACCATCTAGGAGGGTGGCCATAACAAGTAACATCACCTTTTTTGAAAGTCCAGTTAGCTAAAGCATCAACACTCTTGTTTTGATCTCTAACCACATGATTGTAATCAACTTTCAAAAATTCCATTTGGATTAACTGAATCTTCTCAATAATTCTTTTTATTCTCCAATCAACCTTATGATTCTTAGAAAGAGTCTTCAAAAGATTAATCATGAGTTGAGAGTCAAACTAAAATAGAATATTTTCTTATCCAACCTTAGTAGCCTCTTGAAGGCCTCTAAGGATACCATACCACTCAACAAGGTTATTGGATAGAATACCCAAATTCTCAGCAAAAGTAAAAACTAGGGAGCCATCTGAAAGTCTACCAATTTCTCCTACACTAGATTTTCCAAGGTTCCCTCTAGAGGCTCCATCAGTATTGACTTTTCCAAAATCCTTAGGAGGAGGTTGCCAATTCCTTGTTCTATCCATATTGTAATTACTCACATTCCCTTTAAGTTGGTTTCTCTTAGAAGAGTTAATATTCAATATTTGCATCACTTGATCCCATATTTGTTGGGAGTTTTAAGGGTGATTGAGGAGCTGATGGATTGATTCAACTAAATTGGCAATGGTATTTTTCCATATATAGTAAATATCCTTCATTTATTGATTAAAAATATGGTTGTTCCTTTCATTCCATATATTCCAAAGAAGAATTGTAGAACCCATCCAAACTAACTGCCTAATAAAATGATCAACACCCTCTTGATTAGGCCAATCCTTCCGAAGTTGTTCAAAAGTAAAAATTTTGGACCACTGTAAGCCAAGTAAAGTGGTCATTCTCCTCTAAATCTCAAAGGCTAAAGTACACTCAATAAAAATATGGTTGAGAGTTTCCACATTCTCTTCACACATTTCACATCTAAAAGGGCCATGAAAACCATACTTCATAAGATGCTCCCTAGTAAGCACCTTGCTATGTAATAAAATCCAAGTAAATAACCTCACCTTAGGACAGAGCTTTTGATCCCATGACTAAGAAAATATGTTAGATGATTGGCTGGGATTATTATGGCATAAGGTCAAATAACCTTGAGCAACTAAATATTCACCCTTAGTAGTGTTGTTCCATCTAAAACAATCTTTATCATGGGACCAAGAGAGAGATCTCATATGAAGGATGCGCTAAATATCTTGTATTTACCTTTATAGGATTTGATATCTACCAACATCTGAATTACTAGTATGGTACCGATAATAACTAGCCACCTTTATCTAGTTAGGTTAGTGAAGCTCCTCCATCCAAGACCTCCATTCGAGAAACTAAGTTATCAAAGGCTTGTGACCATCCCAAGAATATGTCTAAAAATTTACCTATTGACCATTATGAATGATCCAAAATATTTTTTTCTTTATCAAATCCTCACCAATTTTAAGAATTGCTAAAATGGTATGACCTTTGGAACGTAATTGATAGCAAACAATGTCTTCAAGACTTTTGTTCTCAACATATTTAGCACAAATATTTTTGGTCCAAAGAGCTTGGGGTTATGCAAAATCCTCCAATATAATTTAGTAGCTAAAGCTTTGTTGTTATTAATAGCAGATCGAATTCTAACCTCCCTTCATTCTTAGGAAGACATAAAGTGTCCCATTTCACCAAGGCCCATTTTCTTTTCTCCTTAGTACCACTCCAGAGGAATCGATGAATGATTTGATCCAGTTATTAAAGAAAAACCTTTGGGATATTCAACATGGTAGAAACATAAATATCAATAGCTTGAAGGACTAATTTTACCAAGGTGATTCTCCCCCCAGAAGAAAGCCACCTATTGGTCCACTTTCCAATTTTCTTCTTGACTTTTTCCAACAACCAATTCCAATATTTTTTTTTTTGTCTTTAAATATTGATGGGAATACCTAAATAAGTGATTGGAAGGGAGGTCTTCTTATATCTTAATTTATCCAATACCATGGATTCCTATCTAGAAGAACAGTGAAACAAAATGACTTTAGATTTATCTTCATTGATCAATTGCTCGGTAGTCTTAGAAAAATAGCTAATGATTTGCTTAATGGTAGAAGCTTCCTTAACTGTAGCTTTACCTAAAAGAGTAGATTCATCAACAAATTTAATATGAGAGAGAGGTATAGCTCCATGAGCAATGGTAACTCCCTCAAGGATTTTGTCTTCTCTCTTTTTGGTTATAGCCCTACCTAAGCATTCAATAATAATGATGAATAAATAAGGGGATAGGGGGTCACCTTGCCTAATACCTCTGGAATGTAGAAAAAACTAAGAAGGCTTGCCATTGATAAGAACTAAGTAGGAAAATGAAGAGATACATCCCATAATTCAATCCATCCAATCCTGAGAGAAACCAAATTGCCTCAAAACTTTGATAAGGAAGTGTCAATCCACTCTATCATAAGCTTTAAATAAGTCTAACCGAATGAACATGGAAGGAGATTTTTGCATATCCATGGAATGGATGGCTTCCTAAGCAAGAACTATCTCATAAACTAATTGATGCCCTTCTACATAACCCCATTTTTCAATGGAAATAATCTTATGCAAAAGAGGCTTCAACCTTTCTGCCATGATCTTAGTAATGATTTTGAGAAGAAAATTACATAAATCAATAGGTCTAAAATTTGAGATATGATCAGCCTCTTGAGCTTTTGGAACAAGAGTAATATAAGTTTTATTAATAACCTTAAAAATTTCTTTGGCTTTCCTAGCTTCTTCCACCACCTCTAATAAATCAGCATGATGGATATCCTAAAACTCTTGATAGAACTCATTGGGAAAACCATCAGGACCTAGGGTTTTCCATTTTTGTATTTTAAAAACTACTTGTGTAAGCTCATTGATTGTAATAAGAGTAGTCAAAATAGAGTTCTCCTCAGAAGTGATAAGAGAAGGGATTGCTTGAAGAACATTTTGTTGAGAAGCCAAGTCAAGAGGAGTAGCAGTAAAAATATTGGAAAAGTAATTGAAAATAATAGATTTCATGCCATCCCAAGTGTAGACAACATCTCCAGAATATGATTTTAGGGAAGAAATAAAGTTGTGAGATCTTCGAGCTAGAAGATATTTATAGAATATATTTGTGTTTTGATCACCTTATTTGACCCATTGAATTCTAGATTTTTGCTTCCATAAGAGTTCTCTTTTTTTCCATTCCTCTAACTGAGTTGTGAGTTTAATTTCATCTACACTTGTACTCTCTGTGAGGCCATCTAAATGGATTTTATTATTCAAATTTTCAAGCTGATCTATAACTTCATGTTTTTTATGAACATTCCTAAATTCCTTCCAGTTCCAAGTTTTGATTTTGGATTTAATGTAATGCAATATTTTGGTAAAATAGAACATCTTAGTCCCATACCTAGGTTTACCTTCCTTCCTCCATTTTTTTACTCAAGGATTAAAGGAACTATATCTAAGCCACATTAACTGAAATAAAAAAGGAGAGAAACTCATATTGGTTTTCTATATTTCCACCATGACAGGCCAGTGATCCGAACTAGCATTGTTAAGAGTCTTCACTTTAGGAATATGACCATGGATTAAGAAATTATTAGAGAGCAAGAACCTATCCAATCTCTCCATTATACAAGCTAAGACTTGCCTTCTGTTAGACCAAATCATAAGGCCATAATCTAGTTGGATTTCCATAAGATGGAGGTTTGTAATATATTCGTTCATGAGTTTAGTACTCCTATCCAAATTTCTATTTCCCCCCATTTTCTCATCTAGAGAGAGGATGGTATTGAAATCTCCTATGATCAAGATCCAAGCTTCAGGAAAATGAGAGATAATATAAGTAATATTCTTCCACTATCTTCTTTTTTCCTCCAAATTAGTCAAAGCATAAATAGTAATGCAAAGCATAATTTGGTTGGAATGTCTGATTTGAATAGCTATAGCCAAAATATCCCAACTACCAACCATATGGTGAATAACTACCTCTTTTGGGTCCCAAAGGCAAGCAATGCCACCAGAAGTCCCCTGGGAACTGAGGGAAACCACTTTTCCAGCTGGAAAAATTTTACTAGAAATTGATTCCATATCCTCTATTGACATCTTAGTTTCTTGAAGGAAAACAAGATGTGGATGATTTATTTGAATCATTCCTCTAATTTCATTTTGTTTTAAAATACTCCCTTTGAGTCCTCTAATATTCCAAGTGATGATCATCATTAATACTAGGGCTAAAAATTTTGGTAAGGGCGTTAATCTTACCTTCCTCTACAAGCTTTTCACCTTCTTTTACCATATGATATTGATTAGTCTTATGACCTACCTTTTGATTAGAATCCATCTTCAGTTTTTTTTCTCTATTTCTTGACTTACTTCAATTGAATCTGAGATGGCTTCTAGCCTCGAAGAATGATTGTACACAGTCAAAATGTTACCATAAGGTTCAAAAGAGTCTATATTGGGACCTGTATTATTTGAAGTTTTAACATTTAAAATATTGTTTTTCTTGTGAATATTTTCTCCCTTTTTTCTATTGAAATCCTTTTTTTTTTTGGTTTGTCTCTGAGTTTTTTCCTTTATCTTTAAATTGTGTTTCTAAGATTTTTGTTTCCATTATTTCCTCTTCCTCAATTGGGACCTCATTTGTGGAAAGAATTTCAAATATATTAGTAGATAACTTTGATTGATCCTTCATAACTAGTTTTTTCTAAGTGTTATTCTTCTTAGGCATTTGGAAACCTGCTAAATTTATATCTTCTTTATTTTGATCTAGAATTTTATTTGGACAAACACTAGCCAAATGACCATATTCATGGTAAATTTTACAATGAAAATGAATGTTATCATAGTCCACTACTTGCTCCCAAGTGTCCTCCCCAAATTTTAAAGTGATATTTTTAGGTAGGGGTTTATCGAAATCCATTAAAACACAAATTCGAGCATAAATAATATGTTCAAAATTTTTAGTAAATCAACAATCATCATAAATATTTCTAATAAGTTTCCAGTTGAAGAAAAAATAGTTGGATTCTAGAATTCAATTGGGAGGCCAAAGAGTCTAACCCACATAGGACCTGTAGAAGTTATCTCTTCTTCGGCTTTAAATTTAGTATTCTAGGGCTTCATGAAAAGCCATGCCCTTCCAAAGAACCAGGGACCCCCTTGAAAATTTTTCTCTCTATCTTCATTATTATCAAATAAAACAAGAAAATAACCATTTGGATAAATAGATATTTGTAACTCACCTTTAGTTTTCAACCTTTTTGCAGCCCAAAATTTGAAAACAGATAGGCTCGAACAAAAATCGATGAAATGAAAAATTAGTCCTTTTTTTTCCAGATCTTCAATACCAGTCTGAATGTTGCCCATATCAAGCTTAACAATAGGAGTTCCATCAGCTGCTTTAAGACATCTTGACTTCATTTTCTTGGGATCAATATTAGGTATTCTTGGATGTTTATGGGAAGCCCTAAGATTAATATTAGTATTAGGCTGAGGTTTTCCACCATGGAGGGCATCCCTAAAATTCATATTTGGGATTGATTCTTTGAAATTCTTACCCTTGACAAGGGTTTCCATAGTAGATTTATTTTATGGATGCACCTTAGCACCAGATTCACTTGAGATCTGAGCCATTTTTTGATCAACTACTTGAAACTTGTTTCATGTTCTTTTTAATCCATGCCCTAGATATCATGGAAAGTCCCACTTCTTATTAACACTTGTGATATTTGCTTTTGTTTTTCCATATCGATATTCCTATGGGATTATTTTAATATTTATTTTAGTTTCTTGGGTCTTCCTCTCATTTTGTTATCCACACCAATACTTTCATCTTCATCAATATCTTCATTCACATGAATCATAGTGAGACCTATTATATATAGGTTTGTCTTGCTTTGAAGGATTTGAAGTGCAAATAATAACCTTAAAATCACTTTCTTCTTTATGTTACCCTTGAAACCCTAAAGTGCAAAGATGCTACCTTCTTATGATATCCTAAAAATCATAAATTGCTATGGACTTCCTCCATACCTATTTCCTTATTATGTTTTTCTTGAAACCCTAAAGAGAGGATTCTATACAACTTGATGAAAATGAAGATATGTTACTTGGAATAAACTTGACCTCTTATGTTATATTTAGTTTAAATTTTTCTATAATATTTTCCTTTGAACCTTGTAATTCTCATACCTTTTATCATTTTCTATTTTTTATTTCTTTGCCTCTTCATTTGGAGTGGAATATTCTTGATCTAATCTAGCTTCCATTACAATATGGTTTTCTTGCTTCATCTTCAAGTTTATCTCATGACTAAATATATTTTATCTCTTTCTTCATCATTTTCACTTTGTGATCTCTTTCCTTGTATCCACTCTCATAAAATATATGACATCCAAATGTAATATTCTCATAATTCACTTGCTCATCCTATTCTCTTGATTCAGATTTAATCTTACTATATTGTGATAAAGGATTTAAAATATCCTTATAAACACATATCCTAGTGTATATAACATGATTTTGCTCCTTAGTAGTTGGTTCCTCCTTAATGAATTCCCCTAGAGTGTTTCCAATATTTATTAAAACATCCTTATTGATAAGTTGATATAGAAGTACAAAGAGCCTAACCCATACTAAAAGATTTTAAATAGTTTTTGTCTTAACAAAAAAATTATCTCCATGGTCTTAAATAAAGGGAATTTATCCCCCTAAACCATGGACCATTATCCATTATTTTATCTCTAATTTTTGAACTAGAAAAGATGATGAGGAAAAAAACTTTAAGAAGAAATCTCATACTAGAATTTGAATTCAATATCTACTTCCACTTGATCATATTTTGAATATCTAAAAATCCTAACATCCCTGGAACTTACAAATTATATCCCTACATTTAATAACCATGATATCATCCTTATCATCTCATCATTAAAAACAAATTATATTGTTATGTTTGTTCCTTAGATCAAACTTGCCATATATTTGTTCTTCCTTTTATATTCAACTTGAAAATCCATACTTCTACGTTCTATGTAAGATATATTGACTTCCCATTAAAGCTTTCAAATATAATTTTCCATTTATGCTACCTTTCAAATATAAATTTCTGTCTATGCTACCTAATGAGGCTCACACTTGTTCCTGGCTCCTTCAATGGTTTTTTATTAATTTGAGCACTCAATATTATATTCTAAACATATTTCTCTTTGCAATAAATATAATTCAATTTAATACTTACAAGACTAAATAAACAAAATATAAATAAATTTAAATATCATAACGACGATCTGTTTCCTACTTGTCCAGTGGTCCCCCTTCATGCCATATGTTGAACCAGACTGACGAAGATGGTGTGAACCCTGTATTACCATTAACGAGATGATGGGTGTGTTGGAAGCCTTCACTGATAGTTTGAACCCTGCCAACTATGATGGCAGTTACTAAAAATTGTGATTGTAACCAATTCATTTATGTAACCAAAAAAATAAAACACAACTCTATCTAGCTCTATTGATGATGATAACGAAGTGTTTTTGCATTATAAAATAAAAATATAATATATATCATTAAATATTATTAAATCTTCTAAGGTTATACATAATAACATTAATCTAAAGTTAAAATTATCCTTTTTGTTTATCATTTTCATGTCCATTTTCATGTCCACTAATTTTAATCAATATTAATTAATCTTATTAATCATTCAACTTATAAAATACAAAAAAACTATCATTTATGTAACCATCTATCCATTAGTAAACTTACATACTACTATACATAAAACAAGGTCCTTTTGTGGGTCTATTTGTCCATTTATTTATGTATGTGTCCATTTAATATAATCCAACTATAAGCACATATTAAATATATCTAACGATCACTTAGATGAATAAATATTTGCAATATAAATAAGTATAGCATAATTAAAATGAAGATGCTTTCCATGATAAAATCAAAGCTTATTATATCACAAAAAATATTCTCAACATCTAAGAGTCAATTTTCTTCTAAGATGGGATAAGTCACCCGTTTCTTTGTTTAATGATTAATGATTTGAATGACAATTCTTCAAATCTGCGTGCATATACATACATTTTCTAAGTAGCATTGGTTCTCTTGATATAATATGAAAAATATTAAATATAGCTATAGAAATATAACCTTTATAACATATAAAAATATAAACTTTATAATTTCAAATATAACCTTTATAGTTATAAAAATATAACCTTGATATAATATGAAAAATGTTAAGTATAGCTATAGAAATATAACCTTTATTAATAGTTGCAATGATGAAATGTGTTATTATCATTTTTTAGCATAATTAATTTCGAAAAAATTGGAGCATTTTTTTAATAAATATACTAACTTAAAGTCAACAAATAAAATATATTTTATTTATAATCATTGTAAAATCATAACGTTTATATGAAACCATGAGATAAATTTATAAGAAAAATTACATTTCTCTTATATTTTAAAATCTAGTTTATCATACCTTTACAATACAAGTTAAGTAATTGAATACAAAATAAAATTTAGTCATAAGTAGTTTAACATAAAAACCTTTAAATAATTCTCATCTTCAATTAAAAAAATAACATGATGGGATGATCATGTGTAAATCCAAGACATACAAATTGATGGAAATATTACTAATATTCAAACTATTCTTGATCCAAGATATGTTGATGGTACTTTAGCCACACCAACTTCCAAAAAAATATTAAAAATTATCATCTATATATCAAAAACTTTGTTGATAAAATTATTAAAAATTATTATACTTTGAGAGAAACAAACATAATCCACACATTACCTAGCTCCTCGTATAAGAAGAAAAACAACAAAATTGGACAAAGAGATGGAAATGAATGTATAATATAATGAAGAATGATATCTAACCAATACAATGGATTAGTAGGGATGGAGTATATATAACTCCATTGATTACAGTGACATATATCCAACTAAGTACCAAATTAGCATATTATTGATTAATTATAATATCACATGGATTACCTTAAAAGGTGCATGGGCTTATGAAATATATAACATCATGATTAATTTGTACAATATCAATCTACAAGATCATACAATGTTAACCTTTATCAATA
This sequence comes from Wollemia nobilis, assembly GCA_028583015.1. Lineage (NCBI taxonomy): Eukaryota > Viridiplantae > Streptophyta > Pinopsida > Araucariales > Araucariaceae > Wollemia > Wollemia nobilis. Next base: position 11,162,931 of record JAQPPZ010000676.1, on the reverse strand, counting down.
AGTGACAAATTACATATTTTAATAAAATGACATTGAATTTTACTATACTTACTAAATATCTAGTTTCCTTCTCATAAAGATATAATGTTGATTTAAATTCTATGGCCTTGTTGATAAAGAGATGGAACAAAAATAAAATTGCAATCAATAAATTGAATATGACATTGTAAAGAACCAACTCTATTATGCTTTATATGCATCCATTTTTATAAGCACTCTTTATTTTCATGTGAATTGAAAATAAGTATGACCTCTTGATAATTGATTATATGGTTAATAATTTGCTCACCATGAAGAAAATTTCCTTGTTTATATATAGTCTAAAATTTATCTTAATTCATTTATTATAAATATTATCGTAAAAATCATATTATAAAAATTTATTAGACAAAAATTGATGCTATAAAATTAAATCTAATATTATTTGTATATTAATTTTTCCTATCCTCTTTTATCACAACCATAATATTTCTCGAGCTTCTAAAAATAAGACTAGTCCATTATCAAAATGAGAAGATAAAATTGATTCTTGTAGCTTCTCCCTCATAATCTACCTCATCTCATCAAGATTTCATTCCAATGGTGGAATGTTTTATAAAATACCAACATGATCCTTATCATCATTTCTATTTCTAGTAAAATATACTTGAAAAAATTATTTGCTTCCATTATGTCGAATTCTTATCATGTGCATTCATAATCTTTGTTTTATTGTTGTTTATTAAGTATATGCTCTCGAAAACTAGGAGAATATCATAAAATATAAATGGTTGTAAACTTGTTCCTGTGGTTATAATATGAATATAAAAAATATATATAAATATTAAATTAAATAAGCCACATTAGAGATGCATTCATTACTACACCATTTCCAATATCATTTGTATTTGCTCGAAAGAGCAAGTGATTTGTATAATTCTAGTTGATTCTAGGAATATATATGTTATTGATATCCATCATAGTCAGCTTTTGGAAGGTAAATTCCACAGCAAACACAGGTTGTTCTCTAAAACAAAATAAAAATAATATATTGAGATGTAAAACCTTCAAACATGAAAGTTAATAGTATTAATGCAGTTTGATTTAAGTTTATTGAGTGTGACCGTAGTATCAATCCCAAGCCAAACTTTGGATAAGTAGTTACCAATTCTTTTATATATATAAAAAACCAACTCTCAACTATAATTTATATTTAAAATTCAATTTTACAATACATTTATATTTAAATCAACACCCAACAATAATTTATATTTTAAATTCAATTTTACCTTTATTCAAAAGTCAAGAGTCACACATTAACTCTTTCTATCATAAACATTCGGAATACTCTCACATATATGCTGCGTTTAGAAAGTACTCAACCCACTTTCTCAATAAATCAACACCTATTAACTTATTTCTATTCCAAACTCATAAGGGAACATGTTGAGAACCGTATGTAGATATTTAATTTGAGTATATACCTTTAGATATGACATTATTAAATATTACTATTGAATATTTTTTATATTTAATATATAAACGCGATTGATCATCCAGCACACAACACCAGAACTGAAGAAACACAAACAACAAGGCAAGAAACATAGTCATATATGAAACGCCATATCTTTTCTGTGTTATTCACCCTAGCACAATTAATCATCCGGCCAAGTACTTATACCTGTTAATTGAGGTATTCCTAGAACACTTCACTAGGCTAGTATCCCTTAGGAATTGAGAAGTAATTATTTCCTCAGGAGTAGCTCATGCACCAGAATATAATTCAATTACCGATTATTAAAAAAAAACAATAATATCTCAGAGATAAGGAGCTTAGTTCCTGTGGATTATAAATCCAAATATTCTGGAGACATGTTTCTACAAGAGTTTTTAGGGCTACATTAAGTTCGTTTATGTCATCAAAAATGACCCTACAAAGTTTGTGCCACTGAATGCTCCATCAATATTGAAGGGACAATCAAGATCTGCGTAGTACTCCTCTTTACACATGGGGCAGTAAAGTATAGCAGTAGATTTGCCAGGAATATCTGATAGACCCGTTGGCAGGCATGGCTGCTTTGAGCACGAAACTCTAGGGCACGTTTCAATATCACCAGCTAGCTTTATATTTTTCAAGCATAGTACTCATTCGCTTGCTTGTCAAGATATAGCGAGGTCCTCTTGAAGATTGGTCCTTAGAGAATAGAGACCATTATTCTAGCAAGGGAGAAGACATCATGTGAGATAGAACAAGCAACATTTGGATGGCAAGTATCTTGTCAAAGTTTAAATGATATAGTAGATATCAAAGGACATCAAGTTTGTAAAGACTAGAAGCGAGGAGAAATAGACATAGAATTTTTTTATATGCTTGTATAGATTTAGCTAAAAAGGAAGCTACGCTAAAAGTAGACTAGTAATGTCATCAAGAAAGAAAGGTTGAAATCTAAGTATTAAAGGTACATCTAAAATGCAATAGATGAAAGTAGTACTAAAGAGTTTTTCTTGCAAGTGATTAAGGTGTATTAAGGGTAGGTCAAATTATATGCCCTCTATGATTTCCTAGTGCCATATTTTGTTGAACTTAATGTGAATATCACAATGTGTTCTAAGATTTTTCTTGACCTACTCAGGTGTTGCAGGTGAGTTGGATAGGAGAGGGTAATTCTCCAAGTGAGGTCTGAGGTTCGAATCTCCACCCTACCAAAATTTTGAAATAGGTACCCAAAATCCAATTGATAATGTTGGTGCGGGTAGGGCCGGCGCGACTCCTGGTGACTTTGACAGTGTAGAACCCCCTAGTCGTGGTCTCTAAGACCAAGGCAGCCCTGCAAGGGGTTTTTCGCTTAAAAAATATATATTTCGTGACCAAGCCAAACCTTAATCAAACTAAAAATTAATCAATATTTTAATCAAGACCATTAATCTTATTTATCAAATTAGATCACATTAATTTTAGATAATAATAACATGACAAAGTGCAGTAACTTTAGGACAAGCTACTGAGCTATATTAGGTATAGAGTGATCTTGGGTTTCTAATTGCTCACATAGGATCTCACATGTATTTACACCTAGTAGGGAGTATATTGCAATGGGTTAGTGGGATTCATAAGGAGGTGTATTACTACCCATCATATATCTAGGAGGTACTATTGGAGTTTCACATATCACCCTTCTCTCATGTACCAATAGTTATATAGATAGGGGTTAAGTATATTAGAACCTTTAGCCTATAAGAAGGCCCTTGAGGTATATAGTTCAAACTAGGTATATTTAAGGAAGGATATACAAGGACTATAAAATATATTCTCTTTCTTATTTAAACAATACTATAAATAGTTAGTATCTTGAATAGTCCTATATTTTCTCCCAACACTAAACCTATTGTTGATAAAATCTATGTGATATGTATTGTCACTCATCAATTGGCCACTAATCCTAACCCTCCTCTAAAGGGACATGATGATAACCTTAGCCTTGAGAACCCCTTATTCAATCAAGAAGAATATATCTCACAATCTTGAGGTTATCTAATCCATACCCATTAGTAAGATGAGAGAGTATTCTCCTAATCTACAATTCATATGGCCCATTTCTTATAGAAGCATAGGGAATTCATGAAAGCCTTCCTTAAAGAAGGTCATGAAACCCTAGAGCCTTTATATGGGATGATTCACTATTGGATTGGTATTAATAACCTAATTACAATTTATAAAATGGGTTTAACTATAACAAGGTTAACTACAACCCATATGTATTATATAATAAATTAATACAATAAATTCAATACATTGTACAATGAATACTCTTAGGACCATCAATATTACATCATACAATATTGACCTTAGCCATGGATTAGATTATTCTTTCAACATCCCCACAATTTAAACTGAAGAGCAAGGAGAGAATAAATTAATGATAATAACATATTCTCCACATATTGTATGCCCTATTGGACCTTTGTACTTGATGCAAATCCCTCAAAATATTCTTCATTATCTAGAATACATTCATTGATCTTTAAGAACTCAACTTTAGTCCTTTACAATTTCAACAAGAAATTATTGCTTAGATGTCCCTCCTTATAACATCTACAAGTTTTTTTGACTTCTTTGAAGACTTATCCTAGCCATTGAACCCCTAAGTCTTAGTCTCCTTGGATGTGAATTCTTTTGCATGAGCCTGTATTTGTGGAATACCACTACAATTTTGGATTACTACTTGAAAATGGACTAGTAGAGAAAAAATCCAATAAGAGTAAGAGTCTTAAGATTCCAAGAACATGACAATAATATGAACCATTAGATTTAACATTTTAAAATGGGAGAGATTAGAAAGGGCAATCATTATGCATTTTATGACATTTTTTATTGCCTCCAAAAGATGCAATATTGAATATCAATACCTTGAATTTCACAACATAGTCCTCAATGTTATCAAACATAGCCAATTTAAGAGAGAAGAGATCCAATTCCAAGAAAATTAATTCAATATTATTAACTTTCCCAAATAAGTTATGCAATTTTGACCATACCTTGGTAATTTTATTCTCTTCTTTGATGTGAAAAGTAACTCTAGTTTAATTAGTAAGGAAAATAAACTAAGAGCCTTCTCTTCTCTTTGATGATGGGTTTCTTCATCAAGGATAACTTCTTTATCTTCTTAAAATATATACCATATGTTCTTAATACATAATATTCCAATCATATGGGTTGATAAAATATTTTAATTTTACTCATTAACTAGGGATTTTTTATCCGTCATACATAATTCAAGCTATAACACTACAATAGATCCATGAATTGATGCCACCGATGCATAGAGATTGAAATATTGTTCAATTTAAAACAAGGACTGAAAATAATTTTGAATACAAAAGTTATGGCCTCTTAATGTTTTTCCCTAATGGACACCAAAAAGTCAAAAATTGTTTTCTCAAACTTTAGGAATGAAGAATCAAATCTAGGGCTTCCACTTGTTAGTCTTTCATTTGTTGATAAATTCCACTTTTTTTTTAACATCTCATCTAATCTCAACTAGTGTGCTATCAACACTTTCTTTATTTTGATTGTTGAAAGGAATTTAAATATGAAAAGTTATGTTTTACAATGAATGGATGACAACCATGTCAACCACCTAATTCACCTAATTTCTTCAAGAACTTAAAAGTGCCAAAATATTCTTCCACATGATTTGAACTTGAGAAATTATTTTTCCAAGACCCTTGGTATATCCAAGGCACCAAGACATCTCTATAGGGGCTGAACCACCAACCACATGATGGCTAAAGACTTAAAGTGAAAAGGTGGAAAATAAAAAGGGTTTTATTAAACCCCATGACATGTAGCCTCCAAGACACTTTGTATAGCCAATTGTCTACACACCCCTAGTACAATATTTGTTGAACTCAAGGATTTTCCATTGGGGTTTGAACATAGAACCTCTCCCTTTCGTTATCATTATCAAAACCTTAGCTACTCAATTAGAGTAATTGAAACAATAAATGGTTGTTATCTAAAAATCATCATCTAGTCCTACATATTCTTATGATGATTTGTGCAGTCAAATTCTTTACCTTTTGTAGCTAGACACACCTTTCATACCAACTTTAAAATACCTAAGTTTTAAATGTACAAGAGCAAAGAGAATCATGTAGAACATTTCAAGTTGCTTAGAACTATCTTAGTGATATTTCATCTAATGAAACATTACCATTAAAAATTACTTTTAGGAGCCTTATTAGCAATACCTTTGAATGGTACTACCAAATACATGGCACTCCTTTGATAGCTTTAAGGATATTGTAGAGATGTTTCTCAACTAATTCTTTGTCTACATTGAAGAAAAGATCGCCACTAGTAACCTGTACCAACTTAAATAATCTAAGGATATGAATATTACCAACTTATTAGTATGATGATAAATACTAGTAGGAACATTGCAATAAGTTCTGTCTCTTATGGACTTGCTAAACATATTCATGGGAAACCTTAATGATAAATTATCCTTCTACTTGGCGATGACTAATGACTAATTGAAGATGAATTTGACATGGCCAAGAAAGTAGAGACCACCCTCATTATATAAGGAAAACTAAAACCTATGTCTAATATTAATAAAGACATGTCTTCCTCCAACCCAAAATGGCAAATACTAAATAAATATACTTTTGGAAATCAAGTCAATAGACTCTCGCCACACTAACAATGTAAATAGTACCAAAAACCTTCAAAAAAATGTCCTAGGAAAGTCTAATCAGTAAAATCCCAAGAAGTGATGGAGCTCTGCTAGGGTTTGATGAGGAAAGCTGCTTTGCTGGAATTTTTTTGAGACCTATCTGGTGGGATCTGCGAGGATGGTAGCAGTTTTTGGAGGAGGTATGAACAACTGGAGGAATGTAGTGATGGCATCAGGTCCATCACAAAGCATGCATGCTAGGGCTGGTATTTCTTTTAAAAATGATTGGAAGGAACAGGATTTCCCATTGCATGCTAGGAATCGCTTGTTAAAGAACAATGGATGTTTGGAACGATGTGAAGCTAGGCCGGTTCTAGTGGTTCAACCAGACTCGATGGCAGAAGATGTGGAGTATTTAACCAAACATGCACTTATTGGTAAATTTATGGGCATCCGAATTTCTCTTCCCTTTGTGGAGGCTTGGGTTAGGAAGACTTGGAACCCTAAAGGTGATGTGGAGGTGATACTGAGTGCAAACAACTATTTTATGGTGGTTTTTTCTTGTCTTGTAGATTGTAACAAAGCATTTGAAGGAGGTCCCTATTTTTGTAACCAAGCGAGACTCTTTCTTAAACCCTGGCATGTGGGTTTCAACCCATCAGAGGAGTGGCCGTCACGGGTTTCGATGTGGGTTCGGCTTTCGTGGCTCCCATTGGAATTTTGGAGAAATGACATCTTGCATATGATTGCCCTTCTACTTGGGAAGTTGGTTGGGCCGTCACGACAGACGTTGGATAAAAAGGTAATCTCTGTTGCCCGCATCTATGTTGAAATTGATTTAAACAATCCTATTCCAGATTCTATTGAAATACAATTCGGATCAACTAAATGGGTTCAAAAACTTGACTATGAAGCTCTTCCATTTCATTGCTAGATTTGCCATGAATATGGCCACTTACAAAGAAAATGCCCTAAGTTTGTCCTGCCTGTGGCTTCAAATCCTAGGCCCTCTCGAGCTGTACAAAATATGGATAAAGGAAAAGCCCCGATAAAGGAGGGGGATCAGGATAAGGAAGGCTTTGTTACGGTAAAACCTCGAAACAAAGGAAGAAAGGCAAAAAGAGACATTCAGGATAACCAGCCAGATGCTCAGCTCAACCATTTTGAAATTCTAGAGAATCTTGATCAATGCATGGAGATACCTGAAACATCGCTACCTATTATAGATATAACAGGACCAAATCAATTGTCTCTTCATGAGGTGGAACCAAGGGAACAAGATATAGGGGGTTTAAATGAAGAACAGAGGGCTTTGGTTTCGAGTATAGGTGATATGGTTGGCCCTAGCCCTGAAAGTGAAGGTATCTTAGAAAATGGCACAGATTTAGATATGCCCTCTCCTACCCAGGCACTGATGCAGTCATCCATGGATCGTAAAACTCCTACGATGCTTGGAATTGCGACGATAAAATAATTAAAAAAATGCTTCAGATAAGAATATGAAGGTGGGTCGAAAGAAAGACCAAGATAAAATTAAGTTAATGGGGGAGACTTTGGTAGAGTCAGGTTTGGTGAGAACATTGGACTCCCATTTTTATAACCCCCAAAAATGATTATACTTTCATGGAATGTAAGGGGGTTGAACAGCATCCCCGAGAAAAAATTTGTTTGTGATTTGATTCGTGTTCATTCTCCGGATGTGGTTTTTATTCAGGAGACTAAATTAGCTATTGATAGTTTGTTCAATATTGCTCCCAAGTTGTGGAGAAAGGGGAAATTTCAGTGTATTGGTGCATGTGGATATGCTGGTGGCCTTGCTTGTTTATGGGATCCAGTTAAGATCTCTCCTCTTACCTAGATTTCCAACAGGTGGTCTATTTCGATGATCGGGCATGATAATGAATCTGGTGAGACCATCCTACTTACAAACGTGTATGCTCCTATTGATTACAATGGTAAAGTGAATTTATGGGAGCACATTGGATTTGTGAGAAGTCTGGCTCCCCTGTACCCATGGATTTTGGCTGGAGACTTCAATTCTATCACTTGTTTGGAGGAAAAACGTGGTGGGATTGATCGTCTTGAGCCTTTTTCTTCTATCTTCAATGCTCATATCCGGGCCTTGAACTTGGTTGACATCAAGCCGTATAATGGGATATTTACTTGGCATAATAGAAGATGTGGGGAATATTCCATTTCAGAGAGACTGGATAGGTTTCTGATCTCTATTTTTTGGATTGGCAATAATAGAAGCGCTAGTTCTGTGATTCTGGAGGGTAGAGGATTTGATCATTGGCCTATCAAACTCTCTGCTCTAGATTTAGGGCTAAAAAATAATCCCTCATTTAAGTTTCAACTTATGTGGCTGCGAGATCCTAAGCTTCATGATTTCATGCGAGGCTGGTGGACTAATGGCAAACCTCCTCATGGCACCGCTATGTACTCCTTTATGAAGCGGCTTCAATTTTTTAAGCATAAATTGAAGAGATGGAATAGACTAAATTTTGGGAACCTTTCCTTGGCTAAGCTGGCAGCTCTTAGGAGGGTGGAAGAAGCCTCAAGGAAGATTAGAGATCAGGGACTCACAAAGAAGCTTCTTGTTGAGGAATTTGAGGCTGTAAAAGACCTTGCTGAATGGGAACTGAGGGAAGAAATTTTTTGGAAACAAAAATCTCGAGTAGATTGGCTTCGGGAAGGGGATAGGAACACAGACCTTCTTTTATAACTCTGTTAAGGCTCGTCGTAATGGTAACCTGATTACCTCTCTTGTTAATTCTCAAGGTGCCCTGCTTTCTTCTTTCAGGGATATTTCAGAAGAGACTAAGAGGTATTTTTCCTCTCTCTTCAAGGAGGTTGCCCTCTTAGATGATGAGGAAGAAAAACTTATTCTAAACTGTATTCCCTCGATTGTTTCTAGAGAGATGAATGAGCACTTGATGGATCCAATTTCCCTTGAGGAGCTGAAAAGTGTTGTATTCAAGATGAAAAAGGGGAAAGCCTCGGGTTCGGATGGATTCTCGATTGAGTTTTATCAAGATTTTTGGGAGTTAATCAAATTTGACCTTTTGGAAGTGGTTCGTGAGTCCCAAAAGAACAAACAGATGCTAAGGGCCCTAAATACTACCTTTGTGATGCTTATTCCCAAGAAAGAGGGAGCGAATTCCTTGGATATGTTTAGGCCTATTGCTCTTTGTAATGTTGTATATAAGATCATCACAAAAATTATTGCTGAGAGGTTGAAGATATGGTTGAGCAAAATCATCTCTAAGGAGCAAGGTGGGTTTGTTGTTGGCCGACAAATCATGGATGGGGTTGTTATTGCTACAGAAGCTATTCACTCAATGGAAAGTTCTAAGGAGAAAACTATGTTCATTAAGTTGGACATGGCAAAAGCCTATGACAGAGTTAGATGGTCCTTTCTTCAAAAAGTTCTTACTGCTTTTGGATTTGAGGAGGAATGGATTAGATAGGTGATGAGCTGTATTTCTTCTTCCTCATTCTCTGTTCTTGTTAATAACGAGACAACGAAGCTGTTTGAGGCCTCAAGGGGATTGAGGCAAGGATATCCTCTATCTCCTTATTTGTTTATCATTATGGCAGAAGGGTTGGGTAGATTACTCAAGTCTCAGGTCAGGCATGGTCTCATTCAGGGGTGGAAGTGGGATAACAGTTTGCCACCTCTTTCCCACCTTCAATTTGTTGATGATACCGCTTTGTTGGGAGTTGCCACTATCAAGGAAGCTAGAAACATTAGACAGTCTCTTGACATATATCTTAGTGCTTCTGGATAGGTGATTAATGATGACAAGTCCTTTATTTTCTTCTTCAATACCCCCCCTCTTATTCAAGCCAGGATTGCTCGCATTCTAAGATTCTAGGTCGGGACTCCCCCCTTCATTTATCTTGGGATCCCGATTTCATCTCATCCTCTACCTAGATATTCTTGGCAGTCTATACTTGATAAGTTTAGAAGGAAGGTAAATCATTGGACTGTCATATGGCTATCCTCTGCAGGTAGAGTATTGCTTTTAAAATTTGTTATTCAAGCTTTACCCATTTACAGATGTTTTGTGCAAACAGCTCCTTCTCGTTTCATCAAGGACATGGATGCTCTGTCAAGATAGTTTTTGTGGTCTAGCAAACTTGATAAATATAAATGGAGTTTGGTTAGATGGGATTCCATTTGTAGGCTAGTTCAAGAGGGAGGCCTTGGGTTGCAACAAGCAACTCTTTCTGGGCAGGCTTTGGCTGCGAAACTTTATTGGAGATGGTGTACCTCTCAAGATCAGATTTGGGCTAAAATATTATCTTATAAATACTTGAGAGGTATTTCTGAGGCAGATATCCCTAGAGCTAGTTTGGTTGGGAAAGGTTTTGTTATCTGGGACACTCTGAAAAGAGGAGCTAATTTAATTAAGTAGGGTTTGTTCTAGATTTGCAATTGGGGATCAGATGTTCTTTTTTGGGAGGATTCTTGGGATGGCCACCCTCCTATATTGACTCAATATCCTAGGTTACATTCCCTAGGCATTTGTTTCTTGGAAGCAGGCTGGTCTCATGTGGAGAACTTTAAAAAAATCTAGTATTTTGTAAATATGGAGATGTACAAATGGAAAGATCCGCAAGAATGGCCCCAAGGGGGATTGGCCGAGGATAGAGAGGTGCTTGCTCTTATTCTTGTAGGGAGGTATTGTTCTTCATTGAGGGATAAATACATTCTATATTGAAACCCTAATCCCAAGGGAACCTACTCTGTAGCCTATGGTTATCAAGTTCTTGATAAGCAAAAGTTCAGGAGTCTCCCTATCACATGGTGGAAAAAGGTGTGGAATAGATTTGCTTGGCCGAAATGTAACTTTTTTCTCTGGCTGGTAGCTTGTAATAAATGCCTCACTTGGGATAACTTGAGGAAGAGGGGATTTCAAGGTCCCTCTTTATGTGTCCTTTGTGGTAAGAATGAGGATGACTCTTCTCATTTATTTTTCCAATGCTCCCTTTCCAGAGACATTTGGCACTATTGGTGGAGTGCCCGGAACCATCCTTGTTTTCATGTGCTCTCCCTGGTGGAGTTTTGGAGTAGTCCAGGCAGACCTCCGACCAATGCCCCCTTCCTCCAATTGGCTTGGAATTTGGGCCCTTCTTGCATCATCTGGCAGATTTGGCTCAAACGAAACCAACGCATTTTTGAGGGAAGTGTTCAACAGATCTGGCAAAGGATCTTGTGTATGGTTCAAGAAACTATCCATAGTAAATGTGATGTGGACCCTCATTTGGACTCTAGGGAGGAGAAGGTAAGGCAGTCCCTTGGTTTGTTTGGGGTTGGTGTGAATTCTTCTATCCCTAGTAGGATTCCTCAGCTTAGCAAGAAGGTTAGGAGAGAGGGTAGATGGAGACTGCCCCCTAGAGAAGTTTTAAAAATTAATACTGATGGGTCGTCCAGGGGCAATCCCGGACATGTTGGAATTGGTGGTGTTGGGAGAGATTCTGCTGGCATGGTCAGTTTTTTCTTTTCCATTTATAAAGGTGTTCACTCCAACAATCTTATGGAAGCTCTGGCGATACTTGAGGCCTTGCAAATGGGGTTTTATCTTTGCTGGCACAGGATTCTTTGTGAGTCTGACTCTCAAATTTTGGTTAATATTTTAAACAAAGAAAAGAGTGGAGGATGTTAATTGGCAGTTGGCCTCTATGACCATTCAGATTCTCAGAATGAGTGAAGAGTTCAAATTTATATCCTTTGTGCACATTCCAAGGGAATGGAATGGGGTTGCTGATTACCTGGCCAAAAGGGCTTCTGAGCTATTGGATACTCAAAGTATTGATAACTGGGAGAGTCTCCCGTCTAGGGATTCTCAACACCTATGGGAGTTGATCCATAAGGATGTTTAGACTTAATGTGGTTTGTTTTTTTTGGTTTTCTTTGGGAGTTGACCTTGTCTGGTGATTTAGCCTATCTTGTTGCTTATTTGAGTCCTGGGTGGGGGCTCAACTGTACTTTGTAATCCAGACTTTTTATCAATAAATTTTTACCCCTCTATTAAAAAAAAAAAAAAAGTAAAATCCCAAGAAGTAGTACTCCTAGATGGAGGAACCTCTTTCAACCATATTAGATCAACTCTCAAAGCTAGAATTATAGATATCCCTCCTATCAATCATGTAGAGCTTGGACGAGAAAAATATTTTTAGCTGTGACCAAATAATCAATGTGTCTTCAATCAAGTCAATAGTCATATGATTTATAAATGCTTGAGCCTTAAGAATGTAGTTCAAGATCTTAATTATAGTGGCCAAATTATTGTTAGTGGTCTTATTCTCATCCCTCTTCCAATAAAGATCTTAAAATTTTATAGAATATATGGCCTAATTATTATTAGAACCAAGACAACATATAACATTAAATATAGAAATGTATTGGTTTTAGACCAAGGGATGGTGGGTACACTCAATTATTCTCATATTCATCATATATATCACTTTGTGTTGGAAGAATACAATAACACAACTCTATCATAAATATAATAAAATATAAATATCATAACCTTTTTTAAAATTTTATTCTTTACAATAATAAAATACAACTTTGTGCTTCATAGTTTCACTTTGACCACAGCTAGCGCAAGCATCATAAATACGCATCCACTTGGCTAATTGAGCTTTGCTTTGTAGACCTTGCATTATCACCAACCAAGCAAAAACCTTTAGCTGCATTGAAACCCTGAATTTCCAAACTCTAGAAAACCATTTCTTCCATTTCTTGCATGTACAATTCAGATCCCATCTACCATTCAATATGTCCCCAAGAGGGATACTAGGAAGCATCAACTGATAAATTTTGGAATCCTTAAAGCACCAAATTTGCTTCCCATAATTCCACCTCCAGTCTTTCCAAATCAGACCCGAAAGGCCACCTGAAAGCTTATATAGTTGCTCAGACAGAAGAAGACCTTGAATCTGTTGAACAACAAATTTATCAGAAGGTTTTAATTTGAACTTAACAAGCAACTGTACTATCCAAAATTCCCATAGAGACCTTTCTTGCTAAGCCTCTTACATTGAAAATTAGCATTTCCTACCAAAGACAAATAGCTTTGGAAGAAAGAGTCCAACCTCTCCTATCATCCACAAAATCCCATTTAACCATTCTAACAACCTCTTTCTAGGCCTCCCAAATCATTTTAATTAAGGTACCTCCTCTAATTTTGAATCGACTAGGATGCCCAACAACATCCTCAAAGTTGAAAGCCCCACGAATCCCATTAAGAACAAGGAAGGTTTGGAGAATAATGGCCTAGCTTTATGGCAGTGTTTCTTAGGGACATCGTGGGTGGATGAAGGTTGTTTTTGGTGACTTCCTTGATTGTGTGCCTCATAAAAGGGTGTTTTGACATGTTATCAAGATCTCTATTCTTTTCAGCATTTGGAAGGATAGATGCAGCTTGGTTTTTAGAAATGAGGAAGCCCCTATTGATGCTACAATTGGTAGAGCAACTAGTTTTGTTTCTGGTCAAATTAAGGTTTTTAGGGATAAAATTTTGAAATATTGCTTTAGAATAGATAAAAGTGCTAAATCTAATTACTTGCTTTTATTTCGCAAGCTGATGTAATGGCTCTCTATTTTTTGCTGATGTATTTTTTATCATTTTTTTAATATGAAGTATTTATTCAACAAAAAAATACATCTCTATCTTGTTATGACGATAATGAAATGTTTTTACATTAGACAATACAAATATAATATATATCATTAAATATAATTAAATATTTTAAAGTTATACATAATAACATTAATCTAAAGTTAAAATTATTATTATTTTTTGTCATTTTTATATCCACTAATGCTAATCAATATTAATTAATCTTATTAATCATTCAACTTATAAAATATGAAAAACTGACATTCATGTAACTATCTATCTATTAGTAAACTTACATATTACTGTACATAAAACAAGGTCCTTTTGTGGGTCTATTTGTCCATTTATTTATGCATGTGCCCATAAATAAATGGATCCACCATATAATCCAACTGTAAGCACATATTAAGTACTAAGTACTTTGTATGCCTTAACATATGTAATGCCCAATTAGATGAATGAATATTTGCAACATAAATACGTATAGCATAATTAAAATGAAGATGCTTCCCACGATAAAATCAAAGCTTATTATATCAAATAAATATTCTCAACATCTACGAGTCAAAAGTTCTTCTAGGATGGAATAAGTCACCCATTTCCTTGTTTAATGATTAATGATTTGAATGGCAATTCTTTAAATCTAAGTGCATGTACGTGTATTTTTTAAGTGGCATTGGTTATCTTGATATAATACGAAATAATGGTAAGTATAGCTATAGAAATATGATCTTTATAAGATGCACAATTCTTATTAGTAGTTGAAATTATGAAATGTGTTATTATCACTTTTGAGCATAATTAATTTTGATATAATACAAAATAATGTTAAGTATAGCTATATAAATATAATCTTTATAACATACACACTTCTTATTAATAGTTGCAATTATCAAATAGGTTATTATCACTTTGAGTATAATTAATTTTGAGAATATTTGGAGTATTCTTAATAAATATACTAACTTAAAGTTAACAAATAAAATATATTTTATTTATAAGAATTTTAAAATCATAATGTTTATATGAAACTATGAGATAAATTTATAAGAAAATTTATATTTCTCTTATATTTTAAAATCTAGTTTATCATATTTTTACACTACAAGTTAAGTAATTAAATACAAAATAAAACTTAGTCACAAATAGTTGAACATAAAAAAAATTAAATAATTCTCATCTTCAATAGAAAAAAAAGAACATAATGGGATGATCATGTGTAAATTCAAGGTATACAAATTGATGGAAAGTTTACTAATATCCAGACTATTCTTGATTTAAGATATGTTGATGGCACTTTAGCCACACCAACTTCCAAAAATATTAAAAATGATCATCCATATATCAATAAATTTGTTGATAAAAGTATTAAAAAATATTGTACTTTGATAGAAACAAACATAATCAACACATTCTCTAGCTTCTTGTATAAGAAAAAACAACAAAATTGGACAAAGAGATGGAAATGAATGTATAATATAATGAAAGAATGATATCTAACCAATACAATAGATTAGTAGGGGTGGAGTATATATAACTCCATTGATTACAATGACATATATCCAAATAAGTACCAAATTAGCATATTATTGATTAATTATAATATCACATGGATTACCTTAAAAGGTGCATGGGCTTATGAAATATATAACATCTTGATTAATTAGATTACATATTTTACTAAAATAACATTGGATTTTACTGTAATTACTAAATATCTAGTTTCCTTCTCATAAAATTACAATATTGATTTAAATTATATGGCCTCTTTTATAAAGACATGGAACAAAAAAAGGTTGCAATCAATAAATTAAATATGATATTGTAAAGGATCAACTCTATTATGCTTTATCTCCATCCATTTTATGAGCACTCTTTTTTTTGGTAATATTAAAATGGAGAGGGTTTTATCGAGGTCCCACAACCACTACAGAAAAGACCACAAGAGAAAAAAAAATAGAACAAAACCTCACCAGATAGAAATGAGGCAGACAAAAAAAACTGCTAACAACAAGCACACAAGGCACCAAAGAAGGGGGGAACTGAGATAGTTCTACACCAGCTTCTCCATACCCTGAGCAATAGAAGCAGCTAAACGCGAAACATTCTCAGACATATCCAACACCGATTTCAACAAACACCAAATATTTCTTTGATTAACATCAATAAGATTTAAATCTTGGAAAATAGAATTTTTGAGCTCCCCAAAGGCCTCCGGATCATAGACCTCCTCCATGGATTTTTCTTGAATGCACACCCAAGGAATAACGTCAAAATTCAAGAGGGTAGGGGGAAGGAGGGAATTAATAGACACACCCTCTTTGTAGTGCAAGCACTTATATTTGCAATGACCACAATCAACAGTAGGAGGAGAAGCCTCTAGATCCAAATTCATAGGATCTTCGAAGATCACTTTAGGAGGTAAATCAAATTTCACAGTGGGACCCGTCGAAGGAGTAAGGGCTTCCATAGCCGAGGCCTTCCCCCAAACACCTTTGGAAGAGACTTGAATCTTCCTAGAAATTTTCTTAGAACCCTTCCCAAAATAAAAGGAATAGATGTCTTCACTGCCTTCAGAATCCATCCCAGAGGTTGAACTAGAACCACCACCAAGAGATCTAGGAGACTCCACCACCTTCTTAGTACCACCAGCCACAGGACGAGGAATATTTGCAAAAGGCTTGAGCAAATCATTAGTATTTAAACCACGTTCAAAGGTGGCCTTCTCAAACACCAATAGCATAAGTTCTTGATAAAAACCATGTTCAAATGTGGCCTTCTCAAACACCAATAGCATAAGGCCTTGATAAATAGGGGTCTAACCACGGTCGCCTTGAACACTCAGAAAGGACTTCTTCATAGAATGGAAAAGAAACAAAGGAATATTCATGCAGCTTTACGTCTCAAATGATTTAAAAACATAGCATGAAAGCTCCTAATAATTTCATAGGAAGGGTCAAGGGTAAAATAGTCCATGATAACCCTAGCAACCCTATCCCAAGGAGGAGGTAGGGCCACAACACTGAACTCATTCTGGATCCGTGGCAAGAATTCCTCCTTGTCTAAAAATAAACTAATCTCTTGCAACAGACAATGTATATCACAATTGTGATAGGCACCATCCAACACCAATCTAATAGATCTGATGATGAGCTTTGTTGAGACTTGAAATGACCAGGAGCCAATACTGACCCAACCATCATTCCAAGAAGAAACCATCCAGTTAGTAAGCATCGGGCTATGACCATGAAACTTCTAAATGCATTCCAAAATACCCCCTTCCGCCAGGATAGTTTTGACCTCATCAAATAACACAGACACAGGCTCAAGATGGGGTTTACTCAATTTAAGCTTAGCCGAATAGATCTTCGCTTTACCCATACTAACAATGAACCAAAAAACTTAGAGACAAAAAGGAGGGAGAAAACCTGAACAACAAAACTCCCAACAACAAGAGAACTCTGGCAAAGGGCAACCTAGGCCATAACAATGATAAAAAATAAAAGCCTCACCTCAAAATTCAACAAACTAGCACCAAAGAAGGGCTTGGGAGGCCCTGATAGGCCTCGATGGGGAAAAACAAAAGGATCTGAGACTAGCCATCCAGAGAAATCGACCATCGTCGAACCAAGAAGCAAAAAACCACGGAGCGGATAACAAGACTAAACCCATCATGGGGAGAAGCGACGTAACCAACAAGAGAGAGTGGATAGGACGATTATGTGGGAGCACAGAGGACAAGGGGAAGAACCCCAAACACTCCTTATTTTCATGAGAATTGAAAATAAATATGACCTCTTGAGAATTGATTATATGGCTAATAATTTTCTCACCATGAAGAAAATTTCCTTGTTTATATATAGTCTAAAATTTATCTTAATCCATTTATTATAAATATTATCTTAGAAATCATGTTATAAAAATTAATTAGACAAAAATTGATGCTATAAAATTAGATTTAATATTATTTGTATATTAATTTTTCCTTCTTTTATCACAACCATAATATTTTTCTTTAGAATATTAGAAACTTCTAAGAAATAAGACTAATCCATTATCAATATGGGAAGATAAAATTGGTTCTTCTAACTTCTCCATCATAATCTACTTCATCAAGATTTCATTCCCTCTCCACATGGTAAATGATGGAATGTTTTATAAAATCTCAACATGATCCTTATCATCTTTTTCATTTCTAATAAAATATACTTGAAAACATTATTTACTTTCATTATGTCAAATTCTTATCATGTGCATTCATATTTTTTTTTATTGTTTTTTATTAAGAAGTATATGCTATCAAGAACTAGGAGAATATCATCAAATATGAATGGTTGCAAAATTGTTCTTGTGTGGTTATAATATGAAGGCCAAATTAAATAAACCACATTAGAGTTGCATTCATTACTACACCATTTCCAATAGAAAGAGCAAGTGATTTGTATAATTTTAGTTGATTCTAGAAATATATATTATTGATCTCATCATAGTCAACTCTTTGAAGGTAAAGTTCACAACAAAGACAATTGTTGTCTGCAAAATATATATATATATATATATATATATATATATATATATATATATATATTTATATTGAGATTTGAAAGAAACACAAAAGTTAATAATATTAATGTAGCTTGACATGATGGGGTATTAACCTCAAGCCATGGTAGAACCATAATTTGACCTTAGTCGTGTTTACCGAGGTGAGGTAGGGATTATAGTGGTAGCACCAATAGGACTTGACCCGAGACCAGTTGTTAAAAAAAGACAGATAGTTAAACAAAGGCAGTTACCCATTCCTCTATCAAAAACATATTAAAATATATTTATATTTGAACCAATTTCCAACTATAATTTATATTTAAAATTCAAATTTACCTTAGACGAGTAAATATATTCAGGTTAAGTCAAGAGTTGTAATCTTGCACACATTAACCCTTTCTACCATAAACATTTGGAATACTCTCACATATATATGCTGCGTTTAGAAAGTACTCGACCCCCTTTCTCAATAAATCAACACCTATTCAATTATTTCTATTCCAAACTAATAAGGGAACATGCTCAGAACCGTGTGTCTCTCCTTCCTCCTGAGATATTTAATTTGAGTATATACCTTTACAAATGACATCATTAAATATTACTTGTGAAAATAATTTATATATATTCAGCACACAACACCAGAACTGAAGAAACACAAACAACAAGGCAAGAAACATAGTCATATATGAAACGCCATATCTTTTCTGTGTTATTCACCCTAGCACAATTAATCATCTGGCCAAGTACTTATACCTGTTAATTGACGTATTCCTAGAGCACTTCACTAGGCTAGTATCCCTTAGGAATTGAGAGGTAATTGTTTCCCCTCAGGAGTAGCTCATGCACCAGAATATAATTCAATTACCCATAATAAAAATAAATAAATATCTCAGAGATAAGGAGCTTAGTTCCTGTGGATTATAAATCCAAATATTCTGGAGACATGTTTCTACAAGAGTTTTTAGGGCTACATTAAGTTTGTGTATGTCATCAAAAATGACCCTACAAACTTTGTTCCAATGAATGCTCCATCAATATTGGAGGGACAATCAAGATCTGGGTAGTACTCCTCTTTACACATGGGGCAGTAAAGTATAGCAGTAGATTTGCCAGGAATATCTGATAGACCCATTGGCAGGCATGGCTGCTTTGAGCACGAAAGTCTAGGGCACGTTTCAAAATCACCAGCTTTATATTTTTCAAGCATACTACTCATTCCCTTGCTTGTCAAGATATAGCGAGCATGGATCAACCCATACAACAGCTCTGCCGATGCCTGGACATCCTGGTTTTGCTCTTCGGTCAGAATAATACGTTGATCAGGAGGTTCCATGTCTAATATGAGGTGAAGAGCATGATCATAGAAAGTGAATTGGGTGCGGAATTCGTTAGAGTTATTTTGAATGTATTCTTCATCAACTTGGCAACAGAATTCTTTGCCCTTTAAACTGCAGAAGCGCGAGATCCAATTTGATGTGGATGAGTGGGCGTCGCTCATGCTGATGTTGTTTCTGTTCTGCTTGCAGAGGATGTTGATGGGTGCAAGACGATGTATGTGTTTGCTGGATTCGTATTTTATGTCCGGAGGGAGACTAATCTGATCGTTTCAAATACCACAGTTTTGTATAAATTATGTTTATGACGTTTCAACTAGCCCAGTTTTGTATGATTTATAAAGATAAACATCTATACAGTTTTGTATAAATTATGATTATAACGTTTCAACTCACACAATTTTGTAAGATTTATAATTATAAATAAATTTATGGACTTCAGTTATCCGATGGTTAACAACTATAAACAAATGTTTATTTAGATTATTCAATAGTTTGTAAATGATATGATTATATGAAACACAAACAATTGTTATATTAATAATCTAGATGGATATATTAGATGTGCACTATAAATTTATAATATCCTTTAAAGGTTGGTATCCTTGTAACTAGTTCATTTCCCCTCAACCATTTTAAAGCAAGACAATAATGACACCAATCAACAACCTTAAGGTTGGTATCCTTGAACTTATGTCTTCTCTAACTTATTAAGACATCTTAATCAAAATGTGAAGAAGTTATTCCTCAAAATCTAGATTTTGAAGACTTTCATAGTACTATTTATTGGGGTTAATTACACCAACTTGTCATTCCATGAGGATGATATTTTTAAATCCTCTTTGATAAAATATCTACCATTGTATATTATAGGTCATATTGACAATGAGTTCATTAAACAAATTTTAGTTGATAATGGATCTAATCTAAATATCTATAGCTTAAAGTTTGTTAGTCATTTTGGGCTAACCAAATAATATTTAGATAAATTTGATCTTGTTATAAGGACTTTTGATAATAGGGAATGTGAGGCTAGTGGTACCATAGTCTTAAGTCTTAAAATTGGGTCTTGTAACCTCAATAGTGTCTTCTATGTCATGCTATATGACTTGTCATACAACATTCTTCTTGGGAGATCATGGATCCGTGAGAAATGGGCCATCCCTTTAACCCTACATAAATACTTTATATATCAATATAAGAGAAAGAACTATCACATCCCCATCAACCCTGAAACTTTCACATATTGGTAGGTAATTAAGGTTGATAATCCAAAAGCTTGTCTTTTTACTTATCTAAATTCATTTCTTGAATCTTCTTCTCAATTTAATATCACTAATGAATTAAGATCCTTCAATGTGAATCATCCATCTAATAATGAATTATACCAAAAGATAATATTTCAATCAATATTAAACCTAATATAGGTAATAATGATTTTGTCCTAGAATAATCTAAGATTCCCCTATCTCTCCAAACCCTAGATTTATCTCCTAGTAATCAAGATAAAATAATGCAAATAGAATGTTGTTCCTTTATTTGTGCTAGAACTACCAATGATCAAAATATTCATGATAATAACCCTTACCTTATAATTCATATTTTTTTCCAAACTCATATCCCATCCCTAATTAGATACTTTTGAATATGGGATATCAAGGTAAAGCTTATACAAACAAGATATTAAAAACCCTTTCAAACCAATTCCTAGTTAGGACACTATGGGATAAGTTATATGTTATATCTCACAATAGTTTTTAGAAATAAATGGAAACAAATATTACCCCATATTGAATTAACAAAAGGAATGCACAAAATGAAAAATAAGAACACAAAATGTAATTGGATGTCCATAGATACCAATAATTGCATTGCAATAGAAAATGGAATTATACTCTAATCAATAATGAATAGATATATATGAAGGGGTATTTATACCCAAATATATGATACCTTTAGGTCAAGGTTGTGAGACCAATCCTCATTAATAAAATATTATAAAAAATATAAAATTAGTTTTTTCAAAGTTTAGATGGGCCCAAAGGAAAAATATAACAAATACAATTACAAATTGGTCATGGCCTCAAGAAGTGTAACCACCATATATTCCAATGTCCTCCTTAAGCTAAATGGGATACATGCAGAGAGACCTTTAATTTTCATCCTCCTTTAAGGGATACTCTTTGACTCTAAGAAGCTTCTATATGCACATAAAAATGACCTTGGGAAAGAACTTATTCAAGATATCCACTTCTTACTCTGATGAAGTCCCAAACACTAGATATAGAATCCCACAAAAATAAATCCATCTCATAAAGTGTATTGATATCTCTATGTGCTTTTTCCATTAATGGAACACTAGATTGTGGATAAGCTAGATAGTGCTTTGATTGTCACATTGAAGGATGACTAGAAAGCTCTAAGGAATATCAATTTATTCTAAAATCATGAGCATCCACCTAATATGCTTAGCTTCCTTATTGGAAGCACAATATTTAGCCTCAATGGATAATTGACAGATGGTATATTGGCATCAAGAGCACCATCAAACTAGGCTAGATCCCAAGTAGAACAAAAATCTTATAATGGACCACCACTCATCCAAGTTACCTACCCAAATAGAATTTGAAAAAACTATCAATTTTAGAAGGAAGATAATGGAATAGTAAATACCCATATGATAGGCCCCTTTGATGTATTTGAGAATCTAATTAACTAATATATACTCTTCTAGAGTTCCTACTTGTATTTAGATTAATAAAGGAAAGCAAAGGCTAATTTTAGTCTAGTGTAAGTAAGATAGAGAAGTCCTTCCACAAGATATCAATATAGTGTGACATCCGCCAAAGGTATGGTGTGATTAGCCAAATATTTTAGATTAAAGGAAAAAGGGGTCTATGCAGACTTATATTCATCCATCCTAAGCCACTAAAGAATATCCAAAGCATACCTGGGATGATAAATGATAATTTTATAGTCTATGTTATTAATATGAATCCCTAAGAAATAGTTCAAATACCTCAAGTATATCATATTAAATGTGGAACAAAGCTAGGATATCATGTCCTAAATTAGAGTACAAAAATTGATAGCAATGAGAATATCATAAACATACAACACAATTACCAAAGCTTACCCATCCTGATGTTTAATTTACATATCATGTTTATCCTTGCATCACTGAAACCCACAACTAATAAAAATGAATGGATTTTCTCATACCATGTACAAGGAACCTGCTTAAGCCTATATAAGGACCTAGTCAAATGATAGTCCAATCAAGTGGGTCCATAAAGCTCAAAACTAGGTGGTTGCTACATGTAGACTTCCTCCTAAGCTTCCCATGTAGAAAGGCACTCTTCATGTTCATCTAATGTACCTTCCCATCTATAGGAGTCAAGAATGGAGAGAATCATACAAACTAATTCCATCCTAGCCATAAGTGTAAAAGTATTAGAATAGTCCACTCCCTCCTATTGACATAATCCTTTAGAATTAAGGCATATCTTGTGCTTCTCTATCCAACCATTTGATGTATATTTTTTCCTATAGACCTATTTTCATCCACCAATATTCTTTTCTAGAAGAGGGATTACCTTCCAAGTCTTGCTCTTCATTAGTATGGCTAATACTCTATTGTCATAGCATCTGCCCATTCTAGATTACCCTTAGAGATCATCCTAAGAATGGTATACCTTTGAAATCAATACTCAAGAAGGATTCTTATGATATTTCTCAAGGGATAGAATAGGATAAGCACCCTTCAAAAGCATCTTAACCCACTTGGGCATTGAATAAACCAAATAATCATGTGTAGCCTATGTAACTCAAAAATATAAACTAAAAATAAAAAATCCACCCCATCACCACTCACCTTATCATTCAATCTTGAATTATTCTAAACTGATGTGTCTTGATCATCCTATCCTACTCATGGAGAAGAGGAATATACATATGATGTTTCCTATGAAGGGGTGAAATTGATAGAAAAATAATAACCACTCGATGAAGATTATGATTATGATTAAGATGCTTTAATACGAATAGAGCCAACCAAAATCTTAGAGGAACCAACTAAATCTAGAATATACAAGGATTTAGAAGAATCAATAGCAAAAAACTTAGGTCGTGGATTGGAAGGGGTACCTAAAATAACCTTATCAAGGATGACATATCTTCAGATTAAAACCTCATGTATCTAAATACCATAAGGATCATACACCTTTGTGGTACCATAATACCTCATAAAGATACACTTATGACTCTTTGGTGCCTCCTTTTGCCAAATATCCTTAGGTATGTGAGCCTATTCTAAAGAGATAAAGATACAATATTAGAATACATCTAGCTTATCCCTTATCAATCTCTCAAAAATTTTCATCCCTACACTACCTTAATGGAAAATCTATTGGTAATGTATGCTACACAAGTGATAGCCTCTTTCCAAAACATATGATCCATATCCTTGGTATGAATCATAAATATTTTCATCTCCATGATTACTCTATTTTTTATTTTAGATATACCATTATGCTTAGGAGAATAGTGAATAGTCCTTTGATATGTAATACCATGAGAAGCCAAAAAATATTAAAATAATAGGTATCATATTCACCATCCCCATCCGTCATTATACATTTTATTCTCTTATCTATCTAATTTTCAACAAGATCCTTGAAGGTTTCAATTCTCTCAAAAACCTCATCCTTAGTATGAATAGTATACAACCTATTCTATAAATACTTCATGATTGCTTCAAGATGTGTAGCATATCTAGATAAATTATCAGGATTTCATATGTAGCATATCTAGAGAAATTATCTAGATTGCATATGTAGCTTTAGGATTACATCACTAAAAATCTTGAATAGGTATATATCTAGAGAAACTATCAATAAAAAGAAGGATGTACCTATTTTGTCGTAGATATGGTTTACCTATAGGTCTAGAAGTGTCCCTATATATAATCTCTATGGGATGATATGCTCACATAGAAAACCTTTTCAGAAATGTCCCTCTATGGTACTTTTCCAAATACACCCCTCATACACACCACTTAGAGAAGATATGCATGGAATTCCAATAGTCATCTGATGTTGAATCATGTATCTCAAGGAACCATAGCCAAGACACCCAAGCCTATGATACTTATGAATCTCGTTATTAGCATGTGCAACCATAGCAATAACAATTTTCTTTCTAAAACAAGTGGTAAAATGGTGTCTTTCTCCCAACTTATACATGTGGCTAGTCTCATCACAATAACCAAAAGCAAAAAAAATTATCCTATTGTCTATATCCTTAATTATCCATCTATTAAGCTATAACTCTACCTTCTTGTTTGTAATGTGATAAATAGACATAAAGTTAGGGCAAACATTATGAATATGAAGTACCTCATAAAATTATAAATATCCAATGCTAAAATTTCCACTCCTATCAACCTATAATAAAGAGTCATCTCTAATCACAAAATGTTCCCCTACATGTGTTTTAATGTATCCCTAAAGAATATGCTTGTGCTTTTTTATATGCATAATTTCTCCTTGATATGTTGCCTATTCATACAAAGAAGTGGATGTCCTACATACAAAATGAAATTCAATATAAGCTCAAAATGTTTTCCCATAAAAACTATCCTCACCTTATGCATAAAATAGAGCAAGAGAAATACCCCCTTTCTAGTTGCTGAAGAACACAAGCTTATACTGAGTGGGGGGTGAACAATATAAGATCAAATTTTTACTTTTCTTTCCAAATGATAACATCAATAATATTAATGCAATAGAATAAATAATGCACAAATCATCACACACATGAGAGACACAATTTTAGCATGGTTCACCCAATGTGAATTACATCCACAGAGAAAATATTTCTTCTAAATTTTCTCAACAAATATCTTGGGAACCAAATACATATTACAATGTTTATGGACCTCTGTCCAAAGGAGATCTCAATCCCTAATGCTCTGATTTGTGGATCTCTCTTCATAGGAGAAATATATCCCCTTTGCTCTGATTTGTGGATATCTCTTCATAGGAGAACTATACCCCTTTGCTCTAATTTGTGGATCTCTCTCCATAGGATAACTCTATCCCCTCTGCTCTGGTTTATGGATATCTCTCCATAGGAGAACTCTATCCCATTTGCTCTGGTTTTTGGATCTCTCTCCATAGGAAAACTCTATCCCCTCTACTCTAGTTTTTAGATCTATCTCCATAGGAGAACTCTATTCCCTCTAATATAGTTTATGGATCTCTCTCCACAGGAAAACTCTATCCCTTTTGCTTTGGTTTGCTCCAAATCCTACTCTCAACTCTGTCTAAAATCTGTACCAAACCTCATCACAAGGCTAGTACAAATATGCTCTAACTCTACTCACAAATCTATCTTAATGTTGTTTCAATTCTTCTCACAAGGCTTGCTCAAATCTACCTCAAATATGCTCTATGTCTTCTCACAAGAATTGCTCAAATCTACCTCAAAGCTGCTCCAAGTCTTCTCACAAGACTTGCTCAAATATTCCTCAAATCTACTCCAAGTCTTCTCACAAGACTTGCTCAAATATACCTCAAAGTTGCTCCAAGTATTACCACAAGACTTGCTCAAATATGCCTCAAAGTTGCTTCAAGTCTTTTCACAAGACTTGCTCAAATCTACCTCAAAGCTACTCCAAGTCTTCTCACAAGACTTGCTCAAATATACCTCAAAGCTGCTCTAAGTCTTCTCACAATACTTGCTCAAATCTGCCTTAAATATGCTCCAAGTCTTCTCACAAGACTTTCTCAAATCTGCCTTAATGTTGTTCACTGAACCTGCTCAAATATTTTCAAATCTTGCATATAAACCAATGCTTATATATTTTTCAGAAATACTTTCTTCAACTAGGCAATTCAGACATATTCTACCTAGAATTTGTTTAACATATAGCACATATAGAGAATGATATGCACTATCAAAAACCCAATATGTTCTTCATATACATAAATCTTGCATTCAATTAATCCAATCACTATCTCTTGCAAAATCCCTTTCAAATCAACTCAAACTAGTGTATGAATTTGCTTCACAAAACTGGTCTCTAACACTTGCTCATTCACATTCAATGTCACTCACACCAATGCACAAATGCTTCACAAATTCTTCCAAGAAGAATACACAATTTGTTCTCAAAAACCCTAACTCAAGTGTTTCCAATTTCACTAGTCAATGATGCACAATTTGTTCTCAAAACATAGCTCAAATATTTCCAACAATAATCAAACCTTTTATCTTCACCTTATAATTATGAAATATTTTTTCAACAAAACAACTTAAAAAAATAGTGATATAACCATACCTCTTTGATGAAGGAGCTCTCTCAAAAACCTGTCTCAATATATTATGTCTTTCCTATGTCACTTTCAAGGGTTAGTTAGCATAACACTTTCCAAACCAACCATAAAATATTTTCTCAAAATTTACTCATAAAAGTATTTAATATCAAGATAAAGTTTTAACAATAATCAAACCCTCTCAATTTTTCTTTTTATCAAAAATACACACAACAATTTAAACCATAGTCATACCTTATCACTCCTACTTATAAGAGCCACTTGTAATTCAATATCACAATTCAATATCCCTAAGTGCATACCATACATCAATTTTACTTTCAAGCACCTTATTGCTCCTTTAAAAAATTATTCCAACTTTATAAAGTCACAACCAGAATCTAAAATATCATTATGTCCTCAAAAATATTTAATTTCAAACATTACCCTTATCTCTCCCTAGACAATGCAATATGTGTTTTTAAAAAAATAAAAATTAAACCTTATGACTCCCTTGGTAAAGCGCTAACATACCTCAAATGTTAAGAAAAAATTTTATGCCCTTATTCACGTCTACCACTACCGTCACCAAGATTTGAACATGAAACTTCACGGTGCCTACGCTCTAGTACGATCTAGAGTGCTAGATAGGCTAGCCCACTTGCTAGAACCAAAACGTGAACAAACTATTTTATACCTTCCTTATCGTCCAAACGGACTTTGCAAAAATGAAACTACCACAATGATTCAAAATTGAAACCTATCCACTACCACACCTTACATAGGATCTACCTACCACCTGGGCTACTAGCCCTGGTTGAAACCAAATCATGCACTCTCCCTTATGTTTCGTTGTCCCTCCTTGAAACATGTGTGTTGACTTTTCTTCTCCCTCTTCTCTAGATGAATGGTGCTTTAATTTCCTTGCTCTATGCTCAATAAAATTTTGAATAATGCATTTGCTCCTTAACCTTAGCAAAATAATTTATTCTCCTCCTTAAAAACTCATTCGAATTTTGCTATGACGTCAACTCAACCTTATTATTTACCACCTTTTAAATTCGAATTCTTTTGGCACCTTTTGATAATTCAAATTTATTTTATTTAATATAATATTTAACCTTGGTGTTAAATATTATTTATTATATTATTTAACCTTGGTGTTAAATAATATTTTTGCTTGTAGTCCTTTGTCAACTTAATTTCTTTTTGAGACCTTTGTCCAATGCACTTTCAATCCTCCTTTTAATAAGTCCTTTTGGCCTAAATATTATAATATTAAAATATTATAATATTATCTCTTTTCTCTTAAACCATGGGCTTAAACTTGGGCCTTCAACCTTTTAACCAAACACTTAGAACTTTATCCCAAACCTCTTTGGCTTATAATATAACGTTTTCTTTTTTATCAATTTTCTTGCATTGGGATGAACTTTGCATTGTATCTTATAATCCTTTTATTATTGCCATACCAAACTATCTTTGGAATCAATGATAATTAATGACATCAACCTTTGACATCAATGACAACACAATTACTCAAAATTTCCAATAATCTCCCCCTTTGTCATTGATGGCAACCCTTAATAAAAATTCCTTTTCCAACCACTGGGTTCCAAATCTCTCCCCCTTACTCAAATCTCTCCCTTGACATCAATGGCAAAGGAACTTCTTTGGGGATAAATATAAGACTCTTAGCTCAACCCCCTCCCCACCTCCTCTACTTGAGGTGTTTAATTTTGGGGTGGGAGTGTCTCTACTCCTAGTATACAATACTCTTTTTCTTTGTCAACCTTATTTTTCAAAGTACCCTTTTGATCTTTTTGAGTGTCTATGTTCTTGCTTGTCTCTAAAAGTTTTAAAACTCTGTTCTACACCACTTGGCCTTATGCCCAAGATTATTGCACTTGTAATACTTAAAGTTATAGTTCTTGGAAGGTGCAAATGTCTTGAAGTTCCTCTTGGTGAAGCTATAATCATTTATTTCATAAACCCTTCAGTGGATTGCTTTCTGACCAAAGTGATTACAAGAGTAACAATACCCTTGAAAGAGATATCCATATTTGAATGAGTTAAAGTTCCTCTTAGTGAGGCCATACTCCTTCTTTCCATGAACCCTGCAATGCATAGCCTTGTGACCAAAACGATTACATGAAAAACAATGTCCTTTGAAGAAATCTTGTTTTGAAACCTCTAGTCTCTTAGTCCTTTCTTTGCCTTCTTTGTTATGATCCATGTTTCTTGTTTATGCATTGTTTCCTTTCTTAGTGAAGCTTATATTCTTCAATTTATTTTCATAAGTTTTAATTTCTTCTTCACTCTCTTTCTCTAAAACTTCCTCTTATTTTAAGCTTGAGCTTGACCCTTATTATTACTTCCCTTGTCCTTATTCAAAACCAAGTCCTATCTTGATACGTGAAGATATTTGTGCATTGATAATTTTATCCAAAGTTTTTAAACTTTTCCCAAACCTGTGTAGCTTGTCCTTAGAATATTTCACTTCCATCCTTAGAGAAACTACCTCATGTTCTAATATTTCACATTCTAACTCTTTTACCTCTAACTTTTCAACCATGACCTCTTTAAATCTCCTTGCCTTAGCTTTTGAGTTTATCAGGTTTTGTAGAAGCTTTTATTTTTCTTCCTTATGTTTTTGAACTTGAGCCTTTATTCTTGAATTCTGCTTTTTATTCCTTTTCAACTCTCTGAGAGCAACAATAAGTTCTTCTTCTAGATCAATTGTGTCTTCTCCTTCATTTTCTAAATATTTCTCTTTTTCTTGATTTTCAAGAGAATCTTCATACCCTTCTACCTTATCTTCAATAAGAGCATTTTCTTCTATTACCAAAAATAGAATCTCTTCTTCTTCACTATGTGAGAGTCTTTCATCACTATCACTTGAAGCATTGCTTGCCTTGTTAACATAGAAACTCATGTTGTGCCTTTGAAAGAACTTTTCATGCTTGCCTTGACCATACCTGTTTTTCTTTTCATGCCTGAATTTTCCTTCTTCCTTTTTCTTATGATATTATTTCTCTTCACTGCTACTACTTCTAGCTTGTGGAAAATTAGATGCATAGTGACAAAAATTACCACAATTAAAATATTTGACAGTATTCATACCTTTGTGCTTTCTTGAATCCTTCTTATTCCTTCTCACATAGTTAGCTTCTTCATTACTGCTTGACTCACCACTTGATTTTGGTTTCTTATCTTTTGTATTCTTTAAAGCTTTGAAAGATGTCTCTTTCTTGGAATTGGGGTCCTTTACTATTCTCATCTCATAAGTTGTTAAAATTACATGTATCTCTATTGGAAATTTTGAGTAATTGTGTTGTCATTGATGTCAAAGGTTGATGTCATTAATTGTCATTGATGCCAAAGATAGTTTGGTATGGCAATAAGATAAGGTTTATAAGATGCAAGGCAAAGTTCATCCCAATGCAAGGGAAATTGATAAAAAGGAAAGGTTATAATATTTTATATTATAAGCCAAAGAGGTTTGGGACAAAGTTCTAAATGATGGGTTAAAAGGTTGAAGGCCCAAGTTTTAAGCCCATGGTTTAAGAGAAAAGAAATAATATTATAATATTTTAATATTTAGGCCAAAAAGAATTTATTAAAAGGAGGATTGGAAGTGCATTGGACAAAGGTCTCAAAAATAAATTAAATTGACGAAGGACGATAGGCAAAAATATTATTTAACACCAAGGTTAAATAATATAATAAATAATATTTAACACCAAGGTTAAATATTATGGTAAAAATAAAAATTAAATTTGAATTTTCCAAAGGCGCCAAAATTCGAAATTAAAAAAGTGGCAAATAAAAGATGAGCCGACGTCATAGTAAAACCATTGAATGCATATTAAAGGAGGACAAAAATCGTGTTTCAAAGCCTAAGGTGGAGTGCATTGATTTAATCGATTTCATGGAGCACAGAGCCATTCGTTGAAGGGAAAGAGCAAGGGAATAAGACAGCGCACGATTTTCTAGAAAGAGACGATGAATATAAGGGAAAGCACTAGTTTTGGTTTCAGCCAGGGCTGGTAGCCCAAGTGGCAGGCGGGTCCTACGTAAGGCGTGGTAGAGGATAGGTCACGGTTTTGAATCCCCACGATAGTAAAGTTTTGCGAATTGCTTTGGATAGAGAGGAAGGCATAAAGGTTTTTTGGTGCACATTTTGTTCCAGCCATGGGGCCAGCCCAGCTGGCACTCTAGCTCATGCTAGAGCGTGGGTGCCATGAGGTCTAGTGTTCGAATTCTAAAAGCGGTGGTAGCAGACACGGGTAAGGGCAAAATTTTTGTTTTAATGTTGAGGTATGATTAGCGCTTAACAAGGGAGGCATAAGGTTTTTATTTTTGGTAATTAAAAGTGCATATTATATAGTTTAGGGAGACATAAGGGCAATGGTTTGAATTTTAATATTTTGAGGACATAATGATATGTTAGAATTAGGTTATGTTTTATAAAGTTGAAATATATTTTTGAAAGAAAGGAGCAATAAGGTGTTTGAAAATAAATTGATGTATGGCATAGGGTATTAAATTGTGATATTGCATTATAAGTGGATGTTATAAGTAGGAGTGATAAGGTATTGTTATGGTTTAAATTTGTGTGTGTAATTTTTGATAAAAGAGAAATATTAAGAGGGCTTGGTGATGGTCAAAATATTAAATATTTTTATGAGCAAATTTTGAGGAAAGATGTTATGGTTGGTTTGAAAAGTGTTATGATAACTAACCCTTGAAAGTGGCATAAGAAAGACATCTTGAGACAGGTTTTTGAAGACATATCTCCATAAGAGCAAATTAAGAGGTATGGGCACATCATTCCTTATTTAAGGTGTTTGGTTGAGTAAATATTTCTGAAATATAAGGTGGAGATAAAAGGGTTGATTAGTATGCATTGTTGAAAATATTTGAGTTAGGGTTTGAGACCTACATGTGCTTCCATTGTTGAAAGAGATTGAGACATTTGTGCTAGAGATTGTGAACTACTTGTACTAGGTTTGAAGACAAGTTAGTGAATCATTGTGAAACCTTTTGAGCATTGGTTGAGAGATATTGAAAGCAATTGTGAAAGTGTTTGAGATCAATCTTGTGAGGGAAATTTGTGCATTATTGAGGTTGATGTTTGAGAGCAAATTTGCAAGAAAGATAGATCAGTTTTGTGAAGCAAGTTATACATTGTTTTGATTTGATTTGAAAGGGATTTTGCAAGAGATAGAGATTGGATTAGTTGAATGCAAGATTTGTGAATGTGAAGAACATATTGGGATTTTGATAGTGCATATCATTCTCTATATGTTCCAGAGGTTAAATGAATTCTAAGTAGAATATGTCTGTTTGAAGAAAGTATTTTTGAAAGAGATATAAGCATTTGTTTGTATGCAAGATTTGGAAATATTTGAGCAGGTTTAGTGAGCAGCTTTGAGGTATATTTGAGCAAGTATTTTGAGAAGGCTTGAAGGTAGATTTGAGCAAGTCTTTTGAGAGACTTGAAACAAAATTGAGATAGATTTGAGAAGGTTTGGTTGTTGATTTGATCAAGCTTTGTGTTAAGGCTTGGGGTAGATTTGAGATAGAATTGAGAGTAGGTTTGGTTGCTGATTTGATCAAGCTTTGTGTTAAGGCTTGGGGTAGATTTGTGAGTAGAGTTAGAGTATATTTGTGCTAGAATTGTGATAGGGTTTGGTGTAGATTTGAGATAGATTTGAGAGTAAACTTTGGAGGTGATAAGAGTAGAGAGGATAGATGTCTCTAGTGGATAGAGGTCCATTAGCTAGTGTAGTGGGGATAGAGGTCTCCTGTGGATAGAGATCCACAAGCTATAGTAGTGGGGATAAAAGTCTTCTATAAGTTCACTAGCCAGAGCAAAGGGATAGAGTTCTATGGAGAGAGAGTCCTATGGAGAGAGATCCATAAACTAGAGTAAAGGGATAGAGTTCTCCTATGGAGAGAGATCCATGAACTAGAGCAAAGGGGATAGAGTTCTCCTATGGAGAGAGATCCATGAACTAGAGCAAAGGGGATAGAGTTATCCTATGGAGAGAGATCCATGAACTAGAGCAAAGGGGATAGAGTTCTCCTATGGAGAGAGATCCATGAACTAGAGCAAAGGGGATAGAGTTCTCCTGTGGAGAGAGATCCACAAATCAGAGCATAGGGGATTGGTGTCTCCTTTGGATAGAGGTCCATAAATATTGTAATAGGGAATTGATTCCCAAGAGATTTGTTGAGAAAATTTAGAAGAAATATTTTCTTCATGGATGTAACCCACATTGGGTGAACCACGTTAAATTTGTGTCTCTCATGTGTGTGATGATTTATGCATTGCTTTGATTACTGCTATTGATATTGCCATTGATAATATTGGATAATATTTTTTGGGAAAGAAAAGTAAAAGTTGATCTTATACTGTTCACCCCCCTCTCAGTATAAGCCTGTGTTCTTCAATTGGTATCAGAGCGGGTTCCTTCAAAAAAGTCTAACAGCTTGAAGGAAGATATTACAGGAACACAGATGGCATCTCAGAATGGATCCTCATCAAATAAGGCACCATTGTTCGATGGGAACAATTATGCTTTCTGGAGTATAAGAATGAAGACTTACTTGATGGCACAAGGATATGAGACATGGCAATCCATTGAGGATGGATTCACACCTACAACTACTCCTCCCATAGATAAATATGGTAAGTTGTTACATGTGAATAATGCCAAGGCTATGAATGGAATCTTAAGTGGATTACGTGAAGCAGAATTTGTGAAAGTTATGCACTACAAATCAGCAAAAGAGATATGGGACAAATTGAAGCAAACATATGAAGGAGATAAAAAGGTCAAAATGGCAAAACTACAAAACCACAAGAAAAGGTTTGAAGATTTGAATATGGAAGATGAGGAAGATATTGCTACATACTTACTTCATGTGGATGAGGTTGTTAATACCATGCGTGGACTTGGATTTGAAATTGAAGACTCTAGTGTTGCTCATAAAGTATTAAGATCACTCCCTATGAGGTATGATGGAAAGGTTTTAGCTATAGAAGAGATGAGAGATATTGATAAGTTGACTATGGATGAGTTACATGGAATTCTCATAGCTTATGAGATGAGAATAGTAAAGGATCCCAACTCCAAGAAAGAGGTAACTTTCAAATCTTCAAATAAGATAAAATATAAGAAACCAAAATCAAGTGGTGAGTCAAGCAGTGATGAAGAAGCTAACTATGTGAAAAGAAACAAGAAGGACTCAAGAAAGCACAAAGGTATGAAGACTATGAAATGTTTTAATTGTGGTAATTTTGGTCACTATGCATCTAATTTTCCAGAAGCTGAAAGCAGTAGTAGTGAAGAGAAATAGGATCATAAGAAAAAGGAAGGAGGAAAATCCAGGCATGAAAAGAAAAATAGGTATGGTCAAAGCAAGCATGAAAAGAAGTTCTTTCAAAGGCACAAGAAGAGTTTCTATGTTAACAAGGCAAGCAAGGCTTCAAGTGATAGTGATGAAAGACTCTCAGATAGTGAAGAAGAAGAGATTCTATTTTTGGAAATAGAAGAGGAAGAAGATGCTCCTATTGAAGATAAAGTTGAAAAGTATGAAGATGCTCTTGGAGACCAAGAAGTAGAGAAAGATTCAAAAAATGAAGAGGAAGGCATAGTTGATCTAGAAGCAGAACTTATTGTTGCTCTCAGAGAATTGAAAAAGGTTAGAAAGCAGAATTCAAGACTAAAGGCTCAAGTTCAAGAACATGAGGAAGAAAAGGAAAAGCTTCTACAAGACCTAACAAACTCAAAAGCTAAGGCAAGGAGATTTAAAGAGGTCATGGTTGAAAAGTTAGAGGTAAAAGAGTTAGAATGTGAAAGATTAGAACATGAGGTAGTTTCTCTAAGGATGGAAGTGAAATATTCTAAGGACAAGCTACACAGGTTTGGGAAAAGTTCAAAGACTTTGGATAAAATTATCAATGCACAAAGATCTTCATCTATCAAAATAGGACTTGGTTTTGAAGAAGGACAAGGGAAACAAGAAGAAGGGTCAAGCTCAAGCTCAAAAGAAGAGGAAGTTTCAGAGGAAGAGAGTGAAGAAGAAATTAAGACTTATGAGGATAAGTTGAAGAATAGAAGCTTCACTAAGAAAGGAAACAATGCACAAACAAGAAACAGGGATCATCATAGAGAAGGCAAAGAAAGGACTAAGAGACCAGAGGGTTCAAGACAAGATTTCTTCAAAGGACGTTGTTTTTCATGTAATCAGTTTGGTCACAAGGCTATGCATTGCAGGGTTCATGGAAAGAAGGAGTATGGCCTCACTAAAAGGAATTTCAACTCATTCAAAGATGGATATTTCTTTCAAGGGTATTGCTACTCTTGTAATCACTTTGGTCATAAAGCGATCCATTGCAGGGTTCATGACAGAAATGATTATGGCTTCACCAAGAGGAACTTCAAGATATTTGCACCTTCCAAGAACTACAACATTAAGTGTTACAAGTGCAATAATCTTGGGCATAAGGCCAAGTGGTGTAGAATCAGAGTTTCCAGAACTTCCAGAGACAAGCAAGAATATGGACACTCAAAAGGATCAAAAGGGTATGGCTACAAAAATTTGAAAAAAGGTTGACAAAGAAAAAGAGCATTGTATTCTAGGAGTAGAGATACTCCCACCCCAAAATTAATCACCTCAAGGAGAGGAGGTGGGGAGGGGGCTGAGCTAAGAGTCTTATATTTAGCCCCAAAGGAGTCCCTTTGCCATTGATGTCAAAGGGAGAGAGATTTGAGTAAGGGGGAGAGCATTCAATTAGGGGGAGTAGTTTCTCAGGGGAGCAGATTTGGAATCCAGTGAGTGGAAAAGAAGAATTTTTAGAAAGGGTTGCCATCAATGACAAAGGGGGAGATTGTTGGAAATTTTGAGTAATTGTGTTGTCATTGATGTCAAAGGTTGATGTCATTAATTGTCATTGATGCCAAAGATAGTTTGGTATGGCAATAAGATAAGGTTTATAAGATGCAAGGCAAAGTTCATCCCAATGCAAGGAAATTGATAAAAAGGAAAGGTTATAATATTTTATATTATAAGCCAAAGAGGTTTGGGACAAAGTTCTAAATGATGGGTTAAAAGGTTGAAGGCCCAAGTTTTAAGCCCATGGTTTAAGAGAAAAGAAATAATATTATAATATTTAGGCCAAAAAGAATTTATTAAAAGGAGGATTGGAAGTGCATTGGACAAAGGTCTCAAAAAGAAATTAAATTGATGAAGGACTATAGGCAAAAATATTATTTAACACCAAGGTTAAATATTATGTTAAAAATAAAAATTAAATTTGAATTTTCCAAAGGCACCAAAATTCGAAATTAAAAAGGTGGCAAATAAAGGATGAGTCGACATCATAGTAAAACCATTGAATGCATATTAAAGGAGGGCAAAAATCATGTTTCAAAGTTTAAGTTAGTGCATATGATTTCGTGGAGTGCAGAGCCATTCGTTGAAGGGAAAGAGCAAGGGAATAGATAGTGCATGATTTTCTAGAAAGAGACGATGAATATAAGGGAAAGCGCTAGTTTTGGTTTCAGCTAAGGTTGGTAGCCCAAGTGGTAGGTGGGTCCTACGTAAGGCATGGTAGAGGATAGGTCATGGTTTTGAATCCCTATGGTAGTAAAGTTTTGTGATTTTCTTTGGATGGAGAGGAAGGCATAAAGGTTTCTTGGTGCACATTTTGTTCCAGCTTGTAGGACCATCTCACGCTAGAGCATGGGCATCGTGAGGTCTAGTGTTTGAATCCCAATGACGGTGGTGGCAGACATGGGTAAGGGCAAAAATTTTGTTTTAATGTTGAGGTTTGATTAGCGCTTAACAAGGGAGGCATAAGGTTTTTATTTTTGGTAATTAAAAGTGCTTATTATATAGTTTAGGGAGACATAAGGGCAATGGTTTAAATTTTAATATTTTGAGGACATGATGATATGTTAGAATCAAGTTATGTTTTATAAAGTTGAAATATATTTTTGAAAGAAAGGAGCAATAAGGTGTTTGAAAATAAATTGATGTATGGCATGCACTTAGGGTATTAAATTGTGATATTGCATTATAAGTGGATGTTATAAGTAGGAGTGATAAGGTATGGTTATGGTTTAATTTGTGTGTGTAATTTTTGATAAAAGAGAAATATTAAGAGGGCTTGGTTATGGTCAAAACTTTGTCTTGATATTAAATATTTTTATGAGCAAATTTTGAGGAAAGATGTTATGGTTGGTTTGAAAAGTGTTATGATAACTAACCCTTGAAAGTGGCATAAGAAAGACATCTTGAGATAGGTTTTTGAAGACATATCTCCATAAGAGTAAATTAAGAGGTATGGGCACATCATTCCTTATTTAAGGTGTTTTGTTGAGTAAATATTTTTGAATTATAAGGTGGAGATAAAAGGATTATTTTGGTAAGCATTGTTGAAAATATTTAAGTTAGGGTTTGAGATAATGCAAATGTTGAGAGAGGAAAAATTATTAGGTTGTACTTTATTGTTAATGGTTTTGGAAATATTTGATAAGTTTTAGAACAAGTTGTGCTTCTATTGTTGAAAGAGATTGAGACATTTGTGCTAGAAATTGTGAACTACTTGTGTTAGGTTTGAAGACAAGTTTGTGAATCATTGTGAAACCTTTTGAGCATTGGTTTGAGAGATATTGAAAGCAATTGTGAAAGTGTTTGAGATCAATATTGTGAGGGAAATTTGTGCATTATTGAGGTTGATGTTTGAGAGCAAATTTGCAAGAAAGATAGATCAGTTTTGTGAAGCAAGTTATACATTGTTTTGATTTGATTTGAAAGGGATTTTGCAAGAGATAGAGATTGGATTAGTGGAATGTAATATTTGTGAATGTGAAGAACATATTGGGATTTTGATAGTGCATATCATTCTCTATATGTTCTAGAGGTTAAATGAATTCTAGGTAGAATATGTCTATTTGAAGAAAGTATTTCTAAAAGAGATATAAGCATTTGTTTGTATGCAAGATTTGGAAATATTTGAGCAGGTTTAGTGAGCAGCTTTGAAGGTATATTTGAGCAAGTCTTTTGAGAAGGCTTGAAGGTAGATTTGAGCAAGTCTTTTGAGAAGGCTTGAAGGTATATTTGAGCAAGTATTTTGAGAAGGATTGAAGGTATATTTGAGAAAGTATTTTGAGAAGGCTTGAAGGTATATTTGATAAAGTCTTATAAAGACTTGAAATAACATTGAGATATATTTGAGATAGAGTTGAGAGGTTTGGTTGTTGATTTGATCAAGCTTTGTGTTAAGGCTTAGGGTATATTTGAGATAGAATTGAGAGCAGGTTTGGTATGTTGTGTTAAGTTGGGGAATTTGAGTAGATTTAGAGCATATTTGTGCTAGACTTGTGATAGGTTTTGGTGCATATTTGAGATAGAGTTGAGAGAAGACTTTGGAGGTGATAAGAGTAGAGAGGACAGAGGTCTCCAGTGGATAGAGGTCCATCATCTAGTGTAGTGGGGATAGAGGTATCCTATGGAGAGAGATCCACAAGCTAGAGTAGTGGGGATAGAAGTCTTCTAGAAGTTCACCAACTAGAGTAGAGGGGATAGAGTTCTCTTATGGAGAGAGATCCATAAACTAGAGCAAAGGGGAAAGAGTTCTCCTATGGAGAGAGATCCACAAACCAGAGCAAAGGGGATAGAGTTCTCCTGTGGAGAGAGATCCATGAACTAGAGCAAAGGGGATAGAGTTCTCCTATGGAGAGAGATCCACAAACCAGAGCAAAGGGGATAGAGTTCTCCTATGGAGAGAGATCCACGAACCAGAGCAAAGGGGATAGAGTTCTCCTGTGGAGAGAGATCCATGAACCAGAGCAAAGGGGATAGAGTTCTCCTATGGAGAGAGATCCACAAATTAGAGCATAGGGGATTGGTGTCTCCTTTGGACAGAGGTCCATAAACATTGTAATAGGGAATTGATTCCCAAGATATTTGTTGAGAAAATTTAGAAGAAATATTTTCTCCGTGGATGTAACCCACATTGGGTGAACCACGTTAAATTTGTGTCTCTCATGTGTGTGATGATTTGTGCATTGCTTTGATTACTGCTATTGATATTGCCATTGATAATATTGGATAATATTGTTTGGGAAAGAAAAGTAAAAGTTGATCTTATACTGTTCACCCCCCTCTCAGTATAAGCCTGTGTTCTTCAAACTCATCCATAGTCAACTTATCAATATCTCTCATATCTTCTACAACTAAAACCCTTGCATCATACCTTATAGGGAGTGATCTTAATACTTTATGAGCAACACAGAAGTCTTAATTTTTGAATCCAATTCCATGCATGGTATTAACAACCTCATCCACACAAAGTAAGTATTGAGCAATATCTTCCTCATCTTCCATCTTCAAATCCTCGAATATTTTCTTGTGGTTTTGTAGTTTTTCCAACTTGACCTTGTTATATCCTTCATATGTTTGATTCATTTTATCACATATCTCTTTTTCTTATTTGCAGTGCATAACTTTCACAAATTTTGCTTCATATCCTTGGCATTATTCACATGTAATTGTTTACCATATTTATCTATGGGAGGAGTAGTTGTAGGTGTGATCCCATCCTCAATAGATTTCCATGTCTCATATCCTTGTGCCATAAAGTAAGTCTTCATTCTCATACTCCACAAAGCATAATTTTTCCCATCGAATAATGAATATTTGTTTTATGAAGATCCACTTTAATATGCATATGTGTTCCTGTAATATCTTCCTTTAAGTTGTTAGACGTTTTGAAGGAACTTGCTCTAATACCAATTGAAGAACATAAGCTTATACTAAGAGGGGGTGAACAATATAAGATCAAATTTTTATTTTTATTTCCAAATGATAACTACAATAATATCAATGCGGTAGAATAAACAATGCACAAATCATCACACACATGAAAGACACAATTTTAACGTGTTTAGAAAATATTTCTTCTAAAATGTCTCTACAAATATCTTGGGAATCAAATCCCTATTATAATTTTTATGGACCTCTATCCAAAGGAGATATCAATCCCCAATGCTATGATTTATGGATCTCTCTCCACAGGAGAACTCTATTCCCTTTGCTCTGATTTGTGGATCTCTCTCCACAGGAGAACTCTATCCCCTCTACTCTGGTTTTTGGATCTCTCTCCATAGGATAACTCTATCCCCTCTACTCTGGTTTGTATATATCTCTCTATAGTAGAACTCTATCCCTTATACTCTGGTCTACTCCTAAGTTTGATCTCAACTTTGTATCAAATCTACACCAAACCTCGTCACAAGGCTAGCACAAATCTACTCTAAATTTGCTCACAAATCTATCTCAATGTTGTTTCAAGTCTTCTCACAAGACTTGCTCAAATATAACTCAAATATGATCCATGTATTCTCACAAGACTTTCTCAAATCTACCTCAAAGATACTCCAAGTCTTCTTACAAGACTTTCTCAAATCTACCTCAAAGTTGCTCCAAGTCTTCTCATAAGACTTGCTCAAATCTACCTCAAAGCTACTCCAAGTCTTCTCACAAGACTTTCTCAAATATACCTCAAAGCTACTTCAAGTCTTCTCACAATACTTGCTCAAATCTGCCTCAAAGCTGCTCCAAGTCTTCTCACAAGACTTGCTCAAATCTACCTCAAAGCTGCTCCAAGTCTTCTCACAAGACTTGCTCAAATATACCTCAAAGCTACTCCAA
Organism: Wollemia nobilis; assembly: GCA_028583015.1. NCBI lineage: Eukaryota > Viridiplantae > Streptophyta > Pinopsida > Araucariales > Araucariaceae > Wollemia > Wollemia nobilis. Next base: position 11,122,210 of record JAQPPZ010000676.1, on the reverse strand, counting down.
GTCTTCTCATAATACTTGCTTAAATCAACTTCAAAGTTTCTCCAAGTCTTCTCACAAGACTTGTTCAAATTTGCCTCAATGTTGCTCACTAAACTTTCTCAAATGTTTCCAAATCTTGCATACAAACCAATGCTTATATATCTTTCAATGATACTTTCTTCAACCAGGAAATTCAGACATATTCTACCTAGAATTTGTTTAACCTCTGGAACATATAGATAATTATATGCACTATCAAAAACCTAATTAAATATTGCATTCAATTAATCCAATCACTATCTCTTGCAAAATCCCTTTCAAATCAACTCAAACTAGTGTATGACTTTGTTTCACAAAAATGGTCTCTAACACTTGCTCATTCACATTCAATATCACTCACACCAATGCACAAATTCTTCACAAATTCTTCCAAGAAGAATACACAATTTGTTCTTAAAAATCCTAACTCAAGTGTTTCCAATTTCACTAGTCAATGATGCACAATTTGTTCTCAAAATATAGCTCAAATATTTCCAACAATAATCAAACCTTTTATCTCCACCTTATAATTCTGAAATATTTTTTCAACCAAACACCTTAAATAATGAGTGATATAACCATGCCTCTTTGATGAAGGAGCTCTCTCAAAAACCTGTCTCAAGATATTCTTTCTTATGTCACTTTCAAGGGTTAGCATAACACTTTCTAAACAAACCATAAAATATTTCCTCAAAATTTACTCATAAAAATATTTAATATCAAGACAAAGTTTTGACAATAATCAAACCCTCTCAATTTTTATTTTTATCAAAAATACACACAAAATTTAAACCATAGTCATACCTTATCACTCCTACTTATAAGAGCCACTTGTAATTCAATATCACAATTCAATATCCCTAAGTGCCTACCATACATCAATTTTACTTCAAGCACCTTATTGCTCCTTTCAAAAATTATTCCAACTTTATAAAGTCACAACCAGAATCTAAAATATCATTATGTCCTCAAAAATATTTAATTTCAAACATTACCCTTATCTCTCCCTAGATAATGCAATATGCGCTTTTTAACAAATAAAAATTAAACCTTATGAATCCCTTGGTAAAGTGCTAACATACCTCAAACGTTAAGCAAAATTTTATGCCCTTATCCACGTCTATTGCTGCCACCGTCAAGATTTGAACATGAAATCTCATGGCACCTATGCTCTAGCATGAGCTAGAGTGCCAACTAGGTTGGACCACTTGCTGGAACCAAAATATGCGCAAACTATTTTATACCTTCCTTATCACCCAAACAAACTTCACAAAAAGGAAACTATCACAGAGATTCAAAACCGAGACCTATCCATTGCCACACTTACACAAGACCCACCTGCTACCTGGTCTACCAGCCCTGGTTGAAACCAAATCATGTGATCTCCCTTATGTTTTGTTGTCCCTCCTTGAAACACATGCACTGACTTTTCTTCTCCCTCTTCTCTCGATGAATGGCACTTTAATTTCCTTGCTTTGCGCTCCACAAAAATTGAATAATGCATGTGCTTCTTAACCTTAGCAAAATGATTTATTCTCCTCCTTAAATATGCATTCAAATTTTTGCTATGACGTCGGCTCAACCTTATTATTTGCCACCTTTTAAATTCAAATTATTTTGGTGCCTTTTGATAATTCAAATTTATTTTATTTAATATAATATTTAACCTTGGTGTTAAATATTATTTATTATATTATTTAACCTTGGTGTTAAATAATATTTGTGTTTGTAGTCCTTTGTCAACTTAAATTTTGAGACCTTTGTCCAATGCACTTTCAATCCTCCTTTTAATAAGTCCTTTTTGCCTAAATATTATAATATTAAAATATTATTATATTATCTCTTTTCTCTTAAACCATGGGCTTAAACTTGGGCCTTCAACCTTTTAACCAAACACTTAGAACTTTGTCCCAAACCTCTTTGAATTATAATATAACCTTTTATTTTTTTATCAATTTCCTTGCATTGGGATGAACTTTACCTTGCATCTTATAAACCTTATCTTAGTGCCATACCAAACTATATTTGGCAGCAATGATAATTAATGACATCAACCTTTGACATCAACTACAACACAAATACTCAAAATTTCCAACATTTGCTTCCTCAAGTTTCTTGATCTAAGTTCTATAGAATTATGCCTTTTGCACTTTCTTTATACAAAACTCATAAGTAGGTTTCTCGGGCTCCTTCTAATTCTATTTGGGATATTTTCCATTTTGATCTTTAACAACTTTTTTAGGCAAACCTAATTAAAAATAATATTTTCCTTATGCCTATTTCTCCTAGCATGATGGTGCAAAAATTACTTAAATACCTCATCAATGGATGGCATAGGAGAATCTAGAAAGTACATATTAAGCATATTAAAGACAAAAACAACTATCTCATATATTTGATACACATTTTTAAAGATAATATTGAGTAGTTTAGTGTTCCTATTATTTTTCAATGCTTCCTGCCCTTCTCTTCTCTCCTTTGGCAATTCTCTTATAATTTAGATGCCCTCTTATTTATTGAACTAATTGATAGACTCATAAATAGTATCAAATAATTCCATGAACAATTTTGCAAGCTTAGCCTCCAATATACCAATTTATATTGAAATAATTTGATCACACAACCCCTAAAATTTCATAAACACTTTAGGATCCATGATGTTTCTAACATGAATGTCATAAACATTGTTAACATCAAGAGCAACGACACCATGATCCACATCCTTATTATCCTTATAAATATGCTTTACCTTTTTAGTATTAGTATCATGAGTCTTCTCATTCACATATTTGAGTAACCCCTTCCTTTGGAGCATAGCTTCAATATTAATTTTCTAGGTAGCATAGTTAGGACCACTCAACAAGGGCAATGATGATCCATAACTAATCTACCATAATACAGAAAACTACATGTATTTGTGACTAGAAACAATATAACCAATACAAAGATCTCAAAAAAATATGCAATTTAAAAATAGAGGGCTCAAAATGCTTTTGTATAAAAAATTTAGGGACCCTATAACTTTTCCCTAAAATAATAAAAAAACTCTAAAAACATTGAAAAAATAAAAATAAAATAATACCTACAACAAATGAGAGGCCACTATGTCTTGCTATAAGAGTGGATGAGGGGGTGCCAAGAATGTGTTGATTATGAAAAGTACCATAAAATAATATGATATCTCTTATTATGATTTAAATTTGTTTTTTTATCTATGAACCATGTTGTACCACTTCTCTTTGTGATTTACTCTCATGTGTCACCAAGTCTACTATTGACTATGATATATGATTATCAAGTTTGATGAGTTGGTAAAATGTGATTGGCAAAAATTGTATTTATATGTTCCAAGTAGCATACAACCTACCATGTTGGCTAATGTATGGCCTAACATGTTGACCCAATCAAAGCCTACCATGTATCATCATGATATTTATGTCATACCACTAGTGATGTCAATGCCTCCTTCGATGCCTCATATGCTAACACATTACCTATATAGATTGCCATGTCACTTGTATAGACTATGAAATCACCTATAGAGAGTTCTACATGTTGTCCTAATATTTGTAGATGTATTGCTATTCATGTAGACTTATTTATTGATATCACCATTAAGAAATTTACTCTTCATGTCTATTTGATTTAACTTCTAGATAAACTATGTAGCCATTGTATAAATCATCCAAATGATTTTGATCTTTGTTGTTGGTGTAAAAGTTTCATCATAATCAATTATTTATTTCTATGCATAGCCCTTTGTAATAAGTATTTATTTATGCTCCTATCAACTTTGTATTTAGTCTTAAATACCCACTAGCAACCAACAGGGCTCCTTCAAGGTGGAATATAAACAAGTTTCCATGTCTTGTTATTTATCAATACTTGATACTTGATGGTCATGGTATTATTCCACTCCAATGCAAGAGATTCATAAACCATTTAAGTTTTCTATATATTCACCACAATTCTCATTAGGGATAGGTTGACATCATTTCAAACTCTACTTTGAGTTCTTGGTCTAGAATTAGATATGTCTAGAACACAATCTAAGTTTATATTACAAAATATACTAAGATACAACTTGGGCATATGAGTGGTACTCGAAGTGGATGGTCCTAGGGTATCAAATCCATCAATAACATCTCCTTTATCATCATTAAAATATTTTCTCTCTCAAAGGATTCATAATCATCATCAAATAAGAAAACAATAGGTGCTTTGTCAAGAACACATGACTTAGAATAAGAGGTGCACTCTTTCTAAGCAAGCACAACATCTCTATTGATATACAACTTCTTGTTATTAGGATCCCTGAGATAATATCCCTTATACTCATTATTGTATCCAATAAATATATCACTTGTATTTCTCCTCTAGTTTCTTCTATATCTACTTTAGAATGTGCATGAACGTAACACATCTAAACATACATATATATGATATAGAAGGTCTGTTTTTCATCCATACCTTTTTAGGTGTGATAGCATTCAATGGAAATATGAGTGCATAGTTTGGTAAGTAAACTATGGTACAAATAAATCATTCCTAAAATTTTGGATCCTAATTGACATTTTTTTGCATGCATCACACCATCTCCTAAATAGTATGACTTTACCTCCTTACAATCTATTCTATTGAGGCATGTAAGAATTTATTAGTTGTTGAATGGACCATCCACTCTATGATTGTTTGATTCAAATGGAGCTCGATTTTTCTTTCCAACCAAATAATTCATACAAAGGTTATGAGGCTTTTTCAAAGATGAAATGCTATGTACCATATAGTGATGTAGGAGTGACTTCAATTTTTTGGAGAATATTACATTATTTGATTAATGTACCTTTATGGTACAAATATAAATATGTAATAAATTAGGGTTTGATTCTATAGTTTAGGAGAGTGATTTATATTTCCCCTTTATATAAGTGTCTATGTGTAGGATATGCACAAGTGTCATGGAGTGCAAGTAAGAGTCATGTATACAAATGGCAAGATGAGAAACCAAAGGATATGTGAGAGTTGTCATATGGAAAGCAATATTCAAGAACTTGAAGAGTCATCTTGTATGGCTATATCATGGAGGTAAAGCTTTATACTATGTATCCAAAAGTTGTAAGATCAAAAGTGTATTATCAGTATTGAAGCTTGTATGCATATTTTGAGCAATTTTATTGTAAGTATTCCTCATGTTATTACATGAATGTTTTTGGACATTTAAATTCTTATTTTATGTTATTTTTAATGTAATTATAAATTATATTGGGTAGCATACATTGCTCTTATATTTAATTTTTCTCTTGATTAATTATACTAGGACCTGAGATAATATGACCTGGTGTCAAAGTCACTATCATATTTGGAGTTCGTCCACTTTAAAGGTAGTCAAGATAAAGGACTCAGCTAAAAATATTAAGATCCAACTCAAAATAAAGTTGGATGTAAGAGGACATTCAATGTCACCCTAGTACTAATTTGAATTCTCTAGAAAAGAGGAAAAGAGAAAAGAGCGGAGATAGAAAAGAAAATAGAACTCAAGTAAAAATCTTGAGTAAAGTAGAAAGGAGAAAGAAAAATAATTAAAGCTTTCTACAAAATATTGAAATATTTTTGAAAAAAATATATATACTTCAAAGCAACAAAGCAAGAATTTGAAGAGAAAAGCATAATATTAATAAAGCAAGTTCCTAAGCAATTTTGATAGTTGATATTGGACTAAAAACCATAGGTAACTGATGGAAGCTCTATTGAATGCATATAGAATCTGAGTGATACTATATAAGATAACCTGAGTGAGCAAGGGATAGGATAATTTGAATGGATAAAGGATAATATAATAAGAGACACCAACAACCAAGTAAACTAGAGCAGCAAGCAAAGTGTAGTATCATCTAGGAGAGCATGTCATAATAGATTTGTTTAGACTTGATAGAGTAACTTGATTAAGTTCAGTATGATAGAGAACCTCTTGAAGATAAATCTTGAGAGACCTCCTAAATATAAATCTTGAGCACCTCAGGAGATTCAAAATGGTATAGCCAGAGCAAGAAAGTCTTAAAAGAAAAGACGTAGGAAGAATATTCCTTGCACTTATGCCATACTCAGACAAGTAGTAACATAGCATAATATTCATTTGCTAGCAACATTCATTAGTTCATGAGCATAATTTCAACATTTGAAATATTCAGCTCTAAGTTGCTAGGTGGATGGTAAGGTAAGTAACATTACCTTTATCAATCAATTAATTAAATTTCTAAGTTAAGGATTGTGTGAAGTATTGAAACTTAGAAACTTTAATTTGATAATTAAGTGGGAGATAAAAGGATTACAACTTTTTAGTAAAAAATTTAGGTGGGAGTTATAAGGACTTCTACCACATATTTTAATTAATATTTCAATTTTCATTTTTTTTATTTTTTTTAAATATTTATTAAATTTTGGAGAGATAAGGTCTTTTACTCCAAATTGGATTTGAAAATTTAGAATAATTGAAGGATTGAAGTTTTTTTGAAGAATTTGAAATTAAAAGAGTTAGAATTTGGAAAAAGCGTGTATTTGGTAAATTGTCCTAAACTTGACCATTTTTATCTTTTGTATGCATTTGATTAACTTTGTAGGTTAACTTAATTTCTTCTATAGCCTTCCAAATTTCATTGATCCTAGAGCTTGGGCCCACTCTAAGGATAAGTGGAAGGTGTACTAACTTAGTTTTAGGTTTATTTTTCAATGTTTTCTTTTATGTTATTTATTCTCAACATTAAACCTGTATGTTTTACCCTATTTTCAGTTGTGACTATTTCCCTTGTTTTCCCTTATTTTTTAGTGTGTTCTATTATGTTTTATTGTAGTTGGATGACTTTATATGTTTTTTAATCTATTTCAACATTTAGATTTCAATATTTTATTTTTATTTTTCTTACTTTATTTTTTTCTTTAGCTAGTTTTATTTTAGCATTTCATTTATGTAATTCAATTTCAGAAAATGTAGTTTAGTAAATTTCAACTTCAGCATTTTTAATTTCTGCAAATTAATTAGCTTTTCTTTTCATGCAAGTGTGCAAATAAGCATAGTTTCCTTTCCACAAATATTTCCAGCTTTCTTAGGATAATCTAGTGTCTTGATATTTAAGTTGCAGTTTCAAGTCTCTATCATATATAGCCTTGGGATGTTGTCCAAAATTTGACAAATGAATAAATGATGAGCATTAACAACACTCATCAGTGCTATGTTCCTTGTGCTACATATTAGCTTTTATAACCTTTAACTTAGAATATTGACTATGTTGGCTATCTTGCTCTTCTCTTTATTGTCCTCAAAATTGATCGATGTTGGCCACTACCTTAAATGTTGGGTCTCAAACCTTAAAATTTGCTTTAGCTATTCTCTTATCATTATTCCCTTAATGTTAGCGACAATTCCTTTCTCTTATCATTATTTATTTCTCTTACAATTATTCCTTTATCTCAGGTTTTGTAGTTATATTCTCAAAGTAGACTCTATATTCTCTTTTCAAGGTCGTATAGGCTTTATCTTTCTACAATACCTCTTGAACTTTATCCGAGGCCAATTGGTATTTATCCTTCTTCAAGACCACTCTAGCTTTATCCTTCTACAAGGTTTGTTGGGCTTTATCCTTTTGCTTGAATCTTATTCTTCTACAAGGTCGCTTGGGCTTTATCCTTCTACAAGGCCACTTTGGCTTATCCTTCTATGATACTTCTATGTGGATGATGGCTCTACACTCTTGTTGTAGACTACACTCTAGTGCTATTCTTCTTCTTTGTACTTAATTTATACTTTTTGCTTCTTCTTTGTGCTTGTTGCTTCTATTCTCTATGTTGTTCTATTGTTCTTTTTTATTTCTCTAGAAGCTTAAATTCTTATCTATCTCTATAGGAAGCTTTTCAATATTCTATAGTAATTTTTCTTCTCTATACTATAACTTTAAAATATTCAATGTCTTAGATCGCACCTAAGAACCCAGTATGATTCTCCTCCTTACTAGAGAACCCAATATCAATGTCAAGGTGGCTTTGAATGTCCCTAAATGACCAAATTTCTTCTAAGTTGATTCTACCCCAATATTCAATATCCAAATTTTCTTCTAAGTTGGTTTCCTCTATCAATGTCCAACTTCTCTCCTGAGTTAACCCTTTTCTTCAATATAGTTGAGTCCTAGTCTTCACTATTTTTTCTTCAACCAAGTTGAAAGACCTTACCATCTAAATTAGGGTGACTGAATCCTAGTCCCCTCAATATTTTACTCAATAATATCTTTAAAAATTAGAGTCCAAGTCTGCACTACCTTAAGTGGATAGACTCTAAATTAACTTTATTAAAAGTGGATAAAGTTAATTAATAATGGTGGCTAATAAATAACTCTATCAAAATGGATAGATTCGGTGGTAGCTTTGATACCACTATTGGATTTTTAAGCCTTACTACCACAAAATATCATAGGTCTCAATATAAAATAGCCACAATATTAAAGGTCAAAATAATCATATAATGAGTAGAATAATATATAATCAAATTAATATGTATATTAAGGCCTATATAATACTAAAATAAACATTCATTTATAAAATCAAATATGAATGTAATTGGCCTAAATCATTCATGAACTATGCTTGAAGAAAACGTAAAATATTAATTGCTAAAAAATGTATACAAGTTTTATTCCTTTTCTTCCACTTACAACTTTGTAATCTAGTATTCGAATTACACTCCTATGGATTATTGTCTCCATAATATAGCCATAGTAATGTGACTATTCAATTACTTGACTATTGCTCTTCATATGAAAAGTCTCATGACTCTTGGATTATCATCTTACCACTTGCATACAAGACTCTTCATGAACACTTGACTCTAATACACTTGCACACATCTACACTTCTACATGCACTCATAATCTAGGACACTTGTGCACATCCTCACATTACATATTTGCACTCTTAAATATAAGATACTTGTGCACATTCTCTCAATCTACACTTGTACTCTAACTTACATGACACTTATGCATTTCCTACACATTGCACTCTTACATGACACTTACATAAAAGGGGAAATATAAATGATGCAATCCTAATCTATTACATATTTATAATTTTACCATGAAGGTAACATGGGGGTACATTAACATGTACCAAATAATTTAATATTCCTCAATAATTCTTAAAGTTGAAAAAGACTGGAAAATGCTCTCAGGATCCCATGTAGCATCTTCTTCTAGAAGATCCTGCCACATGATAAGGAACTCTTGAATTTGGCCAAACCATAAAATATGAACTTTGGATTGCAACACTTATTATTGTTAGAGAGTGATACGACCTTATTCATCGAGTACTAAAAACTTCATCTAAGACAACACCTTCTAGACAATAAGTTATTTGATACAAGAAACATGAAATATAGGATGCATGCGAGAATATGATGTAATCTCCAATCAATATACCACTTCATCAATGTGATGAACCATTTTGTGGGGCCCATAAAATCAAGGAGCCAACTTCTTATTGAATTTTGTCTTCAAGGACAATTGCTTATAGGAATGGAGGTGCAAAAAGGCTATATCCCCCATTATAAATTATCATTCAAAATGGTATGAATCATGCTATTGGTTAATACAATTTTTGGAATCAATCAAATTATCTTCAAGAATCTAAAGAATAAATCATCATTGTTGTAATAAATCATCCACCTAAGCCACCTTGGATGATCCTATAACATAGTCTTCCATTATGAAGGGTTCTAACCATACAAGGAATCAAATAGACACATCTTAAGGGAAGAATTATAAGGAGTATTGTACCACCATCCAGCTAAATAGAGCCAATGAACCTAGTGATACTACTTACCTTGAGTAAAACAATGAAGTTAAGTACCCAAACATTTATCTACAATCTTCAGTTGACCATCTGACCAAGGGTGGTAAGAAGAGGACATATTCAATTGAGTACCTCTAATATGGAAAAATTCCTTTCAAAAATTATCGGTGAAGACAGAGTCACAATTATTGACAATGGACTTGGGTATACCATACAATTTAAAGACAAAATTAATAAATACCTTGGAAACCTTGCTAGATGAATAGGGATGCTATAGTGCATAAAAATGAGTTTCTTGGAAAGGTAATCCACTACCACAAAGATCATAGTTTTGGTCTTAGATTTGGGAAGGTCCTCAATGAAATCCATGGATGTGTGCTCCCATTGGTGGTCAAGAATAGGAAAGAGTTGCAGTAAAGTGGGAGACCTACCAGTTTCCCTTATTATGTTGACATACTTTGCATTTAGCTACAAAAGTCTTGACACCCACTTTTAATCCTTTCCAATAAAAGATTGCTTCACCGGCTGGTATGTTTTCAAGAATCTAGAATATCCAGGAAAAGGAGATGTATGCAATTATTGGAGGACATTACTCTTAATATTCAAGGATTGAGGAAGATAAATGTTATATTTTTGGAAAGAACCCCATAAACATATGAGAAAAAAGAAGGTGGTGGACATACAAACTCCATTTCTTGGATGATTTGAACAGTCTTTGGATCAAAAATACATTCCTCTCAAATTTTTGATAACCATTATGGAAGAGGACTTGAGATAGCATTTATAGCAATAAAATCTTCATATTTGCAAGATAGAGCATTAACCACTACATTATATTTTTCCTTCTTGTATTCAATGACAAAATAATACACCAAGAGTTTAGTCAACCATTTATTTTGTTTATTTGTTTAGGGTATGAGAGACACTATTCTAGGAAATACTTAAGTCTCCTATGGTTAGTCTTGATGATGAAACGATACCCCAAAAAATATGGTAATAATTTCTCTATGACATATAGAACAACTAAAATTTCCTTCTCATAAGTAGATATTCCTAGATCTTGTCTAAGATTTCCTTACATTGAAAGGCCAATGGATGTTCATCCTAGATCAAAATAGTTTCTATACCTATGCATGAAGCATCACACTCAATGACAAAGCTTTTGTTGAAATCAATAGTGGTCAAAATAGGTGTGGTACACATAGCCTCATTTAGGGCTTCGAAGGCTTGGAAAGTTGCTTTAAATCAAACAAAGGTATCCTTATTAGTGAGAGCATTGAGAGGAGAAGTAATCTTACCCTGGTTGTAGATAAATTTCCTCTAGCATCCTATGAGACCTAAAAGTACATAGACTTGCTTAAGGGATTTGGGTAAGGGCTAGTCTTACATCGATTTGACAAGAAGGTTGATCTTAGGGTGCAATTTTTGTAAATTTTACTTTATAGGTCTTGCATCAAAGGTGACAACTAAATGGTGGACCACTAAAGAAAGGTCTAGACACAATATATTTATGTATGACCAAGCAAAACTATATTTAAATTCTTTTAATAGTTTGGTGTATTCTTTGTGTTTCCCATGGCTAAAATTTAGCTTAAGGATCTTAGGATCATCTTGAGTCCCAATATTGACATCTATGGTCTCTTCAATTAGAATATGAGATTAATCTTCTAATTGAGTTGGAAGGACACCTAGAATTTCTAGATTACCAGGATCTATAGGGGGTTGATCATTGTTTGGTCCCTGAGATACTACTATATTGGAAATTAGGAAAAAATATCCCCCAAAATAGAATTAATTTTGGTCAAGATACCTTCAACAACTTGACTAGGCGATTAGGAAGAATCAAAGGTCGTATCTTCCCAATTGCAATATCCTTCATTAGTGATCAAATCAAGATATTCTAAGGTTAAACAATTAATTTTGGCATGGTGAGTGAATGTTGTATTGATAATAACAAAGTCTAGGCTATGAAAGTCATCATTAATCTAATGAAACTCATTTAAAAATATAATGTTATCTAGAGAAGCTTTATCGCAATGATATTCATGGTCAATAATTTTTTTCTCATTGGAAGAAGAATTGGGATAAGGTTCATTAACATAGGGGTGCACTCTATCTCACAATGTCCATATCAATCTTTGTTTTGAAAAGGCTTATTAATGCCTTGTTCATGAGAACCTAAACACTTATCTTGATATCTCATCTTGACCAATATTTTCTTTGGAATGGGATATGCAACTGATAAAAAGTATGAGGTATATTATCTTTAGGTTGGATAGTGATTACAGCCACTAATATTTTCATCATTAGCAGTTGCATCATAAATGAAGAAGTAGCTCCCTATTTGCATTGTCTTCCCTTTGTAGCTAGGAAAAAATTATAGTGTTCAAGGGAAAGAAGGAAGCTTGGCTAGGTCCACAAATGCAAAGGTTTGATTATTAGTAATGGTTATTATATTTTGATCTTACTCATATTTTTTTGTTATTAAATTTTTCTTATAAGGGTTTTAATATATGTGGAACGACTCTACAACATTAACAACTAGATACTCAAAATATGAAGTATTGGGATATGGATTCTAGGGATTAGGAGATTTGTTTAAAATAACACTTACATTTGTAAAATGGGGATAAATATTGAGTTTCTTATTTTGAATTTCTATCACTTCACAAAAGAGAGAGAGAGAGAGAGAGAGAGAGAGAGAGAGAGAGAGAGAGAGAGAGAGAGAGAGAGAGAGAGTTTGTAAAATGGAGATAAAGATTGAGTTTCTTATTTTGAATTTCTATCACTTCACAAAGAGAGATAACATATGAGGAACAAAGGGTGGGTGCTCATAGGCCCTCAAAATAATTTAAATATTTCATACACTAATGCAATGGGTTCGTAATTGGGGATACTTGGAGTGATACCAAAACCACAATTAGTAGTTAACCTCAAACCAACATAACTCGTGAGATTAAATTACAATATAATAAATAAATTACACCCTTTAATCAAGGTTATCCATAAATATGGATTAACCAATATCACTAAGGGTAAAATATGAAGGGTACCCTTAGGCTTACATGAACATGCCCATAGGCTTACATAAATGATGCTCAAAGTCTTTACATGAAGAATACTCATAGGATTACATATGCACTTGCCTATAGGATACATTAATATTGCTCATAAGTACTCTTCCACACTTTTGGCCTTGGCCTAACAAGATCATATTACACATATTTCAATACCCCCATTTCTAAGTTGATAGGCAAAGGAGAGGAGACATTAGAGGTAAAATCCCCGAATAATTGATGCTCTAGTGGTCCTCCACTTTACCATATTCATCATCATAATCTTGTGTCCAGCTCTCAATATTTTTGTCTCAATTTTCTTCAATCTTGTTATGCAATTTTTGGAGTGTCCTCTTTTCCAATACTCACAAGTGTTTGACTTTTTTTAAACCTAAAAAATTTCCCTTGGACAATTAATCCTTAGATTCCACTAATTTGAAGTCCTATGTATGATAAAGAGCTCCACAATTTTTCATTGCAACTTTATAATGGTTGATAAACTTGAAAATTCCTTCAAGATACATAGGTTTTGGATCCTTATTTGTCATAGATTCACATAAATAATCAAACCAATTGCATGAAAAGGAGAAATATTGGAAGTGATTGATTTAACATACTCTTCATCACCATTTATCTTACCTCTTGTTGTAGCTATGTCAACTTTTAGGGCTTTGAAGTGTGACATGTAGTCTTCAACACTTCTAAAATCTAAAATTTTGATATTGGAAAACTCTCTCTATATTGTTAACATCACTAGCACTTATTTTTCCATAGATATCCTTCAAAGTGGTTCATACCTGAAAGGATCGATTTTCTCTCTAATGTGGAAAAGTACATCTGATTCAACTAACATGAAAAATATACCAAGGGCTTCATCCTCCTTACCAAGTTCATGATGAATGAGACTCAATTCATTATTAAATATGAACTAGAGATTCTTGGTTCTAAGTAATCATGCCATCTAAACTGACCAAGTGTTGTAATTTTTCCCATTGATATAATAAACATACCCTAAGGAATCCATTTTTCTCACAAATCCCATGCAAAACTATAACATATCTATAAACTAATGTCACCACTACATAGAGATTGAAAAATCATGCAATCTAGAAAATATGGGCTCAAAATGCTTTTGTATGCAAAAGTTATGGCCTCTAGAAGATTTGATATATTAGCACTTAAATTAAAAGAAAAAATAAAATTATCAAATCTTAAAAAAAAATTGAATCAAATCCAACCACTTGGCATAATATCTTACTAACACTTATTTGATTTGGACTAGATACTACCTTTTTTTATTGGCAAATCACAAATTGATAACTTGAAAGATATGTTTGGAGGATGTATTTCATATTACACACACAAACACAGATAGATATATATATATATATATATGTATGTATGTATGTATGTATGTATGTATGTATGTATGTATGTATGTATGTATATAATTTGCATAGAACAGGTTCAAAACCGATGGGACTTGAACTTGGTACCTTGCCCCAACAAGTAAGCAGGTAAACTACCATGCCATGCTCATTGTTTGGAATAAAAATGATGGGATCTCAAAATTTATTCCCTATCAATAATGAGTTAGCAAATATGTGATGATATTTGAACTCCTCACTTAGTGCCTTCAAAAGAGCGCCTTAACCACTACACCATGCCACTTTGCTTATGGTTGAGTATGGAAAAATATCTTCAACAACAATGAGGTGGCATGGTGCATATAGCCATGATCCCATGGACCATGATCCGACCATTTCAAACTATTTTCCTCAAAAAAAATGTGTCTTACAAAGAATTGAACCAATACCCTCCTCACAATAAGAATGACCAATTTTTGCACAACTCACATGGGTTGGATCTAGGGAAGAAATACCATAGAATAAATAAGACATAATACCTCTTGAAATAACTAAAAAAGGAGACCCTCTCAGGTTTTCAATTAGCTACGTCTTGTCACCAAGGGTTTACACCCACCATTGTGCCATAGCACACCATGAGTCCTTTGAGACAAACATCTTATTGAGGATCATGAAGGGCACATATACTAATTCCCATGTCACCCATGGAATCCTCCCTCTTAGATAATTCACCAAAATATATTGATCCTAAGGGTTTGAAACCATAACTAAGAACCCACCAACAAAGCACCTTACCACCATACTACTGTCAAACACTAATCAAATAGAATTTTTGGCAAAATAAATGGAGGAGAATTTTAAAAAAAATAAAAGAGATGTTGGTAGGTGTCAAACCTACAATCAATGCCATACAAGTGGATATGCTTGTCATTGTATTCTTCTTTGGAGCAGTTATAAGGATCATGCCCTTGTGAAGAAGGAGATGGAAGGGTATCAAAATGGAATAGTGTAGGGGAGCATGCTTATGGATGTGCATTCATGAATAGAGAAGCAGGGGGTTTGAAACAGGAGTGGAGCACACAAAAAAATTAAAATTTAAAAATTTAAAAAAAATTGAGAGCACAAAACAGGGATTTCCCAAAGGTTACCATTTTTTTAAAAAAATTCTTCTATCATATTTGAAAATTGATCTCTTTTGATTTTAAGTGATGCAGCTTTATTCTTCACTCTGAGACCATGTTGGAATTCAAAATATTTTTTAGAAATGTCTTGAAACATACATTTTTCATGATCATAATTAGAAACGATCCAAGAAAAAATTGAAGATAGCAATGACAAGAAAGAGATAGAGAGAGAGAGAGAGAGACCAAAAAATTGATGCAATGGACTAGTCATTAGGAGGTATTTATAGTGATACCAAAATCCCAATTAGTAGTTAACCTCAAGCTGATATAATTTGACTTTGAGATTAAATTACAATATAATAAATAAATTACACCCTTTAATCAAGGTTATCCATAAATATGGATTAACCAATATCACAAAGGATGAAATATGAAAGGACCCCTTAGGCTCACATGAACATGCATGTAGGCTTACATAAATGATACCCAAAGGCTTTACGTGAAGAATGTATATATGCTTACATACACACTTTTAGGCTACATTAATAGTGCTCATAAGCACTCTTCCACACTTTTAGACTTGCCCTAATAAGATTAGATTACACATACTTCAAAATTGGTGAAGGGGGGATGGGGTAACACAAATTTCATGGATCCAAGACCTACCCAAAAGAATGGTGTAATATAAATCATAATACATGACCTAAAATAAAGTGTTGAGAGTGTGGGGCACTACTTTGAGGGGTTTGACTATTGTGCCACTAGCCTTACACTCCCCATTGTCAAACCTTTAACAATAATTTGGTCATTATCAATAAGGTTTTGGACCACATTCTTGAGGTACATACACATATTAGTAGATTGAACATTGGTTAAATGGAAGGAATATATTCATTTAGTCTAAACCAATGTACTTTCTCCCTTCTAGGCTCAATAGGTTTGATGGTCGTAGCTATCAGTTTGGTATTTAAGTTGTTCTTAGACAAGGGAGAGGTTTATCTAGCCTAATGTGCTTTCTCTTGAGATTTTGATGGATTGACTTCCTAAGGATGATATTTTGCAGACTCTCAGTAGCATTAACATTATTAGCTTTTTCGGAATCAGTGACCCAATCACCAACAACTTGTTTGTTCTTATATTGACCTTTATTATTTGAATAAGAGGCCTTCTCCTCTTCCTTGTATACTTTGGTTTTTAATTTCCTTTATTTTATGAGGGCATTATCTATCATATTGACCATTTCTATTGTGTCTTCAAAGGAAGACACATCAGATATTACTAAATAAAAAGCTAATTGGTCATGCAAGTTAGAAATAAATATGTCCAGTAGGTCCTTTAGTGGGGGTAAATATTGTAACTTCCCTATCAAGGGACTCTATATTCCTAGAAATTTGGTCATAGTTTCATCTTTGGATTGTTTAAATTGACATAGATCATTGATAGTGATCTTATCTTCAATGTGCACTAAGAATTGCTTCACAAACATTTCTAAATATTTTTAAGGAGTGTTTGGGTATTTGGTAATACTCCTCTAAGGCTAGACCACTTAGACTCTTAGAAAAAAAATTAAAATCAATGTCTAATCATAAGCAATATCACTACAAGTAGTCCTAAACATTTGAATATAGTTAATGGGGTATTCTTCCCCTTGTATACATGAAAATTTGGGGTTTTAAATTTTGGGCAAAAAGTTCTACTAGCTACAAAGGGATCTAAGGTTTGGTTACAAAGGCCATCATAAAAGAAACTTTGACTAGAGGACGACCCTTGGATAATAATCATGTATTGTTTTAATTACTCTAATTGGGTTGTAAGAGCTTGGACCTATGGAGTGATTGGATTGGAATTTAGTAGATAAATAGGTGGAGGGTTTTGTGATGGGAGGTAAAATTTTGTTAAAAAATATGATTTGAAGAAGGTTTAGTGATGATGATAGATTTGGGGTTGTGATTGGGGTACTTGGAGAAACGATGTTGATGTTGGCATTAAATAAGAATCCCCCAAGATCCTAAATATTAGAAATTAGCTTTGTTGAATATTTGTTGAGGTACCGATGAGATTAGATTGAAGAATGGGTTTGAACTTGGATTAGTATTTGAATTAGAAATTACTTGATTAAGTGATCTGGGGTTGGGATTGATGTTGAATGTTGTTGGATTATGATTAAGGGTGAAAATTGTCAAGTTAGAGCATGAATTTGCATTATGAGTATATACTATTGAATAGGCATTAGACAAGAAATTTTGATTTGCATGTTGGCAGTTTGTACTTGGGAAACCAAAGCCACCATTTAAAAGCTCTTCTAAAGTTAGCATAAGAGGTCATGATCCCAACAATATTTGGGAAGAAACTTGGCCTTCAATTTCCATTACATTAGTTGGTGAAATTATGTCTACCAAATTTGGAATTGGTGTATGAAGTCTAGACATAGTGATATCAACTAAAGCAAAGGATTGATCTATTTGATTAGAATACAAAGAGCTAGAAACAGGAAGTTAGGGGTAATCTAACAATGAATCGTCCCCTTTGGGGACCTCTTGATATTCCTCAACTTCTCTAAAGAAATTTTCTATAGCTCCCTTATGTCTTTGAAGGAAGTGATACATGTGAATGGTTGATCAAAAGACTAATCTTTCATCCTCTTCCTAAGGAAGGCTATATGGATGATGATCAGGAAGTTCCTTCTCTTCATGATCAAAAGTGGGATTCTCATAAGTAAGGAATTCATCTAGAACCTCCTCATTATTAGTGACAAGAGGGTTGGGATGATTTAAAATTTGGTGGGCAATGCTATAGGTTATGTAGCATCTTTTGGACATGGCTTAAAGGATGGCTAAGGTAGGGATGTAAATTTAGATTTTAATTAAATTTTTTACACTTTATTAAAAAAGAAGAGAGAAGATGTTTTATAACCCTTATCACTCATTCCATAAATATATTAGTCATATTTATATACCTCGAAGACCACCTTATATAGCACTAACTCATGATATACTTGACCCTCTTGATAAAGTCATCAATACGTAGGAACAAAATCAATACATGGAAGCAAAATTATTTTTTGTGTACACCCTAACACCCCTCGTCATGGTTTGAACCTAAGTCTCCCAGATTATAGGCCAAATCCAAACCACTACAATGTCCCACAAGGATATGGAAGTAGACTCTTGGTACATGATAAAAACTAGAAAATGATGGATATCAAACCCTTCTTATGACTCCCACTAGCCCACTATGATATAGTCTCTAGTTAGAACAATGAAATACTCTATGTGTGTGGGTGGTAATTGGGGTTTATTATATGCCCAATATAGCTAGATAGTTCATATGTTGGTTACTCAAATAATCTAGAAGACCCTAGTACAACTAGTATTTTGGTTAGATTCTTAGTTATATTTTTTAATGTGATCTAATCTACACAAACAAAATTTTAATGGTCTTGTTGATGTTTTACTAAGTGTTATTAAGTTTTTAAGTTGTAAAATGCAAGTTGAACAAAACTATTTGGGACCAGTGTGGTGTTCACATTGAGTTCACCAAAAATGTACAATGTGAATGGAAGAGAAAAAGTACTTTCTCCCTATCTTTCACATTAGGAACCTATCCTAGAATCATTAATAATTGCATAGTCATGTGGTATATTGGGTGCCTAGTTTTATATGATGTAATCATTATTTATTATAAGAGACATTATATAATAATGTAACGGTTTTTATTTAGGAGTTACTAGCTTAGGCTCCCACTTGCACGTGGATGGGAACCCTTGAGAATTAGGGTTAGGGTTAGCTAGAGTCTTTAAAAGAACCAAGGGGGCAAGAGGATGGATCATCTCATATTTTCATATTGTAACAAAGCTTTGCTTCCAAGGAGGTTGCCCCCTTGAAGTGGCTTGTGATTCTATAATGTATTTTTGTTTTTGCAATATAATCTACTGCATTTCCATTTCATGTTGCAATATTGTTACTTATTTGCATTAATTTCTATTTATTATTGCAATATTATATGGATGTGCTTTAATTTAATGCAAGGTTCTTAACATACACTTACTTTCAAAGAGATATGGAAGGGGATGTGTGATATGCCTAATTCTAATGTTTATATTTCCTATGGTTTCCTTCTAGGAAATTCATCTAGTTCTAATTTTCTTAGAGAAACTAACAATAATTTAAAAGCCTAATTAACCTTAGAACTAGTGAAGGATGAAAATAGATAAAGATGCAGGAAAACAAGTTTCTAAACTACATGCATTTCATTTTCAAATGTTAAAATAAAAGAAATATTGTCTTTTTCTCTTTCAAGGCAAGGTCTTAAGAAATTTTTGGAACATACAATATTTTTTGAAAAATAATTTGAAAAACTTATATTAAAACAAAGATCATTTACAAGTTGGGATGAGACTTCTCCCAGCCTTAGCCAAAGAGAGCACATGTTTACAATAGTAAAAGAAGATTTGCATTGGAGCCAAATCTCCTAAACCATATTTCTACAATGGTTGTTCACCTGTTTACAACTGTAAAAGAAGATCTACATTGGAGCACAAAACTCCTAAACCATATTTCTACAATTGTTGTCCAAATTAGCTAAACACTGGATTTGCTCACCAACCTGCCTAATCCTCTCATCCTCAATAGCCATGTCACTATGCCACTAAACCCCTACCTCCTTCTCAGTACCCATCTTAGCCAGGAAGTCTACCACTTTATTTAGATCTCTACTCACATAAATTGGAATCACATCATCTAATTCCCTCCACAATTCCTTAATTTGAGTGACAAGAATCCTCAACCTCCATGTCTTCAAAGCAAAGTTCCTCATGCAATCCAGAGCTCCTACCATTATTTGAGAATCTGATTCTAGGATTATCCTCCTGTAACCTTGTTTTACTACCCAAATAGAAGCATATTTGATAGCTAAGGCTTCCACTTCATTGTTTGTGGCCCTTCCTAGGCCTTGCAGTTCCCAATAGAGCATTGTCCCAACATGATTCCTGCAAACAACTCCAATTCCAGCTCTACCCGGATTGCCTTTTGCAGCTCCATCAGTATTAATTTTAATCCAACCTTTTGGGGGTGGTTTCCAACTAGCTCTATCCTTCCCCTCTTGCACTTCAACTTCCTTCTCCATTGTCCCTATAACAGCCCGAGTTTCCTCTTTAGCATACACTACCACAGTTTCTGTGACTTTGCTCCAAATGACCTACCAAACTCCATCTAAATATGAAAAGGTTTCTCTAAAAATTTTACCATTTCTCTCCAACCACACTTACCACCAAATGAAGTTTAATCCAAGCTCCCAACCGATACAAAGAGCTTTAGATTTAAATCTACCCCTCTTCCATATTTCCCAAATATTAATCCGATTCAAATCACCATTAACTCAAATTTTATAAGATAAAAACCATCTCTCCTAGATCTGGCATGTGAATGGGCACTCAAACATCAAGTGGTCAGATGTTTCCTCACTCTTGTAGCATAAAACACATTGATATGGACCAATGATTCCCCTACATCTGAGATTATCAAAAGTAAGAATTCCATTATGCATGAACTGCTAGGCAAAAAAGTTTACTTTCGACCAACCCTTGGACTACCAAATATTTCTCCAATCCTCAACCTGATATGCATGAGGAGGAGGCTCTAGAAGGATCTTATCATATCCATCCTTCACTGTGTAGACACCAAGGCTCCCATAGCCCAAGCTAATTCATCCTCCTCATCTCTACCTGTGAGAAATATTTTTACCAAGATTTTAGTCATGATGGGTGTCAATTTTAGAGGGATTGAAATTGGCCACTCATCCAACTTCTTAAACTGCTTAAACTTATAATCCTCCAGTTGACTAGTGTTGAAATAACTTTCAATTTGGACCCAACCCCTAGTTTCCATGGTTATTTTTATTGGTTGCAGTTCTAGGAATTCAACAATGATAGGTGGGTATTGATCCCATGAATCTATCCAAAATCATGCCTTCTCCCCTCTCCCCACTTTCCAAAATAATCCATATTTCACTACCTGAGATCCTAACTTTAGAGCCTACCACACTAAGGATCCATTACCATCCAAAGGGAAATGACCCACCTCATTTGGGTTTACCTATCCCAAATATTTACTAGTTAAAACTTTATTGAATAAAGAAGTTGGTTGGGAAATCCACCTCTAGTAAAGCTTTCCAACCAAAGCTTTATTATTTAACTTTGATCTCCTCAGTCCCAAACCTCCTTTTACCTTGGGTTGGGTTACTTTCTCCCAACCTACTAAGGCCCATTTCCTCTCTCCTTTTACTCCTCCCCATAAAAATTTTCTAGCCATCTTGTCCAACTCTTTCCATATGGTATGTGGGGTAGCAAGGATAGAAAATTTATAAATTGGCATGGCTTGAATGATTGATTATAAAAAAGTTAATCTACCCCCATAGCTTAACCATTTGTGAGACCAATGATTAATTATTTCCTTGATACAATCCAAAATATTCCTCCAGATATCTATTTTTAGTTTTTTAAAATGCAAAGGGACCCCCAAGTATACCACTGGGAGAGAAGTCCTCATGAATCCCAAGATCTCTAAAATTCTATCCTGAAGCCTTTGATCAAGATTGAAAAAGACCACTTTGGATTTTTTATCATTGATGACTTGGTTTGTGGCCCTAAGGTAGACATTAAGTGTATCTCTAATCATTCTTGCTTCCCTGAAGTTGGCCACTCCCACCAATCTTGTGTCATCCACAAATTGTAGGTGAGTCAAAACTTCCTCACCCACCTTGATACCTATTAGCAAACCTTGTTGTCTTCTCCTCAAGATGAGTCTACCCAAACCTTCAGCCAATATGAGAAAAATATAGGGGGAACAAGGATCTCCTTGATGAAGGCCTCGAGTAGCTCCAAATGGTTGTGAGGGAAGACCCTTGATTAACATTGAGTATGTCGAAGTAGAAACACAACTCATGACCCATTCTATCCAATCTTGAGAGAAACCAAAGGCTGCCATCATCTTTGACAAGAAGCTCCACTCCACCCTATCATAAGCCTTTGACATATCCAATTTTATGAACATTCCCCTATTACCATATTTTTGCATTGAATGGATTGCCTCCTGAGCTAGAACCACACCATCCAAGATCTGCCTACCCTCTACAAAACCCCCTTTGCTCTGAGGAGATAATGCTATGTAGAAGAGGTTTTAGCCACTCAACCATTACCTTTGTGATTATTTTATATATGACATTGCATAAGGCAATAGGTCTATAATCTGAAATATGCACCCCCTCCTCCCCTTTTGGAATTAAGGCAATGAAAGTATGATTTAATGCTTTAAGAATTATTTTACTACCTTTGGACTCCTCTATAACAACCATTACATCCTCCTCCAAGTTGTCCCAGAAGGCCTAAAAAACTCAATTGGAAAGCCATCTGGACCTGGTGTTTTTTTGGTGCTCATTCCAAAGACTACTTTCTTCAGTTCCTCTCTATCAATGGGTTTAAGTAGGGCTTGATTTTCTTCCTCAGAGATAATAGAGGGTATGACAACAAGAACTTCTTTTTGAGCCTCTTCATCTTGCACCATACTTTCCTTAAATAGTTTAGAAAAATAATCCATTGAATGGAAATGCATACCTAGAATTGTATCAAAGGAGTGTCCATTCTCATCTTGAAGAGCTTCCATGTTGTTCATCTGTCTCCTAGCACAAGTAACCCGATGGAAAAATTTGGTATTTTTATCACCTTCTAATAACCAAGTGGTTCTTGCTCTCTATTTCTAGTAGGTCTCCTCTTGGTTGTCAATGTCCTCAATCACTTTATGCAATGCATCATCCTCTTCTTTGAGCTGCTCTGTAATTGTTCCTTCCCTGAAGTGTTTTTGAACCTCATCCCATCTGGCCACCAATGGAGCTCTTTGGACCTAGAAGTCTATCTTGTTAGCTCACCTCCATTGTTTTAGTTGATCCTTGACATAATGAAGTTGCTTGTGGAATCTAAACATTGTTGTCCCATATGTTGGGTGGCCCTCTTCCCACCACTATGGAATTTTCTTTTGAAGTTCCTCTTTTTGTAACCAAAAGTTTTCAAATTTAAATGGTTTGTGATACTGCACTATTTTGATCCCCCCTTCCAACAAAATGGGAAAGTGATATGAAATTGGACCTTCCAAAATTTGAAATTTTATATTCCATTTCACAAATGCCTCCTCTAAAACCAAAAAATGATCTAACTTCACCTTCTTGCTATGTGGCTCCCTCCTCTTATTAGTCCAAGTATAGTTGGTTCTAGGGCATTTAATATCCACCAAGTGTAATGCCTGGACTTGGGCAATCATAAGTCGATCCCCTTGGATCTAAAATTGGGGTTCCCCTTCCTGATATCTAGAGGATAATTTAGAATTAAAATCCCTAGCAACAATCTAGTCTAACTCCTCCCTTGAGACTCTCATGTTATGCACAACTTTCCATTGATGCATCTGACCATCTAGGTTTTGAGCCCCATAAAAATTTATGATTAAAACCTGCTCAGCTATCACATTGTTCCTAAAATGTGATGTGAGGACACCCCTCCAAGCTATATGTTCTATTGTCATCCATTCAAGAGAGTTCCAAAAAGTAACTATCCCCCTTGAGGCCCCTTGGGCAGCCACTTCCATATGACCAACACCCCTCCAAAGTCTATTTATTATTTTACACATAAGATCCAACGATATTTTTGTCTCTTGGATAAGCAAAAAATATGTTTTACATTTTTCTAAGAGTCTTCGAACAATAGATTGATGGGTTCTACTATTTAAACCCCTAACATTCCATGATTGTATAATCATTGGTTACCTTGAGAGTAGTAAAAATCTATTGGCCTCATCGATCCTCTAGTGATCAGTTTGTCTCCTTGAACTGCTATCAATTCCTTATTTGATTTTCTACCCACTCCTTGAGAGCTGATATTTTTTTATCTCTTTTCCACCTGAGTTATCCCTAGAGTTGGCCTTTCTCTATTCTTTTCTGCTATACCCATGATGACATCCTTAATTATCGGTTGCTCTTGGTTATGCACTATCAATGCCCCTACAATATCTGATTGTGGTAACTCACTGCACTCAATTACCTGCTCTAGGATGGGAGGAGGTGAAAGAGGGGCTTGAACATGGTTGTTATTATTTTTATTATTCTCATCCACTCCTTCCATGAATTGTTCTTCTTCCTGGTCCACTAGTGTCTTGAAGATCTCATACCTATTGGAGGGCTTGAGTTGGGTTTGCTCTTTACCATATTTTTTCTTTTGCCTTCTCCTTCTTTTGGGTTGTTCAAAACCATCTCCCTGTGCTTCTTTACCCTGAGAAATATTGGTTGTTTCTTTATTGATTGTTGACTTACCCTCCTTAGGAAGATTTGACATTCCTAGAGGAGCCTCCATTTTTATGTTCATATTGTTTGGGCAGGATCGGGCCAAATGCCCATATTTGTGGTAAACTCTGCACCTGAAGGGCAATGCCTCATAATCCAGTTGTTGAATCCAAGATAGTCCTACAAGTTCGAGTTCAACCTCTATCGACAAAGGTTGGCTAAGATCCATTTCCATGCATAATCTAGCATAAACAATTGTGTTTCCTTCCATTGTGTCTTTGGAAACACCCAAATGTCTTCCAAGGGAATTATCGATAATTTCCAATACCTGCTCACTCCAAAACTCCATTGGAAGTGCATATAAATGGATCCAAATTAGGACAATAGTGGGTTCAATTCGAGGATCAAATCCCACTCTCCAGGGCTGAACAAATAATCCTGTCGGACCATGATTCCTCTTTTCTGATTTGAAAGCCCTATTTCTATCGACAAGTGAAGAAAAACTAACAATAAAATATCCATTGCTAATAAACCACAAAGAATACTCACCAAGAGGCTCCCAGTTTTGTCGGACCCAGGAATGCAAAAAATTTAGGGTAGGGTGAATACCCATGAATTTACAGATCAAATCATGATTGGCTCTATATAAAACTATTTCTTCTACCATCCTTTGCTCAATGACAATATTTGGCCTTGATTCTGACTATGGCAAGCATCCATTAACTCGTTGAGATGTTGATCTATTTCCAGCAGTCGTAAAGAGCATTTTTAATGCAGTTTTTTGTGCTTCTTCAGTCTCTGTTGGAGATTTATCCTTTAACAAATCTGCAAAAGAACTATGTCTCTCTAAAAGAGGATTCAGAGGTGTCCCCATTGGGCCCTCCTAGGGCAACAATCTTGTCTTCAATTCCACAACAACCAAAAATCTCTTCGGCTACCCAACCGATGCCCTAGTTTTCTCTTCCAGAGATCTGGCTACTCACCATTTGGAACATACAATATTAAAGACTATATGCAATTCAGATTTTTTGAAAATATAAAAATTAATCTTAAAATCAAGATAAAATAATAATATAAATAAATCGTGAATTCTAGACTACATGCACGTCTTTACTTTCTTGCATATATAGATTTATCCTAAACAAACATGCAGAGACAATCTTGTTAGATCTTAATACCTCGAATTATTGTATTGTGGAAATGAAGGGTATTTAAGTGTGTAGGATGTCTATCTTAGGCATAACAAACCCTCAAAAAAACTTGCAAATACCTTGTCCTATACTACATGCATGTACATTGTGAGGGGTGGTTATACCACTTGACTTCTCACATGGTCTATGATTTAATAACTCCTAACATACCCCCCTTATTACATCATAGTCAAAAGCTCTATTTTGCTTATGACTAAACAATAATGTCTAGGGTGATGTTGGAATTTGAGAGAGAAATCCCCCCTTAATGTAGACTTACTACTTAGATACTTAGGAGTGTCGGGTTCTACCAATCATGCACTCCAAATACATTTATTACAAAAATATGTATTCAATGCTTGTAGAATTCATTACTTATAGTGTGTTTCTTCAATGTCTTCAAGTGAAGCATGTATTACCATGCATCCAATGTCGCTTGTTGAATTGATTGTCTGCTGATTTTTGTCTTGCATATGGTGGAATGAAAGTTGTGTAAGGATTCTTTTGTTGCTTTCCTTTTTTGCATTTTCATTGTGATCAAGTCCTAGATTCTTTCCAAGTTCTCCTTTTATCATAAGCTCTATGATATGATAAATGGGATGTATATTTCAAATGCAATCTCTAGCAATTTTATGCACTTGTTTTAGTCCTTTGAATGATCCCATAGTTGCTATAGTTTTTTCTTGAACTAAAATGTAGCAACTTGTCAATTGCTCTATGGTCTTTAGAGTTGAGCCATTGGGCCCCAATAGTTGTTGTCGTTGTCTAACAAATTTATCTTTATCATGAACTATGTTGTCAATCTTGATGATATCACAATGCATCTTATCATTTAGTATCTTGATTTCTTGTAGTGTTGGTACACTTCTTGATAATAGTCTTATGACTAGACTTTGATAATGATGTAGAAATATCTTGTTGTAGTTGCAAAGATAGATAATCTTCTTTCAATAATATCTAATTTGCAAGCTATCCCATACCTTTTTAAGGCTTTCTTCACAATAGGCCATTCATCCTACAGATGCTTTTCTCTATATTTTGAAAAGTGAGTAGAAAATGAATTGACTTTGAATGTACCATCTTCATTCCATGATGTATTGAACCTCTTGGCCTTATAGGTGTCCCATGGCTTATGCTTGTAATGGTTCCCTTTATATTCAAGTGGTGTTGCCTCCTATTGGTTCCTTGGCTTGAAATTATCAATCGGTGGAACTCTTCTTGTATGATGATTTGGATGTTTCCAAGTTTCTCGACTTTCATATGTTTGACCTTATACCAAACATTGTTGTGTTGTCTCAAGTGTGTTTGAGCAACAAACACATGTTCTTCTATTTATTCAATTTATTGATTATTTTCTTCTTCTTCTTTAATTTGATTCTCTTCGGCTACATTACTTTGATGTGCCTTTCTCCAATTTGATTTTTTTGTTCTAAAGATGACCTATTTTGTTGTTGGTTCATCTCTTGTGAAGGTGATCCATTTTTGAATGGAATGTGCCAACAATCCTTCATGGTGTGTCCATTTCTTCCATAATGTTCACACGTATTTTGCATGTTGAAATTACTTCTTTGAGAATCATTTCTTTAATTCTAAAATCTCTGAAAATTATTTCTTTGTTGGAAGCATTATGGAGGTCTCATGCCTCTTTTGAATGGTTGCTTCCCTCTTTGACTTGTAACTAGTAATTGTTCTTCTTCTTCTATAGTATGTGAGGCCTCTACTTTTTGAAGTAGGTTCACTAGCTTCTCAAAGCTTGGTGTTTGCTCAATAATATTTAATGTAGTCACAAAAACATTGTACTTTGATGGGAGTGATCTCAAAATAATTAGTGTAGTCACATTTATTAATGATACTTGAGTTCCTAGTGCTTGCAATGATGCTCACAATTCTGCTATTCTCCTCATGAATACTTCTAGCTTTTCTCCACTCTTCATATTTAGACAATGGAGTTGGCTTTGGAGGAATAGAATCTGATTTT
Organism: Wollemia nobilis; assembly: GCA_028583015.1. Lineage (NCBI taxonomy): Eukaryota > Viridiplantae > Streptophyta > Pinopsida > Araucariales > Araucariaceae > Wollemia > Wollemia nobilis. The sequence goes on along the minus strand of JAQPPZ010000676.1, from coordinate 11,094,322 downwards.
GATTCTTGGCTTCAAATATTGTCTTCAACTTCTCCCATGCATCCTTGGTTGTGGTCATATCTCTAATGTATGCTTGGACCTCATCTACTACTTTGAACATGATGATTAGTCTTGCTTTTTTGTTTGCCTTGTCAAATTTTGTTTGATCTTCTCCTTCTACAATAGGATGGGAAGTGCTTCCATCTACTACTTGCCATACTTCCTCAAACTCAAGCTATGTCATGAGTTTGGTCTTCTAGGTAGCATAATTGTTTCCCCTCAACAATTGAGAATCTGGTAACAAGAACTTTGGTGCTCCACTAGCCATGGTAAACTTTCACAAAATTAAAATATTCTTCTTTTGTTGATTCCACCTCGAAAAGATCTTTTCGTCGAGTATATATATGCCTATACTCGGATTTCAAATGATGCTTCAAAAATGTGAGAAATAATTGTGTCTCGCTAAGTAAGGTAGAGGGAATGCTACTTCCTCTATGGAATAGTCTCTTCTTTTAGAATTATATTTTTCTTTTCTCCTTACTTGAAAAAAATCATGTGTGCAATTTTACCTTTTCCACATGTTTCTTTCTTCTTCTTTTTTCAACCTTTGAATGGCGGGGAAAAAATTTATGGTGCTTTGATAAATGTCGTGCTCTTTTTTATGCTATGAGGAAAACTTGAAATTTTGTTCAGACTTTGGCTCTATCTGTAGTCTGAGATGTCTTTGGTACTTTGGTGGTCTCTCTCAAATCGGGGAGAGTTTATTTCAAAACGTAAAAACTTCTAGTTTCCATTAACGCACTGAGTTGAATGGATTAATGTCTCGTTGTTTGTTTTTGAACCAAAATGCCTCTTGAAAATTTTTGAGCAAGTTGGGTGATTATTAATCCAACTTTCCTTTGTCTTGTGACGAAAGGGTCTATTGCTTTCTTGAATTTTTGTTTCAATTGTGATTGGCTTTGTGAATCTTCCTTGGTTTCCCACATTTAACTAAGCATATTATGGGTGCTTTTTTCAAGATGTCCTTGAGTAGTTTTACAGAAGCTTTTTGCTTTCAAAAAATGACTTCCTTTTGCACTATCATAGGGCATTCAAAAATGATTTCTTCAAGGAGTTTTTGATTTAAAAAATGGCTTGCTTCTACAATATCAAAAATCAGCTTCTTCAAGGAGCTTTTGGCTTCCTTTTGTAATTTCACAAGATGACTTTTCGTCACGGAGCTTTTGGCTTCCTTTTGTAATGTCACAAGATGACTTTTCTTCATGGAGCTTTTGGCTTCCTTTTGTAATGTCATAAGATGGCTTTCCTTCAATGAGATTTTGAATTCATTTTCTATTTTTTTCTTTTCCTTCCTTCTCGTTATTTATATAGTGAGCACTAATTCATTGAAACACGAGGTTCCTCCTGAGTGCTTGCTCTTCATAAGGTGTTCACAATATTAATACCTTTGTTTCCTTCTTTAGGTTGTTTTCTTCTTGTCGTTTTATACAAGTCAATTTTAGCTTTCTAAACTTAGGTGTTTTCTTCTTTCATGCAAGAAATGTTGTTCTTCATTCTAGTCACTTTGTCTTTATCTTTTTCAAATGTGCAATGTATGATTTTCTGCACTTTGTTTCATATCCTTGAGATATGGACCTGGTTCTCTTAAGTTTTCCTTTCTACCTTCAATTCCTTTGAATGATTGAGTCACCTGCAATATTTTTTAAATAAATATAATACTTGTCACCTTTGCTATTTCAAAATAGCTTTCCTCTTGATGTCTTTCAATAATTTTGCATCTAGTTCACACCTTTACTTGTTCTCCAATTTTTTATATGTTATTTTTCAAGAGTAGCTTCAAGTATCAATGCTCTATTTTTAGAGATTTTTTATTGCCCTTTCTTCTTTAACTTGCAAAATATTACTTCTCATTGGTTCACAAGGCTTTGGGCCTTTAAAACTTATATGAACCAAATATTTCTTATGTTCCTTTAGAACGTAGTAATTTTCTTGGAATGTGCTTCAATCCTTTGAATGGAAGTTGTCATTCTTATAAAACTTTAAGAAGCTTCAATTTCTTCTTCATTTTCCTTTAAATATTATAGAGCTCTTGTGGCTTCCTTTCTTGTCTCAATTGGTCTGGTTGTTTATTTGCAAGATTTATAACCTTTGGTCATAACAAGGATTGAAACCCTTTTCTTTGATTCTTTAACAAAGCTTTTTGCCTATGGAAGAGGTTTTCCCCCCTGAAAATTCTTGAACGTGTCGTAGAATTTTCGTTCATGGTCACAATCTTATACAAGGTAATTTTACCATCGAAACTTCTTATCTCAAACTTGAGATTTTTCTTAAACAGAGTGCACTTTGGCTTTCTCTATGTCAAAGCTACAGGATCAGAAGGGAAATTCTTTCTTCCTTCAATCAACTTTGATACCACATATTAGATCTTAATGCTTCAAATGATTGTATTATGGAAATGAAGGGTATTTAAGTACATAGCATGCATATCTTAGGTATAACAAACCCTCAAAAAAAATTGCAAATACCTTGTCCTATACTACATGCATGCACCTTGTGAGAGGTAGTTATACCACTTGACTTCTCACATGGTCTATGATGTAATAACTCCTAACAAATTTCACAAAACAAACCTATAGAAGTAATAATGCAACTAAGTAGTCAAAATAACATATTTGATATGAACGATAAAGGGTAAGGATGAGAAAAACTCATTTTCACTCCAAATGTTGTTGGATATCACAATATCCTCCTTTCACTTCCAATATTTCCACTCTACATAGCACGAGACCTGCACGCATGCAAACTTGACAAGACATTTGATGTTTAGAGCTCTACCTTAGTCAAACCCCTATTCTATGAGACAATAAAATACTAAAATAACAAAAGGAATGGAAAATCGTAGGCTTATTATTAGACCTATAGAAACGATGTCTTTAAATAGCGCTGACAGCACTAATATTAGTGTTGTTGAGTAGCAACACTATTGCCTATGGATGTTGTAGAATAATACCTCAATACAAAAGCTTGAAGAGTAAAATGACCCCATATTCTAGCTAAAACAAAAACACAAATGTGAATGTAGTGCAATTGATTCTAGAAAGGATTCAAAGATAAAAATGAAAATAAATGTATTAAGATCAAGCTTAAACAGACAAACAACAAATAATGGCCGAGTTGGGAGCAAATCCAAGAGCTTGGGGTGAGTAGCCAGATGTCTCTATGATTGTGCAGATGAGGAATGAATCCTTACTTTGATGCACACGTGATTTAAGATCTCAAGGAAGCCCTTGTAGATTGATTCAAGATTTAGAAGATTATGTAGGTCTTGTAGAATTCTTGCACTCCTTGAGTTTGAATGCAAATAAGAAATCCAATAGAGCTTTTCAATTTGTTGATGTATGAGTATGTAATTGGGCATAGTTTCAATGCAATTATTCAATCATGTGTTCTCTCAAAATACCTCTTGATGAGGGTCGTTGATCATTCATCATTTAATCATTATGTGTGTCAATCCAGGGCGGTGTCCAGAGGCTATATACGATAGGAAGTGTCACAGTTGCAGGTTCAGTTTATCCAAGAACAGGTTTTATTGGTGGATCAGTTAGCATTTGGGGGTTTTGTTGTGACCTCTAACTCCTAAGAATTGAAATTAACTCCTATTTACTTTTGCAGAAATAAAATTGCAGGAAATGAAATTGCAGAATCTGAAAATGACAGAAAATGAAATGTTGCTAAATTGAAATGACAGAAAAGTAAAGTGCAGAATTTAAAACACACACACTCTTGCATGAAAGTAAATCAACTGGAGAATGTCAAAATAGAATTTCAACTACTGCAAAACTGAATCAACAAAAACTGCCAAAGTGCAAAATGACAAGATATCTGGAAATTGCTGTGAAATGCAAAATTAAATCAACAATTGCAAAATGACAAAATATCTGGAAATTGCTGTAAATACAAAAAATGTTGTCCACTGCTGAAAACTGTATTGAAAACTACTAAAGAAATGAAAACTGCAGAATTTTGCTAACTCGTCAGCAAGAATTCAACAAGAAATTCTGTCGAAATCGCCTTCCTCGGCTTGCAAGTGGCCCTTGCTTCCAGAACCAGAAGAAGGTGAGGAGTTATGCTAAGAGAATCTAGCTGTTAATCATCAACCTCAACATGCCAATTGAAAACTGAAGATTGCACCTTTTTATTCAATCTAAAACTGCATTACAGTAATGCAGGAAAAACCTGCAAATTACTGTTCTGCTACAAGAAAACTTCACTCTATGCTAATTTCGGTATTCTATTGCCTATCTATCTATATGTCTATATACTCGACCATCTGGGAGCTTTATTATTTATAATATAATACTGATATGCTTGGTTACTGCTTTGTAGGGATTTACAACTGATTACATAATTGTTTCCTAGACTACAGGAATTTACTTTGTCAAAACTTTATCCATTCATTATTTTTGGGCTGCATTTGTTGAGGAAATCATGTTAATATGAGTTGGGACAACCTCCTGGTCAATTTCCAATAATTTCCTCCATCGGTTTATCACTTTTTGACCACCTTCAGTTGTTCCTGCGCTATTCCCTATTCCTGCGTCGCTTATTCCTGCACTGCTCCAGAACAACAGGCAGGTGACCATTTGTTGCTGATCTGTGGTCCAAACGCGTAGGGAGTAACGTGTTGACTTCTCCTCTCTCTTGCACACCCTTCTGCATTGGTGGCATGTGCTGGAGTGACTAATTCCAAGCCCTGTTGTATATGTACAGCTGGCTGGAACTATCACAGTTACAACCTATTTTCTTGCACAGTCAGCTATAGTGGACAAATTCTTGGCGCCCTTTTCCATTTGAATTAGTTTAACCAAAGGAACACAATATTACCAAGCATCAGATATTCAAACAAGGTCTGAATTGCTATAATACTACTGATTAATTAACTGAAAAATAGGTGAAATTGCAGTAAAAATAGTAAAACAGAGTATATGCACTTTGTCATTTCAGAATTTGCAAACATCATTATATAATGCATTTTTCCCATAATTAACATAAAATCATAGTAAAAAGGGTAATTCAAATAGTTTAAAATGTATCAAAGAGTGTTCATGGATGAGGCAATTCTTGGCCTCATCATTCCCCCCAACTTATGGTAATGCATGCCCTCATGCATTTTGTACAGCGACAACGACACATAGATCCAGGTCTAGACATCTTTCATGAAATTTGAGTAATGCGCCACCAATTTTATAGAATCCGCTGACTGCTTTGATGGATTGAAACCATTGTTGGAAGTGCATATCAGGTTGTGGGTCAGTATCAAAGAAGTAGGGGACAGGAGTAATAATTATGGGCATCCTATATCTCAGACCTATCCAAAGCTCCTTGATTTCTGATATAATTTGGACAATGCCTTCTGCCCTTCTCCTTGACCACAACAAATTAGTGGGAGAAATTGGCTCTCTTTTCTGTAGAGAGATAGATAACTCACCCCATCTATTTTTACAAGCTGCCACAACATCATCAAAGAAATCTGCACAAAAATTTTGAAACTGGATTATACATTTCTGAAGGTTCCCTAGATAGAGTTGTTTCATTCTGATATCCCTCATGAAGGTATAATGAACATTTGTACAATCCCTATGATTCAGAGGAGCAGGTCTGATAAGTAAAACAGCCTGTGATTCCAATTCCTTAGTGAACTTCTTTTCTGTGTCCCAGTAAATCTGATTTTGCAGAGTGGACATGAAGGCTCTAAGTTGTAAGTCACCTGTATAAATGTGAGGCAGAAACATACTTTCTGTTGGCAAAAAGAAATTATGCAAAAATAACTCACATAACAGGTTTTGTTGCTCTGCTGGACTCTGCATAAATGCCTCTATGAATTCTTCAGGAGTGTTCAACTGATGAGGCAGCTCAGAAGCAAGTCTCATGATTTGCCAGCGAAGGTATCTCTCCTTGAGTAGGAGGCTATAAAACCTAGGTGGTCTTCTGCACTGTATTGCATATTCTGCAATCTGACATACATCCTGCACCTATGTTTTTAACCTATTCACCTCTATTTCCTTCTCTGCTACTTTAGCTGCTTCAGAGTTTAAAGTGGCAACCTTGCCCTCTAACTGGTGACACTGAGTCATCCAATATGCCAGGTCTTCATTGTACCTAGTTAAAGGCACTGTGTCTGGGGGTCTTACAATAGGTTGCATTTGTGCCACTATATTCACTTGTACACCAACTTCCACAGTTGGTATTACAACAGGAAAATCTGTTTGTGTTCCTTGTTCTGTTGTAATAGCAATGAGAGGAGAGAGTGTGGATACCTGATCTTGTGCTGCAGCCTCTTGTTCCTCTACAGAAGGTGTCTGTGTTTCCTGCTGAAGTGCAGTATCATTTGTCAGCAGAATTCTTGATGGACTCTCATCATCAGATATTGCCATTCCTGCTTCCTCTCTGTCAGGTGATCTCTGTGCAGGTGCTATGTTTGCTTCAGAATGTTCAGCTAAATCTAAGAGAATCTGGGCCCATTCATCAGGTGATGCTTCTGGTAACTCTGTAGATTGATATTCCAGTTGAGACAATTGGTTCTGCAAATCTTGAATTTTTTGTTGAAGCAGATCAATTTGTTGATCCTTTTGTTTTATGGTCTCTTCAGCTTGCTCAATCCAATGGGTCTGGGTTTTAATAACACTCTTTGCAACATGCAATTGAGTGTGGATATCGATTTCCTCTTCAGACTCAGACTCATAATACTGCTCAGAATCATCATGCATTAAAACATGCACATCATCCTCAACTGGTTCAGAATCAAATTTTAGCGGCTCCTCAGAATCAGAGTCAGTATAATCAACTAATGGACATACAGGGCTTATTGAAGTTTCATCCATAGTTGTATCCAGTTCCATTGTCTGTATCCCTGTGTCTGTCATTTCTATTTCAACATTTGGTTCCTGTGCATCCTCTGTTCTGATTTCTCCTTCATTTGGGTCTGTGATATCTATTAGTTCTTCTAGTAGGGTTTTAGTTTTTTGAAGTCTAGCAGACCTTCTTAACCCTGTAGACCCTGGATACTTCTTAGCAGGTGTAGGTTTTGGATGTTCTGGAGCAACTGTAGATGTTGCTATTGTTTCAGGAGCAGATTTCGAGCAGGTGCATGTTCACTTGCACTTCCAATTTCTCCGTTGGATTGTACCGTATCTACAAATGTTACCCTTTTTCTTTTTGACTGGGAACCAGATGTGGATGCTTGTTGTTTCCTAGTTCGTGAAGATGGGGGACCATCTGGAGAAGGAGAAATTTTGATTTCAGGGGTTTCTGGACTAGGGTTTTCTGTAGATTCTTCCTCTGCTTCTTCTTCCTCTGATGCAGGATTAGAGTCATTTGTTTCTGCCCAAGGGGCAAAGAAGCGGTCAAAATTTCTAGGGTTGCCCCTAAAGTGATACTGGCAAATCAATTTGATGAGCCCATGGTGCTTAGGGCTTCCCTTCCCTGCTTGGTATTTGATGGCCATAGCCTTTAACTCCTGATAAAGATATAAGGGCATATTAACCCTACATTCTGGTTTAACTGCTCCATGGCGCAGATGGTTGAGGATACGAAGGTGTGGGCCAGATACAATAGGAAATTGGCCATCACAAGTGATGTATCTCATAACCCACATTGCAACTTCGTTCCAAGGGAATGGTAAACTAGGTCTTTTTACCCCCTTACAAACATTTCTATGCATTAAGAATTCAATTTCTCCATCCCCTTCTTCCTTAAACTGATTAACTAGGTCATTTAAAATATTTCTCCCAGTTTTTACAATCTGCAAACCCTGAAGAGGTAATTCAGTGATTTGGCTGAGTATTTCGGGAGTTACCTGGATAGTCATCCCGTTAATGTGCACTCGATTGTTGTGGAAGGTGCGTGCGAATTCTGCCGCCAAGCCCTCGGAATAGCCATCAAATTTTTGTAGGAATGGCAGAAATCCTCCATCAGTGAATATTTGCAGAGATGCAGGGTCACTTTCCAGGTAGCTAATATTTTTAGGTTCAGCTCTGATTTTCTTTCCCCCCATGGCATAATTTCTTGCCTTCTATTTTGTAGTTTCTGTAAATTGGTGGACAGTACGAGCGTGCGTCTGGTTTAGGGTTTCAATCATCGTAGCAGGAATAATAGCAGCGCAGGAACTACTTCGAAACTTGTAGCATAATGACGTGGCAGCGCATGTGAAGTTACCACCCGTAACTTCGCTCATTTTTGTTATGGACGCCAGCTGTCACATGCAACCGTGAGTCGGTGACCTGTATTTTTCCTTCTAAACCAATTAACTCACCGTAGGCCACGTGTCATAAATAATTTTTACACATAATTTCATTCCTGCGCTTAGTGATTTATTCCTGCTCTGGATATAAACAGTTTATTCCTACGCTTGTTAAATCATTCCTGCGCTCTGGGATATAAATAGTTTATTCCTACGCTTTATGGATTATTCTTGCGCTTTGGAATATAACAGGTTATTCTTGCGCTTCCCTATTCCAGCGCACTTCTATTTTTTTCATTCTAGAGCAGAATTAGGCAGAGGCATTACTGACAAGGACTTTCCATTTTTGATTCCCCCTTTTTATATGCTTTTATACTAATCAAGGATATATACACTATATACTAATGATTTACATTATTCAGAGAATGAAAAAGACACATACCTGTTATAACCATTTTATCTACATTTCGAGGTGCTCCTGCTGAGATTTCCAGCTAATCAATCTTTAAACTAAGGTAGGTGCAATCTGAAAATAGACGAAACAACGGTCATGAGACAAGACCGAACAATGATAGTGAAACCAACTAGGTAAACATGCCGGAAAACCGGTTTTCATGTAAACCCAACTCAGGAGTGCCTCAAAGAGGTTTTCACTTCCTGAATTTTTATTTGTATTTTTTTTTTTTTTTTTTTTAAATCTTGTGTCAATCTGCTGAATTTGGTATGGAAGAAGTGTTTTCTTCCCAAATGTGTACATCCAAATTTTCCACTTGCTTGAGAAATTCTGCCCTGTTGTATGGTTTGTGGTACATACGAAGACGATGTCCATTCACCACCAACTTGCATTGTGAGTCATCAATAGGTGTAAGACGAACAACTCCATTGTCAAACACTTCCTCAATTTGGTAAGGTCCAAGCCATCTGGTCTGCAACTTTCCAGGGAAATCCTTGTATTGTGAATCAAACAACAAGGCCCAGTCACCTTGCTAAAATTTTTGCTGCTTTATGTGACTATCATGCCACATCTTTCGCTGTGCTTGGATTATCTCCGTCTGATGTAGTGCATCCATGCACAGTTCATCCAATGCATCAAGTTGCAGAATACGATCTTCTTGTGCCTGTGACAGATCAATACCTACTTCCAAAGCAGTTCGAAGAGTTAGTAATTCAAACTCAATAGGCAAAAGCGGTTTTTTTCCATAGACCAATTCATAGGGCGTAAATCCAGTGGTAGATTTCCAAGTGGTATTATAAGCCCAAATAGCTTCTGGTAATTTGTCCAGCCAATTTCTTTTATGGACTGCTACGGTTTTGGTCAGAATTCGTTCTAATTCCCTATTGGTCACTTCAACTTGGCCATTGGCTTGTGGATGATAAGGTGAGGATTTTCTGTGTTTGACTTGATAGAGGTGAGTGAAGGCTTCAATAATTTTGGAAGTAAATTGGGGTCCGTGATCTGTGGTGATGGATTGTGGGGCTCCAAAACGCAGAAAAATCTGTGAATACAAAAAATCAGCAACTTTTTCTTCTCTAGCATGTTTAAAGGCACGAGCTTCTACCCATTTGGTAACATAATCAGTACATACCAAGATATGCACTTTGCCTTGGGAAGGAGGATTAATGGGTCCTACAAAATCTAAACCCCATATTTCAAATGGTTCTGTTCCTATTTGAGGTTGTAATGGCATTTCATTAGTAAAGGTAGGTTTTCCCATTCTCTGGCAGGCATCACAATGTCTAATGTACCTCTTTACATCTTTATGCAAAGATGGCCAATAATATCTGGTTCCCAAGATTTTACGAATAGTGCTTTTGACTGAATAATGCCCTCCTGATGGTTCATCATGGCATGCCCGTAGGATATCATATACTTCATCTTGGCGGATACACCTACGTAAAACATGATCAGGACTGCATTTAAACAGTAAGCCCTCTATCCATTGAAAAGAAGAACTTTGCTTGATTAACTGTTTCTTTTGTTTAGGGGTAAAGTGAAGAGGAATCTTCCCTGTAGCTAAGTAATTAGCTATGTCTACAAACCATGGAGATTGTACAGAGACAACAAACAACTTTTCATCTGGAAAGGTATCTTCCACAACTTCCCCTGTATCCGCATTTGGTATTCTTGACAAGAAATCTGCAACTACATTAGATTTCCCAGTGCTTGTTTACTATGGTAACATCAAATTCCTACAATAGAATCAACCAACGAATAATTCTTGCACTAACCAATGGTTTATTCATCAAATATTTGATTGCAGTATGATCCGTATGGATGAATACTTGGTACCCTATGATATAGTGTCAAAATTTGTTAATAGCATAGATTACAGCCAAGAATTCTTTTTCAGTGGTAGTGTAGTTTTTCTCAGCTCCTGTCAAGTTTTTACTGATATAATAAATAGCATAATGTTCCCCATTTTCAATCTGTCCTAACACAGCTCCAATAGCAGTATTGGAAGCATCAGTTTGAATATGAAAAGGTAACTCCCAATTAGGACCTCTTAATACAGGTGGAGTGGTTAACTTTTCCTTTAAGTCTTCAAAAGAATTTTGACATTCAGAAGACCAAACAAATTTAGAATCTTTCATGAGTAAAGCAAACATAGGATTTGCTATAGTACTGAAGTTAGCAATGAATCTGCGATAAAAACCAATGTGCCCTAAGAAACTGCGTACATCAATTTGAGTTTGTGGAGGAGGGAGGTTTTTGATGACTTCAACCTTCTTAGGATCAACCTTGATTCCATAAGAAGAGATATGATGTCCAAGGACAATTCCTTCCTCCATCATTAAGAAGCATTTCTCAGGATTCAGAGAGAGGTGGTATGTTTCACAGCGAATCAACACTTTTTCAAGTTGTTCTAATGCATATTCAAAACTATTTCCAAACACCGTGAAATCATCCATATAAATTTCAACACTTTCATTGGTTAAATCAGAAAAAATTGCTAAAATAACTCTCTGAAATGTTGCTGGAGCATTACATAAACCAAAGGGTAAAACCCTGTAAGCAAAGGTTCCCCAAGGACATGTAAAGGTAGTCTTTTCTTGATCTTCTGGCGCAACTTGTATCTGGTTATACCCACTGAAACCATCAAGAAAACAAAAAAATTTCTTTCCAGCAAGGGTATCCAATACTTGGTCTATGAATGGTAATGGGAAATGATCCTTATGTGTGGCCTTATTTAACTCCCTATAATCCACACATACTCTCATTTTACCATTTTTCTTTGGAACAATGACCAGTGGTGAAACCCATTTACTGTCTGAAATTGGATAAATGAATCCAACATCTAAGAGTTTTTCAATTTCCTCTTTCACAATTTCCTTTAGAGCAGGATTCAAGCGTCTCTGAGGTTGCCTTACTGGTTTTACGTTTTCTGTGTATATCCTATGTGTACATACCTCAGGATGAATGCCTGTCATGTCTTTATAGTTCCATGCAAAAGCTTGAACATGTCTTTGTAAGACTACAAATAATTTGGTTTCTTGGTCCTCAGTTAGCTAGCTATTAATGTTCAAAAATTTACCTGGCTAGGATTTCAATTTGTTTGATCCCTGGATAGATAGAACTAGTTGCTTCATAGTTACTGATTAATGCATTTAATGGACAATGATGTGGCTGTAGAGTATGAAATACTCTAGAATCTATCTCAAAAATGATACCTGGTGGAATCAGAGGACATTTGAAGGTGTTAAGGAGATGATGATGCCATCCATGTGGTAGAATGAATGATCTTTCCAGATTAGGCATGGATGACAGAAGTTCTGAATTTTGTTCCTCTTCTTGCCACAACAACCGATGAACAAGAGTTTGATCATCAGTTAGTCCTTCTGATTGTAATGTTTCAATTAGGACAGTTTCATTCTCGAATATTTCTCTCTCGGTGTAGTGATTTCCTCAATATGTTCTTTTACTACAACTGTAGCCAAAGTGGCAATGGTTTCTTGTTCTTCATCAGATTCAGGATACCAAATTTGTCCAAAAAATTTAGTTGAAGGTTGAGCTGGTGGATACAAATAAATTTTCTTTAGGTCAACACCATTAGAAATGGTCATTTCCCCTGACTTGCAGTCTATAAAAGCAGTCTGCAGTAGCCAACCAAGGTCATCCTAGAATGATAGGGTATCCATTGACTGATTTTCTAGGCTGCAACACTAAGAAGTCTACAGGATATTCCCAAGAAGAGACTTCAATGGCTACATCTTCTAGGATACCTTCAGGTTTAGCAACGGACCTATCTGCCATTTCCAAAACTGTGGTGGTAGGATTGAGATTCTTGAGCTACAATTTTTGCATTGTGTCCTTAGTCATAACATTAATTGCAGCTCCAAGATCAATTAGCACATTAGGAATTTGCATTAATCCAATAGTAATTGTAACTATTGGACTACCGGGGTCACTATATTTGGGAGGAACTAGTTTCTCGAACAATAAATCAGCTAATTTTCCTTCTACCTGAACGGTTTTAGGAAAGGCCTTCTTTTTACCAGGTTTCTTGATACATAACTCCTGAATAGTCTTTTTGATTGAAGGCACATCCCTTATTGCCTGCAACAAAGGGAGAGAAATTGACATCTTTTTAAGTTCTGTCACTAATTCTGATTCAGGGGTAGTATCAATATGATCAAACCTTTCAGGGTATGGTAATGCTACTGGAGAAGATTCCTGCATTTTTTTTGTTACTTCTTCTTTTTGTTTTTGTTGCATTGTCTCCTGATTTGGAGGTTCTTGTTTCTCACTTATTTCTTCAATGGTGGGTGGAACAGGTTCAGGTAAAACCTTCCCTGAACGTAGCTGGATGTTACTACAGTCAAGTACATGAACTACAATAGAATCTTCAGACTCAACCTCATAAATAGGGGTTGTTTGTCTGGTATTATTTGGGTTAGTCACAGGCTGAGCTGGGAGTGGAGGTTGTTTCACTGGTTGCGTTTGTTGATGTTGTGTTCTTCCCTAAAAATTTGGATTAGGAGCTGGCAGCAAGTTTTGAGCTTGCCCTTGATACCTTTGTTGTCCTTGATATGGTGGATATTGTTGTCCCCATCTTTGTCCTTGTTGTGTCCACTGTGGATGAGTTGCATTCCAAGGTGGGTTCATCCATCCAGGATGTGACCAATCTGGAGGAGCTGTCCAAGGTTGGTTCCAAGGTTGTGCAGGGACTTCTGCATGTCCCCATGGCATGTTCATATTCCAAGGAGATTGTCCCCAATTTGGAAACCGAGGAGCATTGGGATATTGTGTATAGCCACCACCGGATCATTAAGTTCTCGCCCAATAGCATTAAGTTCTTCTGTTTGGGTGCCTAAGATAGATTTTAGATGAGGCAACAAAGGACATATATCCGTTGAATGTTCCTTGGAACAAATTCCACAAATAGAAGTTTTGTTTAAAGGGCAATCCTGCAAGGCATGCTTATTCCTGCATCTCGGGCAATAAATTGCCAAAGGTGGTGTAGAATTGGGTTTTGTGTTTCTCTCACCTAATGCAGAATTAAGTTGAACAAGGATATCAGTTTTTAAATTAGCCATTTCCTCCATCAACTCCTTTATGTCATTATTGCCAAAATTCCTTTTCTTTCTCCGATGGTGAGTACGGGAATAGTTTCTACATAACTCCACAATATCTTCAAGGTCAAGTTGATCTATGTCTCCTTTTCCCATTAAATCTAAAACTTCCCTAGATTCATCCCGCAATCCTCTTAAGAAGATAGGCTTTAAGAAATCAGGTTCTACAGGACCACATCTCTTTTGGACAAAGGCAAAGCGATCAAGGTAATCCTCTAAACTCTCATCTTCTTCTTGCTTGATCCGAAACAACTCATCTTTTCTGTTTCGTACTCGATAGTAATCCTGATATTTATGTAAGAATGCAGTCTCCATGTCATCCCAAGTATGGATTGAATTAGGTTCAAGATTACTCATAAACCATCGGAGAGCAACGATCCTTAAGCGTAGAAGGAAATAATTTCAATTTTTGATTATCATTTATGTAGTCATAAGTCTGACATAACACTTTGAATTCAAACAAAAATTGATCAGGATCTTCCGAAATAGTTCCCCTAAAAATTGGCAATATGGATGGAGAAATAGTTTTCATGGGAGCATCTAGAGTTGGATCCAACCGTATGGGATATTCAAAAGTCCTAGGAGGATCATAAGCATACCCACCTGGTGGTGGTGGTGCTGCTGCCATAGTTATTTTCTTTGAGTTTGATGTGGATGGTTCAGTCTTAAGGGAATGTTTAGCAGAAAGTGCTGCCAAAAGTTCTTGTTCTAATCTGTCCAAAGCTTCAGTTGGTGAAGAAGGTATTTCTTGCTCTGGCAATTCTTCATCTGATCGTGAAGAACGCCTTGGTGGTTCAGAACTAGTTCTGATAAACCTCCCTCTTTCGTCTCTTGGCCTATGCATTCATGCCTATTCAATAAATAAACTGAAATACAATATTTCAAAAATTGTAACACAATTCTTGACCTGTGTCACTTTTCCTAACAACACCGTTTGTTCCCCGACAATGATGCCAAAAATGATGAGGGTCATTGATCATTCATCATTTAATCATTATGTGTGTCAATCCAGGGCGGTGTCCAGAGGTTGTATACGATAGGAAGTGTCACAGTTGCAGGTTCAGTTTATCCAAGAACAGGTTTTATTGGTGGATCAGTTAGCATTTGGGGGTTTTGTTGTGACCTCTAACTCCTAAGAATTGAAATTAACTCCTATTTACTTTTGCAAAAATAAAATTGCAGGAAATGAAATTGCAGAATCTGAAAATGACAGAAAATGAAATGTTGCTAAATTGAAATGACAGAAAAGTAAAGTGCAGAATTTAAAACACACACACTCTTGCATGAAAGTAAATCAACTGGAGAATGTCAAAATAGAATTTCAACTACTGCAAAACTGAATCAACAAAAACTGCCAAATTGCAAAATGACAAGATATCTGGAAATTGTTGTGTAATGCAAAATTGAATCAACAATTACTGTAAAACTGCAAAATGACAAAATATCTAGGAATTGTTGTAAATACAAAAAATGTTGTCCACTACTGAAAACTGTATTGAAAACTACTAAAGAAATGAAAACTGGCAGAATTCTGCTAACCTGCTGCAGCAAGAATTCAACAAGAAATTCTATCAAAATGCCTTCCTCTGGCCTGCAAGTGGCCCTTGCTTCCAGAACTAGAAGAAGGTGAGGAGTTATGCTAAGAGAATCTAGTTGTTAATCATCAACCTCAACATGCCAATTGAAAACTAAAGATTGCACCTTTTTATTCAATCTAAAATTGCATTACAATAATGCAAGAAAAACCTACAAATTACTGTTCTGCTACAAGAAAACTTTACTCTATGCTAATTTCGGTATTCTATTGCCTATCTATCTATATATCTATATACTCAACCATCTGGGAGCTTTATTATTTATAATATAATACTGATATGCTTGGTTACTGCTTTGTAGGGATTTACAACTGATTACATAACTGTTTCCTAGACTACAGGAATTTACTTTGTCAAAACTTTATCCATTCATTATTTTTGGGCTGCATTTGTTGAGGAAATCATGTTAATATGAGTTGGGACAACCTCCTGGTCAATTTCCAATAATTTCCTCCATCGGTTTATCACTTTTTGACCACCTTCAGTTGTTCCTGCGCTATTCCCTATTCCTGCGCCGCTTATTCCTGCACTGCTCCGAAACAACAGGTAGGTGACCATTTGTTGCTGATCTGTGGTCCAAATGCGTAGGGAGTAACATGTTGACTTCTCCTCTCTCTTGCACACCCTTCTGCATCGGTGGCATGTGCTGGAGTGACTAATTCCAAGCCCTGTTGTATATGTACAGCTGGCTGGAACTGTCATAGTTACAACCTGTTTTCCTGCACAGTCAGCTATAGTGGACAAATTCTTGGCGCCCTTTTCCATTTGAATTAGTTTAACCAAAGGAACACAATATTACCAAGCATCAGATATTCAAACAAGGTCTGAATTGCTATAATACTACTGATTAATTAACTAAAAAATAGGTGAAATTGCAATAAAAATAGTAAAACAGAGTATATGCACTTTGTCATTTCAGAATATGCAAACATCATTATATAATGCATTTTTCCCATAATTAACATAAAATCATAGTAAAAAGGGTAAGTCAAATAGTTTAAAATGTATCAAAGAGTGTTCATGGATGAGGCAATTCCTGGCCTCGTCACCTCTAATTTGCATGCCCCAAGAATCCATTTTATAGAAACTCCTTTGGAAAGTGCATGATTGAGAGATTTGTTGGGTGATTGGATGAGAGGTAAAGAGTTGTTACTGATTAAGAGTTGCATGAAGAGTTCAACTAAGATGTGATGTCCTTGATTAGGAGTTCAACAAAGTTTACTAGATTGGATGGGTAGTTCAAAAGATACGATTACCAACGTATAAATATGATTGCCACTTAAAGGATATGATTAGTAGTCAAATGGGATTCCATGGGGATTTGCTTATGGCAAAGGAGACAAGGAATCATCTATCTATTCTCTTTTTTTGGTCCATGATCAGGCAATAGCATTAGTTGGCAAAAGTGCAATGATGTTATTGTTATCCTAGTGCTAATGCAAAAAATGACTGTTGGCAGGTCAACTAGGCAAGAAAAGGACCATGTTTGAATCTTAGGCATTACCGTTACCTATACAACAAAAGTGTTGTTGGTGTTATTACTTCTAGGCCAATGCTTCATGGGTGAACCTTAACATTGGCCCATGGAGTTTAGAATAATTAGTTGGAGTGAAGAGTTCCGCACCCTAAACTAAGGTTCAAATCTGAGGGTGAAGCTTAACATTTATCAAGTCGCTCAACCAGTTAAATTCCTTGCCTTTCAATTAAGAGACTTACGGTGAAATATCACCAAGAAATACATGTATAATTACCAAGTTGATGTAACACTACTATGCAATCATGATGTAATAACGGTGGGGCCAATAAAACCCCTTTCAATCCCAAATAACCAATTTAAAATAAATAAATAAATAAAAACCAATCTTCTATTTATTATTAATAATAATTTAGTCCTATCTGCATGAATAACAATTTCTTGCTTTATTTTATGCTGCTCACACTTAATTCCAAGTGAATTATAGTTCTCCCATAACCAATTTAAAATAAATAAATAAATAAAAATCCATCCTCTATTTATTATTACTAATATTTTAGTCCTATTTGCATGAATAACAATTTCATGCGTTATTTTATGCTGATCACACTTAATTCTAAGTGAATTATAGTTCTCCCTGCGCTTGACCCACCCTCACAAGAGTGTTTGCGCTTGTTTACTCTCCCTATCCAGAAAAGGCAAGGAGTTGAGAGTGGCTGCCATTCCTTTCATCATGAACTAAAAATGTCTGGCATACAGCAGGGATGCAAACAACACGTTTGAGAGTACTGATTAACGTTTAAAATTACCCAGTTATAATCCCTGCAATAGTCCATTCCTTTCATCATGAACTCTAAATGTCTGGCATACAGCAGGGATGCAAACAACACGTTTGAGAGAATTGATTAACGTTTAAAATTACCCAGTTATAATTCCTGCGGTAATCCTTTCCTTTCATCATGAAATCTAAATGTCTGGCATAAAGCAGGGATGCAAACAAGACGTTTGGGACAACTGATTAACGTTTAAAATGACCCAGTTATAATCCCTGCGATAGCCCAATCTTTCTCAAAAATTAATATCAGAATTTTTTTGGAGTCTGAATAGATTATAGAGTTCTTGCTGAATTCGTTCTTGCAGTGAAGAATGATGCAATCTTCCTGAGGCATCACCTCTCACTTAGCAGAGGTGAAACTGCCTAGAATCCTGGGAACCATAGCTAATATAAATGTACAGGGTGAATTATTATAGTCAGAATGAAACTTTGCACAACGCAATTCGAAATTCTTCCTAACAAAGGATGGATGTAAGTATAAAAGATCCCAGTTACATCCACATTCTTCAAAGAAAACACATTTAGGCAGCCATCTGAAGGATCCTTGAAATGCACTCTTGTTTGCTGTTCAGTCACTTAGCAAGTACGCGATAACTAGAAGCCCAACAAAATTTGCATTGAGATATGTAAACAACAAGCAACGGTCATGACATGTAACCACATTGTAAGTAATGACCATAAAAGCATGCTCAGGAATTTCAGAGTTGATGTCCATATATAGCCTTGAAAAATCCTGTAAAACCAGTTTGTGACAAAAAGAAGAGATGCTGCCAAAGTGTTCCCATAAGGCAGATATTGAAGCACCTTGCTTTACCGCCAATTTAACTTAAAAGCTTGTGTCCCAAACTTCTCCTTTCTGATGTTCTTTTTGGATGCCTCAAGATGATATTAAGATCTATGAGTCCGCCTAAATTCCATGACAAACAGTTTAAGCAAAGCACATCACAATTTTAGATGCACAATGCTCTCAGGAGAACCAGTTTGAGCAACCTGATATTATACAATGCACTGCTTGTGAAGAAGACTAGAAAAGTGGATCACCAATAATCTCCACAAGAACAAAATCCACCCTTGAAATGATGGAAGCGATTCGCATCCCTTACAACAATTTCACGTTCAGTAATCTTGGAGATGAATTTAATGGCTGTGTGGCAGTCACGACACACTCGAAGATTCTTTATAATTCGGATTGTTGTCCCATGAGGTGTATTGATCAGACCAAATGTGATAGCCAACTTTTCACTATGGTTAGAAAGAGCATGCTCCTTCTGCTCATCCTCCACATCATGCAGTACACAATTTGTGTCAGGCACATAGCCTTCCTTTTTCATTTGTGCCACTAGTTTATCCAATGTAGCATAGATTTCCAATGCTTGTGGATGTGATGCATCATCTGCCAAGAACACATGCACCCTGCTCTTGACCTCAATCCAGCTGCATCCTGGCTCCTTTTTCACTCCCTTGTCTTTCATAGTTTTTCTCACCTTAGCGGCTTCATCCCATCTTCCAGCAGCAGAAAAAATATTGGACAGAAGTACATATGTTGCAGTATGTCGTGGTTCCATATTAAAAAGGCGTTCTGCCGCACGCATTCCTATAGTCATATTGCCATGGACTCTACACGCCCCAAGTAATGCCTCCCAGACACTAACATCAGGTTCAACATGCATTTTATTAATGAGGTTCTCTGCCTCATCCAAGCAGCCAGCACGGCCAAGAAGATCAATCATGCGGGCGTAATGGTCTGCTCCTGGAGATAAACCATAAATTTGACTCATAGAATCAAAGTGTTTCCTCCCTTCTGTGACCAAACCTGCATGACTGCAGGCTGATAAAACGGCAAGGAAGGTGATCCTATCAGGCCTCACACCCGTTGATACCATTAGTTCAAAGAGTTGGAGAGCTTCCTTCCCATGACCATGCTGGGCATATCCTGCAATCATTGCATTCCATGAGACTCGATCGAGTTTAGGCATATTTTCAAATACATGGAATGCATCTTCTATAAGACCACATCTAGCATACATGGTAACAAGAGCATTTCCTGCAGACACAGATGATTCAAATCCAATTTGGATGAGTTGGGCATGAACCTGCTTGCCATGCTCCAAAGCTGCCAACCCTGCGCAAGCACTAAGAACACCAGCAAAGGTGAAATGATCAGGTTTTACTTCTCCCCTTTGCATTTGACAAAATAGTTTTGACGACAGCTCACCTTGGCCATATTGGGCATATCCTGCAATCATTGCAGTCCAGCTCATGGCATTTTGCTCTGGCATTTTATCAAATAGCTTTTGTGCATCCTCTAGCCTACCCTCATTAACATACCCTGTTATCATTGCATTCCAAGAAATCAAATCTCGTTCTGACATTGTGTCAAATATGGAGCGTGCATTGTTTATGTTTCCACTCTTGGCATAAAAGGAACAAAGTGCATTTTTAACAGAAAGGCGGATCTCTGATTCATCTTTAATTATGTAGGCATGGATCTGCTTGCCACATTCCAGAAGAGGAATGTTTGCACAAGCAGTTAGGACACTCGTGTATGTGAAATAGTCAAATTTTACGCTTGTCAGATACATTCCCCTAAAAAGTTCTAATGCGTTCTCATTTTTCCCATTTTGGGCATATCCTGCTATCATCGTATTCCACGCAATATCATACTGTTCTGGCATATCATCAAACAGCAAGCGAGCATTCTGTATATCACCACACTTAACATACCCGGCAACAATGGTAGCCCATGAGACCACATCTCGTTCAGGCATTTTATCAAATATTTGGCGTGCATCCTCAATCTTTCCACATTTAGCATACATATCAACGAGGGCATTGGCCACAGAAAGACAGGACGCAGCTCCTGCTCCAATAATTCTAGCATGAACCTGGTGGCCCAGCATTTCATCTGCCATGATCCCAGACGCTGCAACGACCCCAGTGAATGTAAAGGGATCCGGCCTGAATCCCATCCGTTGCATTTGGCAAAACAGATTCAAGGCATCAACGCCATGGCCGTGCTGGGCGTACCCCGAAATCATTGCATTCCAAGCAACCACGTCTCGTTCAGGCATTTCGTCAAACACCTGGCGTGCAATCCCTATACTTCCACATTTCACATACCCAGCAACCATGGTAGTCCAAGAAACCACGTCTCTCACGGTCATTTTGTCAAACACTTGGCGTGCATCCACAATGCTTCCACATTTACAGTACATATCAATCAAACGATTTTCACATGAACTGCGAGGCTTAAATCCGGTTTTGTTCATGTGGCCATGGACGGTTCTGCCCTCTGCCAATGAATTCATTTGAATACAGTCCTGAAGTAGAGAAGAATACGCGATGGAATCCAAGTAAAAATTTCTTCGCCCTAAGAGATCCAAAACCTCCTTGGCACCGTCCAACTGGTGTTGTATATGAAATCGGTTGTCATTCCCTTCAACGGCACCATCGGCATAAACCTGTCCTAGCTTTATATTGTCGTTTAAATTTGCTTGCTGAGCAAAAGAGCTGAAGTTTAAAAGAGACAAAATGAGCATACCTCTACTGTTGTCGCGTTTCCAAGCATCCGATGTGTTTCGATAAAAACCGTAACGGTTGAAGTGGTTCATGATCTTGCTGAAAATAAACTGCGCCTGTTTTCGTGGTTCGAAATTGTACAGACTTTATCATGGCCGAGAAATCGCTGTCATGAATGACTAGCAGTGTGTCTCGTATTATAATGGAAATCCTCCAGGATGCCTCCGTTTTTTCCTTTTCTCTCAATACTTATTATCTAAGTATTGAGCAACCTTGAATCCCTTTTTCATGGATTCTCTTCCTTAGAGGATGTGTTGGGTTACGGGATATCAATATCGTATACATATTTACATATTTTTAGCAAACACAATAATGGTAATGTTGGAAATAACCTTAAATTTTTAGAGGATTTAAATGAGACGACTATAAAATTAATAATTTGTATATTAAATAGAAAACTTTGTGGTTGGATACGTTAGAACCCAATGTCTAGATGATTTACATTGTGAAGTGATACATATTTAAAAACATAAAATGTTTATTCCAGATATAAAAAATCTTTAATTAAACTTGTAATTACTTATGTTTTGTAGTCCATGCATAGACCTTATGATAGATGATTATACCATATGTCATTTTATATGGACTATGATGTAAAACTCCTAACATACCCCTACTCCCTTATTACATCATAGTCATAGCTCTAGTTCTAGCTTATGACCAAAAGAATAATGTCTAAATGATGCTAGAGTGTATAGATTTGAGAGAGAAGTTTCCTTCCTTAATGTATACTTTCTACTATGATACTTAGGAGTTTAGGTTCTATTGATTATTCACTCTAAAAATACATTTATTACAAATATTCATTCAATACTTTTCAATACTTATAGATTTCAATGCTGAATTATATGTTTCCTTTGATGTTTTAAGTGAAGTATGTGCGACCATGCATCCGATATTGATTATTGAATTGATTGGTTGTCAATTTTTGTCTTGCATGTGATGGAAAGAAGGTTGTGTAAGGTTTCTTCTATTGCTTTACTTTCTCATGTTTTTTATTTCTTTCATTGTGATCAAATCTTGGATTCTTTGCAAGTTATCTTTTAAACATTTCTTTTATATGATACATAGGATGCATATTTTGAGTTCAATCTTTAGCAATTTTATGTACTTGTTTTAGCCCTTTGAGTAATCCCATAGCTACCATAGTTTTTCCTTGAAAAAATGCAACAACCTGTCAAGTGCTTTATAATCTTCAAAGTTGAACCACTAGAGCCCAACAGTTACTAACATTGTCTAAGAAATATCCCTTCTCTCATATTATATTGTCAATCTTGATGATATCACAATGCATCTTATCATTTAGTATCTTGATTTCTTGTAGTGTCGGTACACTCCTTGACAAGAGTTTTATGAGATCTTGGGATTTGATAATGATGTATGGATCTCTTGTTCAAGTTGCAAAAATAGATAATCTTCTTTTAACAAGATTGAGTTTGCAAGCTATGCCATGCTTCTTCAAAGCTCTTCTCACAATAGGTCATTCATCCTGCAAATGTTTTTCTTTGTATTTAGAAAAATGAGTGGAAAAAAATAAAATTTGAACATGCTATATTCATTCTAGAAGGTAATGAACTTATTTATACTAGAGGTATCTCGATAGTGTTCCTTCCTATTAGTTCCTTGGATGATTTGAATGGATCTAAATTTCTTTACTGGTCATATGTTTGGTTGCTTTAGAGTCATACCAAACATTATTATGTTGTCTTAGCTATGCTTATGCAACAAACACATGGTCTTCTTCTTCTTGATCTTTTTCTTCTTCCTCTTTAACTCAATTTTCCTCAAATATATTATTTTGATGTGCCTTTCACCAAATATAATTTTGCTTTTCTAAAGATGATCTATCTTGTATTAGATCATCTCTCATGGAAACCCATTTTTGAATGGATTATACTAACATTCCTTGATTGTGTAACCACTTCTGCCACAAATTTCACACATCTTTTGTGTGTGAAGAATATTTCTTTAAGAATCATTTCTCTTATTCTGATATCCTTGAGAGTTGTTTCTTGGATGGAAACATTGCAGAGATCTTATGCTTATTTTGAATGGCTACTTCTATTTTAGGTTTGTAAGAAGTAATTGTTCTTCTTCATTTGTTGTATGTGAGGCCTCCACTTTTTGAAGTAGGTTCACCAAATGTTCAAATATTGGTGTTTGTTTAATGATATTTAATGTTGTCACAAGTACATTATATTTCGATGGGAGAGATCTCAAAATAATTGAAAATAATGTTTAGTCAAATACCTAGTTCTCCAATGCTTGTAATGATGCTCACAACTCAAAAAAAATTCTCGTGGAAGATTTTAGTTTTTCTCCACTTATCATCTTCAAGCAATGGAGCTAGCTCTTTATAAATAGAATTTGATTTTGAATCTTTCCTTCAAAAACTATTTGTAACTTCTTCCATGCATATTTTGTTGTGGTTGAATCGCAAATGTATGTTTGTACTTCATCTGCTACTCCAAACATGATGATTAATCTTACCTTTTTGTCTGCCTTGTTAAACTTTGTTTGATTTTCATTTTCCTCTTCAGGATGGGTAATGGTCCTATCTACTACTTGCCATACTTCCTCAAACTTGAGTTGTGTGTTGAGTTTAATTTTCTAGATAGCATATTTATTCCCCCTTAGTAGTTGAAAATCAAACAACAAGAACTTTGGTGCTCCATTAATCATAGTAAACTTCTACAAATTTGAATATTTTTCTTTCATTGAATAAGCCTCAAAAAATTGTTTTTCGATGAGTATATGTAAGTCTATACTCATGATTTAATTGGTGCCTTAATTTTTGAGAAAATAATGTCTCATCAAAAAAAGTATGAAGTAGAGGGAATCTCCTTCCTCTAGATAATATTCTTAATGTTTTTAGAAATATAGTTCTTTCCTTTTATTATTTTACACTTTGCAAAAATGAAGAACTAACTACTATGGCTTTAATAAGCCTTTCATCACAATTTATGTGGAATAAAAGTAATTTAGCCTTGTGCAGTAGTACTTTGTTGATTGTTAGGTTGTTCCCCATGTGATAATCTTCTCGAATACTCTAATTCAGGTGGAGAAGAAATTATTTGTTTGTTGGTTTCATTTTGTTGAGATGATAATGCCTTATTGATATTTAAGATGTTATGCTTCCTCAAAATGCAAATCAACATTTCTAAGACTTAAACTTATAAAACTTTGCAAACCATGCTTGTTGACTTGCTTGTCAAATTTTGTTGAGACTTTGATGTTTGTGTATTTCAAGTTTCACTAAATTTTGGTGCTTTTATTGGTAAGGGGCTTCGGTTGTCAATCCCTATAATAACTCCTAGGGAATGTCTTGATTTTTAGAATACTTCTACTTTGGTTTTGAACTTGCTTCGAATGCTTTATCTTCTAGGTGAGCGCTTTGTCGTTGGGTTAATTATTTTGAAGTTTAGGTGAGTTATTTCAACATTCATATAAGTACTTTTGATGCTCAAGTGATCACTTTCAACATTTGGATGATCACTTTTGATGTTCTAATGAGTGCTTCCAATGTTCGGGTGGTCACTTTTGATGTTTAGGTGAGTGTTGTCAATGTCTGGGTGATCGCTTTCGATGTCCAAGTGAATGCTTCCAATCCTACCAGTAAATTATTCAATAATTAAGTGAGTTCTACATCATACCATTGAATGTTGCTTCATTGAAGTACCTTTCTTTTCTTGGACTAAAATATGTCTCCTTTACTATAAATGTGTATTGCACACTAACATTATTTCATGGAGTGCACAAGAGATAATTTTTATTTTTATAACACCTATTTTGAATTCATGTGTGCATTATGTGAGTGAACACTAGTCTTCTCTTGTCTTCTTACTGAGGTGGTTGTTAAAACTAATCGATGTTCCTTATCCCATATGGAAATGAATATCGTCTTTGTATCCTCATTGACTAGTGAGCAATGTACCCATCTACTGTGGTTAGGCATCTGCTTCAGTATTATTCACTATTTTGAGCATTGAATGTATTTGATTGCTCTTTATTTATTGCTGAATGTATTTAATTATTTTCTTTTCTCAATATTGTATATTTTCTTCTTGGTTGGTATTCTTAGGGTAAGGTTTCTTTTCCTAGAACACTTGACCAGATTGTTTTTTTAGAATTCTGGAAACCTTTCAAATACTTCAAGTTAGGGTATTTTCTCTCTTGTTTAGTGGAGTGTTTAGTTCCTCTTTTTCTTTAAAATTGTCCAATTAAATAGAGTGGTTGAATATTTGATGGTAGGCCCTAGTTCTTGTCTAGTTAAAATCCAAACTTTGAATCTTTCGTAGAATTTGATTCACGAATAAAATGGTTACCTCTTCTATGAGGTTAACCTTAATCAAACTTCGATGGGTTGTTTTACCCTTGAAAAACTATTTCTTTTAACATAGAGCTCTTTTTGAGACTTATTTATGGTGAAGCTTGAGGAGGATAAGAAGGAGAGATTGCTCTTCCTTCTATCGTTCTAATACCACATGTTAGGACTCAATGCTTTGATGATTTGCATTATGAAGTGATACATATTTAAATACATGAAATGGCTATTTTAGGCCTAACAAACCTCTAGCTAAACTTGTAACTACCTCTATCTTGTACCACATACATAAACCTTGTGATGGGTGGTTATACCACATGCCACTTCACATGGACTATGATGTAATAATTCCTAATAGGAAAATGGGCACATGAAAACATTTGTGAGGCACTTTTGAAATTTTAAAGGATTAACTTCGTTATTTATTGATGGGTGATGTTTAATTTTTGATACATTAAAAAAATAAATATTTAATCAAATATATAAGGAAAATAAAAATAAATACATGTGTAA
Organism: Wollemia nobilis; assembly: GCA_028583015.1. Classification (NCBI taxonomy): domain Eukaryota; kingdom Viridiplantae; phylum Streptophyta; class Pinopsida; order Araucariales; family Araucariaceae; genus Wollemia; species Wollemia nobilis. Next base: position 11,068,213 of record JAQPPZ010000676.1, on the reverse strand, counting down.
GTTAATATAAATATGGTGTAAGATAGACAAGTAATTATTTTAAAAGTGAAATTTTGATCTTACCTTTAAAGGAAGTAAAATTTTACTATATCTCCATAAACCTTGATAGTGTGGTTGATTTATTTGCAAATTATCCTTGCAATGTGGATTTTTTCTTGTTAGTGAACATTCTTAAAAGTGAAAAAAAAAATCAATATAAAACAATGATTGTCAGTATTAACAAAGTTTGAATGGACTAATTACATCATTGTAAATGATAATTTCTTTAAATATAAGCCTCAAAATCATCAAATTCATAACAACAATTAGAAAGGGTGTTGATTTTTTATTTTCAAACATGTTTGCATGGTATTTAATATAACCAAAGGGACTTGGTAGGTTTCTACTCCATAAAAAAAAAATTATAAAATCTTAAATTAAAGATACTTGTTTATATAATTTTAATAATTCTATTTAGATGCAATAAAGAATTGGAATAAAGCATGGATTCATTTTTATAATAGTTCTTAAATATACCCAAAAAAAAAATTTAAATTCTAGGTGGTTTTTGATTTGGTTAAAATAGTAAATGAGCCTTAAAGATTGACAAACTTGAAAATAGTGGTTTGTATTTTTTCTATTTTGAAAAAATGAAAACTACTTTCAATTTTAACCAATAAAATATTATTGTCATTTGGAATTAATTTATTTTTTAATGTCTTTTTTGTGTATGTATCTTATTTTAAAAATATTAAACAATGAAAATATAGATAATTTTGGGTGAACTTTGGTTTCTCAAGGAAACCTTAGGTTTGAGTTACTATGCATTGAAAATAAAAAGAACATGAATTTTTTCATGGAAAATGAAGGGTTAGTATGTAGAAGGATTAGTTAAAAAATGTAACCAATCTAAGATAAACTATGATTGTACAAGAATTTTTGGATCAATAGTGAGAAGTAAAAACTTTCACACCATAAAACAAGGTTTGAATCCCACCACTAAAGATTAAAACTTAAAAACAAAGGGATTTTATTTTACACTATAAGCCAAGATTTCAATCCTACGAATGAGTTTTAGCATTCCTTAATAATCCAAAGTTCCACATATTTGAGTAAACTTATTTTGGATAATTAATGGAAAGTGAGAAATTTCATATTATAGAGCAAGGTTCCACTTTGATGAATGAACCTTAACATCTATCCATTGGTGAAAAAATAATAATTTCACATCATAAACCGAGGTTCCAATCCCATAGGCAACCTTAATATTACACATTAGCTTTGGAGCATGTGGCAAGGAATGAAAAGTTTCATACCATAGGCCAAGGTTCCAATTCCATAGGTGAAACTTTTAAATAATTCCATTGGTTGGGTAGTGAAGAGTTTTACACCTTAAGCCAAGGTTATAATCTCATGAATGAATCTTAACATGTTTCCAATGGGTTTTGGAAAATGATGTGAGGAATAAATTTCACATATTAAATCAAGGTTCTAATCCCATATGTGAACCTTGAAAAATAAAATGACATGATTTGAATTGGTTAATGAGGAGATCCAAATTCAACTATTGCTAGATAATATGTGATGTCATGATAATTTGATTTGTTGTACTACCATTATATGACTTATTAAAATATTATTATAACACAATAATCATGTAATACCAATTAGATAAGATTACTTGAAGATAAATATGGTGATAGGGTTTCAAACATTTTGTAAAAGGATTAGGAAGATACAAATGGAAAGAAGGGTTTTTTACAAGTATACAAGACATTGATACTAGAAGGTAGTTGAATAGAAATATAATAACAATGATTATTCCAAAGGGGAGCCAAAGATAAGTTGATTTTGGAGTTGAATAGATTAGGAGAATACACAACAAGCATTGGATATAATGTAAAGCACCGATAAAATAGGAATAGAGAAATAATATGAAGAGATATTTGGGATAGCCCAAGCATTCCTAAAGTTAAAATGTTTGTTTGGCTAGTAGGTCATAGAAGATTCTTATCCTAGGATAACCTTATGAAAAGGGCTTTTCATGGCCCCTCACAATGTGTTCTTTGTAAAGGGGGACGAAAGTATAGATCATCTCTTGGGACACTACTCAATAGTTTGGAAACTATGGCAATTGTTCTTATTATGTTTGGTAAATCCATGGCGATGAATGATAGAATTGAAGAATAATTGTAGCAATGACAGAGCACTTTTAAAATTGAGGCTTTACAAACAATCTATGATATATTAAAAGATACAATACTTTAGACTATATGGCTAGAAAGGAATAGAATAATATTTAAAGGAAAGGAAAACATTTTAGAGGTAATGAAAAGGAAGATTTTTTTAGCCATAGAAGAGTCTAAACCAACCCTATCAACTCACGCAATCCCTAGTCAAGTCATCGAATGGAATTATGATGTTGGGTACAAGAGAAACAAAAAGAAGGCAAAGAATATAAAGTGAAAACCATCAAATGTGAAGTTGGTCAAATTAAATTTTGATGGAGCATCTACAAGAAATACAGGACCAAAAAGAGGAGGAGGAATAATTTATAAATAATAGAGGAGAGGTTATCTCATTTCACTTTCAATAGTATTCTTAAGAAGAATAATGAAGCTAAATCTTGAGTGACTTTGGAAGGATTAAAAATATGCAAACAAATGAAATGAAACAGAGTATGGATGGAAGGTGATTCACTCATAGTAATAAATGTAATTTGAGGAAAGCAAAGGCTCCATGGAATATACAAGAGATAATTATGGGAATACAAGACCTTACTATAGAGTTTATAAAAATTAGGTTTACACATACACTAAGGGAAGAAAAAAAATGTGTATATAGGCTAGAAAATAGAGGGGTTTTAATTAAGGATTGTGAGGTCAAATTATTTTTTCCATGGCTAAAGGAAGTAATAAGTTTAGCTAAAGGTCACAAGAAAATGTTGACTGCTTGAATAAAATAATGATTTAAGATTTATTTTAATGTTTCCATTGGTAATATTTTCTTTATTTTATAACATTAAAGTTTTTTTTTTGTTTAACATTGTGGAATCGGTAGCCACCATGAATCAGGGTAGGTCGTCTAGATTTTTATGGCCGCCACAGTATTATGCGCAGTCCACCCCAGAAGCCGCCACACAGATCTTCACATTGTCCACCCTGAAAGCCGCCACATAGATCTTTGCGTTGTCCACCCCTATAACCACCATGCCACAATCATTTTAAACCTTTTACGCCGTTGAAAGCACCAGGAAAGGGACAAGCGTTCAGGTCGACGAGGCCCAAGATTTGAACCTTGGACCTCCACCCCCCTTATGGGAATATTAAAGTGTTTTCATATAAACTATTTAATTACAATTTTTGTGGTTGCACTTATGCTTCAAGAAGGAAACTAACTATCTAGATCCGGTAAAGAAAACTATGATAGTGCGATATTTTGGAAATATTACTCTACTAAGATGTAATGCGTAGACAGTAGAGGTAATTTTTTAGTATTATGAAGGCTACTATAGAAAAATTTCAAGAAGGTTGTTGAATTCTAGAATATTTATATTCACACAAAAATTGAAGAAGATCCAAAAAATGAAAATCAAGAATTCAGAAATTTTATGTAAAATGATGTAGGTATCTAGCTATAACAACTCAATTGAGATGAGAATTAAATATTGTTGTAAAATATCAAACTCTCTCGAAGACAATTGTGATTTTTAAAGGGTGGGGGACCCAAGTACAACCCCTTGTTCTCCAACAAAAAAATACCAAATTAGAAAAAAAAAGATATAACTATAATTATTCAAAGAAAGATGGATACTTTTATGTTACTAGTTTTTTACATTTGTCTTTTTTGAAAAAACAGTAACCCATGCTCTATTACTCTTATTGAAAAAACTTGTAATGTAATTGGAAATTCAATTTAAAGGGAGATACAACTACACTTGATAAGGGAAAGATGTGAGTAGTTATGTAAGTTTTTTAATGTGTATATTTAATGAAAATATTTATTTAAAATTTAATATTAACAATTAAATGACATGACTACAAGTGGTTATAATATGGACTTCCAAGTTGGACACTAAGGTTTAAGCCCAACATTATGTCCAAAGTGCCAAAATATTATTGTATTAATACTATTTTGTGGTTGGTTAAAATATTTTGATAATGAGGTTAATGATATACTAAGAGTGGCTACCATTTCAATCTAGTATAACTAATTAAATAATAATAATATTAATAATTCTGAAATCTATAAGCATTTAATCTATTTATTTATACATGGATGTGGTATTTAAAAGGAAAAATATTGCTTTTAAGATAATGTAATTTATGTCATTGTTGGAAGCTGTAGTGGTTTTCGGGTTCTCATCTAGAAGATCCAAGTTCAAATGGCATAGGGTATATGTGAGTGGGTTTAACAATATATATATATATATAATTTATAAGCTTAATAATTAACTTTTTTATGTGCATTGAGCTGATCTTGAATAGTTGGGATTGATGAATCTTATATACCTCATGGAGAGTTCAGAGGAGGAGAGAGCTAGGATGAGAGTTTTGAAGGGTTTTAGACAAAATTATACGAAAAATATAGAGAATGGGGCCTATTGGCCCTAGTGAATAGAAATAATTTTTTGAAGAGGATGATTGTTGTAAGAAAAAGGCATAGTTGGAGGAAATGTAGTGGATTCAAAATGCAGTAGACAACAAATTTTTACAAGCCACATAGATTGAAGGAAAAAGCAACAAGCAGTTTTAGTTTACAATACAAAAAGAGATGGGATATCACAGTCTATCGTGAAAATGAGGCCAAGGGTTGAAGAGAATCAAAAATAAAATTCATGATGCAAACCAGATCAGAGAAGCTAAAGCAAGAGAAATTGATATGGTCTAGAACTTGAGAAAAAAAATTTCAAGGATAAACTACCAAAAGGGATCAACTATATCGATACCCAATATGGGGAAGGATTTAGGGGAGCTACCTCAAAATATTTAATTTTAGGGATGCCCTTCATGGGGAGCAACTCCAACCAGATGCAACCAATAACCTAAGGGCAACATGAATGCCTTTAAGGATGCCTAAGATAGATCTTAGGAAAACTATGACGAGGTGTTTAAATGTGGCGGATGGTTCCCAAATAATGAAGGTGAATATGGAGGACATTCAAAATGAAATAGAAGAAATGGATAGGAGAGGGCTAATAAGTTGATTTATGGGGTTCAAACCAATCCTTTTAGCATTTAAATTATGGGTTGTTAAACAATGGAGAACAAAGATGAGTTCCAGATTTTTGTCTCCCCCAATAGTGATTTCCTTGTTATTTTTAATTTTGAAGAAGATAGGAAAAAAGTATTCCAAGGGGGACCATGGTTTTTGGAAGGGTGGGTCTCTTTATGAAATATTTGCATACTAAATTCAAAGTAGAGGAAGAGATGCCATCCACAACACTAGTTTGGATGAGGGTTTTTGGCATGTTAGTAGAATTTTGGAATTTGACAGTATTTACGACAATTAGGAATACTCTAGGAAAACTCGTGATGGTTTTTGATTGTACATATAAATTTGAGAAAATTATTTATGCTTGAATATGTGTCCTAATAGATTTAAACAAACCTCTCCAAAAAAATCACTCTGTAATTTGGGGAGGAAACATGGGAGGAAAAGGGAATTATGAGAACATACCTTGTCACTATAGAATTTGCCAAGAATATGGCCATTTATTAAGAGACCACACACATAAGATCCTAGATCAAGGAAGAGAGAAAACAAATCCTAAAGGGTTCCAAGTTCCCAAAAAATAATATCCAAAATAAATCTATAGTGAGGAATCAGTTAGTGGTTTCAAACAGTATGTTTGGCAATCTCTCCATTAATGACCTTTTGAATGATGAGGAGGATACAATGGAGATAGAAGTTCTAGAGATACAGTTCTATGGTGGGAGGAAGGAATATGTACTAGAAGAGGTAAATAGCACCCTTGACACCGCCCTAGCCATGCAAAGCAACAAATAGAAAGTAGTAAACTAGCCAACAAAATACTACCAACGAAAAAACAAGGGCAAAAATAAGAATAAGAGTAACAGTCTATTAAATGTAGGAACCACAAAAAACTAGAGCCTAGAATAGACCTCACCAAATCTACCAACAATTGAAAGAAATTGATGTCAACCTTTCTTTGTATTACTTTCTTAACTGCAGTTTTGTTTCCCTCTTAACTGCAGTTCTCTTTTGTCTCATAGGAATGCTTTCCTATTTATTGTAAAAGCCTCTTCATTTTTAAAAAAAAAGGTTGTCAAGAAGGAGGTTGGAGAAGGTGAAACAGAGGTTGAAGAGGGTTGTAAATGCTTTGAAAGTTGCTGGTAATGTTTGCAATACTGCATTTCTTGAGAGCTTGTTGTGTGTGAGCTTTCCTTGTGCCTTTTATGTAAGCACTCTATTTTGCTGCACTTATTAAGTTGTATCCATGTTTTTTGATAAATACAAATGTGGCTCTTGTTGTTGAAGAGTTTTCCTCACATATTCATGGATTTTATTAGCATCTAAAACTCCATTCTTTGGATGATCTGTTGTTTGTGTTGAACACAGTCCAAATTCCTAGTAAACTGCAGAAAATTTCAGAAGTCCATAAATTTTTATTTATAGGGTATTTTTCAGTTTTGTAAAGTGTTTTGGATACCCATTTTCATGTACTTGCACTCCTAAAAATTTCAGAAAATTCTGGGCATTTTCAAAAAACGTCATTTTTTTACTCTCTTTGCTTGCCCAGACTGTTGGCGCTCATTTCTAGCACTCTTTGGTATCTTAGAGCATCCTTCCTTCATTTATTTTATTTGGTATCAGAGCCAGTTCATCTATTGGGTTAAAATATTTATCCATGATGGCACAAAATAGTGGAAATATTGTCCAACTTCAAATCCCCATGTTTAGTGGAGAAAACTTCGAATATTGGAGTATTCGAATGAAAACCTTCTTAATATCACAAGACTTGTGGAGTCTTGTTTTGCAGGGATATACTGAAGTAGATGAAGTAGCCTTTAATGCTCTATCTACTGATGAAAAGAAGGAGTTGTTGGAGAACAGAAAAAAGGATGCAAAAGCCTTGTTTATCATACAAAGTGGGATTGATGTCTCTATATTTCCTAAGATTGTTGAATGCACACAGTCAAAAGAAGCATGGGAGATACTAGAAAGTGCCTACAAAGGGTCCTCCAAGGTAAGGGTAGTCAAGCTTCAACTCTTGAGAAGAGATTTTGAATCCTTATGCATGAATGATGATGAATCAATAGAAGTTTTCATCACTAGAGTTCAGAATTTAGTGAATGCTATTCATGCTCATGGTGAGGAACTTAATGATACAAGGATTGTAGAGAAGGTATTGAGAAGCCTTCCTAGAAATTTTGATCCTATTACCATAGCTATTGAAGAATGTAGAGATTTATCAAAGCTAACTCTAGTTGAACTACTTGGTAGTTTGCAAACATATGAGCACAGGATAAAGGACAGGTATGAGAACCTTGATCAAGCATTCCAAGGCAAACTGAAAATAAATGAACAGCCAACCCATTCAAAGGAGTCCTCATCTACTACTTTGACATCATCTTCTTTTAGAGGCCATGGTAGAGGTCGTGGTAGAGGTCATGGAAGAGGTCGTGGTAGAGGACGAGGAAGATCAAACAACAGTCATGAATCAACCCATAGACATTGTGACTATTGTGGAAAAGATGGTCACACTGAACAGTTCTGCTATAAAAAGAAAAGAGAGAACAGAGCCAACTACAAAGAAGAAAAAAATGAAAACCTCTTCCTATCTTGCAATAGTTTTGAAGTTGCTGAAAATGATGTTTGGTATCTTGATAGTGGATGTTCAAATCACATGATTGGAAATAAAAATCTGTTTGTTAAACTTGAAGAAAATGTTAGTGGACAAGTGAAGTTTGGTGACAACAATCATGTGAGTATTGCTGGAAAAGGAACTCTTGCCTTTAAGTCAAAGACTAGTAAGACTCTTTATATGCATGATACTTTGTATGTTCCAAGGCTGCAACATAATTTGTTAAGTATTGGACAGTTATGCTCAAAAATATATAAGGTTGTTTTTGAAAACAATGGCTGTAAAATCCTAAATGAGGCTGACAATCAGATTGTAGCCAAAGTGTTAATGTCATAAAATAGGATGTATATGTTGAAAATGCAGCCAGCTATGGAATGTTTGAAGACCACCATTGATTTGGCATGGTTATGGCATAAGAGGTTTGGACACCTCAACTTTGGCTCATTGGATGGAATGCAAAAGAAGAACCTTGTTAGAGGGCTGCCCACATTTACACAACCTCAAATCAACACTTGTGAGTGTTGTATTTTTGGAAAACAACACAGGGAGAAGTTTCCACATCACCAATACAGAGCTAAAATACCTTTAGAATTGGTGCATGCTGACATATGTGGACCTATGCAAACCTTAAGCATCAACAAAAATAAGTATTTTTTGTTATTTGTTGATGATCATTCAAGAATGTGTTGGATATATTTCTTGCATGATAAATCACAGGCTTTTAACTATTTTAAAGAGTTTAAAGCTTTAGTTGAAAAATAGTCTGGTTATTATATTAAGACCTTAAGGACTGACCGTGGGGGTGAATTTGTTTCAAATGAGTTTAAAAGTTTTTGCAGCAGTCATGGAATCAAAAGACAGCTCACAATTTCTTACACTCCTCATCAAAATGGAGTGGCAGAACGCAAAAATAGGACCATTGTGGAAATGGCCCATTGTTTGCTAAAGGAGGTAGAGTTACCCAATAGGTTTTGGGTTGAGGCTGCACATACGGTTGTTTACATTCTAAATCGCAGCCCTACAAAGCTGATACAAAATTCCACTCCTTATGAAACTTGGCATGGTAAGACGCCAAGTATTTCTCATTTGAAAATCTTTGGTTCTACATGCTATGTGCATATTCCTAAAGAAAAAAGGAGAAAACTTGATGAGAAATCTATCAAGTGTATTTTTGTTGGATACTCTAATGAATCCAAAGCTTACAGGTGTTTTGATCCCACTACTAACAAACTGCATGTTAGTAGAGATGTAATTTTCAATGAAGGGGCAACATATAGTAAGGAGTCTAATGATGGTGTTGGCATCACTCCTCAAATTGAAGAATCAGCTCCTATTGATCCTATTGAAGCCTTGCAGCCCCAACAAACCAACACTCCTATGTCAACTATTGACACTCCATCTTCAAGTGGTAGTGTTGGTCGAAAAAGGCTCAACAAATATCATCCACAATCTCAAATGTTGGATGAAGATTACACAAGAAGAGTGACAAGGCTGCAGTCAAAACAAGGTGAGCATTTGATTAATTATGCATTGTTGTCCTCTTCTACTGTTGAGCCTTCAAACTTTAAAGAAGCATGTGCTAATGAAGATTGGGCAAAGGCTATGGAAGATGAAATGGAACAGATTGAGAAAAATGACTCTTGGGAGCTAGTTTCTCCTCCAAAAGGCAAGAACATTGTTGGTGTTAAATGGGTCTATAAACTAAAATATAATGTTGATGGCAGCATAGTCAAACATAAGGCACGTTCGGTAGCCAAAGGCTATGTTCAACAAGAAGGAATAGACTATGAAGAGACTTTTGCACCAGTTGCAAGATTGGAAACAATAAGATCTCTTCTTGCCTTAGCTTCCCATTTAGGTCTTATTGTTTATCAAATGGATGTGAAATCAGCCTTTCTAAATGGTTATTTAGAAGAGGAAGTTTATGTGGATCAGCCACAAGGATTCATAGTTGCAGGCCATGAAGAAAAAGTCTACAGGTTGAAGAAAGCTCTTTATGGGCTTAAGCAAGCACCTAGAGCTTGGTACTCTAGGATTGACACATACTTGCATAAAAATGGCTATAAACAGTGTTCAACTGAAAGCACATTGTATAAAAAGGTAGATGGATCTGATTTTATTATCATATGTTTGTATGTTGATGATATAATTTTTATGAGCAGCTCCACTACTATGTTGAAAGAATTTAAAAAGGCCATGGTGAATGAATTTGAAATGAGTGACTTGGGTAATTTGCAATACTTTCTTGGTATGCAAATAAAGCAATCAACCCAAGGCATATTCATTACCCAGTCCAAGTATGTTGAAAATATCTTGGTCAGATTTGAAATGAAGGATTGCAAACCTGTCAGTACTCCAGCAGTTGTAGGTTGCAAATTGATGAAAGAGGATTCAACTCCTCTTGTGAATGCAACCCTCTACAGGTCTTTGGTTGGTAGCTTGATGTATCTCACAGCTACTAGGCCTGATATTATGTATTCAGTCAGTTTAGTAGCAATATTTATGCACTCTCCTCATGAATCTCATTGGAAGGCAGCCAAGAGAATTCTCAGGTATGTGAGTGGTACAAAATCTTTTGGTTTATGTTATTATGCTACTAATTCTTGTGAACTTGAGGGCTATACAGATGTTGATTGGGCAGGAAGCCTTGATGATAGGAAGAGTACCTCAGGTTATGCATTCTTCTTTGGTGGCAACTTGGTGTCTTGGAGCAGCAAGAAGCAACAAACAGTTGCATTATCCACTGCTGAAGCAGAGTATATGGCTGCATCCTTTGCTTGCACTCAAGCCATTTGGATGGCTAGACTCTTTGAAGATTTGGAAATGGAGATTGCTTACTCCATCAAAATCTGTTGTGACAACACTAGCACTATATCCATGACAAAGAATCCAGTGTTCCATAGTCGAAGCAAACACATTGACATACGTCACCATTTCATTCGTGACTTGGTCAAGGATGAATTCATAGAATTCACATTTTGCAAATCTAAAGATCAACTTGCAGACATCTTCACGAAGGCTTTGACTAAGGATAGATTTCAGAGTTTGAGAACTCTCATTGGAGTAGAAAATGTTGACATCAAGGGGGAGAATGAAAGAAATTGATGTCAACCTTTCTTTGTATTACTTTCTTAACTGCAGTTTTGTTTCCCTCTTAACTGTAGTTCTCTTTTGTCTCATAGGAATGCTTTCCTATTTATTGTAAAAGCCTCTTCATTTTGTAAAAGGTTGTCAAGAAGGAGGTTGGAGAAGGTGAAACAGAGGTTGAAGAGGGTTGTAAATGCTTTGAAAGTTGTTGGTAATGTTTGCAATATTGCATTTCTTGAGAGCTTGTTGTGTGTGAGCTTTCCTTGTGCCTTTTTATGTAAGCACTCTGTTTTTGCTGCACTTATTAAGTTGTATCCATATTTTGATAAATACAAATGTGGCTCTTGCTGTTGAAGAGTTTTCCTCACATATTCATGGATTTTATTAGCATCTAAAACTCCATTCTTTGGATGATCTGTTGTTTGTGTTGAACACAGTCCAAATCCTTACTAAACTGTAAAAAATTTCAGAAGTCCATAACTTTTTATTTATAGGGTATTTTTCAGTTTTGTAAAGTGTTTTGGATACCCATTTTCATGTACTTGCACTCCTAAAAATTTCAAAAAATTCTGGGCATTTTCATAAAAACATCATTTTTTTACTCTCTTTGCTTGCCCAGACTGTTGGTGCTCATTTCTAGCACTCTTTGGTATCTTAGAGCATCCTTCCTTCATTTCTTTTATACCCTGGTTCTATACACACATACACCAAGGTTGGATTTTATTCTAGAATTAGAGGTGTGAGCTAAGAAACAAGAAAGAAGATGAAAATGGACACTAATCAAAATGTAAGACACAAAACTAATCAACACCATATGGCAAAAGAAGAAAAGCTAACAACGAAAGGTAAGGCCATGCCCTTACCCACATATTTATCCCCCAATACTGATGAATATCATCTCTCGAAATATTAGAGGACTCAATGGGAGTCCCTCAAAATAGAATTAAATTAGAAGAATGATACTGATAAATTGACCACAACTCATCTTCCTTAAAGAAACAAAGGTGTGGGTGGAAGATATGGAGACAATTGCAAGAAAAGTGTGGTGTTCTAGAAGAGTGGAACCCCTTATATCCGAAGGGGTTTTGGGATGCATTTTATGTAGGGACCCTAAAAAGGTAGTTATCCACCAAGTGATGGGTAGTTGGGATCTCTTGGTAGTAGTAGCATAGAGTATGCAATCCAACCAAGTTATGCTCTACATGAATTTCTATATACCTACTATCATAAAGGAGAAATAGAGATAGTGGAAGAACATAAACTACATTATTACCAATTCCCTCAAGCATGGGCCTTGGTAGGAAGAAATTTCAATACTATCCTATCCTTGTAAGAGAAGCTAAGTGGAATTAGTAGCTTAAACTGGAGCACATAATTCATGATGGAATATATAAAAAATATTCACCTTATGGATGTAATTCCAAACAATGATCCGATGACCTAGTCTAACAGGAGGTAAGGATCTACTTGCATTTTGGAAATGTTAGATAGGTTTTTTCTATTAGATAATTTTCTAATTCATGGACACATTCCTAGGGTGAAGATCTTAAACAATATAAACTTAGATCATTGGCTAATCATGATAGAAATATGAAATCCAAGTCCAGACACGCATAATTCATATTCCAACTGATGTGGTTCAAAGATAGATCTTTTAGGCCTAAAGTGTAGCAATGGTGGAAGGAAGGCAACTCTTAGCATAGAACCAAGATGTATTTCTTTGTGAGGAGGCTTTAGTACATCAAAGCCAATATAAGGACCTAGAACTGGGAAGAGTTTAGATATGTCAAGAAGAAAAAGTTAGAAGTGATATCCCAAATCGAATATTTGAATGAATATATCTACATGGATGGCCTCATGGAGGGTCTAAGTATGGCAAAGATCAGACTTACATCCTAGCTAGAGGAATGGGAAAAAGGGAAGAGCTATTATGGAAGTAAAAATCTAGAATCTAATGGCTCTAGAAGGGGGACAAAAACATAATTCTTACACAAATATCTTCTAGCCCATAGATCTTACAACTCCATACTCTCCTTGAGAGTAAAAGTAGGAGATACTATCCACACACATAATGGTATGAACTTTATTGCAGTAAACTATTTTGCAAGTCTATTCATAATATAATCTCTAGATATTGAAGCCCAACATAAAGTGTTACAGGATATACCTACACTAATAACAAAGGAGGACAATTTAGTTTTGACTACACTAGTAACTACCAAAGACTCCTAGGTTGAATGGATTCCCCTTCGAATTCTACCAAGAAATTTTAAGATATCCTGCATAAGGAACTTATGTATGTGGTTGAGAAATCTAGGAAAGCTAAAAATGTGTTAAATAAAATCAACAAAATGTATATAGCATTGATCCCAAAGGCACAAGATACATATCACATTATCATATTTAGACCAATATCTTTATGTAATATCTTACTCAAAATAATCACCAAGGTAATGGAGGAGATGCTCAAACCACTTCAGCATAATATTATCTCACTAGAACAAGGTGGTTTTATGGAAGGCAAACATATAGTGGATGAGATAGTTTTGTCTTAAACGACTATTCACTCCATGGAGGTAAAACAATCCCCATCCATGTTCATCCAATTAGATTTTTCCAAAGCATATGATAGGGTGGATTTGCAGTTCCTCCTCAAAATAATGGGTCAATTTGACTTCTTGTAAGAACAAACAAATTGGATCAAGGGATATATTTCATTGGTGTTCTATTTAGTTTTGATCAATAAATTCCCTTCATAATTATTCACTATATCCAAAGGTATTAGGTAGGGAAATCCCATATCCCCATATTTATTTATCATTCTGGTTGAATGTATAGGAAGGACAATGGCCAAATATAGGAAAAACTTAACATTTATTTTTTTGAATTTAGTGAAAAATCCCTTGTGAAGTTGCTTTGGTCTGAGAAACCACGACCAGGAGGTTCTACACCGTAAAAATCACCCGAGAGTCGTGCCCAGCCTTGATCGTACCAATATTATCAATTGGATTTTTGGTACCCAATGTGCATTTCGTAGGGTGGAGTTTTGAACCAGGGAACTCCCTTGGAGGAAAAACTAAAGATTAACAGGAATCACTATTGCAAAAGGAGTTAAACCAATCGCTCACCTCTATTGTTTTGATGAATTTATCCTCAAGAATTAAACATATCATAAGTTGTTTCTCAAGATCCATAGGGCAACAAATCAATGAGAAAAATTCCAAAGTCATTTTCTTTCATTGCTCACCTAAAAAGGAGATCTTGGTTCTTGAAAAACTATGATACCAAAATACTTCCCTTCTCATCACCTACGTAGACGTTCCTCTTAAAATAGGGTGAAAAAAGAAGGAGGATTGATTCTCGCTAGTGGACAAAGTAAAAAGGAAAACAATAAATGGACTATAAATGGCTATCATCAAAGGGAAGAATAGCCCTAGTTAAATTAGTCCTTCAATATATACCTATTTATGTTTTCACAGTTTTGGATGTTCCTAAGGTAGTATTGAGATGGTTCGATCAAATAAATGATTGATTCCTTTGGAGGGGCACTAAGAAGGATAGGAAATGGGTTTTGGTACAATGGGAAACTTCATGCCTTCACAAACATGAAAAGGAATTGGATTTAGATCTACAGTCAAGAACAACAAGGCACTAACAACTAAGTTGTATTGGAGGATATTGAACAACCCCAATGTGCTATGGGCCCAAAATTTGAGTGCTAAATATACGTAATATACAATTTTGGTAAACATTATTTTCCACTGACTCCCTAATAGAGGATCCCCCATCTTAGCAGTTTTAAGGACAAGAGAGAATTTTATAAATAAGGATCTCTTTTGGATAATTCAAAATGGTTAACATGTAAACTTTTGGATAGACTCATGGGATGAGCACCAACCTTTGGTGGTTCAAATTATAGAGTGTATATCTTTCATGGAGCATCCATATAGAGCAAATTGGGTAAAGGTAGCAAAATATTATAGGTACAAAAACCAAGAATTCATAATTTGGGATAAACTAGGTACCCACAACCAAATGACCAATTCAAATCCCAAAGAGGAAAATATGGATATCCAATGAACTCTTCAAATGAGATTACTTTCATGGTCTCAAGTAGAGGATTCCCTTGGATGGTAAAATACAAGTCAGTGGGAGTATACAACAACACATGTATATGCAATTCTATGCCAAAGCACTTCTAACATGATTCAAGAATTATTCAAAAAAATATGAGCACAAAATTTATGGCCTAATATGAGATTATTCATTTGGCATCTTCTATATAAAAGGGTACTAATAAGAAAATAACTTATGAAAAGAGGCTACCATGGTCCTTTCAGGTGTGATATGTGTGGGGAGAACCTCAAAATGCTCTACCACTTATTTATAGAGTGTCATGTAGCCTCAAATTTGTGGAAGATTATGACTATCTTACTTAGTATTAATTAGTCTAGATTTACCACCCTAGAGCATATGTGGAGGAAATAGACTACACAGGAATGAGTAGAATAATATAACAATAAAATTGATTGAAAATACTCATAATATGATTGATGAGTCAAATATACAATCTTGATATTTGCTCTACATTCAAATACATATCATAGAGCTTTATCTCCATAATATAATCTTAGAAATATGACTATTGAACTCTTTTTCTATTTCTCTTCTCACATATCTGAGATATGCATCCTCTCCTATTCCAAAAATAAGACGAACCTCTCATAACTTTTGTATTCACATCCTTCCACTTGTATACATGATTTTTGACTCTCTATTTCTCTTGCATACTCTATTCTATGACACTTGTGCACACTCCTACATCTACACACTTGCACACTCTATTACATAACACTTGTGAACATAGAAACATACATTAAGGGAAAATATAAATCACACTCCTAAACTAATGACTTAAACCCTATTATAATATTTACATTATACCATAGGTACCATGGGGATATAGTATCATGTACCAAATAATGTAATACTATCCAACAACTAAATCCCTAATTGCTTGGCTCATCCTAATATAGAATCCTACTTAACCATCATACATTTTTTTTGGTAGATAAGATACTATAGCATTAATACCAGGTTTTACAGGTTGACCCAAAACCTTTTACAAAAATCAGCCCAGGGCTGTTGATGAACATATCCTTACTAAGGATCCTATATATGTAAAATCTACATGCCGCTAAAGCCATTACATTCGGTAAGGCACATAGCCTATTATCAAAAAGAAACTTCCCATACAAAATTTTAGGTAAACCTCGAGAAAACACACATGAATCATAATTACAAAAAAAAAAAACAGACACGGATCCCTTCCTTGAGACAATGGAGAAACAAAAATCTGCAGACACACATAGCAGAGTACTGAAAAAACTCCCACAAGCTCTGTATTGATAGTTAATATTAATACTTATTTGGTAATTTATTTCTTTTGTATATGACATGCTTTGGTACCACATACTATCTTGGCCAATCATCCTTGGAGAAGTGAACCTGTTGTCTAGATTTATGGCGGTGGCTATCTGGTGGTCCACGTGGCTTTGGTTCAAAGTCTTATATTACCGTTTATTTCCTTCCCTGTGATTATCAACCAACCTCAAATTACTAATATGACTAAGAGCCATGTTATCTAACATGTGACTGTCCCCATTAGTCTTTGTGGTATTTCCAAGCAACATCCACAAAGACTGATAGCTTAGATAATTTTTATTGTGAGTCCAATTCAAAAAAGAGATGGGAATACTCCTAGTCTTTGAACTTACAGTGCCTTCCTAGTTGGTAAATTTGACTATCATTCTTGGAATTCTTGTTGAATAAGCTCCTCTACTTCACTCGGGACACCGTGTTCCCATTTGAAAATTCCGTCACCATCGACACCCAAATTGGCCAGCTTATCAACATTTTTTTTAGCTTCTTGAAAGACATGTTGGGCTTTTTTGTACTGCCTTCCCTGGAAAAGTATCCTAGCCTCTTCAACAATTGTTTTAATCCTCCAAGGAGGTATTTTCCAATTATTGAGGAGATTTATAACATGCATAGAGTCTCCTTCTATGATCAAATTGCCTTCTAAGTCTTGAGTCATTTGAAGGCCTCTCCACATAGCTCTAGCTTCATCTTCGTTGTTCGTCCTTGTTTCCAAATATTTGGAAAATGCAAGCATCATATTCCCATTATGATCTCGCACAATGCCACCAGCACCTACTCTGCTAGGATTGTCCTTAGCTGCTCCATTAAAATTAAGCTTAAACCAACCAGTAGGAGGTGGAGATCACTTAACATTGGCTCTGGGGTTGACTACCCTAGGCACAAACTCATCTAACAAGGTTAAGCTTAAATATTGAGCAATTGTGGTATCCTACAGATGAGGTTTATAGATATCAAAAGGGATAAGGTTCACATTCTCATTGGCAAAGGATAGGATCCTGGAAATGATAGTTTGATGATCATGGATAGAATCATTAAAGACTCTATGGTTCCTTTCTAACCACACCTGAGAAAGATAGTGATTGAGACAAATTTTCCACATGTATCTAAGTCTTTGGCTTGAAAAGGGGTAAGGCCATTGGATGAACAAATCAAGTACGATGTCTAGTTTAACCCATGAAATATTGAAGGCCTGAAAAACCCCACGTAGGATAGTCAAGGAAAAAGGGCACTCAAGGAAAATGTGATAAATGGTCTCCCAATTAGCCCTGCACAGATAACAATGATTAGTGATACAAATACCTTTACACATCACATTATCAATGGTTAGAATTCTTCCTTGGATAACCAGCCATGAAAAGACTAATTTTTGGAATTAAATTTTTTATCCAAACTAAGTCCTTTTTGAGGACAAAATCCTCGTCATCAAGCAGAAGCTTGTAATCTGATTTAACAATGAACTGTCCATTTTTCGTAGGAGCCCATGTCACTTGATCTTCCTTGGGTCTCATGGGGATAAACTGTTGCCCGAGAATGTTACAAATATCATTTTATTCTACTTGAAATCCCTAAATTCTTATTTTTTTCCACTTCATTCTACCTCTGTCCTCAACCATATAATCGAAGAATTTTATGCCAATGAGTTCTTCTATGATATCTCTGATTCGGGCTAAGTTAGGATATTGCATCAGTGGTTTGTCCTTAGCCCACCTGTCATTCCAAAAATTTATCCTCTCACCATTGCCTAAAACCCATATTAAACCTTTTTTGATGATTTCCTTACAATTAAGAATTGCTTTCCAAAAATCAGAACCTCTGATTGACACTGAGTCACTTAGAAATTCCATATTTTGAAGATACTTTCGTTTGATGATAGTTGTCCATTTATTTTCTTCACCAAAAATGAGATGCCACACCTGCTTAGCTAGTAAAGCTAAATTTATATGAGCAATTCTCCTCAGACCTAAGCCCCTATTTTCCCTGGGTCTGCACACTTTGGTCCATCCTACAAGGTGTATCCTTTTTTTCTCCTCTGATCCTGTTCATAAAAATTATTTTTAGAGTTTCTCAATTTTTTGGAAAACCTTCACAGGGGCTTTGAAAATGGAGAGGAAATAGACTGGAATGCTCTGAAGAGAGGCCTTAGTGAGGGTCAGCTTTTCTACTTGAGATAGAAGATGACCTTTCCATACAACAAGTTTTTTTTGAATTCTTTCAATAACCCTGTCCCACATTGACTCTCTCGGAGAACCAATGAAAAGAGGGAGACCAAGATACGAAGTGGGGAGGTTTGCTATATCACACCCTAAAATTTTTGCAATCCTTCCTTACCTTTGAATGGGGGTGTTCAAGAAATATAACTTGCTTTTACTAAAATTAACTTTTTGACCAACAACATCCTCGTAGAGTTGCAGGATGTATTTAATTATTTTGGCCTCAACCATTGATGCCTTAGTCAATATAAGGGTATCATCAATGAATTGTTGGTGAGAAACAACCCTAGTGAGATATGTTGCCTTGATTCCTGATATTAGCCTTGAACTATAAGCATTTTTTATGGTTCTGCCTAAAGCTTCTACCACAATGATGAATAACATGGGGCTGATAGGGTCCCCCTGCCGAATTCATCTATGACTTTGAAAGTAACCAGCAGTTGTTCCATTAACTATAATCGAGAACCATGCTTTAGAAATACATTATTTGATCAAATTAACCCATTGGTGGTGAAAACCAAACTTAAGGAGGACAATAATCAGAAACTTCCAATTTATCCTGTCAAATGCTTTATTCATATCAAGCTTGACGAAAAAAATAGACCTGTTAGTCTTATGAGCACAGTGCAGAGCTTCATACACTGTGATAACTCCATCCAATATTGACTTGCCCTAGATAGAGCTTCCCTAGCATGGATCTATGATGTGGGCGTAATATCTCTCATTCTATTGGCAATGGCTTTAGTTAGGATCTTGTAAGAAACATTGCACAGACTGATTGGCCTGAAGTCAGCCATAGATTCAGGGATTTGCTTCTTAGGAATTAGAGAAATAAAAGTAGAGTTGATACCTTTTGGGATATGATTTCTTGCTTGGAATTATTTGACAACAAAAATTACATCCTCACTTACGATGTACCAAAAATCTTGATAGAAACGAGGGGGAAATCCGTTGGGTCCCGAGGCTTTGTTTGGCTCCATGCTAAACAAGGCTTCCTTAATTTCCTCATCAAAAAAGGGAGCTAGAAGCTTAAGGTTTATATCCTCATTTATTATTATAGGAATGGATTGTAATAGAATATATTTGGCCTCCTCATTGCACTACGATTCCTGACCAATGATAGAATTGAAATAACTTACTGCCTCCTTTCTAATTTCTATTAAGTCTTAAGTAATAGAACCATCTGCTTTTTTTAAATTTTTTATCTTGTTATTGCTTCTGTTTCTAAGCATGGTGATGTGAAAAAACTTGGAATTTTAATCTCCATATTTCAACCAAAAAGCCCTTGATTTTTTTCTCCAATAGATTTCCTCACAGGCCAAAATGTTTTGAAACTCTGCTAGTTTTGTTCATTCCTCCTGCCTAGTAGTTTCATCAACATCACCATGTTGGATCCTCTGATCAATTTTATTCAAACTTTCAACAACCTATTTTCTATTGTCAAATAGGTTCCCAAAGACCTATTTGTTTCAATTTCAAAGCTTTTCCTTAACAAACTTTAATTTTCCAACAAGTTTAAAAGCTACACTACCCTTGACAGGCTGCTGCCACCACTGACTTAAGTTATCTCTGAAACTGGAATGTTTGATCCACATAGATTGAAATCTAAAAGGTTTTTTGAAGGACAGAGAGTTAGGGATATCCAACAAAATAGGATTATGATCAGAGGCAATTTTAGGAAGGGCTTGTAGGGTAGAATCACCGAACAAAGTTGTAGCCTCCTTTGATAGAAAAAACCTATCAAGCCTTTCTTGAATGAGATGACACCCTATCCGCCGATTTCTCCAGGTATAATTTTCTCCTCTAAGTTTTACATCCATCAACATGTTGGAGTTCACAAAGTCATTGAACTCATCCATGCTCTTGATAGGTGGTCCATTTCCACCCATTTTGTCTGAAGGGTAAAGAGGAGTGTTAAAATCCCCAGCCAAAATCCAGGGGACATTATGGAAGATTTCACTCAGATTGCCTAAGTACTCCCACAGTAGAGCTCTCCCTTGAATTGAAGTCAAGGCATAAATATTTGAAAGGATCCATGACCTATTGTTGTTTATTTCCTTAAATAAAACACTAAGAACCCTGTCATATTTCTGAATAATGGTGCCTTCTACTATTCGGGGATCCCACAAAGTCATAACACCTCCAGATGCTCCTCTGGTTGATTTTCAAACCATCTCCCCTTGATTCCATATTTTTTTTGCTATTTTTTTTACTAAATCTCATCAGTTTTTGTTTCTTGCAACATGATAATAGTTGGATTCACTTGATTTCTTATTGCACTGACTTCCCTGTGTTTGGCAGGCCATTGAGGCCTCTCACATTCCATGATAGGAACTTCATTTATATTGTTTTGGATTTCTTCCTCTCCCCCTCCCTTGAGGGGTTTTTCCTAATTTGTTGTCTTCAAAACCCAAAATAACCTGTTGAAATAAGGTTCTTTGTTTTCCATTGGCAATGTCATTATCAATTTTAATTTTTTTATGCTCAACATTTGATATTCTCCCTCTTCTTTTTTCACTACCAAAATCTATAGGAGACTTCACAGTGCTCCTAATTTTTTAGGACTAAACTGAGGGGAGGTAATTTGTTGCAGAACTGGACTGCCATATTCTTCAGTCTGAAGATTTTCACATATCTCCACTCCTACATCCAAATCTTCTCCTTTTTTCTTGTATTCCCATGGTCTACGGGACGACCCCTCAGTAGGATTCACTTGGATCCTAGTGATGATGTTAGGGAGATGAGATTTTTTATTTTCCAATGCCTCAACTTTCTTCCTAAGTTCTTCAGCATCAAGGTTTGGCTTTGGGATGCCCACTGGGCTTGAAGTATTTCTAGCATTGGGGTTTAAGGATCCTAACTTGGATGTGGATTCTAGAGATCATGCATTAGGGTTTGGATTTGTGATGCCCACGGGCCTTACAGTAATTTTAGCATTAGGTTTTGAGGATCATAACTTGGATGGGAATTCGAGAGAGTCAGAAAGGTTAGCCTGAAGGTGCTGGGCTTCCATATCTTCTGATAATCCTCCTACTCCCATATTGGATAGAATTGAAAATTTATTTGAAACTAGAGGATTGGAACTTAACTGAGTATTTTGGTTACCAACAACCTATTGTTTTCCTTTGTCTTGCTGGGACCCTGCACCCTCTCTTTTCTTTTTTTGGTAGACATAGTTTGCCTGATTGAAATCGCTTCTGCCAAGGAAACTCCTCAAATTTCCTCTGTCTAGCATTCCCTACTTCTAATTTTCTCTATTCATTGCTAGGTTAGGGCACTGATTGCATAGAAGTCCTTGATTTTTACATTTTGCACAGAATTTCGTTCTATTCTCGTATTCTATCGATTGTTTTCTATAGTATTCTCCATACTCTAGCTCCACAAACCTTGTCAATTCATTATTCAAATTAACATTTACGCAGATTCGTGCATGAGTCATCCTTGTCCTGGCCAATGTTGTATGGTAAATGGATATCAGGTCCCCTATAGTTCAAGCTATGCCCTGCATCCAATATTCATTGAAGAACTGGGCAGGTAGACTCAGGAGATGAACCCAAATAGGGGCAATGTTAATATTTTGGCTTTCAAGGTCGAAATATTAACCCCATCATCTGAGAAAAAGGCTCCTTTTGCCTAGAAACCAAGGACCTCCTATTAAAATGTGGTTAGCATCCTCCATATTATTAAAACGGATAATGAAGAACCCTCGAGTTAGAGCTACAAACTCCAAGTTGCCTACCAGTCACCATTTACCTGTCGCTCAAGCCCTGATAGTCTCCATGTTCGGCCTGCCTCCCAAAAAACTTGCCTACCAAGGAGAATTCTTCCATTAAAAGAAAAGGGTTCATGAAACTTGTTGGGGCTAAACTTAACCATCATACATATCAAGATATAAGTGCACTCAATTCCTAGTAGGCCTAGTATTAGGATATGACATATCCCCCATATTCAAAAAATATCTCAACTCTTTCCAATTCGTATTGATTCTAAATGAAGAGCTCATACTGTCGTTTTGTTTCTTACATTAATAACTTCTACCATTTAATCAATTACTCTATGATAGTATTTTTCCATAGCTACTTTATGCATATATCTATGATTACCTCTAAATCTAAAATAGATATTTCTCATTCATTTAAGATATAGTAAATTTATATTGGCATTTGACTTATCAGGTTTTTCAAACTTGAAATATAGAAAATGGATGAATTTTTGAAAAAATTGTAACCCTAATCTGTATAAATATATATTATTTGGGGCACCATGGATAAAAACTTATAATTTACATTGAATCTGATGGATACCTGATTTACCTTTATATTCTTAAAGCATGTTTACCTATACAATTGGAGTCTAAAAATACCCAATTTTAACACTCAAAGGGACTTTTCCTATTGTGTTGATTTACCTTTTTTTTGTTTGGGGGAGTAGCTAAGTTATCTCATAAAGACCATAAAATTTCTTATTCATTATCCAAATAATCTTACATCTCTTATGTTCAATAATCCTTATAGTTTGTGGTGGAGGTTATAGGTATCCATAAAGAGATTTCAAGAGAGATATCCTAGTATATATAAAATATATATTGTTTCACCATCACTAAAAGAATCTTTAAAAATCAACCTCTATAAAATTTATTGGGACTATGAGATGAACAAAAGGAATAATGTATTTACAAGTTGTGTTACAATATATAGGCATAAATCCTATGAGGGAGATATGACAAGTGTCATAAGCTCCACTCCAAGTGTCAAAATAGAAGACACAACTCCAACTCAAACTGAAGACATAGAACAAGTGGCAGAAGACAAGTGTCAAACTGTCAAACTAAGGCATAGTGCACATTATAATAATAATCTAACATTCCCCCTTAATGTGCACTATCCTAACTATAGAAAGAGGAAATTAAGTCAACATTAGATAACATTCCTCCTTAATGTTGACTTCTATTACATAGATAGAGCAATTTGCTAAACTGAGAAAACTTGTCTTTCCCAAGTGACTTGGTGAAAATGTCTGCCACTTGATATTGAGTTGGTACATACTCCATGTGTATAATGTCTTCTTGGACCATTTCTCTAATGAAGTGATGATGGATCTCAATGTGCTTTGTTCTAGCATGGAAAACTAGATTTTTAGTCATCTTGATGGTACTTTGATTGTCACAATATATATAGGTTGGACCATGTATGAATAGCCCAATGTCCTAAATTAATTACCTTAACAAAATTGCCTCCTTAGTTGCCTCAATTGCTACTATATATTCAAATTTTGCTGAAGATAATGAAACTATGTTCTGCTTCTTTGTGCTCCATGAAATAGAACCCTAGCCCAACTGAAAGCAATAACCTGATGTCGATCTTCTAGTTGCAAGGAAACTAGCCCAATATGAATCTGTGTATTAAATCAAATAAAAATCATCACTTGATGTATACATAAGGCCATGATGAGGTGTGGCCTTGAGGAATCTCACAATCCTCTTAGCTGCTATCCAATGGCTCTTCTTAGGATCCTGCATGAATCTGGAAATAAGGCCAACTGAATAGAAAATATTTGGTCTAGTTGAAGTTAAATAGATCAAACTTCCAACTAGTTTCCTGTAAAGGGTTCCATCAACCCTTTCTTCATCATCACTATTGACCAATTTCAATCTGGTTTCCATGGGAGTGAGAGAGGGCTTACACTCCTCCATGCGAAACCTCTCAAAAATAGACTGAATGTATTTAGCCTATGAGATAAAAATCTTACCTAGTTGTTGCCATACCTCTATGCCTAAGCAATAGTGGAGGAGGCCTAAATCTGTCATCTCAAAATTCTTGCATAAGTCCTCCTTGAGCAACCTTATTCCTTCTATGTCATCACCTGTAATGAGAAGATCATCCACATATAATGTAACCAAAATGATGCGGTTCCTCCAATGTTTCACATAGAGAGTAGATTCTGCTATAGATCTAGTGAAACCAAGGTTGAGAAAATAGGAGTCAATCTTTGCATACCAAGATCGGGGTGCTTGTTTCAACCCATATAGAGCTTTCTTCAATCTAAGGACTTTGTTTTCTTGGCCTTCAACTATGTACCCTGGTGGTTGTTTCACATACACTTCCTCCTTCAAGTGACCATTGAGAAATACACTTTTGACATCCATTTGATATATGGGCCAATGCTTTTGAGCTGCCATAGCAATAATTGTCCTTATTGTAGTCATTTTTGCCACAGGAGCAAAGGTCTCCTCATAATTTTCAAACTAAGGCATAGTGCATATTATAATAATAATCTAACATTTCCCTTAAATGTGCACTATACTAACTATAGAAAGAGGAAATTAATTCAACATTAGATAACAAAATTAACTAAAATATTGGACAACCACATGTATAGATGTATAAATTCCTTTGTAATCATTGGTAAAGTCATCAAAATATTTTAGAGTAGTTTGTGAAAATGGTTTAATGTAAACACTATACTAATAGTTGGCTACCTCTCTAATTTTGTGTCTATAAATATAATACATAAGAAATAGTAGAATATAAATTGATAATACATGTTGAATTTGGAATTTTTATGTTAGACAATATAGAGTTTACTATGATTGTCATTGTTGTATTAGCCTATATAGAATTTAAGAAAAATACTTTACTAATATGTTACACAAAAGATGTAAATTTATCCATATCCATTACCTAGTATATACCTTTTGATAGTATAATTAAATATCTAATAGGCATGATATATATATTGGTACCATTAAAAATTTTTAAGCATTATTAAAATATATAATTTATGGAATATCTATATGTCCATTTCTCAAGGAATTGTCCCACTAAGGTACAACAAGCGACAAAGAAGGAATATCAAGACTTCCAACTAGTAAGAAGAAAATTGTAGATAAGATCTAAAAGTAGGAGAACTCAACCGTGGTCAAAAAGACAAAATGATAATAAATTCTTTGTTTTATCATAAAATGAGAAAGAGGAACATCCAGATCCATATAAAAAAGGGATAGATTAATCAGATCCTGAATTAGAAGATGAAGTGGAGGAAACTCAGGCTACCAAGGAAAACCTTGAGGAAGAGGAGATTGAAGAAATAAAAGATACTCAGTTAGAAACAACAATGATTCCAAGAGGTACCCTAGCCACTATATTTTCTACTAGAGGGAGTAAATTTAATCAAGAGGTAAGAACAAAATAAGAAAATATAGAGATTCAAAAGAAAGCATAGAAAATCTTAGGAGGGCTAAGAATCCACTTGATAAATGAAGGTTATGTCATGGAATGGAAGGGTATTGAGTAGTCCCCTAAATAAAATCTACCTAGGTCAATTAATATCCCAATAGAAGCCAATGATTATCCACATACAATAAACTAAATTGATAGAGTAGTTAGCAAGAATATAATGGAAAAATATATGGAGATCCTCAAACCTAGAAGCAATAGATTTGTTATGTGCCTCAGTGAGCTTTTCCTTGCATGGGAGCTTTTCAGTGAGCTTTTGATATGTATTAACAAAAAAAGACACTCAAATTGGATAGCAACTTTTTTCTCCTATCCACAGGGACAAACTTGGACCATAGTTAATTTATATGGATCAAATAATGTATTCTTAAAATAAGAGGCTTAGAAAAGTCTTCATCATTGGATTCATCAAGAAATGCCCTCAAATTTAATCATATCAGGGAAATTGAATGTGACTTTAGCCCAATGGGAGAAAAAAATATCTATTTCCTCAAAATACCCTTCTAAGGACCTAGTTATACAAATTATAACTAAGCAAAAACTTCAAGACATAATCCCCAAAAAAGGAAAATTTACATGGACACAAAGAAGAGTTGGGGTTAAATTCATTAGAGAAATATTAGACAGATTCATGATACAAGAAGGTATACTAGTCATGTATCCACTTGTATCAAGTAGCATAATTCAAAGTTTGGTCTTAGATCATAAGTCTATCTATTTGGATACAGGTGATAGTGGTCCTAGGA
The DNA here is from genome assembly GCA_028583015.1 of Wollemia nobilis. Taxonomy (NCBI): domain Eukaryota; kingdom Viridiplantae; phylum Streptophyta; class Pinopsida; order Araucariales; family Araucariaceae; genus Wollemia; species Wollemia nobilis. The sequence goes on along the minus strand of JAQPPZ010000676.1, from coordinate 11,041,686 downwards.
AAAGGAATATTTCTTTCAAATATAATCTAGAATGGATGGAGCATGAGGCACATGCACCTTTAGTAGAAAGTATTTAGAAGCAGCATGTCTATGAAAACAGTCCCTGAGAGGTATGGAAAATAAAAAATTTCAAACTCAAAAAAGCCATTAGGGACTGGATTGCCAATATGACTAAAGTTTAAAATAGGTCAAGCATATTGCTACATCATATGGAGGAAGTAGACAAAAATATATGTGATCAACCTCCAACCCCTCTTTAGGAAGAGAGAAGACTCCAATTGAACTAAGAAATGGATCAAAATTTCAAAGAAGAAGAGGCACATTCAAAACTTCAATCAATAATAATATGGCTCAAGAAAGGAGATAAAAACACAAATAACTTTCATCTAAAAATAATGCAACGCTTGATGAGGAATGAAAGATAATTAAATAACCTTATAAAAAATAATAATTATATAAAATATATGCATATGCATGTAATAGTTGTCTTCTCGAAAGGCCATGGTTGGCCAACACATGTAAAATGTTAGGCAACTTCTCGAAAGGATATTAAATGAATTCACCTTTTAGATGGCTTTCCAATATACATTGATTAATTTGACCTTATCTCATCTATGCTTGTAAGTTCAAGAACTTTTCTATAAATATAGATGTTGAGAATAAAACAAGCACATTTAGAGTTTCTATATTAGTTGGTATCAGAGCTCTTGTTATGATCTATGGGTCCAGAGTCTTGAAGCCTTATGCTCATGCTTTGATAATTATATAGATGTCTTTCATCCTTGGTTTGGGTTTAGTCTCTTATGGCCAAGTTTTGGTCACTTTTGAGGGTTAATTGGATTCTTTATGTACCATTCTGCACATTTCAACTTGGATCAAATTTTTGTGATTGTTAGATGTTTTGTACAGATAAGAGAATGAAGACTACCAACACGTTATGATAGTATCCTTGTGGATGGTGGACTTTACCACTTCATTGCACTGTCACCACCCCCTCTTGCACTTGAATTCCATAAGAATTCCTTGATAGATGAGACTAGTGGTAAAAATACTACATGTAGGGATTTTAGACACACATTGTAGTAATTTCCATTATTGATTTTGACAAAAACGTTGAAGCTAGTATCTCGAACTTGAGAACACAATAAAATATTTGATGTCGTTCCATTTTTCTTGGAGCATGGCACAAAAATTATGGTGATAATGTATGAGAGTTATAAAATATCATGTAGAGAACATTACTTTTGGAACATCTATTAAGCAACACAAAAAGGAACAACCTAGCTGACCTCCACCCTTTTCAAATTATTCGTTAGAGCTACAATGCCTACTCTTCCATCGTGTGTGATATTCTTGTGCTCCTTAGATCACACATCTACTTCCTCACATAACATGTATATTTCCCCCTTTGCACCATGACACACATCAAAAAGTGCACACTCTCTTTCCCCTCTTCCCATGTGTGATTTATGCATACATTTTTTACATTGATTTTTATTTTTAAAAAGGAAGGAATGACACATCGTGCATCCTTACTTGGCACACACATTACACACACCCCATCACTTCCTTCCTCCCTCAGCTTGCACAAAGTGCACACCCCCTTCTTAAACATCCGTTCAATTTTACATTCCATGTGACCCCCTTCCCTCCCTTCATTCACATGTGCATGCATCACCTTTTTGCACATGCATGTCCCCCTCCTCCCACATTTCTTTTTATGTTATTTTTATGAAAAATAAAAAGAGGTTTATATTATTTTAATAAAAAATAGAGGGAAATATTTAGAAAAAATAGGATATTTGGAAGAAAAAAAGGATATGTTGGACAATTTGAGTCCTAAAAGTTAAAGTTGTCATTGATGTCAAGAAATGAAGTCATCTTAAATGTCAAGGAATTCGAAAAAAAATAGTCATCAAAGGTGTCAGGAAGAACCTTCAACAGTGCAGAAGTTAAAGGCAAAAGGGTTCCATAATATTTTAATATTATATGAGAACATAAGTTAAAATGGGTTTTCATAAATACCCAAGGAGGCCTATTGCAAACCTCAAAGGAGGTCTAATATTTATTTTATAAAATATTTAAATTCAAAAGGAATTTAATTTTCATAAATAAATATCATCAATACAAAGTTATGTAATAAGAGAAGGCCTTAAAAGACAAAGGTTATAATTATAATTTATAAAATTTAAATTCCTTAAAATTTAATTCTTTTATAAATTACAAAGGATAAATGCACCAATGTCATTGAAATTTTGGAGCGTCAACGTTTGAAGATAATGGCAACTTTGTGTATAAAAATGGAGGCCAAAAGACCTTGAATATTATCCCTCGAACGATTGATATGCGCCAAGGTTGAAATATTTCGTATGCGATTTCGAGAGCTTCATTGAGGAAGAAGACGATAATTATTTTCATCTTAACCATCAGGCATAAGGTGAAGAGGTTGGAGATTTCTAAGCACGTTGGACACGATGGTCCATTGGTAGCTAATGATCTATGAAAATATTGGTGGAAGCAAGAACCCACGTTCAAAACCCATTGGTGGTAAGCGCCAAAGGGAAAGGTTTTCGTGCTTCATGATTTTCAATTAAGGCATCAAGGAAGGAAGATAGTGTGCATAGTGCCTTTTGGTTCTCAACGTGCATTGAGTGCATGTGGTTGAAGAGCCCACAACAAGGGCTTTTGCGAAGGGAGAGGTTAAGGGTTCAAAACCCGTGGAGAGGCAAAGGTAATTTTTGTTTACATTTTTATTGCCTAAAGTTTTAATTAAAGTCTTTATTAGGAGTGATAAGGGGTTTGTTTTTTTGTTTTTTTTTGAAAAAATGAAAACTTGTATTAATACAAAGACCAGTTACAAATGGGAGAGAACACATCCCGACCCATAGCAAAGAGCAACACAACAAGGGCAAAGCACAAAGACAGCACTAGCAACCACAGGGCAAAGAAAACAACAGGGCACGAAAAGGCGACATGTCGCAAAATCACGACAGTCACCCCCGTCTCGACCGCGTCGGTGCCAACAGTCGCGATAACGCGACATGTCGCGATATCGCGATAGGAATGGCCCTCGGCAGCCGCCCGCAAAAGGAGTCACGAAAACGCAACGAAGTTTCTAAACGGCACTCATGCCACAAAAGGGTCGCGATATCGCGACAATTATCCTCCCAACCGCTTAAGTGCCAAACGTGTCACGAAATCGCGACAAAAATACCTTGCAGCTTCCATTTTACCAAACTGTCACGATATCGCGACGAATTATCAACTTTGCTCTTCATCTTCAAAAGAGGCACGAAATCGCGACATAATCTCAACAAGAGCCACGATAGCGCGACATGTCGCGATATCACGCCAGAAACCCGCCAAAGGCCGCAAAGGCTCAACCTGTCGTGAAATCGTGACAACTTCCAGCTCGAGGCCGCGACGGCGCTACAGGTCGCGATATCGCGACAATTTTCCTCCCAGCCGCTTAAGTGCCAAACGTGTCACGATATCGTGACAGGATTACCTTGCAGCTTCCCATTCTCCAACTTGTCACGATAACGCGACGAGATTTCAACTTTGCTTTTCAACTTCAAAAGGGGTGTGAAATCGGGACAGGATCTCAACAAGGACCGCGATAGCGTGACATGTCGCGATATCGCGACATGTCACGATATCACAATAGAAACCCACCAAAGGCCGCGAAGGCTCAACCTGTCGCGATATCGCTACAGCTTCCGACTAGAGGCCGCGATAGCACTACATGTCGCGATATCGCGACAAAAAATTTCCTTAGCATAAAAAACACTGCACATTATTTCAAAATTTGTTCAAGGCCTTGTCTAATCTCTGCATCCTCCACAAGCATATTACTATGCAGATGCATCCCAACCTCTCTCTCAGCACCCATCTTAGCAAGGAAATCAGCCGCTTTATTAAGAGATCTACTAGCATAAATAGGTATCACATCCTCTAATTCCTTCCAAAGCTCTTTAATTTGGGAGACTAGAATCCATGGCCTCCAAGCTTTTAAGGCAAAGTTCCTCATGCAATCAAGAGCGCCAACCAAGATTTGGGAATCAGACTCAATGATTATCTTTCTATGACCCTGCTTGACGGCCCAGATGGAAGTAGATTTAATAGCAAAGGCCTCGGCTTCATTGTTTGTGGCATATCCCAGACCTTGCAATTCCCAATAGAGCATAGCCCCAGCATGATCACGACAGATTACTCCACTTCCAGCATTGCCCGGATTGCCTTTTGCAGCTCCATCAGTGTTGATTTTGATCCAGCCTTCTGGGGGAGGTTTCCAACAACTTCTTACCTGTCTCTCAAGATCAGCAGCTCTCTCTTCCAGAGGCTTAGAAGCAGGCTGATTTTCCTCCTCAGCATAGATGGCAACGGTTTCCATAACTTTTCTCCAGATGACCTGCCATATCCCATCCACCGAAGAGAAGGTTTCACGAAAAATACGAGCATTTCTTTCCAACCACACCTGCCACCAAATAAAAAGGAAACCAAGCTCCCAGCCAGTACGAAGAGCTTTAGATGTAAATCTACCTCTCTTTCAGCTTTCCCATAAATTGGTCCGAGAGAAGTCTCCAATAGCCTGAAGTTTAAAATGGGAGAACCAACGATGCCAAATCTGTTGTGTGAAAGGACAATCAAACAGAAGATGATCCACAGTTTCCTCATTCCTATAGCATAAAACACACTGGGAAGGACCAATGATGCCTCTGATTCTGAGATTGTCAAAGGTCAGGATTCCATTGTGCATCAGCTGCCAGGCAAAGAAGTTCACTTTCAGCCAGCCCTTGGGATGCCAAATCTTCCTCCATTCTTGAACTGGAAAAGAGTGTGGGGGGGGCTCTGGAAGGATCGAATCATAGCCCTCCTTCACAGTATAAACCCCAAGGTTTCCAAAGCCCCAGGCAAGCTCATCCTCCTCATCTCTCCCAGTAAGAAACCGTTCTGACAAGAGTTTTTCCAGAGTTGGAGCCTACTCCGGAGGGATTGGAATAGGCCATTCACCCAGTCGCTTGAACTTTTGAACCTTATACTCCCCCAATTGGCTGGTATTGAAGTAGCTCTCAATATGGATCCATCCCTTATCTTCAAGAGCTGATTTTAACGGATGCAATTCAGGAAACATAGCAAGAATGGGAGGATTCTGATCCCAAGAATCAGTCCAAAACCGGGCCTTCTCCCCTCTCCCAACTTTCCAGAACAATTGATCTTTGATAATGCAAGATCCGAGCTTGAGCGCCTGCCACACTAATGATCCATTACCCTCCAAAGGAAAGCGTCCCAAGTCGTTGGGGTGAACAAGACCCAAGTATTTACTAGAGAGGATTCTGCTGAAGAGGGACGTTGGCTGGGAAATCCACCTCCAATACAGTTTACCGACCAGGGCTCGATTGTTAAACTTGGAGCTTCTTAATCCCAGCCCACATTTTTCCTTGGGCTGGGTGACCTTATCCCATCCAACCAAGGACCATTTCCTCTCTCCTTTGGAACCTTCCCAAAGAAAACTTCTAGCCACTTTGTCCAGCTCTTTCCAAATTGATGGAGGGGCAGCCAGAATAGAGAATTTATAAATTGGCATGGCCTGAATAACAGACTGCAAGAAAGTCAGTCGGCCCCCATAGCTTAACCATCTATGAGACCAGTGATTCATTCTCTCTTTGATGCCATCCAAAAGGTCCTTCCAGAAATCAGCTTTTAGTTTTTTGAAATGCAGAGGAACCCCCAGATAAACAACAGGAAGAGAGGTCCTAGTGAATCCCAGGATCTCCATAACTCTGTCTTGTGACCTTTGATAAAGATTAAATAAGACCACTTTGGATTTTGTTTCATTGATGACTTGATTAGAAGCCCGGAGGTAGACGTTAAGAGAATCTCTGATTCCTCTTGCTTCCCTGAGGCTAGCTACTCCCACCAAACCAGTATCATCCACAAACTGTAAATGAGTCAAAACTTCAACCTCGATTTTAATTCCTGTTATCTGTCCTTGAAGTCTTCTTCTCAGGAGGAGTCTGCCTAATCCTTCAGCCAAGATGAGAAAGAGATAAGGAGAGCAAGGGTCTCCTTGGCGGAGACCCCGAGAGGCTCCAAAAGGTGGCAAGGGAAGCCCCTTAATTAAAACAGAGTAGGAAGGCGTAGAGATACAACTCATGACCCAGGCAATCCAGTCCTGAGAAAAACCAAAGGCTGCCAACATCTTGACCAAGAAGCCCCACTCTACTCTGTCATAAGCCTTAGACATATCTAGTTTGATGAACATTCCTTTGTTACCTGAATTGTGCATAAAATGGATAGCCTCCTGAGCCAAGATCACTCCATCCAAGATCTGTCTCCCTTCAAAAAAACCCCCTTGCTCAGGGGAGATTATATTCTGAAGAAGGGGTTTTAGTCTTTCAACCATAATTTTAGTGATTATTTTGTAAATCACATTACATAAGGCAATAGGTCTGAAATCAGAAATGTGAGCCCCCCCCTCTCCTTTTGGAATTAAGGTAATAAAGGTGTGATTTAGAGCCTTGAGCATTCTTTTGTTAGTTCAGGACTCCTCAATGATAGCTAGCACATCCTCCTCCAGGATATCCCAGAAGTCCTGAAAAAACTCAATAGGGAAACCATCAGGACCAGGTGATTTTCCAGTGCACATCCCAAAGACCACCTTCTTGAGTTCATCATGATCAATGGGCTTAAGAAGGGCCTGATTCTCTTCTTGAGAGATAATAGAGGGAATGCCATCAATGACTTCATTTTGGGCTTCCACATCATGCTCCATACTTTCCTTAAAGAGGTTTGAGAAATACTCCATTGAGTGGGAGTGCATATCAGGGAGAGTGTCAAAAGAGTTTCCATTCTCGTCTTGAAGGAGTTCCATGTTATTCAATTGTCTTCTAGCACAGGCAGAGCGATGGAAAAATTTTGTATTTCTGTCTCCTTCTAATAACCAAGTATTTATTGCTCTCTGTTTCTAGTAGATCTCTTCTTGATTATCAATTTCCTCAACCGCTTTGCGTAAAGCATCATCCTCGGATTTAAGATGCTCAGAAATGATTCCTTCTCTGAATTGTTTTTGCACCTCATTCCATCTGGCCAACAAGGGAGCCCGTTGGAGCTGGAAATCAGATTTGTTAGTTTGCCTCCACTATTTTAGTTTACTCTTAACAAAAAGAAGTTGTTTATGAAATTTGAACATAGTTGTCCCAAAATGGAGACGACCTTCTTCCCACCACTGTGGAATTTTCCTTCGGAGGTCCTCTTTTTGCAACCAAAAATTTTCAAATTTAAATGGTTTGTAATACTGCCCTGACATAGTCCCTCCCTCCAGCAAAATGGGAGAGTGATCTGAGACTGGGCCCTCCAAAATCTAGAATTTGATATTCCATCTAACATAAGCTTCCTCCGAGACCAGAAACCGGTCAAGCTTAACCCTCCTGTTGTATGGATCTCTTCTCTTATTAGTCCAGGTAAAGTTTGTACCAGGGCCTTTGATATCAACAAGGTTAAAGGCCTGGACTTGGGCAATAAAAAGCCGGTCCCCTATATCCAAAATTGGGATGCCACCTTCTTGATCCCTGGAAGATAATTTTGCATTGAAGTCCCCAGCAATAATCCAATAAAAATCTTCCCGGGAGGACCTCATGTTTTGAACAGCTTTCCATTGAAACCGCTGACCATCGATGTTCTGAGCCCCATAGAAATTTGTAATTAAGACTTGTTCAGTTGTAACAATATTCTTAAAAAGAGATGTGAGGACACCTCTCCAGGCTATATGTTCTATTGCTATCCACGCCAAAGGGTTCCAAAGAGTAGCAATCCCTCCCGAGGCACCTAGAGCAGCCACAGCCATATGGCCAGCACCCCTCCAGATTCGACTGACAGTTTTACTCATAAGGTCTAAAGACATTTTTGTCTCTTGAATGAGCAGAAATTCTGTTTTACTTCTCTCTAAAAGTCTTTGAACAGTAGATTGATGGGTTCTACTGTTTAAACCCCTCACATTCCAAGATTGAATAATCATTGGAAACCTTGGGAGCAATACGAATCAATTGTTCTCGCCAATCCTCCATTGATTAGCTTATCTCCTTGCACTGCAATTAGATCCTTATTGGATTTCCTGCCCACCCCTTGGGAATTACTGTTTTTCGACCTCTTCTCCACCTAGGTAATCCCTAGAGCTGGTCTTTCTCTGAACATTTCTACAATTCCCATGGTAACATCTTTAATAGCTGGCTGTGCTGGGGAGTGGATTACCAATGCCCCTGGGTTTTCTAGATGCAAAGTCTCAGAGGAGTCAATCACCTGTTCTATGACAGGGGTTGGTGAGGGAGGAGCATGAGAAAGGATGATATTATCCTCAAGGTTCCCATCTGCTCCTTCCATAATTTGGTCTTCTTGATCCACAAGAGATTTGAAGATTTCATACCGGTTGGTTGGCTTGGGATGAGCTTGCTCCTTGCCATTTCTCTTTTTGTTTCTTCTTCTCTTCTGTTGTTCAAAGCCATATTTCTGGGCATCAGAACCAGGGGGAATGATGGGTGGTTCCTTAATCGAAGTGGACTTACCCTCTCGGGGGCGATTTGACATTCCCTATGGACCATCCGCTTTGGTGCTCAAGATATTTGGGCAGAACCTTGCCAAATGGCCATGCTTATGGCAAACTCTACATCAGAAATGTAGGGCTTCATAGTCTAACTATTGTATCCAGGAGTGTCCTGCTAACTCCAGTTCCATCTCAGCTGGTAGCGGCTGGCTAATATCTAGTTCTACACAAATTCTCGCATAAACAGCAGTGTTTCCTTCTATGGTATCTTTGGAAACTCCCAAATATCTACCTAGAGAGTTACCTATCAGTTCAAGAATCTGCTCACCCCAAAACTCCATCGGGAGAGCATACAGTCGGATCCAAATCGGGACAGCCATGGGCTCAATGCGAGGGTCGAAGCCCTCTCTCCACGGTTGGACAAATAACCCTGCAGGGCCATGGCTCCTCTTTTCTGATTCAAATGCTCTGTTTCTATCCGCTAAGGAGGAAAAACTAATAATAAAATACCCATTGCTTATGGGCCATAAGGAGTACTCATCGATAGGCTCCTAGTTTTGTCTCACCTAGGAGTGCAAAAAGTGCAGGGTGGGTCGGATGCCCATGAATTTGCAAATCAAATCATGAGTAGCACAGTAGTTGATCGTGTCCTCGACCAGCTCTGGTTCTATGACAATCTTCGGTCTGGACGCGGATTGCGGGAGACATCCATTGACTCTATGCACAAGATAACCCTTGCCCGCATTCCTAGATAGAAAATGGTAAGCACTCTGCTGAGCTTCGTCGGAGGAAGACGCAGGGTTTTCTCTTAATATCTCGGCATAAGAGGTCTTCTTCCCATCGAGAAATCCTGGAGGAGACCCCATTGGGCCCTCCCGGGGCAACGAAAGAGCCGTCAGCAAAGAACAGTAGCAAACCACCTGAGTCCCTGGTAGAATCTTCCCACCAGAAACCCTAGAGCCTCGACCGACGACAGTTCAGAAGGTTTCCCGCAAAATCGCCAGAGCTCCAAAATTTTTCTCTCCAAGTCTACAAGAAAAACTTATTGAACCCGAATCATCTAGAAGTTCGAAAGAATCTCAATGATAAGGGGTTTGTTAAAAGGTTTTAGTTAGGCAATAAAATTAGTGGTTAGGAGAAATAAAGAGTGATAGAAAATTGTCATGTGTTGAATTGTGATTTATAAAAGAGAATATATTCTTTTTAATTTGGAGTAATAAGGTAGTAAGAGGTTGTGATTTTTAGTGAGTGTTGATTTTATTTGTAAAAGGATTTTTTCCAAAGAGATTATTATGAGGGTATTGATATTATGTTAAATTTGGAGTGATAAGGTGTATTTTGTTTGATATAATTTTGTATTGTGTTTTTTTGAGGAAATTATTATCTTCTAACCCTTATTGAGATTGACAAAGAAGAAATTGTGAGTGTGGCAGATTTGTGAGATCTACTCCTTGTCAAGAAAAAAGGTATGGGCAAATTATTTCTTGGTTGAGTTGGTTGATTGGCCTTCTAAATAAATTTTTGAGTGAAAAGGATTTGGTTAGGGTTTCCATTTTGAAAGTGTTTTATTTAATGCTTCAAGGTTTATTGGAATTAAGAGTTGTGATTAAAACCTTGTTTTATAAGCATTGTTGTTGAAGCCATTGGATTGTGTGAAGAACTTGAGTTAGGGTTTTGAAAAGATCATGAGTATCATTGTTATGTGAATATTGTTTTATAATCATTGTTGATGAAGTGAGTTGTTGTGCAAAGAACTTGAACTAGGGTTTGAAAAGATCATGAGTATCATTGTTATGTGATATTTGTTGTTGAGCATTGTTGGAAACATTTTGAGTTGGTTGATATATGTTTGGACTAGGGTTTATGAGAAAGGGATGTGTCATTAAGCAATTGGTTGAGTTGAGTCATTGAGCCTATTCAAGTGGTTGTATGAAGTGATTGTTCAAGTTCCATAAAACAAATTATTCTTTATTCTGATTTGAGTTGAGAAAGTGATTGAGCATTGAGTATAGAACATATTGAGTCTCTAACAATTCTCTTTATGCTTCTATGAGATTGAAAGTGATTGAGAATTGAGTATAGAACATATTGAGTCTCTAATAATTCTCTTTATGCTTCTATGAGATTGAGAGTGATTGAGCATTGAGTATAGAACATATTGAGTCTCTAACAATTCTCTTTATGCTTCTATGAGATTGAAAGTGATTGAGCATTGAGTGTAGAACATATTGAGTCTCTAATAATTATCTTTATGCTTTTATGAGATTGGACAAGTTTTGTATGGACTTGTAAGTAGATTTGAGGTAAGTCTTTGAGGAGACTTGTGGACTAATTTTGTGTGAACTTTTGTAGAAGCTTACAATACATATTTGGTTAACTTCTAGAGAAAACTTATTGAGAAGATTTGGACAAGTTCTGTGGGAGCTTGTTGAGCATATTTGGACAGATTCTTAGTGGAATAGTTGAGTAGATTTGAGCAAGTTTTAAGTGGACTTGTTTGAGCAAAGTTAAGCAAGTTTTGAGTGGACTTGTTGAGTAGATTTGTGCTAGATCGACTGGACTATGTTTAGTGGAGATTTGAGTGGACTTATTGAGCAGATTTGTGCTAGACCAACTGGACTATCTTTAGTGCAGATTTAAGTGGACTTATTAAGCAGATTTGTGCTAGACCGATTGGACTGTGTTTAGTGTAGATTTGAGTGGACTTATTGAGCAGATTTGTGCTAGATCGTTTGGACTATGTTTAGTGTAGATTTGAGTGGAATTATTGAGCAAATTTGTGCTAGACTTACTGGACTGTGTTTAGTGCAGATTTGAGTGGACTTGTTGAGCAGATTTGTGCTAGACCGACTAGACTATGTTTAGTGTAGATTTGAGATAGAGCTTTGGAGGTGATATAGCATAGAGGACAGTAGTCTCTAGTGTATAGAGATCCATCAGCCAAGGCATTGAGGTCAGGTCTTCTAAGTGGGGACAAGATTCTTTAGTGGAGAGAGATCCACAACTTAGTGCAGTGGAGGCAACCGTCTTCTAGAGGATCACCAACCATAGTAGAGAAGAAGGAGTTCTCCTGTGGATAGAGATCCACAAACCAAATTTAGGGGATCAACATAGCCTTTGGACAGAGGTCCATAAACATTGTAATAGGGAAATAATTCCCAAGATATTGATTGAGAAAATTTTAGTAAAATATTTTCTTCATGGAGGTAGCCATATTTGGGTGAACCACATTAAATTGGTGTCTCTATTGTGTGTGGTGATTTGTGCATTGCTTTGATTACTGATTTTAATATTGTTATCTATAAATTGCATAATATTGACTTGGAAAGAAAAGTAAAAAGTGCTCTTATACTGTTCACCTCCCTCTCAGTATAAGCTTGTGTTCTTCAATATGCATCAGAGCGGGTGCCGTCATAATATTTTAACAACTTGAAGGAAAATCTAAGAAGAACACAATGGATCCTAAGGAGGTGTCCTCAACTAACTCAGCACTAGTATTTTATGGAAATGACTACATGTATTGGAGTATGATTATGAGGATCTACCTAATGGCACTTGGCAATGAAGTTTGGGATGCATTGGAATTTGGATATGATCCAGTAGTTAATACCCCTAAAAATAAGGAAGGTAAGATTCTAAACTATAATTCAAAAGCAATGAATGCACTTGTGAGAGGTTTATATAGAACAGAGTCTATGAAAGTTATGCATTGTAGAACTACAAAAGAAATGTGGGATAAATTGCAAGGTATATATGAGGGAGATAAAAGTGTAAAGAAAGCCAAGATACAAATTCTCAAAGGATAATTTAAAACATTGAGAATGAATGAAGAAGAAAATATCAGTGCTTATCTAATTTGAATTGATGAGGTTGTTAATGATATGCAAGGACTTGGAATGAAGATTGATGAATCAAATGTTTATGATAAAGTCTTAAGATCTCTTTCAAATAGATTCAGTGAACATGTTTCTGCTATGAAAATATCATTGGATGGTGATAATTTGACAAGAGATAAGTTGCTTGGTATGCTAACAACTTTTGAGATAAGAACAAAATATCCTACTCCCCAGAAAGAAGCAACATTCAAAGCAATCAAGAAAACAAAGGGTAAGAAGTCAAAATCAAACAGTGAGTCATCTAGTGATGAAGAAGCTAATTATGGTAGAAGAAATAAAGGTTCCATAATATCCATAGATATAATATCTATTAAGTGTTTCAATTGTGGAAAGTTTGGACATTTTGCAATATATTGTAAAGAACCAAAGAACAACAATGGTGAAGAAAAATAGGATCACGGTGCAGGGAATCGAAAAGATATAGGTAAGACAAGCATCAAAAGAAAAACAAGGATGGACAAAGTAGAAAAGGAAAAAAATTCTTTCAAAGAAAAAAGAGGAGCTACTATGCGGATAATGCAAGTAAGTACTCAAGTGATAGTTATGCTAGTTTTTCATACAATGATAGAGATGAAGTTATGTTTATGATTGAAGAAAAATAACTAGTTAAGAAAACTCCAGTTATTCTCAAGTGTTTTAGATGTGGTAACTTTGGACATCTTGAAGATGATTGTACAAGGGATGGTTATAGTTTTAGTGATGATGAGTATGAAAATGTACTTGAAGGACCAGATGAAAATATTCTAATGGCATTGTTAAAAGAAGATGAAAGTGATCCTATAGAAGACAAGCCAAAAAAGAGTAATGATGTGGAAAAAGGTATAAAAATAGAGGATTATTCAAAAGAGAATGGTTATGATCTCAGGGGAGAACTCATCTATGCCCTTGACACGGTAAATAAGGTAAGGAAGAAACACTCTAATGTTAGTCTTACAATGGCACTGAGAGGGGGGGTGAATCAGTGTAGTTCTTCTAACATGAATTTACAGCTCTTAAAACTGAAATAAAGAAACCTTAAAACTAGATGAAGCAAGCATCAAAAAATAACATATCACACAACACAAGATTATAATGAGGTTCACCAATTTGGCTACTCCTCAAGAATGACTACTTGGACTACCATCCAAATCTAGCCTTTGCAAAGCACCAACTTTACAAATAGTTTACCAAAGATTCACTGGAAGGAGCACCAACCCCTGATTTATCTGTACCAAAAGAAAGGAGCACCAACCCCTGATTTACCAGCACCTATTGGAAGGAGCACCAACCCCTGATGCCAAGCTACAACCTGGACTTCAATTTTGAATCTCTAAGTTTGATGATAAAATACCTTTGCTTTTGCACGACCCTAACTGGTCTTCTCCATCTTTGTGTTATCTGCGCACTCTGCTCTTTCTACGTAAACACTTCGCACACTCTGCTTCACTGTAATCTAACCTCACGATTGTCTTCTCCCTTTTGCGCACTCTGCTCCTTCTGCTTTCTCTGTGCAATCGTAGATGCACTTAGGATAATTCAACACGACTTCTTTGCTCACTTTGCACACTTCACCATCATCTCGCTGCTTCTGTGCTTTCTACGCTCTAACAACCACATTTCATACTTCGACGCATATTCAACAACGCATTCATCGACACTTCAAATATCCAATTAGCCCTCCTTTTATAACATAATTTTGGTGATGAAAACCCTAATCTTAGTTGGTTGCAAACCCTAATCTTAGTCGGTTGCAAACCCTAATCTTAGTTGGCTATCATAGGTCTTCGTCGGCTTCAACTCAACCATGAAAAAGCAACATGTCACGATATCGCGACACTTTTGCTTACTCTCTCTTTCTCCTTGCTTTGGTCCCCGAAAATACATGTCGCGATATCGCGACACTATTTTCTCTCTCCTCTTTCTCTTAGCTTTGGCCCACAAAAATACATGTCACGATATCGCGACACTATTTTCTCTCTCCTCTTTCTCTTTGCTTTGGCTCGTGAAAATACATGTCGTGATATCGTGACACTTTCGCCTCCTTGCTTCTCTTCTTGGCTTGTACCCACGAAAACTCAACATGTCGCGATATCGTGACACTTTTGCCTTCGTACTCTTTCCTCTTTACTTTTGTCGCGATATCGTGACACTTCTGCCTTCTTACTTTCTCTCTCCTCCTTTAGTCGCAAAAATGCGACATGTTGCGATATCGCGACACTTTCTCTCCTTTGCTCTTTCTCTTGCCTTCGGTTCATGAAAACCCGACATGTAGCGATATCGTGACACTTTTTCTCCTGAGCTCTTTCTCTTGCCTTCAGGTCACGAAAACCTGACATATCATGATATCGCGACATTTTTTCTCCTTAGCTCTTTCTCTTGCCTTCGGGTCGCGAAAACCTGACATGTCGCGATATCGCGACACTTTTTCTCCTTAGCTCTTTCTCTTGCCTTCGGTTCTTGAAAACCTGAAATGTCATGATATCACGAAACTTTTTCTCTCGAACTCTCTCTCTTGCAATATGTCATGAAATCGTGACACTTTTTCTTCCGGACAATCTCTCTTGCAATATGTCATGAAATCGCGACACTTTTTCATCCATACAATCTCTCTTGCAATATGTCACGAAATCACGACACTTTTTTGTCCGTACAAACTTCCTTGCAATATGTCACGAAATCGTGACACTTTTTCATCCGTACAATCTCTCTTGCAATATGTCATGAAATCGTGACACTTTTTCGTTTGTACAAACTTCCTTGCAATATGTCACGAAATCGTGACACTTTTTTGTCTGTACAATCTCTCTTGCAATATGTCACGAAATCGTGACACTTTTTCATCTTTACAAACTTCCTTGCAATATGTCATGAAATCGCAACACTTTTTTGTTCGTACAATCTCTCTTGCAATATGTCACGAAATCGTGACACTTTTTCGTCCGTACAAACTTCCTTGCAATATGTCACGAAATTGTGACACTTTTTCGTCTGTACAATCTCTCTTGCAATATGTCACAAAATCGTGACACTTTTCCTACTCACTTTCTCTATCCTATTTTAGTCGCGAAACTACGACATGTCACGAAATCGCAATACTTTTCAAACTTGTTCTCTTTCTTTGAACTTGTCGCGAAATCGTGACACTTCTTTATGCTTTCTCTTTTTCTTCCAACATGTCATGAAATCACGACAGTTTTTCCACTTGCCTTTTTCTCTGCCAACATGTCGCGAAATCGTGACAGTTTTTCCACTTGCCTTTTTCTCTGCCAACATGTCGTGAAATCGCGACAGTTTTTCTTGCTTCTTCTTTCTCTTCCAACATGTCGCGAAATCACGACAGTTTTTCCACTTGCCTTTTTCTCTGCCAACATGTCATGAAATCGTGACAGTTTTTCCTCTTGCTTCTCTCTCTTCCAACATGTCACGAAATCATGATAGTTTTTCCTGCTTCTTCTCTCTCTTCCAACATGTCGTGAAATCATGACAGTTTTTCTTGCCTGTGTATATGTCGTGATATCGCAACACTTTTCTTAATTGTCTTTTTCTTTGATCTTTTGCAAATGGGCCACCTCGATTTTCTTGGACAATAACTGTACATACTATAAGCAATCTTTGAACTCCTATCCTCTGCATCTGAATGGATTTTGAACTTCCTGTCCACTGCATCATTAGATCTAACTGACTGTGTTGACAACAATGACAATACTCCTGCTGCACCTTGCTCAACAATCTCCCCCTTTGGAATTTTTGGCAACACATGTGTAATTTCCTGTAACTCTTCTCCCCCTTTGACAATAATACCAAAGGGCTGCTGCAGACTCCCCCTGAGTCCATGCACAACATTCTCAGGCATACTCTATTGCATTTAGCAAAGATCATGAACATGAGCAAGCAGATAATCAAATACTTAAATGCTCCCCCTTAGAATGTGATCCTTGTAGCTAGTCAATTCTTGGGAAACGTGACCACTCCAACTTAACCTTACTTTTTGCAAATTTCTCCTGTGTACAACACGTTGTCACTGCAATATATTCTACCTCTACTGTAGATAAGGAAACTGGCTCTTGTTTCTTACTGTTCTACGTGACCAATCTGTCTCCAAGATAGAATGCATCTCCATAGGTACTCTTTCTATCATCTACACATCCTGCCCAATCTGCATCTTTTGGATATCATAACCCATACTCCATAGTACCCTTGTGATATTATAGAAGACTTTGTCTCTCTGCTACACTAACTGGTGGACCTCTTCTTCACTTGAAGAATCCTCACTCAGATCTATCTTCAACTATGTTGGCTACTAGATTTCTATCCATTGAGACTTTGTCCTCTATACTCTGTCACCTCCAAAGCTCAGTCAATAGGATCACACAGTACCTGCTTAACAATATCACATAGAACTTGTCCAATGTTGAATAACAAGCTCATACAAAACCTATCCAAATTTTCTCCACCAAGCTCACTAAGAACTTGTCTGATTCTTTTCTAGCAATCTCACCAAGAACTTGCCCAAATCTACTCTAGAAATTTGTCCCAGCATTGTCCTCAAATATTTCCCAAAGGCCTTCTCAAAGGCTCAATCAATCATGCTCAAGTAGTACTCAAAATGAACTCAACAATGAATGGCGATCTCAAATCAGATCCACTTCATAGAACTTAAAAATCACTTCACACATAACTTGACTAGGCTCAATCAAATCACCTCAACCAATCATCACAAGGGACAACTCTCTCTCACACAACCCTAGTCCAAGTATGTATCAACCAACTCAAATAATTCCAATAATGCTCAACCACAAATATCACATAACAATGATACTCATGTTCTTTTCTAACTCAAGTTCTTTCACAACCAATGGTCTTAAACCACTATGCTTATAACACACAGCTCTCAATTCATAAAACCTGATGCATTCAACCAACCACTTTTGAAAAAGGAAACCATAAACAATCATTTTCCCTTCAATGATATTTCAGAAATCAACCACCATAATGTTGTCACATGAGTCTTCCTTGAGATTAACCTGAAATCATGTTGTCATGCATACTGCCTACAAAATATCTAGTCTGATAGCTGCTAGGTACAGTAAGCTTCCAATCATAGATCTATACATGATTTGATCAATAGGTGGAGATTTTTCATTCTTGCTCAACTTGCACCCTTTCTTAAACCTTTGTTGAGTGAGATAGTTTGTCTAGCCTTGCATAACATGCTCGGGGTGCCTATTTCAAGCCATATATATTCAACTTACAAACCAAGTTGGGATCATCACCAAGCTGGAAACCATCTGGCTGCTCAATATAAACATCTTCTTCAAGCTTCCCATTCAAAAATGTTGATTTCACATCTGTCAACAAAATTGACAAGTGACTCACACTTGTACCAACTTTTGTCCAACACTGTAACACTACAATTTTACTGCCAACTCTGTGCAAGCATCAAACACTATACCACAACACAACCAAATCCCTTTTTATATTTTCAACTTGGTCTATGTTTTCTACAGTCACCGCTAGTCACACCTTACTTTCAACTGTTCGAATCAGGAGACAATATTTTGTTAAACACTTCACGGCCAACTATAATGCACCTTACTCAAACGCATACTTTTGGACCTTAGATATGAAAGATTCACAAAGCAAATTTGCTCATCTTGATGGGCTAAACATGAGTTAATGATCAGACTTCAATATTTTTCACCACAGCGTCATAATAGATCTAACAATCTTCACAACAATGTATAGTTCAAATACACACTGCTTTTATCGAAACACATATATGCGACTAGGGCAACATTCTTTTACTAACCAAATTATTTGAATTGTTATAAACCTTCACTTTGGACAGTGGTAGTAAGAACCATCATCAGTACAATAATGACATATAGCAATACTACCAATAATGAGAACTCTCAATTTAATCACCACCCTTCACGACACTTCCACAAATAGCTACATGAACTGAAAACACACTTCAACAACTATACGACAACTCCCCCTAACTACTTGCATTTCATCCTTAGAAACCCAAACAAATACATAGGAGCATTAAAATAAAACTTTAAGATTGCTCCCCCTGAGGATGTGCTACCTGGAGTTGCTTAGTGCAATAGAGGAGTAGTCTCCTTCAGTCCAAGGAGACACGATTTCCTTTCTTCTATCTTTCTCCAAACTTTCTTGAACTCGGGCTTGGATTTTTCAACTGCATCCCTGTTTTGCACCTTTTTGTGAACTCGAACATTTCTCTTGTGTGGTTGTCTCTTGTGCATCCTTGATGAATGATTATTTTCCTTTCTTTTATGTACATGATTTATTACCTGTCTGTGTTGCGTTCTTTACGTCTGACGAAATCTACTATTTTGCCTTAGATTAGATACAGAAGAGCTTGGACAAAACCTTGATATGTGCCCATGACCATTGCATTGAAAACATTATACATAGTTTTTACTCAGAAATGTAGATGTATGTATACCAGCATAACTCTTTGATTTATTATTCAATCCACAATAAGTTTCCTTGGGACCATACTGGTTGCATCTAAAACAATAGCCATTAAAAGTATTAGTATGAATAGAGTGAGAGTGATAGAACCTCTTTTGTTGTGGTTGCTTTGTTGTAGATCTCCTTTGATATTTTTTTCCTTTTGAAGATTCAGCTTCAAACTTTTCTTGCTTCGATCCTTCAACAGTGAACTTCTTCTCTACAGAGTTGGAAGATGAAGGTTGTTCAGCTTCATATCCAAGACCACGCCTATCCGTGGAGCTTCTTTGTTGGCTTATCATTTTATCTAGCAACTTTGTGCTTTTCTCGAATTTGAGATTTGTATTGGCCTCTTCTAGTTGTTTCTTCAATAAAACAATCTCTTCCTCTTGTTTGTAGCAACCAATATCTTTCTCATTGAACTGTGACCTGAGATTTTCTTCAATATTTTTGAATTCTTCTACCTATACTTTCAAGCTGGTTATTATTTCATTTGCATCCTCAAGCTTTCTTGAGATTTCCTTATTTCTTTTTCTTTCTATCTTCTTCATCACATTCTTATTCTTTTTCTGTTTCTTTTTTGAGTGTCATGAAAAGACCTCCACCTATTTCTTTCTTAGAATCATCCTCTAGGACTTCATTAACTCTCACCATATATGCCTCTATGTTCTTATCGTTATTCAACTTCAAAGCTTTGAACTAAGCTTGATGTGTTTGCAACTTGGCCTCCTTGATCTCATTGTCTCCTTCATGAATACTCCTCAGTTTATCCCACATTTCTTTTGTCGTTTTACAACTCATGATATTTACCAGTTCACTGTCCACTAATCCACTCCTGATAGATTTCTTTGCTTTTGAGTCATTCTCAAACATATTCTTATCGACAACATCGATTGGAGGAGTGATGGGTATTATGTATTCACTATTTACTGAATCCCAGATGTCGTATCCCAAAGCACCAAGATATGCCTGCATCCTGATTCTCAAGATCACATAATTAGTTTTGTCAAACAAAGGTGGTTTGTTTGATGAGAAGTCTTCAACCTTTTCTGGTTCAATTTTCTCTTCCACAGGAATTGAAACTGACTGAGATGCCCTTTTGGAGGAGGATCTATTCTTCTTACCCATTACATACTAATCCCAGATCAACCCTGACTGATTTAGCCTTAGAAGGTAACTTGGATCTGATACCAATTGTTAGTCTTACAATGGCATCACAAAAGAAATCGTAAAACCATATGAAGCAAGCATCACAAAAGAACATATCACACAACACAAGATTTTAACGAGGTTCACCAATTTGGCTACTCCTCAAGAATGACTGCTTAGACTACCATCCAAATACAGCCTTTGCAAAGCACCAACTTTACAAACAGTTTACCAGCATCCACTGGAAGGAGCACCAACCTCTGATTTATCTGTACTAACAAAAAGGAGCACCAACCCCTGATTTACCAGCACCTACTGGAAGGAGCACCAACCCCTGATGCCAAGTTGCAACCTGGACTTCAATTTTGAATCTATAAGTTTGATGATAAAATACCTTTGCTTTTGCACGACCCTAACTGGTCTTCTCCACCTTTACATTCTCTACACACTCTGCTCTTTTTGCATAAACACTTTGCACACTCTGCTTCGCTGTAATCCAACTTCATGATTGTCTTCTCCCTCTTTTGCACTCTACTCCTTCTGCTTTCTCTATGCAATCGCAGATGCACTTAGGATAATTAGACACGACTTCTTTGCTCACTTTGTGCACTTCGCCATCATCTCACCGCTTTTGCGCTCTAACGACCACATTTCATACTTCGACACATATTCAACAACGCATTCATCGACACTTCAAATCTCCAAACAACCCTCCTTTTATAACAAAATTTTGGTGATGAAAACCCTAATCTTAGTCGACTGCAAACCCTAATCTTAGTCGGTTGCAAACCCTAATCTTAGTCGACTGTCATAGGTCTTCGTCGGCTTCAACTCAACCACGAAAAAGCAACATGTCACGATATCGTGACACTTTTGCTTACTCTCTCTTTCTGCTTGCTTTGGTCCCCAAAAATACATGTCGCGATATCGCGACACTATTTTCTCTCTCCTCTTTCTCTTAGCTTTGGCCCGCAAAAATACATGTCACAATATCGTGACACTATTTTCTCTCTCCTCTTTCTCTTTGCTTTGGCTCACGAAAATACATTTCACGATATCGCGACACTTTCGTCTCCTTGCTTCTCTTCTTAGATTGTACCCGTGAAAACTCAGCATGTCACGATATCATGACACTTTCGCCTTCATACTCTTTCCTCTTTACTTTTGTCGTGATATCGCGACACTTCTGCCTTCTTACTTTCTCTCTCCTCCTTTAGTCGCGAAAATGTGACATGTCGTGATATCGCGACACTTTCTCTCCTTTGCTCTTTCTCTTGCCTTCGATTCGTGAAAACCCGACATGTCGCGATATCGTGACACTTTTTCTCCTGAGCTCTTTCTTTTGCCTTTAGGTCACGAAAACCCGACATGTCGCGATATCACAACACTTTTTCTCCTTAGCTCTTCCTCTTGCCTTCGGGTCGCGAAAACCTGACATGTCACGATATCGTGACACTTTTTCTCCTTAGCTCTTTCTCTTGCCTTCAGATCGCAAAAACTCGACATGTCGCGATATCACAACACTTTTTCTCTTGGACTCTCTCTCTTGCAATATGTCGCAAAATCGTGACACTTTTTCTTTCAGACAATCTCTCCTACAATATGTCACGAAATCATGACACTTTTTTGTTCGTACAATCTCTCTTGCAATATGTTGCGAAATCGTGACACTTTTTCATCCGTACAAACTTCCTTGCAATATGTCACGAAATCGTGACACTTTTTCGTCCGTACAATCTCTCTTGCAATATGTCGCGAAATCGCGACACTTTTTCGTCCGTACAAACTTCCTTGCAATATGTCGCGAAATCGCGACACTTTTTCGTCCGTACAATCTCTCTTGCAATATGTCGCAAAATCGTGACACTTTTTCATCCGTACAAACTTCCTCGCAATATGTCGCAAAATCGTGACACTTTTTCGTCCGTACAATCTCTTTTGCAATATGTTGCGAAATCATGACACTTTTTCATCCGTACAAACTTCCTTGCAATATGTCGCAAAATCGCGACACTTTTTCGTCCATACAATCTCTCTTGCAATATGTCACGAAATCGTGACACTTTTCCTACTCACTTTCTCTCTCCTATTTTAGTCGCGAAACTGCAACATGTCACGAAATCGTGACACTTTTCAAACTTGTTCTCTTTCTTCGAACTTGTCACGATATCGTGACACTTCTTCCTGCTTTCTCTTTTTCTTCCAACATGTTGCGAAATCGTGACAGTTTTTCCACTTGCCTTTTTCTCTACCAACATGTCGCGAAATCGCGACAGTTTTTCCACTTGACTTTTTCTCTGCCAACATGTTGCAAAATTGAGATAGTTTTTATTGCTTCTTCTTTCTCTTCCAACATGTCACGAAATCACGACAGTTTTTCCACTTGCCTTTTTCTCTGCCAACATGTTGAGAAATCGCGACAGTTTTTCCCACTGCTTCTCTCTCTTCCAACATGTCGCGAAATCATGACAGTTTTTCCTGCTTCTTCTCTCTCTTCCAACATGTCACGAAATCGTGACAATTTTTCTTGCCTGCTGTATATGTCATGATATCGTGACACTTTTCTTACTTGTCTTTTTCTTTGATCTTTTGCAAATGGGCCACCTCGGTTTTCTTGGACAATCGATGCAAGAGCATCCGGAGGTGGAAAAGCAATCTTGCATCACCCAAAAATATTTTTTTCTTTAAGTGCCAAAGCTGTCGCGAAATCGTGACACTTTTTTGAGAAAGGGCGCCAAAGGGTCAAACTGTCGCGATATCGCGATGCTTTTTTAGAAAAGGGGCCAACGTGCAAAATGGTCGCAAAATTGCGACATTTTCTAAGCAAAGCAGTCTGGACGCAAAATGGTCGTGAAATCACGACATTTCCGAAGCAAAGCAGCCTGGACGCAAAATGGTCACGAAATCGTGACATTTTCAATGCAAAGAAGCCAAGGCACCAAATGGTCATGAAATCGTGACATTTTCAAAGCAAAGAAGCCAAGGCGCCAAATGGTCGCGAAATCATGACATTTTCAAAGCAAAGAGGCCAAGGCACAAAATGGTCGCGAAATCGCGACATTTTCGAAGCAATGGAGCCAAGGCACAAAATGGTCACGAAATCACGACACTTTCGGAGGCAAGACTCAAAGGCGCAAAGTGGTCACGAAATCGTGACACTTTCGAAAGCTGGGCTCGAAGGCGCAAAGTGGTCACGAAATCGTGACACTTTCGGAGGCAAGACTCGAAGGCGCAAAGTGGTCACAAAATCATGACACTTTCAGAAGCTGGGCTCGAAGGCGCAAAGTGGTCGTAAAATCGTGACACTTTCGAAGGCAAGACTCGAAGGTGCAAAGTGGTCATGAAATCATGACACTTTCGAAAGCTGGGCTTGAAGGCGCAAAGTGGTCGCGAAATCATGACACTTTCGAAAGCTGGACTCGGAGGCACAAAGTGGTCGCGAAATCGTGACACTTTCGGAAGCAAGGTGACAGGGTGCAAAGTGGTCACGAAATTGTGACACTTTTGGGGCAAAGGCACCAAGGGGTAAAATGGTCGCGAAATCGTGACATTTCACGGTTTCACGGCCCGAAGGAGAAAACAGAGGCCGAACGCCAAAACGTCGCGATATCGTGACTGAAGAGGAGAGAGGGCGTAAGGAAGCAAAAACATTGTGATATCATGACAAAACGCTCATGACTTCAGACCAGCCGGTAGTTGCAGAGACCATTGTAGAAGGGCACATGGCATCAAATCACAGGTGGCCATAGAGCACTAGGTGGTTACAAAGGTCATGGTAGGAGGGCACGTGGTAGTAGATTACAGATGGTTGAAGCATTCCTTTGAATGATGACTCGGCATGTGGATGCACAGGCGGCTGTAGGGCACTCTGCCACCCCATGCCATGATGAAAGAAGATACATGGCCACATCATGCATGCGGCGATAAAACACTCATGCGGGCGGTTACATGGAATCCCGCATTCTGTGCAATGATGTCCAAAGGGGGTCGGGTCTGTTATAAGAGAAATGCATACATTGTAAAACGGACTTTTTGGCCATTTTTGAATAGAACCGCTGTATTTTCGAGTTCGAGACCTCTGTTAATAAAAAAAAATTGCGTGAATTTCTCTGTGTTTATTTTAGTTCTGCTTCAAGTGGTATCAGAGCCAAAAGGTTCTGAGTGCGCAAACCGATCATCGGCAGTGAGGCAGTTTGCACCAGGATTGTGGTTGTGGGTGTGAGGAAGCGAACAGGATGCCCTCACACAGGAACCGTGGTGGTGTGAGGAACAGGCAAGCAGAGGTCGATCTTAGAGCCTTACAGAGGCAAGTTGAAGCCCTGTAGGAGGAAATCAGAAGAGGAGTTGAGCCAAGAAGGGAGGAACCCAGTGAAGATGAAGTTTGGAAAGAAGAGGGTCCATCTGATGAGGAAGAAGCATTAGATCTAGTAGATGCTAGGCTATATAGGGCCATATCCCAGATCAGGAAGAAGCCGAAGTTCGATGTCTCTACTTATTCTAGGAATCTCAATCCTCGAGGAGTTGATAGATTGGATCAACGACATGGAGGAGTATTTCGAGTATGAAGAGATCTCAGACCCAAATCGGATCAGGTTCATGAAAACAAAGCTGAAAGGACATGCTAGCATCTGGTGGAAAGGAGTGTAGCTAGAAAGGAACATGAGGGGAAAGGAAAAGATCACCAGGTGGGATAGGATGGTAGAGAAGTTGAAAAGGCAATTCATCCCTACAGATTATGAGTTGGATTTGTTGAGGAAGATGCAGAGTCTTAGATAGGCAAGTAAATCTATCAAGGAGTATACGGAGGAGTTCTACCAGATTTCGATTAGAACCGGCCATTCTAAGGCGAACAAGGAGAAATTTGCACGATACATCAATGGATTGAGAACCAGCATTCAAGAAGAACTAGGTCTGGTTAGGATGAGCACGGTTGAAGATGCATACCAGTTTGCATTAAAAGTGGAGGAGAAGCTGAATAGGAGGTTTGATGGTAAGAAGAGAGGAAAGGATCGAGGAGGAAGAGCTGGTGGAAGAACCAATGGAGGAAGATACAGAGATGTGGGGAAGACTGGTGAAGCAAGCAGTAGCCAAAAACAGAAAGAGGAGAAAGAGGAGAATACCCAACGCCCACGTAATCAGAACAACTACCCGAGGGGAAGAGGTAGGCCTGGGCGAGGGTTTGGAAGAGGTGTCTTTCGAGGAACCTGCTTCAACTACGGAGAAGAAGGACATCGGGCATACAACTGCCCGCAGCATCAAGAAAGGCCTAATCAAAGACCTGAGGGTTAGACTCGAGCTGTTGTAACCGACGAAGGTGTAGAATCTGAGCACTCTGAGGAGGCAAAAAGAGGAGAAGCGATGATCATCATAAGAGTCTTGTTGAATGAAGAAAAGAAGGCAGACCAGAGGAACAACCTATTTCGAACAAGATGCAAGTGCGCAGGCAAGGTCTGTAATATCATCATCGATAATGGAAGCACTGACAACTTGGTTTTTGAGGAGATGGTTGCCAAACTGTAGCTAGAGAGGAGAAAACACCCGCACCCTTATCGGATTGCATGGTTGCAAAAGGACCATCGGGTGCTGGTCAGTGAGCAATGCCTGGTGAAGTTCAACATTGGAACTTACCGAGATGAGGTCTTATGTGACATCTTGCCTATGGATGCATGTCACTTGCTGCTAGGGAGACCATGGCAGTTTGATCGAAGTGTTGTACATGATGGTCGAACTAATACATATTCCTTGTCAAAAAATGGAGTTCGACATAAGTTGAAACCCCTGAAGGAGACGGATGAGAAGGTAAGAAGCAGTGCACGAGTCTATCTAGTTGATGGAAGAAAATTTCTAGATGGCCTGAAGCAAGATCGTATGTGCTATGCAATAATCCCTAGGGTCAGGGAAGAAGAATGCAAGGAAACTCCAGTGGAAGTCATGGGACTGTTGGAGGAGTTTCCAGATATCATTTCTGATAATGTTCTTGAAGGTTTACCACCTGTTAGGAAGATCAGTCACCACATAGATTTGGTGCCTGGATCGAGCTTACTAAATAAGGTTGCACACAGGATGATGCTTGTAGAAACTGAGGAGTTAAACCGACAGGTTCAAGATCTACTCAAGAAGGGATTGATTAGGGAGATTCTAAGTCCATGTGCAGTACCTGCAATGCTAGCACCCAAGAAGGATGGGGAATGGAGAATATGCACAGACTCTTGGGTAATTAACAAGATCACTATTAAATACAGGTTCCTATTGCCCAGGATGGATGATATCATGGACTATTTGGGTGGAGCTGAGTACTTCACGAATATTGACTTGAAAAGTGGTTATCATCAGATCCGCATTAGAGAAGGGGATGAGTGGAAGACAGCCTTTAAAACCAGAGAGGGGCTATATGAGTGGTTGGTTATGCCATTTGGGCTAACCAATGCACCGAGTACCTTCATGCGGTTAATGAATGAAGTCCTGAAGGAATTTCTAGGCAAATTTGTTATTGTCTACTTGGATGATATCCTAATTTTTAGCAAAACCATGGAGGAACACCTGATGCACATCAGGAGGGTTTTTGAGAAATTGCAGGAGGAGCAGCTGTTGATAAATCTGAAGAAGTGTAACTTCGTGAAGAGGGAGCTAGTATACCTGGGATTTGTTATCTCAGCAGATGGTCTCAAAATGGATCCCGAGAAGGTGATGGCTATCATAGAATGGCCTGCTCCAAGAAGCATGACTGAGGTGAGATCGTTTCACGGTCTGGCCAGTTTCTACAGAAAGTTCATTAGGAACTTCAGCAATATTTGCACATCCCTTACTGAGACAATGAAGGGGAACAAGAAGGAATTCAAGTGGACAATTGGAGCAGACAAAAGCTTTGCTATGTTGAAGAAGAAGGTCACAGAACAACCCATCTTAGCACTCCCAAATTTCAATAAGGTGTTTCAGGTAGATTGTGATGCGAGTGGCAGTGCCATAGGAGCCGTATTGAGCCAAGAGGGTAAGCCTGTTGCTTATTTTAGCGAGAAGCTCAATGATGCCAGAAGGAAGTATTTGGTATATGATCAGGAGTTCTACCATAGTTCTGGCTCTAAAGAAATGGAGGCATTATTTGTTGCCAAAGGAGTTTGTCATTTATACTGATCATCAGGCACTGTAGTATATTAACAATCAAGGGAAATTAAATCAGAGGCACCTGAAATGGGTGGAGTTCCTGCAGAGCTACACCTTTGTGCTGAAGCACCGGAGCGGGAGATCCAATAGAGTTGCGGATGCCTTGAGTAGGAGGCAATGTTTATTGATGGAGATGAAGGTGGAGGTTGTAGGGTTTGCTGAGCTCAAGGGTTTATACCCTGCAGACCCCAACTTCATAGAAGCTTGGAAAGCCTGCACTGCGCCTGTTACATTGGATAGGACTAAGTGGTTGAATTTTCTGACTCAATATGGAATGTTGTTCAGAGGGAACCAATTATGCGTTTCGAGGAGCTCAATGCGGGAGAATATCATCAAGGAAAAGCATAGTGGAGGTTTAGCTGGACACTTTGGTCGAGACAAGACCATCTCACTTGTTAGTGAAAATTACTACTGGCCGCAATTGCAACAAGATGTGGCAAAATTTGTGTAGAGTTGTAGGATATGCCAGATGGCAAAATGTGTGAGGCAACCTACTGGTTTATATCAACCACTACCTATACCTAAAATGCCATGGGAGGATATTAGCATGGATTTTATTCTTGGTTTACCCAGGACGCAGAGGGGACATGACTCCATATTTGTGGTAGTGGACAGGTTTTCAAAAATGGCTCATTTCATTCCCTGCCAGAAGACTAGCGATGCGGTCCATGTGGCTGGTTTATTCTTCAAGGAAGTGGTATGCCTTCATGGGCTGCCAAGGAGCATTGTTTCGGACAGAGATACCAAATTTGTAGGGTATTTTTGGAGAACTCTGTGGAAGAAACTAAAGACGGATTTAAAATTTAGTTCTGCATACCACCCCCAAACAAATGGTCAAACAGAGGTGGTGAATAGGATTTTAGGCAATCTATTGAGATGCTTGGTCAGAGATAAGCCCAAGGTATGGGATTTAGTTCTGCCACAAGCAGAATTCGCTTACAATAGCTCTGTCAATAGAAGTTCCAATAAATCGCCATTCCATATCATCTATGGGAGCAGCCCAAGAAATGCCTCAGAGTTGAGAAGGATGGATACCAGAGAAAAATGCAGTGTTGAAGCTGAGGACTTTGCTGAACACCTGAAGGGAGTGCATGAGGAGGTGACAAGGCACATTGCCAAGATGAATGCTCAGTATAAGGCCAGGGCAGACCAGAAACGTCGGGTTAAGGAGTTTGAAGTAGGAGATTCTGTCATGGTCCATCTAAGGAAAGAGAGGTTTCCTGCCAAGACCTATAACAAGCTGAAAATGAAGAAGTTTGGGCCATGCAGGATCATTGGAAAATGAGATTCGGGTAATGCATATGAGGTGGAGTTGCCGAGTGAACTTAACATCTCATCGGTTTTTAACATTTCAGATTTGGTCAAGTTTCATGAAGGAGATAGCAGTGCAACACCAAGCCTGAATTTGTGGAGCATTCCCGCGGTTACTCCAGTCGCAAACAAGATAGAAGAAGTCCTTGATACGCGTGAGGGCCGAAGTACTCAGAACAGGAGTTATTCTGAGTATTTGATCAAATGGAAGGGCAGGCCCATCGAAGATGCGACTTGGTTGTCGAAGGCAGAGGTTGACCACCTGGGTCTACCTCAAACAGATCAGAAGTGAAGGTCACTTCTCAATTCACCTTGGGTGTCTGATGCAGGAGCATCCGGAGGTGGAAAAGCAATCTTGCATCACCCAAAAATATTTTTTTTCTTTAAGTGCCAAAGCTATCCCGAAATCGTGACACTTTTTTGAGAAAGGGCACCAAAGGGTCAAACTGTCGCGATATCGCGACGCTTTTTGAGAAAAGGGGCCAAGGTGCAAAATGGTCACGAAATCGTGACATTTTCTAAGCAAAGCAATCTGGACGCGAAATGGTCATGAAATCATGACATTTTCGAAGTAAAGCAGCCTGGACACAAAATGGTTGCGAAATCGTGACATTTTCAATGCAAAGAAGCCAAGGCACCAAATGGTCGCAAAATCGTGAAATTTTCAATGCAAAGAAGCCAAGGCGCCAAATGGTCGCGAATCATGACATTTTCAAAGCAAAGAGGCCAAGGCACAAAATGGTCACGAAATCGTGACATTTTCGAAGCAATGGAGCCAATGCGCAAAATGGTCGTGAAATCGTGACACTTTCGGAGGCAAGACTCGAAGGCGCAAAGTGGTCACGAAATCACGACACTTTCGAAAGCTGGGCTCGAAGGCGCAAAGTGGTCGTGAAATCGTAACACTTTCGGAGGCAAGACTCGAAGGTGCAAAGTGGTCGCGAAATCGTGACACTTTCGGAAGCTGGGCTCGAAGGCGCAAAGTGGTCGCAAAATCGTGACACTTTCGGAGGCAAGACTCGAAGGCGCAAAGTGGTTGCGAAATCATGACACTTTCAGAAGCTGGGCTTGAAGGCGCAAAGTGGTCATGAAATCATGACACTTTCGAAAGCTGGACTCGGAGGCGCAAATCGGTCACAAAATCGTGACACTTTCGGAAGCAAGGTGACAGGGTGCAAAGTGGTCGCGAAATCGTGACACTTTTGGGGCAAAGGCACCAAGGGGTAAAATGGTCGTGAAATCGTGACATGTCGCGGTTTCGCGGCCCGAAGGAGAAAACAGAGGTCAAACGCCAAAACGTCGCGATATCACGACCAAAGAGGAGAGAGGGCGTAAGGAAGCAAACACGTCACGATATCGCGACAAAACACTCACAACTTCAGACCAGCTGGTAGTTGCAGAGACCATTGCAGAAGGGCACATGGCATCAAATCATAGGCGGCCATAGAGCACTAGGCAATTACAGAGGCCATGGCAGGAGGGCACGTGGTAGCAGATTACAGATGGTTGGAGCATTCCTTTGAATGATGACTCGGCAGGTGGATGCACAAGCGCTGCAGGGCACTTCACCACCCCATGCCATGATGAAAGAAGATACCTGGCCACATCATGCATGCGGCGACAGAACACTCGTGCATGCGGTTATAGGGAATCCTGCATTCTATGCAATGATGTCCGAATGGGGTCGGGTCTGTTATAATAGAAATGCATACATTGTAAAACGAACTTTTTGGCCATTTTTGAATAGAACCGTTGTATTTCTGAGTTCGAGACCTCTGTTAATAAAAAAAAAATTGCATGAATTTCTGTGTGTTTATTTTAGTTCTGCTTCACAATCACTATACATACTATGAGCAACCTTTGAACTCCTGTCCTCTGCATCTGAACGGCTTTTGAACTTCTTGTCCACTGTATCATTAGATCTAACTGACTGTGTTGACAACAATGACAATACTCTTGCTTCTCCTTGCTCAACATCTAAAATTAAAATTCAGTTTCAATAATGTGATGAAGAAAGAAGACTGCTTATAGAGGATTTAGAAAAATCAAAGGCTAAAGTAAAGAAGTTCAAAGATAAGTTAGAAGCAAAGATCTTGGAATGTGAGAAGTTAGCACAAGAAGTGGCACTACTAAAATAATATTTCGAGGACTTCAAGATAAAGATGAAGGGATTTAAAAATAACTCAAATAACTTGGATAAGTTCATCAAGACACAAAAGACTACATCAAAGAAAACAGGTCTTGGATTTGAAAAGGATCAAAAGAAATAGGAAGGAGAGTCAACTTCAAGTTTTGTAGGAGAAGAAACTTTGGATGAAGATACTTTATAAGAATATAGTAGAAAAGAAAATGAGTCATCAGAGGATGGGTTGGACAATAGAGAGTTCAACAAAAATAGGAACAATGCACAAAGAAGATACAGATGGAACAAAAATTAGAACATGAGACCTATGAGGTCAAGACAAGGAAATTTTAGTGGAAGATGTTTTTCATGTTACAGGTTTGGGCACATGGCTTCATAGTTCAAGACACATGAAAGACGGGAATATGGAAATTGATAGCTTTTTCATGGGTATTGTTACTCATGTAATCAGTTTGGTCACAAGGCAATGAATTGCAGGGTTCATGATAAAAGAGGATATGGCTTCACTAGGATAAATCCTAAGATATTTGCACCTCCAAGGAATAATAACATTAAGTGTTATAAGTGCAATAATTATGGTCATACAACAAAGTTGTGTAGAGAAAACATTCTAGAAACAAGTATGAACGGAATAGGAACATGAACAAGAACATGAACATGAATAGGAACAGAAATAGGAACATGAATATGAAACGAAAACAGGAACAGGAACATGGACAGAAACAGGAATAGGAACATGGATATGATAGGAATAGGAACAAGAACAGGAATTATGACATGGACATGAACATAGACACGAATAGAAATAGTCGGAGGATTCAAAAAATTTAGAAAAGAAGAGAAGAGAATAAATGTAAATAACAGTGCTTTCTAGGAGTAGAAATACTCCCACCCCAGAATTAACCAACTTAACAGAAGGTGGGGGAGGGGCTAAGCTAAGAGTATCATTCTTAGCCTCAATCCCTAAAGGTGACCCTTTGCCATTGATGTCAAATGGGGAGAGATATTTGAGTATTAGGGAGATATTTGATATTTGAGAGAGCATTGAGCCAAGGGGAGTAGCACAGAAGAAGTCAAGTTTTTGGTAAAAGGTTTTTGGGTTACCATCAATGACAAAGGGGGATATTGTTGGAAATTGTGAGTCCTAAAAGTTAAATTTGTCATTGATGTCAATAAATTAAGTCATCTTTAATGTCAAGGAATTCATAAAAAAATAAAGTCGTCAAAGGTGTCAGGAAGAAGCTTAAACAATGCAAAAGTTAAAGGTAAAATGGCTCCATAATATTTTAATATTATATGAGAGCATAAGTTAAAATGGGTTTTCATAAATACCCAAGGAGGCCTATTGCAAAGTTCAAAGAAGGTCTAATATTTATTTTATAAAATATTTAAATTCAAAAGGAATTTAATTTTTATAAATAAATATCATCAATAACAAGTTATGCAATAAGAGAAGGCTTTAAAAGATAAAGGTTATTATTATAATTTATAAAAATTAAATTCCTTGGAATTTATAAATTACAAAGGATAAATGCACCGACATCATTAAAAATTTGGAGTGCCGACGTTTGAAGATAATGGCAACTTCATGTATAAAAAGAGAGGCCAAAAGACCTTGAATATTATCCCTCGAACGATTGATATGCGCCAAGGTTGAAATATTTTTTATGCGATTTCGAGAGCTTCGTTGAGGAAGAAGATGAAAATTATTTGTGTCTTAACCGTCAGGCATAAGGTGAAGAGGTTGGAGATTTCTAAGCACATTGGACATGGTGGTCCATTGGCAACTAATGATCTGTGAAAACATTGGTGGAAGCAAGAGCTCGCATTTGAAACCCGTTGGTGGTAAGCACCAAAGGGAAAGGTTTTCGTGCTTCAAATTTTTTTATTAAGGTGCCAGGGAAGGAAGATAGTGCACGTAGAGCCTTTTGGTTCTCAATGTACATTGAGTGCACATGGTTGAGGAACCCGCAGCAAGGGTGTTTGCGGAGGGAGAGGTTAAGGATTCGAAACCCGTGGAGAGGCAAAGGTAATTTTTGTTTACATTTTTATTGCCTAATGTTTAAATTAAAGTCTTTATTAGGAGTGATAAGGGGTTTGTTAAAAGGTTTTAGCTAGGCAAAAAAATTAGTGGTTAGGAGAAATAAGGAGTGATAGCAAATTGTCATGTGTTGAATTGTGATTTATAAAAGAGGATATATTCTTTTTAATTTGGAGTAATAAGATAGTAAGAGGTTGTGATTTTTAATGAGTGTTGATTTTATTTGTAAAAGAATTTTTGCCAAAGAGATTATTATGAGGGTATTGATATTATGTTAAAGTTGGAGTGATAAGGTGTATTTTTTTTATATCATTTTGTATTGTGTTTTGTTGAGGAAATTATTATCTTCTAA
This sequence comes from Wollemia nobilis, assembly GCA_028583015.1. Taxonomy (NCBI): domain Eukaryota; kingdom Viridiplantae; phylum Streptophyta; class Pinopsida; order Araucariales; family Araucariaceae; genus Wollemia; species Wollemia nobilis. The sequence goes on along the minus strand of JAQPPZ010000676.1, from coordinate 11,008,635 downwards.
CCCTTATTGAGATTGGCAAAGAAGAAATTGTGAGTGTGGCAGATTTGTGAGATCTACTCCTTGTCAAGCAAAAATGTATGGGAAAATTCTTTCTTGGTTGAGTTGGTTGATTGGCCTTATAAATAAATTTTGGAGTGAAAAGGATTTGGTTAGGGTTTCCATTTCGAAAGTGTTTGATTTAATGCTTCAAGGTTTTTTGGAATTAAGAGTTGTGATTAAAACCTTATTTTATAAGCATTGTTGTTGAAGCCATTGGATTGTGTGAAGAACTTGAGTTAGGGTTTTGAAAAGATCATGAGTATCATTGTTATGTGAATATTATTTTATAATAATTTTTGATGAAGTGAGTTTTTGTGCAAAGAACTTGAACTAGGGTTTGAAATATCATGAGTATCATTGTTATGTGAGATTTGTTGTTGAGCATTGTTGGAAATATTTTGAGTTGGTTGATATATGCTTGGACTAGGTTTTGTGAGAAAGGAATGTTTCATTAAGCAATTGGTTGAGTTGGGTGGTTGAGCCTAGTCAAGTGGTTGTATGAAGTGATTGTTCAAGTTCCATAAAACAAACTATTCTTTATTCTGATTTGAGTTGAGAAAGTGATTGAGCATTGAGTATAGAACATATTGAGTCTCTAACAATTATCTTTATGCTTCTATGAGATTGAAAGTGATTGAGCATTCAGTATATAATATATTAAAAATTCTCTTTATGCTTCTATGAGATTGAGAGTGATTGAGCATTGAGTATAGAACATATTGAGTCTCTAACAATTCTCTTTATGCTTCTATGAGATTGAAAGTGATTGAGCATTGAGTGTAGAACATATTGAGTCTCTAAAAATTCTCATTATGTTTATATGAGATTGGATAAGTTCTGTGTGGACTTATTAAGCAGATTTGAGGTAATTCTTTGAGGAGACTTGTGGACTGATTTTGTGTGAGCTTTTGTGGAAGCTTACAATACATATTTGGTTAAGTTCTAGAGAGAACTTATTGAGCATATTTAGACAAGTTCTGTGTGAGCTTGTTGAGCAGATTTGGATAGGTTCTTAGTGGACCTATTGAGTAGATTTGAGAAAGTTCTAAGTGGACTTGTTTGAGTAGAGTTGAGCAAGTTCTGAGTGGACTTGTTGAGCATATTTGTGCTAGACCGAATGAAATGTGCTTAGTGCAGATTTGAGTGGACTTATTGATCAGACTTGTGCTAAACCAACTAGACTGTATTTAGTGCAGATTTGAGTGGACTTATTGAGAAGACTTGTGCTAGACCGACTAGACTATTTTTAGTGTATATTTTAGTGGACTTGTTGACCATATGTGTTAGACCGACTAGATTGTGTTTAGTGCAGATTTGAGTGGACTTATTGAGAAGATTTGTGCTAGACCTACTGGACTGTGTTTAGTGCAGATTTGAGTGGACTTTTTGAGAAAATTTATGCTAGACCTACTGGACTATGTTTAGTGCAGGTTTGAGACAGATCTTTGGAGGTGATAGAGTAGAGAGTACAGTAGTCTCCAGTGGATAGAGATACATCATCCAGGGTAGTGGGGACAAGTTATCTGAGTGGGAACAAAATTCTTAAGTGGAGAGAGATCCACAAGCCAGTGTAGTGAAGGTAGCAGTATTCTAGAGGATCACCAGCCAGATTAGAGGAGAAGGAGTTCTCCTATGGATAGAGATCCATGAACCAGATTTAGGGGATCAACATATTCTTTGGACAGAGGTCCATAAACATTGTAATAGGAAAAGAATTTCCAAGAGATTGATTGAGAAAATTTTAGTAAAATATTTTCTTCATGGAGGTAGCCATCTTTGGGTGAACCACGTTAAATTGGTGTCTCTATTGTGTGTGGTAATTTGTGCATTGCTTTAATTATTGTTTTTAATATTGCTATCTATACATTGCATAATATTGATTTGGAAAGAAAAGTAAAAAGTGCTCTTATAATGTTCACCCCCCTCAGTATAAGCTTTTGTTCTTCAGGATATTTATTTTTATAATAGGTAAAACAAATCTTAAATGGAATATCTTAGGCAACATTGTACTTACCCATAGTTGGTCTTTCTACACAAAATTGGTCAGTGTACATATGTTGTCATTTTTGTAAATTTGTTCAAATATTATCTTTGGCATAACTTAGCCTGCCCATGGCTACCAATTTGGCAAAAAATATGGAATTAGCCATCATAGTTAGTACCTTAGTGAACAAGGTCAATAATATTCATATCTAACCAAATTTTAAAATCAACACTTACCCTCAATCCAAATGCGAAGTTAAAATATATGATGACTCTAGGGATCCCAAAGTCCTTAATAGTTGGATCCTAGATATGGAAACTTGGTTCTCATTTAGTCAAATTCCTAAAGAGGATAGGGTCCCTTTTTTTGAGTTGAAACTTTTTGGAGTTTCCAAAATCCTTATTTTTAAGCGATAAAATGCACAAAACCCTATCACCACATGGGATGAAGTTGTTGCCTTGAAGGCCACATTTTATCCCTCTAACTATGATGATAATTTTCTCATTAAATGTATTCACTTGAAATAAGGAAGCCATATGTTTGTATAGGATTATATCTACCAGTTTAACAGGTTGTACATCCTCTACATATAGAATCCAACACTAGCTCACATCATGAAGTTTAAGACTAAACTTCAAGAGCATTTGTTTATAGAGTTGAAGTACACTTCATTTGTGACACTAGATGTAACTTTCAATCAAGCACAATTAGTAGAGGATAAGTTCGAGGCACAATCAAGGGGATCTCGATAGTCTAGATCACCAAGAGTTTTTAAACCCTCTAGTCAGCCACAACAAGTATTGAAGATATGAAAATATACTTCTTTCTTCCCTTATTCTTATTCATCCTCTTCTTTGTCTTCCTCTTCTTCTCCTCATTCCTCATGAAAATTCTAACTATTTTTAGCTAAAGAAGAAGGATTTTATTATATAATTTTCCAATGATGAGGAATAAAATAATATTCCCATAAAGGCTTATGGAGAAGAAATATATTGTGATGAGTTAAAAGGTAGAATCAATAATTTCACCTTTTTCGATCATAATTCTTCTATAGGGGAACATGACTCTTTGTTCATCACACATGCTCATCTTACTCATGATTTTTTTGTAGACTATATTATTGACAATGGCTTACAAAATAATTTGATTACAAAGTGTTTTTTGACAAGTTATAGTTGCCAATAGCCCTACATACTCATCCCTACTCACTTGGATGGGAGGATAGTAATACCACCTTAAAATTCTCACATACCTATACTGTGTCCTTTGCTTTTGGCCCAAAATTTATAGATATTATCAACTGTAATATGATCCCCATGGATTATTGTCACTTTTTTACTAGAAAACCCTATCAATATGATAGGAATTATCAGTATGATGCATACAATAACACATATGTTTTATAACATGAGCATAAAATCTTCCTCATTCAATGCATAAATAACACCACAAAATTGGTCCATACCAATCTCCCTCAATCACAAAATATTGTATTAGTTTTCTATATGTCATAGTATGAGGAAACACAAACAAAAGTCCTCTTATCCTCTCACCATGTTGTTTTCTTTAGAATAACATCAATAGAGGACATGTAATCATTGATTTTATTGCTCCTAATCATCCTCTTGCTCCTTCTCCTACTCCAAATTTTGTACACATTTTCCAACATCCTTATTCTTCCACCTTACAATATTTTTAGATCCAAGAAGCATATCCTCTATTTTATGGTGGTCATTTTGGCAAGCCACCTACATTACCTTATTTATAGTATTTTCCATCTGCCAAAATTCTTAAGCGGAAGACTCTTCCATCATAGCCACCATTCATGGATAATTTTCATTTTTAGCTTGGAGGCAATAATTTTATTTACTTGGGCACCCGTTGTCATGAAGATTTACCAAACCCACCTAGGTTCTTTCAAATTTTTAATTTAGCATGATGGTTCTCTCATTAAATGGCTTGTAATTTTCCTCCTCTTTTGTACTCATTGAGATCCAATGCTTTTTTTGTTAGGATGATGATGAGGAATAAATTACATAAAATAAAATAGCCTTCTATAAGATAATATATATATAATAGTTTCCTTCTAGATGGATTCCCAATATTTTTTTATTAATTTGGTCTTATCTCATCTATGATTGCAAGGTCGAGATCTTTTCTATAAATACAGATGTTGATAATAAAGCAAGAACATTTGGATTTTCCATATAAACACTACCATTAAAATGCAATTAGAGAAATTCACAAAACTAAAGTTATTTATTTTGATTAGGTAGTCATAAAGGAACTAGCAAGATATCATTACTCGACCCTTATCAAAAAGATAATTGTAAACCAATAGGTTCAGGCCACTCTCCTAAACAACATTCCTCATTTGAAAATAATAGATATAGAGAATATCTCTCTTCAGGAGTAACCAAAGAAGAGTTGGAAGGAGTTATACGTTCACTTCCCAAGGACAAATCTCTAGGACTAGATGGATTCACCAATAATTTTTATCAATAATTTTATGAAATTATAGGAGATGACCTATTGGAAATGATAGAAGAGACAAGGATAAGAGGTAAGCTATTTGGGTCGATCAAATCCACTTTCTTAGAAATAATTCCAAAATAAAAAATGTAGTTACTTTTGACAGATTCAAACCTATATCTCTATGTAATTGCTCTTATAAGATAATGACTAAAATAATAGCAAACATGATTAAAATGAAGATGATTTGATAGAGCTAGAATAAGGGGGTTGTATTCCAAGGAAACATATATATATATACATATGACAATATTATAATGACTCATGAAGCCCTACACTCAAGTGCCATGTCCAAAAAGGAAAGAATAACCATTAAACTTGATATGGCTAATGTCTTTCATAGAGTAGATATTGGCTTTCTAAAATAAGTGAGCCAAATTTTGGATTTCCAATTCAAATGATAGAATATATAAGATCTTGCATAGAGGTACCTTGTATATCCTCTCTAGTCAATGGGGAACCTTATAACTTCTTTAAATCCACTAGAGGACTAAGGCAAGGGTGTCCTCTCTCCCCTTACCTTTATATACTTCTAACTAAGACTTTAAGGAGGACCCTAACCAAATTGAGAAGAAGAAAATAAATCCTAGGAATTAGAGTAGTAGAATATAGAACAATCACTCATGCTCAATTTGTATATGACACCATTTTAGTGGGGGAAGCCACAAAACTAAATGTTAGGTTGATCAAAGAAGTTTTAGATTACTTCTCTTCAACCATAGGGGCAAAGATAAACATCCAAAAGAGCAAATTTTATACTATAAATACTTCAACAATAGAATATAGAGGTTTCTCTTAGATTTTGGAATTTCACAAAGGTAATGATACCTTTAACCCCCTAGATGTTCCTACGGGATTCCACAAAAAAAAAGAGGAAACTTGGAATGTAATTCTAGAAAATATATCAAGGAGAATACAACAATATAGCAATGGTTGGTTGAGCTTGACTAGAAGAATTATTTTAATCAAATTATTACTAGCAAGTCTTCCCATATATCAATTATTGGTGCATCACACACCCTTGTATATCTTACAAAATTCAAATGCAATTCTAAGAAATTTATTATGGCAAGGGGAAAGGCAATCAAATAGGAAAAAGTTCCATTTTGTCAATTAAGATATTTCTACCAATCCAAAGGAGCAAGGAGGCCTAGGAATTAGAAAAATAGTGATTGTTGGCAAGTCACTAAGTGCTAAGATGCTTTGGAATCTTCTCACTCTACTAGACTCTCCATGGAAGCAAATCCTAAAATGAAAATATGTGAACAAATCTAATGGGATCTGGATCTTAAAATTATGAAAAGCATAGCAAGCTCCTCCTCAATTTTGAAATATATTATGGAAGCTAAAGATATTATAGTAAATTATACCTCTTGGCTTCCAAGGGATGGTAAAAAAAATAATATATGGGAAAATCTAGTCTTGGAGGACTTCCAATAATTAAGAATTGTTCCCCAAAAATAAAAGTAGACCTACAACAGTCGGGTATTAACTCTCTTGCAAGCTTAATTGAATGGGTGAGAGATCTACCCCTACCACATCTTTACCAAGACTCATGAAGATAGTTATGCATCCAAACTAAAGGGATTAAACTCTCTTACCATAATTATAGATTATCTTATATGGGACTCTATTAGTGGTTCAAGTGTTTACACAGTCAACAAAGGGATGTTATTACATTAACAACATCAAAAGAAATCAATCATATCTAAGGTATGGAAATAAAAGGTTTCCCAAAATTTAATCCTTTCTTTGAATGGTGCTCCAAAACAAGATTCTTACTGGAGACAACCTCATCAAGAGGAATATCATGGTGCATCATATTTTCCATATGTGTCTTAAGAGTAATGAAAAAACATCACATATGTTCTTTTAGTGTATAGAAGCAGTTAAAATTTAGATTGAAATAACCCAACAACCAGGATCAGCAATATCATAAACCTTCAACTCAAAATTTCCTAACCAATTGGGATAAAATGTAAAATGGGGACTACAGGATAAGCACCTTATTAGGTATATTCAATATTCAGTTCCAATATTTATCATTTGACACATCCAAAAGGACAAAAGCAAGATATGTTTATGACAAAAGAACCAATTTTTTAGTGTTAACCAATAGAGTGTTAAAGGAGATAGTCTTGAACATAAAATCTATATATCATAAACAACAAGACATTAGGATATTAATAAAAAGGGAGATACAATTATTATTCCAAATGTAACTCCATATTCTCCTAAATTCTAGTCCACAAGTTAGAACAACTATACCTCCAAATATAAATTTCCCTACACTTTTATTTTATGGATCCTCTAAATAAAACCTAGGTTGTGATATTTCCAATGGTGTGATGCTAGTGGCACCACACCATGAAATGCTTCAATTCAAAATCAATTTGGGAAAACAATCAATAATGTTGTAAAATTGATAGACTTTAATATAGGATAAAAATTGGCTCAAGAAGAAGGTATTAAACAATTGCATGTGTAAGGTGAATCAAGACTTGTGATCTCTACCGTATCTAGGGGGAAGGAATTATCATCATTCCAACTACAAATAGTTAAAATAAGACTAAGATAATTGAAGCACAAATTTGAATATATACAATACTCCCACATTGTAAGGAGGCATAATATGGTGGTTGATCACCTTGTAAATGAGGCCATAAATATAGCCTATTTACATCTTAGATTAATAAGGAAAAAGAAAAGCAAACAACATGAGTGGCATAAATGATAGGAAGCATATGGTAATTTCAGAGCCTTTGAATATTCCAGTGCCCTTGGAGATTCTAATTCCTCTACAAAACCTTGGAACATTGTGTGATTATGGAGCTTTTGATGTTTTAGGTTTTCTCGGTGATTATGGCACCCTTTGCATCTCTAGAACCCTTTGTATACTAGTGCAATTTTTGGAGTTTTTTAATTTTCTTTATTGATTGTTCCTCCTTTTAGACAACAATCTTGTGACCTCCAAGTTGCTTGTTGGATATCCTTTGTTCTTTTCAAATTTTAGTATCAATATATAACTCCTTATATATATATATATATATATATATATATATATAATTAAATTTAGAGAAAAAACATTGTTTACAATTTCAAATTCATATAGAATACAAAAAAAATAGTTGGATATTTATTTTGATCTTCAAAATTTCAAAAATACCACTTAAAAAGAGACAACAAACTATATACCTACATAAAAACTATTAAATAATGAAGTTTGTATTCTAGAGAACTTCAATAATGATGGATATGGACTAATATGATATCAAATATGACAAGTAAAAAACCTTTATGGAATAATCCTTATTTTCATTAATATTTAATAAAAGTAAGAGCTATAGACAAATCCTAGTTAGAATATGTTGGATTATACCATGTCCTCATTTCCTATATTTAACACACAAATAATTAACAATTCAAAATATTGTTATGTATAACCCAAGTAGGATATGTTTATTATTATCACCAAGGAATACCAGTACAAGGCGCCTTCTTCTTTGATGATATGCACAAATTCCTTGATTTACCTTATGAATGAAATATTATTATTGGATCCTTGTTATTACTTAATTATAAGTCATTAATTTCATACTAAGTTTTTTCTTGTAGATATTTATATTTGTGGTAAATGAAAATTATATATCATATAGATTAGAAAACCTTGAAATAATGCAATGGAATTAGTTATAGAATTTGTTATTTTAGAATTCATAAATGCAATGTGTGATTGGATATCCATTATGAATCATGATATATATAAAATATCTATGAAAGAGAACATTACAACTAGATTACACATGTATTATGACTGATTAATACAACCCTAATTAAAACTCACAATAGAAGGTAAGGCCGTTTAAATGAGACGTAATATGTCTAGGCCATGTCAATTCTTGTTTGCACTATATTGAGTCAAAGAATAAGGATCTTATTGTATAATTTCTATGATCATTAGCAATATAAAAAGTTCATGTAATAAATATATAAGACCTCAGTTGAATAAAGAGAAAAAGACCTTAAAAAAAAACTAAATCAATCAAAGAAGTAAATAAAATAGATGAAGAAGAAAAATAGGATACTACGATAAATAGAAGTGATAGGGCAGCTACACATGGAGGGTATTCTTGGTCTAAAATCCACCTAGTTAGTAAAATGTGCCTTGGAATTTAGCCAAGATTGGATGAGAAGTATTTCTCCTGTACTCAACCTTCGAAGTAAGTGGGCTCCTTGTAATGATTATAAAATTCAAATAGGGTGTAAGATAGAAAAAAATATGTGGAAGGGTTAAGAAGGGATGAGGGTGTATAAAATTGCTTAAATATGGATGGGATATAGTGTTACAACAATGAATATACAGAGCACAATATTCTTACACAATGAAATCCTAGTAAAACTTAATAGACCAACCATTATTAAAAGTATCACAAAGTTCATCTACTTCCAATTATATGCTTTAAACATTCCAAATACTTATGAAGAACTCTCCAAATAATGATCCAAAAAGCAAAATTTGCTTTAACGAAATTCAACTAGTCATAAAGTGCAACAAAAATGGATTAAAGCATAAATTCATGCATAAAAACCTAAGAATGAAATTATAATGGAGGTCAAGAAACTTTCACTTTTCATTAATTGACATAAATTATCATGCAATATACATTCCATTAAATGCTACAAAGTTGACCCTCATTATGAGGTGTATTGAGCTATTTATATGATGCTTATGAATCTTGCAATGTAAGATTTATAAAGTTGGTTAAAATTTTGTTAGAAAATATCCTGACAAGGAATTCTCTTGGGAGTAAACATCATTTTTATGCTGCATCAATCAATTGTTTGCATTGCTAATGTGGTTAGTTTAGATATCATCATGCACCTTTGGTTCATGTGTATTTTCAATCTGGTCCGTAGATATTCAAATATTTTCTTCTGCAAATTGGCCATTGCAACTGTCTTTTAGAGACATTGTTTTTAAACTCAATGGCTTGGCTTGGATAGCTAGCATGCATTGGGGTGGTTATAGCTTCTAACAGGAGCAATCTCAATGAAAGAGATATCCCTAGGTGACTACGTTACAAAGCCAAAAAAATTAATAGTATCAGGCCTTTTTTACATGCTTGGGAAGCTCTTTGGATCAAATTTATACTTTTAAAAAGTTTGGCTGATGTCATCACTTGGAAAAGTTTAAATTTTGTCTTTTTGAATAACACTGTGCTCTCCTAGTTTTGTGTGTCTTTGGATCTTTGCAGTGTTTTACCTTGAAAACTCAACTTTGTTCCACTTTGGCATCTTTTACGTATGTTTAGACTTAATAGCATAAGTGATAACATCATTGCCTAGTAAAGTCTGAATTCGCAATTTGTTTCATTTTTAAGCCAAAGGAAAGCTTCACTTGACTGATGTCAAATTTGTGCCATTCCAATGTTGTGCTTCGAAAATCCATATTTATTCCACTTTGGAATCTTGGCATGTTTTAAAACTTTTGTAGCATTTTTGCTAACATCATTACTTGGGAAATTCTGATATTGTTTAATTTTGGCTTTGTGCATTATCGTAATCTTTTTGGGACTTAGCCAAATTTCTAAAAAAACATTTAATTGCCTTGGGACTTAGCTCTGGATTGATACATTGGGGATTCTGTTAACTTGAATGTGTTGCTCGAGTACTTAGGTCAACTTCAGGATATTTTTCCTTACCAAAGTTTGGGAAATATTTCAACACAATGGTGAGTGGTTTGGTTTGCATAGGATTTATGAATGAGGGTATAACTTTTACCTACAGGTATTATGTAGTTAAAACTTGAATCAAATGTTGAGGTGACTAAAATAGATGATGGTTCAATGCTTTGTATACCTCCCAATATTTAATTTAAAAATTTCATGATTGATATTCAATATTTATATATGGATTAGGATAAAGCAAGTAGCAAAGATATAATGGCAAGAGTATAAAAAAATTAAAGGTTTTCATTTAATGTAACTGTACAAAGTATGTATAAAAATGCATGATCATACCAAGATCTCCATTCTAGCCTATAATAAGGGATTCGAAAAATGATTTTTGAACATACAATCCGAAGTATAGTATGCCAAATACTTTAAATAATTTAAAGCAAATTGTAAAAGAAGACAGTTGAAGATCTATAGACCAAATTGAAAAAACACATGAACCAAAGGTGCAAGATGGTATACAAATTGACCACATCAACCATCCAAACAATTTATTGATGTAACATGAAAATGACATTCACTCCCAGGAGTGTTCCTTTCTAAGATATTTTCTAACAAACCTATAACCAACTTTGTAAATCTTACACTGCAAGATTCATAAGCAGCATATAAATAGTTTAATATGGAAGTTGTTTAACCTCCATTATAATTGTGTTCTCAGGTTTTTATGCATGAATTTAAGCTTTAATTCATATTTATTGCACTTTATGACTAGTGAGTTTTTTTAAAGTAAATTTTGCTTTTGGGGTTGCTCTTCATAAGTATTTGGAATATTTGAAGCATATAATTGGATTAGATGAACTTTGTGATGATTTTAATAATATCTGGTCTATTAAGTTTCAATGGGACTTGATTGTATAAGAATCTTGTGCTCTATATATTCATTGTTGTTATGCTATATCCCATCCATATTTAAGCAGTTTGTATACCCTTATCCCTTATTAACCCTTCCATATCTCTTATTTTATCTTAAAACTCATTGGAATTTTTTAATCATTACAATGAGCCAGCCTACTTTAGAATTTGATTATAGGAGAAATCCTTCTCATCCAATCTTGGCTAAATTCTAAGGCACACTTTATCGACTAGGCAGATTTTAGACCAAGAGTTTTGGCATGCCCGTTGGGATGAATTTCTTCATTATGTCCTAGCCATCCAATTGAGAAAATCTTTTATGAAATCCTACTCTCTAAGATCTTATGATCATTCACTTGGAAACTCCATTATGAAAAGCTCCAATTAACCATGACCTAGTTGTCATTTAATTTAAATTTTTATGTTTATACGGTTACCAACCAAGAAACTTGAAAATCCCTTACAATTTCTTGAGTTTTCACCCTATAGGTTCAGAAGAACCAAATCCTTACCCCTTGAACTATCACCTTATATAGATAGAATATATTCCATGTATGTTGGTTGCCAATAATTCTCTAAGACCCCTCACTCATAAGTTATGGCTCAACTAGCCCAACAACCTCCTAAAAATTTTCATGGTTGGAACACTACCAAACTGCTTGTCTTGGTACATCTCAATGACATTCCTCAAGTGGCACTCAAAGCCTTGCCTAGTTATGATGGTATAGGTAAAATAATATATAATCACTGTCAATATGTGGTTTCAGTGGCCACAATTCATAATATCCAAGAAGATGACATCATGGTATGATTCCTTGCTCTATATTTTAGAGGAAAGATATTGCACTGGTATCATACTCTTGAAGATGGAATTATTCATTCATTAAATCACTTAGATAGACCATTTTTTTATGAATTTAATAAATTAGCTGATCCTTTCTCATCACTCATATAGTTTACAACTATTAAAAGACATCTACAAGAAGCCATCACTAACTTCAATATCAAGTTTAGTCAAACTTGGAGGAGAATTCCTCTATAAATTAGACCACCTAGTCCTCAAGCATATATCTACTATATTCATGCTTTCGATCCTAATCTAGTCCTCCAAATAAGGCAATATTTTGTGATGGCATTCCCTAAAGTCGATCAGATCATTATGAATACATAAAATGCTTTGATATTCATGGGAAAACCTCCCCCCGGGATCATGTCATACTTCCTAAAACTTTTTCAAACCACTTAGTAGAAAGAAACCATTATCACAATGACACATTTGCCTTTAATATCTCTATTTTTTTCTCCTAAGGCATTACCTCTTATGCCAACCTTGTCAGCATTTCCTGCTTCAAAGCCAAAAGAATCTCCAATTATGCAAGAAGTGTTGACTACACTAAATAATTTGAACGATAAGATGATGTCTATTAAAAAGAGAGGCTAAAAGATATCAACCCAAGAGAATCCCCAATATCATTAAAAATTGGGGAACTTCTACTAGCAATACTGTTGGAAAAACTAACAATGTATGTAATAGTCTAGACATGGAACCATCTACCTCAAACCTAAATGAAATTATTGGTTCCTAGTATGCAATTATCCTTATAATATTGACATTTATGTGATGTATCAACATCAAGCTTAGTTATAAACTATAGAAAAGGCTAAAAAGGCATAAAAATGTCAGATATATGTTATGGGTTTCACAATAAATCATGATCATGCAAGATCTTTTGGAAGAAGAGTACATCTCAATTTTAACAAGGGTTAGGAAGAAACCATTATAAGTGGATCCATAGAAATTAGATTCATTCAAAGTTCCAACTAAGCCTCAAAAGATAAAAGAGAAATAATAAATACAATCGAAATCCTAAAAAGCTTCAACTCAATCAGAACCTAGGAATACCCAAACTCCATTGGAGTTACAAATTAAATGATTAAATCTAGAGCAAGGTAAAGATGAAAAGGACTAGGATAGACTCTAGTATCCTTCTATAACCAAAATATAAAGGATAGAAGTTACTCAGGAATACCATAAAAGGTTTGATGAATCAAAGAAGAAATAAAAGAGATACTATGAGTCATTAGGATTTAATATCATTGAGGAATAAAATAAAACTCCCTTGAAAGTGAGTATGTATGACACTCTAATGATTCCCTAAAAATTTGACCTTATCAAAGCTTTTTTGAAGATAGCCAACACCGAAGGTACACCATGCTCAAAGTTTAACTATTGATTCTTGAAGTAAGAAAAAATAGATGACCTCCTTTCTACATGTATTTATGCATGGAAGGATGGATCATATGCAATTGCATGGTTGATTCTAAAGTTGCAACTATTTTTATGCCTAAAGCAGTGTGTGAATCCATGGGCATGGAGTAAAATTGATCATGTCCTAAATTTTTACAATTGGATGGTACCCCTATTAAAATAGTTGGAGTAGTAAAATATATCCCCATGGTGCTACATAAGGTCCTAGAGATCATCACGATACAAGAGGTGGTGATAATAGGCCTCAAGACCTACTTTGACCTCTATATTTCTTGTTCATAGAAACATTGGGAGGCTATATGTATTTAGAGTATTCCCATATGGTAGTTCCACATAAAGGGAGGATGATAAAAATATATGTAGAGAAGTTGACACCATATCACATAGAGAAGATAGAGGAAAACTACATTAATCTAATCAGTGAAAAGGTGGATCCTTTAGAAATGACCATTTAAGAGTTGCAAATAAAAGATGAATTCTCACTTAGAGATTTTAATGCCATGATTGAAACCATATTGGATACATATTGCATAATAGATTCAAAACCATAAAAGGTACAAGTTGTCTCAAATCAAGTGATTTGCAAAATATAAGTTTGAAAGCTTTATATTGATGTGGCTAATGCAAGAATGATATAGGATCCAAAGTGGTGCTAGCATATCCATCTTAAGGGATCAAGAAGTTCTCTTATAGATAACATGGAGTTGAATGAATAATGTAATCAAATATGAAGTTGTATAATAAATCAAGTAACAGAGAAGTGCAATAGTAAGCATAATTACTTGAAGGTATATCAGATAGGGTATGAGACCTAATGAAGAGTTTTGAAGCTATAAATATGAAAGCCATTCCCATAAGTCAAAATAAAATGGTCGATGCATTAGCCTCTCAAGGGGTAATTTTTTTTCCTACCATTGACTATGGTAAGAAACCAAGTATGGTTAATATGGTTTTTATATCATCACTATTTGACAAAGAAATATTATGGCAAGTGTTTGAGGATGATCAATATATTGTTGATTTCTTAACTAGAGAAGCTATCTATGTCATGCAATCAAAAGATATGCTATAGCATGTTGATCAAGAAGAGATTATTTTGCTTAAGAATAACCATATCCCTAAGGGTTTATTATCTTAGGAATCTTGTTTGACAATAATAATTGGGCAACCAGGGAAAAATAAAAATAGATGAACATGCATTCAAGAAAGTTTAGATCAAACTTGGTAAAAGCCTAAAAGTTGGGATGTATTGCTTTGAAGAAGAAGTAAATGATCTTATATCACTATGTAAACAATATCAAGATATAATAACATCGAGATATGATGACCTCTAGGTTTATAACAAAGATGTTATTCAACACACCATAGAATTGATACCCAATGTCAAGCCTTTTAGATAAAACTAAAGGCTAGTCAATCCCAAAATGAATTTGTAATAAAATAGGAACTTCTCAATATTATAAATTCTAAGATTATATATTTGATCAAACACTCTACATGTGTATAAAATATAGTCCCAATGAGGAATAAAAATGGATACATATGCCTTTGCATTTATTTTCAAAACTTGAACAAGGCTTTGCTAAAGGATCATTATCCTTTATCATAGATTGACCAAATCTTACAAGCAGTAGCCAAAGCAGAGAAGTTTTCACTTATTGATGGTTTCTTAGGATATAATAAAATATGGATAAAATATGAATATCAACAAAAGACAATATTCACCACTAAGTGGGGAAATTTTGCATATCAAAGAATTCTATTTGGCTTGTCCAATGCCAGAGCGACCTTTCAGCGAGCTATGGACTTTGCTTTTTGTAAATATGTCAACAAAATAATTTTGATTTACCCGGATGACATGACAATATTCTTCCATGATAAGCAGAGACATCTAGATCACATAGAAATGGTCTTTCAAAAATATCATGAATTTGGAGTGTCAATGAACCCTAAGAAATCAATATTTGTTGTACACAAAAGAAAGCTACTAGGACACATTATGTCTAAATAATGGTTAGATACTTATCTAGATTAGATTAAAGCTATTTTCGATTTACCATTGTCCCTAAAAAAAAAAGCTTTATAATCTTTCTTTGGGTAAATCAACTTCATCAGGAAGTTTATTTCAGACTTCACATAGATTTTCAAACCTATGACATAACTTGCAAAGAAAGATGAAGTATGCACATGGACTCCAAAATAGATTATTTAGTGCAATTGTATGATGCTTAAATAAAATTATAGGATCAAAAAATAACCTACACTCTAGCCTATGATAAAGTATTTAAAGAAAAAAAATAAAAATCATAGAATCAATAACATGTAGTCTAAGGGATACTAAACTAGAGCAACTTACATAAAAGATAATGAAACCTATAGAGACTAAGTTGCTAGAATTTATAATATAATCAAAAGAGGTATTCAAAAATGTTTTACATGGATGAATATCCCACAATAAGTATGACTTTATAAGGCATTCACAACTAGGTAGATCTACCTGTGTTTAAGAAATCCAATATGTATTTTACCACTATAATGGTAATGCAAGAAATAAAAGTAAAATTTTGGGATTACAATAGAGCAAGCAAAATACATAAATCTCACTATTTGAGTTATGTGAATTGTAGAACTACCCAAAAAAAGGTATAAAAAAATATAAAATTTGATAAACATGATTAAAGATTTAAATGCAAAAGAATGATAAAAAACATAGTGGCAATGCCCATGTAGGACATTCTAACTTACAATTCATAGAATTGTTGAGATTGGATGAGGAAGAAAAAATATCAACAAAGATAATATACCACTTAACAAATATTTATCTAGAATCACATGTTTATTAATTATGATTTTATGCAAAATATAACATATAAGTTGAAGTTTTAAAAATTAGGATTTGACAATAAGAATTGGAGTGCATTTTGAAATAGAGGAAAATATAAATAAAAAATTTGGTGAAGTAATCCATAAAATTTTATAGGAAAAATAGAAAATCGATACTCAAGTAATTTGATTAAAGAGAATTAGAAACTACAAATATCCAATGGGTTATTAGAAAAACAATATGGAAATATTAAAAAAAATAAAAATAAAAAATAGTGACATAGTTGATGATGAGTTGATACATATTTATTTAGTAAATATGTTGAAAAATAGATAGTTTCTCTATCAATATTATGATGGAGGGTGACTTACAATGTGTAAAGTTTACATTTTATTAATCTATATTGTGTAATATCTATCTAAATATAATATTACTCTTTTTTTAATTCAATCTTAGGTAATGGGAGAGACTTTAGTGGAATATTCTATGAATATTCTAGACATGACCTTCTCTTAATAAATTGGAAGGAGACAAGAGAATGTTAAAGGATTAGTATGAGTAAGAAGAAAGACTAGATGAGAGTCCATAAAATTTTGAATATAATTAACTATAGCTAAATAACATGTATAAAGACTTCATTTGGTGAAATAATAATATAAGTACAAGCACCTTTGCTACCATTAAATGATTTCAACGTATATCCTATTAGTGTTGGTCTCAACTCCTAAATCCCTTGTGTTGTTATGTCAATTTCTATGTGCCTAATCATACACTTTACTATGATAAATCCAATTTCATTGTTGATTAGTCCTAATCATTGATGATAAATAATGAGTATTAGAGTTAAATAATATATATTTTTAATAATATGGAGAATTTTTTTAATTTTTTATATGAGGTTGAGGCCTCAACCATATTAGATCAATTTTAACCAACCATATTTTTATGGTCTTGTAACAAATCATATTATAATGTATCATCTTATACTAAAAATAACCATCACATTATAAGTATTTGAAATCAATTCATGCTATATAATTGCATTCCATTTATCATTGCTCCACAATGCCTTGGACAAAATTCTACTGGTTATATGGGGTTCAATTCATGCAAAATATTACCCCAATTGTATTTATTTAAATAAACTCAATGTTAAGGCAATTTTAAGGTTCACTTATGGGATTTGAACCTTTCTTATTATGTGAAACTCTTTGATCCAAACTACTTTCCATTGGGTAAAAAGTAGAGACTTTTTTTATTACAACATTAACATATATATTTTATTGTATGCTAAATTTGTTGTTATTTCAAGTTGTGAAGCTAATTATAACTACATTTTTTTCAAATTAATTATATGGGATTGAAATGGGTCCCACTTAATTTACATAATGATCATATAGTGCTTTTACAACAATTTGGAAATTATGAAACCCTAGGCATAGTCAAGTGATGGACCAAAGCGATAAATTTGGCTACAGTCTTCACGAAAGGGGTGTAAACCCTGGGTGCAGTCAAGCAATGAAATAAAACAACAAATTTAGTTATAGTCTTCGTTAAAGAGCTGAAAACCCTAGGTGCAATCAAGCATTGAAGGAAGAGGGTTGTTCGTAGACCATCTCTTTAGTCTGTGAGAAAGCCTCTTTGGTCATAAGAAATGTCTCTCAGGGATATTTGGGTTTGTGGGTGGATGAACCTCTGCCCTCTATAAGGATTTTTAAGGATGAGTTTGTATTGGATCCGATTGACCATATAGCCTAAAAAATTATCTATAAACTCAAGGGCAAAATACCAAGCTTGGAGGAGCTCAAAGGATACATTAAATATTGGTGGACTAGTACAAAATTCCAAGTAACTCTCCTACCCAAAAATTTATTTTCTATTTCTTTTTCTAATTTAGTGAATAGAGATAGGGTAATGGATTATAGATATAATTGGTTTTTCGGACAAAGGGGTGTCTATATAAGACCTTGGACTCCTAGTTTCAACCCCTTTATAGAATAATTTAATGGCTTCCTAGTCTAGGTGAATATTTATGCTCTCCCTATGGAGTTTTGGGGAGAGAAGATATTCACCAAAATCGGTAATACCATTGGTGCATTCCAATATATGGATACCCAAATAGAGGAAAATTTATCCAGTAAAATTAATATGAGTAAATCAATATTGGTTTTTTGGATGGATGTTTCAGTTCTTAGGCCTCAATCCATTACTATATCCTCAAGCAAAGGGGAATGGATCTAAAATATTGAATATGAAAACTTCTTCCTAAGATGTTATGGTTGTCATAAATATGGCAACCTAAAGAAGATATGTTCGATCATTCGATCATGTTAAATTTTAATAATGTATATCGAAGGAAATGCAACCACAAGATGTGAAATAATTAAGCTATGATAACTATATGATAATGGCACTATAATATGCAATAAAATAATGAAATAGAATTCTACAATAACTCAGTAATATGCTATTAATAAAAACTCACAAAAATAGTACAATGCAATATAATGGAGGACTTGAACACTCCAAAAATTTTAATGAAAAACTACATTGTACCTACTCACTACTATAAACTAACTCTCTATAGTAACATTGTTTATTTTCCTATATCTTAAAGGCATATATATAGGAAGATATGTGCCTTGGCCTTTACTATACCCAAGAATATTCATCTACCTATCCTATGACTCATGTACAAGTGGACTACATGCACATTTACATCATTGCACATTCTAAAACTTGTGCAATTAATACTTGCTTGAAGTAACTACTCAAACCTTACTCTAAATTAAAATTCTACACTAGTTATGTACCCAAGGTGGTACATTGGCATGTACCAAATAATGTAATATACTCTAACATCCCCCTATATTATATTATTTGGGTATTGAAGACTTTAGTATTCAATATGGATCTTCATATTTTTGATGTTCTTCATCTTGATCTGGTCATTATTCTTCTTTAGTTTTTAGATGACCAAGTAGTGCATGGTCTTATTATCCTATCATATTTTTTATTTTGAATATTCAGTTTCCTTGTTTGCTTTTATAATATATGGGTTCTTAATTTTTTGTAATATGTTCCTCAGAAAATGCATTAGTATTGTTTTGAAATACAACAATATCTTGTAAAGTCTAAATTGATTCTAGAGCATACATATTTATGTGAATTTATCTAGTAGCTTATATCTCATTTTGATTTATTATGAGACACATATTGACTCTATTTAAGTATCTGAAATCAACCATCCTTTTGCTCTCCACTAGCTTGGTTACTAAAATAAGATTACATGTTAATCCATGAACATACATCACATTATGTAACAGTATATTTGGAAATGATTTACTAGGTGTTACACACCCATACCTATGTATATGATAGGTTTTGCAATATGCAATTTTCAACCTATAATCGTTAGTGATTTCAATACAATCATACCATTGTAGAGTTCTTATCATGTGATGACTAGCACCATAATCAATATACCAAATATTCATTTTTAATTTGACTTGTAGAATTATTTATGTTAGAAATAATTTTGCATCTTTGATGTGGTATATTTTATGTATCTTTATCTTGCATCCTTTTGTAGTGTACCTTGTGATAATATGTCCCTCTTGATATTTTATCCATTGTAGTATTTGTTTCTTTCAATCCTTTTTAAATTATGGGTTCTGACCTTCAACTCTTGTAGTATATGATCAACTAATAGAATTATTTTAGCTATTTAGTATTTTGAAAATAATTTTGGTATATCCTTTGTAGTAGTCTATCTTATGTATCCCTATTTTAGAGTATATGCTCAACCTTGCTAAGAACTTTTAAATTTTACAAATTTTGTAAAATGCCTTCTATCTTGCAAGTGTTTGAATGTATTATGAATCTTGATAGTATGTTTAGCTTTTTTAGTTTTATTTGAATTTCTTTTGACTCCCTAGTATTCAAATTTACTTGATTACCTTATTTATCCCTAATAATTAGTAAGTAGAAAGCTAAATATGTACCTTCAAGTTTTAATAAGGTTCTTTTTCTTCAATACCTTTTAGTTGGATTAATGTGGAGTGTAATTTCCAACTTTCAAGCAATTATAGTTTTGCTTCTTTAATCCTTCAATTTTTCTAAATTTAAAGAAACTAAAGTTTGGTGTAGTAATCCTTGTATCTCCCTAATTTGGAAATTTAGAAAGTAATAATATTTGCAAACTAGTATTTCAATTTTTCCAATGTTGAAAACCTTATATCTCCTAATTAATTATTTGCAAATATTCTAATGTTTGAACATCATGCAATTTTGTAATATATTTTAAGATATATTCCCTTTGCTTAAATTCCCTTCTAATTCACTAAGGTTGGTTCTTCAATGCAATAATAAACTTCAACCTTATGTTAGGTACCTTATAACTCCTTAAGGAAAGCAAATATTTAATTATGTAATGCTTTTACCTTCCTTGAAGCATGTGTGCTGATTGACCTCTGGTTTGGCTCTTCTATCCATGCTTTTGGTGTTGTAATGCTAGTATATTATGTATGACTAAGAGTATTTATTGCTCATGGGTACCTTATGACAATATTTCTTCTCCTTAAATGCAGTTTGACTCTACTCAACACTTGACTCAAATTCTCAATTTCCATGCTTTCAATCTTTGCGCTCTTCTTCAACTTAGGCACTTTAATATGCTTCGTTCCTTCTTGTAATACTGACCATACAGTGCATACAATTATTAAGTGTGTAAATGGAGTTTGCGTCCTTATGATCATTAATTTAGGTACCTTCAATAATTTTATCCATCTTGGAATGATACTTTCAATGCTCAAGATGGATATTACTTCTATCTTGGATGCTCCCTTCATGCACAGGAATTATGAAGAATATTTTAGCACCTTCTTTTATTGTGCTAAGTGGCATAAGATACCTTAGCTTGAGGTAGCAACTGGCACTCCTTTCCCTTGCAAATTTTTTCTCCCTCAATGTATTCTACTTCCTTAACGATTCTTACCAATGAATGCAAGTTGTTTGGTCTTGGCTTCAATGCTCTTTCTCTAGTGAATAGTGGCACTTCTCTTCCATGAATTTGGCTCTATTAAATATGGTTCTAAGGTGGCAATGGTGGTTCTAATATGCTCCTATGTCACTTTCTTTACTGACAGTTATTTTCCAATCGATGATGGCTCTTGGGTGATTCAATATTATCCTCTTAGCTGGCGGTTCATCTCCATTCGATGGTAGCTCATGAGTGTTTTAATGCTATCCTCTTAGCTAGTGGTTCATCCAAGCTATTTATTAGGTAATGTACTCTTGTTTGCACTTTAATATTTTATGTTTCTTGCAATACATTATCCTTTGTGCTTGCTTTATGTAGATTTGTAATGGGTACAATGATGCCTTACATAGGTTATTAAATATTGTAGGTCATTTCTCTTATGTTTTTGGAGGCACTCTTTTCATGAGCCCAATGGTGTTGGATTTTGTGTCTTTAGACACCTTAAAAACCTTTGTTATTGAGCCATTTTTTGGATATATTCCTTAGCTTGAATTTTGCTCTACAAACTTGATAATATGCCCAGTTTGTAGACATAGAATGCTGGTTTTTGTAGTGTCTTTAGACACTCTCACTTTTGTCCTTTTAATACTGTGTAGGATAAGAGAAATATGGTGTAATAATATGAATACTTATGCCTTTATTTTCACCATAATTATGAGACCTTATAGTCTCTTTTTGAAGTTTTCTATATTCCTTGATGAGGTGGCTTCTTTGCTCTACTCCTTGGTGGAAAACGAATATTTGATGTTGCCTTCTTTACTAGACAAATTTCTCCTCTAATTACTTTGCTTGTTTAAATTTACAATAATGAATCCAAGCCTTTAATCATGCAACTAATATGCCCTTTTTAATGTCTCAACTTTGCACTGATTTTCACCTTAACTTGAATACTTAATGCACCTTTAATAACTAGTATTATGCAATAGTAATTTCTCCTTATTGCTCCTTTTAACGAAATTTTAATCTATGCAACCTTCAATTAAGAATATTATCTTATTTTATTTCAGTAAAATATAGGATGTTGATATTTTTCTTTATTTCAAAATATATCTAACTCCTTTTTGTGTGCAAGTTTTAACCTTATAAGAAACTATCTTCTGCACTCCCTTGAAGACTTTAATATGAAATCTTCTCCTTGCAATTTTTAAACTCTAATATGGTGCTTAATGAAACTTAATAATGAACCAAATATAAGTGTTCAACTAATGAACCTTTTGCACCTAATTTGCTTACCTTTATGACCTTTGTAGATTATGTATATCTTGGTGATTAGATTCACCAAATTTCGACATTGTATTAGATGTAATCGCAACTCTTTCTTGTTGTTAGCAATAGCTCTTTAAGTAACCATTTCGTAGCTTTGAAAACTCCTCTAACTTGCTACCTGAAAATGTAGATTGGTTGTTTTAATTCTCCTTTTGGGTGCTCCCTTGAAACCTAAAACTTAGAAGCTAGTATTGCTGCCCATATTTCTAGGCGTAACTCTAAAACTTTCAGATTCTAACGCAACTAATTTCTTCTCAGGAATGTTGTCCTTGAATCTCCCCAACTTGGTAGGAATTTCCTCCAAGTTGTAGCTAAAACTCTCCCAAAAATATTTAATCTTCAACTATAGAAACCAACAACTTCTTTTATCTAAATGAGCCTTCTTGCCTTCAATAGCAATCTTCAGATCTCTTGGATTTTGTGGCTTCTTCTAACTCCTTTCTCCTTCAAAATCCTTGTTAGATTCTAACTTCAATCCTAGACTATTTATTGGCCTTCTTCTCAATATTTTTACTATCTTGAGGTCTTTACTACTCTCCTCCAAAATTTGGCAAACTCCTTGCTAAATTCTTCTCCTTTTGTTCTTGTTGTCGAATGGTGATAATTATCCAAAATTCTTTTCTATCAGGAACTTCTTCTTGAGTTCTCCTAAAATATCCTCCAATGGGGCTTTCCTAGCCTTCTCCTTCCTTGATAGCTCTTCTCTAGGGTCTTTTAATTTTACAACTTCTCTAGTCTTCTCAATAAGACCTTTCCTTCAATATTCAACTATGGAAGTTTTGCAATGAGATCTCCCTCTTGGATCTCTAAAATCTGTTGCTTCTAAAATATAGAATAGGAATTTTTCTAGTCCTTCTCAATATTCAATCTTTCAAAATTGGAATTTCTTCAATGGGACCTCTTGTGGATCTCTTTAGATTCTTGAGTTGTTTTCTTCTCTTCCTTCTATATACAATTTGCAGTCTTCAATATTCAATGAAGATCATCAACCTCCAATATTCTCCTAGAATATTCTCTCGAGTATCTTCTTCTATGAGGCTACAATAATTCTCCTCTAGCCTTTTTCTCTTTTCTATGATTTGTAGGTCTGCAACTCTAGCAATGTGATATTTTCCTTAGGTCTCCAAATATTCATTATTTCGTTTATTTCTTCAAGTATTGGATTGATTCTAAAGAAGATATTCTTCCTACCTCTTGTAGAAAGCTTCTCAAATTTCTTTGAATCTCCATTTTCTACAAAAAAAGTATTAGAAATTGTAATGGAAGAAAACTCTAAATCTAGAGATAATCAGTCTTCACTAGTTGATTTGTCAATCTAGTGGAATCAATGTTGAGTCCTAGTCTTCATGAGTTTTTCTGCAACTTTGTGGAAATACTCCAGCCAAATATATTTTTAGAAATTCTAAAAATAATATTTTTGATCTCCTCTCAATCTCTCTTATGGATCTCCCTATTTCCTATCGATCTAATGTGTTCTCTGATACCACTGTTAGCCTTTGAGAATGTATATTGAAGGAACCACAAGATGTGAATTAAGTAAGCTATGATAATTATATGATAATGACACTATAATATGCAGTAAATAATTAAATAGACTTCTACAATAACTCAGTAATATGTCATTAATGAAATCTAACAAAAATAGTACAAATCAATATAATGGAAGACTTGAACACTCCAAAAAATTTAATGAAAAACTACATTGTAACTACTCACTACTATAAACTAACTCTCTATAGTAACATTATCTCTCTTCCTATACCTTAAAGGCATATATATATAGGAATATATGTGCCTTGGCCTTTACTCTACCCAAGAATCTTCATCTACCTATCCTATGACTCATGTACATGTGGACTACATGCACATTTACATCATTGCACATTCTAACACTTATGCAGTTATTAATTTCTTGAAATAACTACTCAAAACTTACTCTAAAGTAAAATCCTACTCTAGTTATGTACCCAAGGTGGTACATTAGCATGTACCAAATAATGTTATATACTATAACATCCCCTATATTATATTATTTGGGCATTGAAGACTTTAGTCTTTAATATGTATCTTCATGTTTCTGATATTCTTCATCTTGATCTGGTCCTTCTTATTTAGTTTGTAGATGACCAAGTAGTGCATAGTCTTGTTGTCCTCTCATATTTTTTATTTTGAATCTTCTATTTCCTTGTCTACTTTTATGATATATGGGTTCTTCATTTTTTGTAATTTGTTCCTCAAAAAATGCATTAGTATTGTTTTGAAATACAACAATATCTTGTGAAGTCTCAATCGAGTCTAGAGTATACATATTTATGTGAATTGATCTAGTAGCTTATATATATATATTATTTATGATGAGACACATATTGACTCTATTTAAGTATCTGAAATCAATCATCCTTTTGCTCTCCACTAGCTTGGTTACTAAAATAATATTACATGTTAATCCAAGAACATACGTCGCATTATGTAATAGAAATTTTGGAAATGATTTACTACGTGTTACACACCCATATATATGTATATGATAGGTTTTGCAATCTGCAATTGTTAACCTATAATCGTTAGTGATTTCAAGACAATAAACCCATTGTAGAGTTCTTGTCATGTGATGACTAGCACCATAATCAATATACCAAATATTCATTTTCAATTTGACTTGTAGAATTATTTATGTTAGAAATAATTTTGCATATTTGATGTGGTATATTGTATGTATATTGATATTGCATCCTTTTTTAGTATGCCTTGTGATAATATGTCCCTCTTGCTATTTTATCCATTGTAGTATTTTTTTTCTTTCAATCCTTTTTAACTTATGGGTTCTGACCTTCAACTCTTGTAGTATATGATCAACTAATAGAATTCTATTAGCTCTTTAGTATTTTGAAAATACTTTTGATAGATCCTTTGTAGTAGTCCTTCTTATGTCTCCCTAGTTTAGAGTATATGCTCAACCTTGCTAAGAATTTTTAAATTTTACAAATTTTGTAAAATACCTTCCATCTTGCAAGTGTTTGAATGTATTATGAATATCGATAGTATACTTAGATTTCTTAGTTTGATTTGAATTCCTTTTGTCTCCCTAATATTCAACTTCACTTTCTTACCTTATTTCTCCCTAATAATTAGTAAGTAGAAAGCTAAAGATGTACCTTCAAGTTTTAATAAGGTTCTTTTCCTTCAAGACCTTTTAGTTGGATTAATGTAAAATGTAATTTCCAACTTTCAAGCAATTATAGTTTTGCTTCTTTAATCCTTCAATTTTTCTAAATTCCAAGAAACTAAAGTTTGGTGTAGCAATCCTTGTATCTCCCTAATTTGGAAATTTAGAAAGTAATAATATTTGCAAACTAGTATTTCAATTTTTCCAATGTTGAAAACCTTATATCTCCTAATTAATTATTTGCAAATATTCTAATGTTTGAACCTCATGCAATTTTGTAATATCTTTTAAGATATATTCCCTTTGCTTAAATTCCCTTCTAATTCACTAAGGTTGGTTCTTCAATGCAGTAATAAACTTCAACCTTATGTTAGGTACCTTATAACTCCTTAAGGAAAGCAAAAATATAATTAGGTAAATCTTTTACCTTCCTTGAAGCGTGTGTGCTGATTGGCCTCTGGTTTGGCTCTTCTATCCATGTTTTTGGTGTTGTAATGCTAGTCTCTTATGTATGACTAAGAGTATTTATTGCTCATGGGAACCTTATGATAATCTTCCTTCTCCTTAAATGTAGTTTGACTCTACTAAACACTTGACTCTAATGCTCAATTTCTATGCTTTTAATCTCTACACTCTTCTCCAAATTGGGTTGTTTAATATGCTTCATCCTTTCTTGGAACACTGGCCATGTGGTGCATACGATGCTTGATGGCAAGCCGGGATTCACTTCGACACATTCACAGTCAAATCACAGTAATTTCATTAAAATTGGTAAATACAATTACAGTAATCTCTCCAGCATACCACTTGCCCCTCAATCCCGAACTCCACCATCCCTTTCCCTTACAATTTTTTGGGTTTTTATCGAGGCCCCGATCCTCTCAGCCATTAATGCTCGCCTAACGAAAGTTTCAAATTCGAATTTTCCCCCTCCCTGGGCTTTTCAAATTTTTGACCATAAATGGGCCATCTGCCCGATCTACCAGGAGGCTTTCATTAATGGTTCTCCTCGACCTGCAACCGCCGTCTAAGTCAGGTTGTTCCTCTGCGTTGGTCTCCTTCATAATGGCCATTGCCTGTGTCTGTTTCAATGTCCGTACCTGTTACTTTGCCAACAATACATAAATACGTGGTCGTGGCCCTCATCTCGTTTTAACACACGTAGCTGTCCGCATGTAAAACTGGCCATGCCTTCTCTTCGACGTAATAAATTTGGAACACGCGCCCTTCACAATTGTCAAGTTACTCGTGGCCGTCCACGTGTCAAACTCGGCCCCTCTCGACCGTCCGTTTGTTCTCTTTT
Organism: Wollemia nobilis; assembly: GCA_028583015.1. NCBI lineage: Eukaryota > Viridiplantae > Streptophyta > Pinopsida > Araucariales > Araucariaceae > Wollemia > Wollemia nobilis. Next base: position 10,981,621 of record JAQPPZ010000676.1, on the reverse strand, counting down.
TTGGGCCTTACTTTGCTCTCTAACTTCTTTAACTTCCACGGCTAACCAATGCTGTGCCACGTGTCGGTCCTTGACTGGTCGCGACATCGTGACAGGTCACGAAATCGTGACCTGTCACGATATCGCGACAACATCATCTCCTCTGCCCTTGCGTTGTACTAACATCGCGATATCACGACGTCGCGATATCGCGACGTCGCGATATCGCGACGTCTCCATCCTCTCTGCCCTTGCGACGAACCATCGTCGCGATATCGCGACGTCGCGATATCGCGACGGAACCTTGCTGCCACCTTTGCTTTGAACTAAGGTCGCGATATCGCGACAAAACTGGCTCACTCCCTGCCAAGCCTTTTGAGGTCACGATTTCGCGACCTCTCCCCATGCTTAAGAAACTTGCCTTCAATGCTTCCACAAAACTCCCCCCCCTCCTTGGAAAAACACTGAAAATAAAATAAAACAAATGCTAGGAACTTAGAAAATTCTAAAGACATTTTGGAAGATGCAAGATTGCTCTAAGATTACCGGATGCTCCTGCATCAGACACCCGGGGTAATAAAAGAAAGTGACCCTCACTTTTGTTTTGTTAGGGGAAGACCCAGGCGGTCAACCTCTGTCTTTGACATCCAAGTTGCATCTTCAACAGGCCTACCCTTCCATTTTACCAGGTATTCTGAATACTGTTTGCTTCTGGTGCTTCTGCCCTCACGAGTGTCTAATATTTCCTCAACCTCGTTGGTGATCGGAGTAGATGCTGGAATTTGCCACAATTCTGCATTTGGTACCTCTGTACTCTCCCCTTCATGATATTCCACTAAATCTGAAATATTAAAAATAGGTGAAATATCAAGCCAACTCGGCAATTCCACTTCATACGCATTTCCTGACTCCCGCCTTCCCAGTATTTTGCATGGCCCAAACTTTTTCATCTTCAATTTATTATAAGTCTTGGCAGGAAATCTCTCTTTCCTGAGATGCACCATGACCTCATCTCCGACTTCAAACTCCTTGAACCGCCGCTTCTGGTCTGCCCTTGCCTTGTATTGAGTATTCATCTTTATAATTTGTTTCCTTACTTCTTCATGCAGACTTTTCATGTGTTTCGCAAATTCTTCTGCCTCGGCACTGCACTTTTCTCTTTTGTCCAGCTTTCTCAGTTCAGACACATTTCTTGGACTGTTCCCGTAGATTATCTGGAATGGGGATTTGTTGGTGCTCTTATTAACTGAACTGTTATAAGCAAATTCAGCCTGTGGTAAGACTAAATCCCATCCCTTGGGCTGATCTGCTATCAAACATCTCAATAAATTACCCAGGCTCCGGTTCACCACCTCTGTCTGTCCGTCAGTCTGTGGGTGGTATGCTGAACTGAATTTCAGGTCTGTCTTCAATTTCTTCCACAGAGTCCTCCAGAAATACCCCACAAACTTTGTATCTCTGTCAAAAACTATGCTTCTTGGTAGACCGTGAAGTCGTACCACTTCCTTGAAGAATAACCCAGCAATGTGAACTGCATCACTTGTCTTTTGGCAGGGAATAAAATGTGCCATTTTAGAGAATCGGTCAACCACCACAAATACTGAGTCATTTCCCCTCTGTGTTCTCGGCAAGCCAAGAATAAAATCCATGCTTATGTCCTCCCATGGCCTCTCAGGTACAGGTAGCGGCTGGTATAATCCTGTGTTTTGCCTTATGCCCTTTGCCATCTGACATATTCTGCATCCTTGCACAAACTTCCTCACATCTTGCTGAAGTTGTGGCCAGTAATAATTTTCATCCACTAGGGCAATAGTCTTATCCCTACCAAAGTGTCCAGCCAATCCTCCGCTGTGCTTTTCCTTGATCAAGTTCTCCCGCATGGAGCTCCTTGGAATGCATAATTTGCTTCCCTTGAACAACATTCCATCTTGGATTAGGAAATCCAACCATTTTGTTCGGTCCACCGTAACAGGTGTTAAGCAAGCCTTCCAAGCTTCTGCAAAATCCGGATCTGCAGGGTACAAACCCTTCAGTTCTTCAAACCCCACTACCTCCACTGTCAGTCTAATCAGTAAGGTCTGCCTTCTGCTCAAGGCATCTGCAACTCTGTTTGACTTCCCACTTCTGTGCTTCAGCACAAAGGTATAACTTTGGAGGAACTCCACCCATTTCATGTGCCTTTGATTCAGTTTTGTCTGACTGTTAATGTATTGTAAAGCCTGATGGTCAGTAAATAGAACAAACTCCTTTGGCAATAAATAATGTCTCCACTTTTTTAGAGCCTGAACTATGGCATAAAATTCTTGGTCATAAACTGAATACTTTTTCTGAGCGTCATTTAGCTTCTCACTGAAATAAGCAACTGGTTTGCCCCCTTGACTCAGTACAACCCCTATTGCACTGCCACTGGCATCACAGTCCACCTGAAATACCTTGTTAAAGTCTGGAAGTGCCAAAACAGGCTGTTCTGTAACTTTTCTCTTCAATGCATCAAAGCTCCTTTCAGCCCCTGATGTCCACTTGAACTCCTTTTTATCCCCCCTCATTGTTTCCGTGAGAGGTGCACAGATGCTGCTGAAGTTCTTTATGAACTTCCTGTAAAAGCTGGCCAAACCATGAAAGGATCTTACTTCTGTTGTGCTTCTTGGGGTAGGCCACTCATTGATGGCTCTTACCTTCTCTGGGTCCATTTTCAGGCCTTCTGCTGAGATTACAAACCCCAGGTAGACTAACTCCTTCTTGACAAAATTACACTTTTTCAAATTTATTAACAACTGCTCTTCCCGCAGCTTCTCAAAAACTCTCCTGATGTGCATCAGGTGTTCTCCCAGGGTCCTGCTGAATATCAAGATATCGTCTAAATAAACAATTACAAACTTTCCCAGGAATTCCTTCAGTACTTCATTCATCAACCGCATGAAAGTACTTGGTGCATTGGACAGCCCAAATGGCATGACCAACCACTCATACAAGCCTTCTCTTGTCTTGAAGGTTGTCTTCCATTCATCTCCCTCTCGGATACGGATCTGATGATAGCCACTTTTCAGGTCAATCTTTGTGAAGTATTCAGCTCCACTTAAACAGTCCATGATATCATCCATTCTTGGCAACGGGAACCTGTACTTAATAGTGATTTTGTTGATGGCCCGTGAGTCTGTACACATCCTCCATTCCCCATCCTTCTTTGGCGCCAGCACTGCAGGTACTGCGCATGGACTCAAACTTTCCCGAATCAATCCCTTTTCTAATAATTCCTGGACTCGTCTATTTAACTCCTCAGTCTCTACAGGTGTCATCCTGTGTGCGACTTTATTTGGCAAGCTTGATCCCGGTACTAAATCTATATGGTGGCTAATTTTCCTCATCGGGGTAAACCCTCAGGCACATTGTCTGACACAATATCTGGAAATTCCTCCAGTAGATTTTGGACTTCTGCTGGGGTATCCTGGCATTCCTTCTCCCTAACTCTAGGGATTATTGCATAACATAAATGTTCATGCTTCAACCCGTTCAGGAACTCTCTCCCCTCAACTAAACAGACTCTGGAATTGTTACATACCTTTTCATCCGCATCCTTCAAGGGCTTTAGTTTATGGCGTACACCATTCTTTGTCAATGAGTAGGTGTTGGCACGGCCATCATGCACTGCGTTCCGGTCAAACTGCCAGGGCCTCCCCAACAACATGTGGCAAGCATCCATGGGCAGGATGTCACACAGGACCTCATCACAATAATTTCCAATGTTAAATTTAATGGAACACTGCTCATTGACCAAAACTCTGTGGTCCTTCTGTAACCATGCGACCCGGTATGGGTGTGGGTGCTTCTTCCTTTCTAACTGTAGCTTTGTAACCATTTCCTCAGAAACCAGGTTATCCGTGCTACCATTGTCAATAATGATATTGCAAACCTTGCCTGCACATTTACATCTGGTGCGGAATAAACTTTTTCTCCGGTCCGTGTCCTTCTCATTCAACAAGACTCTTCTTACAATCATTGTTTCTCCCCTCTCCGCTTCTTCGGAGTGCTCGGACTCAAGCATCTTCCTCTCGCCACAGCGAGCTCCGGCCGGACCCTCGGGCCTCTTGTTCGTCCTTTCCCGGTGTTGTGGACACTCAAATGCCCGATGCCCTTCTTCACCACAGTGGAAACATGTTCCACGGAATACTCCCCTTCCAAATCCCCGTCCAGATCCACCCCGTCCTCTTGGGTAGCTGTTCTGGTCTCGGGGTTGATGAGCATCCTCCTCCCTTTGATCTGGGCTACCACTGGCTTCACCAGTCTTCTTCGGGTCCTTATACTTTTCTCCACTGGTCCTCCCACCAGTTCTTCCACCACGGCCCCTTCCTCTTTGCTTGCCTTCAAACCGCCTATTCAGTTTTTCTTCTACCTTTAAGGCAAACTAGTAAGCATCCTCAATGGTGCTTACCCGAAATAGACTCAGCTCTTCTCGGATGCCGAGTCTCAACCCATTGATATAATGGGCTACCTTCTCTTTGTTCCCCTCTAAATGCCCAGTTCTAATGGAAATCTTGTAAAACTCTTCGGTGTACTCTTGGACAGTTCTATTCGTCTGTCTCAAACTCTGCATCTTTCTTAACAGATCCAACTCGTAGTCTATCGGGATGAACTGTCTTTTCAGCTTCTCAACCATTCTGTCCCACCTGGTTATTCTCTCTTTCCCTCGTCTGTTTCTCTCCAACTGTATCCCCCTCCACCAAATGCTGGCATGACCCTTCAACTTGGTCTTAGCAAATCTGACCCGATTAGGGTCCTCAACCTCCTCATACTCGAAATACTCCTCTAAATCATTTATCCAGTCAATTACTTCTTCTGGATTCAAGTTACCCGAGTATGTGGAAACCTCCATTTTTGGTTGCTTTCCAATCTGAGAGATGGCCTTGTATAGCCGGGCTTGTGCAGGATCCATAGCCTCTTCCTCCTCCTCAGATTGTTCTTCTTCTTCAACTTCGTCCTCACTTTCCTCATCCCTTCCGGGCTCGTTCCTTCTGCGTAACTCTGCTTGCAGGGCTTGAACTTGCCTCTGCAAGGCCCGGAAGTCTTCGGCCGGCACCACATTTCCTACTCCGCCACGGTTTCTTCGTGGAGGCATTATAATTTCTTTTTTTTTTTTTTTTTAAATTCCTCCCACAGATCCTGGTGTAACTGCCTCTCTCCGGCGATCTGTTACACGCTCAGGAGCTCCCGCTCTGATACCACTTGATGGCAAGCCGGGATTCACTTCGACACATTCACAGTCAAATCACAGTAATTTCATTAAAATTGGTAAATACAATTACAGTAATCTTTCCAGCATACCACTTTCCCCTCAATCCCGAACTCCACCATCCCTTTCCCTTACAATTTTTTGGGTTTTTATCGAGGCCCCGATCCTCTCAGCCATTAATGCTCGCCTAACGAAAGTTTCAAATTCGAATTTTCCCCCTCCCTGGGCTTTTCAAATTTTTGACCATAAATGGGCCATCTGCCCGATCTACCAGGAGGCTTTCATTAATGGTTCTCCTCGACCTGCAACCGCCGTCTAAGTCAGGTTGTTCCTCTGCGTTGGTCTCCTTCATAATGGCCATTGCCTGTGTCTGTTTCAATGTCCGTACTTGTTACTTTGCCAACAATACATAAATACGTGGTCGTGGCCCTCATCTCGTTTTAACACACGTAGCTGTCCGCATGTAAAACTGGCCATGCCTTCTCTTCGACGTAATAAATTTGGAACACGCGCCCTTCACAATTGTCAAGTTACTCGTGGCCGTCCACGTGTCAAACTCGGCCCCTCTCGACCGTCCGTTTGTTCTCTTTTTTGGGCCTTACTTTGCTCTCTAACTTCTTTAACTTTCGCGGCTAACCAATGCTGTGCCACGTGTCGGTCCTTGACTGGTCGCGACATCGCGACAGGTCACGAAATCATGACCTGTCGCGATATCGCGACAGCATCATCTCCTCTGCCCTTGCGTTGTACTAACATCGTGATATCACGACGTCACGATATCGCGACGTCGCGATATCGCGACGTCTCCATCCTCTCTGCCCTTGCGACGAACCAACGTCGCGATATCGCGACGTCGCGATATCACGACGGAACCTTGCTGCCACCTTTGCTTTGAACTAAGGTCGCGATATCGCGACGTCGCGATATCGCGACAAAACTGGCTCACTCCCCGCCAAGCCTTTTGAGGTCGCGATTTCGTGACCTCTCCCCATGCTTAAGAAACTTGCCTTCAATGCTTCCACAAAACTCCCCCCCCTCCTTGGAAAAACACTGAAAATAAAATAAAACAAATGCTAGGAACTTAGAAAATTCTAAAGACATTTTGGAAGATGCAAGATTGCTCTAAGATTACCGGATGCTCCTGCATCAGATGCTTAGGCATGTAAATGGAGGTTACATTATTTATGAGTATTATTTTAGGTACCTTCAATGATCTTATCCATCTTGGAATGATATTTTCAATGCTCAAGATAGGCATTACTTATATCTTGGATGCTCTCTTCATGTGCAGGAATTATGAAGAATATTTTAGCACCTTCTTTTTTTGTGCCAAGTGGCATAAGATACCTTATATTGAGGTAGCAACTAGAACTCATTTCCCTTGCATGCAATTTCTCCCTCAATGTCTTCTACTTCCTCAATGATTCTTGCCAATGAATGCAAGTTGTTTGGTCTTGTCTTCAATGCTCTTTCTCTAGTGAATGGTGGCACTTCTCTTCCATAAAGTTAGCTCTAGAAAATATGGTTCTAAGGTGGAAATGGTGGTTCTAATATGCTCCAATGTCACTTTATTTGTTGATGGTTCTTTTCCAATTGATGATAGCTCTTGGGTGCTTCAATGTTATCCTCTTAGCTGGCGGTTCATCTCCAATCGATGGTAGCTCATGGGTGCTTTAATGCTATCCTCTTAGCTAGTGGTTCATCCAAGCTATTTTTTGGGTAACGTACTCCTATTTACAATTTAATATTTTATGTCGCTTACAATATATTATCCTTTGTGCTTGATTTACATAGATTTGTAATGGGTACAACGATGCCTTACATAAGTTCTTAAATATTGTAGGTCATTTATATTATGTTGTTGTAGGTACTCTTTTCATGAGCCCAATGGCATTGGATTTGGTGTCTTTAGACACATTAAAAACCTTTTTTACTGAGTCCTTTGTTGGGTCTCTTCCTTAGCTTGAAGTTTTCTCTACATACTTGATAATATGGCCAATTTATAGACATAGAATGTTGGTTGTTGTAGGCTTTAGAAACTCTCACTTTTTTCATTTTAATGCTACGTAGCATAAGAGAAATATGGTGCAATAATATAAATACTTATGCCTTTATTTGCATCGTAATTATGAGACCTTTTAGTCTCTTTTTGAAGCTTTATATCTTCCTTGATGAGGTGGCTTCTTTGCTCTACTCCTTGGTGGTAAATGAAGATTTGATGTTGCCTTCCTTACTAGACAAATTTCTTCTCTAATTTCTTTGCTTGTTTAACTTTACAATAATGAATCCAAGCCTTTAATCATGCAAATAATATGCCCTTTTGAATGGCTCAACTTTGCACTAATTTTCACCTTAACTTGAATACTTAATGCAGCTTTAATAACTAGTATGATTCAATAGTAATTTCTCCTTATTGCTCCTTTTAACAAAATTTTAATCTATGCAACCTTCAATTAAGAATATTTTCTTATTTTATTTTAGTAAAATATAGGATGTTGATATTTTTCTTTATTTCAAAATATATCTAACTCCTTTTTGTGTGCAAGTTTTAATCTTATAAGAAACTATCTTCCGCATTCCCTTGATGACTTTAATATGAAACCTTCTTCTTGCAACTTTTAAACTCTAATATGGTGCTTAATGAAACTTAATAATGAACCAAATATAAGTGTTCAACTAATGAACCTTTTGCACCTAATTTTCTTACCTTTATGACCTCTGTAGATGATGTATTTCTTGGTGATTGGATTCACCAAATTGCTACCTTGTATTAGATGTAATCGCAGCTCTTCCTTGTTGTTCAAAATAGCTCTTTAACTCACCAATTCGTAGCTTTAAAAACTCCTCTAAATTGCTGCCCAAAAATATAGTTTGGTGGCTTTAATTATCCTTTAGGATGCTCCCTTGAAACCTAAAACTTAGCAGCTAGTAATGCTACCCAACTTGCTACCCATAACTCTAAAACTTTCAGATTCTAACACAACTAATTTCTTCTCAGGAATGTTGTCCTTGAATCTCCTCAAATTGGTAGGAAACTCCTCCAAGTTGTAGTTGAAACTCTCCTTCTAAAAATATTTAATATTCAACTGTAGAAACCAACAACTTCCTTTCTCTGAATGAGCCTTTTTGCCTTCAATGGTAATCTTCAAATCTCTCAGATTTTGTGGCTTCTTCTAACTCATTTCTCCTTAAACCTCCTTGTTAAATTCTAACTTCAATCTTGGCTTATCTAGTGGTATTCTTCTCAATATTCTGAATATCTTGAGGTATTTAATACTCTCTAAAATTTGGTAAACTCCTTGCTATATTCTTCTCCTTTTGGGCTTGTTGTCATATGGTGACAATTATCCCAAATTCTTTTCTATCAGGAACTTCTTCTTGAGTTCTCCTAAAATCTCCTCCAATGGGACTTTCCTAGCCTTATCCTTCCTTGATACCTCTTCTCTAGGGTCTTTGATTTTTTTAGCTTATCTGGTCTTCTCACTAAGACCTTTCCTTCAATATTTAACTATGGAATTTTTTCAATGAGATCTCCCTCTTGGATCTCTAAAATTTGCTGCTTCTAAAATTTGGAATAGAAATTTTGCTTGTCCTTATCAATATTCAATCTTCCAAAATTGGAAGTTCTTCAATGGGATATCTTGTGGATCTCTTTAGCTTCTTGAGTTATTTTCTTATCTTCCTTATATATACAATATATAGTCTTCAATATTTAATGGATATCACCAATCTTCAATATTCTCCTAGACTCTTCTTTGGAGTCTCTTCTTCTATGAGACTACAGTAAGACTCCTCTGGCCTTTTTCTCTTTTATGTAATTAGTAGGTCTACAACTCTAGCAATGGGACCTTTTCCTTAGGTCTCCAAATCTTCATTCTTTCATTTTTTGCTTCAGGTATTGGATTGATTCTAAATAATATATTCTTCCTAGCTCTTGTAGAAATCTTCCCAAATTTCTTTGAATCTCCATTTTCTAAAATAAAGTACTAGAAACTATAATGGAAGAAAAATCTAAATCTAGAGATAATCAGTCTTCACTAGTTGATTTTTCAATCTAGTGGAATCAATGTTGAGTCCTAGTCCTCATGAGTTTTTTGCGACTTTGTGGAAATATTCCAGCCAAATATATTTTTGGAAATTCTAAAAATAATATTTTTGATCTCCTCTCAATCTCTCTTATGGCTCTCCCTATTTTCTATCGATATAATGTGTGCTCTGATACCACTATTAGCTTTTGAGGATGTATATTGAAGGAAATGCAACCACAAGATGTGAATTAAACAAGCTATGATAATTATATGATAATGGCACTATAATATGCAAGAAAATATTTAAATAGACTTTGATAATAACTCAGTAATATGTCATTAATGAAAGCTAACAAAAATAGTATAATGCAATATAATAGAGGACTTGAACACTCTAGAATTTTTAATGAAAAACTACATTGTACCTACTCACTACTATAAACCAACTCTCTATAGTAACATTATCTCTCTTCCTATACCTTAAAGGTATATATATAGGAAGATATGTGCCTTGGCCTTTAATCTACCCAAGAATATTCATCTACCTATCCTATGACTCATGTACATGTGGACTACATGCACATTTACATCATTGCACATTCTAACACTTGTGAAATTATTACTTGCTTGAAGTAACTACTCAAACCTTACTCTAAAGTAAAATCCTAATCTAGTTTTGTACCCAAGGTGGTAGATTGGCATATACCAAATAATGTAATATACTCTAATAGATCATGCTTTGATTCCTTCTTGGTGGAGGAGAAGGCCTTGCATGTGAATAATTCAAAACCTTCAAATGTCCCAATTGAAAAGAAAGTAGTTCATCCTCTAGATGCACCAATTGTCTAGTAGGAATCATGTGAGAAACAGAAAACTCAACCCCAAAAGAAGAATTTTAATCAGATCATTGATAAACCCCAAATGGTTACTAAAGACCATCCAAACAATTCCATGGAAAATATTAGCATCTCAGATGGTATACTTGAAGTTGATTATGAAACAATCGATGACGGTCCATTTTCTGAATATGAAGATCCTCCAAAATGTGTTACAACTAGATATTACTTCAGGAGTTTGAAGTGTAAAATTGCATTCTAAAATATTTCCACTCTAAAGGAGGAAGAACCTCTACTATAGAAGAAAATAATCAAACTAATTTCCTCTATTATGGATGGTTGTTATGTTTGTTCTCCTTCTATCTATTGGAGTTATGTGTCATGTAAGGATTGTTCTTGTTGTTAGTTCCTTCAAAAAAAGAATTTATTATGGAAACTTAGCAGTTTGAGGAATATGGATAATATCTTTGATAGAAAGGTAAATATGGGTATGCTTTAATTAACTTGTTAGAAATGTAATGAGAGCAATGTAATATGTTATTTTTGTAATGGGAGTGACCCCCAATAGAATCCACATGTAGCTTATTCAAAAAATAATTTAGAAATTATGTATGAATCACTTGGAAGATTTGATCCTATGTTTACTTCTTAAAAGCCGAGGCCATTAACTACTTGAGCTCATGCTATTTGATAATAATAACGTCTTACTATACACAGTTATTATGTTGAATTATTGTTATATTATTTTATTTAGATTTTTAATACTAAATTAATTACTTAGAGTCTATAATTAGTTATATTTAACTTGTACTTACTTTTACTATGAGTATGCATCATTAATTCCTCTCCCATAATATTCATTTGACTAAATTTTGTTTGCTATTTTTATTATGTATATTTTCTTTTTAAATAAATATTTATGTTAATTGACACATTATAATTATACTAACCCTTTTACCTTTATATTTAGTCTTATATTGTCCAATGGGTTTGTAAAAAGCATCGAAAAACCAATAGTACCACATTTTTTCAAGGTTCCAATCCCACAAGCTATTAGGTGCCTTGTAAATCTATGAGTACATCTAGACGTAAGGGTCAAAATTATGGGAAAATATTACAAATCCGACCCTTATTTTCTCTATGATATTTAGCTTAATGTTAACCTTAATATTTAAAATTTTATTGGGTCTAGGATACGCGATTGGGGGTTAGAAGTTACACATCATAGACCAAGGTCTCAATCCCATGGATGAGCTTTTACATATAAGTCCAAATGGTGAGAATTTCTAACCACAAAAAAAACCCATTAGGTTCAATTCCCATCCATGTTGTGATAATAAGACTTTTTGCAATACCATAAATAATGTGGTTTATTACAATATTTTTGTAATATAGTCATGACTTAATACATTAGGGCATGTTTCAATCCCATATATGCAATTTAAAAATATTTGTATTCCTACGTCATATTTTTTAATAAGTTATATGTGGATTCTATTGGAGGCCACTTGCATCACCATAATAACACATTACATTGTTGTTAGGTCAATTACACCATATCTAGCTTATCTTTTTATTAACGATATTTTTCATCTGTCTTTCTAACAAAGATATACTTAATATTCTTTAAATTGTTTAAATTGCTATGTTTTTAGAATAAGCTCCTTGACATAAGTTTTATTAAGGTATAAAAATCTCACTCTGCTAGTTGCCTTCTAAATTTTGAATTTCACCAAGATGAAAATCAACAGTGTGATTGGCGAAATTATTTACCACATGGTTCCATTTTTTCTAGAAATATTGACATTTCCAAGATATTACCCTCAATTATTATTGTTAGACATAAAAATAATGTTATTTCTATGCAATCATTACAAATATTTTTCTTGATAGCATTTATAATAATTTGTCAATACCCCTCAATTAAAACATAATTTCATCCTTTTTCACTGGCAATTTTTAATCCCTATAAGAAGTGCCCTAGCCTCTCGCATAGTTGTTAGTTGAAGTTTCATATGATTCTAAGTGAGTGAGGAGAATTTTGCCTTCGTTATTTTTAAAAACACCATCTCCACCATCTCTTTCTATATTTCCTTTGGAGCACCATCATGTAAGTTAATTGAATATACTCTACATAAAGCTTCCCTAAAAAAAAACAAAAAAGACTTTTAGATGGATGAAGGATTCTTACACCATTATTGTCAAGTGATTTCTAACAAAAGGTAGAGTATCAATAACCTAAGTCATTTTATCCATTTTTAAGTAATTAAAACAAGGGTAAAATTAGGAAGGACCAAAGAGATTTAAAAATTATATGGTTATAAGAAATTATACTTTTCTAAGGCATTTATCAAGATAGAAGTGATTCTAATTTGGAAAAAAAATGGAGTTGGTTCAAATATATCACTTCATAGGAAGAAAAAATAAATGAACTATACCCTTGAAATAAACTTGTTGGGATTTCTAATTCTCATACTCTAAAAATTTAATGTTATATTAATAAATAGAAGGTAACAATATCAATTCAAAGAAGCAATACTATATTTTAGTAACAAATACATACACCCCATGTATATATTTATTTATTCTATAGAATACTGTGATGTTATGGTTGTTGATCATATTGTCAATTTTCATACAAAAGTGTTAAAAGTTAAAATAATCATATGCAATATCATATTGAAAAGAATCTATATAATAGACCATTATGATAAATAGATGTGGTCCTCAATGTTAAGTGGTTATGTGAAGGAGATATGATTAAGCTAAATCTTAACAAATAATTCATGAGTTTTTAGTTGGTAAGACAAGCACCAGGGTTATGCACAGGGGCAAATTTTATAATTTAGCGTGAATATTAGAATTTTTCACAATTTTAATTTTATGAATTTTGGTACCATAGAGGTCGTCCCATTTGCCCAAAATTTTTGGAATCAACTCGTTATTATAAGGTTTCCTACCTAATTTTTGCCTTAAATTTATTTAAAAAAATATGCCACCAAATTCGCCCCTTGTACCCCATTATATATAGCTAACCCTGATAGCTACTCTCATAAAATTACAACATTAATTTTTCATATAGCGAGCGATACAAAGTAGATGACTGACACAACACGATTGATATAACACAACTGACAAAAGACGACTAACAAAAGGTGACTAGCAAAATGTGACTGGCAGAAGGTGACTGACGAAAGGTGATTGGTGGAATGCGACTAGTAGAAGGTGATTTGCAAAAGGTGATTGATGAAAGGTGACTGGAATAAGGTGACTGGAAGAAGGTGATTGGCATAAGGTTACTGGAAAAAGGTGACTGGCAAAAGGTAACTAGCATAAGGTGATTGGTGAAAGGTGATTGGCAGAAGGTAACTAGCATAAGGTGACTGGCAGAAGACAACTGGCATAAGACGACTGGTATAAGGTTACTAGCATAAGGTGATTGGCATAAGATAACTAGCATAATGCAACTGGTATAAGGCAACTAGCAGAAGGTGACTAGCAAAAGGCAACTAGCACAAGGTAATTGGTATAAGGCGACTAGCATAAGGTGATTGGCAGAAGGCAACTAGCATAATATGATTGACAGAAGATGACTTGCATAAGTCAACTAGTAGAAGGTAACTGACACAGGGTGACTGGCAAAAGATGATTGGCAGAAGGTGACTGGCTTAAGGTGATTGATAGTAGCTGACTGAAATATAGTAATTGTTATTTATCAGTAAGTTTCTTTTACCATTAATTTTCCTTATTTAAAATTTTGTTCATGGACACTCAATAAGGAGGTTTTCTTATTTATTTGGGCACCAATATCAAGACTACTTGGGACAAAGATTATGTTTTCTCTAGCAGTAGTTCTCTTTTTTACCAATTACTTTCATCTTTAAAAATGATGTTCATTGTTCATGTTACTCTTCTATTCATACAGGTAAAATATCACCTGCTGGCAGTGGAAATAAGGGAGGCCAGTATTTCCATAAAAGGAGTATCCTCAAATACTTTTATGATATTTTGAAATTCATTCAGACATCAACATATGCACAAACTCAAGGTATGAATGCCTTTACTTACTAACCAGTTAATTTTTGTACATTGTTAATTTTATATATAATGTCTTCATTCATAAATAAGTGTGCATTTTGGTTGATGGCTTTGTCCATGGTTTATTTGTATTTTTTCATAGAAGGTATACTTTTAAATTCCATAATGATAATGACCCTACTATTGACACTAGTATTGTCTCTATAGAAAACACTGTTGATCCTGATATGCTTCCACTTCCATATATCAATGTTAATGAAAAGTCCACAGATGAAAATATTATTAATAAAATGGAACAACAACATGAAGATATTCCTGAATCTAACATGCCAAGTGGAAAAGAAAATAATAGTTCTTATGCAGTCCCTACTTCTAGAGAATATTCTTCTAAAAAACATAAATGTGTAAGGTTATCTAGGTGGATAATTAACAAATCATTTCAGCTTGATTGGATATCAGAATTTCCATTTATTGAGCCAGTGCTGCTAGAGAATAGTAGTGAGAAAATAATAGAATTGAGATGCGTAATTTGCAATTGGAAACATGGAAATGATCATAGATTGCAAGTTAATAAAGATATAGTAGAAAAACATTGTGGAAAGGTTTATATAAAAACAAAAGAATGTGATTGACCAATACAAAAAAATTATAGGTGAAAGGATGCATCATAGTGCTCACATATGAGATATGCACAAGAATATGATAAATAAATAAAACAAAAGTAAAATTTGGTTTCAAGCTCAATTTTGAAAAATAAATAAGTTAACTTTAGATTCAAAAGGTTTGCAGTTTGTTGTTGTATTCACTATTCTTAAAAAGGGTAGACCTATATCTGATTTCATTGATTATAAATCTCTATTTCGACTAGCTGATGTGTAGAACTTACACAGCGCCCATTGGTCAGATCGAAGTGGTTGGGAAATGGAAAAATATCTCTCATTGGTTGAGTAGGATGACCTCAAAGAGAAAGTAAAAAATGCCAAATTCATTTCACTTTCAATTGATGATATTACTATTTTTGATAGCACATATTGGATTTGCATGCATGTTTACACATTGGAAAATCATTTAAGACAACCTCAATTACTTGCATTACACAATATGGTGGAAAATTGCAATGCAAAAAACATTTAAAATGTTTTTGTTTCTAGTTTAAAGGAAATAGCACGAATGAACGAAATGGAAATAGCCACTAAGTTAATATGTGTCGGAGATGATGGTGCTACTACAATGCAAGGACATAGGAATGGTCTTTGTGTTAGACTACAAATATTTATTGCCCTATATTTTATTCCTATTCATTGCATGGCTCACAGAATGAATCTTGCATACAAAATTGTGGATACATTTACAAATGTTGCGAGAGTGGAAGAACTTGTCTGTGAAATTCATGATTAATTTTTGCACAGTCTAAAAATATTTTTGGAGTTTCAACAGTTTGCACTAAGATTTATTGAAGGTAAAAAACTATTAAAATATGTAGATACTAGGTGGATTTCGATGTATCAACCAACATTTAGAGTTTTCAAAGAATATCAATCCTTGATAGGGTTTATGTATGCAAATCATAGGACAGTTGATAAGGCTAAAGATTTACTATTTTGAATGAGTGACTTTGAAACACTTCTCACATTGTGTGGTATTCTTCCAATGTTGGAATAAATGAATACTTTGATCAAAATTGCACAAGAAATATTGATTTATATTATAGATTTCATCAAGGCGAGAAAACAAATTTACGTGCATATTGATATGATGTACGCATCTGGTCAAAGTTTTATGGATCCCATGTTTAAGAGTTGGAGAGCATTAATAAACATGAATGATCCTCAAAACTTTCTAAAGTTCAATATAAATGATCATCTATGTATTAATGTCCACATAAATGAAATATATTTATATTGTTTTGGTCAGCAAATGGATATAGCTACAAATGAAGTTGAGCAAATACCCATAACCTACAACAAATTTCATGTAGTTGTACACGATACAAAAATTAAACTAAAACAAATAGCAGAATCATTGACAAAATAAATAAGAGACCGTTTTCAAAGAGATGAATTGCTTGAGGCTATGGGTGTGGTTAATTCGATGTTTTGGAATCCTTGTAATGAATACCAAAATATAAATGGTTTGTTTCTCAAATACATGGGAATTCTTGCTAGCCATTTTAGTAAATGTGTGGTAGTCAATGGTATTGAAATTAATGGTATTCTCAACAGAGATCTTTTGATAAAACAATCAAATTGTTTTGGACCAACAATATCTACTCAAGTTTCACAACTCTCTAACCATCATGAAACAAGTTCTATTTCACATTTGTGGAGAATATTACATCCCAGAAGTATCTTGCAACATACTATAAGTGAATATTTTCATTTATATGAATTATGTCAAATGATGATTTTATGGTCTATGGAATATGAAAGGGTATTCAGTGCGTTATCATATGTAAAATTTAAAGTTCGAAATAGGTTGGACAAAAATTTGGAAAATTGTTTGAGAGTATATGTGTCGACCTATGAGGTGGAGAATTTTCCTTATGAAAGAGCTTTGTCATACTGGAAATCTATGGCAGAGAGAAGAGATGTAACGAATACTGAGGATAATGAGAATGATGGTAACACTGATCAAATTGTAATGACATAAATTTTGGATATGAGTGCAGATGATTTTGTACAATCTAAAAATAGTTTGTTCCAGCTTCTAGCATTATGATGCAAGGATGCTTTCATTTGATTTGATTTCACATATTATCATTTGATTTTATTTCACATATTAGAATGAAATGATGTTTTCATTTGATTTGATTTGAGTTCAGCATTATAATAAAAGGAATATTGATATTATATTGTAATTTGATACATGTAATTTTGATGGCATTAATCATATAATATGATATTAGAAATGACATTGGATACTCTGTATATTTTGATGTCATTAATCATATAATATGATATTAGAAATTTCATTGGATACTTTGTATATCATATGCCTCTGATTTGATTATGTATATTTGAATGAAATTGGATTATTTGATTACACATATGTGTTATTTGATATTTTGTATATCATTTTACATAAGCCTTGTTATTGAATTATCAGTCTAAAGTTTCAAATTTTTTAGTATATTTGTATTGTATAAACCATTTATGGCAATTTGGCAAAGTAAATATTTGTGTTGCATTTCCAATCATTTCAAATTATTTCATATAACATAAAAGAACATTTTTTTGCATCCACATAATTCAAAATTACTTAATGCATCAACACAAATAATCAAAACATAACAATATTTAAAACAAAATTTCAAAAATATAATATAATTTTTTCAAAAATTGTCTCTTTCATTGATTTCAAAAAGATACCATTCTTTTACAATTTACAAAAAAATATCCAATATTTTTTGTTTCAAACAACAAAATTCTATTATTTCTGCATGGTGGCTGAAGTTCCAACTTTATCTATCTTAATATCCTTTGCTTCTAATGCACCAGACCTAACCAAACTTTTAGCTTTAGTGTTGATCCTCGATAACAATAAACCTTCTTCCTTCGTTGGATCCTCTTTAAATGGTGCATTCAGCTCTTTCTCATTTTCTTTCAATACAACCTCGACATCCAGGCCCTTATCTTTGATAAACTTCTTCAGCCAATTATTTTCTCTAACAGTGTATTGTAACCTCTTCTTCACTTCAATAGCATTATTAATACTAATTTTTGCAATCTTGATCAACATTTTCATGGCACTGACCTGTTGCTTTAAGTGCTGAAAATTAGACTGCAAAATACAAGTGAAAAAGGTTAAACAAAACAAGTGAAAGGAGACAAAGATCTAATGTTATAAACAAAACATATTTAAGAAAAAAATATTTTTTTAGTTAGATGTAAAACATACATTAGTTGTAATTCGTGTAGTTTCTGCAACTGCTACTTTCTTCTAATCTAGTGTCCATTCATTGAAATATGCTTAGGCCTCTGCATTGAGGTTTTCCAAATTATTTAGAACAATGGCCAGAACTTCATCAGTGTATGCATACTTGTCCTCCACAGTGCCATATTTAGATTTATATAGCAAAGCATCGAGCTTTTGGGGCTTATTCTCAACCTTTGAAAAACTCTTTTCTCTTTAAAAAATTCTTATATCGGCCATTTAATGCTTTTATCAAAACCTTGGTCCGATATTCCCATTATTTTAATTTATCAATATCTAAAAGAAGAGTATTATGAATTGTAGCTTTACATCTATTAGCTAATAAAACATTTTCAAAAAAAATTACTTTATCATCATCTATTAGATGATGGGCAATGACTTGCTAGTGGGGGAAGAGGAAACTTTGACGGCATCTGCTTCAACATTCTCTTCTTGATCATTGCCCTCTAAATCCTGAAGCATATCACTTGTCTTTAAAGGGATATTTTTAGGATTCATATCCTGATAAAGAAAATCATCATCTAGATTTCTTGAGGGCATTTGAGATGCACTCTCAACATTTGAAAAACTCTCTAGGGTTAAAACTAATAAAACAAAAATATTAGATTCAGACACATTGTGTGTCTGGGTAACACTTATAGTATCATGAAGCGGTGCTGTGAGGAAATTTTTTCCATGCATGTGCGATTGGTTCCTCACCGGTGGTACCTGTTGTGGACAGATAGAAACCTGTTATGTAGATGGTTGTTGTTGTGTTTGCAGCTGGGCAGATGGTGGAGAAATATTTTTTTTTAGTATTTTGAATCTAGCAGGTGCATCTGCAAAATTTCACATGAAAATATAAATGTAATATTGTGTAAATAACAATATCATAAAAGGAGATTTAATTTAATCAAACATACCAGACTCAGACTCTACAACCATTGATGATGCAACCATTTGCTCTTTCTGTAAAAACTATTTAAAATATATCAAACTAAACATAATTTTAAATCATTAAAATACATCATTTAAAATAATACTTTTGAATAATAAGGTTACCTTGTGGGTTGGAGGAAATTTCTTTGACATCGACTACAACAATTCCATAAGTAATAGGAGTTGTAGGTGCATGATGAATTTGATCACCATGAGACCTCATATGTTTGGAGGGATAACTGGTGATGATTGCGACTGCATGTCAGAATCACCAGATGCTTCTTGAATTCTAAATGTGGTATCCTTTTTACTAGAAGACTGAGATGCTCTTCTCTATTTTCAAAACAAAATTAAAAAATAACGAGATTGATTGAAAAAAAGAAAACAACGATATTCCAAAAACATATGTTTATCTGTATTGCATTCTCAATCATACCAATAGCCAAAAAATTGGGGTGCAATGGAGTGTGAGGATTGCTTTGTTGAATATTAAATTAAGCTTCATGAAAAAGACAAAGAATAAAGTTTTTGGTTGTCACTGTATACGAATATTGAATTTTCTAGGCACTTAGAAGGTCATGTTTTAGGCAGTTGGAAATGTGCATCGACTAGTCAAATCTTCTGCCGCCAATACATCGAATCAATAAAAATAGTGCCCAAAAATAAATTTTTGTACATCGCACCTGTAGAATAAGCCTTGCCTAAAAAAAACCAATGCAACCATAAAGAATTTTTTTTTATCAGTTAAATTAAATTAAAAATGGGTTTTTATCAAGGATACCAAAACTTGATTACAACAAGTCATAAGACTAAAAACAAGGCCTCAAGGCCAAATAAAAGGACACCAAAATCCAGTGGAAAGACATAAGGAATACCTTTTAGGATAGGCTTAAGGACAACCTTACAGGAAAGGCTAGAGGATAGCCTTAAAGGATAAAATTATTTTTTTTTGAATTTTTACATTGAAGTCTGGGATAGCACCACCCCACCTAGAACAACCCAAAAAAACACGTGCAAAAGGACCGCCCAAATAGCACATGGTAAGGAAATTTAAAAAAGGCAAACCCGCCCAAAAATAATTGAAACAGGGCTATCCCACCCATTACAATGATTTGAAAAAATCAAATTTGAACTTAAAGCAAGAAACACAAAAAATTCTTGCCTGAGGATGCACAGGGATGCAGCAGAAGGATGCAATAGTAGGGACCAACATACCAAATAGGTCTACAAGAGGAACAACAACCATGGGACTCTAGAGGCCATGAAAGTATAAAAAAAATTGTCTCCAACGTTGGAAATGTTTAAGCCCCTTTTGGAATTAGAAGAATTAGGCTAATAAAAAAAAAGAACATTATTAGAAAACAAAAATTACAATAGGGAGAACATTATTAGAGAATGAAAACTACAATACATAAATATTTAATGTTAAATAAAAACTAAATTTTAAAAATATACCTTTCAAATTGTCTGAATGAACAGAGTATTTGGATGCTAGCATGGATTTGTCATCTTCTATCAAGGTGTACTGGTTGTCAACCAGTACACCATCCAAAAATGGTAGCCTTGTTAGTCGCTGCACATATGAGGGTTTAACAAAAAAATAATATCCTTGTTGTCCACTCTGATCATAATAGTGGACATGTCATGGTTGTAACAACTAACGATCTGTCACATCCATTGAACATTAATGTTCAACTATGGCATCTTTAATACACCAGCAAGTCCAAAGGTGTAAATCCATTACAAATATCTTCTAAGAGTTCTAAAAATATTCTTGATGTTAGGGTAGTAGAAGCTCCTAAAATTCACTTTTGAAGGTAGAGGAGAGGAAGAGCTAGCCATTTCTAAAAACATGCTAGAAAATTCTCTAAAACACCCAATAAAACGCTTTGAAATGCCTTGGAAAACACTCTAAAACCCGTTTAAAAATACTATGAAAACCCTTTGAAAATGCTCCCAAAACCTTCTAAAAACACTGCCAAAACCCTCTGAAAAGGCTCTGAAACTACTGTGGAAAACGCTCTGAAAATACTAGAAAAAGCTCTGAAATCGCTCTGGAAAATGTTGTGGGAAAGGTGAAAAATGACCTTGCATATATATTTATAGAAGTTTGCATTGTGAAAGTTAATAGATGTGTGACACGTAGCAAAGGATATGACATGTGGCACCTTCTTATTGATGATCTTTGATAGTCATCGTTTGCCAATCGCCATCTGCAACTCACCATCTACCACTTGCCATTTTCCACTCACCTTCTGCCACTCACCATCTACCACCCACCATATGCCACCTACAATTTACCAGTTTCCATCTACCACCTACCATCTTCCACTCACCTTATACCACTTGCTATATGCCACTTGCCTTATGCCACTCACCATATTTCAGTCACCTTATGCCACTCACCTTCTGCCAGTCGCATTCTACCACTCACATTCTTCCACTTACCATGTGCTAGTCGCCTTATGCCACTCACCATCTTCCAGTCGCCTTATACCACTTGTCATCTGCCAGTTACATTCTACCACTCACCTTCTGCCACTTGTATTATGCTAATCATCTTATGCCACTCACCATATACCAATCGCCATCTACCACTCACCTTCTACCACTCGCCACCTACCACCCATCTTCTACCACTCCCCTTCTGCAACTCACCTTCTGCCAGTATCCATAAAATTTTATTGATAATTTTTGTGCAAAAAATTCAAAAAATCACCATATTTTGATAAATTTTCTATAAAATTTTGAAAAATTTGCCCCAAAGTTTATACACCATTCACTTAGATTCGCCCCGATTTTATAATTACTTTTTCGGTACTACCCCTTATGCATAACCTTGACAAGCACATGTACTTACTAAATTGAAAGGTCTACCTATATCATCACATAAAATGAATACAATTAAAAAGTGAGCCTATGCATTTGTTGTCATAGGGGTTGCCATTGAAATTGTAACCAAATGAAAGGATAATAACGGATGAAATGAAAGAAGTTATTTTCAAATTGTAAGGAAATTTGCACAAAATTTCCAATGGGGTTGCCTTCTAATTGAATAGTAAAGCATGTTATCATGGGCTTAACTCTAATAAAAAAATTAAACCATACTTATGTCTGATATCACATAATTCAAATTAATTAGTTACGAGACTTGCAAGTGAATTACCATGTTTAATTTGTTATTGTTCTAAGCAAAAGGCCATAGGTAGCACCAATACTAGTCAATAAGATTGAATGTTCTAGTTTTATTTATATTAATTAGAATATTAAAAAGATATTTATTAACAATGAGTTTTATATTTCATATATAATAAAACTTTGGACATATTACAATGTATAAGATATTTTACCATGTTAGATGTTTAGTTTAAATTTTGCCAAATTCTTATCTAATCAAAGGAAAATCCAAATAATGTGTTTCAAATTTTAAAAAAAAGTTATTAAAAAATTATATTTAGGTAACTAATGAAATTGTACTATTCCAAAAAAACAAAGAATGTTTTAATTAATATCTAAAAAATCCTTTGTTATATAATTCTATGAAACACTAAGGTGTAGGTGTAGGTGTCGAGTATGAAACCACTCTTGTGTATTAGGTTTTTTTTGTAGGTGTATATGGCTCCCAACCCTAGTCGGCCAGGCATTAGCTGTGGCATCATAAGTGATAAGTCTCAAGAAAATGTTACCCATAAAATGTCCCAGAAAATACATCCATAAGGTAATGTCTCATATCCTAGTATTGATTTCCCTCTATCATATTTTGATTCCACATGCAGTTGGTAAAAACCATTTTCCCTAGTTGGGTATTTTATGGTTTGTATTCCTAATGATTCCATTTTGAGGGCTTGGGTGAATACATCTTGGGCCCCTCATGGCATCAAGGTTAATCTAATACGAAACCTCTAAGGGTTTATTCCTTTTTCATTTTGTTGATGTTGCTTATGAGAAGGTTGTCTAAGAGCATGGTCCATTGTCCATGTAGAGCTCTTTATTAGTTTTTTTATCGTGGACCCAATATTTCTCTATGTCTGAGGAAAAATGATAAAGGTCCTAGTTTGGGTTGAGTTCCCTAGTCTTCCCCTTCCTTTGTGGCATGTATTGGAACATATTGTGGTTTGTTTTAGTGCATGTAATTTTGGTCGAACCTAAAAATATTTTAATGCTAATTTGACGAGGTGGGCTTGTGTTAAGGTTGATATATCTAAGGACCTCAAAGAGTCCATTAGTATACGGGTTGGAGAGACCATACTCTCATAGAGAGTGGTATATATTAACCTATCAAACACTTGCTTTCAATGTCAAGCATTTGACCATAAGGTAAAAAATTGTTTGCTTATGCCATATAACAAGTTGAAACTAGCTCTTACACAACCAATTGGGTCAACTCCTCAACCCAATGAGGGTTGGACCATTGTGGGAGGTCACAAAAATCAACACACTAACTTGGCTAAAGCTTCACATCCTAAACCATCTGCGAATATGGTGGTCACTTTAAGTTCACAACCATTAGAGAAGGTAAAAAAAGTAGTCATTTGGTGGCTCTTCAATAGTGGATATGGTGGGCAAATAAGTCCCACCGCCTCTCCAAAACCATACCTCAAGTGTAGATAGTGTAGTCCTTAAAAATGCCACAATGCCAACTCTCCTCTCATAAGCTCACTCCACTCTTGTAGCCCAAGGAGGGACATGGAATTGGGAGATTTTGTTCCAAAGAAGAGGCCTCACCCTACCAAAATTTAGTTGTGGAGATACAAATCTAAATTTGAATGTCCTAACAGTTTCAAAGCATTGGATTTTCTTGATGGTAAGGACATACCATTAGACTCCTTATCTCAATGAATTTTCTCTTATGGAATATGCGAGGCCTCACATACCCCAAGGGTATATACATAGTGTACACAGTTCATCAACAGTTCTCCAGCTTATATTTTTGGTGCCTACAGGAGATAAAAATTATTGGCTTTTTTTGGCAATAGTATGTCGAATTATTTAGCCTAAAAGTTATTTCCTTCACAATGAGCATGAGCTAGGCCAAGGTGGAATCACCACCTTCATATTTCCCCATTGGCAGCCTCAATTGGTGGTGCAAGGTTGTGATCCCACCTATCGTGCACTATAAATGGTTTTATTATCAGTAATCATGCATTCAGTTAGTTAACGTTTACACTTCCAATGATGTTGTGGATCATGCCCAATTATGGATCTAGTTAGCTGAGTCACTCCATTTTTCCACTTGGCTTATTTGTTGTGATTTCAACATGATTAAGGTAGCCAGAGATAAGAGTGGTGGGCATTGTTAGAATATTTTAATGTGTACTTTATCTTATGCATGTTATGACACTTATCAAAATCTCATATAGGATTTTATGCCTATATATTTGTACACATATCTTGTAATATAAAATCTCTATTCAATATTTTCATCTAGTATCAGAGCAAGACTCTTTCCTGCATTAAATATTGAGATGGTAATTGCCTCTTTGGTAATTCTCCTCTCCCCTCTCCTTCCTTCTCCAAAGCTTAGGGAGTATGCTCTCCACTTTCTAATAAGATCAAAAACCAATAATCCAATGGAGATAAATTCGTGATTGTCCCTAAAATTTCAAGATTAGAGCCATGAATTTTAGGTACAAAACTAGGACTCCCAAGAGGTCACCCAACCAAGTACTACTTCGACACAAGTATGCTTAAATATAGAGTTCTAATGGGATTAGTTATCGCCATATTAGTAAGTATATTACAATATTCCTCTAGGGGTATTAAGAGGAAGCTACCCCTGTTGCAGGAAGACTAGACATTGGTCTCGATAAGGAGCTACCACCATCGTTAGATCCCTGAGGCATTGGTTGTAGTGGTAATACACACATAGCACCAACAAAGAACACCCCCACAATGCACTCCAGGCATAGCATCTCGCACCTAGCACCACCATAAAAACAATACTACCTGCATGCTTAGAGCTACAACAATCAGACCAGCTAATGAAACCAGAGAAGGTAATTTTGAGACATTGTGAGGGGGCAAAGATCCAATAGGTGGTGGTCTTTCATCATTTATGTAAAATCATGCATTCACCAATTCTACTTCGTGACCGCAACAACCCTTGTAAAAAATTTAAAATATGTTGATTGACTGCATCTGTTAGTTTGTAATGTGTTCATTTTGTGCTCTTCCAGCAACAATAAGCCATGCCCATAAGTTTTTGGCTCGCTTGCATCTCAGGGCCCATCTTGGCCAACAATAGTTGATGTATTTAGAGAAAAAACGCAAGGAGTTTACAAACAAAAAATAGATAACGAAAAGCAAAAACATGGGTAGATTGAATGGCCTCATGAGTGGTGGACTAAATGGCCTCCCCATAATAAAAACACAATTCAAACTTCCACAACAAATTCCTCCTCAAAATCATGATGGTGGTTGAGCAACTCGAAAAAGCTCATGCATGAACCAAATTCGATGAAAGTGTTGAACCGGGCTCATGCATGAACCATATTCAATGGAATTTATTAAACGGGTTCCATCAAAGAGACCTTCTACACTCTTTCCTGGGCATCTACATAGTAAAACTTCATTCTATTCAATAAAGAATGATTACAGGATTCGAAATGGTGAGATCAAGTGGAATGGATAGGAATGGGTTCCTCGCTCTCATGGAGGTTTCATCTCTAATGATAATTATGAAGAGAGAAGGGAGATATGCCTAGCCACATAAGAACTAGTAAGTTCAGGAAGATTTTGCTTGAATTGTTGCATATACCATTGGTCTTTTTTTTCTATCAAGATTCTTTTTTAGTGTGTCCTACTTACATTTGTGTTACAAGTAGTATAAGACTCGAATAGTAATGTCAGGGAAGCAACTACATTATATTTTGAGTAAATATATCGTCAAGGAGGACCTTAGTTCTAGGAACTATTAAAAGGTATAATCTTCACCCTAACCAGTTGAAGGAGATTAATGCCAAATTGGAGAATATAGAACCAAAGTAGCGCTCATTTGATGGAATTGTAGGTCACATTGCACCATCAAATATGAAGGTATCTTTAAGCTTGCTTGTAATAGGAAACAAGATAAATAGTGCAAAGACAAAAATAATGATTTGAGAATCATGAAACCACTCGATTTTTGTGTACATATATTTGGGTCGATCCTCCATAAGGTGTACTATTGGAACAACCTGACACAGTCAAATATGTTCAGTTTATGCACCTCAGACCTTTTTTTTCATCTACATAGTCATTTGTGATTTGATTTTATGTTGTTTAGAGGATAACTCTATGGTGGGGACTCTTCCTTAGAGGGACTCTTCCCCAGCCTCACTACTTAATCCACCATATCTCAAAGACACTTTGCTATAGGAGGACATTCATGGTAGAAATAAACATGTGACACAATCCAGGATATATGGCTAGTCTCCTTATTTGTATGTTATCATCTATGTACTTGGTGTTCATATGTTGCGATCGCGTGCTCCCAAAGCTAAAAAATGGCCACTCTCACTCTAGACATGAAATAATATGACTTCTCATTGCTCATTTTAAATGCATGGTAAAATCATTTTTGTTGGTTTAATTGGTTCTATGATGTAAGTGACAACAAGTGAATCCTTACCACCTCTCTCAAGTGGTACCATGCATTTATTATTTATCCCCCTTTAGGAAAGGATAAATGATCTTTATTAATTATATTTTTTTTAATTCATGGAGCGGGGATAGACTATTAAAAAATAAAAATCCTATGGTTTATGTTTTCCTCTATTACATGTATGTTAAAAATGAAGAGATACATGGCATAAAGCCACCAATCACATGGTGGGAGGGCTTTTATGTGCCTTTTAATTTACTTTTTTATTGTATTCATTAATATCAAGGCAACCCACTACACATTTTGTATCTAGAATTTGCCAATGAGGATATTCTCTAAAGTCCTTGGAGGTAACTTATTCATGTTTCCAATTATAAAGGGATGGCATTTTCCTCCTATTTTGTTTCCAAGATAAGCTTGTTGTATTTCCCACAAATCAAGGCCTTATTTAGATTTGACTATAGCCTTATATTAGTTGCTGGAAATAATTTTTTTATCTAAACACATTGACAGTGTCCATTTTCAGTTTTAAAATTGTTTACTATATTTTTTGTGGCTCAAAGTTTTTGTACTATGGAGTGCATTTTCGATTGAACCCGACACTCCTCTTCACAATGTAAGTGAACCTATTCCCTAGTGATCTTCTATAGGATGAGAAAGTTACCATAAGGAAACTTACCAATCTATGGACTACAGAATCTTGATACCCTAGACTCTATTCAAAACTATAGTGTTTCTTCAAAACTTTAGATATCAACTTTTGAAGACTACAGACACACTTCAAAATATTTTTCTTCTTTCTCCATCCTCCAAATTTTGGATTCTAGTCTATGGCTCATCATTTGTTGTAATTTTTTGGAGTGCATTTTTGACAGAGACTGACACCTTCTAAATAGTTTTTAGCATGAGAGAGGATCATACCCATGGTGAACATAGTAAGTAGTGACCTACAGAGGCAATAGACCTAGAGGTTGACCTACAGAGGCAACACACCCAGAGGAAGAGGTTGACCCTAAGGCAATAGACTTGATTAAGTGATTGACCTTAAAGCAATAGACCTAGATATGAATCATGGATCTAGAAATATTCTTCAAAGTAAAAGATTCAAAGAGCAAGAGCTAAAAATCATGAGCCTAGACATTATCTATTATGTATTTAAAAATTACACATTAAGGGGGGATGTTAGAATAGCTTAATGTGTACTTTATCTTATGCATAATTTATCTTATGCATGTTATGACACTTATCATAATCTCATATAGGTTCTTATACCTATATATTTGTACACATCTCTTGTAAGATAATATCTTTTTCCAATCCTATCAAGCATCTGATGCATTGGGCAGTGGACGAACAAGCAGCTTGGTTCCACATGCACAATAAATTGGGGTTTTATGATCCCAATGTGGTGTATTTATGTATCAATAAAATTTTGCACACATGTTTTAACATTTACATTGGCTCTGATATAATTCTCAAAATGTTGGATAGGGAATTGTTATCTAAGCAACCAATATATAATTTTGCTAATTGTCTTTTCTCTCCTACTTGAATCACTCCCCAAGGTTGTTCTCTTAGACCAATCACCCATACATTTTTGGATTGAATGGGTGGGAGATGGGCAGTCCATGTAAAGCAATAAATTTATTTCAACACATGTTTGCTTCGTCATAAACCTTCAATGGCTCACATTTACCATATCTAAAACTTATAGCCTCACTCAACCATGCACAATGGTTGGATTACCTGGTGGATTAATGTGGTGGAACACATTAATTGCTTTCTTTGCATCTATGGGTGTCGATTGACCTTATTCCATCAGAATTCATACAAGGCCATTGCATTGGAACTCCAACATGCCACATGAGATTTGGAAGCGCAACCCTTCTCCTTTGTATTGCAACTTTAAGTGGCCAAAATTTTCTAGTAGCAGTAGATAATAGATGCTCATGTCGCTCATGGTATCCAACTCAAAGCTAGATTTCATTGGCTCAAGTTTGGGGATAGGTTCTCCAAAGAAATTTTTCAATCCCTTCAAGGTAGGAACCTAGCTCAAAAAATCAAATACATCTAATAAGGGTGGAACATTTTTATAGAGGTTATAAATATTTTGCAGGCCTTTGTTTGTCATTACCAAAAGGTATTTCAAGCTCAATAACCCACCCTGGCCTAATCCCAAGCCCCTCAACAATATGTTAGAGTGGTTCCTTGTTGTCTTTCTACATCCCAACAAGCCCTCTATGAAAACCCCATCTCACAAGAAGAGATTAAAGTCATTACCTTTTCTATGGCTAATGATAAGGCCCCTGGTTGTGATTGGTTTCCTTATAAATTTTATATAACTCTCTGGGACACTATAGGTTTAAATCTACACCAAGTTTACTTAGAGGCTCTTAGGATTGGTTCTCTTGGCCATTTGATTAATAAGGGCAATATTAAGCTTATAATAAAAACAAGGGACCCTAATGATATTTGCAATTGGTAGTGCATTACCTTGCTTAATGTCTCATACAAGATTATATCCAAGGTGTCATGACCCTCCCTGGTGGACTTTTTGGCACAAAGAAACAATGTATTAATTTGTGATACTTTAATACTTAAGTTGAGCAATTGAACCAACTATACAATGATTAGTTGATTTAAAATAGCATGATACTGCTGACATATTGCCAAGTTGTGTAGGATCAGGTACACTCATATGTGGAAAAATCATAATCATCCACCAGAAGCGGTGGTACTTGAGGTTGGGGGAAGTGATGATTAAGACAACTCAGGGGTAACATTGATGGATACCTTCATATAGGCATGCATTTGGTTAGGAATAATCATAAAAAACTAGCCACCTTGAGCTCCAGATTGATAGCCTAGTAGCTATCGTAAATTCTCAAGGTTGAGATAGGTGACTAGGTTGATGGAAAGATTCCCTTTTTGTTTGATGCATATGTGTGATTGTATTGTAATTCATCGTTGGTTGCATCATTGGTTTGAGAATTATGCATAAATCAATCATCTTAAAACTCCTTGTGATGCTTGAATATGTTTGGTATGATGTTACTCAATAAAAAGAATCCTTGGATGATTTGAGAACTCATATAGCAAGTCTTTATTTTAAATGATTAACAAATATATTTTAAAATAAAAGATAGATTTTTTTTTTAGATGCAAAAGTAAAACACTAGAATATAACAGAAAAATGAAACCAAGAGATAATATTGCACAAAATATATAATTATATTGATATGGTGGAGCCTCAAATCTCCAATGTTACAATAAAGAATTTAATTTCTTTTGATACAAAATATTACAATACTAGGGTTCTTTGAAACCCTAGTGAATAGTGTTGGTGGTGTCTTCAAACTCACTTTTGATCCCAATAGAAGTGAGTGGGCTTTGTGCTGTCCAATAATGGGCCACTCCAGCTTAAGCAATTGCACAATGTAGGTGTAGTATCTCCAGATCTGCACACAAAAGACAATAAATAAGTCAGTAGTAACTTTGAGGGCTCCATAGTGTGAGACCCTCAGGAATTAATACAAACCCTAGCTATGCAATATAAAGAAAGTAAGTAGAATATGAAAATACACAAAATAAAATAAATAAATGTTGGATTTACCTTGTTCACTTGTTGTTCTTCAATTTTTAATAGCTATTGTAGGAAAATGGTGCAGTGATGCCCTAGCGACACTCAAGGATTTCACTAGTCTTCAGTAGAAGATTCTGAAACATCCACAGGTACTTGATGGTAGCAAAAAATACCTGTGGATGCTTGAGGATGGTGTAAAGTTTCTAGAGGTGCTCAAGAGTGGAGAAAAATACCCAGCAGTGCTCAAGAGTAGCAAAGGGGCATTCGGGGAGTGAGGCGAGATCTACATAAGCATATCTACTTTAGATAAGGAATGCGGTGATGGATGCGACAATGGATGCGAAGGTGAGGGTGACGATGGTATATTCTCATATTGCTCAAGACCAAAGCTAAGGGAATTCGAGGACATGAATTGCTTAGGAAACTCTAGGGCAAAAAACTTAGGGTGAAAAAATTAGGGGTTGAGCCATCAAAATGGCTCCTATTTATAATCTTACCTAGGGCACATTAGGTTTTCGATGACACAATTTGTGCGGTCAAGATTAAAACGTGATGGAGGGTAGAGATTAAATTTGGGCATGTGGCATGGATCAAGGTGGATGAATGGTTGGGATTAAAACAATATGGATGGTTGGGATTAATTTACACACACACACACACACACACACATATATATATATATATATATATATATATATATATATATATATATATATATATATATATACATTTATTAAATATATATATAATATAATATTAAATATTAATATTTTAATATATATTAAACAAATATACCTAAATATATGTAAATAAATAGGTAAAAATAGTGAGAAGACCTAGATGGATGACAAGTGGCTAGATTTTAGTGTCTACAAATGCCCCTTTTTGTACTGTGTTGCGTGAAACACAATGCAGTGCAAAAATACAAGACACCTATTTTGGCTTGATGCAAAAGCAGCTTTGTTGAGATGTGGATATGAGCTTGGAGATAAAATAATTTTGATTTGCGTAGCTTACCCCCTCAATTGGTGAATGAGTTTGCAAATGAATCTCACGATCCAATTGATAAATGAGTGCAAATTATTGTGTGAATGAATGGCATGATTGTGGATGATATGAATGATGTAAATGTGATACCATTTTTACCCCAATAGGAAGAGAGAATTTGTGGATAGTGTGAAATGATTGTGTCTATTTTTGCCCCAAAAGATGAAGAATTTTGTAAAGATGTGATGAAAATGTGTTTGTTTTTGCCCCAATAGATGAAGGGATTTTTTCCAAGTGTAGATGCCATAATCATGTAATATGTATCCCATTGTGGGAATATCAAAACCATATGTGGTTACCCCAAATTTGGGATGATTGATGTTGTTGAAGAATGTGCCTTTGGGCATCGTTGATATGCAAATATAAAATTAGTCAACTTTGGAGGGCCAACTAGTGATTGTTAGATAGTTTCTATGATCAAAACCAATCACCCTAGATTAGGCCAGTCACCATGATGACTATCAAGGAGATGTGAAATTATGAAATGTGATTCTGTCCATGTTTTTAAGCCCCACGAACTAGGGCATCAATGATAGCTTTTGTGCAAATTGTTCTTGGTAATGTTTCACGTAAAATGTGAAGTACCAAATGTGATGTTGTTTTTGAGAAATGAGATAGTAGATTATGAAGGTGGTCAAGTTTCGTTATGGTAATTTATTCATCTTACCGAATTGCATGAATGCAAATAATTGCAACAACCAAGTAGATAAAATAAACCACTAGATACGAGGTTCACTTTAATGTTGTTTGAACTTGGAAAATATGCAAACGTCATGATTGGTGATTGAAATTGATGTGAAAGTGAATTATTTATTATGAGAATGATGATTATGGATGTTTTGTGAAAATTTGGACCGTTTTGTAGTGCTTTTAAATTTGATAAGTGATTTTGCTTCTTTTTGGGTGTAAACAAAAATTATGCATCCAAACTGGTTTGGACCTTCACAAAACTTGACAAGATGATGGAATGGATGCATGAATGCAATTTGGAGTGATTTGGTGGGTGTAAGCCACTGTTTTGCATTGATTTTTCCTTTTTGTCAATGTTGATGCCAAACACTGGCTGGCGCTTTTAGCATGCACAGACACTTACCAATTTTTGGGCATTTTATAAATGCCTCAATGCACTTCAATGCACCAGGAAATGCCCATGGGTATTTTAGGGTGCCAAAAGTAGCTATAAATAGCTTTCAAAGCAAATATAGAGCTCATTTTTGTATTTCTAAGTTTGTGAAGCTACGTTTGGGAGAGTGAAGTGAGGTGGAGTGGAGTGAGTAAAAGTGAGGTGAACACAAAAATCTATGGTGGTACAGGGAGTGGATACGAGGGCTAGAGTTGGGGCTGATTGTGATTTACTGAGGTAAGTCCCATTTGGAGACTCTTTTATTTTGTGCAAAAAAATATGTTTTTTTTGTACATGAACATGTATTAACAATAATTGTTTTATGTTGTGCTACAGCTTAGGATTATGGAGGCTTGGCACCAGTTCTTGCCTCTCATCCATAGGATGAGGAAGGCATTGGGGAAGGAGGAGTGGGATTTGCTTCAGGCTATGGGACTAGAGGAGGTAGCCCGCATTGATGTGGTGAGAGCAGATGAGGGGTACCTCTCTGCCTTGGTGGAGAGGTGGGGTCCAGATAGGGGGATCTTTTAGCTCCCTGCTAGAGAGGTTACCATTACACTTGAGGATGTATACCACATCCTCAAGCTACTGGTAGAGGGGATTCACATCGATGTTGGATACAATTGGGGTGAAAATATGAAGAAGATGTTTGGTAACAACTTGTGGAGTGTGAGGGTGGAGTGCAAGGGCATTCCATACTTGTCCATGTATGTAGACAAGGAACTGGATGCCCTTCAAGCTTTGGTGTTTGTGTTTGCCAACATCGTGGCCTCAAATAATACTGGTTGTAGGTTTCCTTAGTACCTGATAGGTTTGGTGAGTGATATGCTCACTACGTTGCAGTTGTATGCATGGGCTCCCACCTTATTGGCGTAGATGATGTAAAATCACTACAAGAGACTAGCAATGGACTCCAAGGGTAAAATTGTAAGACAAGACATCATGCAAAATACACCAGTAAAATAAACCTACAAATTCTTCCTTTCATTATTTGAATTCACACCCCCCTTACAATAGATTCTCCCACTCCTTATACTCCCCAAAAATAAAAACCCTAGCCTACGCTACCCCCTTACTATTTTTAGTCACTTTCTATTTTTAGAAACTCACTTGCTATTTTTAGTAACCCTAAAAAAAACTTGGATGGCATTTTATGCACCTGCTATTCATTAATACCCACTACCCTAAGATGGCAACCCCACTCTATTTCTACACTAATATTTATGATAACTTTTCAGTTGCAAAAACTAAAAATTACATTAAAAGCTAATGTTGGGCCTTCAAAAGGTATTTTTGGATTGAAAACGTAAAGGGCAATTCTTTTTAAGTTCTCCATACAATTTTGTACATTCTAGAAAATGAACGGGGCAAAACGGTCACTCGAAGCAAAAGTTATGGCCTTGGCAAGGTGCATTATTATCCTCTAGTTGAAAATGAACTCAACTCCTATGAGTTCTACTAATGAAATACCTCGAGCTTGTCAATGTCAAGCCTTTTCAATTCCTCCTTGGAAATCCAAGTGTTATCGGTCTGGGACAAACCTTCCCACTGTACCAAGTATTTGCTATAGTTGCCATTGCATGTGGTGAAAATTTTCCTATCAAGGACCTATGCAATGCGTACCTTCTTCTTAGGGATTTGCTTCTCCCAAGCTATGGTGTTTGATTCTTCAAAAACTACAATATCGCCATGAAATTCATGAAAATAAGAGACATTGAAAAGTGGTGAAATATCAAGGTCAACTGGAAGTTCCACCTTTTAAGCATTGTCATTCAATTTCTATAGAATCCTACAAGGGCCAATTCTCTTCATTTTCAATTTATTATATGTCCCCTTGGGAAATCACTCCTTTCGAAGGTGAACCATCACCATGTCCCCAACCTAGAATACTTGGATGTACTTGTGCACATCAGTGACCTTTTTGTATTTAGTATTACTATTCTGCAACTTATCTCTGACATCTTCCTTCAATTGTTGTATATGTTCAGAAAATGCTTTTGCATCATCACTAACATGCTCATGGATTGGTAATTCAACCAAATCTAAAAAACCCTTGGGGTTTTGGCCATAAACAATTTGAAATGGTGATTTTCTTGTTGAGCGATTCACTGAGCTGTTATATACAAATTCTAATTGTGAGAGGGCTAAATCTCATTATCGTGGCTTCTCACCAACTATGCACCTCATAAGGTTGCCCAAGCTCTGATTCATGACCACGGTTTATCCATCAGTTTATGGATGATAAAAACTAATGAACTGTAGCTTTTTGTTTAGTTTCTTCCATAATGTTCGCCAAAAATGACTCAAGAACTTAACATCCTGATCTGAAGTGATGGTCTTTGGAACTCCATGCAGTCTCACCACTTCTTCAAAAAAAAGTACTGCAATATTGGTTGCATCATTGGTTTTTTGACAAGCAATAAAATTAGCCATATTAGAAAACCTATCTACTACAAAAAAATCGAATCTTTACCTCACTGAGTACAGGGTAGCCCTAGCACAAAATACATGCTTAGGTCTATCCATGATCCTAGGGAAACTGGTAAGGGTGTATACAACCTTGTATTTTGTACATGGCCTTTAGCCACCTGGCACACTCTACATCTGGACACAAATCGAATTACATCTCTCTTTAATAATGGACATTAGTACTTTTCCTCCACAAGAGCAATTTTTTTATCTATGCCAAAGTGTCTTGCCAAACTGCCACTATGCATCTCACGGATGACATTCTCCCATATGGAACCAACATGTATACATAATTATTTTCTCTTAAATAGATAGCCATATTGCATAACATACTCAACAAATATTCGACCAACCTCACCCACAACTGGAGTTTTTTACTGTTGTACAATGCTTCCAAAATCTGCATCAGATTCATACAAATCCTTAATCCCCTCAAAGCCTACCATTTCATTCTCCATGGTGGTTACCAATATTACTCTCCTACTTAATGCATCATCAACCTTATTTTACTTACCAAACTTGTGTTGTAATTTCTATTGTTTAATTTCTTCTGAGAATTGATATACCTTAAGGTTGTATGGTCAGTGTATAATGCAAACTCCTTGGATAACAAATAATGTCACCAATATCTCAACATTTGCACAATTGCATAAAAATCTACATCATAAGTGGAGTAATTCTTTCTTACCTCATTTAACTTTTCACTAAAAAATGCTACTATCCACCACTCTTGGATCAGTACAGCACCAATCCCCACATGTGAAGCATCACAGTCAACTTCAAATATTTTGCTAAATTAGGTAATACCATAGCACAACTGCTTCTGAAACCTTCTTCTTCAAGAGTTCAAAACTTTGAGTTGCTATTTTTGTCCATACAAAGTTTTTCCTTTTTGTACACTCTGTTATGGGTGCAAGAATGCTACTAAAGTTTCTAATGAACTTCTTGTAAAAATTTGCCAAACCATGGAAACTTCTCACCTCTGTTACATTCCTTGGAATAGGCCATTCAAGAATTACCTTCACCTTTTCCTCATCCATCTTCAGGACATCCTTGGAAATTACAAAGCCCAAGAACACTAAACGTTCTTAAATAAATCTACACTTCTTCAAATTAGCATACAGTTTCTCTTTTCGTAATAAATCTAACACCAACCTCACATGGTGCAAGTGCTCTCCATTTTTACTAAAAATCAATATATCATCAAAATAGACAACCACAAACTTACCAATATATTCCCACAACACTTAGTTCATCAACTTCATAAAGGTATTGGGTGCATTTGATAACCTGAATGGCATCACCATTCACTCATACAACCCATCTCGGGTTTTGAAATTAGTCTTCCAACCATCCCCCTCTTTAATTTTGATTTGATAATAACCACTCCGTAGATCAATCTTGCTGAAGTAGTTAGTCCCTGCTAAGACGTCCATCATATAATCCACTCTAGGTATTGGGAACTTGTACCTCGATAGTAATTGTATTTATGGACCTGCTATCTACACACATCCACCATGAGCCATCCTACTTCAGAGTTAACAGGGTGATATTTGCACAAGGACTCATGCTATCCCTTATTAATCCTTTCTGTATCAATTATGTCACTTACTTATTCAACTCTGCATTTTGGGTTGGGCTCAACTGATAGGTTTCTTGGTTCGGAATAACTGACCCAAGAATTAAATCAATATGATATTGAATATCCCTCTTCGGTGGTAACCCATTAGGTAACTCATTTGGTATGACATAAGCATACTCCTTCAACAACCTAGATGCTACCGATGGTAGAGGAACATCCTCTACCTCTATCTTCTTCACCATTAATGCATAGCACCAACCAGATTCTTGTGCCTCTATGATTAATTTCGTAGTCAAAAAAATTTCACTCTACCCTTCTTCTTGAAGAGGCAAAAATACTACCTTGGCACCATCCTACCAAAAGGTGTATGTGTTTTGACCCCCATCATGGACAGTCTTCCTATCATACTCCCAATACCTCCCCAACAGTATGTGATAGGCATCCATAGGAATCACATCACACCAAACTTCATCTTTATAAGTATTTTCGACTGAGAATTTTACTAAATATCTCTTATCAATAGTCAGCTCATTTTCTTTCTTGATCCATGAAATGTGATAGGGGTGTGGATGCTTCTCACATTTTAGATTTATTTTATCTACCATTACATTAGAGACCATATCAACTACCATCATCAATGATTAATTTGTATACCTTTCCTCCCGATGTGCATCTCATACAAAAGATATTTGTTCATATCCAGGACTCACCACCCTCATCTGCTTGCATTTTTGTCTTCTTTGGAGCAATCAAAATTATATTTATCATGATATTCTTGCCCACGTCTATAGCAACTTTTATCTCAGTTTCATCCTCTTCCTCAACCATGTTTACTCTAGCATGTCCTCCCTTATTCCTCTCTTTAGCATCATAGTGGATGCACTCAAATTCTCTATGACCTTCCTCATCGCATCTAAAATAGGTATATGGCTTTCATGATCCCTTCCTAGTTTGACCTCCCCCATTACCTTGACCTCCCCTATTTCCTCTTCCTCTTTGGTAGGTATCATGACCTTGCTCTATCTCTTCCTATTTCTCTGTATTTTAGGGTTCTCCATTTGATGAGATAGATCCACCATGCCCTTGATTTGAAGAAGATACCAATCCTTTCTTCCCTCTTCTATAAGTACTCCTCTTATACTTTTCTTTGTCCCTCAAGGTCATCTGATATGCATCTTCTACAGTAAGGGTACAATGCATACTCAACTCATCTTGAATAGCATAACTTAGGCCATTTACATACCTTGCAGCCCTTTTCTATTTGGTCCCGTTATGTTCCACATGAATATATAGCTTGTAGAACTCATTGGTGTAGTCCTAGATGCTTTGGTCCTTATGTCAAAGGTTCTGAAATCTACAAAATAAAGTTTGGTAATAGTCTACAGGCACAAACTTTTCCAACTTCTTCTTCATCGTATCCCAAGCCTTGATTTTTACTTTTCTTTTTCTCTATCTTTCCATCTAAATATGATCCCACCAAATAAAATCATGTCCTTTAAAATTCATGCATGTGATTTTCACCTTATTTTCCTCAACTAGATTACTCCATTCAAAATACTTCTCCATACTATTTACCCAATTGATTAGCTCCTCTAGTTTTAACCCACTAGCATACTCGAAAACCTAGATCTTGATTCCATATCAACTTCCTTTAAGTCATTCCAAGGCTCGGATCAGCCTACTTTTAAAACATTCTAGTTCTTCTTTTGTGTGATCCTTAGATACACCTTCCTTAACCATTATCTCATTATCAGATCCTATATCTGGGTCTGCATTAGTGTGGGCCTCCACCATATGGTTAACCACATCAGTCAACCATGCTCTTTCTGCATGCAGATCATCCATCTGCTTATTCATTTGGGCATAGATCCCTCAACCTCTCCCTCTTTTATTCATCTTCTTTCCACTAGCGATATCTCACTTGATCTGATACCAATTGATGTAAATTTACTACAGGAGACCGATAATGGACTCCAAGGATAAAATTATAAGATAATACATTCATGCAAAATACACTAGTAAAAGAAACCCGCAAATGTTTCCTTTCATTATTTGAATTCACACACCCCTTACAATAGAGTCTCTCACTCCTCATACTCCCCAAAAAGAAAAACCCTAGCCTACGCTACCCCCTTACTATTTTTAGTCACTTTCTATTTTTAGTAACCCTAAAAAACACTTGAATGGCATCCAAAATGGATTCATGCATCCGTTATTAAATATTACTCACTATCCCAAGATAGCAACCCCACTCTAGTTCTACACTAATAGTTATGATAACTTTTAGTTGCAAAAATTAAAAATTACATTAAAAACTAATTTTGGGCCTCCTAGAGCTATTTTTGGCTCAAAACGCAAAGGGCAATTCTTTTAAGTTCTCCATGCAATTCTGCATGTTTTAAAAAATGAACGAGGCAAAACAGGCACTCGGAGCAAAATTTATGGCCCTGGCAAGGTGCGTTAATAGGTTTACTGAGAGCTCTATGAGGTGAGGAGGCGAAATAGGAAGGATTTGAGGTGCAGTTTGTTACTACAGTGCTAGGTATGGGAGAATTTTAGCATGGTTTGACCGAAGGATCTACCAGCTACAAGCTAGGATAGGGATCAACCCTATGCTAGGATATGGGTAGTGGTAGAGGAGGTACAACTAAGTCATCATGTGCATAAGAGTCAGTGGTACAAGGATTTGTGGGTTAGATTGACATTTGCCCAAGTGATATGGAGACCATGGTGGGGTACCATGTGGATAGATGATATAGAGGATCTACGATGGGTCAGGAAGGCTAGGTGGGTGGTTGGGAGGTATCAGAGTGAGGTTGAGTATATTCAATTCTCATGGGTACTCCATCAATTCAGTTTGAGACAAGGGTTCCTGAGGAGCCAGTACTATATAGGAGGCATCAAGAGAATACAGGTTTACCGTGTGCTGATCCATGGAGGGAGGCTTATGTGGATGATGAGAAAATAGATCTCCTTGATGTGGATGATGCAGATACTATTGTAGAGTACGATACATGGTTTGCTACATAGTATCTATGGGCATCTACTCTAGTAGTAGTTGGTGAGAATGAGGTTGAAGTGGAGGAGACCCATGAGGTTCCCAAGTGGTAGAGGTACCTTTGATATGATAGTCGAAGGAGGAGGACTAAGGGTGCAATGAGGCAGGCTCTTGGGAGTGGAGGAGATGGCAGAGATGGGGATGATGTGGAGGAGACTCCGGATGGGCCTCCAATTTGGAGTGAGGAGGATTGGGTGAGGTTGGACAAACATGTGGTAGATCAGGATGTGATGGTGATGGCTCAATATGAGAGGATCATGAGGCTCCAAGCAGAGCTACTAGAGAGGGTGTGGCATCATAATATTGACATAGTGCACCTTCGATCTCGACATAGGTATATCAAGGTTTTGGAGGATAGGTTGATGGAGCATCATATTCCACTTCCTAATCCTCCTACCTCCTCTATATCTGAGGATGCTAAGCATAGCAATTCTAGATATAGCTTTAGATCTAGGGCTCTTTATAGGTAACAGGGGTCCTCTTGGAGGGTTTAGCTAGTGCTTAGATGTACTTTTTGTATATGAGCCTTGGTGCTCCATTGTATGTAGCCTTTTGGTACTCATTGTATATGCGATATTTATACATATATATACATGGATTTTACTTTTGTGTTATGTGTTTGTGTAAATGTTTTTTGTGGAATGCATGTTTATATGGATGATTAATGCATATGATATATTATGGATGATTAATGCAAGTGGAAATGTATGGATGATAAGTAGAAATGTATGGATGATTAATGCAAGGTATGGAATGCAAATTTTCTAATGATCATTCATAGGTTAGATTTTGCTTGGCCATTTTCTAGCATTGTTGTTTAATCAAGGGCACCGGACTTGGTGGCTTATGTGGAGTGAAAGACTCATGAAATGACATGGACATTGACATGGAAGAAGATATGGATATTGATATGGAAGAAGATATGAATGTTAATATGGAAAAAATTGTTTTGTAGAGACTCAGACATACTAGTGGCATCAAACAAACTCACTAAAATTGCTTAATCCTTCTAGGACCAAATGTGTGTGCAGTGAATTCATTTACCAAATCAAGAGCATGGTAATGAATCACGGTAATCAAGAACCAATGTGTGTGCAAGTGAGTTCATTAACTCATTTTGAGTAAATTAGGTGTGACATGTTATGGATGATACCAAGAAGCTAGTTTGTTTGTATGTGCGGTCAGAGGTCTCTTTAAAAGAGACGTGTTGCCATGCATGAGCATACTCCACTGCCAGTCAAGCATCTATAGCTCCGGTGGAGGCTAACTCCATAGTCCAAGGATTTGATCTCTTAAGTTTTGGGTATGACTACCTAATCGTCTGACTGGAAATGTAGTACAATCCTTACAATCCAATGATCAGTGGTGTGTGATGTAAAATATTTAGAGTTTTTGTTAGGGATTTTTCCCTACTCTTTCTTTTATTTTTGAATTGTGATAGTGGTGAAAACCACTATTTTTGTCGACTATGTTGCATGATGGGACAGACGAGGATTACCCTTTTCACTTCAAGGTTCAAACCAAGTATGGTTTTATCTCTCTTTGACACAAGATATTTTTAAGATGTGAATTTGTGGTTGGTTCAAGAATGTTTTAGAGTTAATTCCCAGAACTCAAGATTTTCTTAGTGATTATGTGTAATGGTCCTAAAAAGAACTCAACATGTAGTTGTGGTTTACTTAAAACACTAGGAGTGGTTGAGTGATCGAAAACACCTAGGATTTATGGACATATGGAGGCAAATGATAATTTGGTTTGGTGGAATATTGTGGATGATGTTGTGAAGGTGCCTCTGATAAAGGCAACACGACTTTATTGGACCAATTAATATCTTGAACTGAATAAATGATCCCTAATATGAGATATGAAATTTGGATAGAATGTATGAAATGCAATTTTGTGAAATGGAGTGTATGAATGCAATTATTTTGAAATAAAATATGTGTAAATGAAGTTCAATGTTTTTGATTGAAATGTATGCAAATGACATGCAATGTTTTTGAATGAAATGTGTGCAAATGAGTGCAAAATATTTTTGTGTATTAGCCATGTATATGTACATATATATAAATCACATTATGCATAGAATGCTCTCAAGTGTATAACAATAAGTGGTTGGGTTCTTCCTCTCCCTCTATAATGGCAAGCCTATAAGTACCTTTACCCACTTTTTGAGTGATAACGTATGGACCCAACCAATTAGCCGTGAATTTATCATGAATATGTGGTAATGCATTGGTATTTTGTTGATTATCTTTAAGGGTAATATCTCCTACTTGGAATTCACATAAATGAACTTTGGCATTATAAGCACACTTTAGGCGGTCTTGATAGACTTGTAAATGCTCTAAAGTAGTGACTCACCTCTCATCAAGAAGTGTAAGTTGATCAAGACATGTTTTTCTAGTAGTGTCGTCATCTATAAATTCTTGCAAAGAAATTCACAAGGAGGTGATCTCAAGCTCAAGAGGTATGATTGCTTCGACTTCATAGACCAATGAAAATGGTGTTGCCCTAGTAGGCATGTGGATGCTTGTTCGATAAGCCCATAATACCAAGGGAAGTTTGATATGCCAATATCTATTATTTTTGTTGACTAGTTTCTTGAGAATAGCAATTAAGGTCTTGTTGGTAGCCTCAACTTATCCATTGGCTTGTGGGTAAGGAGTCGAGAAAATATGCTCAATGTTATATTTCTTACAAAGTGCTTGAACATCCTTGTTCTTGAAAAGACTTATTGTTGTCGAAGATGATTTTTGATGGAATACCAAAACAACAAATGATGTGGTGAAGTATGAACTCCACAATTCTAGGTCCTTTCGTACTGGTTAGAGGAATTGACTCAACCCACTTTGTGAAGTATTCAATGGTTGTTATGATTAATGTGTGTTATCCCGAGGAAGGAGGTAAAATTTTACCTATTAAATCTAGACTTCATTGTGAAAAGGGCCAAAGGCTTTGAATAGGCTATAAAGCTTGTGATGTCACATGAGTTAAATTAGCATGTTCTTGATATTTTTTACAATGTTTAACATAGAAGCAACAGTCTCATTTCGTGGTGGGCCAATAATAACCCATGTGTAGAATACTCTTTGTGATGGCCATCCCACTAAAATGACCACCACAAGTACCATCATGAGCTTTAAGCTCTTTGTGCATCAACAACCTCGATACATTGAAGGATTCCATAATAACCACGTTTATACATGTCCCCCAAGAGAACAAAACAAGCTACTTTTTGCTTGAAAGTGCATTTTGCAGTTTGAGACACGTCAGATGACAGTGTTCCAAACTTGATAAAGGCTACTGTTTGTCTTGATCAAGGCTCATATGGATCCGATTGGATGAATAAAACATACTTTTCATCCTTAGATTCAACAAAAAATATTGCATATTTAGAGATCGTTGAAATAATGGCCTCCATTTGTCAGAAATTTATGCAATGAAATGACATATCGATTGGATATTTTCTTGTAAACTATGCAATTTATTTAAATTAGTTGGGGGAGGCATCTCTAGGATGGCCTTGACCTTATTTGGGTCCACCTCAATGCCTCTTTTGGAGACAATGAACCCTAGTAGTTTGCCAAAGGTAACACCAAAGACACATTTCTTGGGGTTCAACCTTACATTATGCTCTAGAAGTCGATCAAAAACTTTCTCCAATACACCAATGTGCTCTTGTCGAGTTTTAAATTTTTCCAAGAGATCATCCACATAATATTTTATAATATTATGCATGTAGACATGAAAAATGTATGTCATGGCATGTTGATAAGTGGTACCTACATTCTTAAGGTCAAAGCGCATCACCTTGTAACAAAAAGTTTTCCAAGGTGTAGTGAATGTTGTTTTGTTTTGGTCATCAGGATTTATTTGAATTTGGTTGTATCCTAAAAAAAATGTCTATGAGAGAAAGCATTTCATGGCCAGCACAGGTGTCAACAAGAGTATCAAAGTTTGGGAGAGAAAAGTCATCCTTAGGACAGACTTTGTTAAGATCTCGAAATTCAGTGCAAACGTGTATCACCCCGTTAGGCTTACAAATGGGTACCATGTTTGAGAGCCACTCAGGATAATCAATGGGTATAATGAAACCCACATCTAATATCTTTTGGAGATCTTCTTTGACGAAGATGGAAGTGGTAGGATGCATCCTTCTAAGTTTCTATATGATCGGCTTAGCATCAGGATGTAAGGTGAGATTGTGGACAACCAATTTAGGGTCAAGACCAGGCATGTCTTTGTAGGACCATACAAAAATGTTCTTCTTCCTTTTCAGGAGAGCAATTAATTGCTCTTGTTCATCGTGGGATAAGCTTTTTC
This sequence comes from Wollemia nobilis, assembly GCA_028583015.1. Lineage (NCBI taxonomy): Eukaryota > Viridiplantae > Streptophyta > Pinopsida > Araucariales > Araucariaceae > Wollemia > Wollemia nobilis. The sequence goes on along the minus strand of JAQPPZ010000676.1, from coordinate 10,937,892 downwards.
CAAGATTGACAATTTGGGGATTGTCTTTGTCTAAACTAAGTTTCACATCGATAGTATCTTCAATGGACATGTGGGAACCTTCCTCAAGTTGATGGGGTGTAGGGATCAGAAAAATATCATCTAATATGTCATCAAAATCTTTTGACTTATTCTCATCTATGTCTGCTTGAAAAACCTCAAGATTTAAAGGTGAAGATGAAGGCAAAGATGGAGGGGATTGAGGAATGTAGTTGGCTAAAGCCCTTAACAATTCCTCGAACAAGACAAATTTAGATAAGGATGGAGGTGAAGAGATCCGGTCCATATCAATAAGACTCATATCAATTGGAATTGGCTTTGCCAAATCATATGGATTACAGAGTGGGGTGAATAAGTCAACAATATTCATGTTGAATTAAGGAAAAATGGTTGAGGAGGTTGGATTGAATGGGATGAATGGATCCTAAGAACCGATTCTAGGAGCTTGGTGTATCTTTACAGCAGCAAGCAACACAAATAAATACACTTAACTAAATATTATATACATGCAATGCAAAAAAAGAAAGTGTTTTTGTTTGATTTTTTTGCATTATGTACATATATTACAAGTTTGGCTGATGAAATGGATTAATGAGATGGAGGTGGTGGTTCACCAGTAGGTAAGGTTCGCTCTTGTGGAAGAAGCAAGTGAAATATGGGCTCATGGATGGGAAACATTCTAAGATAAAAATCATCATGTTCGGTGTGGAGAATAATGGGCTCTGATTCCTCTTCAAATTCATCAGAAATTATCGATATGAGTTCAAATTCTTCATAGATTTCATCGTCAGATTCATCAGGGTGGAGAGTTTCTCTTGAATTTAGATTAAGCCTTTGGAAGGCTTTCTCAAGAGAAGAGGTGGTAGAAAATGGAGTGTAACCTAAGCCTGAATGGTCATGCGTTTCTTGATATGGAACATCAATATGTCGTGCATTCCCTATTCATGCAGTCCTAAACCATATCCTTGCCAATTAACTATGTGAAAATAATATGATGGAAATCTCGGCATGTTTTGTATGTTGGTAGGTGTTTGTTCTTTGGTTTTCTCTAGGGGATGTAGATTAGACAAAGAATCAATCCCCCCATATACAAAATTTATGTTGTTTGGAGTTGAACCCATGTCATATACCACTCCTATAGATAAAGGTAGATCACGTGGGCGACCAAAATCCTTAGTAGTTGGAATGGTGAGTGGTGTAACGGTGATGTATTGAACCACATATTCATCAATACCAGGATTAGTGAGGTGGACCTCGATTTGGGATGATGTGGAAGGATCATGGTTGGATAATGGCTCAAGGAATGATGAAGATGAAGATATTTCATAATCCGTCAACTCGACTTGTGAAACGTTGGTTGATGGAGATGGATTGGATTGGGAAGGTTGTTGGATGGATGATTATGATGTGGAAGGTAAAGTTGTGGAAGGTGATGATGTTGATGATGTGGATTGACTTTGACCATATGTGCATGTATTCAATTATGAAGATTATGGGGGCATGGAAGCTTGGTGTGGATTGGTGATAAGGGGCTTCTCAGGAATGGAAGCTTTTAATGAAGAAATGAGTGGAGTGGTATACGGATTGGCTAATGGTGATAGAAAAAGGTGGGTGGAAGGAAGCATGGATTTATAGGGATTTGATATAAAATTGCAATACTTAAATGGTTCGACATCTGCTAGTATGCAATGTACTTGTACCTCATGAACGTATTTTAGGCATTGATGTAGTATGGAGGGGACACATCTCATCTCTCTCATCCAAGGTCTTCCAAGGAGTACATTGTATGGCATGGATCCTTCCAAGATGTGGAACATAGTGTGCAATATTTTGACCCCCACTTCAATGAGTAAAACAATAGTGTCAACTGTGGAACATAAAGCATCGTTGAATGATTTAAGGGTGAAATATGACTTGGTTATATGAGATAGAGGAAGGTTAAGATGATGAAGAGTAGATATGGTAATGATATTAATGGAGGAGTCGATGTCAATTAGAACTCTTTTGAAATGCTTCCTATCAATTAGAGCCATGATGTGCAATGGAGGATCTACGGATTCCGATGATATTGGCTTAATATCAAAGTCATAAAATGTAATGGAAGGCTCCATGCATGTTTGAATTCTCCCTACAAAGTTGTTGAAGGAATTAGAATCTTGAAATTGTATTTCAATGGATTTCAAAATATCTATTAATGCCTCACAATGTGGGGGAGATTGTTTAATTAGCTCATATATTGACAATTTGGCGAAATCCATCTTTAGGCTTGTGGTTAATTGGCTACTAAATGAGATGATTGGTCATGAAGGACGATTGGTGGGATGAATGGAGGGATTTGGTTGGCTAGGAATATGAATTGGTGAGGAAGGATTAGGGGAAATTTGAATGGGAGGTGATGTGGTAGGTTGCGACACACTTGCCTAAGGTTGTTACCTTACATTTTGCTAGTTATTTTGTTGACCTCTAATTACCACATGAACAACACCTACAAAACCTTGGTATTGTTGGATATGGTTAACTTTATTGGGAGAAGTTTTGGTGTTAGTCCCTCCCGTAGTTGGTTGCACCTCCTCATGATGAGGAAGTGGCATTTGGAAAATACCAAGATTTAGGTTTTGTTGAGCAAGGGGGTTGTCAAGCTTGATGGCCCCCAAGTCAATCAGATCTTGAACTATGTCTTTGAATACATGGCAATTATTAATGGTGTGCCCATTTTGCCTATGGTAAGGACAAAATAAATATTTTCGATAATTTTTACCTCGTTTAGCGGGATCATCTGGTCTGATTTTGAGCAAGGCAAGTTTATTTGTGTCGTACAACTTTTGAAAGAGACTGTCATCAGGGATGGTTCTCCACAGTTGGCACTGTGCTTTGTATTGATTGAGATACTAAGGGCATCGCATGATAGATATTTTTTTACGGTGATTGTTGCATTGATTGTTGTTGAGCCATTACCAGTTGGCTCATGACCACTTGATTGACATGATTAGGCTGATTGGCCGGAGTGGCCTGTGTTGATTTTGATTGGCCAGAATAATTGCTTTTATATTGGTCCTTTTTTTGCCATTCCTTTCTCCTAGGCTTAAGTATACCCTTTTGGATTTTTATCTCCTCAATGACACTAGCTTGTGCTAGAGCTTCTTCAAATGAGTAATATGTCTGTAATTAAAGCATCCAAGAGATGGATTTTACACAAATTTTAGTGAAAAGCTTGATAAGCTCTTCCATTGGTAGGGTGAATGGCAATTTGGTAATTATGATCCTCCAACGATTACAAAAATCATAGATAGACTCATCATCATGTTGTCTTAAAGCATAAACGTCAGACAATGAGACTTTCTTTCTAACATTAAGGACAAAGCGCTCAAAGAATTGGTCAACCAATTGTTCAAAAGTATAGATACTATGACTAGGCAATTTGTTGTACCACTCTATGGTGTCTCCACCTAATATCTGAGGAAATGTTCTAAGCATGAGAGCATTATCATCTTGGATTCTAAAGCATGAGTGTAAAAATATTCTTACATGCTCTTTGGGGTCCTCAGTCCTCTTGAATTTATCAAACTTCAGCACCATGAAATCTGTCGAATATGGCAGTGATGGTACCGAAGGGTGAATGGGTTGGTTAATCAGCTGATGTAGGTTGGCTTCTGGTTTGTCATACCAAGAGTATGTTGTATCAACTGATCTATTTGTTGTTGCATGGCATTGATTCTAGGGTCTTCCCCAGGGATGTGGAAGTCCTAAATCACCTAATGATATTGAGAAGGTGCGGTAGAAAAATGTTGTGGGTAACTAGATGATGATGGGATTGATGATGATGATTAGGTGAGGTTGATGGGAATTGATGAAGAGAATATTGATGATGAAGAGATGGAGAATGTTGGAATGGGGACAATGCATGGGGACTATGGTTGGGTTAGCCTATGGGAATGGAATTGGTATTGGTATGGTTTGGGGGAGGATTAGAGATGGAAACCACAGAATATTTTTAGTGCCCATGATGGACTTTGGTTAATAAGGATGGCCTGAGTAGAAATTGATAGAGTATTAGGGTTCACCTGCACTTGCTGTAGAGCATCTTGACACTGCTTAAGCAATTTGTTCAAATTTTCCCACGCTTCATGAATTTATCTATAAAAAATGGAAGGTGTGGATGTAGATGGCATGGAAGATGTGGCCAAGGTGTAAGTTACACTTGGCATGGTAACTTGGGAGGCTGAAACTTGTGAAGCAACATTTACATGTGCTTCATACAAGGGATTGGTATAGGTAGATGTATATGAGGATGGGATAGAAGTGTTAGGAGCACTTGAATATTGGGGAATGGATACATGAGAGGAAGGTGCAACCGATGCCTCAAAAATAGGGTTAGTGTACACCTGGGTAAAGCTGGATGGCTGGGAATGAATAAGTTCATACTGTAAAGTAGGATCTTGACCAGGGAAATTACGAATGGACTCTAAGACATAATTAGTCGATTTGCAGAGAGCCTCTACTTTGGCCATGTCTATGTGGGTGATATTATGGTCAATAGATGGTAAAGATGATTTAGTTTTAGGAATGGAAGTGTTGGTATACCTGTTAAAAATATCAATAGTCTATATAGTGTGTGATGGACCCATGGACAAATCTGTATGTGTCACACTTGGGAATCTACCATAGAAGTGGTGGAGAAGGTGGATGAATTTTCCATGGAATTGTTTTGATTTAATGCTTTCTATTGATTTCTTGTTAATACCATAAGCAACTAAATAAAATACAAATTGTACAGTAAAAGGAAATGCAGAATTGAAACTTCACAAATATCAAATTAAGACAAATCAATGCTAAGTTTTTTCAATTTTAGTGTGAATTCATTATTTTATATTTTTATTCTGTGTTTCAATGTGCTAATCTAAATTAGAAATGGGTGAATACTATGGCTTGGATAGGGCAATGAGATTGTTGTTGGTGATAAAATCCAACAAGTTTGCTTGGGAGTAATCTAAGGTGTCTAGGGGCCAAGATTGGTGGATGGAGATGAAATCCACCATCACCAAATCTCAAGCAGTGGTTGGTGATAAAATCCAACCACTACTATTTAACGTGAAACATGAAGTGTGTACACAATTACTTTTAAAGGTTTTGTTCTTTATGGTGCACATACAATATTAGAAAAAATTGATTTCACCAATCTATATCAAAAGCCAACATTAAGAGTATCAATTTCTCCAAAGTATGTGAAGTACACCACTTAAATCCCTCTCTAAACAATGGGAGGTTCGTCCACTCCTCCGTCTGGAATCATCCAATGCGAGGATACTTTTGACACACTAATGATGTTCCTACTTAGACCAGCAAAAGGAGGAGTTTCTAACCCTACAATGCAGTCTAATTTATGCAATTTAATAATTCACATGCAACCAAAATGCAGGATTTTTCAATTGCAATACACTAGAAAACCAAAAAAATTAAATGGAAAATGAGAATGTGTGAATGAATGCAATGACTAATATAATGCCTAGAATGCAAACTAAAATGATTGTTTTTACCAGATTTATTAGTGATGTTCTTTTTAATCCAAAAATCTTTAAAAAAAAACGTAAAATGCCAGAATACGTAAAAATAGAGAGGTTAGGGTTTGATAGTAAACTTACAAAGAAGCCTACATTTTTGTTTTAACTCTATAAAATACCTCTAGGTGTTTCTAAAATACCCCTGGGTGTTTCTAGGTGTCCCTCGAGCACCGCAGGGCATTCGTGCACCTTCTACAACTTTCTACGAATGTTTTGAAACCCTAATCCAACAAAAATCACGTGATTCGTGCTTCTGAAAACCCTACAAGATAAAACAGAAAATAGCAAGTTAGTCAACAAAGAAGTCAAAATGAGAAACCCTTAGGGGGTCCCACCATGATCGCCATTTTTAGATGCAAAAGTGAAACACCAAAATATAACAGAAAAATGAAACCAAGAGACAATATTGCACAAAAGAGATGATTTTATTGATATGGAGGGAGCCTCAAATCTCCAATGTTACAATAAAGAATTTGATTTCTTTTGATACAAAATATTACAATAATAGGGTTCTTTGAAACCCTAGTGAACAATGTTGGTGGTGTCTTCAAACTCTCTTTTGATCCCAACAGAAGTGAGTGGGCTTCGTGCTATCCAATAATGGGCCACTCCAGCTTAAGCAACTGCACAATGTAGGTGTAGTATCTCCAAATCTACACACAAAAGACAACAAATAAGTCAATAGTAATTGTGAGGGCTCCATAGTGTGAGACCCTCAGGAATTAATACAAACCCTAGCTATACAATATAAAGAAAGTGAGCAGAAATATGAAAATACACAAAATAAAATAAATCAATACTGGATTTACCTTATTTACTTGTTCTTCGATCTATAAGAGTTGTTGTAAGAAAATGGTGTGGTGATGCCCTAGCGACACCCGAGGATTTCGCTAGTCTTGAGTAGCATGTTCTAAAACATCTACGGGTGCTCGACGGTAGCAAAAAACACCTGTGGGTGCTTGGGGATGGTGGAAAGCACCCATAGGCACTCAGGAGTGGCGAAAAACGTCCAGCGGTGCTTAGGAGTAGCAAAGGAACGTTCAGGAAGTGAGGCGAGGTCTGCAGAAGCATATCTGCTTTAGACAAGGGATGTGGTGATGGATGCGAAGGCGAGGGCGACGATGGGAAATTCTTAGATTGCTTAGGACTAAGGCTCAAGGAATTCGAGGACACGAATTGCTCAGGAAACTCCAAGACAAAAGACTTAGGGTGAAAATCTTAGGGTTGAGCCATCAAAATGGCTCCTATTTATAATCTCACCTAGGGCACATTAGGGTTTCAACGATACAGTTTGTGCAGTCAAAGATTAAAATGTGGAGGGTAGAGATTAAATCTAGGTATGTGGCATGGATCAAGGCGGATGAATAGCTAGGATTAAAACAAGATGGATGGTTGGGATTAATTTACACAAATATATATACATTTATTAAATGTATATAAAATATAATATTAAATATTATATTTTAATATATATTAAACAAAAACACCTAAATATATGTAAATAAATGGGTAAAAATAAAGGGAAGACCTGGATGGACGACAAGTGGCTAGATTTTGGTGTCTACATTTTTAAATGATTAACGAATTTCATTTCAAAATAAAAGATAGATTATTTTTAAATGATTAACAAATTTCATTTCAAAATAAAGGCTAAATCAATAATAAAGGAATTCATTTATTTTATGTTGATAGATAACTTGTATTTATATATATAAGAGAAAATATTATTCAAAAGAATAATAAACCTTTTTATTATTAAGTCAATGAAGCATGGGCTTCTAGAGTGCACCAAAATTTGTTCATAATGAAGCATTGGGGCTTCTAGAATGCGGTAGATCTATTATTAATGAAGCATGGGGCTTCTAGAATACGGTAGATCACGCATTCATGGTGGCGCCTACCACTCGTCACCGACCAAAGAAAAGGAGAGCCTTTTGTTTTATATTATTCAAAATAATAATAAACCTTTTTATTATTAAGTCAATGAAGCATGGGCTTCTAGAGCATGGTAGATATGTTCTTAATGAAGCATGGGGCTTCTAGAATGCGGTAGATTTGTTCTTAATGAAGCATGGGGTTTCTAGAACGCGGTAGATCGTGCATTCATGGAGGCATTTGCCACTCGTCGTTGACCACAGAAAAGGAGAGCTTTTTGTTGGAAAGATAATGTTTTTAAAAGAAAAGCATCCCATCTACAATGTGGAGGTCAGAGAGAATTGATGGTGGTAGATAGGCCTATGAGGGATAAGACAAGGGAGGAAAGAAAGTAAAGGGGTTGATCATTCTTGGAGAAGAAGGAAGAGCTACGACATTGGGAAAGGAGAAGAAAGGAGAGCTACTGGAATAAGAACTAGAGACCTCGATGTTCATTGTGGAGCGATATCTTTTTAGGTTGGTTGTTGGCTTAACTTCCTTGTCTATGTGCGCTCGTTGATATTAAAGAGCCATGCTTGGTGTTTTGTTTAAAACTTGTTAGTGTTGGTCATACCTCCCTGTGGTGTCAGTCTACCAAGATGACAATAGCATGTGTTTAGAGTAGAACCTTTGTCAAGGCTCAGTGGAGTTGTGTTGCTCCCTTTTCTCTACCCAAACCACGACTATGCGAGTAGCACCTGTGACTCCCTACCACATATATAGTGTTAACCATGGATTGTTTCCTTTGACTTTATGGTGGAAGTCGAACCAGGATCGAGCACCTTTGAGTGAGGGAACCTCCTCCTTGGCAACAGTTTAAACCTTTGTCACCTATGAGTGCATTGTGAGAGCATTCCTCCTTGTCATGAGTTGTGTGGTTGTTGGCCAGTGGCTTAAACCAGGTTAATACTCGATGCCTTTGCGTTCTCATATTTCCTGTTTGATGTTGTCCATGAGAGGGCATTGAGCATAGATGTTAACTGGCAGTTGGTTGATAGTAAATCTAGCATTGTTTGAGCAGAGATTCTTTTTCACATTTGGAAAGACCATAATAGTGCTATATTTGCTAATTAGAATGTTTCCACAAACTTCTCTACTTATGCAAAAGCTATGATTTGCTCCAATGTGATGTTGTAGATTCAGGCCCAAGCCAACAAGGTGGCTCTTAGAGTAGAGCACTTACAAACTTTGTTGGATCATTGGGCAAATGCCCCCTGCTCGGTGGCCAAAGTCTCGCCTTTGCTACCCACTTGTCAAACTTAAGCTAGGTTTTATTTCTCATTAAGGTTTAGAGATTCTACCTTGTTGATTGTTCAAGATTTTTCTTTGCAAGACCCAAACCCTATTCATGGCTCTAGATGGACTTTTAATCTAACCTTTCAAGTTGTGCTTCCTTCACTTTTTTTTTTATAATCAATGTATTTTTTACTCTTTTCAAAAAATTAAAATAAAATAACCTTTATTAATACTTGTTTTTATTATCAAAACTTATCCAATTAAATTAAATTTTCAAATAAAATTTAATAAAGAAAAACTCCACGAAACATAATTAAAAACTTAACATAACACTAAAAAAAAAAAAAAAACTCATAAAACAAAGGAAAAGAAAGAAGAAAACATAGAAAATGTCTGTTTATTAATTTCCATCATTGTATGAAATGCATTGTACTCTTCTTTTATCAAAATCTAATAACAGTTTATCTTTTCAATTCTCTAAAATCATGTCTTGTAGGGCTATGCTGATCCCCATATTCGGAGAGCAGACCTTAAAGAAAGGGGAGGAATGTAAGCACTTTTGGATTGGATGGAACCACTATGGGATCACATTAGGAATTACATGGAAAACTCTCCTTACCAAGGAGGAGTAAAATGCGGATTTGATTGAATGGTAAAAGACCGGCTCCGTGGTACCTGCCCTTCATTATTTTATCAGCAGAAGCTATTTTATATCACATCAAAGGCATGAAGCGGAGCTACATACAAGCAACCTTCGGTGGTTCCAAAATTTTATAAGGTCTAATGCTTTCTGCATCTATTTCATATGCTACTTATATTTATTTTATGAATTTATATATTATTTTTCATTTATTTTATAATCCTATATTTACTTTAATTTTTTCAAACTACGGGCTAACCCTGTGCCAAAATTTTGGGTCTTTCCATAATTTCTATGTAATATAGCTAACTTCACATTTCCGCTCTGCACAATGCACTTTGCAATTGATCAATTTAACTGGAGAAAACAAAACTCTAAGGATCAAAGATCAGTGGTTCCAATATTTTATAAGGTCTTATGCTTTCTGCATGTATTTTATATGCTACTTATATTTATTTTATGAATTTATATATTATTTTTAATTTATTTTATAATTCTATATTTACTTTAATTTTTTCAAAGTACGGGCTAACCCTGGGCCAAAATTTTGGGTCTTTCCATAATTTTTATGTAATATATCCAACAACTCCACATTTCCGCTCTGCACAATGCACCTTGCAATTGATCAATTTAACCGGAGAAAACAAAAAGGAACAAAGATCAGAGGTATACAGGAAAGGTTACCTCTGCTTTACAGGCAGGGATCAGATCAGAGGTATACATGAAAGGTTACCTCTGCTTTACAGACAGGGATCTCCTTCAACATTAACTGTTGTCGGTTCTCACAGTGGGGAAAAAACAGAACCCACAAAAATAAAACAACATTAAGATGTATTTTAATTATAAAAAAAAAAAATACTCTTCTTATTTTCTTCCATTTGATACAATTTAAATTTATTAAAGAACTTCCACTTCTTCCATATGATACATTCTAACAATCTGAGCCCTCCCTTATATTCCTCAATGCAGAACAGAACTTCTGTAAAATCTCCCATTCTCCCAAAAACTGAAAATCTGATTAACACTAAGTTCAGAAAACTAGAATATGGGGAAGAACAATCATCCAGTTAAGGTCCAAATGCTTAACCAGGCATTAATGACCTGAGACTAAAAAAGGCCCTTCATTAACAAAAATTTTAAAACACCTGGTTAACAGAAAGCTCAAATTTAGAGCATCCACGGATCAATTGATTTTTCACATGCAAGTTGAACCATGGTTCTTTAGCCTGATGCTAATGTAGTTGAATGACGCACAAAGTTCTTAAAAAAAACTTCTTTATATAATCAGTATTTCCACCCCACTGAATCAGGGTGGACTGCAAGTGTCAATGTTCTAGACTTGTAACTTCTTGAATTAAAGCCACTCTGATTTCAAATGGATGGTCATTCTCTTCTTCACTTCTTAAAAACAGTCATCTAATGATGTATAGAAATTCCTTTAGAAACAAAACAGAATGAACTTTGCTACAGGTTATAAATTACAAAATAATGCAAATATTTATTTTTTTGTTGCATAAGGAACCTGTATAATCCCTAGCTCATTGGATAAATCCCTAGCAAATTGGGTAAGGACGAATGTTATTTTTTTTTGTTGCATGAAGAACCTCTATAATCCCTAGCTCATTCGGTAAATCCCTAGCCTATTGGGTAAGGACAAATGTTATTTTTTTTTGTTGCGTAAAGAACCTCGATAATCCCTAGCTTACCTCTATAATCCCTAGCGCATTGAGTAAGGACGAAGTTAACGGAAACCCCAACCATCCAGGGAATCAAACTGGAGCAGCCCCCACTTGCTAGCACTCAGCCGCTACCTATCAGCCTTTCGGACAAAATTTTTAGGGTAAAGCACAGGTTTTTGAAAGGGGTCCCGGTCCCCTTGTACAGAGGTTTGAACTTGGGTCTCCTGGTTGAAAACCCAAAAACATACCACTACAATATCCCTCACGGGAAAAAAAATTTGGGTAAAGCACAGGTTTTTGAAAGGGTCCTGGTCCCTTATGTAGTGGTTTGAACTTGGATCTCATGGATGAGAACCCAAAGACAATCCACTACATTATCCCAACAAAGATCATCATATATTCATATTATAAAGATAGAACTTGAAAAGAAAAAGCATAAACTAAGGCACAAATTTAGAGCATCTACAGATCCCTTAGATGCATCCAATGTTATTTTACACGCATGTTGGACCATAGTTCTTTAGCCTGATGCTAATGCAGTTCAATGACACAAAGTTATTACAAAATTCTTGTTTATGATATAATCAGTATCTCCACCCAACCGAATCAGGATGGACTGCAAATGTCGCATTCTAGATGTGTAACTTCCTGGCTTGGAGTCATCTCTGAATGCACATGGACGTCCAATCTCTTGTTCACTTTTAATTTTCTAATAAAACAATCCTGTAATGGTGTCTCAAAATTCTTGAAAGGATGAAAGCAAAACAGATTGAACTCTGCTGCAGGAGTAGAGGTCTAACATGTTAGATCATCCATTCTTGTTTGCCAAGAAAAACGCTACTGTATTTTTTTAGGGTGTTCAAATTCACCCCTTGCATATTTTGTAGGGTAATAGAGGCCTTATAAGACAAACTTCAGAATTTTTCTATGGAAGCTGACATCCTCTATATGTATTGATAACAAAGCTCGCTTAATAAATATTGTCACACCAACACTCAATCCCCTCTTTGCATCTTTTGAACTAAATGCATTTCTATTTATATTTCATTTACATCCAGGATGGCAGACTAACTTACCATATTCCTCAAGACTTGACTTCGGCAAACAAAAAACTCAACTGGACAATCTGCAGATTCCTTGCAATTATCTTAACCCCCAATATTTCCAGAAAATATTGAATCTGCTATGCTGAGCATGGTTATCACCAACATTTCTACATTGAACAAATAGACCAAGAACACATTATGAATTGATACTGTCCAACACATCCAGTTAAATACATGAAGCAATGACAGTCTGAAATACATGCATCTAACCCACAATGACTCCAGAAAATACTGAATCTGCTATGATGAGCATGGCTATCACCAATGTTTCTATATTGAACAAATAGACCAAGAACACGTGATAAATTAATACTGTCCAACAGATCCTGTTAAATACATGAATCAATGATAATCTGAAATACATGCATCTAACCCTACAATATCTCCAGAAAATACTGATCTGCTATTGTGAGCATGGTTATCAACTTATCACCAATATTTCTATTTTGAACAAATAGGCCAAGAACACATTATGAATTGATATTGTCAAACAGATCCTGTTAAATACATGAATCAATAATGATTGTCTGAAATAGATGCCTTTGTCAAAATAAATTATAAAAACTCGATATAAAATACATGTAACTAGAAGAACATAACAAACATTTCATGATTGGCAATACTACAGATCATACATCAGTCTTTCAAAAGTAGTAACAAATATATGAACTAAAGAACTTATTATCATTGATCTTATATAACAATTTCTTTCCTGATTGTCTTTATGGTTTGTATCTTTATTGTTTGTGGTGCCACTGAGTCTTTTCGAGTTTTTTCTTCTTGCAGGTCTTGTTGCCATTACAAAATATTAAGCAATACTATGTACCTGAAGGGTTATGGTTATGCAATAAACAGTCAAACACTTAAAATTAGATTGTACAAAACAGAATTGCATACGCAATCGGAAAATTAGATATAGAAGCTAGCTGCAATTGCTCAAAACTCCCAAAAAAATAACTAATAAAGATAAAAATTGAAGATACCCATGGGTTTAGAGCAATTGATGGAAGCGACAGACCAAAATTCAAATCCCAGGTGTGAACCTTTTATTAAATGGCATTATCTCAAGCAATTTAATTCTTTAACTTTCAAGGAAGAGACCCAGGTTTGAATCTTGCTAAATAATATACAATTTAGAACAGTTTTAATCTCTTAGTAAAAAAAAAGTAAATGTCCAACACAAAAATAAATACCAAGTAACCACCAAAGATTAAAACTTACCTCAAATACAATCTCATTACAAGCTAATTAGTAATCATAGGACTGAAGTTTGAATTATTTCTTCAGCTTCATCTTTTCCATTCACCAAAAAACAGAGAAACAGGAATTGACCACCAGAATTCATGATGCCAAACATAAAATGTTCGGTCCTCGGTTGACATGTTTTCCATTCTGAAATTTAAGATACAAAGTAACTGAGTGAGTTAGGTGGCATCCAAGTAATACAACCTTTATCCATCAACATTATTTGAACACATTTATATCCTCAAACTAAATTGATAGATAACTTCCAGTAATTAACACTTGCCAATCCCTTCTGTAATATAAATATAGCATTGCTAAGATTAGGTCCATGGAGATCTATATAGATATATCAAGCAATAGACCCAAAACTTCAAGAAGTCTGTTAAGAATTTAGTTAGGGATAACGGCAATTAGACTTTGTTAAATTACTTTCCCGCAATTAGCATCAAGGTCCCTGCTCCGGCTAATTATTAAGGAAATCATTTATCTTGAATAAAACAACAATTCACTGCCCACTCAACAGAAATTGTCCCATCTACTGGTAGTCTTGTTATGAAAAGCATTTATAATAAGTGGATTCATTCTTGGAGAGGTTGGAACAGGAGGCGCACACAAAGGGAATGGAAAATTATTCTTTATCAAACAGAACATGAATATCGGCATTCAATTAAAACAAAGATGCATAATTCTCAGTAAATCGATCTCTTAATATTTGCATACAAGTATATAGAGATCATATTAATCTTACAATAGCTGACTGTGTAGTTCGTTTCCACCTTTTTACAATAAGGAAATAGAACAAAACTCTGTATCATCAAAATCACTCTATCACTCTCAATCTTGTCGAAAAACAATTATAATTCAATGACCATCTACAACTCTTGCCAGCCCCCACATATCACTGTACACATTACATGGAGCTCTGGCAAAGGACAAAAGAAAACCCAAATAGAAATCACAAAATTGCCCCAAAATGTCCTGAACTCGCCGAGGAGGAATACAAGTTATTGTTACTAGACAATGAGAAGGTACCCATCTACAAGGACCAAAAACAAGTTCAAGGAATATCATGGAAGACTGAAAAAACATGCCTATTTCATAAATTTGAGCATGTCCAAGCATCTCCTAATCTCAAACCCTGCCTTATTTCCCCAATAACAACTCCTCCCCATCCCTCCTCCTTCCAGAGTCAGAAAACACCTCAATGGATCCAGCGTCCAAAGACCGCCTAGTCTTCTCAAATTGGGTGTTAGACCTAAAGACCCACCTGACTGCCAATGCATCAGCAATGGGCCTAATCACCAGAATCCCTTCCCCTAAGGTGGTGGTCAATACCGTGGTGAGAAAAGCCAAGAAAGAATGCACCTCAAAACTTGCATTCTCAGGCCTCCTAAAAGTAGACAGGCCCAAGAGCATTACCTGAACAGGAATAAACAACACCACAGCAAAAGCCAGCCCATAGACTCTGCACTGCAACCTCTTGTTAATAACCAGCAGCAGCATCTTCCAACACACATAGAGAAAATACAAAATATACAGCAGCCCAAAACTTCCCAAAACAATGGTGCTTAAGAGTGGATAAGTACACAGAACCATGTCATGCTGGACTTCCTTGTAGGTTCTGGTGAAATACCTTGGCAACAGTCTGTCCATGCTATGCCCACCTTTTAAGGGTATGTGCGGACCAATCACCAAAATAAAGGATTGCAGCAAAAACACAGGCAGACAACAGATCAGGATGTTGAAAACAGCCCTGACATTCCCCTTCTTCCTGGGGCTAAAGGGGTCATTCTGCAGTGGCCCATGGACCAGAAACAGGGCTGTAAGGTAAAAACAAGGTTCTATGAATCCCTGTGACAACATCAAATATGCGTTGCACAGATTCCCCTGCACTTGGACACTCACAGACGCCAGGGGCCATCCTTTGCGTCTCAACAGGGGCAGCCTCATGAGCTCCAACATAGCCCACAGAACTGCAAATAGGACCAGCATGATTCTGATGACCCATAACGAATTGAAATCCCTGAACAAATGGTGTTGGTGCGTCTTGAATCTGAAATGCAACACATAGACGATACACAGCAGGCCTCCCAGGCAAAGACCAAGGACCAATGCTAACGTCGTCACTCCCAGAACATAGGAGAGGGAGCTGGTCAGGATCATGACCAAAACTTCTACTTCTTCTAATGATACTGCTATTCATGCTATACGTGCATGCAGAAACCGGAAACAACACTGCACAGGGGTTCCCAAGTCTGCTGGAGCAAAACCCACCTAAAACACTGACGTTTCTTCAATACCCATGTACATTTCTGCGTCACCCATGTACCAAATTGAAGTCGTTGCAATACCCGTTTACATGCATAGTAAATCTCCGCGGATGGTATTCGGTGGGTGGAGAGGTTTTGGGTCAGGGGTTTTGTAACGAAGGGGGTGTGAATTATTAATAATGGCATTAAAGGCGGGCAAGGACGAATTGAAGGATGAAACCAATGCCTTATCTTCGCTACATGAGCGGATTTCGATGGAACGGAGCACCCATTTGTAGTTGTTTTCCAATAAGTACAGGCTGTTGACAGCTTGTGCCCATCTCACGCCGTGGTCCAGCCGGTACAGAACCTTGACCTTGACTGGCGTCCAAAATAGAATAGGACCTATTCTTACATAGCTTCTAAAAATTTTCTCCTAGATTTTGGCGTCCAAAATAGAGTAGGACCTATTCTTACATAGCTTTTTATTTTAGGATTAAGAATTTTTATAATCTCTAGTTTATCGGATAGAGATGAAGGAATTAAATTGGAGAAGTTTATTGGCAAGCACTTAACCGCAATCAACCCCTTTATTCTTTTTTAAGCTAAAGAGTAAAGCGTCCATTTCCTTTTCTAGGTTAAAGGGTAAAAAGCCAGCTTTTTATAAGGGGTTCCTGGTCCCCTCTACCAGAATTTGAACTTGAATCACTTGAATCTTTTGAAGGAACTTAAAGATTTACCCTTATAATATCTTTCTTTAAACCCATTTTGAAGGAACTTAAAGATTTACCCTTATAATATCTTTCTTTAAACCAAAATTTAATATGATAAAAATTGATTAAATTAAACACAAAACTTATTTGGAAAGTCTTTATGTTACTATCATTAATACTTATTTTTTTAATTATATTTAAAAATATTTTTAAATAAATTATATATATTTAAAATATTTTTTAAATAAATTATATATTTCATATATAAAATTATAAGAGTTACCTACATGTAGGTGAGTTGGAGAGGGTAGGGCAATCTTTCAAGGAAGGTCCCTGGTTCGAATCTCCACCCTACCAAACGCACATATTGAATGCCGGATACCCAAAATTTAGTTGATAATGTTAGTGCAATCAAGGTTGGACACGACTTTCGAATGATTTTGGTAGTGTAAAACCCCCGAGTGTTGATTTCTCAAACCAAAACAGCCTCACAATTTTTTTTTTTTGACTAAATTAAAAATATATATAAAATTATAAGAATTAATATCATATATGAAAAATATAAAAACTTATACTTTAAACATTTTCATAACAAACACTTTCACTCCTAGTTTCGTCAAAACCTCAATGTTTACATTCAAAAGTTTTAGAGATTCACTCAAAAGTTATTTAATATAAATCTTATTTACTTTAAAATTTTGTTTTTATTGAAAGTTATTTATGTCAAAATAATAAAAAAAATTGTATTTCTTTTTTCTTTTTTCAGGAGATCCAAGGTTCAAATTGTGCCATGGGTGAGTGTCTATAGGGTGGGTATGTGTTCATAAAAAATTTATTTTTTTATTAAATAATATATGAAATGATTTTAATTATGTTCATAATATCAAAATAATCTATAAAACTAATGATTTTAATTATATTTATAATATCAAAATAATCTATAAAACTAAAAATTTTAATACAAGATAAGGTCCACGTGTGTGGTTTACCAGCAAGATGCCACTTGCATTATTGGTGATGTGACCCGGGTTCAATCCCCAGGGCGCATGTGTATAAGAAGTATTACTCCAAAAAAAAATAAGGTGTGCAACATTCAAATCTTGGATTTCTTATTCAAACTTTAAAAGTTTAACATTATTCAATAAAAAAAAATTGTTTCACAAAGTCAAAAGTTCAACATCCTCGTATCATCTTTTAGAATGTGTATTTTATGTTGTTAATTTTGATGAGAAGTTTCTATGTTTTTTTATTCTTAATTTTTCAAAAAGTTTTACTAGTACGTTTATTTTTAAAGTGTCCTCATATGCAATCTTGATGTTCTTGTAGGTTTCAAATTTTATAACAAAATATTTTTAGGTCTCCACTATTCTTATTGTTCAAATCTTGGATTTCTTATTCAAACTTATAAAATTTAACAACATCCAATAAAAAAAATTGTTTTAGACTTTAACAACATTCAATAAAAAAATTGTTTCACAAAGTCAAAAAGTTCAACATCCTTCTATCATCTTTTGGAGTGTGTTTCTTATGTTGTTAATCTTGATGAGAAGTTCTCATGTTTTTTCTATTCTTAATTTTTCAAAAAGTTCTACTAGTAAGTTTATTTTTAAAGTGTTTTCATATGCAATTTTGATGTTCTTGTAGGTTTCAAATTTTATGACAAAATATCTTTTGGTCTCCACTACTCTTATTGTGCAAAAGATACATATTCATTTTGATCATGCCTCTCAAGGAATTGTCCATCTCCCATCTTAGTTGGGCTATAAGTATTTTTTCCTTCTAATTAATCTTTGTATCTATGTATTTCTTTTGGTTGTGTTCACAAATTGGGTTTAACTTATTGATGTATAATTGTTTTTGGTTTCTTGAATTTTCAGTCCACATGAAGTTTGAATTTTTTCCTCACATATTGTTTAATTTCTTTGTTGGATTTTAGAACCTCGTGACATTTAGAGCTCAATTTGTCCATCCATTTGTTGTTTTGTTTCATCCTTGCAACTTTTCTTTTATTCGGTGTTTCGTTGATTACCTAGATATCTTCAATTCTTTGTACTTTCTTTAGGTACCCCATTAGCCTTATCATAACTTCTATTTCTAATATAAAATTTCATATTTCAACAAGTAAAATATCACATAGGATTGATGCTTTAAGTTTGAAATTATTTGTCATTAGTCGCTTTTGAATTCTTTCTATTTTTCATCTTAAAAAAATTGATGTATTACTAACTCACGTCTTACATCCATATAGCACCACTAGAATAACTAATAACCCAAAAAGGACCCTAATGGTTTTTCAATCCCATAGCTCTACTTTTCTATCCCTATTTAGCAATGAGTAGAGTGCCCTCTATCTTGCTTGTATTTGTTTCATCTTACATATTTTCCAATTGAGTTTACTTTGAAAATCTAACCCAAGGTATTTGTATTATGTTACTACCTCTAAAGGATTTCTTTCAAATAAAATATATGGTTGTTTCTACTCTCTTTAAATAGAAAAGATCATAATTTTAGTCCTATTAGTATTTACCAACATCCAAACTTACTTACCAAAATGCTTTAAAGCTTTTAGATCTTATTTTAAACTTTCAAATGTCTTGCCAATCGAGATGAGGTCATCAGCATAAAGAAGTTTCACTACATAATTAACCAATTGTATTCCCTCTCCTTCCTTCCTTTCTACCCATTACTCTAATTTGTCAATGTAAAGGCCAAATGAAGTAGGTGACAATGGATAACTCTGTTTCACCTCAATATCACTCCCAAAATACTCTAATAGTCCTTCTAGAGTTCTAATTTTTGTCACAATTTGCTCCTAAAGTTTGTGTACAACTACTGTGTACTTGTTACGCCAATTTCTTTCATTCTCTTCTATAATTTACCTCTAGGTACAATGTCAAAAGCCTTTTTAAAGTCCACAAAACAATAATAAACTTATCTTTTTTCATTTCATATCCTCTCTATTAGGTTCATTAAAGTAATACAATAATTTATTATTGAGTATTTTGGTCTAAACCCTGTTTGCCCTATTGTCCTCTTTTCTTGATTTTCTACCCACAAGTTGATTTTGCTTTCTACTATGCTACTAAACAATTTTACAAAAAAAAATTAATCATGATGGTGTGATAATTTGAAGGATTGTTGGTGTCTTCATTTTTATGCAATGGTATGACTAGGTTGGTTATCCATTCCAATGGAAAGCCTCCTTTAATGATGTCATTAAAAAAATGGGAGGACATCAGTTGGCTAGATGAAGCACTTTTTGGTTATTGTAGAATCAAAGATGAGAATGTTGCCCTCGGAGGGCCCAATGGGGATGCCTCTAAATTCTCTCTTGGTTAGACAAATTTTTGTTTGCAAATTTTTTGAAGGAGAAAGCTCAAATAGAGACTAAAAAAACACAAAAAAATAACACTAAAAATGCTCTGTGTGGCTATTGGAAAATATCAAAACCTCAAAGAGATAATGGATGCTTTCCACTATTTTAATCAACATCAAAGATCATCATTGAGTAGAATATAGTAGAAGAAATGGTCTTATATAAATTCAATCATGAACTGATATATAAATTCATGGGTATTTGCCTTACCCTAAAAATTTTTCATTCATGGGTTTGGCAAAACTAAGAGCCTCTTGGTGAGTATTTTATATGGTTTATTAGTAATGGATATTTTATTGTTAGTTTTTCCTCACTAGCCAACAAAAATAGGGCATTCGAACTAGAAAAGAGGAATCACGACCCAATAGGATTATTTGTTTAGCCCTAGAGAGTGGGATTTGATCCTTGAATTGAACCTATTGTTATCCCAATTTAGGTTTGGTTGTATGCACTCCCAATGGAGTTCTAGAGTGAGTAGGTATTGAAAATCATTGATAACTTCCTTGGAAGATATTTGGGTGTCTTTGGAGACATAATATAAGGAAATACAGTCATTTATACTAGATTATGCATTATAATGGATCTCAACCAGTCTCTTCTAGAAAATGTGCAACTCAAACTTAGAGGACTATCTTGGATTCAACAACTAGATTATGAGGCATTGCCCTTCAGGTTTAGAGTTTACCATAAATTATGGTATTTGTGGCCTAGTCCTACCCAAACAATATGATCATAGAAATATGGGCTTCTCTAGGAATGTTGAATATTCTTAAGGAGGGTAAGTCTATAGTCACTAAATAAGCAGCTAACAATTCTTAGGGAGGAGAATCAAAGGGAGATGGTTTTGAACAGCCTAAAAGGAGGTAAAATAAAAAATATGGTAAAGAGCAAACCTAGCCCAAGCCCTAAAATAGGTATAATATCTTTAAAATACTGGTGAAGTTAAAATAAAAAGAAATCATGAAGGAGTAGATGGGAATAATGAAAACAATAACAATTATATTCAAGCCCCTCTTTTGGATCCTCCTATCCTAAAGTAGGTACTAGAATGCAGTGAGTTACAACAATCATAGATGGTAAGGGTATTGATAGTGCATAACTAGGAGTAGTCAATAGTAAAGGATTTCATCATGGGTGTGGCAAAAAGAACAGAGAGAATGCAATTCTAGGGATCAGTCAGGTGGAGAAGAGATCAAAGAATATCAAATCTTAAGGAGTGGGTATAAAATTAAATAAGGAATTGATAGCATCTCAAAGAGATAAACTAGTCATTAGGGGATCAATGAGGACAATAGAATCTTACTAGTCTCAAGGTAATCAATGATTATAAAATTATGGAATATTATGTGTTTAAACAACAAAACCCATTCTATTTGATGTTCAAAGACTCTTAGAGAAAAGTAAAAAAAAAATTTGCTTATTTAGGAGACCAATTTTTTTTTTGCTTTTTGCCACACCCATGATGACATCCTTTACTATCGACTACTCCTAGTTATGCACTATCAATGCCCTTACCATCTCTGATTGTTGTAACTCACTGTATTCTAGTACCTACTTTAGGATAGGAGGATCCAAAAGAGGGGCTTGAATATAATTGTTATTTTTTTCATTATTCCTGACCACGAGATGGCCCATGACTTTCCACATTTGTTGATAGCATTGGGTTCCAATGCTTATATGGTTGGGAGGAGTGTTGAGGATAACGTAGGCTTATCCTCTTAAGCCTAAGTCATCCTCAACAAAAATGTTGTTGACTCTTATGTATAAAATAGTAAATAGACTTTGAAAGGGTGATGATCATATGGAAATGGTTGGCCAAGGGGTCTTAGGGGGGATAGTTACCTTTTGGAACTTGTTTGAATGGACCACAATAGAACATATAGCTTCAAGGGGTGTCCTCACATCCCATTTTAGGAACAATGTGACAATTGAGCAAGTTTTAATCATATATTTTTGTGGGGCTCAAAACCTAGATGGTTTGATTCATCAATGGAATGTGATGCATAATATGAGAGTCTCGAGGGAGAAGTCAGACTAGATTATTTTTGGAGATTTTAATGTAAAATTTTTATCCAAAGAACAGAAAAGAGGAACTCCAATAGACTCAAGGGATCAACTTATGACTGCCTAGGTATACACATTACACTTGGTGGATATTAAATGTTCTGGAACCAACTATACATGGACTAATAAGAGGAGAGAGCCACATAGCAGGAAGGTGAAATTAGATTATTTTTTGGTTTTAGAGGAGGATGTTACAACACCAATATAGCCAAATCAATTATATTTCCAATTTTAAGATTTATTGATATAAGTAGGAGTAGAATGATTTAATTTTTATTATTTTTCATCTTGAATAATATTTGCATAATTGCAAGGACTGAGCCCTCCTTAGTGGCGAAGGACGTAGCCCTCCTCAAGTGGCAAGAATATTAATTGATTTCATTCATTTGCATTGTACTCTTATTGTTGTGGACGAAATTTGCTTCGAGTGGTATCAGAGCCATAATCTAGCGCAAGTTCAATAAACTACATTAGCAAACACTACAATATTTTCAAAGTTATATGGGTTTGATTTGCAGGCGTTCGGGTGGGTGCTACATACATAAAACTTAGTCTTCCAAGAGAAGATCATGGTTCTCACATTTTACCTAGTGATAAACGAATAAATCACCAGGAACTCGTGAGGTACAGTTTGCAGTGAAATTATTACAACAGGCTTCTTGAGACACTCGTTGTGTATTTAAGAAGGAGGCTTGCCTGCAATTCTTATATTGTTTACATTCTAGCGTTGGTAGTAGGAAGACTGCACGTTCATAAATGAATCCAATAAGAGAGTTTCGAGGATAAAATAAATTTAATAAAGCACCAAAACCTTACATATACTCAAAATTTTATTCGTGTAGAAACCCTAATAAGCTCCCATTCCAATCGCGAATTGTGTCTATCAAAGATAGGTTGACGGAAAGCAAGAAGCAAATGAAACAATTTTCAAATCCATATCAAATTACAGACTAGCTATGGGCAAATCAAGCAAGGACTTAATCGTTCCATGTTCTCCAAGAAATTTATCCCTAAATGACTTCCTTTGGAAAATATTGGCAATTGTTTCGTTAGCGTTTGACAAAAATTCTTTGGTTCCAACATTTACACGAAGGTATGCAAGGTTAAATTAAATATTTCAAACACCAATGCATTCACACCACGCATCGTCGGGCTACTCAAAAAATTTGCGCTTCCAGCAAAATCTCTAACCTTGGTTAAAAGACTATCATCGACGATGAAGGACAAATGCAATTTTATGTAAAGTAAGGTAGATCTAGAAAAACAAAGAAAGTAGTCATTAGAAGCAATTTCGGATGCTAGCTGTGTTTGGTAGATCATAGGTGATAAAATTAATTAGAACCTTAAAATCCTTGCTTGTCATATTTTGCCACGTGGATTAAATCGTTTGCGCCTCCTAAGGTTATCCGCTTAGGTCAGTTAAATTCTTGTAAATTCATTTAAATTTTTTGTCCCACACTCGACGGGTGAAGAAACTTTATGTGGTTTATTAGAGCCAACACAATAGGTTTAATGTGACTTCGATCACACAAGGCAATCTTTTGCATATCTGATTCCAATGATTCCAAGTCCTACCACGTCGCACGCATCTTCTTCCTCATGTGTTGTTAGTCTATTCTATGTAGTGGTCAGGCAAGAGTGTCGTTCGAGTGGTCAACCTTATCTTGGTAATACCGTCCTTCCAATCCACGTGTTCCCATTGTAATTGTTTGGTTGTCGTGTCCATCTTCCATTCCCACATCACCCGTTGGTTGTGTTGTCCTTATATGGTCTAACACGTCTCATTATTGAGTAGCAGTCGTTAGGTCTCATTACTATTGTGTGGTAGCCATTGTGTTGGTATTATTAGTCGCATGATTAGTCCACCATTCATATCCGTTACATCTACTCACTAGCCGTTGGAAATCAAGTCATTGAAATTCAAATTCAAAATTCAAAATTCACGATGTAGTTGGAGTGACAATCAAGCATAAAACAAACCAATTTTTTTTCAAATTAACAAATATTTTGCAGGAATCAATAAAAAGGTAAATTTGATAGAAATTAACATTAAATACAAAGCTTTGCAATAATATTTTTTGGTGACTTTCAGCAATTTTGTTCAAATTGTATAAAGTAAGTGCATGAGCGACAGATGGAATAAAGGGCCAAACAAAAGGTTATATAGCATAGACAATACAAAATAAGGATCGTCGAAGTCACCAAGAAGACCTCCATGAAATAAAGGCACACAATACAACTCTCTTTTATGCATTAATAGTTTTAACCCCGACCATCCTGCTATTAACCCCATGGCTCCTTCCAACTCACCCAACTCATCCTAATAAAATCTCACATATGAGGAAATGGGAAACCCCAATACAAGCAACCAAGGATTACAAGCATGTTTGACTCAACCAATGTCTAGTATGAACAATATGACATTAATGCTTGGGAAATTAATGAATAGACAAAACCAAAAAGCTCCTCCTTCCCCAAATAACTACCATAGAAAAAATGATAATGCGGATCAAGATACCAAGGAAGTTGATCAACAAGCAATATGGCCTATAGGTATCAATATTCCAAGTGTGGATATGCCTACCTTTGAGGGTGGAGATCCACATGATTGGATAGCAAAAATGGAGGGTATCTTACACCTATATCGTGTGCTTGAATATGAAAAAATTTCTTATGCCTCCTCCAAATTAGGTACTAAAGCTTACCAATGGTTCACTTGGAAACAACATCAACATATTCATCCCCTCTTATGGTCTGAATTCGAGAATATTTTCTCAAGAGATTTGATGAAGGTAGTTCATCTTCTTACATTGTTCGTTTATTAACACTTAAACAAACTAGGTCAGTCAGAGATTATGTTTCAAAATTCAGAAGTCTTCTTGCCTATACAGGAGATGTACAAACTGATATGGTGGTTTCGACATTTAGACATGGATTGAAAGAGAATATTCAAATTGAAGTAGACTTACATGATCCATAATTTTTGGATGATATTATAAGGTTTGCTAAGCTTGCTGAGAAAAGATGTAAAATTTGACATCTTTTAAACATGACTCCTATAATCGTCCTCAATATCGCAACAATCCCTTCCATAGAAATGACCAGCCATCAAGATATTATTGCTATAAATGTTTCAATAATCATCCAAAAGATCAAGCATGTGTACCTAGACAAAACTTTCAAATAGAATATGATAATAAGGAAGACGAAGAGGAAGTATAGGATATTAATCCACAAGAATCACCTATGGTTGAAGAACACAGATCATAATGAAACAATATTTGATGAAGACACTATGGCTATTTCAGTACATGCTCTTATGGGATTAACAACTCACCATACAATTAAGGTACCAGGATTTATTAGGCAGAAAAGGATAAATGTGTTGATCGATTCAGGTAGTACTCATAATTTTATTGACCTTAAAACTGCTAAGGCATTGAACTTACACATTCACTCCTCCAATCAAGATAAGTTTCAGGTTTTAGTTGCAAATGGAGGAAATGCTCAATGTATTGGTAGAACATCTTCAATTTTAATACAAATGAGAATTTATATTTGGCATGAAACTCTCTTTGTCATGAGTTTAGAGAATTCAAATGTCATTTTGGGAGTTGAATGGTTAGAACAATTGGACACTGTGAGTTTTAATTTCAGAAAACTATTTGTGGAATGGAAAGATTATCCGCCTCCAAGGAATTCTAACTCTGCCATCAAAGGTGGTGAGTTCTCACAGCATGGAAATTTTTTTAAGGAAAGGAGGTTATGGATTCATAGCTCAAATCAATTGTTTACAAATGCAAGCACAAGATATTCCTGAAATTCACTCAAAGGATATTCAAGATATTGTGGCTAACTATGATGAATTTTTCAAAGAACCAAAAGGGCTACCTCCAAAATGGTCCCATGATCATGCCATACGTCTTATCCTAGGAAGCCTTCCTCCTAATGTTTGTCCTTATCGCTACCCTCAACCTCAAAAAATAGAAATTGAAAAGATTGTCCAAGAACTCTTAGAACATGGAGTCATTCATCATAGCACTAGTCCTTATTCATAACTAGTGGTTTTGGCTCGTCCTAAGGATAACTCTTGGCATATGTGTCCGTATTTTGATCCCCTCAATAAATTCACCATCAAGGATAAATTCCCTATTCCTGTCATAGATGATTTATTAGATGAATTGCATGGTACAATTCATCATAGCACTAATCCTTATTTTTCACAAAATTGGATCTATGTTCTGGTTTTCATCAAATCAGATTAAGGGGTGAGGACATTCCCAAAACTGCCTTTCGTACTCATGAAGGTTATTATGAATTCTTAGTCATGCCTTTTGGTCTCACTAATGCCCCCTGTACATTCCAAAGTCTCATGAACCATGTCTTTCATCCATTTCTTCGCAAATTTGTCTTAGTCTTCTTCAATAACATTTTAGTATATAGTAAAACATGGAAGGATCATTTGATGCATGTGGGAAAGGTTCTTCATATATTACATAAGGAAAAAAAATTGTTAAACACTCCAAATGTTCTTTTGGTGTTCAAAAATTTGAATATTTGGGTTATATTGTTTCTCATGAAGGTGTTAAAGTGGATCCTAATAAAATTAAGGCCATTTAGGACTGGCCTTTACCTAAAACCATCAAGAAACTTCATAGTTTTTTGGGTCTTACCGATTACTATCGCAAGTTTGTTCATAATTACAGTAAAATTGTAGCCCCTCTCACAACTCTCACAAAAAATGATTATTTTAATTGGTCTGAAGCAACCACTCAAGCATTCATGGCACTTAAAGAAGCAATGTGTACTACTCCAGTTTTGGCAACCCTAGATTTTCACAAACCATTTGTGATTGAATGTGATGCCTCGAGAATAGGTATTGGGGCAGTACTAATGCAAGAAGGACATCCCTTGGCATTTGAGAGTAAGCAACTTTCGGGTAAGAATTTGGGAAGGTCCACATATGAGAAAGAAATGTTGGCTATTCTACATGCGGTTGAGAAATGGAGACACTACTTAATTAGTAGTCATTTTATCATAAAAACAGATCATAGTAGTCTTAAGAAATTTCTAGAACAATGATTTTATTATCCAGAGCAAAATAAGTGGTTAAAAAAATTATTGGGATATGATTTCGTTATTGAGTATAAGAAAGGGAAATAAAATGTGGCAACAGATGCATTATCTCATAAATATGAATATGAAGTGGTTATCAACACCGTTTCAAGTCCTTGTTCCCAATGGGTTTCTCAACTCTAAGAAGAATGGTTATCGAACACAAAAACTGCTCAAATAATTCAATATTTGATGCTAGGATCATCCAAGCATCCTCATTTTTCATATGATGACAAGGTATTAAGAAGAAAGAATTGCATTTACATTCCACACAATTCTAACATCAAATCTAGGATTCTTGAAGAATTGCATGCTTCTCCATCAGTAGGATATTCTGATTTTTTGAAGACATATATGTGGGTAAAACAATCCTTTTACTACAAAGGATTAAAATCTGAGGTCAAAATATTGGTGGCTGAATGTGAAGTATGTCAGTGCAATAAGGGTGAAATAATCAAATCTCCAGGACTTCTTCAACCACTACCAATTTCGTATCGCCAATGTGAACATATTTCAATGGATTTTATTGAAGGTCTTCCTAAATCGGAAGGTAAAACAGTAATTTTTGTGGTAGTGGATCACCTCTCCAAATATGCTGACTTCAATGCTCTACAACATCCATTCTCAGCAAGCAAAGTGGCTAAGGTATTTATGGACTCAATTTTCAAGTTGCATGGAATGCCCAAAAATATTGTAAGTGATCGTGATCCCATTTTTGCTAGCAATTTTTGGCGAGAATTATTTCGTCTAGTGGTACAAAGTTAAATATGTCTTCTGCATACCATCCTCAAACAGATGGCCAAACTAATAGTTAAAAAATGTCTGGGTACCTATCTAAGATGTTTTTCTCAAGATAAACAGTATCAATGGAGTCATTGGCTTTCATTAGCAGAATGGTGATACAACACTTTGTACCATTATTCCATCAAGATGTCCCCATTTGAAGCATTGTATGGAGTAAAACCACCAGTAATAGTAGATTATGTTCTAGTATCTTCCAAAGTGGCCTAAGTAGATTAATTCCAGCACCGACAGACAATGCTCAACATTCTCAAAGACAATTTGGTCCAAGCACAAAATCACATGAAGCAACAACAAGACTCACACCATTTTGAAAGATAATTTAATACAGATGATATGGTTTTCTTGCATTTGCAACCCTAAAAATAGTTGTCATTGAAGATCAAGACTAGTCATAAGTTGGCTCCAATATTTTATGGTCCTTACAAGATAGTGCGTCGCATAGGCGAAGTGGCATATCAACTAGAGCTTCCTCCCTCATCCCGTATACATCCAGTATTTCATGTTTCATGTCTCAAGAAGATGATAGGACAAAAAGTACACTCTCAGTAAAAACTTCCAATACTTGATGAAGGACGTATATATCTCTAGCTAGAAGCAATATTGCAAAGAAAATCACGTATTCTTCGATCTCGTCACATCAAAGAATTTCTAATCAAATGGTAGGACCTACGAGTAGAAGATGCTACATGGGAAATATAAAGTATCTTTGAGTCATTTCTAGCTTTGAGGACAAAGCTTTCCAAGGAGGGGAGCCATGTTACAACACCAATATAGCCAAGTCGGCTATATTTCCAAGTTTAACCTAATCATTGATTTATTGATATAAGTAGGAGTAGAATGATTTAATTTTTATTATCTTTTCATCTTGAATAATATTTGTGTAATCGCAAGGACTAAGCCCTCCTTAGTGGCGAAGGACTTAGCCCTCCTTAAGTGGCAAGAATATTAATTAATTTCATTCATTCGCATTGTATTCTTATTATCGTGGAATAAATCTGCTTCAAAGGAATTTGTGAAATGGAATCTAAAATTTTAGATTTTGGAGGGCCCGATCTCAAATTACTTCCCCATTCTATTGGAGGGCGGATCAAGACAAGGCAACACCAAAAATAATTCATATTTGAAAATTTTGGTTACAAAAGGTGGAAATTTGAAGGAAAATCACATAGTGGTGAGAAGAGGGACTCTCGACATATGGGACAACAATTTTTATATTCCATAAGCAACTTTATTATGTCAAGGATCAAGTGAAATGATGGAGGTGATCTAACAAGTCAAACTTCTAGGCCCAAAGAGATCCATTGGTGGTCAGATGGGATGAGGTGCAAAAAATATTTAGGGAAGGGACAATCATAGATCAACTCAAATAAAAGGATGACGATTTGCATAAAGTGATTGAGGACATTGATAACCAAGAGGAGATCTACTAGAAATAAAGAGCAAGAACCACTTGGTTACTAGAAAGTGATAGAAACGCCAACATTTTCCATCAAGTTGCTTGTGCTAGGAAACAGATGAATAAGATGGAAGATATTGAGGATGAGAATGGGATCTCCTTTGATACAATCACAAGTATGCATTTCAATTCAATGGATTATTTTACTAAATAGTTTAAGGAAGGTATGTTGTAAGATGAAGAGGCTCAAAAAGAAGTTCTTGTTGTCATATCCTCTATCATCTCTGAAGAACAAAATCAAACCCTGCTTAAACCCATTGATAGAGAGGAGCTAAGGAAGGTAGTATTTGGAATGAGTATGAACAAAAATATTTCTCTAGATAGGTATTTAAAGTTTTTTGGCCATCTTGTTCAATCTACAAATTTTCTATCATTGTTGCCCCATATACCATATGGAATGAGTTGGACAAGATGGTTAGAATTTCTTTATGAGGAGTAAAGGGAAAGAGGAAATGGGTATTAGTATACTGGGATAAAGTAAGGTAGCCTAAGGCAAAGGGAGGTTTGTACTGAAGGATATTGGATCTAAATAATAAAGCTTTACTAGAGATGAATCTTCTAGCCAACTTATTTATTCAACAAAGTTTTAACTAGTAAATACTTGAGATAGGTGAACCTTAATTAGTTGAGTCATTTTTCTTTAGATCGTACTAGGTCCCTAGTGTGGTAGACTCTAAACTTAGGATCTCAAGTAGTGAAATATGGATTATTTTAGAAATTAGGAAGAGGGGAGAAGACATGATATTGGAAAGGTTCCTAAGATCAATACCCACCTATCATCATTGAATTCCTATAACTACTAGTAAAAACAACTATGGAAAGTAAGGTTTAGATCAATATTAAAAGTTATTTCAACACCAATAAGCTGAGGTATTATACATTTAAGCATATTAAGAAGTTGGATGAGTGGCCAATTCTAATTTCTATGGAATTGACACCCATCATGACTAAAATCTTGGCAAAAAGATTTCTCACAGGTAGGGATGATGAGGATGAATTAGCTTGGGGATATGGGATCCTTGGAGTCTACACAGTCAAGGATGGATATACAAATATTCTTCTAGAACCTCCTCCTCACACATATTAGGTTGAGGATTGAAGAAAGATTTAGCAATTCAAGGGTTGGTTGAAAGTAAACTTCTTTACCTAGTAGTTCACACATAATGGAATTCTTTATTTTGATAATCTGAGACAAAGAAATAGGTGGCCCATCCTAGTGTGTTTTATGCTATAAAAGTGAGGAAACATCTAACCACCTAATGTTTGAGTGTCCATTCACGTGCTAGATCTAGGAGAGATGGTTTTTAGATTATAAAATCTGAGCCAACGGTGATCTAAACCGAATTAATATTTGGGAAATATGGAAGAGGGGTTGATTAAATTTGAAGCTCTTTGTACTGGGTAGAATCTTGTATTAAAATTTATTTGATGACAATTATGGTTGGAGAGTGATGGCATAATTTTTAGAGAAATTTTTTCATCCTTAGATTGTGTTTGGTAGGTCATTTGTAGCAAAGTCACAAAAACTATGGTAGTGTATGCTAAAGAGGAAACTTAGGCTAATATAGGAACAATGGAGAAGGAAGTTGAAGTGTAAGAGAGGCAAGACAAAGCTAGTTGAAAAAACAACACCAGAAGGCTAGATTAAAGTTAATAATGATGGATTTACAAAAGGCAATTTGGGTAGAGCTAGAATTAGAGTGGTTTGCAAGAATTATATTGGGACAATGCTCTATTGGGAATTGTAGGGCCTAGGCAAGGCCACAAACAATGAAGCAAAGGCCTTAACTTTCAAATTTTCTTCTATATAAGAAGTAATACAAGGCTATAAGAGGATAATAATATAATCAAATTCTCAAATCTTGGTAGGAGCTCTCATTGCATGAGGAGCTTTTATTTGGAGACATGGAGGTTGAAGATTATTTTCATCCAAATTAAGGAGTTGTGGAGGGAATTAGATGATAAGGAGTTGTGGAGGGAATTATATGATGTGATCTTTATTTATGTGGGTTGAAATATGAATACAATGGCATACTTCTTGGCTAAGATGGCTACTAAGAAGTAGGTAGGGATTCAATTGCATAATGGTATGGCTATTGAGGATGAGAGGATTAGGCAGTTTGGTGAGCAAATCTAGCATTTGGCTAATTTAGACAACCATTGCAAATAGATGGTTTAGAAAATTTAGTTCTTCGGATCTTGGGCTTTAGATTTATGGAAGTTTATTGGAAAGTTAAAATGAGGAAATAAGTGATCTTACTGGCTAAGGCTTGGAGGAGTCTCATTCCAACTTGTAAATAATCTTTGTTTTAATATAACTTCTTCAATTTATTTTTCAAAAAATAATGTCATTAAAAATATTTTTGATGTGTGGTGCTAAGATACAAACCCCACACTTGAGTTTTTTAGCATACAAATCATCTATAACCTGAGCTTTACCTATTGCTATTTTTTGGTAATTTGAGCAAGTTTGTAGGCAAATTTGAGTTGTCATTGATGTCAGAAAGAATGAAATTGATTGGTTCTAAAAGAGTTTCATAATGTCTTATGAAGCATGACCAAAAAGGTTTTTCATTAAAACCCTAATGGAGAAAATAAAAGTTTTCCATTAAAACCATTGAAGGAGAAAATAAAAGGTTTTCCATTAAAACCTTTGAAGGATAAAATAAAAGGTTTTTCATAAAAACCATTGGAAAATAATAATTTTATTATACTAAGGATGTTTAAAGTCAATTATAAATTAATTTTAAATTAATTTATTAGTTAATTTACTTAGCTTGAAAATTTATTTAAATTAATTATTAATTAATTAATTTATTAATTATAAATTAATGTAAGGTTAAAATCCTAGAGTGGGTTTTAGATTTGAAATTCAAAAATCCAATTCCAAAAAGCGCCAACGTGAGAAGGAATGTCAAGTCAAGTATATAAGGGGGAGCATCCACCTCATTAATATTCACCATGCCTAAGAAGATTGTGTGAGCATAGTAATTAGCATTGCGACCAAGGGAGAGATAAAACGTGATTTTTGCATGAGAAGATGAGGAGTGTTGAAGGTATAAGAGGAAGATATTTATCCTTCCTTCATGTGGTCCTTCATAGCCCACGCGGTGAGTGCCCAAGCGTCGAGCACTTAGGCTAGAGGAGACGACGGATCGAGTCACGCCGAATCCCCTTTTTGTGGGGAGTACAAAGTATGCAGAATATTTGACTCCGAAATTTTTGAAAGTTTAGTTGGGCAATTTAAAAATTAATTTTGCATGTGTATTATTTGGTTCTAAGGTTGCAAGGGAGTTATAAGTTTTGGCAAAATTAAAATTTTAATATTGTTTGCTCAAAGGTTTTTTGTGGAGTGAAAAGTGTTTGGTTGATATTCTATAGTGTTGAATATTATTAAGAGTGGTTAATATCCTATGGTGGTGGATATTATTTTAAGAGTGGTTGATATATTAGGGTGTTGGTCACTATTCTAATATTGGAGTTGATAAGGTATTCCAAGTATTTTGTTATGTATGATTTGTTGAGTGTAATTAAAAAAAAGGAAGAAATAAAGCATTGATTATATTTTGGTCCAAGGAATATCTTTAATGAAATATTGGAATAATATTTTGTCTTCTAACCTTCTTGATTTTGGCAAAGAAGTGTTTATGGTTGTGGCAAATTTATGAGGTTTATTCCTTATCATCAAGAAAAAGGTATGAACACATTCTTCCGTAGTTAAGTTGATTGGTTAGTTTTCTGAAAAATAAGTTTAGAGTGAAAAGGACTTGATTAGGGTTTCCTTATTAAGTATGTTTGAGTTAATGCTTCAAGGTTTTTTGGAATAAAGAGTTGTTAATTGAAACCTTGGTTGATTAACATTGTTGTTGAATCCATTAATGGTGTAAAGAACTTGAACTAGGGTTTGAGTATCATTTCTATAAGCATTGTTGTTGAAGCAATTGATGGTATAAAGAACTTGAACTAGGGTTTGAATATCATTGCTATAAGCATTGTTTTTGAAGTGAGTTGTTGAGCAAAGAACTTGATCTAGGGTTTGAAAAGATCATAAGTATCATTGTTATGTGAGATTTATTGTTGAGCATTGTTGGGAATATTTTGAGTTGCTATTTACATACTTGGACTAGGGTTTGTGAGAAAGGAGTGTTTCATTGAGTGATTGGTTGAGAAGAGTTGGTTGAGCCTAGTCAAGTGGATGTGTGAAGTGATTGTTCAAGTTTCATAAAACAAACTATTCTATATTCTGAATTGAGTTGAGAAAGTGATTGAGCATTGAGTTGATTTTGAAACATATTGAGTCTCTAACAATTCTCCTTATGTTTCTAAGAGAGTGATTGAAAGTGATTGAGCATTGTGATGAGTATAGAGCATATCGAGTCTCTAACAATTCTCTTTATGTTTCTATGAGTTTTGGACAAGTTCTGTGTGGACTTGTTGAGAAAATTTGGACAAGTTCTGTGTGGACTTGTTGAGAAAATTTGGACAAGTTCTGTGTGGATTTGTTGACCAGATTTGGACAAGTTCTATGTGGACTTGTTGAGCAGATTTAGACAAGTTTTGTGTGGACTTGTTGAGTAGAGTTGGAAAAACTCTATGTGGACTTGTTGAGCATATTTAGACAAGTTCTGTGTGGACTTGTTGAGCAGATTTGAACAAGTTCTGTGGACTTGTTGAGCAGATTGGACAAGTTCTGTGTGGACTTGTTGAGCAGATTGAACAAGTTCTAAGTGGACTTTTTGAGGAGATTGGACAAGTTTTGAGTGGGCTTGTTGAGCAGATTGGACAAGTTCTATGTGGATTTGTTGAGAAAATTGGACAAGTTCTGAGTGGACTTGTTGAGCAGATTGGAAAAGTTCTATGTGGACTTGTTGAGCAGATTGAACAAGTTCTATGTGGACTTGTTGAGAAGATTGGACAAGTTCTAAGTGGACTTGTTAAGCAGATTTAAGATAGTTCTGAGTGGACTTGTTGAGCATATTTAAGAAATTCTTGAGTGAACTTGTTGAGCATATTTAAGCAAGTTCTGAGTGGACTTGTTGAGCAGATTTGAGGATAGAATTTGGTACAAATTTGAGGATAGATTTGTGCTAGACCAGAGATAGAGATCAAGGATATATTGTGCTAGACCTAAGTACTATGTTTAGTGTAGATTTGAGAGTAGAGTTTGGTGTAGATTTGAGGACATGTTTGTGCCATACCAAAGATAGAGATTGAGTAGATTTGTGCTAGATCGAAGGACTATGTTTAGTACAAATTTGAGACAGAGCTTTGGAGGTGACAGAGCAGAGAGGACAATAGTCTCCAATGGATAGAGATCCATCATCCAGGGTAGTGAGTACAGGTATTCTGAGTGGGGACAAGAGTCTTCAGTGGAGAGAGATCCACAAGCTAGTGTAGTGGAGGCAGTAGTCTTCTAGAGGATCACCAACCAAAGCAGAGGAGAAGGAGTTCTCCTATGGATAGAGATCCATGAACAAGATTAGGGGATTGGTGTCTCCTTTGGATAGAGTTCCATAAACATTGTAATAGGGAAAGGATTCCCAAGAGATTGATTGAGAAAGTTTTAGTGAAATATTTTCTCTATGGAGTAGCCCACATTAGGTGAACCACGTAAAATTGGTGTCTCATATGTATGTGATGTTTTGTGCATTGCTTTGGTTTCTACTTGTTGATATTGCCATTGATATATTGGATAATATTGATTGTGATAAGAAAATTAAAAAGTGGTCTTATACTGTTCACCCCCACTCTCAGTATAAGCTTGTGTTCTTCACTATTTTCTTAATGCCTCCACATCTTTTAGAGAAAATTTTCTCACTTGTGTTAATTATAGGAGGGGTATATTTTTCTTGGTTTCTCTCATATAATTGTTTAGCATATTGCAACCATTTTTTGCTTGTGATATTGTTTTTTGTGTTCCTTTTGCTTTGTTGTAGCTCTTTCCAAAATTGACTTAGTTTATGGTTTGTAAGATATATCAACTTTTTTTGCCCTGCTCTTATGTATTCTTCTTTTTTTATTTTCATGAGTTGTTGGGAAGCATTTATGTTTTCTTTTCCTAGGTTTTAAATTTTTGCATTATTCCAAGGTTTCATTGATTATATCCATTAGTTTACTGTTGTCAAAAATATATTTTTAAAAAATATATCAACTCTTTTTGTCTTGCTCTTATGTATTCTTCCTTTTCTATTTTCACGAGCTATTGGGAAGCTTTCATGTTTTCTTTTCCTAAGTTTTAAATGTTTGCATGATTCCAAGGTCTCATTGATTATATCCACCAGTTTACTGCTATCAAAATTATAATTTAAAAAAATATTTGTCCTCTTTCTTTCCTCTCTTTAAATAATCTTTTTGAGTGATGTTTTGATTTTTTTCTAATTTTTCTTTGTCATAGAGATATTTCTTGTTGTATTTCCTTCAATTAATTGAAGATGTTCTTCTTATCCACTTTATTGCATTTGGATCTTTATGTATATTGGATTATGATAAGATTTTAGCTCCATGGGAACTACTTCAATTTCTAGATCTTTTATCCTTGAATTAGAAGTTTGTGAGCAAATAGTATAATCAACTACACTTTGTCCATTATATTTTCAACAAGTATATTTTCTAAATTTTTGCCACATGTTTATGTCATTGCATATGATCAATCTCTCTATGCTACATAGTTTAATAAGTTCTTCTCCATAATGTGTGATGGGTCTTTGACTATCATTTGAGGACCTTAACCAATGGTGATCCATTTTTTTCTAGCCATAATATATTATCATCTATGACTTCATTGGTCCTTAAAGAGCTTTCTTGTCTATTTGTTGTATTGGTATTAAACCCACTAAAACCACCTCTCCAAGCTTGTTATATTTTATGACATCTTTTTCCAATACTATATATGGATCCTCATGATCTAAGCCATGTTTCTTATAAAACTTTGATTGTTGTGGAGAAAAATAACAAGTTACAATGCTAATAAATTTATCATTACTATGATTCTAATTTTTTTTTTTATCTTGGTTGGTGTGAGAAACCCTTATGACCGACACTCAGGACGGGGCATCCCCATCCCTACCATGACCTCCCATAAGGGCGAGAGCTAAAATTATCAAATATATGAATCTATTTCATATATATTATTTATTTGTTTATTTGTTTTTCAACCTGTATGAGTCTACCCCAAAACTCTTTTATTAGTATTATTACTCCTCCATGTCTTTTATTGGTATTATCTTAACTAATTAAATTCTTATATTTTTAAGAGACCAAGATTCAAATATTTTCAAACAACATATGCATAATCGTCAAATGTTGTAATATGGGCAAGGTTCATTTCAATCCCACATAGCCTATTAAAAAAATCATTAAAAATTTATATTTTTAAAAATAGAAATTTAATTGCCAATGGATCCTTGCTTCAATGCTTAGGACAAATAATTGATGTAGCCCACACCAAGGTTCAAATCACGATGACACCAAATAACTCAATTTGACTAACTCTATGTAAAAGGAAAAAAAGGGCAACCCTTTCAAAATCCTACTTAAAAAAAAATAGAAATTTAATTTTAATTTTTACCATCTATTAAGTTAGCATCTTACCAAATATCACTAAAAATGGTTAAGATTCATCAATAACTTCAAATTTAATTAGGATTTTGCCATTACCATTTTAACATCTATAGAGTAAATTTTGTGAGGATTTTGCCATCACTATTTTAACATATATAGAGTTGGTAATATGGACATAATTATCAAAAACCACAACAAAATGTTAATATCTTCAAACCCATAGCTCTCATTTAGATGATACTTAGTGTTATGAAAAATAATAATTGTTTTCAAAAGTTTCTAAGAGATGTTTGGATATATTTTTAAGAGAGAGATAATTTTCAAATACTCTTTTTATAAATTTTTAATTTGATCATATGTTCTTTAAAATAAAATCATGTAGGGGGACAATGCAACGGTTTGGGGTTTGGCTCTTCTTCGAGAGGTCCAAGGTTCAAACCGCGGTGTGTGTGTATGGGGGTTGTATGTTAGTCCTCTATTGATAATTTTAGCTCTCAGTCTTACAAGAGGTCATGGCTAGGATGGGAATGATCAACCCTAAGCATTAGTCATAGGGGTTTCTCACACTAAACAAATAAAAAAAGTCATTAACTTTTTATATACAATTTTTTTTAATAACGCATAATGTATTAAGATAATACTAAAATGTTTAAATCTTTGTTATTGAGAATGTACAAAAGCATCAAGATAATAATAAGAATAGTTAAATTAGTTGTTATTACACTTTAAGAGCTTATTATTAGTAGAGTAAGTAAGAGTTTGCAAGATAAAAGGATTATAGAGCATGGTTATGTTTATGCAACTTTATCCATATTTTGGTCCTTGCATAGATGAGCTTAAGGAAACTATGTCAAATAACATGCACATAAATCATTGCTTGCTATATAAAATGTATTGTTATTATTTTATTTATAAATGTTATAATTTTGAATTATCACTAAAATAAAGATTTACAAAAGCAATTATATATCTTAGTATCATTTTGTGATCCACATAGTTTCCATGTAGATTTTAAAAAGTAGAAAATGTTGATTTTAACACTTCAAAATAAGAGGTTGAATAAGTTTTATTTATGTTTAAATATTAGGGAGCTAATATGGTATTATTATATATGTATATCTAGGTCCTTTTCTCTAGACCACACCTTATTTTATCGTCAAATAATGAATCTAGACTAAGTAAAGGATATGTTGCCATCACCACTCTTGATAAATAGTGGTGTCAACTTTAATTTCAAGATATCCAAATAAACACTCATTGAATTCAATTGCTTGTAACACCTTCTCTCCTATATAATATTGAGACATGAGAGACTTACCTCAAGAAAGCAAATTGAAGTCAAATAAAATGAGTGTTTGTCTCAATTGTGCTTTAGGATATCCATGTCAAAAGATTAATTCCTCAATAGATCACTATTTCTAGGTTGGGATAGCTCCATTCATTATAATTCTGATCTTTAATTCATTATAATTGTGATCTTTCAAGTGTTGGATGCTATACACAAGCTTAGATGGATGACTAATTATTCAATTGATTACTTTGGGCATCCTTGTTAAGCATTTGAATCCTCTATGCAATTAACACATCATGAAATCTTACTGTGGATGATATACCATGATCTCTACCCTACTTGGTTTAATAAATTATGATATAATAGACTACCTCCACATAATGTTTAATTGATACATTTTTTAAGAGATATTAATAGTGTTATTAGGGATGATATTTTTTGAGATTATCTAAAATCCAAATGGTTGGATCCTAAAGGATTATAATACATATATTCACTTTAAGTATGGAATCATCCAATTCCTAGGATAAATTTAGCTATAATCACCTTTGTAGTTTGAGGTTCTTATTATCATAATTTAGATTTTGTTCACATAACCTCCACATAGGGACC
This sequence comes from Wollemia nobilis, assembly GCA_028583015.1. NCBI lineage: Eukaryota > Viridiplantae > Streptophyta > Pinopsida > Araucariales > Araucariaceae > Wollemia > Wollemia nobilis. The sequence goes on along the minus strand of JAQPPZ010000676.1, from coordinate 10,899,256 downwards.
AATCACCATACTCCTAAGATGTATCATGTCAAATTTATTTTGTAGAACTAGAAATTAAATTTTATTTTGTAATTAGATACTCTTAGTACTATGATATTATGAGGTGATTATTTTGCATATTTAAGGATTAGAAAAAATACATTCTAATTTTTATAAAATATGAAGGTAAAAGATGTTTAATATTGTTTCATGTCTAGTCAAAGACTTTGTCTCTAAATTACTTTTTAATAGGAATACTTATTTCAGTCATCCATTCCTTATTTAGGATCGAGTAGGAAGAAACCTTATAGTAGGCTTGTAGATATACTGGATAGATTCACAATACATTGAAGTATGACATATTCTTGCATGTCTTCTTGATTGTATATTTCATTTATATTTTTATTTGGAATTTGTAAAAGTTTTAGTTGTACTTTGCATGCTCTACATTATATCTTGCATTTTCATAGGTCAATATTGACTTTTAATGGATATTAATATTATTATAGGATACATTACTATATAGAATTTATGAATTGGAGTCTTTCAACCATGTTTAAGAGGTTACTTTTCAACCACCCCCTCCATCCAATATTGGGCCCCAAAGCACCTTCTTTATTTTATCAAGCAAGAGAATGTGACTAAATATGTTGATGATAGTTTTTCACTTAAACCCTAAAATGTTTGTAGTAATGTATTGTAAATCAATGATAATGTTACTAAAAACTTTCCTCAATTTTGTTATACTTACCAACTCTCCAATTAGCTTTTCATAGCATGATAGGATTAATTTAAACTCCATGGCCTCATTTACTAAAGGACGACATAAAAAATAGTGCCTTAAATAATTTGTAGATGTTGTTCAAAGGTATTATGGTCACATCCTTATTACCTTTGATTTTTCATTCCTTTTTATTTTGAGAGAGCTCTACATAAATGCCTCAACGAGAATAATGAAGACATAAGAATCTATGAATTCACACTACCAAAGCCCATAATATGATTCAAATTCTTTAGTTATTGATCCATTAATCAAAATAGAATATTTCAAATTGTTGTAACAAAATCTAATCCATTTACACCAACCTTGATCAAAAATATTTTTTGAGAACATGTTGAAAACTACAAAAAAATCATATATTTTGTTTATGTCTCATTTTACAAGTACATGTGTTTTTTCATGGATTCAAGTGAATGGATAGCATCTTGAGAAATAGTTATACCATCAAGTATTTGATTAACATGAGAAAACAAAAATGTTCTTTTGAGATAATCCATTTTATAGAATAACTTTTATTTTTATGGAAAACACCCCTTTTGGGTGTCACTTTCAGGTAAGTCCCAAGGAGGTAGGGGTATCTATTCCACAAAAAAACACTCAAGGCTCGCACTTGGCCTTCCCCCTTTGGCACACTCAAAGAGCATACCTAAAACAACAAAAACACAAACAACAAATAATAACAATAAAACATAAAAAACACAAAAAAAATAAAAAACATAAAACACAAAACACAAAAAAATAACAAAAATAATAAAACAATGAAAAACAACACAAATAACACAAAAATAAAACACAACAAAAACAACATAAACACACACACACACCAAAAAATTAAATTGTAGAAAAAACATACTACATCTTTGGCCAATCCAAGCCAACAGGCCTTTTAGCCAAGATTCAACAAAGGAAACATAAGAATGATCTTTCTAAGTTGGGGTACTAAAATACCCTAACTAAACCAAAGAGAAGCTAATACAAAGAAAAAAGGAACTGGGTACCTCTAGTACTAGAACCATCTAGAGAAAGGATAGATATAAGAACATCCCTAATTTGCAAAGCCCACCATCTAGGAGGGTGGCCATAGCAAGTAAGATCAACTTTGTCCAACACCCAATTAGCTAAAGCATCAACAATCCTGTTTTGATAGACTCCCTTTGAGTCCTCTAATATTCCAAGTGATGATCTTCATTAATAACGGGGCTAAGTGATGATCACCTTTTTTTACCATATGATGTTGATTAGTCTTGCGACCTACCTTTTGGTTAGTGTCCATCTTCATTTTTTGGCCTATTTCTTGTCTTACCCAAATTGAATCTACGATAGATTCTAACCCTAAAGTATGTGTATACGAAATCAAATAAATTCTCCAACGACACTTTAAAAATAACTTCTTATTCAAAAGTATGATGAAGGTAATCATGACATGCTACTACTCAATGGTATCCATAAAAATAAGGTATTTTTAATATTTGAGTGTTGATTGTTAAATCAATTGAAACCATTAGGGATAACATCTCTTGGTTCCTAGGAAATCATAATATTATTAGGAGTTGGGATGCATATTTTTTAATTTGTAGAAAATACCCAAATTGGGATGTCGCTTTCAGGTAAGTCCCAAGGAAGTAGGGGTATCTATTATGTCAAAATTGGCCAAGGCTCATACCTGGCCTGCCCCCTTCGATACATTTAAATAGCATACCTAAAACAACAAAAACACGAACAAACAAACACAAAAAACACAACAAAAGACAACAAAAAACATAAAATAAACACAAAAATGCAAAAAACAATAAACAACAACAAAACTCAAAACACACACACACACACACACAAAAACCACAAAAACAACAAAATAACACAAACACAAAAAAAAACACAAAACACGAAGAAACTACAAAAACACTAAAAACAACACATAAAAAACAAAACAAAACAAAGCAAAAACAATACAAAAAAACACACAAAAAACTAAAAAGAAGAAAAAAATAGAATACAACTTCGGCCTTTCTAGGCCAAAGACATTTTAGGCAAGACTAAATAGAGGAAACATAAGAATGAACTGTTTGAGCTAGGGAACTAAAATACCCTGACCAAACCAAAGAGAAGCAAACACAAAGTAAAAAGGAACTAGGTACCTCTAGTACTAGAGCCATCCAGATAAAGGATAGAAAGAAGAACTTCCCTTATTTGTGAAGCCCACCATCTGGGAAGGTGGTCATAATAAGTAAGATCACCTTTGTCCAATGCCCAATTAGCTAAAGCATCAACACTCCTATTCTATTATCTGAATACATGATTGTATTCAACTTTCCAAAAGCCCATATGGATTAATTGAATCTTCTCAATAATTCTTTTTATTCTTCAATCAACATTATGATTCTTAGGAGTATTCAATAGATTAATCATGACTTGAGAGTTAGATTCAACCAACACCTTTTTCCATCCAACCTTAGCAGCTTCTCGAAGGCCTCTAAGGATACCATACCCCTTAGCAAGGTTATTGAAAAGGATACCCAAATTCTCAGTAAAAGTGAAAACCAGGGAACCATTTGAAAGTCTAGCAATTCCTCTTGCACTAGATTTTCTAGGGTTCCCCCTAAAGGCTTCATCAGTATTGACTTTTCCAAAATTCTTAAGAGGCTGCCAATTTCTTGTTCTATCCATATTTTGATTACTCACATTCCCTTTAAATTGGTTGCCCTTAAAAGAGTTAATCTTCAATCTTTGCATCACTTGATCTCATCTTTGGTGGGATTTTTAGGGATGATTAAGGAGTTGTTAGGCTGATTCAAATAAGTTGGAAATGGTATTTTGCCAGATATAATGAATGTCTTTCCTTTCCTAATTGAAAATTTGGTTGTTTATTTCCTTCTAGATATTCCAAGGTAGAATGGTAGAACCCATCCAAACTAACTACCTAATAAAATGATCAACACCCTCCTATTTAGGCCAATCCCTCCAAATTTGTTCAAAAGTAAAAAAATTGGACCACTATAAGCCTAGTAAGATGGTCATTCTCCTCCATAGCTCAAAGGCTAAGGTACACTCAATAAAAATATGGCTATGAGTTTTTACATTTTGTCCACATATTTCGTATCTAAACGGGCCATGAAAACCATGTTTCATAAGTTTCTCACCAATTAGCACCTTGCAATGCAATAAAAACCAAGTAAAAAAACTCACCTTAGGCCAGAGCTTTTGAGCCCACAACTAAGTAAATATATCATATTATTGGTTGGGATTATTATGGTATAAGGCCAAATAACATTGAGCAACTGAATACTCACCCTTAATAGTGTTGTTCCATCCAAAACAAACTTTAACATGGGACCAAGAGAGAGAGATCTCATATGAAGGATGCTTTGGATATCTTTTATTTGCCTTGTTGGCATTTGAATAGGCCAGTCCTCAACAAGGATCAAATATCTACCAATATCTAAATTACCAGTATGGTACCGACAGTAATTAGCTACCTTTATCCAGTTAGCTTGGTGAAGCTCCTCCATCCAAGACCTGCAATCAAGAAACTAAGTAATCAAAGGCTAGTGACCATCTCAAGAATCTATCAAAAAATTTACCTATTGACCATTATGAATGATCTAAAATAAATTTTTCTTTATCAAATTCTCACCAGTATTAAGAACCACTAAAATGAAAGAACCTTTGGTAGGCAATTGATACCGAACAAGATTCTTGGTCCAAAGAGCATTGGGGTTATGAAAAATCCTCCAATACAATTTAGCAGCTAAAACCTTATTCTTATTAATAACATATTGAAATCCTAACCTCCATTATTGGGAAGGCATAAAGTATCCCATTTCATCAAGGCCCATTTTATTTTCTTCTTAGTACCACTCTAGAGGAATCAATGGTTTATTCGATCTAATTCCTGAAAAACTACCTTTGGGATATTCAAAACAATAGAAACATAAATAGGTATAGCTTGAAGGACTAATTTTACCAAGGTAATTCTGCCCCCAAATAAAAGCCACCTATTGGTCCACTTTCCAATTTTCTTCTTAACTCTATCCAACAACCAATTCTAGTCTTTTTTTTCGTCTTTGAATATTGATAGGAATGCCTAAATAAGTGATCGAAAGGGAGGTATTCTTGTATCTTAATTTATCTAGGACCATGGATTCTTGTCTGGGTGAGTAGTGAACGAAAATGATTTTATATTTATCTTCATTGATCAATTTTCTAGTAGCATTAGAAAAACAACTAATGATTTTCTTAATTTAGAAGATTCCTTAATTGCAACTTTATCTAACAGAGTAGAGTCATCATCAAATTGAAGATGAGAGATAGGCCTAACTCCATGAGCAATGGGAACTCCCTCAAGGATTTTGTTTTCTTAGTTTTTGGTTACAGTCCTACCTAAGCATTCAACAAGAATGATGAATAAATAAGGGGAGAGGGGGTCACCTTGCCTAATACCTCTAGAAGCTAGGAACAACTATAAATGCCTACCATTGATAAAAATTGAGTAGGACACCGAAGAGATGCATCCCATAATCTAGTCCATCCAATCCTGAGAGTTGCCAAATTGCCTCAAAACTTTCACAAGGAAGTGCCAATCCACTCGGTCATAAGCTTTGGATAAGTCTAAACAAATGAACATGGATTGATATTTTTGCATTTCCATGGAATGGATGGCTTCCTGAGAAAGAACTATCTCATCCAGTATTTGTCACCCTTCCACATAGCCCCCTTGTCCAGGGAAAATAATCTTATGCAAAAGAGACTTCAACCTTTTTACCATGATCTTTGTAATGATTTTGAGAAGAACATTACATAAATATATAGGTCTAAAAGCTAAGATATGTTATACCTCTTGAGCTTTTGTGACTAGAGCTATATAAGTTTAATTAAAAATCTTCAAAATTTCTTTGGCTTTCCTGGCTTCTTCCACCAACTCTAATAAATCAACATGAAGGATGTCCCAAAAATCTTGGTAGAACTCAATGGAAAAACCATCAAGACCTAGGGTTTTTCCTTTTTATATTTTAAAACCCACCTATTGAAGCTCATTGATAGTAACTGGATCAATCAAAATAGAGCTCTCCTCATAAGTGATAAGAGTAGGGATTGCTTGAAGAACATTTTGTTGAGAAGCTTAGTCAAGAGGTGTAATAGCAAATAGACTGAAAAGTAATTGACAAAAACAAAGTTCATGCCATCCCAAGTGTAGACAACGTCTCCAAAATCTAATTTCAAGGAAGAAATAAAGTTGTGAGATTTTTGAGCTAGAAGATATTTGTGGAAGAAATCTATGTTTCGATCTCCTTCTTTGAGCCATTGGATCCTAGATTTTTTCTTCCATAAGATTTTTTCTCTTTTTTGCCATTCCTCTAACTGAGCTATGAGTCTAACTTCATATGTACTTCTACTCTCTATGAGGCCATCTAAACATATTTTATTATTCAAAACTGAGCAATCACTTCATATTTTTTTGTTAGACATCACCAAACTCCTTCCAATTCCAAATCTTGATTTTGTATTTAATGCATTGCAACATTTTGGAAAAACAGAACGTCTTAGTCTCATACCTTGGTTTAACTTCCTTCCACCATTGTTGCACCCTGGGTTTAAAGGAACTGTCTCTAAGCCACATTAACTGAAATTGAAAAGGCAAGAAACTCACATTGGTTTTCCACATTTCCACTATGACTAGCCAGTGATCCAAACTAGCATTGTTAAGAGTCTTCACCTTAGGAATGTGACCATGGATTAAGAAATCATCAGAGAACAAGAACCTATCCAATCTCTCAATGATACAAGCTAAGCCTTTCCTTTTGTTAAACCAAGTCATAAGGCCATTATCTGTCTGGATGTCCACAAGATAAAGGTATGTAATATATTCACTCATGAGGTCAGTGCTCTTGTCCAAATTTCTATTTTTCCCCATTTTCTTATCCGAAGAGAGGATGGTATTGAAATCCCATCCGATCAAGATTCAAGCTTTAGGAAAATGAGAGATAATATAAATATTATCCTTCCATTGTCTTCTCTTTTTCTCTAAAGTAGTCGAAGCATAAACAATTATGCAGACATTAAATTGGTTAGAACGTCTACTTTAAATAGCTATAGCTAAAAGACCCCAGTTGCCAACCATATGGGTCCCTCAATAAAACATTTGCTATATCCTTCAGATTTGCAAAGTTAAACAACAAAACATTATTAGGCAAAACCACCACTGCTTCCCTACCCTAGAAGTTTCTATTTATCCCGAACCCACTTCCTTATTGTATCTAAATCCGATATGTTGCCCAAAAATTTCCCGACCAAAGAATTTTTTCCTTTCTAAATCACTTTGTCAGCCAAAATTTTTGGGACCTTAAGAGTAAAACCCTTTTCATCCCGATCCGGAGACAAAACAAATCCCTCTTCTTATGAATTTTGACCTCTCTTCAAAACTTGTGCCCAAGAAGCGCCTCCCTTTGACCTTTTTGTTGCTGCCAAATTTGGATCTAGTGCTCCTGGATCCAAAGGGTTAAAATTTCTCCTGTTCGCATCCTTAGGAGATTCTACCACAACAAAACCCTTATCTATTACCTTTTTTACTCCTTCAAAATACTTGTATACCCCATCCTTTCTCCTCCAAGGCTTCCTTTGGCAGAAAATCACTACTGACATTACCTTCTTACGTAGATGAGGTTTCCCCTTCTTAAAAGTGGCCTTTACCATATTACCAATGTATGCAGTTGATAACCTTTAAACCTAAGGTTTTTCGGGCTCAAATATTTTTTTAATTTATATTATATTATTATTTTAACCATTTTTCTCTTTGGGATTTAAACCTTAATTAAACCTTACTTAAGAAAAATGGATACATAGATGTAGATAAAATAAAGAGAAATGAAGAATTTTTTTTAAAATCCACAATGTCATAGTAAGCAATATAGAATGATCCTTAAGATGTTGTTTATCCAATATATGTTGATCCAACTCAACTTCATGTATTGATGTACAATTTTACCAAAAAAAAAAAAAACCTTCTATTTAGAGAAAGTTTTTGTGATTGGGCCATTAAAGTTGTACACCATATTTATATATATATATATTCAAACCATATTTAAATTATTTTATTATTTTTAATTAAAATAACTAAATAAAATTTAACTAAATTTAAAAAAAATGTTAATAACATTGAAAAATACAATATAATCATATGAACACAAAATTTTAATTAAATTAACAAATATAATTTAACTATTTTTTTTATTTGATTAGTGTGAGAAATCCCTATAACCAATGCACAAGGCTGAGCAGTCTCCTCCCAACCATGACCCCTCGTAAAGTCAAGAGCTATACTTATCAATAGGAAATTTAATACACAACTACCACACACCCACCCTCTCACACACTCGCCCATGTTGCGGTTTGAACCTTGGACCTCCCGAAGAAGAGCCAAAGCCCGAACCATTGAGCTCTCCTCGTAGGACATTTTAACTAAAATTTTAATTAAATGACATTAGCTCAATTGGTTAGATTATTCAATATTAAGGAGGAGATCAAGGTTTAAATCTTGCACTATCCTTCTGGACAATTTAACTAAAATTTTAATTAAATGGCATTAGCTCAATTGGTTAGATTCTTCAATATCAAGGAGGAGATCAAGGTTTAAATCTTGCCAAGTGATACATGGATAATATTCAAACTTTGTTTGGGTAAAGGTAGTAGATCGACTACTTTGTTTGGGTAGAGGTAGTAGATCGACTACTTTGTTTGGGTAGAGGTAGTAGATCGACTGGTTTGACTTGAGTGTTTGTGATGCAGGAGCATCCGGCGATAGTAGAGCAATCTTGCATCCTCCAAATTTTTTTTTCTAAGTTCTCTAAGTACTTTGCATTTTGATTTATTTCAGTTTTTCCCAAGGGGGAAGTTTCGTAAAGCAAGGGGGAGGGGTCACGAAATCGCGACCTCAAAAGCTGTAACAAGGCATAGGCGAGTTTTGTCACGATATCGCGACGATTTTTTTTCAAAGCTAAGGCAGGCGGAGAACAATGCAGAAGGCAAGGCAGTTTGTCACGATTTCACGACGCGAAATCGTGACAGAATTTAAAAGCTAAGGCGGGCGCAGTTTGGTCGCGATATCGCGACGTCGCGATGTCGCGACGTTTTTGCGGACCGAGGCGCAGGGGCAGTTTGGGTCGCGATATCGCGACATGTCGCGGTATCGCGGCGTTTTTGCGGACCGAGGCGCAGGGGGCAGTTTGGGTCGCGATATCGCGACATGTCGCGGTATCGCGACGTTTTTGCGGACCGTGGCGAAGGGGGCAGTTTGGGTCGCGATATCGCGACATGTCGCGGTATCGCGGCCAAGAAAAGGTCAAGCCAAAGTAGACACGCGGACGGCCAGGCAAGGCCGAAATTGACACGTGGCTGCCACGTGTGTTAAAAGCGACGCAACCAGTTGGAGGTAAAGTTGAATTTGACATGCGAAAGCATACATGTATTAAGTCAAAGATGAGGGCCACGTAAATTGAAAAGAGAGATGTCGGCCACGCATTTTTTTTTTTATTTCTGGCAAAACAACAATTACAGATGATGGACTTTATGGATGAGACAGCGGTGCAGAAGAACAGTCAGACCAAAACGACGGGTGCAGGTTAAGGGAGGTCTTTAATGCAAGCTTCATGGTGGATCGGGCAGTTGCCCATTTATGGCAGAAAAATTTGAAAACTCGACCGGGGGGAAAACGAATTTGAAATTTTGTTAGGCGGGGGCATTAATTGCCTAGAGGATCGAGGCCTCGATAAAAACTCGTGAATTGTAAGGGAATGGGGATGGTGAGTTCGGGATTGAGAGGGAAAAGAAATATGCCTGGAAACGGTAATGTAAGACTGTGTTAAGCTATTTTCAAAAAATTAATTGAAAGTTCTGTTGTGTGAATCTCGGCTTGCCATCAAGTGGTATCAGAGCGGGAGCTCCTGAGCGTGTAACAGATCATCGAAAGAGAGGCAGTTACACCAGGATCTATGGAAGGATTTGTAAGGGAAGAAAGAAAAATGCCTCCACGAAGAAACCATGGTGGAGTAGGAAATGTGGTGCCGGCCGAAGACTTCCGAGCCTTGCAGAGACAAGTTCAAGCCCTGCAAGAAGAGCTACGCAGAAGGCACGAGCCCGAAAGGGATGAGGGAAGTGAAGACGAAGTTGATGAAGAAGAAGACCAGTTTGAGGAAGAAGAAGAGGTTGTGGATCCTGCACAAGCCAGGTTGTACAAGGCCATCTCTCAGATTGGAAAGCAACCAAAGATGGAGGTTTCTACATACTCGGGAAACCTAAATCCAGAAGAGGTGATTGACTGGATAAATGATTTAGAAGAATATTTCGAATATGAGGAGGTTGAAGACCCTAATCGGGTCAGATTTGCTAAGACCAAGTTGAAGGGTCATGCCAGCATTTGGTGGAGGGGAATACAGTTGGAGAGGAACAGAAGAGGGAAGGAGAAAATAACAAGATGGGATAGAATGGTGGAAAGGCTGAAAAGACAGTTTATTTCGACAGATTACGAGTTGGATCTGCTAAGGAAAATGCAGAGTTTGAGACAGACAAACAAAACTGTCCAAGAATACACCGAGGAGTTTTACAAGATCTCTATTAGAACTGGACATTTAGAGGCAAACAAAGAAAAGGTAGCCCGTTATATCAATGGGTTGAGACTCGGTATCCAGGAAGAGCTGAGCCTAGTTCGGGTAAGCACCATTGAGGATGCTTACCAGTTTGCCTTAAAGGTGGAAGAAAAACTGAATAGGCGGTTTGAAGGCAAGCAAAGAGGAAGGGGCCGTGGTGGAAGAACTGGTGGGAGAACCAGTGGAGAAAAATATAAAGATCCGAAGAAGACTGGTGAAGCCAGTAGTAACCAGGATCAAAGGGAAGAGGATGTTTATCAGCCCCGTGATCAAAACAGCTACCCAAGAGGACGGGGTGGATCTGGACGAGGGTTTGGAAGAGGAGTATTTCGTGGGACATGTTTCCACTGTGGTGAAGAAGGACATCGGGCATTTGAGTGTCCACAACATCGAGAAAGGACGAACAAGAGGCCTGAGGGTCCAGCCAGGGCTGCTGTGGCAGAGGAAGATGCTGAGTCTGAACATTCTGAAGAAGCGGAGAGAGGGGAAGCAATGATCGTAAGGAGAGTCCTGTTGAATGAGGAGAAGGACACAGATCAGAGAAGAAGTTTATTCCGCACAAGGTGTAAATGCGCGGGCAAGATTTGCAATATTATTATTGATAATGGTAGCACGGATAACCTGGTTTCAAAAGAAATGGTTACCAAGCTGCAGTTAGAGAGGAAGAAGCACCCGCATCCATATCGGGTCGCATGGCTACAGAAGGACCATAGGGCCTTGGTCAGTGAGCAGTGCTCCGTTAAATTTAATATTGGGAATTATTGTGATGAGGTCCTGTGCGACATCCTGCCTATGGATGCTTGCCATATGTTGCTGGGAAGGCCCTGGCAGTTCGATCGGAGTGCAGTGCATGACGGCCGTGCCAACACCTACTCATTGACGAAGAATGGCGTGCGCCATAAGCTGAAACCCTTAAAGGAAGCGGATGAAAAGGTGTGTAACAACTCCAAAATCTGTTTAGTTGAAGGGAGAAAGTTTTTGGACGGTTTGAAGCATGAACATTTATGTTATGCAATAATTTCGAGAGTTAGGGAGAAGGAATGCCAAGATACCCCAACAAAAGTCCTAGATCTGTTGGAGGAATTTCTAGATATTGTGTCTGATAATGTGCCTGAGGGTTTACCCCGCAGAAGGAAAATCAGCCACCATATAGATTTGGTGCCAGGATCGAGCTTGCCAAATAAAGCTGCACACAGAATGACGCCTGTAGAGACTGAGGAGTTAAACAGGCAGGTCCAGGAGTTACTGGAGAAGGGATTGATTCGGGAAAGTTTGAGCCCATGCGCAGTACCTGCAGTGCTGGCGCCAAAGAAGGATGGAGAATGGAGAATGTGTACAGATTCACGGGCCATCAACAAAATCACTATCAAATACAGATTCCCATTGCCAAGGATGGATGATATCATGGACCGTTTAAGTGGAGCTGAGTACTTCACGAAGATTGACCTAAAAAGTGGTTATCATCAGATCCGTATCCGAGAAGGAGATGAGTGGAAGACAACCTTCAAGACAAGAGAGGGCTTGTATGAGTGGTTGGTCATGCCATTTGGGCTGTCCAATGCACCAAGTACCTTCATGCGGTTGATGAATGAAGTACTGAAAGAGTTTCTGGGAAAGTTTGTCATTGTTTATTTAGATGATATATTAATATTCAGCAGAACCCCTGGGGAACACCTGATGCATATCAGGAGGGTTTTTGAAAAGCTGCGGGAGGAGCAGTTATTAATAAATCTAAAAAAGTGTAATTTTGTCAAGAAAGAGTTAGTATACCTGGGGTTTGTAATCTCAGCAGAAGGTCTGAAAATGGACCCAGAGAAGGTGAGAGCCATCATCGAATGGCCTACCCCAAGAAGCACAACAGAGGTAAGATCATTTCATGGTCTAGCCAGCTTTTACAGGAAGTTCATAAAGAACTTCAACAACATTTGTGCACCTCTCACAGAAACAATGAGAGGGGATAAAAAAGAGTTCAAGTGGACATTAGGGGCTGAAAGGAGCTTTGATGCATTAAAGAAAAAGGTCACAGAACAGCCTGTTTTGGCACTCCCAGACTTTAACAAGGTATTTCAGGTGGATTGTGATGCCAATGGCAGTGCAATAGGGGCTGTACTGAGTCAAGAAGGCAGACCTGTTGCTTATTTTAGTGAAAAGCTCAATGATGCTCGAAAAAAGTATTCAGTATATGACCAAGAATTTTATGCTATAGTTCAGGCTCTGAAGAAGTGGAGGCATTATTTGTTGCCAAAAGAGTTTGTTCTATTTACTGATCATCAGGCATTGCAGTACATCAACAGCCAGACAAAATTGAATCAGCGGCACATGAAGTGGGTCGAGTTTCTCCAAAGCTATACCTTTGTATTAAAGCACAGGAGCGGGAAATCAAACAGGGTTGCAGATGCTTTAAGCAGAAGGCAGAATTTGCTAATTGAAATGATAGTAGAAGTAGTTGGATTCGAAGAACTGAAGGGTCTTTATCCTGAGGATCCTGATTTTGCAGCAACCTGGACGGCTTGCTTGGCACCTGTTACGATGGACAGGACAAAATGGTTGGATTTCCTAATCCAAGACGGAATGCTATTCAAGGGAAGTAAATTATGCATTCCAAGGAGTTCCATGCGGGAGAACTTGATCAAGGAAAAGCACATCGGAGGACTCGGTTGGGCATTTTGGTAGGGATAAGACCATTGCCCTGGTGGATGAAAATTACTACTGGCCGCAACTTCAGCAAGATGTGAGGAAGTTTGTGCAAAGTTGCAGAATATGCCAGATGGCAAAAGGCATAAGGCAAAACACAGGATTATACCAGCCGTTACCTGTACCTGAGAGGCCATGGGAGGACATAAGCATGGATTTTATTCTTGGATTGCCGAGAACATAGAGGGGAAATGACTCGTATTTGTGGTGGTTGACCGATTCTCCAAAATGGCACATTTTATTCCCTGCTAGAAGACAAGTGATGCAGTTCACATTGCAGGGTTATTTTTCAAGGAAGTGGTACGACTTCACGGTCTACCAAGAAGCATAGTTTCTGACAGAGATACAAAGTTTGTTGGGTATTTCTGGAGAACTTTGTGGAAGAAGTTGAAGATAGATCTGAAATTCAGTTCGGCATACCACCCACAGACTGATGGACAGACAGAGGTGGTAAATAGAAGCCTGGGTAATTTACTGAGATGCTTGATAGTAGATCAACCCACGGGATGGGATTTAGTTTTACCGCAGGCGGAATTTGCATATAACAATTCAGTCAATAAGAGCACAAATAAATCTCCGTTCCAGATAATATATGGAAATAGCCCAAGGAATGTGTCTGAACTGAGAAAGTTGGATAAGAGAGAAAAGTGCAGTGTCGAGGCAGAAGAATTTGCGGAACATATGAAAAGTCTGCATGAAGAAGTAAGGAGACAAATTATAAAAATGAATACTCAATATAAGACAAGAGCAGACCAGAAGCGGCGGTTCAAAGAGTTCGAAGTAGGAGATGAAGTCATGGTCCATCTCAGGAAGGAGAGATTTCCTGCCAAGACTTATAACAAATTGAAGATGAAGAAGTTTGGGCCATGCAGAATACTGGGAAAACGGGAGTCAGGAAATGCATATGAAGTGGAATTGCCAAGTTGGCTTGACATTTCACCTATTTTTAATATTTCAGATTTAGTGGAATATCATGAGGGAGAGAGTACAGAGGTACCAAGTGCAAAATTATGGCAAATTCCAGCACCTACTCCAACCACAGACGAGGTCGAGGAAATATTAGACACTCGTGAAGGCAGAAGCACCAGAAACAAACAGTATTCTGAATATTTGATAAAGTGGAAGGGCAGACCTGTTGAAGACGCAACTTGGTTGTCGAAGACGGAGGTTGACCGCCTGGGTCTTCCCCTAACAAAACAGAAGTGAGGATCACTTTTTTTATTTTACCCCGGGTGTCTGATGCAGGAGCATCCGGCGACAGTAGAGCAATCTTGCATCCTCCAATTTTTTTTTCTAAGTTCTCTAAGTACTTTGCATTTTGATTTATTTCAGTTTTTCCCAAGGGGGGAAGTTTCGTAAAGCAAGGGGGAGGGGTCGCGAAATCGCGACCTCAAAAGATGTAACAAGGCATAGGCAAGTTTTGTCGCGATATCGCGACGATTTTTTTCAAAGCTAAGGCAGGCGGAGAACAATGCAGAAGGCAAGGCAGTTTGTCACGATTTCACGACGCGAAATCACGACAAAATTTAAAAGCTAAGGCGGGCGCAGTTTGACGTCGCGATGTCACGACGTTTTTGCGGACCGAGGCGCAGGGGCAGTTTGGGTCGCGATATCGCGACATGTCGCGATATCGCGACATGTCGCGGTATCGCGGCGTTTTTGCGGACCGAGGCGCAGGGGCAGTTTGGGTCGCGATATCGCGACATGTCGCGATATCGCGGCGTTTTTGCGGACCGTGGTGAAGGGGGCAGTTTGGGTCGCGATATCGCGACATGTCGCGATATCGCGGCCAAGAAAAGGTCAAGCCAAAGTAGACACGCGGACGGCCAGGCAAGGCCAAAATTGACACGTGGCTGCCACGTGTGTTAAAAGCGACGCAACCAGTTGGAGGTAAAGTTGAATTTGACACGCGAAAGCATACATGTATTAAGTCAAAGATGAGGGCCACGTAAATTGAAAAGAGAGATGTCGACCACGCATTTTTTTTTATATTTCTGGCAAAACAACAATTACAGACGATGGACTTTATGGATGAGACAGCGGTGCAGAAGAACAGTCAGACCAAAATGGCGGGTGCAGGTTAAGGGAGGTCTTTAATGCAAGCTTCATGGTGGATCGGGCAGTTGCCCATTTATGGCAGAAAATTTTGAAAACTCGGTCGGGGGGAAAACGAATTTGAAATTTTGTTAGGCGGGGGCATTAATTGCCTAGAGGATCGAGGCCTCGATAAAAACTCGTGAATTGTAAGGGAATGGGGATGGTGAGTTCGGGATTGAGAGGGAAAAGAAATATGCCTGGAAACGGTAATGTAAGACTGTGTTAAGCTATTTGCAGAAAATTAATTGAAAGTTCTGTTGTGTGAATCTCGGCTTGCCATCAGTTTGTCAGCTTGAGATTGGTAGTTTCAATTCTAAGCCCCTTCAGTTCCCCTTTATTGGGAGTAAACATTTAAAAAGGTGGAACAGGGAGTTATTCCCTTAGATATAAAAAAATCCAAACTTTGTTGTAATACCACTACATGGTGATGTATAAAATTTTATAAAAAAATAAATAATATTAAAATATATATATATATATATATATATATATATATATATATATATATATATATATATTTGGTTAGTGTGTAAAACCCCTACATAGGGTTGAGTAGGCTCCCCCAACCATGACCCCTCCTATTCCATGGGACATGACATAATTGTATAAATATAATATAAATTCAAAATCAATGATCTTTTATAATAATACAATCATATAAGATGATCCTTAAGTTATTGTTTATCCAATATATGTAATATATGTTTATGTAAGATGCATAACTTTACCTCTAAAACCTCTTATTTAGAGAAAGTCTTTTACATTAGACCCAACCCATTCAAGTTGTACCATAAACATATTTAAAATATTTTATTATTTTTAATTTAATTAATTAAATGTAATTTAACTAAACCTCCTATTTAGAGAAAATCTTTGGGGTGAGGTGCAACCCATTCAAGTTATACACCACAAAAATATTTATATTATTTTATTGTTTTCAATTAAATTAATTAAATATATTTTAATTAAAATTTAAAAAAATACCAATAACATTATGAAAATAGAAATTTTAATTAAATATAATTTTACTTTTTTTTATTGAAAATTAATAATATTAAACCATATTTACCAACATAATATAGTTGAATAAATATAATATAAACTCAAACTCAATGATTTTTTAAAATTATATATACACACGTATTTTTAAATGTTGTTTACCTATATATGTTTATTCCAACCAAACTCCATCTACTAATGTACAACTCTGCCCCCAAAAACCTTATATTTAAAGAAAGTCTTTAATGCTAAAGCCCATTCAAGTTGCACATTATAAATAATGTACAAATATTCAAAACATATTTAAATTATTTTATTACTTTTAATTAAATGAAGTTGTAAGCTTACTACAGTGGTAAGGGCTTTGGTCTCTCTTTGAAAGGTCCAAGGTTCAAACCCCACTCATGAAGGGATCGGGATCCTCATAAAAACCTGTGTAAATTCATTGAATCAAATGACATTAGCTCAGGTTAAATTTCCTTTTGAATCTTGCCAAACTATACATGGATAATATCCAAGATTTTTTGTATTATTAACTGTGTGGTGATGATGTAATATGGGTGGGTCATTTCAATCCCATATAACCCATTTAAAAAAATTGAATTAATTAACTATATTTTAATTAAAATTTAAATTTTTTAACAACATTAAAAACATATTATAGTGGAGTGAATAGAATTGTTTTGATTAAATAATCAAATATAATTTATCTAGTTTTTATTAAAAATTTAAAAATATTAAAACATATTTACAAACTAAATATAATTTAAATTCAATCTCAATGATTTTTTATAATACATTCATATGAGATGATTTGTATGGTGTTGTTTACTCAAACTCTGTCTACTAATGTACAATTGTACCCCAAATATATCCTATTTAGAAGATGTCTTTGAAATATACAAATATTCAAAACATATTTAAATTATTTTATTATTTTAAATATAATTTTACTAAAATTTAAAAATATTAACATTATTTATAAAAAAATATTAATAATTTTTTTAAATTATATTAATGAAATACAATTTTATTAAATTTTTAATACTATTAAAACATTTAAAAATAAAATATAATATAAATTCATACTCTATATTTTATTATAATAATATATTTAGCTTATATAAATAAAACCTCATAAAAATATTTTAAAAAATATTTATAATTTACTTAAATTTATCTTAATTAAATATAATAATTTATAATTTATTTAAATGATTAAGATATAAATCACTATTATTAAAAATAATATAAATATAATTAACTTTCATATAAAAGAAACATAAAAATACCTCTAATTATAAAATATTATAACTCTTAACAATAATACTCTTTGTAAAAGAAGTATGATTCACAAGATTACTGTTTTAAAAAGGTAGCATCATGATTCATAATATTACTGTTTTAGAAAAATAACTGGTTCACAAGATTACCTGTTTTAAAAAGGTAGCATCATGACTCATAATATTACTGTTATAGAAATAACTGGCATCGGGATATCCTCTCATAGATACTTTTGATTTAACAAGGTTAAATATACATATAAATTTTGCATAGTGATTTGAATTGGAATTTTGTAGAAGAGTTCAAAGTTTTAATTATTAAATTGTTTCATACAAATATAACTTTTAAATTTTTATAAATGTATATCTATAGAGATTTTGAAACTCAAACTTGGGATATTGAAATTGATATAACAATGCAAATTATTTGTTGGTGGGTATGGATATTATTGATATGTTTTTGGATTTTCATTTAAGAGATCAAGTTCAAACTTTGATACAAGAGAACTATGTTCCTTTCAAAACATGTGCTTTATTTTATATATTTTTAATCCTTCAAGGATGCCATAGTGGTATGTCTTTGGGTTTTCATTTATAAGACTAAGTTTAAATCCTAGTACAAGGAGATTGAACCCTTTCAAAAACATGTGTATGTCTTTGGGTTTTCATTTAGAAGACTAAGTTTAAATCCTAGTACAAGGAGATTGAACCCTTTCAAAAACATGTGTTTTACCCTAAAGTTTTTGTTACGTGAGGGATACTATAGTAGAATGTCTTTGAGTTTTCATCGAGGAAACCAAAGTTCAAACCCTGGTATAAGAGACCGAGACCCCTTTCAAAAACCCACACTTTATCCTAAAATTTTGTGCCATAAAGGGTATTGTAGTGCATGATTTTGGGTTTTCATCTAAGAAATCCAAGTTCAAACCTTGTCACAAAGGGTTAAAACCCCTTTCCAAAACCCACATTTTACCCTAAATTTTGTGTTTTGTGAGGGATAAGATAATGGTACATCTTTGGGTTTTTCTCATGAGACCTAAGTTCAAACCTCAATACAAGAGGATCAAGACCCTTTTCAAAAACCTGCACTTTACCCTAAAATAAGTATGGTGAGGGATACTACAATGGTATGTCTTTGGGTTTTTATCTAGGAGATCCAAGTTCAAACCTTGGTACAAGGGGACCATGACCCCTTTCAAAAACCTGCACTTTACCCTAAAATTTTGTGCTGTGAGAAAGGAGATCCAAGTAGTAGAATGGGAATGAGACTCGCTTTACTCTATTATTTCTTACCCTAAAGGAATAGGCCTGTTGCCAAATACTTATAAATGAAAGACTAAAGTTTATAAAAGGTTTTTATATAATCCAAAAACAATGAAAATGGTTATGTTGTCCGAGGGGAAACATCACAACCTTCAGGCTTTGGCTTTTCTTCTAGAGGTTCAAGATTTGGCGTAGGTGAGTATGTGAGAGGGTGGGTGTGTGTTAAATTCCCTATATGTGAGAGGTGAGTGTGTGTTAAATTCCCTACTGATAAGCATAGCTCTTGGTTTTATGAAGGGTCATGGTTGGAAGAAGACTCTCAAACCTATACGTGTACGTTGATCATAGAAGTTTATCACACTAACCAAAATAAAATTATGTTATATTTAATAACAAATAAATAATAACAAATAAATAATAATAAATAAATAAAATAAAATATGTTACTACAAAAATATATTTAATTTATATAAGATGGATGAGGTCAGCCCAAACAATAGGGAAGCCGTATACTTGGAATCAGCTTTATCCTCGTGACACATAAATGATCATGTGAGGTCGAGGTAAAAGAAGCCGTCTTCAATTTGAATCCATCTGCTTCGTATTGATCAGGGGAACAAAGATATAACAAGTAAAAAGCAGAATATTTAATAAAAAACATGTGGGGAAAGGAAGGCTCATGGGTTTTAAGGAAACTAAGAATAAGGCATAGGTAACGTCAAATTTCAGTCCCTGTGATACCGTGGAGATAACGATAGCCTAAAGTTTTGAAAGAAGAACACGCTCTGACATCAGTTCCAGACAAAAGGAGAATTGATTAGAGGGAGGGAACCGTTAGAAAAAGAGTGGCGCAAAAGACAAACAGGGTTTAAAAAACTATGATGGTTGAGGTACTGAGAATGGCTTTTGATGCAACAGGCATGTCAGATGCCTCTTTTCTGAACGGCTGGGAATAAAGCGGACAAAAAAAATGGAGAGGAGAAAAAATTGATGTGACTGTTTTTATGGCAGCCTTCTTATCTTACTGGATTGATTGGATTGTATGGATAAGTGGATAACCTAACATTGTTATGTAACAGGATAAATAAGAAGAGGAGGAAAAGCAAGCAATTTTCTGATTTTATTGGATTGTATTGTTAAAAGCAAGCAATTTTCTGATTTTATTGGATTGTATGGATAATTCTATAATTTATTAGATTGTATGAATAATTTTATAATTTGTAATTTTGTAATTTATTGAATTGTATGGATAATTGGATAATTGATTATTGTTAAGTGTAATAGAGTAAATTACTGTTTATAAGGTTTATTTTATTGGTTTTGTCAAATCTTTATCCTTTTTTTACCTTACTTTTTCTATACATAATTTTTATACAATGATTAAGCATCCCTCTCCTTTTTTTACCTTATTTTTTATTTTTCATTGTTTTTACCTGTCTTCTTCAATTTAATTACTTTGGCTTTCATATCTTGTTAAAGGTATGGACTAGTTAGGACTCAAATTTACAACTTGATTGTTTATGCTTATTGTTCCAACATCCCTTCTAAGTCACTTACAAAGTGTTTTAGACTTCTAGCTTTAACTCTACCTTCTTCAATAATCTTTTTTGTCAACTTTGTTATTTCACCTCAGCTCTGATATTAATTATTAAAATCTAATGCTCTACTAACAATTATCAAATTCTAATGTTTTGATACTATGGCTCTTAATTTTAATTGTTATCTTTTTTTTCTTCTTCAACATGGATGTGATTTGATGACTCAACCTTGAGTGTTCTTATGATAACCTTTTCATTTCATCGGATTGCATGAATAATCAATCATTGCAACTTTCATCTCAAATGCCATCGAGTAAATCATTATTTACAAGGTTCACTCTAATATTTTGTATCAAATCTTTACCTTTTAATCTTACACATTGATGTGATTTTATAACTCAACCATGAGTGTTTTTATGATAACCTTTTCATTCCATCAAATTATATGAATAATCAATCATTATAACTACATATATAATAAAATATTATTTTGACAACAAATCTTTATCTTTTTCAAAATAAGATTATGCAAACCTTTCTTAAAAAAGTTGCACACTCCCTTATTTATTTTTCAATATTTGATGTTTTATTTAATATACTTAAAGTCAAACACTTCATCTATTTACACTCTCCTCTTAACCAATAACTAGGTTTAACAAGGCAGCAGTAAAACATCAAATCAAGGAAATATTCTCGCAATATTTTTTTGTGTACAATCTTTTGTTCAAACCTTAAGCAATATATTTTTTTTAAAACAAGAATGAAATGACAGCTTGATTTAAGAGCCATGAAATAATGAGGCCAACTAGAAAGTTGGCAGCTAAAGTGCCATCATTCAAAGCCATAGGTATGTGTGAATATATATCGCATTCCTTTTTATGATAAAAGAATCTTTTTTGACACATAAAGTTGTTGATGAGCTGTTCATCGTTTAACTTTGTTTTTGGAACATTCTTTTGTATAATTCTTTTATATATTAAAAGATATGAAACAAATTTCATAGAGGAAAGCAATAAGATTAAAATGGCAATTTATAAAATAATGATATTATAAATTAGGTAAGACCTATAACTTTTTAAAATTTGTGTTTTACTTTTAAATATTATTAAAAAAGACTGATTAGTTAATAGCTATTAAATGTTTATTAAACTTTGTCGATTTAATTTTTTAAACTATAAAATTCTGTTAACTTCATTTTAGGGAATAAACTAAAATAACAGCATTCGATTTCATGTCTCCAAAGAAAAAGATAATGATAGCAAAGGTATACATATTTAAAAGAATTCTCAGTGACATGGAAACGTGGTTTAGAAAGCATACTTTTAATCCTCCTTTCTGTCTTATATGATTTCCTTAAATCTTTTAAAAGTGATGATATACTCTTATCATTATATTATTTTTTTTGGTATTCCAACCACAACAGAATGTCTTGAGATGATTGCATACTTATAGTTTTTTTTTTTTTTTTTTTAAGACGTGAAATGAGGCCTTGTGAGAAAAATGGTGTTGAAGGCTAAAAGCTAAAATGCGAGAGGAATGTGAGAGAGGAGTGGATAAACATATGGCGATGAAAAAATAGTTTCTATTGATTCAAAGATTTGCGGTAGAAAAAACAACATTTGCAGATTTATTGTGTGAAAAAATGTCGAGGGCTTTTGAATGAGACGATATTTTGGTTGACAATATATTGAGGAATGCGAGAGCGTCGTGGATAAGCATGTGGGCGACAAAAAAATAGTTTCTATTGATTCGGAGATTTGCCGTATAAAAACAAAATTTGAAGATTAATCTTGTGAAAAATGTGGAGGGGAGGCGATATTTTGGTTGACAATATTTTCTCATAGGAGCTACAAGGTAATTGAATTTATTCTGTGGGACAAACAAAGAATCAAGATTCGAAGTCATAAATGAAAGCTATGATAATTTTATGATTTTTATTAATTTTTGAAAACATTTGAAGATTAATCTTGTGAAAAATGTGGAGGGCTTTGAATGAGGAGACAATATTTTGTCATAGGAGCTACAAGGTAATTGAATTTATTTTGTGGGACAAACAAAGAACCAAGATTCGAAGTCATAAATGGAAGCTATGATAATTTTATGATTTTTATTAATTTTTGAAGCCAAGATTTAAAGAGATAATATTTTGCTATAAGAGTTATAAGATAATTGAGTTTATTTTGTGGGACAGACAAAGATCTAAGATTTGAAGTTATAAAGACGCTATGATAATTTTATGGTTTTTACCTGTCCTTGAAGCTTTGTTAGAAGCTATGTTAATTTTAGGGTTATGAGCTCATGGTTTTGAAAATTTGATTTGATTGTTGCAAATCATAATAGCTTAAAGTGAAGATTTGGGACAATCGTTGTCATTCAATGACAAGTCCAATTTTACAATGAAGAAGCTTTTAGGTACAAAAATGAGTCTCCATAGGATGTGAGGTTTTTACAATGAATGAAACTCCATCCCTCGATGTTCTTGAATCTTAGGTTCTCCTAACTCCCTTTGGGTACCCTGCAAACAATTTCATGGAGAAACATACAAATTCGGAGAGCGAGAGGAGCTTACCAGAGGGTTGTACCATTGACCGTCAAATATTCATCTCCCAAAAACTAAACCACATGCAAAGCAAGGTAAGCTCCTTCCAGTTGTTCTTCCTGATTTGTTTGTTGAAGTAGCCAATGACTTATTTGAACATATTATCATTTTTTATAGGGGACACTCCTGAGTTTGAACTTCTCAAATGGGTTAGGGGGTTTGGGAAAATACAATAGGATGGCTAGTTAGGCTATTTGAGGGTTGGTAAGGGGCTACATAATTTTCTCCCTTGCAAATCTTGAACATGCCCAAAAAGTTCTCCAATATGGAACATGGGTTATCTACGAGCAAACTAGCTATCTTCAAGGTTGGTCTTTGGATTTTTATCCAAAAGGTCCCTCTAGGGAAAAATACCCTCTTTGGATAAAACTTCCCTTTTGTAGACACCTAAATCTAGCACAATAAACACTAATTAATTGATCATAATTAATTAGTATATTTAATATTAATTAAAGCTAATTAATATTAAATAAATAATAAATCACCTAAGTATTGATTAATTTATTAATTAATGCATTAAAATTAAGTAATTAGTGCTTAGGTTGCACAACCACTCACCTCTCCCTACAAGCACAATCACCCTTCCATTCATCCCTCCACATCATTCCCTTAACTAGCAGTTCTACCTCCTATTACCCATATCGATCATTCGCAAGGAAAATCCTTATCCACAAGTGAACTCAAGTCACTAGCAGTTGCACCTCCATCCATAGAAGGAATATGCACAACTTGCACTCAGTTAACAAAATCAATTAACTCAACATGCACAATATGCACACATTCAACAAAGTTAGTTAACTGATATGCACAACATGCACATTTAGTTAAAAGGATATGCACATTCAATCTATCCATGCACAACCAGTTAACTGTCCATGCACATTGGATAAAAAATTCAAAGAATGCACACATCACAAATTTGCATGCATAAGATTGATTGGTGATAGTTACGAGGTAATTTTATTCCCTTGCACTCCTTGTAATAAAATCAATGCAAGGAGAAGACTCCCGATTACAACATTTAACTGGAAAAGCCACATCCTTATCCTTTCCCTCTGGGAAATCTATAAATTAAATCTCTTCTCCTTTCTGGAGCATGAGGATGAAAATAATATCAAAGCGTTGATGAAACTCTAAGTATTCACAACATTCAAATCATCTAAGTTTTTATCACTCAACCATCTCATCCCATGTAAAATCTTGATCATATGACTTCACAAATCTTGATACGCTTTTTGATAGCTTTCAGATGCCATAGATCGTGAACATTCAACCTTGGACAGTCTCAACTCGTAGTCATCAAAATCTTGAACGATTGGCTTCTAGCCTACGCAGAGGTTTCCCAATGTAGCATGATGTATTTGCGACAGTAACAACAACAACACGACTCATCCACACGGTAACCACAACAACCAACGAAAGTTTAAAGGCAATTTATCTTATTTTCTTTGCATGCTTCAGTTTTACATATTGCTTTTGGTTTTTAATACTTATTTTAATCTGGACTTCACTTCAAGAGACCTGATAGGTATTACTAACCAGTTTTATTTGTCTTGTGTGCAGGTATTCGGGTATGAACTAGATCCTAGGAAGCAGACCTAGATCCAAATAGTGACCTAAAGCTACTCGAGTCCACAAAGTTGTATTCCTATGGTTATAACATCCCATATCACATAACCTTCCAACCCCAAACAGTCATGAATTGCAACCTTTTCGGATCATAAATGATCTTAGTCCATGATCATTTGATCCCAGATGGTCACCATCTAGATAGAAATCTATCATAGATTCGACAAGCACAGACATACATGTTGATACAAAAGTGTCATATACGACCTCGACACATTCGATGAATCCACAGTCACCACAAACCCATCCACTAGTGTTGTAGCTACAAAAGGATCAAGGCACCAACTTTGTTTGCATAAGGGAAATCAATCCCTTTATTATCTGTACACCCCTACATGGATAGATGTTGTAATCAAAGGATAAAAATGCAATACAATACAATATATTTTACTACTTTTACTTACATGCTTTTATAGTGTATATTTTTATCGTCTATAAGATGGTGATCACGATAGGACCATTCCCTTTTGCTTTGATTTGCACAATAGTCTAAGTTGTTGATTTTATGCTAAATTATAGATTATGCTACTACTGTTTATAGATTTTTTAGAATTACTGCTTTTTAGATTTTACATGTTGTAGATAAAACACATAGAAACAAGACTCTCCGAACTTGGACAATCTCAGACTACAACCGTCTGCCCTAGGACGGTCTCATATAGAAACCATTCGATCCTAAATGATTGCAGTACACAACCATCGTTTACCTCTAGTTTTTGACACAACGTAAGATTACAGGTAGGGAAAATCAATTTCTTTATGTTCTAAGTCAGATTTAGTCATAGTTGTAGCTAGATTTACTTAAAATTTTTATTTCTTTTTTTTAAGTTAGGTAGCTATTGTTGTTTTTGCTTTAAGAATGCAAATATTCTAGGATAACTTTTCGTACTCAATAGTATAGCCACACTTGAGTGAAAAATAAAGAAAATAATTCTAGAATTACTGTTGCATAAGTAAAGTTGCATTAGGCATTTAAAGCAAGATCACATTTAAAAGGTAGAACAAAAACATGAAAAGACAAAAAGAACTTTCACACATTGCATGGTTTTGATAAACACCGTTGAGTTGAATTTCATCACCAAACATCGATTGAGACCAACGATGTTGGAATTCACCTCCTTCTGTTGGATCGCCCCCTAGAAACCATAGCAGCCCCCACGAGCAGTTTCTCGGTCTTCATCAGTATGGAATACCCCACTTTTGAGGATATCTTGGGGTGGGTTAGGTTAGACATCCCTTTCTATGAGGTTTAATAATTAGTGGACCCATAGTTGTTGCTATTGTCTGAGCTTGCTCGAGGGTTAAGCGAAAGTCGTATTTCAATCCATAGTAGGACTTAGATACCACGACCTCTTTCAAGAGGTTAATTTATCCTCATAGGTTTCCACCAGTTGCATCCATCCACATAGGAATCTAATTTAGCCATTGTTGCACCACTTTTTGTTAGAAAAGTTGACACCAACACACCTGGGTAGTTTGCATCCCATCATTCCATTTTGTAGTTCTAGGTTTAGCTGCATCAAAACACATAAAACTCCAAAAAAAACTATTTCAAAAACAAAAATAAAATAAAAAAAATCAAAAATAAAAAATAACTCCAAAAAACTCACAAGCATATCAACTTAAACAATGGCACATTAAATTGAAAAAAATCAAAATCATTGTTTACTTTTATTATTTGTGTAGGTAAAGAAATTCACCAAACACCCCAAGACCATCATCATAACACCTTCACAACTGCATCCTATCCATTTCCCATCCTATGGTCTTGACCTAATGTCAAGCCTAAGCTCAAGTCGTAGCCCAAGCTGCCATGGACCCATTTAGTCAGGCCTCCCATCCATCCACCGCTCCTCCGACCCAATCGAAGGCAACCTCCCAACCACCCATGGGTAGTTTGGCTAGCAACATGCAATAACTTACTTCTCCACCTCTCGAGTTATAAAACTCATCCACCGCCTACCATCATGTCCTCACCCTAGAACTTGAGCCTATCGGTTTGGGGATACACAGGTCCTTGAACTGTATCACCTTCATTGACATCAATATTGCACTAGCACTCCAATGTGGCCCAATTCCTTGCTAGATTCATTGCATCCATCCCTACTGCCATTGATCATTCCACCCTGATAGTCTCACCCGCACCCCAACAATAGGTTTATACATATGCAACCCATCATGCTGACCCAAATACCTAATTTGATATGCTTGCAAAATTATTTCCACTAGGGGGGTCTGAAACCCAAACAAACACAAGCTCCATACCCATAGTTGTATGTCCAAACCAACCTCCTTAGGCACATGTTAATGTGGAAAATCACTTTCTCGTATCCATTTAGCTTACGTCATCCTATCAACCTCAGCCACCACCATAAGGGCTAAACCCTACACCCCTATATCTGTGCAAGATAACTTATTTGCACAGTATCCATCCTGGGGAACTCAAACACCTACCATTCAGGTGCTAACATCCATACAACCATAGTATCCCTCCTATATATACTTCCAACCGTCACTAAGCCGATCCCCACCCTTCACCGGATACTACCAAACTTCATTTGTTTCCATCCAACCACCGCCTAAGGCCAAAACCTCCAACCAACAATTCTATCCTCAAGAACACCTACAAACTCCATAATGATAGTACTATCAACAACCATCCTTGTAGCAGTACTATTAGCAACAACAACCACCCACACCCCAACAACATCAAAAACCTCTAGTTCCACAACGATAGTACTATAAACAACCACCACTATAGTAATACTTATCAACAATGACGACCACCCACACTCCAACATCAATATTAGTTGCCCAATCAACACCAAAAACATCCTTTGCAGCAACAACTTCCACTCACACCTCTACATCAACAAACCATTCAACATCAACAGGTCTCTCAACAAAATTATCATCAACAAGCCATTCTACATCACTAGATCATTTAACAACGACATCAACAACCACCCCTTAAACATCAATAACAACACCAATAATTACACCAAACATATCAACAACCCTTCAACCAACATCCACTATCTAAAACATACATCCACCAATAGTTCAATCAACATCATCAATACCCACAATCAGGAGTTCAAGTTAGCACATCTAATATAGTTATCCAAACCACTTCAGATCCATTTCAATGGCTGGTCGATCAAGTTCGCACTTTACAAATGCAATTTTCTAGTACAGGGTATCAAAAGCCAACACTTGACCAATTACAAAACTTTCCCATCCATCCATCAATGTCATCACCACCATATCCTCCTCTATTTTAAATACCAAAATTTGAGAAATTCAAGGGGAAGGAGGATCCCTAAGAGCACGAGCAATTTTATCAACACGTGTTATCTCCTCAACAAGATTGATGCTCTCATGCTTTGCACCTTCCCATTGTCCCTTGGGATGGATCTTTGGACTGATATAACCATTTGCCTAGATAAAGCCTTTATAACTTTGAGTAATTGGCCAACCTCTTTATGGATAGTTTCTCTCTAAATTTAAAGAAGCAAACAACATTGACAGACTTATATAATATTCAACAATTTGATGATGAGCCTGTCTTGGATTATGGTGCTAGATGTAAAGCTGTGATAACAAAGTTGCTCTTTCCTCTTCCCATCACAGATGTTTACAAAGAGTTGTTCCAAACTGATATCACTATTATTGCAACTCCAACAATATCATACACTCGAAGGAACACTAGCACAATCCAAGATGATCAAGGACATAAAGATCCAAGAGAGATATAAAACTCAAGAAGAAAGAATGACCGAACAAAAATTCTAAAGGCACCTCCAACAACCATTCTAAACCCAACCGAGTTAATCAAGTGGTATTGAGCATCCCGAGAAATTCCAATCAACAACAACATCAACCACCACCTCAACAACCCTCAAAAATTCAACATCAGCCTCAATAGCCTTCATATCAGGTCACCCTGCCTACCATGCAACTTCGAAATCAAAAACAACCAAACAAATGCAACATACATCCTACTAGACCCCCTTGCAATTACACACCACTTTTAGAGCCTTATTCAACCATATTTCAAAGGCTCTATGAAGCATAAGCAATCAAATTACTAGAAGTGAAACTAGAAGATCCAAATAAGCCTAAACCTAGGTCTTACAAAGAATATCAATATTGTGTTTACCACAGGCATAAGGGGCATGACATCAATGATTTCATCACATTCAAATGGTTTATGATCTTGTTGAGAAAGGGGCTATTGACATTGATAATCCTTTGGCTCCATAAAATCAAAACCTTAGCATCTACCAGGACCCTTTAACACAACACAACCAACCACACACTGCATCCAAATTGACCACCACACCACCTAACCAGGTGAACCATCTTAATAGTATGCCACAACACCAAAACTTTGTAGGGATGATACACATAGTTACTCGAAACCAATGCTACCTTGAATGATCAACACAACCGAGTACTACAACCAATGTACCTTCATCCTCTACATTACCACCTCCACTAGTGTAGGTTGTGCCTGACCCTCCACAACTCATCATATCATTAACCACCCACCTTACATAGAGCCTAATAATAATGTTGGCCAAGCTTTTGATTTATGAGCTCATCCAACAATCACCCCCACATCATGAGGTATTAATGAAAATTCTAAGATCCATTGAATTTTAAACACAAGATCCAAATGCCTTTGCAAAGTTTATGGGTAACACCATCTATTATATTTTATGACCATGAGATCAAAACCTTATCAATAGAGGTATCAGACCCTCCATTGCATGTCATGGCTCATATATACAACAAATCCTTCAAATGAGTTTTGATCGATACCAGATCATCTATAAAAATCATCACCTCTGCAACACTTCAACATTTGAACCTACCACCTTTACACATAGTCGCATCCACGTTTACTTTGAGTGCCTTCAATGATACCTTGTGCTCAAAACTAGGGACAGTTGTTTTACCTATTCATGTCGGTGTAAAAACATTCATACATTATAACACATCCTTGAAGAAGAAATGCAATACAATGTCTTACTTAGAAGACCATGGATTCGACATATGTGATGAGTCCCCTCAACATTATACCATTGCCTCAAGTATGTTCATTAGGATCACGTATATTGCATCCTTGCTGATGAGGAACCTTTCAATTATTACAACATGGTTTCCAACTTGTGTGAGCCACCCATACCATCCACACACCTATTCCTTACCTCGACATTGCTTGAACCAGCTCCTCAACTAGTGGCACCTCAACCCACTCCACTTCATGATGCACCTTGCTGAAGCCATAACTTGTGAACCGTATGCTCGTTGGCCTTGAAATTTAATAGGTGGTTTTGTGTGTGTTCTGCATTAGGAAAATCTTCGATTGGCCTGAATCTCCAAAAAAAGTGTTTTTGGGACCTAACTCCTCCATATAGTGTCCTAAAATTAGCTTTTAGAATAGGTTCCCGAGTTTTTTGGGTTTTTTGGTTGTTAAAAGTTTATTATATTTTGTTATACCTTAATTTGAGACCTAATATTTTAAATTAAGGTTTGTTATTGTAAGAGGGATATGTGCACCGAATTTGGGCGCAATCCGACTCATTTATATTTTTAGAAGTTTTTAGAAAGAAGATATATTTTTAGCAGTTTTAGAAAAAAGACGTTTTTAGGGTTTCTTTGGTTTTCGGTTGCTATATGATGGATTGTAATATTTTGTAGAGGGGGTGTGAATTCAGGAATGAGAAGAATATCATTTGCAAAACCCTCCATTTACATAAAAACTGCAATAAATGGAAATAATCAGTAAAACCTTCCATTCACATAAAAACTTAAGTACATGGAAATAAACCAATAAAAAATTTATTTTCTCATTTCTGGATTCACTTCCCCTCTAAAACATATTACAACCCATCATATAGCAACCGAAAACCAAAGAAACCCTAAAAATGTCTTTTTTCTAAAACTGCTAAAAATAGATCTTCTTTCTAAAAACTTCTAAAATAGAAATGAGTCGGATTGCGCCCAAATTTGGTGCACATATCCCTATTAAAATAAAAAACCTTAAAATATTAGGTCTCAAATTAAGGTGTAACAAAATATAATAAACTTCTAACAGCCAAAAAAACCCAAAAAACTCGAGAACCTATTCTAAAAGCTAATTTTGGGACACTAGATGGAGGAGTTAGGTCTCGAAAATACTTTTTTTGGAGAGTCAGGCCAATCGAAGATTTGCCTAATGCAGAACACACACACAAAACCACCTATTAAATTTCAAGGCCAACGGGCGTACGGTTCACAAGTTATGGCTCCGATAAGGTGCATCATTCTCCTCTGGTGAAAAAGAACTCAACTCCTGCGAGTTCAGCTGAATTGAAATATTGTAGCTTCTGGTTATCAATTTTATTTAGCTCTGACTCTGAAACCCAAGTGTTATCTGAATGCGGTAATCCTTCCCACTGAACCAGGAATTTTTTGTAGCTCCCATGTTTTGTGGTGATCACCTTCTTATCGAGCACCTATGCAACTCAGTCTTAATTCTTCTTAGGCATCTGTCGTGCCCAATTTACTGTCTCCTATAATTCACCATCCTCGATAGTACCAAGATACTAAAATAAATCAAAAACATTAAAAATGGGTGAAATATCAAATTCATCAGGAAGCTCCACTTTATAGGCATTATCATTGATCTTCTTCAAAATCATGCATGGCCCAATTTTCTTAAGTTTCAGTTTGTTATACGTCCCCTTAGGAAATATTTCTTTCCTAAGATGAACCATGACCATATCACCCTCTTCAAAAAATTTCACCCTTCTGTGTGCATCAACAGACTCTTTGTAGTGAGCATTACTACTCTATAATTTTTCCCTCACTAACTCTTGCACTTTTTGGATATGCTCAACAAATGCTTCTGCATCATCACTAACTTGTTCCCCAATTGGTAACTCAACCAAATCTAATACACCTCTAGGATTTTGACCATAAATAATTTGAAAAGGAGATTTACCTGTCGACTTGTTCACTGAACTATTGTATGCAAATTCGGCTTGTGACAAGGCTAAATTCCATTGTTTTGGTTTTTCTCCCACTATGCATCGTAAGAGGCTTTCCAAGATTCAGTTCACTACCTCTGTTTGCCCATCGATCTGTGGGTGGTAAGCACTACTGAACTGCAGCCTGGTGTTCAAATTTTTCCATAACATCCTCCAAAAGTGACTCAAGAACTTAGTATCCCGATCATAAGTAATAGTCTTTGGAACACCATGCAACCACACAATTTCATCAAAGAATAGGACTGCAGTCCTAGTTGCATCATTAGTTTTCTGGCAAGCAATAAAATGCACCATTTTTGAAAATCTGTCTACCACAAAAAAAAACTGAATCCTTACCTCTCTGTGTCTTGGGCAACCCCAACACAAAATCCATACTCAGATCGGTCCATGGTCCTGTAGGAACTGACAGTGGCATATACAACCCTGTATTTTGTGTATGGCCCTTAGCCATTTGACATACTCTGTATCTAGAGACAAAATTGATTATGTCTCTCTTCACTTTTGGCCAATAGTACTTCTCCTCTACAAGAGTGGTAGTTTTGGCTACTCCAAAATGACTAGCCAAACCCCCACTATGTAATTCCCTCAAGATGGTCTCTCTCATAGAGCCATTGGGAATATATAATCGATTACCCTTAAACAAGTAACCATTCCAAAAAAACTCTTAAAAAATAGTATGGGACTCGCCCCCTATCGCACTTTTGCATTGTTGCACAATATTCCCAAAATTTGCATCAGATTCATACAGATCTTTAATCCCCTCAAATCCTACCACTTCATTCTCCATAGTGGTAAAAAAAAATACTCTCCTACTCAATGCATCAACAACCTTATTATGTTTTCCCAACTTGTGTTTCAGGACAAATGTATACTGTTGCAAAAATGAAACCCATTTGGCGTGCCTGCTATTTAATTTTTTTTTGAGAATTTACATACCTCAATGGTTCATGATCAGTAAACAACACAAACTCCTTTGAGATTAAGTAGTGCCTCCAATGTTGCAATGCTTGCACAATTGCATAAAATTACACATCATATGTAGAATAATTCTTCCTTGCGTCATTCAACGTCTCACTAAAAAATGCTACAGGTCGGCCCTCTTGACTTAAGACACCACCGATCCCAACAAATGAGGCATCACAATCAACCTCAAACACCTTATTAAAATCTAGTAACACTAGAACAGGGGCTTCCGACACTTTCTTCTTCAAGAGTTCAAAACTCTCTGTTGTTGTCGTAGTCCATACAAACTCTTTCCCCTTTGTGCACTCAGTTATAGGGGCAACTACACTACTGAAGTTCCTAATGAACTTCCTGTAAAAGGTAGCTAGTCCATGAAAGCTCCTTACTTCTGTTATAGATCGTGGAAGAGGCCATTCCAGAATCACCTTCACTTTCTCATCATCCATCCTCATGCCATCTCTCAAGATTACAAATCCCAAAAACATTAAACTATCTTGAAGAAATCTACATTTTTTTAGGTTGACATATAATTTCTCCTTCCTGAGCACTTCTAACACTAATTTTAGGTGTAACAAATGCTCTTATTCACTTTTACTATAAATCAAAATATCATCAAAATACACAACCACAAACTTACCATTATATTCCCGCAGTACTCTGTTCATCAACCGCATAAATATACTGGGTGCATTAGACAACCCAAATGGCATCACCATCCACTCGTACAATCCATATTTTGTCTTAAAATTTGTCTTCCATTCATCCCCTTCTTGAATTCTGATTTGGTAGTAGCCACTCTGTAGATCAATTTTACTGAAGTACTTACCTCCAGCCAATCCATCCATCATATCATCCACTCTTGGCATAGGATACCGATACTTTATTGTGATCTTGTTTATGGCTCTACTATCCACACACATCCTCCAGTCACTATCTTTCTTTGGGGTCAGCAATGCTGGAGTCGTACATGGACTCATACTCTCCCTAACTAATCCCTTTTTTATCAACTCTATCACTTTCCTGCTCAACTCTGCATTATATGTTGGGTTCAATCGATAAGCTGCCTGATTTGGGAGTGCTGATCCTAGAATAAAATCCATGTGATGCTGGATATCCCTTTTTGGTGGTAGTCCATCTGGTAACTCCTCTGGTGTGACATCTTTATATTCATTTAGCAACTTATCTACTGCTATAGGCATAACCACTTCCTCTATTTCTAGCTTCCTAGTTGTTAAGGCATAACATAAGCTAGCATCCTTGATCTCTGCAAGAAACTCCTTCATCGTCAATAAGCTC
Source organism: Wollemia nobilis (assembly GCA_028583015.1). Taxonomy (NCBI): domain Eukaryota; kingdom Viridiplantae; phylum Streptophyta; class Pinopsida; order Araucariales; family Araucariaceae; genus Wollemia; species Wollemia nobilis. The sequence goes on along the minus strand of JAQPPZ010000676.1, from coordinate 10,865,460 downwards.
TCACTTGACCCATCCTCCTTTAGAGGCACAAGAACTACCTTTACACCTTCCTTCCAAAATGTGTAAGTGTTCTTTCTCCCATTATGGTTAGTATCCCTATCGTACTGCCAAGGTCTTCCCAATAGAATGTGACATGCATCCATCGAGATCACATCACACCACACTTCATCCTTGTAAGTGCTCCTAATTGAAAATTTAATTAAACACCTTTGATCTATTGTTACCTCATTCCCCTTATTAACCCATGAGATGCGATATGGATAAGGATGTTTTTCACATTTCAAGTGCATTTTTTCAACCATGACATTTGACACCATATTATCACAACTACCACCATCAATGACAATGTTACATACCTTCCCTCCTGATGTACACCTTGTTCGAAATATGTTCGTTCGTAGCCAAGAATATTCATCATCTATGGTCTGTCCCTTTGATTTGCTCTGCACAATATCTTTCTTAGGAGCAATCAATGTCCTCCTTATCATAAGGGATTCCCCCATGTCAGCAACAACTTCATCCTCATCCTACTCTTCCATCTCAACTAGATTGACCCTTCCTTGTCCTCCTTGACCCCTTTCTTGGACATCACGTTGGGGACACTCAAATGCTCTGTGCCCCTCCTCACCACATCCATAATAGGTATACGACCTCCTTGGATCATTCCCATTTCATCCACCACCATAACCTCTACCTCATTGGTATCCTCTTCCTCTCAGCTTCTGCCCATCTTCTTCTTGTTTAGCAGGTATTGAGGATTCTCCCTTGAGAAAATTAGATCCACTTTGACCCCGACCTAAAGAGGGTGTGAATCCATTCTTACCTCTTCTATTAATCCTTTTCAATTTTTCCTTCGCCTTGAGGGCCATTTGATACGCATCCTCCACTGTAAGAGTGCGATGCATGCTCATCTCATCTTGAACAACAAAACTTAGGTCATTTACATACCTGGCAGCCTTTTGGTCCTTCGTCTGATTGTGCTCCACTCGAATGGATAGCTTGTAGAATTCATTAGTATAGTCCTCAATGCTTTGATACTTCTGTCGAAGATTCTGAAATCTACGAAATAGGGTTTTGGAGTAGTCTACAGGTATAAATTTTTCCTGTAACTTCTTCTTCATCTTTGTCCAATCCCTAATATTTTTCTTTCTATTCCCCTGTCGTGTAGTCTATAAATGATCCCACCAAATCAGTGCATGTCCCTTCAACTTTGTGCATGCGAGCTTAACCTTCTTCTCTTCAACAAGGTTACTCCATTCAAAATATTTTTCTAGGCTATTGATCCAATCGATCAACTCCTCTAGTTTCAACCCACCAGCATATTTGGGAACCTCGATCTTGATCCCATCTCGATTCCCCTTAAGCCCCTCTAGAGCTCGTATCAGTCAATTTTCAAAATCATGCCCTTCTTCCTCTAGGACCTCTAGTTCTACTTCTATGTGGATCTTAGATCCACATTCCTCAGGTATATTTTCATCATCAGATCCTTGATTTGCACATGCCCTGGGACGTCTCTCTCCCATGCGATCAATGACACCAGTCAGCCATGCTATTTTTGCATTCAGATTCTCGATATGCCTATTCATATGGGCATATCTTCTAGGTGGCATCCTTCCTTCACTAGCGATATCACATCCGCTCTGATACCAAATTATGTAATCCAGATGCAAGAGGTCAAAACATAATACCTCTTATTTACATAAAAAATGCAATAAATGAAAATAATCAGTAAAACCTTCCATTCAAATAAAAACTACAACACATAGAAATAAACCAATAAAAAGTTTATTTTCTCATTCCTGGATTCACTTCCCCTCTACAAAATATTACAATCCATCATATAGCAACCAAAAACCAAAGAAACCCTAAAAATGTCTTTTTTCTAAAACTGCTAAAAATAGATCTTCTTTCTAAAAACTTCTAAAAATAGAAATGAGTCGGATTGCATCCAAATTCGGTGCACATATCCCTCTTACAATAAAAAACCTTAATTTAAAATATTAGGTCTCAAATTAAGGTATAACAAAAGATAATAAACTTCTAATAGCCAAAAAAACCCAAAAAACTTAGGAACCTATTCTAAAAGCTAATTTTGGGACACTAGATGGAGGAGTTAGGTCCTGAAACACTTTTTTTGGAGAGTCAGGCCAATCAAATATTTTCTTGATGTAGAACACACACACAAAACCACCTATTAAATTTCAAGGCCAACGGGCGTATGGTTCACAAGTTATGGCTCCAACAAGGTGCATCACTTTAGCCATCACCAAGTCCCAATCCACTTGCATACCCACATTTAACGCCCATTCCATTGCATCCAACTCACTACACTACCCCAACTAATTTATACAGTCCTCATTACCCATACACTCCACCCATTCAACCTCATCATACTTGGCCAAACCCTCCAAGTCCTAGCCCACCCTTATCTACACAAGGTTCCCCCTTCTACCCGCAAATTCCATCCAGTACCACACCTCCTCCATCCATAGTGGCACAGATCACTACCACATCCCCATCACCCACAACCCCAATGTCTTCTTGCATGTTGGAGTTTTAAAGCACTCCAATTTCCATAATGTCAAAATTATTAACCTCGTTCGATGTTGGATAATCTATCACAACTTCCCTTCCACCATCCACCAATTCCACACCCATCACACCACCCCAAGCAAATTCACCCTCTATGCAGCCTTAAACTTCCACCACCACCAAATCCATATATTGTAGCTTCATCCATGTCAGGCACCACCCCAGTTTCATCCATGATAGTTACTTAGCTAGAAGAGAATGTTGGAGCTTCTCTCACATCTACTTCCCAACCTGCGCAAGTCGTAGTGCGCATAATGAGTCTAGAAATAGGCAAGTACTTAGTGCATAATATCACATTTATGCCTCCTATCATCAAATTAGTTGGGGATTTTGGTCACCCACGCATAAGCACCATTGTTTCCATGGGTTCTGCATCCAACACAACAAACTTCATGTATGTCAAAGTTGACACCTCCTTCGATGTACCCATTGAGGAGCAACCCAAGTCACCATTTTTTTGGTGATATTAATTTTTTATTCAATCCCTTCATTGTGTTAAAATACTTTCAATGCTATCATTAGAGATAATTTGGCCTAGGTCCTCATAAACAGAGAATTTACCATCTCATTGAACCACATTATCAACTCCCTGAAGAAACATTTGGACTAAGGTATCACCACCACCAACCAATTAACCTCTTCGAGGATGAATTTCAATATCTTACTCTTGGTCCCAAGGAGGATAGCGATAATGAGTACTCTGATCATAACAAAGGCTCTTTTCATATTGCCACTATCCACACCATACCATTCGACACCTTTGAAGACAAAATAGATGAGCTACTTGAAGCACTTTCAGTTGCCTCTAATAGCTTCAAAGAAGACTCTTCCTCCATTGTCCCCATCATAGATTTTTTAGATGATGGTGACATCTACCTACACCTGTTTCCTGTGCCACTCCTTATTTTTCCCCTGCTCCTTCCATTGGAGCATCCCAACGTGCTAGACCATCCACCATATATATCACCTTAGCCACCCTTGAGCCAACCAAACCTACATCCACCAATATTGGACCAGCTACTATCTTGCAAGCATGTTCTAGGATGCTCAACCCCCACCCATCCAAACCCCTCCTTCCCGTAAATAAACATGGTCACCATTGACATGTTTACCCCCCTCTGCAATCTGAATGATCCATCAAATCCCATCCATGTTGATCCAAGTCCCATTGAATTTGATTTCATCTCCCCCACACCATCCCTCGAATATTTTATTCCATCTAGATAATAGCTTCATCAAGCAAACATCTACATGCCACTAGCTCCGTCGCCCATCTCATCTACTGTCCATGACGTTGATACAAGTGACACTAAGTCACAAATTTTTTAAAACATAATAAATGAAATTCATCTTGTCCCCACTTCTCATCAGTTAGAAGAGGGTTCCCACATGCTCATCGAGGAGACCAATGATGTCGACATAAGCGCATATCTCGAAAACCCACATATCATCAAACTTGGAAAGAGCCTTTCCCCCATAGAACATGAAGAAATTTTCACTTTTCTTACTGAGCACAAGCATGCTTTTGCATGGTCATAAAAAGACATGCTGGGATTGGACCCTAATTTAGTGGTTCATAACCTCATCTTGAGACCTAATTCAAAACCTGTAAAGCAAGAGTTATGGAAGCTTCATCCTACCATAGCCCTTATGGTTAAATAAGAGTTGCAAAAATTGCTAGATGTGGGTTTCATTCAACCCATAGACTACCCAGAATGAGTCTTGAACATGGTATCCATTAGTAAACCTAATGGGAGGATACACATTTGCACCAATTTTTATGACTTAAACAAAGCATATCCCAAGTATGCTTCCCATTCCTAATTATTCAATCTTTATGGCATTTTTCACAGTAAGGTCTCGATCTGGTAGGAAAGATATCTCCTCCTTTGGAGAACCATACATTTATCATTATGGCCATAGAGTATTTTACAAAATAGATTGAGGTGATTCCTCTCACCAGTATGATAAGACCTCCCATCGCAAAGTTTATACTCCATCATATCATCTATAATTTTGGCATACCATCAAAGATTATATCTAACAATGACACCCCATTCAAAAACAAGGATGTTCGAGCACTTTGCAACAAGTACAATATTCAACATAGTTTCTCGACTCCTTACTATACGTAAAGTAATGGATAATATTAGGCCACCAACAAAACTATCATTATCATTCTAATAAAAATAGTTAAGAAAAATCGCAAATATTGGCATTGACAACTCCCCTTGGCATTATGGGCTTATCACACGAGTGTACGAATGCTAACTGGGGCAACTTATTTTTTTCTAGTTGATGGTGCCAAGGCAACCATACCTCTTGAACTCAAAATTCCATAACTACACTGAAGTAGGGAAAAATTATGCACCAAATTATGATAAACAATATGTGTATCTATGTCCTATTGCGTATGAGCACCGAACAAAAGCATGCAAGTAAGATGGAAAAGATAGCAAATAACAAAAAATAGAGAAAAGTAAATAAAATTATTATTAATCAGGTAGATCAAATCCAGGTTACAAAGTTTCCCCTTGAGGTCTCATATTATTGATACAACTATTTAAAAATCGGGTGCCCAAGGATCAAAATCCTTCAATTAACTTGGGTGCACATCCAATGTCTTTCCTCGTACCCACAATCTAAGTGGGCAGGCCAAGGTTGCAACCACTTGTATCTTAGATATTGATGTCCTATGCTCATTCCTAATGCTGTATAGACCTGAAACTACATACAAGGAAACCAAAAGCATCAAATAGCAAGTGTGTATGATGTAAAACACGCAATCCCCACATGCACTAAAAGACTAGTAATGAACATATGCATGGATATTATATTGAATCAACTCCAAATGATATAAAATTATAGATGAATGTAAATTAAGTGGTTTTGGAAAGATATCACCAGATATTGCACCAAAATTGATCCTGATGGTGCCTCATAATTGCGATGACCATTCGCAACTTGCAAAACCCAAAGCAACCATTTTTTCCCCTACACATATCCAAAACATGCAAAAATTGGAAAAAATGCATAAAATAACATTTCAAGAAAACCCATATGATCAGATTTGTAAAATCAGTGGCATTTCAGGTGTTTCTCTAGATGACCACCGTAGACCTGCGTGAGACCCTGCAAAACACTAAAATTGTGATATCTCGGCCAATATAACTCACAATGATGTAAAATTTGAACTGCAACATAATATGAACATGTAGAAAATAACTAATTAAAAATAGTCAAAAAATTGCTGATAAATTTCTATTCGTTCCAGGGTGGGACGAAAGGCCTGTCATAAATTAGGGGCGCCCAGGGGTGGGACGCCCATCGATTCTACCTAAATGTTACCACCAATTCCACTGGGAATTGATGAAAAAAAATATTGGTGGTATTGTCACAAAATTTGAGGTTGGGATTCACTCGATTGATCGGTATTTGCAAATAAATTGCACCTCTTTGAATCACTCGATAACCTCCTTCGCTAAGAAGAGATCTCGAGGGAAAGAGAGCACAATTAGGTGAGGGGAAAACCTACTCAGCACTCTATTGCTAATCCTTAGAATCTTATCTATCCTTTTGTGTGGAAAATACATCCACTTTATATCCTAAGGAGGCTCATGGGTCAAAAGGCATGCAAGAACATGCATGGATAGGGGCACCACTTGGCCACCGGGGTGGCATGCATTGGAGGGGGAAGAGAATCTCCAAAATTGGTCTCATTTATGGAGCAAGGCATAAATATGTTGCATGCTCTGACTTGTAGGCGAGAATAGGCAAGAATTTGACCATTACCAGGTGCCATTTGTCCAGATTTGACTTTTTGCTGGTCAAACCTGCTATTCGTCCCAACCTAGGAGGAATGCTGCTATTCGCTCTAGGGTGGGACGAATAGGATCTGTATTTGTCCCAGGGTGAGATGAGTAGAAACAGGGTGTTAAAAAGGTCTCAAAAGTGGCCTGAAACCTTCCAAAACCTTGCACAAAGTGTCTAGAACCACTGTATACCTATTGAGGGCTGCCCTAGGGGCCTTGGTATGTCAATTTAGCCGTTGCTTTTAGTAGCATAATCATATTGACCAAAATTTAAGTGTCTAGAGATGCCCCTTTTTGGGATGTGTTATGTGTAGCACAACATTGAGCAAAAAATAGATGACTAAAATGTTCAATGATTAGGGTTACTCAATAACCTAACCAACTTTAGATGCCCCAATCATGGAAAGAGCATGCGTTCTTGAATCCTTGCTTTCGATGAGCTAAGGAACTTGCTTGAGCTTGGACATTGTTCTTTCATGAAGAGGCAAGGCCTATAATTCCATGATACTAAAAGTGTCAAGTGATTTGATTGATGCTTTGTGCTTGTTTGCTGCCCCAAGCATGAGTGTGATTGTCTTTGTCAATGATTCGTTGAACGAACACAATTTGCATGATTGAGTGTGTGCTTGTTGATTTTGAACTGAGTATGATAACCCTCTCAAGAAACGAGTCGATGAGGGAATGACTTGTAAGAAAAGTGACGAGTCACTTGACCCAGATGTCTTTTGTTAAGGTTACCTTCAGTTGTATCCATTGAAAAATTGCACAGTTTTGAAAGGATTTTAATGATGCTATGGAGGTTTCTTGGAAGCAAAGAGTTGAAAACGTCATTCCCGTGGGGTGGTCTAGCCATAATGGCCTTCTTGGGGAGTGAAGTAGTAACTTGTCCATGCATCCATGAGAAATTTGCATTCCATATTGACCCTGAATGAATTCCATCAGATTTGACTTATTTTTGGTGGGTTTTTGGACCCTTTTCTTTGGTGCTTCCTGGAGGAAAGGAATGGAAAACCTCATTTCCGTGGGGTGGTCCGGCCATACTGGCCTTCTTAGGGATTGAAGTAAGGTCCTTTCTGAGCATCCAGGAGTATTATTATTTACCTCTTGACTTATGCAAAAAGTTGACCAAAATGTAGCTATTTTTGGGGGGTTTTGGCTTTTTGGTATTGGTGAGGTCTGAGGACCCACTTTATTGTAGCCCATGGGAATTTTTGGAAACTATGATGTATATTTTTACCCCATATATATATATATATGAGATTTTGTTATGGTCATCATATGTCTCCATTATTGTTTATGAGATGGATGCAATGTATGTATTTGATTTATGATGGTATGTTAAATGCTAATGATGGATGTAGATGGATACTATTATGTGATTTGTTGTAGTGTTGATGGATGCTTTACCATGTATGCATATGTATGCTTTTATGATGTGATGCAATATTGATGGATGCTTACTATGGATGCATATGTTTTAATATGGTGTAATTTGATGCTATGTATATGAGTGGATGTACAATGAGATGGATGACTTGAGTGCTTTGATATGATGAACTGTGACTAATGATTTGACACACTATGTTAACACCATAGACTGTAAAAAAATGCATTACTTCCTTCTTTGTATTTTTATTTTTTTTTGTACTATTTTTGTGTAATGGATATATGGAAATGTATTATTGCAATGTGATAAAATGGAATAAATGAAATGAGATGTTAGAGAATGTAGATGAGGTTTTCTTGAGACTCAAACACTCTAGCTAACTTGATCAAAGGTTGTATACTGACTATGCAAGACTTTTTGACAAGGTATGAATCTGCTAGGATGACCAAGATACTTCATATCCCTATGTGTGCAAGTGAGTTCATTCTTGTGAGATGCATAAAGATACCACCATTGCCAGATAGGCTATCCACCAAACCTGTAATGAGGATCACCCTATGAATGTCACAATCCTAGGTTTTGTACTTAGTAGGATTAGACCACTAGGTAGTATAGGCTACCAAAAGCTAGCTCATCCACATGCAAACATTGGTCTGCACACATGCCAAAAGCTAATGTGATAGACATATCATCATGCATAAGGATACCACCATTGTTGGATAGGCTATCCACCAAACCTGGAATGAGGATCACCTTATGGCTTGTCCAAATGCTAAGAATTCCAGGGATTCAAGCTCAAGCTCCCTTCTTTTCTTCAATTTTATTGGGATACTTGCTCATGTGTAGTGATTATAATCACTGTTTATTTTGTATTTTGTTTTCTTTGAGCAAGGGATGTGGGGAGTGGTGATAACCACTATTTATTTTGCTTTTTCTACTTTTGCTTTTTGTGGGATTTTGTTTGAACTTTTGGGATTTTGATTTTTTTTGAACTTGGGATTTTGATTTTTTGAACTTTGGGATTTTTGGAATTGGGATTTTTGATAGTGGTGAAAACCACTATTTATTTTGGGGAATTGGGTAGGGAAGAGCTTGTCCTTTTTCCAATTCTCAGCATTCTTGAACCATTCACATAGGGGGATGAGCAGGATAACCTTTTCGCTTAAAGCAACCTAGACCACTTCGTGGGTTTCATATTTCCTTGTGCAAAACTTGGATTTATTAATGTGTAAATGTGTTGGGATTTGTTGTATACAAGGTATAATCTAAGCAAGACTCTACCTCCTAAAAATCATGATAGCTTTCTACAAAATCTGAAAAGAAAACTAGAGATGGTTGAGTGACTAAAAACCGTAAAGACATTCTAGAACAAATGACTATGTGATGGGAGACAGACACTGTTATGACCAATGTAAAATGTAGGTGAACATGATAAGTGGAAAAATGAAATGATGTGGATAATGATTTTGACATAATTGTTTTTTTGTTATTTTTTGACTGATGAAGGATGTACAACCTTAGTGCTAGACACGTATGAGCAACTCTATAATGCAAAGTGCAATAATGAGTGTACCTAATGCAGATGATTTTGAGAATGCAATGAGATGCAATGTAATGAAATGCAATATGATATTTTTATGTTTTTGTTGTTTTGATGATGTTTGAAGATGCAATGCAATGCAATATTTTTGTATTTTTGATTGATATATATGTACATGTGACCAACGGGCTTATTGGGGGCCATTGGGGCATTTGGGGTGACCAAAGGGCTTATGGATATCTTTAGGGATGGTTGACCAAGTGGGTTGTAGGTACCCTTGGAGCATTTTGGGGTGACCTAGATGGTCATAGACCACCTAGGAGCATTTTAGGTTGACCAAGTGGGTTGTAGACACCCTTGGAGAATTTTGGGGTGACCTAGATGGTCATAGACAACCTAGGAGCATTTTAGGTTGACCAAGTGGGTTGTAGGCACCCTTGGAGAATTTTGGGGTGACCTAGATGGTTATAGACCACCTAGGAGCATTTTAGGTTGACCAAGTGGGTTGTAGACACCCTTGGAGCATTTTGGGGTGACCTAGATGGTTATAGACCACCTAGGAGCATTTTAGGTTGAGCCACAACACTCTAGGCATGGAAAGGCTACAAATGAAGGATGTTCAAGGGTTCAGGATCCTCGATTCCTTCAAGGGAGGCTAGGTGGTAAGTTTTGGGTCCTATCTGACTAGTAATGACAAAAGGACCTAACCAGTTTACCATAAACTTATCCCTCATATGGGGTGAAAAATTAGAATTCTGTTGGTTTTCTTTCAGAATGAGGTCACCAACCTAAAAATATCTAAGATGGACTTTCATATTGTAGGCTCTCTTAAGTCACTCTTGATAGATGTGTAAGTGCTCAAGAGCATTAACACGACATTCATCAAGCAATGTAAGCTGATCTAGGTGAGCCTACCATGTGGTGTCATCATCGATGAACTCCTGCATGGATATGCATAGTGATGGGATTTCCAGCTCTAGAGGTATGACTACCTCGGTGCCATACACTAGTGAAAATGGAGTAGCCCTAGTGGGCATCCGAATGCTAGTGTGATAGGCCCATAGAGCAAGGGGTATTTACATGTGCCAATCGGTGTGATTCTCTTTAATAGTTTTCTTGAGAATGGCAATCAATATTTTGTTGGAAGCCTCTGCTTGCCCATTTGCTTGCGGATAGTAGGGTATTGAAAAGTTATGTTGGATGTTATACTTAGTTGTCAAAGCATGCACATATTTATTCTTAAATGATGTCCCATTATCCAAAATGATCTTGGATGGAATACCAAAATGACAAATGATATTGTGCAATATGAACTCCACGATGCGGGGTCCGATCGTAGTGGTAAGGGGGATCGCTTCCACCCACTTTGTAAAATACTCGGTAGCTATAATGATAAATGTGTGATGGCCCAAGGATGCGAGGGAGATTTTCTCGATTAAATCCAACCCCCATTGCGAAAATGGCCAAGCTGATTGGATCGGTTGTAAGGCTTGAGAAGGTACGTGTGTCAAGTTAGCATGGTGTTGACACTTTACGCACTTCTTCACATATGCACAACAATCTCACTCTAAAGTTGGCCAATAATAGCCCATGCGAAGAATGCACTTTGTGATGGCCATGCCATTGAAATGGCCACCACATGTACCATCGTGTGCTTGGGCGATTGCCCAAGCTGACTCTTGATGCTCTAAGCAATGAAGGAGGATTCCTTCATAGCTCTGATGATACATAATATCTCCTAGAAAGACATATTTTGTCACCTTTCATTTGAATGTTCTTTTAGCGGTGTGCGATAATCTAGGAGGGAGATTACCCAGCTTTAGATACTCCTTGACTTGTGTGGACCAGTCCTGTTGTGAGGAAGCCTCGAGCGCGTGAACTGCCTGTCCCTCTTGAAATTCATCTTGAGAAAATGTTGAGTGGGAAAGAACTTGTAAGAATAGCATCGTACTGCTATCAAAAGGGGCTTGAGGGAACAAAGTCCCCCAATCGACATGATTCAAGCATTCATGAATGTGCGAGAATCTCTCTTGATGAGGTTCAATTTGAATCAAGTGGACTTTCGACATGGCCTGAGTGTTCTCACGCTCAACCGTAGACTGTGAGAGCATTTTGACCTGAATGGTTGTCATCTCATCAGTAGGGTTCTATGGGATCAAGGACCCTAGGGAGGCCATCGTATCCACAAAATGATTAGATGATCGAGGGAGTGCCTCGATGTCATACCATTCAAACTTCACCAGGAATTTATCCACAAGGGCTTTGTAGGCTTGCAAGAACTGGGCACTTGCATTGGTAGATCCCTTTGACCTGGTTAACAATGAGCAAGGAGTCACCAAAAATATTAAGCTTGGTGATTTTCATGGCGATAGCCATTTGAAGACCTATGAGCAGGGCTTCGTACTCGACATTGTTGTTGGTGCATGAGAAATCGAGTTTAAATGATAGGGGTATGGGAGCCCCATGCGGTGTGAAAAACATGATCCCTATGCCACCCCCTTGCTCACATTTGGAGCCATCAAAAAATAGAGTCATCTCTGCCTATGGCTCAGGCTCATCAGAATCAGGTGATTCTGATATTTGGAAGACTCCATCATCGGGAAGCTCCATGCTAAGAGGTTGATCATCCTAGAGAGGAGCCTCTACGAGTTGATCGATGATGACCTAACCCTTAATTGATTTTTTTCCAATAAATTCTAGGTCGAACTCCATCAACAACATGATCCATTTTATCGTGCGACTATTATGATAAGTGCGGCTCATCATGTATCACAATGGATTCTCTTTAGATACAACATACGTGGTATGGCTAAGCATGTAATGTCATAGCTTCTTAGTGGTAAAAACCACCGCTAGGCATAACTTCTCCATGTATGCATACTTGATCTCATAGCTGACCAGGGTGCGGCTGAGATAGTAAGTAGCCTGTTCCTTATGCAGTTCATTGTTTTGGGCTAACATGGCACCCAATGCAATCTCAGTGGCTGAGATGTATAAGCGAAATGACACTCCTGGTCTAGGTGGAGCCAACACTGGCGGTGAAGCTAGGTACTACTTTATTGCATCAAAGGCCTCCTGACACTCATCATCCCAATGGAATATGACCCCCTTGTGCAATAACTTGTTCATGGGTCGACACTTGTCCGACAATTGTGCTATGAAGCATTTGATGGATGTGATCTTGCCCTGCAGACTTCGAAGTTGCTTGATGGTAGTCGGGGAGGCATCTCGAGGATGGCCTTGACCTTGTTGGGGTCCACTTCGATGCCTCATTTAGAAACTATAAATCCCAAGAGTTTTCTAGATGTGATGTCGAAGATGCACTTCTTGGGGTTCAGTCTCACGTTATGCTCAATAAGGTGATCGAGGACTTTGCGTAGGACATCGAGATGCTCATGGCGTAACAAAGATTTAGCCAGTAAGTCATCCATGTAATCTTCCAAAATCTTATGCATGTAGTCATGGAAGATGTATGTCATGGCATGCTGGTAGGTGGCATCAACATTTTTAAGGCCAAAAGGCATGACCTTATAGCAAAATGTTCCCCAAGGTATTGTGAATGCCATTTTGAGCTGGTCCTCTAGGTTGATATGAATCTGATTGTACCTAGAGAAACCATCCATAAGGGATAACATTTTATGGCCCATTATGGCATCTACTAGGGCATCGATGCTCGACAAAGGAAAATCATCCTTAGGACTCACTTTGTTTAGGTCTCAAAAATTGATGCAAATATGAATCCTCCCATCAAGCTTCTTGATGGGAACCATGTTGGACAACCATGGTGGATAGTCTATAGAAATGATGAACCTAGCATCCAACAACTTCTGTAGCTCATATTTGACCATTAGGGCCACTGTTGGATGCATCTTTCTCAGCTTTTGCTTGATAGGCTTGGCCTTGGGGTCAAGCATCAGATTGTGGGTGACTAGATTTGGATCCAGTCTCGACATGTCTTTGTAAGACCATGCAAAAGTTGCCTTCTTCTCTATGAGAAGGGCTATGTAATCGACTTGCTCTTTGGGGGATAGAATTTCCCCTAGCTTGATACATTATGGAATCTTGGGATCTGAGTCGATATCTTTATCAATCGTAGGCTCGATTGACATATGTGACCCCTCCTCCAATTGGTGGGGGGTAGGGATCAAATGGATGTCATCAACTAGATTTAGATCATCAATGGGAACCTTGGGTTCCTCCTCAGTATGGAAGACATCATGAGTTGGCCCTGGAGAGAAATGAAATGGTTGTAGCATCTCATCGCAAGGCTAGTACTCAGAGGGTGAGGGGTTTGAATCTCCCCGATCAAATTCAATTACCCCCAAGTCGAGGTGCAATGGCTTTGATGGGTTATTCAGATCTTGCAAGGGCTCAAATAGATCTATGGAAATCATATTTATGGATGGATGATTTCCCTTATGTGGTTGGTGGTGTTCATGGACATCAGGATGTCACAAGACCTGAGGAGGTGGCTATGGAGGCGGTGGAATGATCGAAGGTGGTCGGTGTGGCTGTGGGTGAGCTTGCTCTTCTAAAGGTAGAAGTTGTCACCATATGGGATGGTGTAATGGGAACATTCTTAGATAGAACTCATCCTCATCATCCATAGGGATGACCCATGGGCCTTCCCCATCCGAACTACCAGATTCAATGGGTGCTACCCCATAATCTGACTCATCATCGATGGTCCACTCATAAGGGGGCCCCTGATCTTCTTCCTCACTATCATGGGGAAGCATGCATGAACCTTCACCTCTCTTGTAAGATCGAATATCATCATGAGGTGGTTCATCATCTCCTAAGGGCATAGGGAAGTAGTCCCCTAGTGAGTAGACATGATTGGGGTTGGTAAAAGGATCTCGTGCGAGCTCATCTCTATAGTCTAGAGTCATGCACTCTAAGTTATCTATGAGGACATCTAAGGACACAGGCTTGTTGAGTCCCAAACCAGACTTGTCATAAGGCATTTGATACTATGGCTAGTAAGGAATTCGAGTGCCCTGCTCATACAGGCCTAACCCATAACCATGCCAATTGCATAGGTCAAGGTACTTCAGGGTGAATTTAGGGTTAGACAAGTAGTTGATGTCTTCCAAGAAGGGCTCTTCATCCTCCTCCTACTGTTGATAAGGTTCGATGCCATAGTCAAGGCCCCCATAGATGAAATTCATTTGATTAGGGGGAGGCCAAGAGGTACGATAGTGCCTATGGGAAGATGAGGTCGACCCATGTCTTGCACCGACTCTATAGCAGGGGTAGTTGTAACATTCCTAACCATGTACTCTCCCAATCCGGTGGAAGCTAGGTGCACTATGACTTGAGGCTATGGATAGAAGAGGGATGAGAGCGAGACCTGATCTGATTCATCATTTGTCTCATGTGGTAGCTCCTCATCATCTGGGCTAGGTATCTCCTCTATGGAGATGGTGGATATGGTCGGCTGGACCTCATCAATAGGTCACTTCCCTAGGTTCCTAGGCAAAGGATCCATAGGCGCACTGGGCATCTAGGGGGTTGCCGATGATGAGGATGGTATGACATGCGATGGCGATGGAGTCAAACCTTGGCTAGATTTATTTGGTTGGAAATCTAGATGGGTTGATGGTAAGGTTGACTCGGGGAGCTGCTGCACCATATTGCAATACTTGAAGGGCTCTAGGTCCATAGGGATGACATGAACTTACCCTTCATGAGTGTACTTGAGGCATTGGTGAGTGATGGAAGGGACACACTTCATGTCCCTGATCCATGGTCTACCTAATAGGATATTGTATGCCATCTCACCCTCCAGGATGTGGCACAATATCGGGATGATCTTTTTCCCTACCTGAATAGGTAGGATGATCATACCAACCATTGAGCATATGGCATCATTGAATGCTCAGAGGGTGTAGGTAGATGCGACAATGTGGGATGTTGGGAGCTTCAAGTGCTTGAGAGTTATTGTAGTGATGATGTTGCTAGAAGACCCAATGTCTATCAACACTCTCTTGTATGGTGTTCCATTCACACATGCGATGATGTGCAAGGGGGGATCTACCATATCATTTGGAACTGGTTTAAGCTCATCTTCTCGAAAGGTAATCATCGGTTTCATGCATTGCCACACATGCCCCACGAAGTTGTTGAAGGAGTTGGACTCCTAGGGTGGAAGCTCGATTGCCTTAAGGATCTCCATCAAGGCTTCTCTATGAGGAGGTGATTTTTGGATGAGCTCATAGATGGAGAGTTGGGCAGATGTCATTCTTAAGCTCTGAGTGAGCTTACTCTTAATTGTGACCATAGGCCTAGGTGGGAGGCTCAGCATAGGAGGTGGTAAAGGCTATGACGTCGAAGGAACATCACTCTGAGCCATGGGTGGCATGGTTGGACTTGGGTACCACCTATTTCTTATGACAATGTTGATCATGCCGACATACCCCTGCTTAGGGGGCATGGTGTACCTCATTCACCTAGGGCACAGGTGTGGCCTGCTCCACATGGGCGGGCAAAGGGTCTTTAAATACCTCCATCTATTGGTTGTTTGGTATGATAGGGTTGTCCACCTGAAGGGCATTCCTATCGATCATGTCCTACACCAAGTGCTTGAACTTGTAGCACATTTGCACATCATGCCCATTTTGCCTATGAAACTTGCAATATAGGTCTTCTCTGTATCCTTTGGGCTTCGGTGCATTTGGGTCGATGGGTCGACTCTCAGGTAGGTGGATTGCATTGGCCACTAAGAGGCACTCAAACAATGAGTCCATAGACTCTGAAATGGGTGTGAACTATCACTTGGGGTGACGTTGTTGATTTTTCCCTTGATTATTCTGGTTGTCCTTGGCATAGTTCCTAGGAGTGGCTTGATAATTAGGCTTTTGAGGTGGCATGGCTTGCGTTGGCCCTAGGACACTAATGGCAACCTGATTCACTATTGTTGGCTTAGGTTGCACTGGGGTGCTTTTAGAATTCTTGTTCCACTCCTTCTTGTGAGGCTTCACAATCTCACCCTCTTGAATCTTGATTTCTTCGATGATCCTAGCCTATGCTAGGGCATCTTCAAGAGTCACATACTATTGCAGCTGCAACAACAAGGAGATCGACTTCAGGCAGCTCTTGGAAAACATCTGAGTCAACTCCGACATGGGGAGAAGATAAGGTAGCTTGGTGAGTAGGGCTCACCACCTATTGCCATAGTTTGTTATTGACTCATCGTCATACTGTTTCAACCCAACTAGATCGGCCAACGTCACCTTCCTCTTGGTATTGAAGGTGAAGCATTCTAGGAACGCATCTACAAGTTGGTCCAAGTTGTGGATGCTATGCTTAGGGAGTTGGTAAAACCATTCTGAGGTTGGGCTAGAGAGGGTAGTCATGAATGTCCACAATAGCAAAGCATCATCATCGTGAATGCCAAAGCATTGACCCAAGAATTTGGTGACATGTTCCTGCGCATCTTCCTCTCCCTTAAATGTAGCCAATTGAGGTAACTTAAATTGCTCTAGATAGGGGGGTAGGAATCGAAGGATGGATGGGTTGACTATGCAATTGGCATAGAGTGGGATTTTGAGATCCAGACCTAGAGGTCTTGTTCTCTACTGACTCTAGGTGCTCTAGCAATGCTTTATATGGGCCTGAGGATTTAATCTCCTTATCTTTGCTCACATCCTATGGTGGAGGTCTAGGATCCTCCAACCTATTGTGAGGTGGTGGCATGTCACCCCCTACCTTGGTAAGGCATCTCCAAATATTCTACCTCCAGCTCATGCTCAGTGTAGGCCCCATAAGGCATTTCTCGAGCCGGTCTATAAAGAGGGGTATCTGCCCGTTGTGGGTACCCCATGTTTGGCCTGGGAGGCACGTCCTGATCTGGCCTAGGAGGTCATGGAGGTAACATTGGATAAGGCCTAGGAGACCTATCTCGAATGAGTGTGGGTTGCCTCGGGTGGACTTCCTACCTATGTGTCTTAGGGGTAGGAACCCTCTCTCGTAAAGTCTTCTAGAATAGCTCGTTGGTCTATCATTCGATTCTTTCTTTCTCAAGCTGATGCAAGCGGTCTAGTTGTTCCTTGTCTTGTCGAAGCTGTTTGAACTGAGCTTGGTGCTCTGCATATCTTGCAACTTCCTACTTGACTTGTTCTGTAGTGTGGGGCCTAGGAGGCCTGTGAGTCTCACCTTGAGGCCGACCTCATTCAATATAATCTATGATATCTATCGTGTGCTTCCCTCGATCGAGGGCCACCGCATTGACTTGAGGTTCGGGCCGGAGCATATGCTCATTATACTCAGTGGGCATAGAGGCACATCGTGCATGCATGGAATACTACTCTTGAGGAAAATCTAGGATTTCCTCATGCCTTCCTTCATGGATGAGGAAGGGCAGGGTAGATTTGGCTCACCCCAAGCGATGAGTATCATACCCATCAGGTTGCCTATGCTATTGTACCCTATCAAGGTGATGTGTAGGCAAGGTCATATCAACCTGCTCTACCTAGTGTGTGAAGTCATGCTCTGGCCTATGAATAGGTGTGTCAGCCCTAATAGGTATGTGGATGCATGGCACCACTCTATCTACTAGCACCTCAATGCACTATTGCCTTTCATCAAAGAAGGCATGTGATGTATCTAAATATCGGGAACACTCTCCCAAGTAAATTTCATCACCCCTCGGGGTGTCCCGCATAGGGCTCCCTCATAGGTGTGGCTCATGCCCCACTGTCTTGGGGCTAGGGTGAGTAGAGGCTCACCAAGGAGGTATGACCAGGTCCCTGGGGCTATAGCGGAGATGACTCATGTCTCCTAGTCCACTCTCCATAGCTTCCACCCATGATTGGGCTTGGCTATGGGTGCACACCATTGTAACTCTCTACCAAACCCTAAGTGATTATCTTCTTTACAAATTCTTAATGAAATAGTAAACACAAAAAGGAAACACTCAATAAGATAGATGATTATCTCTTTTAAGTTTTAGATGTGAATCCCTAAACTATTTTGTGTGTTTCAGATGTGTTGTTTGTAAAGAATGACCTTGTGTCACATGTTTGAAATCTTGTTGGATGATAATATTGTGTTTAATTGGATTTCACCTGTATACTCATAGCTTGACAACCTGGCTATGAACTCCAGGTCATGTTATCCCACCTATAATGTGTGGTAATGAAGTCCACACATGACCAGGGAGCACAGGTCCTACCAGTTCCTCACCCAGTTCACCCGTAGTCTGCGATATACCTCTCCGAAGAGAGATACATGCTATAACCCATGGGCTATGATGGATCTTGGAACCGGCCTTGGCAAAGAACAAGGTTCATGGGATTTGAGACAATGGGTGGAGATGAAAGCCACCTCATTGAACTCTACTAGTGGGTGGTGATGAAATCCACCTCACTAGCGTTTAAGTGAATCGTGGTGTGTGTGGTTCTTTTTAATTCAAAGAAAGTAAGCAAAGAAGCATTCGATGATCATTCACTAAATGCATGCAAAAGGTGCATTTTACTTTCAGAAAGTTAGTATAAAAAGAACTCACAAATGTATCTAGAAATGCAAAACCCTAAATGTTAGCCTACCCATTGGGTAGGCTACAAGCAAGCAAACCATAGAGATGCATTCCTACTTTGAATTTCTTTTGATTTTTCTCCTTTTATATGTTTTTGTTATTTTGTGTTTAATAAAAAGGAAAACTAACTTTTAACCTTTCTAAACAAGCAAAATATGTGAGAAAAACCAAATAAAAATAGTTTTTGAAAGTGCAAAACAGAGATGGAAGATTCAAATGCCTACCTCATCACTGCCAAAACTTGCTATTTCTAGAATTCTACTCAGAAAGCTCTCTGGTTTCTATTCACTCTAGGGTGGGATGAATAGAAGGTCTGCATTCATTCTAGGGTGGGATGAATTCGCATTCATCCTAGGGTGGCATGAATAGCAGGTCAGAGTTCGTTTCAGTCCAGAACGAATAGCACCTGCAACATAAAAAGATGAAAAATGAGCTCCAAAATTCACCTAAAGAAAAAGGGACTAGGTCCCACCATGATCACCACTGAATTAGGGAAAAATAGTGCACCAAATGATGATAAAAAATATGTGTATCTATGTCCTATTGCTTATGAGCATCAAACGGAAGCATGCAAGTAAGATGGAAAAGATAGCAAATAACAAGAAATGAAGCAAAGTAAATTGACTTCTTATTAATTAAGTAGATCAAATATAGGTTACAAAATGTCCCCTTTGAGGTCTCAAATTATTGATACAACTATTTACAAATCGGGTGCCCAAGGATCAAAATCCTTCAAGTAACTCGGGTGCACATCCAATGTCTTTCCTCGTACCCACAATCGAAGTGGGCGGGCCAAGGTTGCCACCACTTGTATCTTAGATATTGATGTCCTATGATCCTTCCTAATGCATTGTAGAGACCTGCACCTACACACAAGGAAACCAAAAGTATCAAATAGCAAGTGCGTATGATGTAAAACATGCAATCCCCACAGGCACTAAAAGACTAGTAATGGGCATATGCATAAATATTATATCAAATCAACTCCAAATGATATGAAATTGTAGAGGGATGTAAAATAAGTATTTTTGGGAAGATATCACCAAAAATTGCACCAAAATTGAGTCCGATGGTGCCTCGTAATTGCGATGACCGTTCACAACCTACAAAACCCAAAGCAACCAATTTCTGCCCCTACACATATCCAAAACACATGAAAATTGGGAAGAATGCATAAAATAACATTTTAAGAAAACCCATATGATCATATTTGCAAAATCAGTGACATTTCAGGTGTTTCTCTAGATGACCACCGTAGACCTGCGTGAGACCCTACAAAACACTAAAATTGTGATATCTCGGCCAATATAACTCAGAATGACATGAAATTTGAACTGCAGCATAATATGAACATGTAGAAAATAAATAATTAAAAATAGTCAGAAAATTGTTGACATATTTCTATTCATTCCAGGGTGGGACGAATAGGACTATCACAAATTGGGGGCACCCGGGGTGGGATGCCCACCGATTCTGCCTAAATTTTACCACCAATTCCACTAGGGATTGATGAAAAACACTATGGGGGGTATTTTCATAAAATTTGAGGTTGGTATTCACTCGATATGGTTCGGTTATTTGCAAACAAATTACGCCTCTTTGAATCACCCGATAACCTCCTTCGCTAGGAAGAGATCTCGAGGGAAAAATGGCACAATAGGTGAGGGAAAATCTTGGCAGCACTCCATTTGCTTATCCTAAAACTCCTCTCCTCTTATTTTGTGTGGAAAATACATCCACTTTATAGCCTAAGGAGGCTCATGGGTCAAAAGGCATGCAAGGGCATGCATGGCAAGAGGCGCCACTTGGCCACCGGGGTGGCATGCATTGGAGGGGGAAGAGAATCTCCCAAATTGGCCTCATTTATGGAGCAAGGCATAAATATGCTGTGTGCTCTGACTTGCAGGTGAGAATAGGTAGGAATATGACCGTTACCAGGCGCCATTTGTCCAGATTTGACTTTTTGTCGGTCAAACCTGCTATTCGTCCCACCCTGGGACGAATGTTGCTATTCACTCCAGGGTGGGATGAATAGGATCTGTATTCATCCCAGGGTGGGATGAATAGAAATAGGGTGCTAAAAAGGTCTCAAAAGTGGCCTGAAACCTTCCAAAACCTTGCACAAAGTGGCTAGAACCACTGTATACCTCCTGAGGGCTGCCCTAGGGGCCTTGGTATGTCAATTTAGCCGTTGCTTTTGGTAGCATAATCGGATTGACCAGATTTTAGTGTCTACATGCACATATTATTACAAGAATTTATATATGATGACACAACCCAATAAGCATACCTTGACCAATTAAGATTACTTGATGAATGATGAATCAATGCATTAGAGCACCTTCACATCTATCAAGAAAGGGTCAAACGTGCTTACAAAAACAAAGTGCATCCTCAATAATTTTGAGTAGGTGATTTGATTCTCAAGGATAATCAACAAAAAACCAGCTTGTTTCATTTACGTGATAAGTTTACAACCAATTAGCTTGGTTCGTTCATCGTAACACAAATATTAGGAACATGAGCCTATAAACTTACCACCCTTGAGGTAATAAAGGAGCCTGAACCCATCAATATCCTTCATTCGCATGCCTTCTAGGCCTAGCTCATAGCTAGCCTTGCACATAAAAAAAAACAACTCAAAATACAAAAAAAACAACAAGAATAAAATTTTCTTTTTCATCTAACCATTCCTCCTCATATTTGAGATAACAATACACACAAGTTTATAAATATAAAATCATGCACTCATGATATTGCAAGATGCAAAATAATGGTTGGATGAAAATGAAGACTGAATTTTTGCTAAGCACAAAAAAAAATCAAAACTAGTCAAAAATACAACATCAAAAACACAATAACATCAAAAAAATCATCCAAAAGAACAAAGCAATAAAATTTCATCATAACCAATAAAACTTTGGTTATAATTCAATGCATGCTTTTATTCATTTGTCGTAAGTGATTTTATCGCATTAATCAAGGGCATCTTCCTTATAGTATGTTTTTTGCATTCCCCCATATTATAGGCATGTAGGCTATATCAACCATCCACACTTTGTCATCAGTAAAATTAAAAAAAAAAAGATCAAAGAAAAGAAACAATAAAAAAAGTTGACAGTTTGTCTTTCCCAAGTCTATGGTTTGACAAATATTTAGGTGCTTTTGGTTTTTCAACCATACCAAGTGTCTCATTCAACCTACTTTGAATTTCATTAGTTATTGAGTGTTATAGGTATTCCCAGTGACCTTAAGTTTTCTCTCAAACCACACACAAGTATTACACATTAAATCAAATTTTGGGTATCTAAGAAGGACAAAATCATGAGTCATTATCGCCATAAAGTAAATGGTTTCCCTTGCTCATCCAATTATGCATTGGTCTAAATGGCTAAGAATTGGCAAAAGGATAATCTCCCCCTTCAAAAAAATTCCCTTGCTCTTCCCCAAAATGAGCAAGCCCCCAAAAGCAAAAATACAATTCCTTTACTCTTCCACAAAATGAGCAAGAGTCCTCCCAAAAAAAGGGGTGAAGAGGTTGAATACCTGGAATTCTCATTTTTTTGACAACCATGCGACAGTATCCATCACCAATAATGGGCTATAGACGTCGGCCTGGCAGAGTAGCCTTCCACGTGGTGACACATCTATTACATTAGCGACCTTAGTTTGTACAGATCTATGTCCTCTCTCGGATAATCTAGCTTATTGGCATAAGTCACAAATGATGAGTCTAACCTCACCCAAAATTGGAAATGAATATTCATTACACACATAGTTGGTCTTTGCAAAACTTGAATAACTTGGTTGGTATTAGTATCTTCAAGTGCCTACTTGATCAATAGATGAGTTTGATTGATGTCCCTAGGGTGTTTGATCTTCCTAAAAGTACTCTCATATTATTCTTCCCTAAGATAAGTGAAAGAACAAGTCATGTCATCTTGGCCTCCATAATAGCACATCGCCTAATAATCATTACAATGCATTTACTTATATCCATTTCCCATGTATGTCAATATTATTGGGTTGACTCCCTTGATTAATTGATTAACATCATGAAAAATGAAACATGTCTAAAGCTTTTTGTGAAAAATAATTAAAAGTATACATCACACATTGCATACATTCATCACATTCATCACCAAATAACACATGGTATCAAATAAAAAATATAATAAACATTACATGAATAAACAATGCATCATATATATATCATCATCGAATACATGTATAGTCTCACCCGTAGGCTACATATGTTGAGCTCTTAAGCAATAGCACATCGCCTAAAAATCATTACATTGAATTTACTTACATCTATTTCCCATGTATGTCAATATTATTGGGTTGACTCCCTTGATTAATTTATTAACATCATGAAAAATGAAACATGCTAAAGCTTTTTGTGAAAAATAATCAAAAGTATATACATCACACATTGCATACATTCATCACATTCATCATCAAATAACACATGGTATCAAATAAAAAATATAATAAACATTACATGAATACATTATGCATCATATATATCATCATTGAATACATGTATAGTCTCACCCGTAGGCTACATATGTCGAGCTCTTAAGCTCCTCATTATCATCAATAAAAAGATACAAGACATCTACAAAATTGGTATAGGGCTCAGTTCCCTCATGTCACTGACTGCCCCTGCTACTATCTGTGTTTCCCTTGATCGACTCTCCTTGAGCCTGCTCACTGTGGCTCCCCTGACGATAACTCACTCTATGAGAATTCCCTACCCTCAAAGCCTACTAGATCTCTCCCTCTATGAATCAAGGTACAAGTGGGGTAGATGATGGTAGATCTAAAATGGGGATGTTCCTCACAAGCAAAGCATTCTCTAGGGATCTCATCCTATCCATTTTTTTGCTTCACCTGATCCCTATCCCACTCTAGCTAAGCTAGGATCACCACAGTAGCCTAGTTTCTCCTCACATCCTGGGCCTGTAAAGCATCACACTCTACCCTCATGACATAATGCTCTGCTCACAACAAGTTGCACTTAGTTCACAATGCATCTCACTCCATCATTAGCCTACCACATTCCTCTTGTAGACTCTGCACCTGAGCTTGTAGTGTATTCCACTATTCCTCCTAACCATGCCACCTCTGATACTCCCCATCCCATTGAATCTGCTCTTGGGTAATGGTAGTTTGAAGCTCTACTTTTTGCCTCTCCAAAACTTGTACTCGATTTTATAGCACAAAGAGCTCTATTGTTGAGTTGGTATTATTATTGTGTCCCTCATTGCTATAGCTCCCCTTCACCACTACCTTATTGGACCCTCAGGATGATCCTACCCTTGGGTCCATCCACCATCGTACCCATCACCCCATTGGCTCTTGAGGAGCCTCCTATACATTGCTTTCTACCACACCCTCTAGTCCTGGATAAAAAGCATACCCAATAAACCAAACATCATATTCAGGAATGGTCCCTACATCCACTACATTTGTCTCCAACCCAACCACATCCACATCAACCCCTACTGGCTCATATGTTAGGTCAGCAACTGTCTCACTCTACTATCGCATATATACTACAGGAGGTGAAGGAACACCCTAAGGTAACCTAGACTACTGCAACACACGGATGTACTGGAAGTACTCGTACTTCATCATGTGGTGGCATACCACCCATATTCCCTATCTCACCCTCATTAGGTGCTCATCATCCTTGGGCCATATCAGCTCACCCCTAAAGACCTCCACACTACCAGCTAAGGATGCAACTAGGTAAACCTCTCATCATAATGCAACCAAATACCAAAAACTAGGTAGATCTTGCTCTCCTCTTGATCCTTACACCATCTCATAGCATAAGGCATATCATCACCCAACTCCTACTAGGCCAAGAATAGTAGACCCACGAGGTGCTCAATACTAAAGTGCTCCCACACCCAAATATATAATAGTAAACTACAACCCAATCCTAACCTATTTCAGCACCGTATCTCATATAGCTCTTGGTATATCTGTGCCAACAAGTAAGGATTCCATACCATCACCTTGGGCTCCTCAATCAAATCCTACACCAACTCTAGCAGGTTCCATGGGAACCACACACCTAATAAAATATGGTCGAATGATGTTGAATATCAACATTATTAGGATAACGCCTAGATGTGATCCATCATAGTTGAACATGGCTCTCCACATCCACACTCCCATTGTCGACATTAACCACTCATCAAGTCCCCTTGTATACCCGCTCTAATAGGACTTCTCTCTAGTGAGTCGGTGTAGCCGTAATCCATTCACCCTCCACTGGTAACCAGAATATCCGATATATATCCCCAATGTGATGGTGATATTACCTATGGGTATATGGAAGGTATAGGTGTCAGGATCCCATTTTTCAACTAAAGTTATCAGATAGGTATGATCAACATGCACCTTCTCCAGTTTGGCTACATGCCATAGCCTAATGTTTGTCAGCCACTACTAGTATTCCTTTAATAGTTTACATTGAGCCTTGTAAAACAAGCTCTTGAACCGATACCTCGGTCTCAATAATTTTTGTTGTATACACAAATACATCATAACATATCATTAGAATAATTATATCCATAACAAAGAATAACGTATAGGTCGAATGCCACAGATCATGACCATCCGACCTTGGAAAGTCTTGACCCACGGTCATTAGACCCTTGGAAATTTGGCTTCTAGCCTGCACGAAGGCCTCCCAATGCAACATGATGTATTTGTAACAGTAATAACAACAACACGATGCATTTGTGATAGTAACAACATCAACATGATGCATCCACACAACAACCACAACAACCAATAGAAGGTAAAAGGTAATTTATCTTATGTTCCTTGTATGCTTCAGTTTTACATATTGCATTTAGTTTTTAATACTTCTTTTTATCCAAGCCTCACTTTAGGAGGCCCGATAGGTATTACTGACCAATTTCATTTGTCTTGTATGTAGGTATTCAGGTATGAACCAAATCTTAGGAAGCAAACTTAGAGCTAGATAGTGACCTAAAGCCACTCGAATCCACAAATCCACATTCCTACACTTGTAATAGTTCATATCGCATGATTTTCCAATCCCAGATGGTCACAAATAGTAACCATCCAAACCACAGATAATCTCAGTCCATGACCATTTGACCCCAAACGATTGCCATCCAAACAACAATCCATCATAGATTTGGTAGGCACATACATACATCTTGACACAAAAGCACTATATATGACCTCAACACATTCAACGAAGTGACGGTCACCACAAACCCACCCACTAATACTATAACTACAAAATGACCAAGGAACCATCTTTGTTTGCATAAGGGAAATCACTCCCTTCATTATTTGTACACCCTTGCATGGGTAGATATTGTAATCAAAGGACAAAAAGGTAATGCAATACAATACATTTTACTGATTTTACTTACATGCTTTTATGGTGCGTACTTTTATCATATACACATTTTTATCTCTCTCATTTCATCCCTTTTTGATAAAATTGTTGTTCTCCTTGGTAGGGTTTTGTGGTCTTACCCTATAAAAAATCTAATTATAGATTTCACCCCCATATTTGTGTGGAAATGGACATATCCAAGCCATTGCCCCCTCCCTTGACCTCAATGGGCCATGTTTCCATGTTAGTCAACCTCTCATCTACCTAAAATTACCAATGTTTGTTTTTATTGTAGAGAAGTTAGATACTTGATAAAAATTACAAAAAAAAATAGCTAAAAAGAAAAAAATGGAAGCCACCGTTGCTTTAAAATCTCTAGTAATGACCCCATATGAAAGTCGCCACTCATTATTTAGGTGATAAATTCCCCGCCAATGGCCCTCAACACCCCCAACTCTAGAAAACCCTTATCCTCTTTGTCAAGTTGTACCCCCCCAAGAACACTCTTGCCTCTTCCACACCTTAGAATAAATCTTTAGATATTCCTATTCATTCGCAAACCCCCTTGGATTTAGTTTTAGACCTTGAGTTAGCTCTTGTTCCTTCATCAAAACTCTTTAAATATAGTCATATAAAAAAATAGGTGGAGAATGGTAGGTAAGTGACAACATTTGTCGACCCCCCTAAAAATACTCGATCAATATAGAGGAAAAAAACCCTTCGTGAAAGATCTTTCTAGATTCTCCTCTCAAGTTCCCCAAAATAAGGTTTCAGCTCAACAAACCTATTTGGACAACACACAATTATTTCCCTTCAACGAAAATAAATTCCAATCTCTAATTCATGAATTTGAACAACCTCCAGAGTACCCCTCATGAATTTAAATTTTCTATCTTAAAATGTTAGGGGGATCTCCCTCCCTTACCATAAGTTTTAAGTTTGAAAAATTACAGTAGATAATCACATTTTCGTTCCTTTTCTTCAATAATTAAAAGTCACTAGTCAGAATATTACCCATTATATGAAATTTATTCATTAGGGATGTGCATTTGCCTTTACTATATCTCATACTAATGGTAAAGGAGGTGTTGCCCTCTCTGTATCCTAGTCTCTTTGTTATGCTATTCTAGACCATGATGAAGATCCTGCTCACTTCTATATGTAGGTTAGATTAGATCTCAACTCTTAGGTTCTTGGATTTTATTCTATTTATGATCCAAATGACCCTTCTAGTTGTATAGCCCTTTGAGAGAGGTTAGCTTTTTCTTTCCCTCATGTAGAATGGATCCTTGGATATGAATTTAATACGATAGAAAATCCTAGTGAAAAAAGTTGGGATGGTAGGAAACCCCTTTATATTGTGGAATTTGGAAGTTGGTTGTTTTATCGCAATATTTAGGTGTGCATGACCATCTCTTTGGTAAAACCTCCTATTACAAAAATAATTGGTTTGAATGGTCCAATTTTGTTTCAAGGTTTTGCTCGAAAACTTGTCTATCTAGATAGATTTTATTTGAGGTATTTATTTTTTGGATAAATTATCCATCCACGAGTAAGTTTGCATCATTTCTCACATAACTCTGTTTTATCACCTTCCTATCTTATATTCTATCTAAGCTTCCTCTATATCCCTTAATTCTATTCCGCTTCATTTAATATTAAAATGTTACCCACCTTGATAGCCCTGCTTACTACCACCTCATAGAGCATGTTTGGAGCATATTTCCCAGACCAAATGGTAATATTGGTTGGATCAAATGGTTTGAAACAACTATTTCCAATATTGTTTCTTCCCTTAGCTGGTATGGATGCTCTATTTTTAGGAGGAAAAATATTCAAGAGAGTCACCTTCATAAAGATATCTCTCCTCATTAGTCCATGCTTATGAAAGACCACACTAACATTGTTGTTCAATATGATCTAGCTAATGCTAAATATCATGCAAGAGTTTGAGTCTTACCATGCAAGAGAGGCACATGTTAGATCTCACTTCAATTGTATATCCTAGGGTGACAAGGAAACTAAATTTTTCTTTAATTACCTTATGCATAAGAATATTTCATAAAAGATTACTGAGTTGGAGAACCATTTAGGTCATTCTCTTTTGACTCCAATGGGATCATGAGTCTTTTTATAACCCATTTCTCTCACCTTTTTATAGCATAGAAAAGGGATGACATCCAACTTATCTTAATGGAATATGTGCAAGAACATATTCCCTCCCTAGTAGACCCCATTATTCGAGATCAACTTGAATATCCTCTTTCTATGAATGATATGCATAATGCTCTTTTTTCTATGAAGAATGACAAAGTTCCTGATTTGGACGATCTTCCAATGGAGTTTTATAATTTTTTTTGGCATATCCTTTCCTTCGATATTCATCATGTATACCTAGAATCTCTCCAGAATAATTCTCTCAGAGCTTATATCAATAAAAGATTAATCAAGCTGATTTCTAAAGGTACGAATCATAACCAAATCTCTAATTTAAGACCTATTATCCTCTACAAACTTTTGTAATAGATCATAGCTAAATATTTAGCTTTAAAAATCAAAATTATGGCTCAAAGTATTGTTTTATCGAAACAACCTACTTTTTTTTAAGGTCGTAGAATGATCTTATGATGGCTTGGGAAACAACACAATGGAATATTGACTCAAATCAAGATGCCCTCTTGGTTAAGTTAGATTTTGACAAAGTATATTTGTATGCTTTCTTGGCTTGGTTTCGGTCCAAAATTTTGTAATCAAATTGGTATGCTCTTTGGTGATGCTTCAACTTGTGTTTAGGTTAATGGAGCTCTATCCCCCTTCCCTTTGCAATCGTCTATCAAATAGGGTTATCGTCTTGATATTTTTTTGTATATTTTTATTTCCGATACTTATGAGAATATTCTTCATAAGGCTCAATCTGATGGTCTCATTCAAGGTATTAAGCTTCTTGGGGATAAACGTTCTCTTAACTTACATTTTTTTGATAATTCTTTTCTTTTTCTTCAAGATGCCCAACAAGAGGTGGAAATAGTTAAAGAGATTGTATAATTGTTTTGTGATGTCTCTAAATCTCATATCAACCACTCTAAAACATAAGTCTTCTATACTTCTTCCACACCTAGTGGATGCAACTCCTCGATTGAGTGGAAGATCATCCCACATGGAAAAATTGTTCAATACTTGGGAATCCTCTTTGGGATTAACATTTATCTTAAAGATACGTGGAACTAGATTATAGAAATAATTCAAAAGAAATTTAGTGCATCGTCAACTTGGTTTCTTTCCTTAGAAGGAAGAATTCAAGTTGTGAATAAATTTATGACAACCTCTCATGTTTATTACTCCTCTTGTTGGATGACCTCCAAGGAAGCCTATAATAATTTAACTCAGACTATTTGTAAATTTTTATGGACCAAATGGGATGGGGAGGTGGGAATGACAACCGCCTTATGAAAAATTCTACTCAAACAAAGGCTTTAGGAGGTTTGCATATTATTGATCCTCTTACCCAAAGAAAAATTTTGATTGCAAAATGGGTTGTTATAGTTATATACATTACATAATCTTTCAAACTATTCACAAAGATAAATGAAACTAAACTCCATGGGAGGATAAGATCCTTAATTTGTTGTACATTATGGTTAAAGGATATATTCTTCTTACCCATAATTGGAAAGCTTGACAATCAGTTTCTCATTTATTGGCTTGGAAGTCTGACTCCTTAAGACATGGTCTAAGCATAGGTCTAAATAATCTTTGGTGGAATAAACTTATCCTCAATAATGATAAACCTTTAGATTTGTGTGTGTTATTCGAGGACTAGAATTTTTGAAGAAATGTATTGATAGAATAAGAGATATTTGGGATCTAGGTAGCGACTCAATTCTTACCTAGAACCAAATCCACAATTATTTCTCCCATTTTTTGGTTCAAAGAGTTATAGGCTTCATTTTGGATTCCATCCCTTGTGAGGTCCTTATAAAGTTAGAAACAATTACCTATAATATATGGACTACTTCCATTAATTATAGTTGGATATACAAAAATCTTTTGTGCCCTTTATCTTTCGACTCTAAGCTCAATGTCAAATGGAAAGTCAATTTTACCAATGCCCAATGGCAGTCTCTTGCTACTTAAATTTGGAAATATCCTATTGAATGCAAAACTCAACTTCTTGGATGGCAGGTTTTACATAAAAAAAATTTAACTTCTAAACATCTGGCTCCAAGTTTACATATTTCCCCTCAAAGCAAATTTTGTAATACTTCATAGAATCTTAGTAACTTGTTTTGGTTTTGTGACATGGCTAAACAGTTTTAGGATGTCTTTGAAACTTTTTTATTCCCCTCTTTCACTAGATCTTTGAAGCTTTCTCTGCTTGGTTTTTCTCAGTAGGATCATTATCCCAAAATCTAGGATGTTTGTAGACTTATCCTTCTCAAGTAAATTTGGAAGTTTAGATGCAAAAAGGTGTTTATCAATTTCACTCCTCCATGGGATATAGTTTTAGCAGACTTGACCTTTGATCTTCTATTACATGTGGGATGCATTCATTCCCATGTCCATGGAGCTTCCAACACACTAGGAGATGTTATCAATAGACTTCATCAACTTTCTCACATGGTACAAGATCTTCAAAAGGTCCAACAGAAAACTAAAAAGAAGGCAATAAACAATGATGAGCAAGTTTATGAATTGATTACTTCTAATTTTTCCTTATAGGCTTTTGAAGATATAATGGAAGACATGCCTAGAACTTCACCATATGACAGGCTCTCCCATGGATGAGTGATGATATATGACATATTGCAGTAGGATACAACTATAGTATTTTTGTTGCTATTAGCTTACATTCTTATGTATATTCAATAATGTATGCTTTACTCCTTATCCACTTCATTTTATTTTTTTGTTGGTGGACGATGGTAGCACCAGAATATTGTAATGTTTCGATTAATGACATAATATAATCTTAGCTTTTACTATTTTTTTTTTCTTTTTAAATTAATAAATGATTAAGTAAATGTTTTATGTACTCAATTTTTTTTACACCTCCTTTCACAAATGCCACCTATAAATGATCATATGCAATAGATAATTATTTTTTAAACAAAATTTATATTAATTATTAAACTTTTTAACATTTAAAGTATTAATTATAAGGTAAATGGTTTCCTTAATTTTTTTTGGTATGAATGGGATAACAAAATAATTTTATTACACTAAAGATTGATTTTTTATAGAATTTATGTTTTATAGGTTTAGAGTGCTTGTAGGAAGCCCTAAGTTAAGGATAATGATTGGACACAATAAGTGGACCTTCATGTCATTCCTCTAATATCATCATAAATGAGGTCTTTAGAGATATACATTTCTTAAAGGATGGGATACTAATAAAAGGAATGACAAAAAAATACAACTTCAATGTATTTAGACCAAGAACAAGATAATAAAAAAGGACATAATATGTAGATCTTCATGCCCTCCCTAAATTAAAGGTATGATTAATGATTGGACACAATACATGGGTCTCCATGCCTTTCCTCTCATTTTATGCTAAATGAGGTCTTTAGAGAAAGATATTTTGTAATAAGTGGAGCACTAATAAAAGGGATGATAAAAAAATGCAACTTCAAACTATTTAGATTAAGGTTGTTAAAAAAAACTACTTAAACCAAGAACATAACAATTAAGGACAAGGCATTTGAAAAAAATAGGGCAAATTGCAAAAATAAAAGACATGCCCACAAACATATAACTTTAATTTACATAGGTCTAAAACATAATAAGCAATGGCAACGTGTAAGGAAGGAGTATGATCATCAATTTACAAGCTCATTCATCATATGCTAGATAATAAATTTCTTGTAATATTATTAGGAATGCGCCTTTTACCATAGGATTTTTTAAGATATTTTTTGAAAACCTCTTGTAGGCTTGGATTTCAAGGGTTGATTGCAATGCATTTAATGAATGATATTGTGAAGATATCTTATTAATGTCTATGTGGATATTTTTCTCACTTTATTACTACAATCACTTCCTTATATTAATGTATTTGGATTAGAGGCATTGAATAGAAAACATACTAAAAAATATGTTTTCTATGTTTTTTTATTTGGATAGTGTGAGAAACCCCTATGATCGACGATTAAGGTTGAGTATTCCCATTCCAACCTCGACCCCTCGTAATACCGAGAGCTAAGCTTATCAATAGGGGATTAACACACACCCACACACATGCCACAATTTGAATCTTAGACTTCCTGAAGAAGATCCAAAGCCTAAACCATTACGTTGTCTCCTTGGGACTAAAACTCTTGGTTAGAGAGAAACCTTCAAAGTCTCTCTTAGGTGGTCAATATTGTCGTCCCATACATATATACCACTATCTAGAGGGAAGCCACATGAGATTTTTTTGTGTCTGCAAAGAAAATACAGGGGTGGTTTGAATTTGAACATTGGACCTCCCGTTTATTAATTTGGGACCATGTCCTAGAAACCAACTGTGCTAAAAAAAGCCCACACATGTTTTCTATATTATGATTGTGGTGCATTATGTTTTTTAAATTTGATTGAATTTACTAATTTTTAATGTGATTTAAACTATACATTTTCTATTATTTTATTTTTAATGTGCTTGTTACACTACAATGCATAACATACCAAATTTATATGCCATTTTAAATAAAGTGAATTATTAAGCACGTAGTCATGAAATATTTTGCTTAAATTACGTTGAAACTAGTCTTTCATTTTGCAAGAGTAATTTTGTTTTCATAACAATTGCATTATTCCACACAACATTTATTTTATGTCCTTTTGTAACAAATGCAAAAACATCATTTAGAGTACGTTATATGTCTACTTATAAGCTAGATAAGACTTCAACTAATGTAATTTAAATATTAATTAGTTAAATTTATCATATAGCTCCTTTTTAATATTTATAGAGCATGTTCACAGTATTTTTTGACATACAATAAGAAAATGAATGACCCATTTTTGTAACTTACTAAAAAAAATTATCTATTTTTTGCTCTAAAGCACCAAAATAACAACTTGTGATGGACCTTATGCAATTTGGTTACCACAACTTTTTATAACTTATGCGTACATTATGTGCTATTTACCACCCCATGAAGATGTAGAATTGGTATCTCTAAGAATAATTTGTCTAGCATCTTGACCTACATTAATAGTGCACATTTTGACTAAAATGTATTAGTGGCATTCTACCCTATTCTTTATGGATGACAATAATGTTCTATATATGTGATATAAAATGGTTTGCCTTCTTGAGGTCGAAAAAGAACTATGGTAATTATGAGTTTATAACTCATATTAATCTATCATTATAAGGTTTGTATTTTATGGTTAAATGTAATATTGAGGTCATATAAATATGGATGTATCTATAGACACCCAATTTAGAGCAGTCAATTAAGGCAATCTCTACTCCATCAAAGGTATAAAAAAATATAAGTGATTGACACCAAGGCCAAACTGATTAAAGATGTATCTAAGCATCCCACATTGAAAGCACTATCTACAAGTGATTATGCCATAACACTTTTATTTTATGGAACAATGCTAATGATCAAAATTTAAACATGATTATTTCCCACCCAACCAACTGTCAACTATTATCTTTCATATTAACACTAGATCAACACATGGGTGGTTCGACTTTGAACATTGGACCTCCCGTTTATTAATTTGGGGCCATGTGTTGGAAACCAATTGTGCTACAAAAAGCCCACACATGTTTTCTATATTATGATCATGGTGCATTATGATTTTTAAATTTGTTTGATTTTACTAATTTTTAATGTGATTTGTACTATACATTTTCTATTATTTTATTTTAATGTGCTTGTTACACTAAAATGCATAACATATCAAATTTATGTCATTTAAAATAAGGTGAGCTATTAAGTTCGTAATTTCATGAATTACATTGAAACTAGTCTTTCATTTTGCAAGAGCAATTTTGTTTTCATAACAATTGTATTATTCCACACAACATTTGTTTTATATGTCCTTTTGTAACAAATGCAAAAAAATCACTTAGATTACATATCTACTTATAAGCTAGATAAGACTTCAACTAATGTAATTTAAATAATAATTAGTTAAATTTATCATATAGCTCCTTTTTAATATTTATAGAGCATGTTCACATTATTTTTTCTGACATGCAATAGCAAAATGAATGACCCATTTTTTATAACTTATTAAAAAAATGATCTATCTTTTGCTCTAAAGCACCAAAATAACAACTTGTGATGAACCTTATGCAATATGGTCAACACAACTTTTTATAATTTGTGCATACATTACGTGCTATATACCACCCCATGAAGATGCAATTTGGTATTTCTAAGAATAATTTGTGTAGCATTTTGACCCACATTAGTAATGCACATTTTGAGTAAAATGTATTACCTTATTTGGATGATAGTAATGTTATATATAAATATGATATAAAATAGTTTACCTTCTTGAGGTAGAAAAAGAACTTTGGTAATTATGAGTTTATAACCCATAATAATCTATCATAATATAGTTTGCATTTGATGGTTAAATGCAATATTGAGGTCATATAAATATGAATGTATCTATAAACACCTAATTTAAAATAGTCAATTAAAACAACCTCTACTCCATCAAAGATATAAAAAAATACAAGTAATTAACACCAAAAACCAAAGTAATTAAGAATATATCTAAACATCCCACATTGAAAACACTATCTACAAATAATTATGCCATAACACTTTTAATATATGAAACAATACTAATAATAAAAATTTAAACATAATTATTTTCCACAACCAACCTACCAACTATAATATTTTTCATTAACACTATGTCAACATTAACACCAAGGTGCTTTCAACATCTAGTAGTTTTGCCTGATCATTTAAAAAAAAAAAAAAAACAAATTACTCATATGAGTTACTCGTCATCATAACTTTTTTGTCTTCATATGAATCTCATATAAATCTATATTGTAGTGAAAATTCACTATAAGTCAAAATTCTGTCAAATTCTGTCAAGAAGGGTAACTTTGGCCATTGATTAGTTTTAACTTGGTAAATCATCGATTTAATAAAATAATAAGGTTCTATGGATGTGGGTGTACAAGACGATGCATACTTATAAAATTTGGATACACCGATATAGATAAAATAAAGGAAAATGAAATAGTTTTTTTAATATTTACAATATTATTTTATTTATTTAATATATGTTAATCAAAATAAATACAATTTTACTTAATTTTTTATTTAAAAAAGTTTTTGAAGTTAGATCCATTAAAATTTTTCACCCTTCATTTATATATATATTCATATAGTGTGAAATATTTTACGAAGTTCCTCAGCCATGACAGGGCAAGAGCTATACTTATTAACAAGGAAATAGGGGATTAATTCTATTGGATTTTGTTTACTTAATATATGTTAATCCAACTATTCTCCATGTATGTACAATTTTGCCCAAAACCTTATATTTAGAAAAAGTTTTTGAAGTCAGATCTATTAAAGTTTTTCACCCTTTGAAAATAAAAAAATAAAAAAAATTAAAAATAAATAAATAAATATATATATATAGAGGATGAAATACTCTACGAATGATGCATAGGACTGAGCAGTCCCCCAATCATGATAGGGCAAGAGCTACACTTATCCATAGGGGAATAGGGGATTAACACACAACCACACACATGGTGGTTAGGGCAAGAGCTACACTTATCCATAGGGGAATAGGGGATTAACACATAACCACACACATGGTGGTTAGGGCAAGAGCTACACTTATCCATAGGGGAATAGGGGATTAACACACAACCACACACATGGTGGTTTGAACCTTGGACCTTCTAAAAAAGAGTCAAACCTCTAACCGTTTCGTTGTCTTCCTGGGTGATTCCCCCCAGGGCCCGTGTTATATGTTGATTTTTTGGCATGTTATTAGAATTAGTGTGTTGTTTGCTTTATGGAAAGATAGATGTTATATTGTTTTTCAGCAGAACTGTATTGGGGTTGGCCATATTGTCAGTTTTACTTTTAGGTTGGTCTCAGATTAGCTAAAAATCTTTAAAAATAGTATTCTTAAAGATTGCATTAGAATAAACAAATCTTTAAGATCAGACTGCTTGTTGTTGTTGTGCTTATGTAATGATTTCGCTGTATTTTTTTTTTGTTATGAATAAGAAGTATTTTTACAAAAAAAAAAATTAAATACAATTTAACTAAAATTTAAAAAAATGTTAAATACATTATAATTATATAAATAATTTTTTTAACTAAATTTTTAATCAAATGGTATTAGCTCAACCACGTAGATTCCTCAAGGATGAGACATTCAAGGAGGAGACCAACCTTGATGATGTATTACGGGTGGAACTCGTTACAATCCCATATAACTAATTAAACAAAATTAATAATATTTAAAACATTTATAAATAAAATAAAATATAAATTCAAAATCAATGATCTTTTATAGGATGTTGTTTATCACTGTATGTTTATCTAATAAAAAACTTTATCCATTTATGCACAACTTTACTTCTAAAATCTCTTATTTAGAAAAAAGTCTTTGATGTTAGACCCAAACTATTTAAGTTGTACACCATAAACATTTTAAAATTATTTTATTATTTTCAATTAAATTAACTAAATACAATTTAACTAAAATTTTAAAAATGTTAACAACTTAAAAAAGTATTATAGTTTTTTAATTAAGTTAATTAAATATAATTTTACTAAGTTTTTATAAAACATTAATAATATTAAAATATATTTACAAATATAATATAGTTGAATAAATATACTATAAATTCACCCACCTTGGTAGGTGAGTTGGAGAGGGTAAGGCAACCTTTCAAAGGAGGTCTTTGGCTCGAATCTTCACCCTACCAAATGCACATTGGTACCCAAAATCTAGTTGATTAGCGTGACTCCTGGGTGTGATCGCGGTTTTCATAATTTCTCAGTTGTCGGGTGATTTTGACAGTGTAAAACCCTGATCTTGGTTTTTCAGACCAAGCGACCCCTAAGGAGTTTTTCGTTAAATTAAAAAATACCTTGGTCGCGGTTTTCATGATTTCTCAACTGTTGGGTGATTTTGACAGTGTAAAACCCTGATCTTGGTTTTTCAGACCAAGCGACCCCTAAGGATTTTTTTCGTTAAATTAAAAAATATATAATATAAATTCAAATTCAATAATTGTTTTCATGGTTTCTCAGCTATCGCGTGATTTTGACAGTGTAAAACCCTGATCGTGGTTTTTCAGACCAAGCGACCCCTAAGGAGTTTTTCGTTAAATTAAAAAATATATAATATAAATTCAAATTCAATAATTATTTATAATAATACAATTGTATAAAATAATCTGTAGATGTTTACCCAGTATATGTTTAATCCAACCAACTCTGACCCCACAAACCTCCTATGTTAGGCCCATGTACATCATATACACATAAATATTTAAAATATATTTAAATTATTTTATTATTTTTAATTAAATATGTTAAATGTATTTTAATTTAAATTTAAAAAATGTTAACAACGTTAAAAACCATAACTTTTTTAAATTAACTAATCAAATATAATTTACCTAATTTTTATTAAATTTTTTATAATATTAAAAAATATTTACAAATTAAATATAACATAGATTAAAATTCAATTTTTTTTTTTATACATACAACTACATTTTTTTTTGAACAACTGGTGAGAGGGTTAAGTCGCATTGCCTTCTATTGTAGCGTCAAATCAAACTCAATTACTTTTTATAATACAATCATATAAGATGATTCATAAGAGGTTGTTTACTCAATATGTTAGTCAAACCAAACTTTATTTATTGATGTACAATTATACTCCAACAACATTTTATTAATAAAATATCTTTAAAGTCAGATCCATTCAAATTATATACCATATATACAAATATTCAAAACATATTTAAATTATTGTATTATTTAAAATTAAATTAATTAAATGTAATTTAACTTAAATTTTAAAAAATCTTAACACTATTTATAAAAATAAAAACTCATTAATAGTTTTTTAAATTAAATTAATCAAATATAATTTTACTAATATTTAATAAAAAATTAATACTATTAAAAACATATTTAAAAATAAAATGTAGTTATATAAATATAATTTAAATTCATACTCAATAATTTTTTTATATAATATATTTAGCTTATAAAGTAAATAAAAATTTACTAAAGTTGAATGATCTGACAATAAGAGAACCAGTAATTATGGAAGATTAGAAATAACTCAAACTAATTTAATTTCATTTTGGATTATTGCAATAAAAGTCTTAACAATAATACTCTTTGAAACATAAGCTTTATTCACATGATTACTAAAGTAGTATCATGATTCATAATATTAATGTTTTAAAAATAACTCCAAAGGAATAAAATATTCTATAGTTTTTGATTTTTTTAATGTGATTAAATGTGATTATTTATACAATCAGGCATACATTTTATTAATGGTTTGAACTTAACTTTTTATTAATAATTTGAACTTAGGTTTTTTAGAAGAAAGCCCAAAACTTTAATCATTGTATTATTTCATAAAAACATAATTTGCAAATTTGTATTATTTCATAAAAACATAACTTGCAAATTTTTATGAATGTATACTGAGCGAGACCTTGAAACTCAAATTGTAATTTATGTGTTTGTTGGCGACGTTGAAAATGATATGTTTTTTACTTTTAATTAAAAAAACTTAAATCTAATATTGTATTGGTTTGTCTTTGGGTCTTTATTTAGGAGATCTAAATTTAAACACTATGTTCTTTTCAAAAACTAGTGTTTTACCTAATATTTTAGATTTTTATCTAAAAGATACAATTTCAAACCTCGATATAAGGCCCCTTTTAAAAAACTGTGCTTTACCTTAAAATTTTGTCCTGCAAAGATACAACAGTTCAAACCTCGATATAACAGTGATATGTCTTTGGGTTTTTAAATAGGAGATTAAAGTTCAAACCCCGATACAACATTGATATGTCTTTGGGTTTTTAAATAGGAGCCCAAAGTTCAAACCTCGATACAAGGGGACCGAGACTCCTTTCAAAAATCTATGCTTTACCCTAAAATTTTGTGTTGTGAGGAATACATAGTGGAATGTGTTCAAACCCTAATACAAGAGAACCAAAACCCCTTTCCAAAAACATCCATTTTTATCCTACAAATTTTATCCCGTGAGGAATACTTAATGGTATGTCTTCAGGTTTTTCTTAGGAGACCCAAGTTCAAAGACCCGCACAAGGGGGCTAGGAAACCTTTCAAAAAATTGTGTTTTACTCTAAAATAAGTCTCGTGAATACTGCAATGTTATGTCTTTGGATTTTCAACTAGGAACCTTGGTACAAGAGGACTAGGATCCCTTTCAAAAACCTACGCTTTAACCATGCTTTACCTTAACATTTTTCAACCCGAAAAGGATAGGCCGGTTGGAAGTAGTGGATTGCTTGGAGGTGAGCTGCCTCGACTTGATTTTGTGGACGGTTAGGAGTCTCATTAACCTCATCTTTATCAACAGACTAAGGTTTATAGAGGTCCCTGTAAAAAAAATAAAAATTATTCAAATATTTATTAATATAAAAATATATTTATTGTTCAAGGAGGGATATTGTGCTGGTATGTCTTTGGGTTTTCATTTAGAAGATTCAAGTTCAAACATCAGTTCAAGGGAGCTGTGTTCCTTTCAAAAACTTGTGTTTTTCCTTTTAATTTTTTGAGCTTGTGAGAGATACCACAATGATATGTTTTTTGGGTTTTTATTTAGAAGACCCAAGTTCAAACCCCAGTACAAGGGGATTAGCTTCTTTCAAAAACTTGTACTTATCTTAAAATTTTATATTGCAAGGGATATAACAATGGTATGTCTTTGGGTTTTCATTTAAGAGATCAAAGTTCAAACCCTGATACGAAGGGACTGAAACCCCTTTCAAAAATCCATGTTCTACCCTAAAATTTGGTGCTATGAGGGATACCATAGTGATATGTCTTTAAGAGGATCAAAGCCTTTTTTCAAAACTAGTGCTTTATTTTAAAGTTTTTGTCTCATGAGGATAATGTAATGGTATGTTTTTGGGTTTTCTTCCAAGAAACCCAAATTCAAAGACCACTATAAGGGAACTAGGACCCCTTTCAAAAACTTATGTTTTACCCTAAAATAAAGTGTTATGAGGGATATGCAATGGTATATCTTTGACTTTTCACCTAAGAGACTTAAGGTCAAACTTCAGTGCAAGAAGACCAAACCTACTTTTTAACCTAAAATTTTGTCCCATGAAAGATATGGCAATTGTAAGTCTTTGAATTTACCCAAGTTCTTTAACCTAAAATTTTTTCCCATCAAAGATATGGCAATTGTAAGTCTTTGAATTTACCCAAGTTCAAAGCTCCGTGCAAGGGGCATGGACTACTTTCAAAAACCCATGCTTTACCTTGATATTTTTCAACAACCTGAAAGGATAGGCCAGATGGAACTAGCCGATTGCTTGCAGGTGGGCCTCCCAATTTGATTTCCTAAACCTTAAAAGTCTTCTTAACTTCATCTTTACCAACAAACTAAAGTTTATAGAAATCCCTGTAAAAACAATGAAAATGATTCAAATAAAAAAAATTCAAATATTTATTTATAACGGTATTTTCATCCCAAAAAAATTAATTTATATAAATTAATATTGATGTGGATAAGATGGATGAGATCACCCGTAGGGAACCAGTGTGCTTAGAATCAACGTTATCCCCCTGACACATAAATGATCATGTAAGGTCGAGGTCAAAGAAGCCGTGTTCAATTTGAATCCATCCGCTTCCTATTGATCATAGGACAAAAAGATATAACATTTAAAAAGCAGAATATTTTTAAAAAAGTGTGGGAAAGGAAGGCTTATGAGTCTTAAGGAAAAATAATAAGGCATAGGTAATGTCAAATCTCAGTCCGTCTGATACCATGGAAAACACGTTCTGACATCAATTCCAGACAGGAAGAATTGAGGGAGGGAACCATTAGAAAAAAAGAGTGGCGTAAAAGACAAACAAGGTTTAAAAAATTATGATGGTTGAGGTACTAAAAATGGCTTTTTATGCAGCAGGCATGTTCAGATGCCTCTTGTACGGTGGGTAATAAAGCGGACAAACAAGGAAAGAGGAAAAAGCTACATGGTAACTGGATTGTATAGATAATTGGATAAGGTGTAATAGAGTAAATTAATGTTTATAGGATTCATTTTTTTTTTCCTTTATTAAATTTTTACCTTTCTTTTTTATATGTAGGTTTTTGCTATTCACACAATTCAATGGTTAAGCATTAGTTTTTTTTAAGATATTTTTTATTTTTTTTTAGCATTGTTTTTATTTGTTTTCTTTAATTTAGTTATTTTTTGTTTTTATATATTGTTAAAAGTATAAACTAGTTAGAACTTAAACTAGTTAGAACTTATTTTTTTTAGCTATCCGTCTGCTGATTTTTGTGTTGAGGTTGTTCTGCTAATAAATTTGTAGTTCTTTTTTGAACGTGCAATTTGTAGGATTGCTTCTACTCGTTGCTCCAAAATCCCTCCTAAGCCACTCTATGAGTGTTCTGGACTCCTAGTTTTAACTCTACCTTCTTTAACATTCATCATCAATTTTGTTACTTCAACTCTGATATCAATTGTCAAGATCTAATGCTTTAATAGTAATTGTCAAAATAGGTATCAGGGAGATGGAAAAAGTGCTTTGCATGAGGAAAGAATGGAAGAGCTACAACAATGTTGATTTTGATATTGATGTTCGTTGTTAATGCTTGGACCTGGTTTTTGGACAAGGACTCATGCCACCCAATGCATTATCATTTACATGCTCGGATCTGATATGCATTGTGACTATTCACAAATTTTTTGCAGTTATTTATCTTAAGATATTTTGCTTCTTCCTTTGTTGGTTTCCTCTACTTTTGCTTTTGCTTTCATGGTCTGTCCATGAATTTAATAGAGGAAAGTGAGCTAAAAAATATATTTTTTTGAGATTTTGGTGAGGGTCGGGGTTATGCACAAGCGCGAAATATCGTAAATTGGCTCTATTTAGGATTTTTAAAATTTTGAAAAGGCTAATTTTGGATCATTTCACTGGGGCCCATTCGCCCGAAATTTACGGGGTGAAAGTTTTTTTGGGGTAAATTCGCCTACCATTGATAATCATGAACCTAACTTTATTTTAATTCGCCGACCTCAAATTACATATGATTTTGATTTTCCCGCCCAATTCGCCTTCAAATTATAAATGATTTTATATTTTCCGCCCAAATCGCCTTCAAATTATAAATGATTTTATTTTTCCCACCCAAATCGCCTCATATACTACGCGTATATATACTATACTAGGTATCGATAAACATACATCAAAAATACTCTAAGTCAAAAATAGCTCTAAAACAACAAAAAACTTGAGAAGGTTGCAGAGTGTCGATCGATGCAAGACGATCGGTTGTAGAGCCGTGACTGTCAAAATAAACCGATCGGTTGTATACGAGTGTCGATCGATGCAAGACGATCGATTGCAGAGCCATGTCGGTCGGTTGCAGAGGCGTGCCTATCGACATAAGCCGATCGGTTGTAGAGTAGTGTTTATCGGTAGAAGACGATCGATTGCAGAGCCGTGTCTGTCGGTATAAGTCGATCGATTACAGAGCCCTATCTATCGGTACAAGTCGATCGGTTGCAGAGCCGTGTCTATCGACATAAGCTGATCGATTGTAGAGCCGTGTCTATCGACATAAGCCGATCAGTTGCAGAGTCATGTCTATCGACATAAGCCGATCGGTTGTAGAGCCGTGCCTATCAAAAGAAGTTGATCGATTGCAGAACTATGTCTATCGACATAAGATGATTGGTTATAGAGCCATGTCTATCGGCATAAACCAATCGATTGTAGAGCCATGTCTATCGACATAAGTCGATCGATTGTAGAGCCATGTCTGTCGACATAAGCCGATCGGTTATAGAGTCATGTCTGTTGGCATAAGCCATTCAGTTGTAGAGTCATGTCTGTCAACTTAAGCCGATCGATTGTAGAGTCGTGTCTATCGGCATAAGTCGATCGATTGTAGAGTCGTGTCTGTCAACATAAGCTGATCGATTGTAGAGGTACCGATCGACCTTGTTAGGTCGGTTGTAGATGTGCCGATCGATATTAGTCTATCGATTGTAGGGTCGTGTCGATCGGTGTTAGGTTGTTGGTTGTAGTGTTGTCGATATAACTCTATCGGTTGCAGGGACGTGTGGTCGGTATTCCATCACTTGTAGTGATTATCGATCGGTATAAGCCGATCGATTGCAGGGAAGTGTTTATCGACAAAAGCATATCGGTTGCAGAGGATTCACGACTAAAAATTGATAGAGTATTCTTATTCCATTGTTCTTTTATCCAAATCTCTTTTTCTACAGTTTCATATGCATTGTAGGTGAACTATACGCAATAGTGGTAGACAACTATCAATGTCATCTGGTTGTGTGTCAGGAGCATTTCTTTTGTTAGAGACTACTTCTTGTCTCTTAGAGTATGTTTCATACGTAGTGTACAAGCACTATCTGCAACTGTGGTCAATAAGTATTCCCTGTCATGTTGTGTGTTAGGATCATATGTTCGTCTTGAGGGATGTCTGCTATTTTCCTTCAAATTCATATACATTTCCTAACATCTGAAGGTTTTTATTTATAGATACAATGTCACCTACTGAAGATGGAAAGAAGGGAGGCCAATCTTCTTGTAAAAAGACAATTCTAAAATATTTTACACCAAAATGCAATGAGGCATCAATCTCTACAGATTCTACACAACTTGCAGGTACAAACACCTTTTACCTTGAGTTTTCTAAAATTACTGTTCTTAAATGTAAAACCTTTCTCTATTAATAGATAAATGGTTTTCTGCTTATCTACCTCTTTTTAAATGCTTTGTAAAATTGTATTCTGTTAATTCTTTAAAATAGTGCCTTTTTTACAACAAAAAATGATAGAGAACTCCAAACATTGAATGCAGTTAACATTGTCGACCCTGATGTGCGTTCACTCGAAGATATTCCAGAAGATGAGATGGGACCACATGATAATTTTCCTAATAACGACATTCAACAACCACTTCATGAGATTTTAAATTTAGACACATCAACCGAAAAAGAAAATGATAGTACAATTAAAATTCAGACCTCTGGGAATCTTCTAGTCAAAAATCTAAACGTCAAAAGATTAGCGAATGGACTATTGGAAGGGATTTTAAAAATGAATGGGCATGATTATACCCCTTTATTGAGCGAGATGAGAAACTGAATGTGTGTAAATGTACTATTTGTTCATGGAAGCTAGGAAAGGATCATTTATTACA
The DNA here is from genome assembly GCA_028583015.1 of Wollemia nobilis. Classification (NCBI taxonomy): domain Eukaryota; kingdom Viridiplantae; phylum Streptophyta; class Pinopsida; order Araucariales; family Araucariaceae; genus Wollemia; species Wollemia nobilis. Next base: position 10,820,782 of record JAQPPZ010000676.1, on the reverse strand, counting down.
AAATAAGAAAGACACAATAGAAAAACACTGTGGGAAAGTTTACATCAAAGAAATACGAAGTGATGGAACAATTAACAGAATTCATAGGTGGAAGGATGCAACAGAATGTGTGCATGCGAGATATGCTCTTGAATATGATAAAGCAATGAAACAAAAACAAACTCTCATTGAGAAGGGTGGAACAATCGAGGCACAATTTCAAAAAGTTAATAATATTGTATTAGCCTCAAAGAAATTGCAGTTTGCTATTGTATACAATATTCTAAAAAAGGTCGACCCATGTCTGATTTTGTTGATTTTAAGGAAATACTTCAACTAGCCAATGTACAAAACCTTACCAATTCACATTGGTTAGATCAAAGTGGTTGGGAAATGGTAAAATGTCTATCACTGGTTGAGAAGGAAGACTTGAGAGAGAATGTGAAACAAGCCAAATTTATTTCACTTTCCATTGATGAGGTTACAACTATTGACAACACATCTTGGATTTGCATACATGTTTACACATTCAAAAATCATTTGAGACTACCTCATTTACTAGCACTACATAAGATGATTGAAAATTGTAATGCGAAAAATATTTATAATGTTGTTGTAACCAGTTTAAAGGATATTGTTGGAATGGATGAAAAGGAAATTGCCACAAAGTTAATTTGTGTTGGAGCTGATGGTGCGGCTACAATGCAAGGACAAAGGAATGGTCTTTGTGTTAGGCTTCGGACTTCCATTGCCCCATATGTGATTCCTATTCATTGCATGGCTCATCGAATGAATCTTGCATACAAAATTGTGAGCAATTTTGATAATGTAGCCAGAGTGGAAGAACTCGTCCGCGATATACACTCATACTTTTCATGCAGTCCAAAAAGGTTTGCAGAATTTCAACAGTTTTCTCTAGGTGTAACGAAAGGCAAAAAAATGTTAAAAGATGTGGAAACCAGGTGGATTTCACTGTTTCTTCCTGCAAAAAGGGTATTTTCAGAATATCAATCCTTGGTTGGGTTTATGTATGCACATCGTAGAGATGTTGACAAGGCAAAATATTTGCTTTTTCGTATGACTGGACTTGGAAACTCTTCTCACATTATGTGGTATTCTACCAATGTTACAAGAAATGAATACTATGATTAAACTTGCACAGGAAAGGGCAATTTATATTGTCGATTTCATGAGGATGAGAAAACAAATATGTATGGTTATTGACAGGATTTATTTATCTGATAAACATTTTGAGGATCCCAAGTTTGATAGTTGGAATACGTTAATTAATGTGAATGAACCGAACAACTTTTTAAAGTTCAACATCAACGATAATATTTGTATTGCTATCCATGGAAAGTTGATTCTTGTATATCATTTTGAAAAGCGATTAAATACTTTGATAGATGATGTTGAACAAGTGCCCGTTACCCATTCCAGATTCGATGAGGTTTTGGATAACACTAAGAATAAATTGAAAAGAATTGCAAATGCATTAACAAGTGAAATAAGAGATCGTTTTAAGAGAGATGAGACACTTGAGGCCATGGTTGTTGTTAATCCTAATTTTTGGAATCCTTGTGTTGACCATAGTAGTAGAAGTGAGTTGTTTGTAAAATATATGGGTAATCTTATGAAACATTTCTCTAAAAGTGTGGAAATAAATGGCATTGAAATCAATGGTATTCTAAACAAAGATCTTTTGAGACATCAGTCAACCAATTTTGGAATAACAATGGATAATCAAATTGCACAATTCAAAAATCCACATGAGACAGGTTCAATCACGCGTTTCTGGCAAAAATTGTATCGAAGTAGTGTCTTGCAAGATACTATGAGTGAATACTTTGTTTTATATGAATTATGTCAGACAATGATTTTGGGATCTGTTGAAGACGAAAGGGTTTTCAGTGCATTAACTTTTGTTAAATCAAAAGTTCATAATAGGTTGGACAAAAATTTGGAAAATTGTTTGAGAATGTATGTGTCATCGTACGAGGTGGGTAACTTTCCCTATGACAGAGCGTTGACATATTGGAAGTCCCTAGCAGAAAGAAGAGGTCTCTCTACTATGGTTGATAATGACGAAAATGATTCAGCTAGGAGTGATGATGAGATTATGGAAATGCATAATTCACAGATTCTCAGTTCTTGTGGAGAAGTCGATAAAGCTTTGTATTACCTTCCAGAAATGTAAAAATTGCAATGATTATATGACAAATTCATATAATCTAAGATTTTTTCGGATTTGAAATCGATTTGTAAAATTTTAGTGATTTGAATAAATTCATATTATCAATGATTTTCCGGATTTGAAATATTTCATATTATCAAAGATTTTTTGTATTTGATTTGTTGTAAAATCATATAATAATTCAATTTTCAATGATTATGCATGTTTGCTTTTTTAATGTTATGGATTGTCTATGTTTTCAAAATTTATGATGTATGCTATAGCTTTGAGTAAGTTGAAAATTTGAAAACCATGTATACGTAATGATGCAATGTTATTGAACTAAATGTATATGTTGACAAAAAATAGTTATTTTTCCTTTGAATTTAAATGTATGTATGTATCATTAGTATCATTAGTTGTATGATATGACAAAATATAGTGATTTTTTATGATTTATGCTTTGTCATTGAGTAAACCGTTATATCCATATTAAAAAAATTTGTACATATGTATGAAAAATGCATGTAGTATATTACTCTAGATATGGAAAAACGAAAATTTAAACCCATTCATAGATATATCCAAAGTACCATATTCATTTTTATACAACTATAATGACTAACTATGAGTATGAATGCACTAAAAATTGAAACCCATTCATATATGTATCCTTCGTAAACTCACTTGAAAAATAAAAACAATATAGCTTAATAGAAATGAAAATACTCACTTTTATACTACAACAAGAATGAATATGAATAAACTGAAATTTAAACACATGCATAGATATATCATTCGTAAACTCATTTGAAAATTGAAATATAAAAACAACATAGCATAATATAGGGAAATTGAAATTTAACTCTTACACAAATATCTCCATCGTAAACTAACATTGAATATGAAAACAATATAGCATATTAAAAAAGAAAAAAACACTTTTCTATACAAGAACAAGAATGAATATAAATAAAATCAAATTTAAACACATGCATAGATATATCATTCGTAAACTCATTTAAAAATTGAAATATAAAAACAACATAGCATATTTGAAACACCATAATACACAATTATAAAAGTGTATTTCTTAAAAGTAAAATAATAAAACCAAGTATCTTGTTTTCATACGAAAACATATGAAATGTCATAAAATTGTCTTTCAAAATATCAAATTTTAAAATTCAATTTCTTGCTCCAGAATATTTTCCCGTTGGCAGTGGACGTAATGCAGCCCCAGGTGGGGGTTGTCAAAGATCAGGAGAACTAGATGTTCTAGGTTTCCTTGTTGATCTTCTCCATACAGGTAGTGTTGTTTCCTTCGCAGGTGTTTCGGAGTCTCCTGATTCCTCTTGATTATAACCTCTGACAACAACACCCCGCTTTGAAGAGAAAGAGGATGCCTTTTTCTATGTATATATAAAATGTCAATATTACAAAAAGACAAATAATGGAAAAATAAAAAAATTTATTTAAATATTGATTAAAAAATTACCTGAACCTGTTGTTCTCTCATGGCTGCATTGTCCAGGATTAAGTGCCATGATGTTGGTACTGGAGTGTTCTACAAATTGTAAAAAGATTCATAAAAAAAAGCAGTAATATAATTGCATGTGCTAACAGTCGATGAGGGTGAAGAGTGGGTTATCACGTTCTCTATTTCCAATCTGATCCGATGTGAGACATAGGTGGACCAATCAAATTTTTGGTGTGAAAAACAACGGACCAAATACGCTAAGGCCCACATTGGAATTTCTATCGGCCTTCCTTGCAGAACGAGTCTGGAAAGGAAGAATTCGCAACATGCCCAAAGAAATTTATTTTCAATCGCCAGTATGGTCAAACCCCTTCTAGACTTGGTGGACGTAACTACAAAAAAACAAAATCAGTAATACACCAGTGACTAGAATTTAAATTCAATTAAATAAAAAAATAGTTATACCTTGAAAATATTCCAACTGCACATTGAAGTTGGTCTCCAGGAAGAGTTTGTCTTCATTAGTTAATTGGTATTTGGAAGTGACAGGCTCAACACCAGCGTGGGGCAATGCTATCAATCTGGCGACATCAATGGCTGAGAAAGAAAGAACGATGTTTTTGTTATCGACGACAAGATTTACCTTGCCCGAATCCATATCATAAGCTGCAATGATCCTCTCCACCAGTTTAACATCCATATCAAAATGGGGCATTGAAACAAGACCCCGAAGACCAGAGTCCGTGACCCAAGACATGTCGTAACCCGATGTTGATAAAATTTTTGAAATCAAGGGGCAAACCAGGTTCTTATAATTAACTTTAAACATTCCAGGGGTTGCAGGGGATGCCATAGGGTGTACGGGTATGGATAAGAAGACACAGAGGATGGTACGCGACACTTGACAGAAAAGGATTCAAAATGGAGGAAAAGGGTTAAAACTTATGGTAAAAGGTTAAAACTAAGATAAATCTGGAGGAAAAGGGTTAAGAATGCATTAAAATGAGAGGAAAAGGGGTAAGAATGCGTTAAAAAGGGAAGATAATGATTAAGACTATGATAGAATAGGTGAAAAAATGACTGTTAATCCCTTTATATAGAATTCTCTACATACAATCAGCTTTTGGATGGGTGACACGTGGCCTCTGCATGCAATCATTTCATAGATGGTTGACACGTGGCCTCTGAATGCAATTGTTTCATAGATGGTTGACACGTGGCACAGATGCAATGCTATGCCTACAATCGATCGACATGCATGCAACCGATCGACATGCCTTCAGCCGATCGACATGGATGACAAAATGTAGAGATTTTTTATGGTTTATGCTTTGTCATAGAGTTAACCTTGTATATATACATAACTACAAAACATTTTTCTACAAATGTATGAAAAAAGCATATAGAATAGTACTCTAGTTTTGGAAAATGAAAATTTAAACCCATTATGCATTCATAGATATATCCATTATAAACTCACTGTGAAATATAAAAACAATATAGCATAATATAAATTACCATATTCAATTTTATACAACTATAATGACTATGAATGCACTAAAAATTGAAACCCATTCTTATATATATCCATTGTAAACTCACTTTGAAATATAAAAACAATATAGCATAATACAAATGACCATATTGATTTTTATACAACTATAATGATTATAAATGCACTGAATATTGAAACCCATGCATAGATATATACTTCGTAAACTCACTTTGAAATATAAAAACTATATAGCATAATACAAATGACCATATTCACTTGAAATATAAAAACAATATCGCAAAATCTATGCATATATTCTACGTAAACTCAAGCATATTTGAAAGTTGAAACACCATAATACTTAAGTGATGAAAATAACACACAATTATAAATGTAAATAGTGTAATAGTAAAATAATAAAAGCAAGTATCTTGTTTTCCAATGAAAACATATGAAATGTCTTAAAATTGTTTTTGAAATTCATTTTTTCCCCTCAGAATATTTTCCCCCTTCCTCCACTAATTTTGCCTTCTCAATGGCTTCCTCAGTCTCCATAGCAATGGCTCCCCTCTCATATTTCCCTTGTTCAACTCCTTTTTCCACATCCACTACTTCCATGATTTCCACATCCTGCATTTCGACGACTCTTTTCTCGGGCTGGGTAACAGATCTACCAATTGCTCCAACATTGACAAGGATCATCTCAACATTTTGCATTCCATCGAGAAGGGTCTTTTCTTCTTTGCCAACATCTTCATATGTTGGTCCTTGAACTTCTTTACCCTTCTCCTTAAGCAGAACATCAAGATCCAATCCATTGCGGATAATGATTTTCCGCAAAATGTTATTTTGTCGAACTGATTCCTGTGCTCTTTTTTTCATTGCCATGGAAGCGTTTAAGAACTCCTTTGCCATCCTGAGATAGTCTTGCAGGTTTTGAACCTGCTTCTTGAGATTTTCATACTTTACCTGCAAAAGGGAAAAAAGTTAATCAACATGAAAAGATAATTACATTTTAAAAAAGAGAACAACAAATTTTTGAACACAAAAGCGATTGAGTCAAACCTCAACAACATTCTTTGCAGCTACAACAACAACAACCTTTTTCTTATCATTTGCCCATTCATTGTAATAAGCTTGGGCCTCACCATTTATATTCTCCAATCTGTTCATTATAAACTTTAAAATTTCATCTGTGTACGATGTATTCAACTTAAACATGCCAGATTTTACTTGTTGTAGCAGAGCCTCCATATTTTTTGGTTCATTTTCAACAATAGAAAATTTTCTTTCTCTTTTTGAAAAATTATTGTATCGGGCATTAATTTCCTTTATCAACACCTTAGCCCGATACTCCCATTTTTTCATTTCTGTTATATCTGGAAGTAGCAAATCTTTAATTGTAGATTCAACGTTATCATAAACCAAATATTTTTTGGAAAAAATTATTATATCATCCTCTTGTCGAGGAGGAGCCTGACGGGTGCTTCTTTCCCTTGGAGGAGATTTGCTTGAACATTCTGCACCTTCATTTACTTTATCTTGAACCAATTTTGATAGTTGAAATTGAGTGTGTATGTTATCTTGCAAAAAGTAATCTTTATCAAGTGGAACATCAGCCAACCCAGTACCAGAAGCTTCCGGTATATCCTTAAAAGTAAAATTATTTACAGATATACGACCGAAACCGAAAAAAGTCTTTGATGCTTCTCTCTCTGAAATTTGTTGCATTGCTTCTCTCTGTGGCCTAGTTGGAAGAAAGTGTTTTCCAACTGGGAAGCATTGACCTCGCATTTGAGTTGGGCGTTGTGGAGGAGGGGGCGGCATTTGTTGATTTTGTTGACGACATTGTTGCGAGGGACCTTAAAACATAAAAATAAAAATTAGTTAAAATTTTTGTGAAAGTAGAAAATAAAAACTAGTAATAAAATTACATTATGAAAATTGGTTGCAAACATTGTTATAACACTTACCGATAGAAGAAAAAACATCTTGCATAGATGTTGCTACAAATGGAATGTGGTCATGTTGTACATCTAAAAAAAAACAAAATTAATTAAAAACAGTAAAAATATTGTAAAAAAATTGTTTCGATAGTAATTAAAACTTACTCCCAGAAGATGAAACCTCATGCGTAACTACGCCCGTTGGCAATGGACGTGCAACAACATGTGGAGATCATCGACAAATAGGAGAAATAGATCTTCTACGTTTCCTTGATGATATTTTCCTTATCAGTGGTGTTGCTTCCTCTATAGGTGTTTCAGAGTCTCCTGATTCCTCTGGATTATAACCTCTGACAGCAACATCCCGCTTTGAAGAGGAAGAGGATGCCCTTTTCTGTGTTTGGTATAAAATGTCAAAATTACAAAAAGACAAACAATGGAAAATAAATAAAAATTACTTAAATATTAAAAAAATTACCTGAACCTGTTGTTCTATCATGGCTAAATTGACAAGGATTGAGTGCCAAGATGTTGGTACTGGAGTGTTCTACAAATTATGAAAAGATTCATAAAAAAAACAATAATATAATTACATGTGCTAACTGTCGGTGAGGGTGAAGCGTGGGTTTTCACGTTCTCTATTTCCAATCTGATCCGATTTGAGACATAGGTGCACCAGTCAAATTTTTGGTGTCCTATACAACGGACCAAATACGCTAAGGCCCACATCAGAATTTTTGTCGGCCTTCCTTGCAGAACAAGTCTAGCAAGGAAGAATTCACAACATGCCCGAAGAAATTTATTTTCAATCGTCGGTACGGTCAAACCCCTTCTGGACTTGGTGGAATTAACTACAAAAAAACTAAAATTAGTAATTGTATGTTCAATCACTGATAATAATTTAAAATCAATTAAATAAAAAAATAGTTATACCTTGAAAATATTCCGACTGCACTTTGAAGTTGGTCTCCAAGTAGAGTTTGTCGTCATCGTTTAACTGGTATTTGGAAGTGACAGGCTCAACACCAACGTGGGGCAATGTTGTCAATCTGGCGACATCAATGGCTGAGAAAGAAAGAACGATGTTTTTGTTATCGACGACAAGATTTACCTTACCCGAATCCATATCATAAGCTGCAATGATCCTCTCCACCAGTTTAACGTCAGTATCAAAATGGGGCATTGAAACAAGACCCCGAAGACCAGAGTCCGTGACCCAAGACATGTCATAACCCGGTGTTGATAAAATTTCTGAAATCAAGGGGTAAACCAGGTTCTTATAATTAACTTTAAACACTCCAGGGGTTGTAGGGGATGCCATAGGGTGTACGGGTATGGATAAGAAGATACAATGGAAAAGGTTTCAAACGAGAGAAAAATGGTTAAAAACTGCTTAAAAATTAAGGTAAATTGTAAAAACCAAGATAAAAGTGGAGGAAGAGGGTTCAGATCGCGTTAAAACGAGAGGAAAAGGCTTAAGAAAGCGTTAAAACGAGAGAAAAAGGGTTAAGAAAGCGTTAAAATGAGAGAAAAAATGACTGTTAATTCCCTTTATATAGACTTTTCTACATGCAATCATTTAACGGATGGATGACACGTGGCCTCTACATGCAATCATTTAATGGATGGATGACACGTGGCATAAAGCACCACTGCTACCGATGGGATCTCGACTATTGTAGCACATCGAAATGGCTGCAACCGATCATCATGGGTACAACTGATCGTCATGGCTGCAATCGATAGGCATGGTTGCAACCGATCGACATGGCTGCAATTGATCATCATGGCTGCAACCGATCGTAATGGTTGCAATCGATCATCATGGTTGCATCGATCATCATGACTACAATTGATCGACATGGCTACAACCGATCATCATGGCTACAACCGATCAAAATGGTTGCAATCGATCGACATGGCTACAATCGATCGATATGGCTATAATCGATCATAATGGTTGCAACCGATCATCATGGTTGCATCGATCATCATGACTACAATCGATCGACATGGCTGCAATTGATCATCATGGCTGTAATCGATCAGAATGGTTGCAACCGATCGATATGGCTACAATTGATCGACATGGCTGTAATCGATCGTTATGGTTGCAATCGATCATCATGCTACAATCGATCATCATGATGCAACCAATCATCATGTCTGCAATCGATCGACATGCTACAACTGATCATCATGTATGCAATCGATCATCATGACTGCAACTAATTAGTATGGCTGCAACTGATCATCATGGCTACAACCGATCGTCATGGCTACAATTGATCGTCATGGTTGCAACCAATCATCACTGATCATCATGGCTGCAATCGATCGGTATGCTTGTAATCGATCATCATGATTGTAACCGATCGACATTCCATTTGTCATCATGTCGGCCTGATGTATTTCATATCGACCTAAAGCTTTTAAGTATGTCGTACTTTTTTAGATTTTGCAAAACCGATATTCATGGCCCCAAAAACAGAAAAAATTGCCACAGTTTGAAAATTTTTGGAGAAAAATTATTGCAATTCGCCACGGTTTGAAAATTTTTGGAGAAAAATAATTGGAATTCGCCATGTATACTTCTCCATTTTTCGTCGAGATTCCAAGACAATTCACCTTCAATTTATAAATAGATTTCGGGGTCGACCCCTTATGCATAACCCTGGTGAGAGTTTTCTCTTTTGGCTCAGATTAGGGATTGATCACCTTCGAAGCCTTGTCATGGCAGTAGTGGTGGGGGATATCCCTCCCCCAAAATCCCTCTTTCAGGATGTTACCATGATGATTGCCTCCATACTCAAGAACGTTGATCGTGGCTCATTTTCCTTATTCTCACTACCTCCTTTTTTTGACCAGTCAAAACTAAAAAATATGACCAAAGCTTTGAAGTCAAGTTGGCCACAACAATCTCAACCAAGTAGCAAAGACTCCTTTGTTCCTAAGTGGGATGATGCTCTAGTGGTGGATATTCCTATAGACTATATTCAGAGCCTGATCCTCACCCTAATTGAGAGAGCTCTTGCTTGCAAATTTATGGGTATTTGGCTTAGCTTAACAACCATTCAAATATGGATCACCTCTACTTGGGGATCTAAAATATCTAGCTATGAATTCATAATTACAGGGAGAGGGTATTTCATAGTTATTTTCTCCTCCATAGAGGAAAGAGGTGCAATATTTCAAGGAGGTCTTTGGTTCTTTAGATCAAGCCCTCTCTACATGACCCCCTAGTTAGTCAGTTTTGACCGACAGGTGGAAGAATTAGAAAAATTCTCAATTTAGGTAAGACTGCCTTTTTAACCTCTACATTTATGGAATAAACCGACACTTGAGATGATAGGTAATGATGGATTTTTAAGCCTTAATATTAATATGAAATTCACATAATAAATTCCACAGGATCAAATAGTATATAGCCAAAAAAATAGTAAGATCAAGATAATGATGTGAGTAGGATAATATAAGCAAATTAATATGTAAATCAAGGCTTATAATATATCAAATAACATTCATTAATATGTAAAAATATTAATGTAAATAGCATGAATCATACATGTATAAAGCATGTAGCACGACTTACAATATTAATTGCTCAAAATGTATGCACACTTTATTACTCCTCTTTCTCTTACAAATATAGCACTTGAATCTTCTTCTCTATATCTTTGTGTGTGTATGTATATGTATATCTCTCTCTCACTTTGAGTTCTCCATGGAGTAATATATAGCCATTGTAGAATGACTCTTTGTATACTTGACTATTCCTTTCCTTATGCCAAGTCTCATGAATCTTGGCTTCCCTACTTGACACTTGCATACACATGACTCTATCTTGTATGCACACCTAGACATGACTCTTCACTTAGTACACTCTAATCTAAGGACACTTGTGCACACTTACATATAAGACACTTGTGCACATATACTCACATTACACTTACACACTTACTCACATGATACTTGTGCATTTCCTACACATTATTACATTACATAAAATATTACTCACACTCTAAACTAAGATACAACCCTAATCTAATATTTACAATGTGTACCATAAAGGTACCATGGGGGTACATTAGCATGTACCAAATAATGTAATATACTCCAACATCCCCCTGTATTACATTGTTTGGTTATTGAAGACTTTAGTATTCAATCTTGGTCTTTATGTTCAAGTGACTTTAAAATGCATGTCATCTTTGTCTTGATCAGATTTTTCTTCTTCTTCTTGCTTGACCTTGTATTTGAATTCAACTTCATGTTCTTCAGTCTTTGTGGCTTTTGATTGCAAATCTCTTGAACTCTTTCATTGTCATTAGATTCTTACATGATAATCTTTCCTTCATATTTATCCTTATTATCATATGATTTTTTATTTTCCTATATAAAAACTTATGAACGCTCACTTAAATCATCATAATAGGTTTCTGAGTTAGATGAACTTGGAATAACAATATTACAAGAAGAATGAAATATATTTTCCAAAAATGACTCATCTATTTTTAATTTCTTCTTAAGAGACTCATTCAACTCTTTTTGTTTCATATTTTCTTCTTTATGAAACCAAAGTGTAAATAATGCCATATACATTATGCTACCAATATCTAAAAGTATTATAATACTATATTTTCCATCATCAATTGCTTCAACAATTCTTGCATGTAAATAGTATTCAAATGTTTCAAAGTTTTCAACTATAGCTTCATCATAGATTGACTTTGAGACTAGATCTCTTTCTTTTAGAATTTTCAATCAAATTCTTGATCTTAAATTTTATGACAATTACTTTTTCTTTACGTATCATAAACTCCATATTATTATTTATTGAATTTACATATTTTGATTCTTTTGAAGTAGACATCCTTATATCTCCCTACATTTTAGAGAAAAATGAATTTTACAAATTTAATTTTCCTAAGTTTGGAGTAGAACTCATTTTGACTCCAAAATAACTAAATTTGCAATAATCTTTTATTTCAAAGAAACCTTTAAATAAATTAAAAAAACTAATAATAAACTTTATAACTCCAACTTTTAAAATAAATCAAATTTCAAAATTAACTTCAATTTATCAAAGAACAAAAAAAAACACTTTAAATAAACCTTATCACTCCAATAAAATAAATTAACTTAACACTCCTAAAATTCCTAATCTTATCACTCCAAAATAAACTTTAATAACCCTTAAAAAAGATTACTTTATCATTTCTATGGCAAAAAATTAAATAACCCTAATTTACTTTGTTTTTACCTCTAAGTATATATATATTGCTTGATAGGAGAGTTGGTTACAACCATACTATTTTTAGTAGCTGGCAAACATAGGGTTCAAACTATAGGGGTTGCATCCACCAAACCTATTCCACCTCATTATTTTATAGCTTGACGTGAAATGGACCATTGGGTGCTCAAGATTCATACCATCATCATTAGTCTGGCACGCATTAAGAGGATTTGTATTAGACTACTATATTTGAAATGGGTTTACCCCAAGATTTGAACCATTTTACCTTCAAATATTACGTGCCCTTATCTTTGTTCAACACTACCTAGATCAACGTTACCTAGATCAACGCTGCTAAGATCAATGCTACCAAGGTGAATTGTAAGCTGACTCATGTAATCTGACTTTAACCTCTCTACCTAGAATTAATCTTTGAACTACCTCGCTAACGATTCGTCTCTAGATGGGCTACATACAAGTGGTATGTATTACCTTCTTCATGTGAAATTATGCTAGGTATCCAATGAGCATTTTGTTTTCCCTTTAAGTGGAATGTAACTCTTCTACGCTAGGTAAGTGTTAAAGAAAACACTTCCATTATACTTTGCAACTTATGGTTATTCCTTTCCAACGTTCAACCTTGCATTACACGCCTCCCAATTTTCTTCTACATCTTTTGATGTTTAGTATTCTACGACTTCCAATGTTCACTCTACGACTTTCAACGTTCACTTTACTGATGGGTATCTCCTTGTTGGGCGATTGGTATACCTTACCAGAGATGTCATGTTTTACCTTGAATGAATGGATTGCGTTGTTCCTTGCATTGGATTCTCAACACGCAACTCCTAAGTTAAACCTTGGATGATACGTTGTTCAAATATAAAGTTACTATGCATGCACTATTTCTTAGATGTATTCTAGCATGCTCAAGCTATTAGGTGAGCTTGGGACCTTTCTGAGCTCTCTCAAATGAGCTTGGAATATTCTCAAGCTCCTCAAGCTTGCTTGAGATCTTATCTCTATGCTTTGTTTGTAGGTTTAAGATGTAAATCTATGCTTGGTTCAACTATGCAATGCTTTGTTGCATTTTATGTTGAGCTATCTGGTTCAAATATGGAATGCCTTATATTTTATGTTGAGTCGCTTGGTTCAAATATATGCTTAGATATTTGTGCTCATTGATGGAACTTCTTCTTGTAATAGTTAGACACCTCAAACATTGTATCCACTTCAATGTTATTTTGCTTAGCTTTAGTCTTACTTGCTTGCACTTTTGTATTGCTACCTCTAAGTATCTTAATCATTGCTCATAAAATCACAATTTCAAGAACCTTTACTATTGCACTTATATATCATTACCTTTGTTTATTGCAAGTGATAAACAAATGCTTTGTTGTAGGTGCACTAAATACTTGAATGCTTCTAGATTGGACCACCTTCCATGGTCGTCATTATATTGGTTCTTGTGTTCGAAAATTGCTTGCTTGATATCTACCTTCGTCTTACATTGAATGCCTTTCTTTTACTAAGATACTTAAATACCTTCTTTCTAATATCCACCTTGCTATCTTGTCTTTTTTATCTTCTATGACAAATTTCTCTATAGGTCCTCTTTATTCAATCATTTTATTTCTTTTAATCTTGATTTTTCTATTATATGAAAGCTTCTTGTATCTTTATTGCTACTTCTTTATCTTTTTCCTTCTTACCTATGTCAAGGTCAAAATGACCTAAAAAATTCTATAGTCACTTTTCTTTGTCAAGGTCTGTATTCAAGACCTAAAACCTTTTATCTATGTTAAGGTTTGTCTTCAAGACCTGAATCCTTTTATCTATGTCAAGGTTTACTTTCAAGATCTGAATCCTCAATGATATGCAACTTAAATCAATCTTTGCTTGATAAAAGGTTTCTACTTTCTTCTTTCACTTAAAAGATGAAATTATTCTCTATCCATTATAGGAAGCTTCTCACTCTTATGATGATCAATCTCTACTGTAGCTTTGTCTTAAGTCACACCTAAGAACTCCAATGATATCAAGGTGATGTTGAATTTCCTTGAAGCTTCAATAAAAAATAAGATGATTTGATTGTACCGAATCCTTTCAACTTCCTTTTGGGTTGATAGAAATCAATGTCAAGGAATATCTATGTCCCTAAAATTCTTCTAATATCAAGGGTTGGCTATTTTTCTAAATGATCAACTATCTTAAAGTTGATTCACCCTCCAATAGATGAGTCCTTGTATTCATTGGTTATAATCATGGAAAGACTCTATAGATGAGTCCTAGTCTTCACTAGTTATTTTGCAACCATGGAAAGACTCTATAGTTGAGTCCTAGTCTTCACTAGTTGTTTTTGCAACTATGGAAAGACTCTAGCCTCTACTTACTCTGACCTTACAATAGATTCTAGGTATATCTCCCTTTAAAGTAGACAAACTCTAAATCAATTTTATCAAACTATATAAAATCGATTTTATATGCAGCTAAATAATTTCAACCTATGCAAAAAACTACTCGTAGTATATTTGATACCACTAATGACTTTTTAAGCCTTAATATTAATATGAAACTCACAAGATAAATTCTACAAGATCAAATATTAGATAGCCATAAAATAGTAAGATCAAGATAATGATGTAAGTAGGATAATATGAGCAAATTAATATGTAAATCAAGGCTTATAATATATCAAATAAAATTCATTAATATGCAAAAATATTAATGTAAATAGCCTAAATCATACATGTATAAAGCATGTAGCATGACTTACAATATTAATTGCTCAAAATGTATGCACACTTTATTACTCCTCTTTCTCTTACAAATATAGCACTTGAATATTCTTCTCTATATATTTGTATGTGTATGTATATGTATCTCTCTCCCTCACTTTGAGATCTCCATGGAGTTATATATAGCCATTGTAGAATGACTCTTTTTATACTTGAGTATTCCTTTCCTTATGCCAAGTCTCATGAATCTTGTTTTCCCCACTTGACACTTGCATACACATGACTCTATCTTGTATGCACACCTAGACATGACTCTTCACTTAGTACACTTTAAGGACACTTGTGCACATATACTCACATTACACTTACATACTTACATGACACTTGTGCACATATACTCACATTACACTTGCACACTTACTCACATGACACTTGTGCATTTCCTGCACATTATAACATTACATAAAATATTACTCACACTCTAAACTAAGACACAACCCTAATCTAATATTTACAAGATGTACCATAAAGGTACCATGGGGGTACATTAGCATGTACCAAATAATATAATATACTCCAATAGGTAACTCTATTGGCACATGTGTATATTAGGCTCCTCCAAAGGCCAATAATGCAACTTGTGCTAGGTTGTTCAAGTCAATATAAGAAAGGGCTTCTTGAAAACATAGATATCAAAGTCTTGGACTGGATCCATACCCAACCACTAGATTATGAGCACATTTCCTCTAAATGTATTACTTGTCATCAATATGGTCATTTCTCAAGGACCTGCCCCACTAAGGTACAATAAGGGACAAAGGAGGAAGATAGTATAAATAAAAAATAGAGAAGATCTAGAAGTAGAAGGAGGTCTCAACCACAACCAGAAATATAAAACAATAATAAGTTCTCTATTTTATCACAAAATGAGGAAGAACAACATCCAAGGCCATCCAAAGTACCCCCATGGTTCTTTCATGGAATGAAAGGGGATTGGGTAGTCCCTTGAAAAAACTAAGTCAAATAATAACCCAACAAAAGCCAATGGTTATTTGTATTCAAGAAACTAAATTGATAGAGCAGTTAGCAATAATGTAATGGAAAAATATATGGAGATCCTAAGGCCTAGAAGCAACATAAGCCAATGGTTATTTGTATTCAAGAAACAAAATTGATTAAGCAATTAACAAGAACATAATAGAAAAATATATGGATATCCTAAGACCTAGAAGCAATAGATTCGTCAGGTGTGCCTCAGGGGGATTCTTCTTGCATGGGATCCACAAGCCTTGATATTGGGGCTTCTTCTTGCATGAGATCCACAAGCCTTAATAATATAAAAAATATATTTACAAATTAAATTTAATATAAATTCAAAGTCAATGATCTTTTATAATAAAATCATAGAGATTGATTCTTAGGGTGTTATTTACTCAATATATTTGTAGAACCAATTTTTTTTATTTGTTAGTGTGAGAAACCCCTATGACCAACACACAGGGTTGAGCAGTCTCCTCCCAACCATGATCCATCGTAAAGTCGAGAACTATGCTTATCAATAGGGAATTTAACACACAACCACCACACAACTACCCCCTCACAAACTCGCCCACGCTGCGGTTTAAACCTTGGACCTCCCGAAGAAGAGCCAAAGCTCGAATCGTTGCGCTGTCCCCCTGGGACCAATAATAATTAGGTTAGTGTGAGAAACCCCTATGACCAACACACAGAGCTGAGCAGTCTCCTCCCAATAATGACCCCTTGTAAAATCGAGAGCTATGCTTATCAATAGGGAATTTAACACACAACGTTTGTGTCCCCCTTTACATAACAAAGGTTTGAACCTTGGACCTCCTGTTTAACAAGACCAAGATCACCTTCTCCATTTGTGCTAAAAGATGGACACAAATTTTTGTTAAGGAAAATCGTTTCTCGTATCCCTTGGGGACCAGGACTTTCCATTCCACGGGGCCTGTCCCATCCGGGTATACCCCTTGGGCTAGCCAAGATTTTTTTTTTGTATCCGACATAGGCCGCCAAACTTGAACCCTGTACCTCCTTTTGAGAAGATCTAAGTTTAAACTCTAATACAAGAGGATTACAACCCCTTTCAAAAACCCATGATTTACCCTAACTTACCCTAACATTTTTAACTCAAGTTCAAACTCTGATACAAAGGGACTACGACCCCTTTCAAAAACCCACGCTTTACCCTAACTTACCCTAACATTTTTAATACGAAAGGGATATTGTAGTAGTAAGTCTTTGGGTTTTCATTTAGAAGACCCAAGTTCAAATCCCTACATAAGAAGACCACGAACCCTTTCAAAACCTGTGTTTAATCCTAATATTTTTAACCTGAAAAGAATACGCTGGTTGGTGGGGAATAAAGAGGACAAAGAGAAGAAAAAGTGATATGAGTGTTTTTATGGTAACCTTAAGATTGTATGGATAATTATATAAGATAATTGATCATTGTTAAGTGTAATAGAGTAAATTACTTTTTATAAGGTTCATTCTCTTGTTTTAGTATCAACTATTTATCTTTCTTCTTTCATATGTAAGATCTTGCTTTTCTCACACATAATTTTTATTTAATAGTTAAGCATCGCGCCCCCTTTCTAGCAATACCTCTATTGCTACTATTTCTCTTCTAGCATTGTTTATACTTATCTTTTTCAATATAATTATTTAGGCTTTCATATCTTGTTAAAGGTATGAACTAGTTAGGACTCAAATTTAGGACGTTCATGTGTTCAAGTTGTTCTAAGTTGCTGGCTCCTCTTTGAACCAATCTGCAATTCGTAGGATTGCTTCTACTCATTGCTCCAACATCCCTCCTAAGCCACTTATAGAGTGTTCAAGACTTCTAGATTTAACTCTACCTTCTTCAACACTATTTGTCAATTTCGATACTTCAAATTTGATATCAATTGTTAAAACTTAATGCTCTAGTAACAATTGTAAAATACAGTAATTTGATACCATGGCTCTTAATTTTAATTACTAGATTTATTTTTTCCTTCACATGGGTGTGATTCCATGACTCAACCATATATGTCTTTATGATAATCTTCTTATCCTATTGGACTACATAACTAACCAATTATTGCAACTACAAGGTGTGATAGCGTAAATGATTATTTACAAGGTTTGTTCTAATATTTTTGCATCAAATCTTCATCTTTTGATCTTGATAATATATAATATGGATATGATTCCATGATTCAACCATAAATGTTTTTAAGGTAACCTTCTCATCCCATCAAATTTTATGTATAACTAATCATTAAAATAAATCATTATTTACATAGTTCACTTTGTTATTTTTACATCAAATTATCAAATCTTTATCTTTCAACTGGCACAATTAATTTCAAAATTTACAATTTGCTATGTAAACCCACAAATTCAACACATGTTTAAAAAAAAAGTTATACACTCGCTTATTATTTTTTCAGTTTATTTAATTACTTAACATAAAAGTATCCCAAGTTCGAAAGAAACTCAAATACTTAATCTACTTACACTCCACTTAACCAATACCTTGGGTTTAACATGTTTAAATATATATCTACAAATCCCTAGTTAAAAGGAAAAACAAATACTTAATCTACCTTGGGTTTAACATGTTTAATCATGTTTATATATATATCTACAAATCCCTTGTTAAAAGGCAGCAGCAAAACATCAAATCAAGGAAATATTCTTAGTACAATCTTATGTCCAAGCCTTAAGGAATATCTTTTTTTCCAAAAGATAAAAATGACACCTTGATTTTAGAGCCATGAAATAATGAAGAGGCCAACTAAAAAGGTGGCAGCTAAAGACATCGGTATGTGTGAAAATATATTGCATCTACAAATAAAATTGCTGATGAGCTGTTCATCGTTTAAGTTTGCTTTTGGAACATTCGTGTGTCCAATTTTTATTTATATTAAAAGATCGTTATATCCTATGAAAAAAATTTCATCAAGGAAAGCAAGGAAATTAAAATTATAATTAATAAGATAATGATAGCAACATTCATCGAAGATGTAAGCTTAAATTTTAAAAATAATTATATAATACATAGCTCATAGGTCTTCATGTCTTCCTTCTCATTTTATCCTGCATGGAGTCTCGAGAGACGTGGGACACAAATAAAAAGATGACTTAAAAAATGCAACTTCAAGATGGAGCATGTTAAAAACAAAAAAAATACTTAGACCAAAAACATGATAATTAGAGAAAGACATTTTAAAAAATTAGGGTAAATTGTAAAAATAAAAGACATGGTTACAAACATATAACTTTAATTTCACTTAGATCTAAAATATAATAAGCAATGACAAGGTGTAAAGAAGGAAGATGATCATCAATATTCGAGCTAAATCATAAAATCCTCCTAATATTATTAGTAATATACCTTTTATCATAGGTTTTCTTAAGATGTTTTTTTAAAACTTTTTCAATGCAAATATTTTTCTTGCAGGCTTGGATTTTAAGGGTTGTTTGCAATGCATATAATAAAAAAGATCTTGCGAAGATATGTTCATGTGGATATTTTTCTGACATTATTGTTACAATTCATTTCTTTATATTAATGTAATTATATAAGAGGAATTGAAAATAAAACATACTAAAAAAACATGTTTTCTAAGTTATGATTATCGTGTATTCTGATTTTTTTGGTTATGTAGGAGAATCGGTCACAACCACATTATCTTTAGTAACTGATAAGCATGGGTTAAAACCACATGGGCTTCTCCCATCAAACCTATTTCATCTCCTTATTGTTGACCCGACGTGAAAGGGACCACCGTTCACTTGGGATTCATACCGTCCCTGTGATCTGGTGCATTATGATTTTTTTTTTTTTTTCTTTTATTAATTTTAATTGTGATGTGCATTATATATCTTCTATTATTTTATTTTTAATGTGTCTGTTGTACTATAATGCATAGTATATTAAATTTGTATGTAATTAAAAAGAAATTGAGTTATTAAGGTTTTTTTCATTAAAAAGTTATAAATTACATTGAAACTAGTCCTTAATTCCTCAAGAGTAATTTTGCTTTCATAATAGTTGTCTTATTCCACATAACATTTGTTTTATATGTCCTTTGGTAACAAATGCAAAAAAAATCACTTAGATTGCATTATATGTTTGCTCATAAGCAACATCATTGCTAAGTAAGACTTTCACTAATGTTATTTAAATATTTAATTAATTAAATTTGTCATGTAGTTCATTTTTATGTTCACAATATTTTGGCATGTCATATCAAAATCAATGATCCATTTTTGGTAACTTATAAAAAACAAATCCATTTGTTTGGCTGTAAAGCACCAAAATAACAACTTGTGATGGACCTTATATAATATGGTATATGCAAATTTTTATAAATTGTGCATTCATTATGTGCCATTTATCGCCCCATGAAGATGTAGATTTGGTATTTCTAAGAATACTTTGTGTAGCATATTTACCCACATTAGTAGTGCACATTATGAGTAAAATGTACTAGTGACATACCCTATTCTTTATGGATGATAATAATGTTCTATGTGTGATATAAAATGCTTTGCCTCCTTGAGGTACAAAAATAACTATGGTAATTAAAATTTTATAACCCATAATATATTATCATAATAAGGTTCGCATTTGGTGGTTAAATATAATATTGAGGTTATATAAATATGGATGTACATATAGACTCCCAATTTTGAGTAGTCAATTAAAGCAACCTCTACTCCATCAAAGGCATTAAAAAATAAAAGTGATTGACCAAGCCCAAACCGATCAAAGAAGTATTTTAGTGTCCCACATTGAAAGTATTATCCTATAAGTGATTATGCCATAGCACTTTTTTGTTAGAAATTTGGCCAACCATACATTAAAACAAAAATTTGGGCCGTTAGATGACATTTTCAGCTTTGGAAAGCGTCTCCTCTTAAAGGAGACAAAACAAAATCGTAGAGCTTCGAAATCTATGCAATCTACAAAAAACAGAGGCTCAAACAGACACCCGAGTCAAAAGTTATGGCCGAAATACTAAGACATGTAATAAACACCATTGATGTAGATCCGATGGATGTGATTTGCTAGGGGTAGGGTTTGCTTTGTTTTTTCTTACTTAAGACAGTTTTAGGGTTATCTTTTAAGAAGAAGAATTTTGCATAGCAAGTGTGTGAGCTCTTCCAGAGCATGTGAAGAGATTGTAATAGAGTACTGAAACTCTGCTAGAATTATTCTAGATAATAAGAAGATAATAATTGCTCTAATTTTGTTTTATTGTATTATTGTAAATTCTTCATTTGGTATCAGAGCGAGATGATCGAGAAATTGGGTTCGAGTAACTATGGAAATTCTGTTGCAAGTTTTATAGAAGCTTCTCGAAGATCTCAGTTTGTGTTGAAGGGAGCTATTATGGCCAACAACACCAATTCAATTATGATCCTAGAATTTTACGGTTCTGACTATGAATATTGGAGCATCCAGATGAGGATGATTCTAAAGGCAAAAGGAGCTTGGGCCATCGTTGAATTTGGGTTCACCAAACCAAAATACTGGAGTGCATTGACTACAAATCAAAAGAAGGAGATGCAAGAGAAAGAGAAAGAAAATAATTTGGCTTTGACTTTCATCCAATCGACTCTAGACAAGAGTCTCTTTCCTTGTATTTTTGCCTATGTTTCGGCTCAAGAAGCTTGGAAGGCATTGAAGGAGAATTACCAAGGGAGTGCCCAAGTTAAGGAGGTGAAGTTGTAGACTTTACGAAGAGATTTTGAAAATCTCAAACATGAGGAGAATGGAACTGCAAGAGATTACTGTGTTCAGGTTAAAACAGTGGTAAATAAAATGACCACACTTGGAGAGATCATAGAGCAAAATGTAGTAATTAAAAAGGTTTTAAGAACCTTAACAGAGAAGTTTGATAGTGCAACCCTTATCATAGAATAAATAAAATACCTCTCAAAAATAGATATAGATTCATTAATTGGCTCTCTCACATCTCATGAAGAGAGAATTGCCAAGAGGAAGAAGGATAAATAAGGAGGTTCTACAAAGGAACAAGATTTTTTGGTAAAAGAGAATGATGGAGGAAGAGGTCACAGTAGGGGTTTCAAAGGAAGAGGAAGAAATGGAAGAGGAGGTAGAAGAGGCTCCTACAATGGTAGAGGTCGAGGAAGATCCCAAGATTCAGACAGGCACATGCTGCAAGAGGAGGATCCAGTGCAAGAGGAAGAGGTAGAGGTCGAGATATGAGAAATATGCAGTGTTACAATTGTAACAAATATGGCCATTATGAGAGGGATTGCAGGCTGAAAAAATCAACACATTATGGAGAAGAGGATTCCTATGAGGATGATACTTTGTTCTATATGATTGAAGAAAAAGTGGAGCAAACAACTTTCCTCTCTACACAAAATAGCACAAAGGAGACATGGATCCTGGATAGTGGGTGCACAAACCATATGATCGACAAGAGGGATGTATTTTCATCTCTTGATTCTTCTTATCAATCCAATATCAGGCTTGGGGATGAGAAGAGCTTGGAGGTGGTCGAGAAAGGAGAAATGGAGGTTCTTACTAGGAGAGGAAAAATAATGAAGGAAGCATTTATCAATGAGTATTGGTCAAATGCTGGAAAAGGATTATAAGTTGGTGTTTGAGGATATAATGTGCAAAATTTATGACCAGGGGAGAAAATTGATTATAACTGTAAATATGAGCAAGAATAGGCTCTTCCCATTACAGTTTGTAGATCAAGGAGGAGCTCTAGCATTTGTTGGTGTAGAAGGTAAGGAAAGGCTATGGCATTTACAGTTTGGGCATTTAAATTATAAGAGTTTGAAGATGCTTCCACCACTTGTCTATGGGTTGCCAAAAGTTGAAGACTCCAAGTAGGTTTGTGAAGGCTATGCACTTGGCAAACATGCAAGGCGAAAGTTGAAGAACACAAGCTTATACCGAGAGGGGGGTGAACAATATAAGACCTCTTTTTACTTTTTCCTTTATACTTCAAAATAGTAAAGCAATATACCCAAAGCAATATCAAAGCAATGCACAATATCATCCACAAAGTGACACCAATTTTAACGTGGTTCACCCAGAATGGTCAGGCTACGTCCACAAAACTTTTATCTAAAAGTTATCTCAAAGTTATTTGGGAATCCTTCCCAATTACAATGTTTATGAGCCTCGACCCAAAGGAGATACCTTCCCCCAATCAAAAATTATGAGCCTCTCGCTCAAAGGAGATACCTTCCCCCAATCAAAATTTATGAGCCTCTCGCTCAAAGGAGATACCTTCCCTCTCGCTCCGGAAATGATCCCTCAGAAGATCAACCGCCTCTACCTCTTGCCAAGCACGTGGAACTCCTTTCCATCGAAGACCTCCTTGTCCTCAATGCTTAGCCTAAGAGACCTTCGCCTTCTATGATCACGTCCACAAGCAGCTCAAGAACTCGTACCAAACACAGTCACTCGGTCTAGTACAAGTCTTCCTCTGTCTCGTCAGATCTGTCCAACTCTTGAACAAATCAATCCTCTACATACAAGCCTTCTCAAAGACTTGCAAAATCTGTCCTCAGGTTCTTCTCATAGAACCAATGCACCTCTGTCCTCAAGTTCTCTGATAGAACTATCAAACTCAGCTCACAAGTCCTCTACTAGGACCTGTCCAAATCTGCTCACAAGTCCCCACCGGAACCTGTCCAAAACTGCTCACAAGTCCCCACCGAAACCTGTCCAAAATTGCTCACAAGTCCCCACCGGAACCTGTCCAAAACTGCTCACAAGTCCCCACCGGAACCTGTCCAAAAACTCAGCAAGCTCACCAAGAAAAACTTTCTTAGTAGGAAATCACAAAGTGAATTGTTAGAGACCCAATGTGATTTGTCAAACTCATAGAAGCATAAAGAGAATTGTTAGAGACTCAATATGTTCTATACTCAAATCCCAATCTCAAAACTCAACTCAAATCAACTCAACTCAATCTCAATCTCAAATCTGAAAACTCAACTCAATATCTGAAATGGATAGGATAGAATGTTTTCTTTCAAGAACATGAAACCCCAACAATTGCCAACTATGCAAAGAATCACATAACAATGATACTCATGTTCTTTTCACCATCAATTAGGGTTTCAACAACAATGCTCATCAAACAAGGTTTAGTCAACCAACACCATTCAACTCAACATCAACCTTGAAGCATTCAACCAATCATCACAAGAAAAGGAAACAAGTAGAAATCCTTTTCCCTCCAAAGATATTTGAACAAAACAGCCACCAACACAATATCACCAAATGCAAAGAATAACTTGCTCAAATCAACTCAATGGAGTAAGCCCAATATCATGAATCAAGTAAAGCAATAACTTGATCAAACAACCTCTATGGAAGCAACTCAACCATCAAACTCAAAACAACCAACCAAGGGTTCCACCAACTCAATGCAAGTAGCTAGACTCACAAATATAAACCCTAGTGCACAAAGCTTCCACTATCTCAAACCAAAAATTATGCATTCACCAAAAACTCTCCTTAAGGATAACAATGCATAAGTAGTCTTCAACAAACCAGAAAATAGGATTTACACCTAGCCAAAGGATACCTAGTAGAATACCTTTTCACTCCAACCTTATTTCAGAAAACATACACCAATCATACTCATAAGAAGAATGTGCCCATACCTTATTGGAGTAGAAGATAATTGAACCTTCAAGCCGTCACCACACACAACTCTCAAACTTCCAACCAAGTTAGGGTTAGAATAAAAAGAAATGAGCAATAATATAAACTTCCTTTATTACACCTTTTAGCTCCACTTCTTTAAACACAACCACCATAACATGCCAATAAATCAACAATCACAGACTCACACCTTATACCTCCATTTTTAATTTTAGCATAGCAAAGAATAATCTTAAAAATACATCCAAAGAAATATGCCCTTATTTCTCCTAAGCTTTTATTCAATGCTAATCACAAAAGCCAAAACTCATAAAATTTAATCACACCTTATAAATCGCTGTCCAAGAAACTCCGAATTTTGCAGGCATAAAGACGTTTTAATAAAAACGTGTGTTACTCTAGCAAAGCACCCCTACGAGACTCGAAACGATGACCTCCGCCAATGCAACACCCAACAAGCAGCCTTCGCCGCCACTAGCCCACGCTGGCTACGAAGTTCACAAGTGAACTTCCCTCCACTTCACCCTCAAAAAACTCCCGAAGACTTTTCAACCGCACGTGCTTCTAAGTCTTCCTTCGATCGCAACGAATACAGAGCACAAACACCGCAAATTGCATTCGGGGAATTTCGAATTAATTAGCCTTCCAACCTTAGGAGTTGGAGAATAAATAGTCTCTTCGAAGACACCTTGACGTCGACGGAAATAAAGACCATTTCAAAATTAATCAAAAGTCTTTTCAAAAAGGGTTTAAAAACCCTTAAATAATTTTAATAAATTAAAAATAATTTCTCCCTTAATTAATTAAATAATTAATTAATTAAAACCTTGAAGGGTTTTAAATAATAATTAAATAAATAATAAAGAGAACCTCCATTGGTTTTAATAAAAACCATTTAACTTGGTTTTAATAAAAACCCTATCCAATGGAATCTCTCCGGATTCTCTTAAAAATATTCTCTTGGAATCTTCCACCTTTGAAGCCAACACATCCTCTTAACATTAATGCCATTTCCTTTTGACATCAATGACAACTCATAGACAAGAAGCTAGGATCTCAAACCCAAAATTGCCAACAATCTCCCCCTTTGTCATTGATGGCAAACCATGCTTCTCAACAACACAAAAACTCAACATAAACAACTCCCCCTGTCTTGAGGCTCTCCCCATTACTCAAATCTCTCCCCCTTTGTCATCAATGGCAAAGGGTCACCTTTGGGGCTCGGGACTAAGAATGAGCCTCTTAGCTTAGTCCCTCCCCCACCTCCTCGATGAGGTGATTAATTCTTGGGTGGGAGTAAAACTCCCATTAGGCATCGATCATCATCAGCTTCTATAACTTCCTTGCCGGACCTTCTCTTGAACTCTTTGTCCATATTCCTGTTCCTGTCACTGTTCTTGTTCTTGTTCTCATCCCTCGTTCTTGTCCATGCCTTGATCCTTGGACCCGATCATGCCACTGCTCCTGTTCCTCGTATTCTGGAATTTCAGCTCTACACTGTCTGATTGTGTGACCTTCATTGTTGCACTTGAAACACTTGACGATGTTGTTTCTCTGAGGTAAACCTGATCTTTGAATCCACCAATTTTGACCAAACCTATTCTGGCCAAACCTGTTCTGACCAAACCTGTTCTGGCCAAACCTATTCTGACCAAACCTGTTCCTGTTATTTGCCTTGCAATAAACTGCCTTGTGCCCAAACTGTTGACAAGAGTAGCAATACCCTTGAAAGTAACTAGCACTTCTAAAACTGTCATTTACCTCCTTCACTTGAGCCATGCAATGTGAAGCCATGTGACCAAACCTCGTGACAAGCAAAACATCCGCCTTGAAACTTTCCTTTAATTGACCTCTTAGGTTCTGAAAACTTCTTCTTCTCATTCTGAATTCTGTTTTCTGTTTCGTGCATCTATCATTCAAGGACTCCTTTTCTGAAATACTTTCCTCATCGGAACTCTCTTCCTTTTGGAGTCTCTTACTAGACTCTCCAACTTGTTCCTTGTGTGGCTTAACAAAACCAAGGCCTGTTTTATCTCGTTGTCTTTCTTTGACCTTTGATGAGTGACTTAACCTTTTTGGAGCTATCTTGAAATCCGTAAAGCTTATCCTTGTACTCTTTAGTTTCCTCTTTCAAAGAAGCCATTTTCTGTTCTAACTCACTATACTCAAGAACCTTAGACTCTAACTCATCCTTGAGTTCTTGTGTCTTAGCCATAGAGAAGTCAAGACTTTCTATAAGATCATCTCTCTCCATACAACATTCATCTAACTTATCCTTGAGTCTAGCATTCTTCTTTCTTTCCTTTTTCAAAGCACTAAGAGCACTAATAAGTTCACCTTCAAGATCTACTTCACCTTCCTCTATATCTTCCTCTATTTGTTTGCTTTTTGAATCATCAAAGCCTTTTTCAGATTTCTTATCACTAGAGGTGCTACCCTTTTCAAAAACCATACATGCATCTTCCTTATAGTTTTCTGAAGCATCCTCATACATACTAGAAACCAAATCATTATTTGTGCAATCATCCTCAAGGTGACCAAAATTTCCACATCTAAGACATTTCATGATAATGAATCTATGTTTCGGTTCTTCCTCTTTTTCTGATATGAACAACATCTCATTTTCATTATCACTTGAAGAACTTTCACTATCACTACTAGAACACTTACTTGCTTTGTCTAGGTAGAAACTCTTCTTGTGCTTGTGAGAATACCTCTTTCCTTGATTGTTGTGCTCATCTTTGTTTTTCCTGTGATGCTTGTGCTTTTCTGAATCCTTGCTCTTAGAATCCTCGTTTATCTTCATCACTTTCATTCTTGGGAATAAGTACAATCAGTAGCATAATGACCAAACTTTCCACAATTGAAACATCTTATATTTTTCATACTTTTGTGCTTTCTAGAGAACTTGCCTTTCTTGTTGTAATATGCCTCTTCATCACTAGAAGACTCATCACTATCTTGAAGTTGTTTACCCTTGGAATTCTTGGTAGCCTTGAAAGTCGCCTCTTTCTTGACATCAACCTTCACTTGAGTTCTCAACTCAAATGCTGCAAGTATACTATGGAGCTCATCCTTTTTCAACTTATCCAAATCTTTAGCTTCCTCAATAGCAGAAATATTTTCACTAAATCTATTAGGAAGAGATCTTAAAATCTTATCACAAACATCATTTTCAGCAAGCTCAAGACCTAAGTCTTTCATGGAGTTAACAACCTCATCCATACGAAGCATGTAGTCACTAATATTTTCATCATCATTCATCTTGAGTTGTTCAAACATACCTTTGAAGTGTCTCAACTTGGCCTTTCCGACATTTGTATCACCCGTATGAACCACCTTCAACTCGTTTCCACATTTCACTAGCTGTCTTGCAGTGAATCACTTTGGTGAGATCTCGTTTCCGTAAGCCTTTCAGGATTGCATTCATTGCTTTTGAATTGTTGTGATGTAGGAGCCTTTCTTCTTTAGTATTAGGACCATGTTCAGGAATAGTGTACTCATCTTCAATCACTTCCCAAACCTCATTCCCAAGTGCCATTAGATGAACCTTCATCCTTGCACTCCAAAGACCAAAATCTGACCCATCAAGAATAGGTGCTGCATTGCCACTTGAATGATCCATTGTGTTCTTTACTAGCTTTTCCTTCAAGTCGTTAAACTTTTCGAAGGCACCGGCTCTAATACCAATTGAAGAACACAAGCTTATACTGAGAGGGGGGTGAATAAGATAAGACCTCTTTTTACTTTTTCCTTTATACTTCAAAATAGTAAAGCAATATACCCAAAGCAATATCAAAGCAATGCACAATATCATCCACAAAGTGACACCAATTTTAACGTGGTTCACCCGTAATGGTCAGGCTACGTCCACAAAACTTTTCTCTAAAAGTTATCTCAAAGTTCTTTGGGAATCCTTCCCAATTACAATGTTTATGAGCCTCGGCCCAAAGGAGATACCTTCCCCAAATCAAAATTTATGAGCCTCTGCTCAAAGGAGATACCTTCCCCCAATCAAAATTTATGAGCCTCTGCTCAAAGGAGATACCTTCCCTCTCGCTCTGGAAATGATCCCTTAGAAGATCAACCGCCTCTACCTCTTGCCAAGACGTGGAACTCCTTTCCACCGAAGACCTCCCGTCCTCAATGCTTAGCCTAAGAGACATATGCCTTCTATGATCACGTCCACATCAGCTCAGCAACCTATACTAAACATAGTCAGTCGGTCTAGTACAAGTCTTCCTCTGTCTCTTAGATCTATCCAACTCTTGAACAAATCAATCCTCTCGCATACAAGCCTTCTCAAAGACTTGCCAAATCTGTCCTCGTGTTCTTCTCATAGAACCAATGCACCTCTGTCCTCAAGTTCTCTCGATAGAACTATCAAACTCAGCTCACAAGTCCTCTGCTAGGACCTGTCCAAATCTGCTCACAAGTCCCCACCGAAACCTATCCAAAACTGCTCACAAGTCCCCACCGGAACCTGTCCAAAACTGCTCACAAGTCCCCACCGGAACCTGTCCAAAAACTCAGCAAGCTCACCAAGAAAAACTTTCTTAGTAGGAAATCACAAAGTGAATTGTTAGAGACCCAATGTGATTTGTCAAACTCATAGAAGCATAAAGAGAATTGTTAGAGACTCAATATGTTCTATACTCAAATCCCAATCTCAAAACTCAACTCAAATCAACTCAGCTCAATCTCAATCTCAAATCTGAAAACTCAACTCAATATCTGAAATGGATAGGATAGAATGTTTTCTTTCAAGAACATGAAACCCCAACAATTGCCAACTATGCAAAGAATCACATAACAATGATACTCATGTTCTTTTCACCATCAATTAGGGTTTCAACAACAATGCTCATCAAACAAGGTTTAGTCAACCAACACCATTCAACTCAACATCAACCTTGAAGCATTCAACCAATCATCACAAGAAAAGGAAACAAGTAGAAATCCTTTTCCCTCCAAAGATATTTGAACAAAACAGCCACCAACACAATATCACCAAATGCAAAGAATAACTTGCTCAAATCAACTCAATGGAGTAAGCCCAATATCATGAATCAAGTAAAGCAATAACTTGATCAAACAACCTCTATGGAAGCAACTCAACCATCAAACTCAAAACAGCCAACCAAGGGTTCCACCAACTCAATGCAAGTAGCTAGACTCACAAATATAAACCCTAGTGCACAAAGCTTCCACTATCTCAAACCAAAAATTATGCATTCACCAAAAACTCTCCTTAAGGATAACAATGCATAAGTAGTCTTCAACAAACCAGAAAATAGGATTTACACCTAGCCAAAGGATACCTAGTAGAATACCTTTTCACTCCAACCTTATTTCAGAAAACATACACCAATCATACTCATAAGAAGAATGTGCCCATACCTTATTGGAGTAGAAGATAATTGAACCTTCAAGCTGTCACCACACACAACTCTCAAACTTCCAACCAAGTTAGGGTTAGAATAAAAAGAAATGAGCAATAATATAAACTTCCTTTATTACACCTTTTAGCTCCACTTCTTTAAACACAACCACCATAACATGCCAATAAATCAACAATCACAGACTCACACCTTATACCTCCATTTTTAATTTTAGCATAGCAAAGAATAATCTTAAAAATACATCCAAAGAAATATGCCCTTATTTCTCCTAAGCTTTTATTCAATGCTAATCACAAAAGCCAAAACTCATAAAATTTAATCACACCTTATAAATCGCTGTCCAAGAAACTCCGAATTTCGTGGCATAAAGACGTTTTAATAAAAATGTGTGTTACTCTAGCAAAGCACCCCCGCGAGACTCGAAACGGTGACCTCCGCCAATGCAGTGCCCAACAGCAGCCTTCGCCGCCACTAGCCCATGCGGGCTACGAAGTTCACAAGTGAACTTCCCTCCACTTCACCCTCGAAAAAAACTCCCGAAGACTTTTCAACCGCACGTGCTTCTAAGTCTTCCTTCGATCGCAGCGAATACAGAGCACAAACACCGCAAATTGCATTCGGGGAATTTCGAATTAATTAGCCTTCCAACCTTAGGAGTTGGAGAATAAATAGTCTCTTCGAAGACACCTTGACGTCGACGGAAATAAAGACCATTTCAAAATTAATCAAAAGTCTTTTCAAAAAGGGTTTAAAAACCCTTAAATAATTTTAAAAATTAAAATAATTTCTCCCTTAATTAATTAAATAATTAATTAATTAAAACCTTGAAGGGTTTTAAATAATAATTAAATAAATAATAAAGAGAACCTCCATTGGTTTTAATAAAAACCATTTAACTTGGTTTTAATAAAAACCCTATCCAATGGAATCTCTCCGGATTCTCTTAAAAAGATTCTCTTGGAATCTTCCACCTTTGAAGCCAACACATCCTCTTAACATTAATGCCATTTCCTTTTGACATCAATGACAACTCATAGACAAGAAGCTAGGATCTCAAACCCAAAATTGCCAACAGAAGTTTCCGCATGGTGAAGCATGGAGGGCCCAACATCCATTGCAGTTGGTTCATAGTGATATTTGTGGACCAATGCAGATACAGAGTATGGGTAAAGCTTCTTACTTTCTGAATTTTATTGATGATTTCTCCAGATATTGTTGGGTTTATTTTATTAAGCATAAGGATGAGGAATTCAATTGCTTCAAGAATTTTAAGGCTCTAGTTGAAAATGAGAGTGGTCATTATATCAAATATTTGAGGACAGATAGAGGAGGTGAGTTCTATTCTCATGAATTTGATGATTTATGTAGTGAGTTTGGGATTAAAATGTAGAAAACAAGTCCTTACACACCTTAAGAAAATGGGGTGCATAAAATAAAGAACAAGACTTTGGTGGAGATGGCACAGTGCATGATGCAAGAAAAAGATATGAGTAAGTTTTATTGGGCTGAAGTAATTAGGATTGCTAATTACATTTTAAATAGAAGTCCTACTAAGAGTCTTGATAATATTACCCCTTATGAATGTTGGTACAACAAGAAGCCAAATGTAAATCAATTTAGAGTTTATGTATGTGTGGCTTTTGTGCATGTTAATGGCGAGAATAGGAAGAAGGTGGATGCAAAGAGTGAAAAATGTATTTTTATTGGGTATAGTGAGCAATCTAAGGCTTACAGGTTCTTTAATCCTATTTCACATAAAATAATTGTATCTAGAGATGCAATTTTTGATGAAGGGGGAATTTGGGGATCACAAAAATTATTTTTTGAGGATGTTTTTAGTGAAGAGAAGGTGGAACCAAGCCATGTTTCAGTTTAGACCAGCCATGAAAAAGTTTACAGTTCATCTTCTGCAAGTGCACCTTCAAGTCCAAGAGAAGGTTCTTCTAGTAGTTCACCTCCATCACAACCGACCAAAGGAAAAGGTAAAATATTATTGAAGGATCACCCAGAATCTCAAATTCTTGATAAGAATTTCCATAAGAGGGTGACAAGGAGTCAACATACATAGATGAATGCAATAATAAAGAGCTTAGAGAACCTGCATCTTTATGGAGATGATGACAGTGGAGATCCCAAAGGTGATTTTGTAAACTATGCACTTGTTTCACAAGTTTCTAAAGTTTCAAAAGTTGTTGTTGATGATTTTGAGCCTTCATTTTTTGAGCATGCTAGCACTAACAAAGTGTGGATGAAGGCTATGCAAGAAGAAATTCATTCTATTGAAAAAAATGATACTTGGGAGTTGTGTGATTTGCCCAAGGATAGGAAATATGTAGGGTGCAAGTGGGTCTACAAGATCAAGAAGAACAGTGATGGATCCATTGAGAGGTACAAGGCACGATTGGTAGCAAAGGGTTTCACTCATAAATATGGTTTGGAATATGAGGAAACATTTTGCTCTAGTGGCAAGGCAAGAAGCAGTAAGGATGTTTCTATCATTGGCAGCTCATAAAAGGTGGAGGGTGCATCATATGGATGTCAAAAGTGCATTTATCAAAGGGTATTTAGATGAAGAAGTATATGTGGAACATCCACAAGGTTTTGTTGTCCAAGGAAAAGTAGATCAAGTCTACAAGTTGAATAAGACTCTATATGGGCTGAAGCAAGCTCTGGGAGCTTGGTATGCTAGAATCCATGACTACTTCCTGCAGTGTAATTTTGAAAGGAGTAAGAGTGAGCCCACTTTGTACTACAAAAGGGAAGGTAATGATATTCTTATTGTATACATTTATGTTGATGATATGTTATTTATGGGGAGTAGTTCTTATTTGAATGATTATTTTAAACATGATATGAAGGAGTTTGAGATGTCTGATTTGGGTTTGATGAGTTACTTTCTCGGGATGGAAGTACATCAAACTAGCAATGATATTTTTGTTTGTCAATCCAAATATGTAAGGGATATGCTGAAGATATTTAGTTTGAGTGAATGTAAACCTGTAGCAACACCCATTGCACATGGGGAGATCTTGATTTTGGAGGATGGAGCTGAAAGGGCAAACAAAATAGAGTACAAGAGTATTGTTGGCAGCCTTATGTTCCTTTGTAACACTTGTAACACTAGGCCGGATATATGCTTTGTTGTTTCATAGTGTTCCAGGTATATGGCTAATCCATCATAGTTACATTTGAAGGCAGTGAAGAGGATTTTGAGGTATGTTCATGGAACAATTGATTATGGGATCCACTACTCATAGGTAAAGAATTTGAAGTTAGTGGGATTTAGTGACAGTGATTGGGGTAGTAATATTGATGACATGAAATCCATGAGTGGGCACTGCTTTTCTCTTGGTTCAAGTTTGGTGACATGGATTTCCAAGAAATAAGCTACAATGGCATTGTCTTCTACTAAAATAGAGTATATTGCACTTACATCGGCAAGTGCAAAAACATTGTGGCTTCAAAAGGTGCTAGGAGAGATTGGGGAGAAGCAAGGGACTCTAACTACTTTATTATGTGATAATCAGAGTGCCATTAAGTTGGCACATAATCCTATACACCATACCAGGTCCAAGCATTTTGACATCAAGTACCACTTCATTCAAGACATGGTAGAGAAGGAAAAAGTTAAATTGTGGTATTGCTCCACACACGATCAAGTAGCAAATATTTTTACTAAGGGAGTAGTAAAACCTCAGTTTTTGTTGCTAAGGGACTTGATAGTCAGTCCCTTTACCAGCAAGGGTGAGAATATTGGAAATCTGGCCATCCATACATTAAAACCAAAATTCGGGCCGTTAGATAACGTTTTCAACCTTGGAAAGTGTCTCCTCTTAGAGGAGACAAAACAAAATCGTAAAGCTTCGAAATCTATGCAATTTGCAAAAAAATGGGCTCAAACAGACACCCGCGTCAAAATGTATGGCCAAAATACTAAAATATGTAATAAACACCGTCGATGTAGATCCGATGGATATGATTTGCTAGGGTTAGGTTTTGCTCTATTTTTAATTACTTAAGGTAGTTTTAGGGTTTTCTTTTAAGAAGAAGAATTTTACATTGCAACAAGTGTGTGAGCTCTTCCAGAGCCTGTGAGGAGATTGTAATAGAGTATTGAAACTCTGCTAGAATTATTCTAGATAATAAGAAGATAATATTTGCTCCAATTTTGTTTTATTGTATTATTGTAAATTTTTCATTTTTCTATATAGAGCAATGCTAATGATCAAAGTTTAAACATGATTATTTCCCACCCTACCAACCTACCAACCATTATCTTTCACACTAGTGCTAGGCCAACATTAGCACCATGGTGCTTTTAACATCTAGTAGTTTTGCTTGATCACAAACAAAAAAAGAAGTGAAAATACAATTAACTAATATCATTTGCTTGTCATCATGCCTTTTTGTCTTCTTTGCAAAATGTGAATCCCATATTAATTTATATTGTAGTGAAAATTAATTACATAGGATAGAAGTCTACCGAGAAGGGTAACTTTGGCCATTGATTAGTGTTAACTTAGGAAAAGAGCAACATGAGAGATCCCCATAATTCTACTTATGCTATGAAATTACTGAAGGAAATTTCAAGAAAAAATCTCTACTAGAGGCTAAAAGTAGAGTTAAAAAAAATTGAACCATAAAACCATGATGACTGTTTGATTCCCACAATAAACAACCCATGCTAATTATTGATAACCTTTTCAATGATATCTAGGTTAAAAAACTATCATTACCTATATTTTGAAATCCATTTTGGTGATTATTAAAATAGCTCCACCATTGGTAGAGGATCAACCCAAATAACGACTGTAGATGCACCTTGGTCCTAAAAGTTCAAGCTCACGAACCTAATTATATTTCACATTTGATTGAGATCGCAATGGCTACCCAAGTGGTTGCCACATCCCTATTGAATTCATAGGACACCATCAATGGGAAATAAAGCCAAGAAAAATCTAGCAGCCACAAAATATAGAAAAGAAACCTAAAGCATTTGACACATGGAGACTCCATGGATCAACTCATCATAACATTTTATTAATTGCATAACTACTATTCTAGGTAGCTCTTCTACATTTGGTCAAAGAAAAAATAGGTTAAGCTCCCTTGCATCTATATTTTCGTTAAGAAGAGCTCAAAACTTAATGGTATACAGAAACACATAAGCATTATTGGAGCACTTCAAGTCAAGTCACAAGCTTTATGGGATTACTGATTTTATTAAATTGATGGTTGGCACTATTTCAAAAGGGTGGAAAACTGGCTAGCAAAGCAAAAGTTCTACGAACTATCTAATCATAATGATCAATGACTTGTGCTCTTTCATGAAAGTTTTGACCAACAATAGAAGGAAAAAGTTCTATAAATCATTTGATCATAATGATCAATGGACCATGCAATTTCTCAAAGGATTTGAAGACAGATAGTGATGAAAAGTTTCATGGATTGTTAGATTTAGAATCAATGGTCTATGTATTTTTAAGAGTAGATGGAAATGAAAAGTTTCGAAGGTCATATATTCCAAAATATTTTCAAAGAAAGAGAAGGAAAGAAGTCCCATAGAGTGATATTTTTGAGAAACTTTAGTGAATATGGGAAAAAAAAAATTCATGAACTATCTAAACTAGAATCAATGACCCGTGGGTTTTTTTAAAGAAATTTTCAAGGGAATATGGTTGAGAGAAGTTTTGAAGGATAAGTCTTATGAAATACTCTGATGAAAAAGAAGAGAATATTTTTTTTGTGGAAATTTTGATGGAGGATATATAAAATGTAATTTTTTTAGACAAGGTTTGAACTTGAATAATGAGTAAAACTTTAACGAATTGTCTAAACACAATGCTCAACAATGTATGCTATTTTAATAAGTTTTTATGGTGTTGGCATTTTTGCCACATTGTTTTTGTTGCTATTCATACAAAATAATGCACGAATTGTAGAGATACTCACTCCTCTATTTGTCCCTCCAAGCACCTCGAAAGGGATAATAAGTAAAATACAAAAATCTCTACAAGTTTTGTGCTAAAGCAAAGTAAGTGAAAAATGTCACGATATCGCGACCTGTCACATTTTCGCGACGTCCGATGCAGAAAACAGCTAAGCATAGAAAATGTCACGATATCATGACATGTCACATTTTCGCGACCTGTCATGTTTTCATGCTAAAAAACAGCAAAGAAAGCAGTAACGACAAAGTTGTCGCGACATCGCGACATGTCACATTTTCGTGACTTGTTGCGGTGAGGGAGTAGTAAAGGCAAAATTGTCACGATTTCGTGACATGTCGCATTTTCGTGACTTGCAGTGGAAACAAAGCAAAGTGATAGGAAAATGTCATGATATCATGACATACAACAGCAAAGGGGAGCGCCAAGGAAAAATGTCGCGATATCGCGACAGGAAAGCGAGGACGGAGCAAGATGGTACGGAATGTCACGATATCGCGACATGTCAAATTTTTGCGATAGAAAGCGACAACGAAGGAGAAGATAGAAAATTGTCGTGATATCATGACATGTCACATTTTCGTGGAGAGACAGCTGAAAGGAACAAAACGGGAGAAAATTGTCATGATTTCGTGACATTTTTGGAAACAAATCCAGGCAGGAGAAAATTGTCGTGATTTCGTGACTTGTTGCATTTTCGCGATGAGAAAGCGGAAAGGACAACGCCAAGAGAAAGATGTCACGATTTTGTGACATGTTACATTTTCGCGACAAGGAGCAGCGAAAAATCCAAACAGAGGAGAATGTCACGATTTCACGACATGTCATGGAGACAAAAAAAATGAAGGCAGATTGTCGTGATTTTGCGACCTGTCACATTTTTGCGACAAGGAGCAGCGAAGGAGCCAAGAAAGAGAAACATGTCACGATTTTGTGACATGGGCAAAAGCAATAATGTTCAAGGCAGGAGAAACATGTCGCATTTTCATGATTTGTAAGAAGACAAAAGCCAACAAAGCGAAGAATGTCACGATTACGTGACATGTTGCAATTTTGTGACTTGTCGCATTTTCACAGAAGTGAATGAAAGGAGGCCAAGTGAGCGGAGGATGTCACGATTTCATGACATGTCGCATTTTCGTGACTGGCAACAAC
Organism: Wollemia nobilis; assembly: GCA_028583015.1. Taxonomy (NCBI): domain Eukaryota; kingdom Viridiplantae; phylum Streptophyta; class Pinopsida; order Araucariales; family Araucariaceae; genus Wollemia; species Wollemia nobilis. The sequence continues at coordinate 10,783,545 of JAQPPZ010000676.1, read as the reverse complement.
AGGAGAAAGCAGTAAGGGAAAAATGTCATGATTTCATGACATGCCGCATTTTCGCGACAGAAGTGACAACAAAGGCCCAATTAAGTTCTGTCCACATTTTTCTTCATATTGCATAGGAGAACACGGATCGAATGAAGTAATGTTTTAAAATCTCTCCAACTGATTTTGAGATCGAGGTCGAAGAGGCTCCAAGATTAAATGTTTTGTTGTTTACCTATGTGCGCAAGATGGAAGAGCGTGTTAAATCATGTAGTTTTCGACGCCACCAAAATTAAAGATGCCTCCGGTATTAAAAGCTCTTGTTCATGATATCCTAATGCTTCAAGAATGCTCGAGAACAGTCATTTAATGAAGAAATATGGTCCCTTATTTCAGTTCAATTTTCAAGCTTGATCCATAAAAGCAGGGAATGTGATTTTTATGAGGCAGATTTAGGGGGATTATTTCTCTTTTCAAGTGCCTATTTCATGGGTCTCCTCTTCAAAATCTATTTTATGTTTTAAATGTTGTGATGCGAAAGGGAGAGGGAAGGCCTCTATAAATACTAATGTACATCTCAAGAAAATGGAGGACCTTTTTGCAAAAATTGAAGCAAAAATCCTAAGTGCATTTTGCTCTGTTCTTAGAGTCTTTTGAGTTGGTGATCCAAACTGTTGTTCATTTGATGCTTTCTGTGTGATTCACTTCTGCTTAGTCCAGTGTTAAAATATGAGTTGAATTCTGCTGTTGACTTTGGCTATGTTTTCATTTGAACATTTGAAGTATAATTGAAGGTAAACTTATGGTCAATGTTTGATCCAATTTCTGTATGTGCATTCTAAGAATCAGTTGCTGCTTATCTTTGGGATTTAGTTGGAGGTTATTTTCTATCTGAGGTTATTCTCCCTATCAACTATTGGCTTCGGCCATATTTCCATCTCTTTTTGTTATTTCTAACCCTTACCTTGAAATCAGTTTTAGATTAGTTTGGGAGCCAGCCCTCTCTGGAGATTGGCCCGGGAGACTTCTCTTTCTCTCGGCATTTCAATGTTGGCCGGGTCTAGGGTGCATTTTATATGACTAGGCATATTCATGACCAAAATTTTTTGGCATGCCTGCTGGGACTCACAAGTCCCATATTTTGACACTCGAAGGAATCAAGATTTTGATGAACTGTCTTTACCTCAAAGCGGTGATTGTAAGTTCATCTAGTGACTCTGCTGGGGGCGACTGTATAATACCTAGAAATATCCAATAATGAAGCTGGTGAAAATATTTGCTTCATGATCATGAGATTAGGATCCAAAGAATCGGAAGACCCAGTCGAATTCTTCGAGATCGATGTTCAAAACTGGAGGGAGCGCTCAATATTGGTAAGTCCTATGAACCCATCATTTGCTATCTCTTCATAGGCAATGGGTCAATTTGTGCCATCTTTGACTCCTCCCAGTACTGCTACAAGCTTGCTATCACATCCAGATCCAGTGGTGCAAATGGCTAGTCAACAACCTCCTCCATGTCAATTTCCTACTTGGAACCATTCAAGAGCATTGGACCTGCCTTTTCAAAATCCAGTTCTTACTGCAGCATTAAAGGATTTGCCTACATACGATGGGACTGGAAAGACCATGTATGAGCATGTTTCAGATGTGACATCCTTGAATACAATTCATAATATCATTGACGAAGATGTCATGATAAAATTTCTCATGCTGTCACTTTGAGGTAAGTTATTGTGCTGGTATAGATGCTTGTCTCCCAACTCCATAAATTCACGGGATCAATTAGCAGAGATGCTAATCCAAAGGTTCAATGAGCAAGCGGACCCATTTTCTTTGTTGCATCAATTTACTAATATCAAGAGGCATCCTCAAGAGGAAATAGTGGATTTCAATGTTAGGTTTGCCCAAACTTGGCAGAGAGTTCCTGATGGTCTCCGCCCTACTAATGACCAAGCGGCATTTTACTATCTTAGGGATTTCCACTCAGATATTAGTATGAATATTAGAATTTCCAATATTCAAATCTTTCCTGCACTATATGCTCAGGAATAGAAGGCTGAGGCCGATCTGATTGCCTTTGGGAAATTACCTCCGAAAATGACTATGCCCTTTTTTTTTGAGCTTCCACAATACCAGCCTACAGGTGCAGCCTCCACATCTTACACTGCTCCATCCATGTACCCTTCATCTTCATGGAATCCTCCCATAACTTCAGTACCTATGATTCCCATTCCACAGTTAACCTCTCCAATTCTAACTCCCACATTACCTACTCCACCAGTTCCATTACCTCTATCGGCATCGCCTATGTCCTCAAGCCCAGATCCTCAATTGGCTGTTTTGCAAGAAATTCAGTTGTCAATGAGATCCCTCACTAACAATATGACATCTATGGAGCGAAGAGAGATGGAAAGGAACTATCAACCACGAAGATTTGTTTCGACGGTAACTAGAGAGCAAGTTGCTCCTAGCAAGGCTATAGAGAAAGTACCTGAGAGGAACTCAACGATCCTGGTAAGTGAAGAGGCTGGCCCTTCTAAAGTTTCATATGAGCCTTCTTACTGGTGTTCTTCATGCAATGACCCACATGATGAGTCCACTTGCATGATCCACCAAAATTATTTGCAAGTTCTTACGAGTAGCCGTGTAAACATGATTTGAGAGGTGGATCATAATTTTGCGATGTCTCCTGAGGAATACATGGCAGTCTTGACACGCAGTAGCAAGAAACCAATGTTGGTAGATCCGGCTAAGATGGAGCCATTAAAAGTGCCTCCTACACAAGCAAAAAAGCAACAAATACCTACAAAGACTCATGATCCTCCAACTCAGCAACAAGACCCACCTATTTTTCCGAAGGATTTGCTTCCACCACAAGCAAAAGAGAGGTTTCAAGCTAAGGCTTCTACCTCCCATCCATAAGCGAAAACAAGAAGCGAAAACAAGGGAACAAGCTAGAGAGACGTTGTGGTATCCATCGTTGACTAAAAGGTAGCGAGTGGAGGCCACCAAACAATATAGAAGCATATTTGAATCTACTAGTGGATGAAGAGAGCCAATTTCGATGGAGTACAATATCATCGAAGAACTCAAAAGGATACCAGCCAAGGTAAGTCTGTATGACACATTACAGCTGTTTGGATAGGTGAATCTCTTACAAGAATCCCTAAAAACCACATAAAGTAAGGGGAAGGCTCCAACCCAGGTGGTTATGGCTCAAACTCTGACCTCTTCAATCACTGGAAAAAATAGACCACCACCTTTTTATCTTTCATTGAGAATGGAGGGACATGTGGTGCATAATTGCCTCATTGACTCAGGAGCAGCTACTACTGTCATGCCTAAGGCAGTATGTTATGCCATAGGCATGGAATATACAAGGACTAGAATGGGAGTTTTGTAGCTATATGGTACCTCAGTAAAGATGGTGGGCGTAATTAAGGATGTTCCTATCTCCCTGCACGCCATACCTCAGATTACTGTGATCCAGGAGATCATAGTAGTGGACCTAGAGCCATGTTTTGGTATGTGTCTCTCTCAAGAGTTCACGGCTAAACTCAGGGGTTACCTTTCTTTGGATTTTACTCATTTGGAGGTGATCCATAAAGATAAAAAGGTGAAGATTTTCAATGAGAAGCCTTCCACATTTTATGTGGAGAGAATTGATGAAATGGACAGGTTAGCAAATTCAGTGCACATGATATCTAAAGAATTTGGCGAGCTTGACTTAATGGAAGAAGATTTGGAAGAGCTCCACCCAAAAAATGAATTTTCCATGGCCAATTTTAATGCCATGATGGAAACTGACTTGGGGTGTTACTCCATTTTTAAGCCTGAAAAGGCTCAAGAAAAGAATGATGAAAGTCAAGACCAGCTCTAGAAGCTCTATTTCGATGGAGCACGATGTAGAAATGGTGCTGGAGCTGGGATTGTTCTAGTATTACCTTCTAGAATTCAATGATCCTATTCATATTGTTTGACCTAGAGCTACACAAATAATACAACAGAATATGAGGCTTTATGCCCAGGCCTCAAGAAGGCTCAGAAACTTGGAGTGCGATACTTGAAAATTTTTGGTGATTCCAAGATGATTATCAATCAGGTGAACAATAAGTGTGTGTCCAAGCACCACTATCTCAAGAACTATCGCAACAAGTTCTGGGACCTATTTGAATTGTTCTCTGATCTCAACATGCATTTTGTTCCATGAGAACAAAATAGACATGCTGATCTGCTAGCTTCCTTGGGAGCAAATTTTTCACCAATCGAGCAGGTGGTGATAAGGCCAAAAACAGTGAGAATGGTGTATAGGCCCTCTGTCCCAGACAAGGACACCTTTTGGCAAGTCTTCGATAGCAATGAGAAAATTGTTAACTTTTTGGTTCAAGAAGCTACCACCATCAAGGGAAGGACCTTGGAGCATGAAGAAACTGAAGGCTTGATTTAGTTGTAGAATAACCACATTCCTAAAGGCCTCATTACTTTAGAAAGCTTGTTTGATCAGAATGATCGGTCCAAAAAGCATCGGATCGAGGTCGATGAGAAAGAATACATGGAGCTTCAGTTGGAGGCTGATAAGGTCATCAAAATTGGGACTGATTCTACTCCCATTGAATTGCAAGAGATTAGACAATTGTGTCAAGAGTTTTCTGACATCGTGGCCTGGAGCTACGAGGATCTGAGGGGATATGATAAAGAGATCATTCAACACACTATCAACCTGGAAGAAGGAGTCAAACCCTTCAGGCAGAAGCAAAGATCGATGAACCCAAAGATTGAAGCCCTCATGAAGGCCAAACTTGTGAAGATGTTGCAGGCCAATATTATATATCCGATTAAGCACTCGACTTGGGTTGCTAATTTGGTTTCGGTCTGTAAGAAAAATGGAGATATACAGCTGTGTGTGGATTTTTGAAACTTGAATTGAGCATCCTTGAAGGATCACTACCCATTGCCTCGCATTGATCTGATCCTTCACATTGTTGCTGGGGATTAGCGCTTTTCATTGCTAGATGGATTCTCTGGATACAATCAAATTTGGGTCAAGGATGAGGATCAACACAAAACCGCATTCACAACCAAGTGGGGTACCTTTTCCTATTAGCGCATGCCCTTGGGATTGTCCAATGCTGGGGCTACGTTTTAGAGGGCCATGGAAATCACATTTGGGGATATTTTAAATAAGATCATTGTCATCTTTCTCGATGATATTACTGTCTTTTCACACAAACGAGAAGAACACTGTTCTCATTTGAGGCAGATATTTGAGAAATGTCGGGAGTTTGGCATTTCCATCAACCCAAAGAAGTCCATTTTTGCAGTAAAGGAAGGTAAGCTCTTGGGACATGTCATCTCAGAGAACGGTTTGGAAATTGATCCATCGAGAGCTGAAGCTTTGAAGAAACTATCGCTCACTGCCAATAAGAAAGAGTTGCAATCTTTCTTCGGGCAGATCAATTTTGTCAGAAAATTTATTTTCGACTTTGCCCGAGTAGTCAAGCCCATGATTGAGCTATTAAAGAAATATGTGGAGTTCAAGTGGACAACTCAGAGGAAGGACACATTTCAAGAGATTAAAGATAGAATTGCACAAGCCCCTGTGTTGATCAATCCAGATTATTCTAAGGACTTCATTCTGTATGCAGTTGGAGAGGATGAAAGCTATGCTGCATTGCTTACATAGAAAGGAGACGATGGGGATGAAAGACCCATTGCTTTCCTTAGCCAGGTTATCTTACCCCATGATGAGAGATACAATTTCATTGAGAAGAAGGTCTATGCTATCATGAAGTCTCTCAAAAAGTTCAAGCACTTCGTATCTCAGAGCAAGACGATTGTCTATGTCATCCATCCTGATGTAAGGAACTTCATCATTCAGGGCAAGATGGGCGATAAGCGTGCTGGTTGGGTCACCAAAATTTAAGAGTTTGATATTGAGATCCATCCAACCAAGTTGGTGTGGGGTAAGGCCTTATGCCAACAATTAGCAAAAACTGCGGCCTCTGAGATAGTTGATCATCAAGTGAATGACCCTGCTGAAGAAAGCAATCTAGTGAACATCTTTGCACAAGGCCAAGATTGGGCAGACGACCTTGTTGAGTATTTTTCAATGGGTAGATGTCCCCTACAATTAAATGCTTCACAACAGAGAAGGTTTTGCCTACAAGCTCTTCTGTATGTATTGCTACCCGAGGGATTGTTCTTCAAAAACATTGATGGAGTTCTCCTAAGGTGCGTTAAGGAACCTGAGAAAGCTAAACTCTTGGAGGAGTTTCATTCTGGTATGTCGTGAGGAAATTACACTGGTAGGCCTATGGCATTAAAGATTATTTGGGCTGGTTACTATTGGCCCACTTTGTTTGCAGATACTTTCAAGATTGCTCAAGCTTGCAACAAATGCCAAAGGTATACGGGACAAATTAGAAATGCACCATTGCCCCTACATCGAATTCAAGTTGAAGCACCTTTTCAGCAGTGGGGGCTGGACTTTATTGGGATCATTGATCCAAAATATTTAGCCAGGCATAAGTACATCTTGATGGCTACTGATTATTTTACAAGATGGTCCGAGGCCATTCCAACCAAGGCTGCAAATCAGGATGTGGTAATCACTTTCATTGATGGGCGGATCACACATTTTGGCATTCCTAACGTCATTATCACAGACAATGAAACTCCATTAATTGGAGCTAAGCTAGGTGAATTTGCAAACAAGTACGATATTTTTCTGAAGAAATCTTCTAATTATTACTCTAAGGGTAATGGTTTGGCAGAGTCTACAAACAAGAACTTGCTAAGGATTTTGAAGAGATCCTTGGGGGATAATAAGAGATCTTGGCACCTTTTGCTGAATCAGGCCTTATGGGTAGATAGAATTTCAATCAAGAAGTCTATCAAGACTTCACCATATGCCATGATATACGGGAAAGAGGCAATATTGCCAATTAATTTAGAACTGCCTACCTTGTAGCAATTGAAGGAATTCCCGGATGATGAAGAAAATATGGATCCTATGAACATATGATTGGCTCAGTTGTTGCAGCTAGAAGAGCAATGTTCCTTGGCCTATGATGAGTTTGCTAAGCATTCATAGGCGATTTCAAAATGGTTTCACAAAGGTTCTACTGATTGCACATTCAAAGTGGGTGATTTAGTTTTAAAGTGGAATGAAAAGAAGGCCAAGCCAGGGATGCACCGAAAATTTGACGCTCTATGGGAGGGTCCATTCTAGATTGCCATTACAGGTGCAACAAATTTGTTTTATCTTGAGGACTTGGAAGGTAATCCACTTCCTATTTTAGTGAATGAATTTCATTTGAAAGCCTATATTGCATGATGTAAGAACACAGTGTTACCTTGTACATATAAGAAATTTTTTTTTTTTTTTTTTTTCAACTTCGGCTCCTTTTGCACACGAGCCCGCAGATATGTCTATTTCTCTCTTTTTCTTTTCCTGCCCAGCAGGTAGTGGCTTCTATCTACTTCTTTCTTCCACTTCCTTATTTCCATTCCCTTCTAGTAACAGCAAAGTTGTTGCGACATCACGACAAGTCGCATTTTTGTGACTTGTTGCGGTGAGGGAGCAGTAAAGGCAAAATTGTCGCGATTTCGTGACATGTCGCATTTTTGCGACTTGTAATGGCAACAAAGAAAAGTGATAGGAAAATGTCACGATATCGCGACATACAACAGCAAAGGGGAGCGCCAAGGAAAAATGTAGTGATATCACGATATGTCACGATATCGTGACATGTTGCGATATCGCGATAAGAAAGCGAGTACGGAGCAAGATGGTACGAAATGTCGCGATATCGCGACATGTCAAATTTTTGCGATAGAAAGTGGCAATGAAGGATAAGATAGAAAATTGTCATGATATCATGACATGTCACGTTTTCATGGGGAGATAGCTGAAAGGAACAAAACGGGAGAAAATTGTCGCGATTTCATGACATTTTTGGAAACAATGCCAGGTAGGAGAAAATTGTCGCGATTTCACGACTTGTCGCATTTTCGCAGTGAGAAAGCGAAAAGGACATCGCCAAGAGAAAGATGTCGCGATTTCATGACATGTTACATTTTTGCGACAAGGAGTAGCGAAAAAGCCAAACAGAGGAGAATGTCGCGATTTCGTGACATGTCATGGAGACAAAACAAAACGAAGGCAGATTGTCACGATTTCATGACATGTCGTGATTTCACGACCTGTCACATTTTCATGACAAGGAGTAGCAAAGGATCCAAGCAAGAGAAACATGTCATGATTTCGTGACATGGGCAAAAGCAAGAATGTTCAAGGTGGGAGAAACATGTCGCATTTTTGCGACTTGAAAGAAGATGAAAGCCAACAAAGCAGAGAATGTCACAATTACGCGACATGTCACAATTTCGTGACTTGTCGCGTTTTTGTGAAAGTGAGCGAAAAGGAGGCCAAAAGAGCGGAGGATGTCACGATTTCGTGACATGTCACATTTTTGCGACTGGCAGCAACAAGAGAAAGTAGTAAGGGAAAAATGTCACGATTTCATGACATGTCGCATTTTTGTGACAGAAGCGACAACAAAGGACCAATTAAGTTTTGTCCACATTTTTCTTCATATTGCATAGGAGAACATGGATTGAATGAAGTAATGTTTTAAAATCTCTCCAAATGATTTTGAGATCAAGGTCGAAGAGGCTCCAAGGTTAAATGTTTTGTTTTTTATCTATGTGCGCAAGATGGAAGAGTGTGTTAAATCATACAATTTTCGACGCCACCAAAATTAAAGATGCCTTCGTTATTAAAAGCTCTTGTTTGTGATCTCCTAATGCTTCAAGCATGCCCGAGAACAGTCATTTAATGAAGAAATCTGGTCCCTTGTTTTTGTTCAATTTTCAAGCTTGATCCATAAAAGCAGGGAATGTGATTTCTTCGAGGCAGATTTAGGGGGATTATTTCTCTTTTCAAGTGCCTATTTCATGGGTCTCCTCTTAAAAATCTATTTTATGTTTTAAATGCTGTGATGTGAAAGGGAGAGGGAAGGCCTCTATAAATACTAATGTACATCTCAAGCAAATGGAGGACCTTTTTGCAAAAATTGAAGCAGAAATCCTAAGTGCATTTTGCTCTGTTCTTAGAGTCTTTTGAGTTGGTGATCCAAACTATTGTTCATGTGATGCTTTCTGTGCGATTCAATTTTGCTTAGTCCAGTGTTAAAATATGAGTTGAATTATGTTGTTCTGAATTTGGCTATGTTTTCATTTGAACATTTGAAGTATAATTGAAGGTAAACTTATGGTCAATGTTTGATCCAATTTCTGTATGTGCATTCTAAGAATCAGTTGCTGCTTATCTTTAGGATTTAGTTGGTGGTTATTTACTATCTGAGGTTATTCTCCCTATCAACTATCAGCTTTGGCCATATTTCCATCTCTTTCTGTTATTTCTAACCCTTACCTTGAAATCAGTTTTAGATTAGTTTGGGAGCTAGCCCTCTCTGGATATTGGCCTAGGATCCTTCTATTTCTCTTGGTCTTTCAATGTTGGCCGGGTCTAGGGTGCATTTTATATGACTAGGCGGATTTGTGACCAACAGGTGTGTGGTTAAGCAAAATTTTCATAGACAATCGGATAAAAGGAAATATTGATGACCCATAGAGTTTAAAAAAGAATTCGATGACAAAAGATGAATTAAAGTTCCATGGTGTGTCTAGTTGAAGTTAATGACCTATGCTATTTTGTGAAGGCTTTGACAAAGAATTGAAGAGAAAAGTTCCACAAACTATTCAATTAGAGATTGACGGGTTGTGTTACTACAACAAGATGGAGAATTAAAATGAAAATAACTCCAATGATACCTAGGCATGAGACACATGGAAAACACTCTATCAATCTACGAAATAGGTTAGCTAAAAAGGATCAATAGTCCAATCAAAAGGTAGTATGATGTGGAAAAATCTAGGGCTAAGAAATTAAAAGGGTAATTAATCAAAATTCATCACAAAAGACCTCCAGGCACTTTATTGTAGATGCATAATATCCTAGAAAAATAAGTTGAGCTCATAAAATTAGTAGTTGCTAAAGGCTACAAATCCACCTAGCTACACCACTTGGGATAAAAAATCCAAGGATAATGGCTGGTGTATGGAAAGTAATAATGTGGTAGCCACAACAAAACATCCTTGATCATAACAACATTGATTATAGAATATTCATGCGTTCACTTTTTGGGTATCCTTAGGATGGTAGTTGAAAATAACAACAATAGTTGTAGTGAATCCTCACTAGTAATTTGTACTTATGATAAATTTTCAAGGGGGAAATAAGTCGTGATTAGAGGTCATCATGTTTTTGTAGAAGTTACAAATACAGGAGATATGCCAAAATTCTAAGATCACACGATATGATTTAAAAGTAGGAGGTTAGGGAAGGTATAGATAATCAAAATTTTTGGGATTCTATAAAAATGGAATGAAGAAAATATTTGAAAATGCATAATGGTAAATGAATTGATGGAGAAACAGTTTCCTCCTAGATAACTCTAAATATAATTTTTTTTAAAGACTCAACAAAAACTAGTGACAAGAAATTCCAATTAGCGAACAAGAATACATTGGGTTTTGAAGAGATTGAAGGTGCCAAGAGAATCTAAAGATATCATCAACATCTTGGATGAGCTAGAATGTGTAGAGCTCCAAGAAGGATAGGTGAGATAAATTAATGTGCTATCATTTATAAGGAACAAGGACTACCTATCGAATGTCACCTCAGTTGAGCAACTCAAGAAATTATTTAAAATAAGGTATGGCAATTGCGATCTTATATTTGATAATTGTTGTGATAAAGGACATATAATTCAATTTTTAGGATCCCTAAAAGGAGTAGCTGAAATTTTTAGATCCATTTGCATGAGTTTTGGAGGAAAATCCACCTCTTTGTATCTATAAATAGTGGTAGTTTATGGTGTAAGAAGGGCCTGCAAGTTTATAAAGCTTTCCTTTCCTTTCTTTTTTTAATAACAATTAAAAAAATCCTAAGAAAATTGTGGGCAACCAAATCCCTTCTCTAGGCACAATATTTATAATATTGCTTGCATATTTACACAATATTTGTAGGCCCACACATCTATTTTGGATAGTCATATGTGATTCTTATACTCTGACTCATCTTTGTTATGTATGTGTATGTTTGTAATCTTTACCTATTTTTTAAGTTTTACTTGCATGTGTGTATATGTGAGGCCTACGCATCTCTTTAGAGTAGCCATTTGTGATTCCCATGCCTTGATAGATCTCTTTATGTGTGTGTATACCTGGAACTCTCATCTGGGCTCATCTGTATTGAGGAGAGAAAGTGTTCATGCTGACACATAATATTTAGGTCTATTATGTAGGATGATCTTATTTTAAATTTGGCACATTACCACTTTGTTAGCTTAGGACTATTTTCTTTTCTACTATCTTTACTTTTCTTGTTTTTCCCTAACCCATTTTTCCTCCAAGATATTATATTAGGAAGGTGTGCCTAAAGGTCACATCTTAACAAGGAGTCGACCTTGTAAAAATCTCCTTAAGGCCCTTATTGAGCCAAACTCCATGCTCTCAAGACTACCCTTTCTATGTCACTTTGCACACTATGACAATAAAATAGGATAAAAATTTAATGGTATGCTTTGTAGGACCCCAATGACATATTTGTGGTCCTACAATTGCAACAAGTTAGGCCTAGACTTGATGAGGATCTTTGTCTATTTTCACTTGTTGAAGCACCTTTGACTCTCCTACCAACTCTACTCTAGAACATACCTCAAAATAAGCCATTGCTAAAGAACACAATATTGAGGTTATAGTGAAGGCCTTAGTCTATCTGTTCTTACAATACACATTATATTTACTTAACGACTCTACTTCCACCAAAAGAATCTATAGGTATGTAGGAAAAACTTATTATCGTATCATTTGTTGTTATCCTTGAAACATCATCATATCTCCAGTTAGCCTTCCTTTGAGTTGGGATAATCCAAGTCTATTGCACCCCCCAAGACCACCAACTATATGGGGTAAGATCCTAGAGTAAATGTTAGAAATATTTCCAGAATATACCAATGAAAGTTTGATGACACCATTTGAGCACTTGAAGGAGTTGGTATTCATTTATTAGATGCACAATGTCATAGAACAAGATGTGACCTTGAGGTTATTAGTGACATATCTTGGAGGATAAGCACACCAAAATTATGAGTCTCTTGCCCATATTTAATTTCAAAATAGGATCAACTAGCTAATAATGGAGGATTTCAAAACAAAGATAGAGGAGGAAGAGATTAAAATTAGTAATGATTTGAATAAAAAAATAAGCACCTCATATTTCTTGTGTAAATTAAAACAATAAAATAAAACCAATCACGTAGCTTATCCTTTCTCAATTTGAGGATAGCCAACGAACTATTGACCATCAAAAAGTGGATTTACCAAGGCAAACTACTAAGGAAATCAAAGAAGAAGAGTTACTCAAGAAATACCCTTTAATTTGGGGCCAATCCCAACTAATATAGGAAAAGAGGGACATGGGCCCCTCCAAAAAAAGTGGGGATTCCAAAGCAAATATAATCAAAAGTTTTTCCCTCTTCATCATCACTCATACATAAATACATGCTATTAAGTAAGAAAAAAGGATCCCTTGGGATAGATGCCTCAAATCCATACAAAATCATAATTTTAAGGGCAAAACATGATTAGACACTTATGAGAAAAAAAGGGGTTAACCAAGTTAAAGATTATGGTGACTAGAAATCCTTATATCGTAGATAAGCAAAAGCACCACTGATAAATTACAGTATGGGAACCTGACTTGAATAAAATACATGATTAGAGATATAAGATGAATAATAGCCATGTTTCTTTCAAAAACATTTTTTTAGATAATATAGATAAATACTGTAATAGTCTCATTGGACTTGAGAAAGGCATCAGATTGTAAAAATTAGAGGCACCCAAAGTTATCACGATAATTAAGATTCCCCTAACTAGTAAAAAAATAGAAGCTATAAAAGACTAAAAAGTGGACACCATTGAGCTAAAATATAAAATCTGGCAAATCATAAATCATAGAATAAACCAAGTGTTTCTATCAATCAAGAATTGATCGATGTTTCCATTCCAAAGAAAGTACAATTCTAAAATGAAATGTATATGTCATTAAGGTAGATACCTACACACAAAACTATTTCATCTCACAACAAAAGCCCTTACGAGCAACACAACAACTAGCATAGGAAAAAAATTGAAATTGACAAGGGAAAGCTAATAGTGGCCATGGAGTCAAAAAGAAAGAACAAGAATACAACTACACCACAATAACCTACTACAAAGAAGACAAAGCAGACCCAGGCTATAAATATTGAGCCCCTAAAACATATAAAGGATGAAGCTAAAAAGGTTAATGACAATAAGTTATCAAAGTATGAAAGGATACTTAGAGATGAGGCTTACCAAAGGCATCTAAAGGCATATAGAGGATGAGGAACAATATTTCATAGCAAAAATATGGACTAGTTGTCTCACCCAATATCTTCTCCCACATGTTCATCCTTGTTACAAACTAGAGCAGGCATGTGCATGACACTATGACCCTTACTCAAAAATGATTTTGGGTACTTATGATAGTGTTTTTCAAGTAATTATATCTAGAGGAGGCATCCAATAAATGCTACAAGTACCAAAGGGTTTCAAGATAAACCCAATTTTTTAAGTTTATACTACTTAAAAACAAAAGACAAGTTGATGTGTTTAAACCAAGAGCTCATCAAGGTCATGGAGACCATGCCAATGTTCCCTTTAAAGAGAAATATATTTGCATAGGAAGCCAAAGATGCTATAAGTATGGAAAATTTCATCTTTGGAGCTTCTAGTGATGCAAAATTAATAGAGGAGAAGTTGGCCATCATCCATATGTTAAGAAATAATGAAAAGAGACTTTTTTTGGCTCTTGATTTTAATGATTTTATTACTTAATAGATCCATGAAGGGTTGATCAATTTTAGAGGAAATTAAGAATTTAGATATCACTCATTTCTAATAATCATTATTTTAAATCAAAATAGTTGGAAATTTGAAAACTATAATTTAAGGAGGGGGAATGAGAAAGGGGAAGCAACCCCTATGATCGACTGGACACAAATTTTTTCAGAGTTCTCCCTACCATGTATTTTCAAATAAATTCCTAATTCCTAGAATAGCTACAATAAAGGGAGAAGAGATTAAACAAATATCGAGGGACACAATGAATATCCTAAAAGTAAAAATAAAAGGGGATTGGTATTTCATAGAGGAAGAAATCGTAACCCACATATTTGGTTTTATAAGGCCAATATTTATTTTGCTAGAATATGTAACCAATAGAGTGACATGCATTGAAATTTTAAGTTAAGTATATTTTGTAGATTCTACCTATGCAAGTTGGTAAAATAAACTAGGATTTTATAAAACTCCATATCATCTAGGGATAATAACTCAAGATAAGATAAGAGTGATTGAGGAGTAATAAACAAAGTTGAAGCATCTATGGTTAGAAATTCTAGAAGATTCATGGAGTTATGACCCTGATGCCAAATTAAAAATATGCTCATATCTCCAAAAAAATTGAACATGAACCCAAACCTATTCTTGAAAAATTTATAAGAAAACATGAAGGAGCTCTCCTGCCACTCAAAAAGGAGCTTTTCTTACAACAAGAGCCTCATAAGAGATTATATGAAAGATTTTATATAAAAAAATTAAGATAATTTTATCCCACACTCACAATTAGCATCTCCATGTGAAACACTTAAAAAGTAAAAATTGTGTGATAACAAGATCATATCATGGTGGAGGTTCCATCAAGAAATTAATTAGATTGAGGCACCTTTTGAAAGTATGGATCTATATGAATATGGAGCATTTAGTACAAGTATAATTAGGAACACTTAGAAGAAATCTTAACCAAGAACAATAGAGGTGAGGCTATGAATATTAGCCTTGCTCAAAAAAAGAAGGCTATAAGGGTTTCATCAAACCATCTAAACAAGGACATAAGGTAAAAAAAATTAAGAGGTGAAACCCTACCAAGGATGAAAATTAATAATTAAGCAAGAATCATTAGAGGAAGAGGAGAGTCATGAAGTTCCAACTTAGAAAAGTGCTCCCCAAATACAAAAATAGGTGGTAAAATTTAACAAACAAGGAGACGAGGAGGAGATGTTAATGGAAGAAAATGTAGCAACAACATTAATAACCATATCATATAAAACAACCAGTCTAGTAGAGATAAGAAAAGGACAAGGTATTTGTGCTCTTATTTCATTTTTAGCTCCATTTGAAGAACATCCATCTCCAAAGACAACATACTTGTTTGAGATGATCCTACATGTAGTAAAAACATCAACCAATAGCCCTGAGAAACCTTCTATTATCCTAGTATGTTAGAATATGATAGACCCACAATATTTTTGATGACACATCCTTCATATAATCAGATCCCTTGTTCATAAAATCTCATCTCATTTAATCCAAAGGATTACAAGATACACAATAGTAAATAGAACAAATGAATTGGCATAAGCAAGCATTATTTACAAAATTGCAAGCCTCAACCCAAATGGATTTTTATTTTGCTCCTCAAGATGAAGCTCTGGTAATCTCAAGAAAAGATCCATTGGTGGAAAATATTGAAGAACAAATGATAGAGAAATATTGGTAAATAGTATCATAAGAACTCAATTTGATAAATATGTAAACCAAAGATAAGTTACAATTCAGACGATATATAGAGATAATAGTTACATACAATTATGACACTCTAAAGATAAAATTGAAGGAGGTAGAAAAGAAGCTTGTTATGGTGAAAAAGACCTTGAAGAACTCTAAAGCAGAAACAAAGGTGCTCTAGAAATAGTCAGATAGATTAGCTAAGCATTGGAAAATGAGCCCATAGACACCCTCATAACAACTAAAGAAGAGTATATTGAAAGACTCAAGATAATTGGTTGAGCAAGATATTGAATTCTATCAAGAAAATTAGAATATGCAAAAGAAGAAGGAAAATATTAAATGAAAAGGTAAAGTAGAACAATGGTAGAAAGTTAAAAACCTAATCAAGAGAATCAATGACACCTATTAGGATTAGATTGTCAACATCGTTCACCCACTATACCATATATCTACCATCAGATTGGGAGCATAGGTAAAACAAGATATCAAATCCAGCATGGCTGAAGTCTCTACATAATTAACATAGGCTAAATGTATTAAGAAAAAATAATTCTAATAATAGACTTCAAATTGGGGACCACAAGGAGTCATAATGGAGGGGCAGTAAGGTATAAAAATAAAATATTATTATGTGTGAGGCTCAAATTTTTATGTTAGATAATATTATTATGTGGTTTAGGAATGAAATTGATGAGTTATTACAAAAAGGACTTCTCCATATGATGAACAAGATGAAATAATGACAAAATAGGAGTACGTACAACTCTTGCAAAACTGCAAGAAAATAAACTTACCTTTAGAAAGTTTGCCATAATAACCAACTAGAATATATTATGGGCTCAATCGAGCCAATGCTTAAGTTCATGGCTAAGACACATATGATTACCACCAGAATAGGTAGTCTCCCAAGAGGTGGTTAGATTGAATTAGAAACAACATACAACCAAACTCCAAGATAATCTAATGCCCAAGTGAGGAGGAATGGATGGAAGTCAAGAAAGTATTGCAAAGGCTACCAACCTTATAATGTTGTTTTATGTTTTATTTTCTTATGCTTTTTTTTGTAGGACTTTTAAGTTTTGACTTTGTACCCAAGGATGAAGGCAATATTTTTGGGTACTCCTTGAAGCAAGCTAGAAGCTCCCTGTGAGCCACCAAAACTATAATGACTACTCACTACTAACTTGCACTTAAGGTAAAATTTCAATGGGGATCAATTTTTTGATCAGAAGCAGATCCAATGTTGTAGAAGTTGCAAATGTAGGAGAATGGCCAAAATTTTGAGAGTGCACAATATGATTTAAAAGCAAGAGGTTAGGAAAGGTACTAATAATCAAAAGTTTTGGAAGTCTGTAAAATTAAATATATTTGTTTTGAAAAGGCATAATTATGAAATTATCAATGGAGAATGAAGTTTATTTCTAGATAACTCCTAATATTGGAAGTTTTGTAAGATCCAATAAAAACCAGTGACAAGAAATTTTGACCAACAGAAAAGAATAAATTAGATTTTGAAGAAATTGAAGGCACCAAGAGAATCAAAAGATATCATCAATATCTTGAATAATCTAGAATGTGCATAGACCTAGGAAGGGTGGGTGAGGTAAATTAATGTGCTATCATTTAGAAGGAACAATGATTACCTATCAAATGTCACCTCACTTGAGCAGCTCATGAAATTTATTAAAGGTGGGTATAACAACTGTAGTTTTACATATGATAACTATTATGACTAAGGATATCTTATTCAATTTTTAGGATCCCTAAAAGGGGTAGCTAAAATTGTTAGAGCTATCTAAATTTTTTTTGGAGGGAAATCTTTCTTAATCTATAAATAGTGGTAGTCTAGACTATAAAAAGGATCAACAAGTTTGTAAAGTTTTCCTTTCATTTCTTCCTATATAGCATTTATAAAAATCCTAAGCAACTTGTGTGCAATTGAATCCCCACTCCAGAAACAATCTTTGTAATATTTTTTGCATATATATATATATTATGGAGGTATACACGTCTATTTGGGGTAGCCATCTATGATTCTCATGCTCTGACTTGTCTTTGTTATGTGTCCACAATATTTACCTATTTTTTGAGTTTTACTTGCATATATGTATATGGAAGGCCTACGTGTCTATTTTGAGTATCCATTTGTGGTTCTCATGCCCTGAATCATCTCTTTATGTGTGTGTATACCTGTAATTCTCATATGGGCTCATCTGTGTCGAGGAGAGAAAGTGTTCATGTTGGCACATAACATTCAGGTATTTGTGCAGGAGGATCTTATTTTATCTTTGGCATTTTTAGGATCCTATCCTAACACCATTTTGTAATTCTCATTTACTTATGTAATGACCCACTTCCAACATGGGGGATTCCATTATGATATTATTTTGTAATACTTTGTAATGTATGTGGCAAGTATGGTGCCTAGCCAAGTGTCACCATCTCATGTAACCATTTTTATAAAGATTGTAACCGATGGTAGGTAGGAGATTCTAGCTCGAGTGGCCTTTTGCATGGAAGCCAACTCTTGAGACTTTAGGTAGGGTTGCATGAAGTTTTTCTTTAAAATATATGAAGCCATGTACAAAATCATCCTTTTGCAAGCTAATGAAATATTGAAGGAGGTTGCTCCCTCGAAGAGGCCTGCGATTCTGTGTTATTATGAGATTGTTTCATTTTTGCATTTGATTTCTGCATAGTGTTATTGAGTTATTTGATGTATTTGAGTTATTTTTCAGTATTTTGTGTGTGTGCACTTATTTTTAATAGTGAGATTCTAACAAGTGGTATCAGAGTGCTTTCCAGGGCCGAGTTTTGTTACAACTGAGATGATTTTTGCCATCCATTCTACCTGTTAGGTATAATTTTTCATGTGTTTTTTGTTTCTATTATTTTTCTTTATTAAAAATCCAAAAAAATATAGTCTATTTTTTTGGCCAGAAAACCAAAAAACACAAAAAAATACAATCTCTTTTTCAGTAGTTGTGTAGGTTAGAAACCCTGTTCTAGGGGTTTTAAAATATCGTAAAGAAGCTATCATTATTAGCTAAGCTAGATAGACCATAAAACATCTAGTGAAGTGAGGGGTGTTTAGGCTCCAATATCCAGGCCGTAGATAGCACTCATGCATGGACTTGAGATCCCATGCATATTCGGGTGTATCAGGAGACAATATAGGTTTAAACAAAATTTTATCCAATAGGAAGATTTTCGACCTTGTATTATCCATAGTCCACAGGACACAACATCTCAGACGATCATCCTCCCGTACTATCAGAGAGGTAGATAATGTGTTCAAGGGCATATGTGGAATCCTTCTTGGGTAGTGGCCTGAAATATTGGCTCAAGCACTATTTTTCATCACTGCAGTATAACAGAGGGCCTATGGGTAGTACATACTCCCTTACTTAGCGTACCCTGGTTCTACAACATAACTTCCACCTATAAATCAACACCATATCTGTTCTATTATCCTACATTCACAACCCCAAAAGTGAGTATACGAAGAAGGCATTTCGTATCACAAAAAATAAACTTGCATGCACCAAAAGTCAATAACAATGATAGTCAAGTCAACAGTAACAACCCTCTATAATAGTCCAGAATTACAGACCTCTAGTTTTAGAAATAATACTATCAGTGTTAGAGAATTCCCAAGGTTAGTAACAAGAACCTTATTAGTAACCACAGTACAGGTGACAGAGGAAGATACATGATAGTGACATGGTGGTTAGGGGGTAGACTACAGGTCAACAACAGTTGATCCCAGACCCCAACCTTTGAACCATAAATCCAAATCAGAAATCGACAACACCAGTAGACTCGTCAACACAAAAAAAAAAATAAAGGTATTGAAATTTTATTAAAACAAGGATATATCTTCACACAGAGCTTAGATTGACTCAAAAATTTAGCAAATAATTCTACACTCTATTCCAGACAAAATTGTCCTTGGCAGTACCTGGTCAAATTTTGCACTGATTTTCTAAAACTGGCAATTTTTTATTTTTCTTGCTAAGGCCATAACTTTTCAATGATCAATCAAATTGATCCAAAATTTTAGGAATAAAAGCTACTTGTTATTCTGCACCAAAGACCCTCAAGGACTCACTAGTAAAATTTTAAGTCCAAGTGGAATAAATTACCTTAACATCAACTTGCAACCAACCAAGATATCACAAAAAGTCAATAAATTTAGTATATCTCCTCATTAAGTGCTCAGATCAAGTAGCCACCGAAGTGGACCCTATCCTAAAATTAGTTTTGTAATTCATTTTCCAAATTAAATTTTGGATACTTACTAAAAATAGTAACTCTTGAAACCCCACATCTATTTTTAGTAACTGAGTAAAATAGGGCTCATAATGGCGAGCGACACTCGTGGAAAAAAGGAGTTAGAACTTGCCACAATATTGGTCGATATGCAAAAAGTCCTTGACTACTTGACCACTACAAACCACACCATAAGATAAGATATTTGAAAGCTCTGAATAGATCATAATACCACTATAATCCACTTAGAAAAACAACTTACAAAGGTGGAGACACAATTACAAGGTACTCTCACATCTGAACACCAAGCTGAAAAACTCTAAACGAGGTTGAAGAGAAACATAATACCTAATAATGGAAATAGAAGACCAAATAAGGGGAATCGAAGACACTCACTGTGAATGTGATCTGACCTTCAAAATGCCTAAATTTAATTTCCCAAAGTTCAATGGAAAGGATGTCGATGGGTGGTTATGTCGGGTTGATCAATTATTTAGACTTCACAATGTACCTATATATCATCGGGTTTAGATGGCTTCCTTCAACTTAGAATTTGAATCCTTACATTGGTTCCAATGGCTACGAGCCACTAAACCTGATCTATCTTAGGAGGACTTTGAGTCCCAACTACTCACCCAATTTGGCCCTAGTGACTATGAAGACTTTACAGGAGCATTGACAAAGTTGAAACAAACTACCACAGTTCATGATTACCAAACACAATTTGATAAATTGGCCAATAAAAAAAGGGGCTTGAATGAGGGATTTTTAATGAGTTGTTTCATTAGTGGGTTGAAAGATGATCTTCAAGCTAAAGTCAAGATGTTTAAACCACAAACCATGATGGAGACTATTAGTTTAGCCCGATTTGCTAAATCTAAACTCTTAGCTCAATGGTGGACACCACAATTTTCTCAAGCTCGACCTCCCTTTCCTCCTCAGTTCTAAAATAATACTGATAATAAACCTCCTACTCCTAAGCAATTGACTACAGATGAAATGGATGCATGTCGTGCCCAAGGGCTATGTTATAATTGTGATGAAAATTTTGTGAAGGGGTATAGATGTGCAAATAAGATATTTTTCTTAATAGATGCAGAGGAACCCGATAGCAGTGACCATAGTGATGAGGAGAGTGACACAGTTGAAGCACCAACTCAATAGGAAGAGGAAACCCAAGAACCTCAAGCAAAAATTTCCGTCCATGCTCTTGCCGGGGTTACCACTCCATAAACCATGAAAGTTGTGGGTTTTTCAAAGGCCAATGTCTTACTATTATTATTTATTCAGGCAGTACACATAACTTTATTGATCCTCTTGCTAAACAGGCCAATTTCTATATACACACATGAAATTCATTTGAAGTTATGGTGGCAAATAGAGGTACTTTACCTTGTAAAGGTAAATGTCACAATGTTAAAATAAATTTGGGGTATTATGAACTCAAGCAAGACATGTTTGCCCTCCAATTGGGAGGATGTGACATTGTGTTGGGATCCCAATGGTTGAGCACCTTGGGCACTATCTCCTAGAACTTTGCAAAACTATGGATGCAATTTATACAACATGGACAAACACACACCCTCCATTGTGCCAAAATAGGCCCTTCCCAGATTATCAGTTCCAATCATATGGAGAAATTATTGAAAAAGTCATCCCATGGGGTCATTGCACAAATATTTTCAATTCAACCAAGCACTTCCACAGTGTATCAAATTCCAACAGATTTGCAACTTGTTCTAACCAAACACGATGGCATTTTTCATAACCAACTACCCTGCTGCCTCATTGCTCACATGACCATGCTATTCCACTACTACCAGGTAATGCACCATACAACATCATACCGTATTAGTATCCTCATTATCTCAAGTTTGAAATTGACCAGATGGTACATGAATTACTCAAAGTTGGTGTCATTCGACCTAGTACCAGCCCTTACTCTTCTCCACTTTTACTAGTTTGCAAAAAAATATGGCTCATGGTGATTGTGTATATAATACCATGAGCTCAAAAAAATGACCATCAAGAATAAATTTCCCATTTTTATAGGGATGAATTTTTGGATGAATTACATGGAGCTATGTACTTCTCCAAGTTAGACCTTCATTCTGGCTACCATCAAATCAGACTCAAGGATGAGGATATTTCCAAAACTGCATTTTGTACTCATGAAGGTCACTATGAGTTCTTGGTAATACCATTTGGTCTGACAAACGCTCCTTCCCCATTTTAGATCCTGATGAACAACATCTTTCACCCTCTCCTGTGAAAGTTCATCTTGGTTTTCTTTGATGATATCTTGGTTTATAGCCGCTCGTGGGAGGAACACCTTATCCATGTGGATCAGACATTACAATTGTTGGCACAACATTAACTTTTTGCTATGCGGTCCAAGTTTTCCTTTGGTATGACTGAAGTGGAGTATCTAGGACACATTGTCTCCAAATATGGTGTCAAGGTCAAAACCTCACACTCTCAAGGGACTTCAGGGATTCTTAGGGCTTACAAGTTACTATCACAATTTTTTTTGTAATTATGGTAAAATAGCAGACCCCTCACATCCATGTTAAAGGACTCTTTTACTTGGATAGGGCCCGCTGACCAACCCTTCCTTGAATTGAAGCATGCTATGACCACAACACCAGTTTTAGCCATGCCAAAATTTTCCAAGCCTTTCATCATTGAAAGTGATGCTTCCAGTCGTGGCATCGCGGTAGTGTTGATGCAGGAAGGGAGACCCTTGGATTTTACTAGTAAGGCACTCTGTTGAGGGCATCAAATGAGAACCTAGGGTTTAGGTTATTTAGTTAGGCTAGGTCTTAGGGCTTGGTCTTGTTTTTCATATTTTTATGTAAGTGAGACTTTTCTCACGTAATAGCTAGCCGACTTCTAGATGAAGCCAGCTGGATTGATATTTATCAATCCCTAAATAACTCCTCCTTCGGATGCGAGCTGACTTTCTCCATTTGGGAGTTCGTTGCTCCTTCGTAGGGGTATTTGTTATGTTTTTGGGCTTATATATGCCTTTTATGTTAATAGAATGCTCAGATTGGTATATTCCACATCAGTGGTATCAGAGCAAAGTTAATTTGGGGTTTTGGGTCATTTTCAACCTCCATTGTCTTTGATTGGGTTTGAAAAATCTCTCTTAGTTTCTCTAAAAAATTATTTTGCCAAATTCTTGTCATCACAAATTTATTGCTGCAAAATTGTTGTTGGCAAAAAAAATTGTTGATCATAAGTTGTTCTTGGTATGCAAATTGGTCTTAGTGATCAATTAAAATTGTGGACCTATTACAAGACATGAGTTTCATCTTGTCACTATGACAGGGTCGAGGATTTCGATCTTGACACCCATGCCAAGCACAACTTTTAACATCGCGCTGCTGATTGGTTGACAACGACTGATGATAGGAGGTCATCATCCCAGCCGTCGATGTGTGAAGACATTCGAGCTCATAAATCCCTGGCATTGCATACTAGTCAAAGCCCTTACTTTGGTAAATCATACGTGCCTTGGGTATCACATCTCAACACCGCCTAGAATGCTACACTTTAACTTTTCCACTTGATAATTCTACCTGTCTCTACAAAGTTTTGCACACCTGTTGCAGCATCGATGATTCCTCCATTGTAGGGTGATCTGACAAAATTTGTGTGGTTGGTAGATCCTAATTGTGAGGTTGGACCAAAACTGGCCTACTCATTATCTCAGACCTGCAACATCTACTCTGATAGCATAAGGAATGACCCTATTCATCACCTACATCTGCAACCTATCAGATCAGGTCAACAAAGGAAACAATGTTTGTGATTTATCTAGTGAAAATAACATGCGTTCCAATTTATGTGTCTGCATTGGTGATTGGTGATGCACTCATCCGAACCTGAATTTGCCATTATTGGAATATGGTGCTCTATGATTGTCAACCATGATAGTAGAGGTTTTAAAGTTCACCTATGTCCTACGATTTTCCTTACCTATGCTCTGTGTTTGGTGGTAAAAGACTATCTGACGATCCCAGATCTATTCCTTTGCAACAACACGGGCACGTGCTCCTTTCGGAGTCGACCTGGCTCGACTTGGAAGTTAGTTGACTTGGGGACAGTCAACTCTTAAAAACAAATTTTTGCCTAAGTGGCCATTTATGAAATTCTCTTCAAGGGGATAACATATTTTTAAAATTAGCCGAAAGGGGGGTAATTTTATTTTTCAAAGAAGAGGTATTTTATTTATTTAGTGCTAATTTTTTTTTTTTTGCCCTTCAAGCATTGTAAAATTGCATTAAATAATTTTTTATATTTGCAATTATTCGGGAAATTAGCACTTCTTTTTTTTGTAACCCCTTTTAGCAAATTTTTGTAAAATCTCTTTGTAATATCCCTGAAATACACCAGAGGATAAATGGCTCAGGATTTGGTAGAAAATGGCTGCAATCACCGCAGTAATTAGTACATTGGTCGATAAGGTCAATGATATTGCTTCTAAAAGTGGTCCTAGTCAAGCCCTTGACTCTCATGTGCAAGAAAAATGTGAAGTCAAAATTTATGATGGCTCCCATGATCTTGAGGTTCTAAACAGTTGGATCCTCGACATGGACATGTGGTTTACCTATAGTAAAATACCACCAGATGAGCAAGTTTCTTTTGCACTCTTAAAACTTTTTGGCATAGCCAAATTTTTGATCATGGACCGCTTCAGTAATCAGAATCCCATTGACCATTGGGATGATTTGGTGAAGACTTTGATGGACACTTTTTATCCATCAAATTATGCAGAAGATCTTGAATTTTGATGGCTTTGATTGAGGCAGGGCTACAACATGAATGTCCAAAACTACATCGGCCTATTAAAAAAATTGCAAATTTTGAATGGTATTCAAGATTCTACAGCTAATCTAATCACCAAATTCAAGAGTGGATTGTAGGAACCACTTTTTAGGGAGTTGAAATATACTCCTATCACAGATTTGAACACCATGTACAATCAAGCACAACTTGCGGAGGAGAAGCTTGCTGCTCAAACGAGTGGATCTCGCTCCTCTGACTCCACCAAATATTCAAAACAAAAGCAGTCTCCACAGCAACAGACGAAGAATTCTTCCTCTTATTATTCCTCCCCTTCTTCTAACACTTCTTCTACTCCTTCTTTTGATCCTAAGAAATTTTGTGATTATTGTAAGAAGAGAGGCCATAAATAATATGAGTGTTTTAGGAAGAAGAAGAATCTTATTGTAGAAGCTCCACCAGAGGAAAAACAATATGGGCCTATTGAGGCTACGGGATAACCTCACCCTTATCCAGAGCTTAGAGGGCTTAACAATCATACCTTACTGACACACAACATGGTTGAAAGAGGTCATGACCATTTGTTTGTCACATGTGCTCATTTAAAGCACAATTACTTTGTAGATTGCATAATCAACAATAGCTCCCAAACAAACTTGATTTCTAGAGCCATTGTCGATCACTTGAATCTTCCTATACAACCCCATCCTCATCCATATCCACTTGCATGGAAGGATACGGGTACCTCCTCCATGATTACAGAAACATGCACTATGTCCTTTGCATTTGGGCCACGCTATGTGGACAAAGTCACTTGTGATGTGACTCCAATTGATTGTTGTGATATCATTCTTGGAAAGCCCTATCAATTTGACAAACAGACTCAATATGATACTTATAAAAATACCTATACATTGCATCACGAGAACAAGCAATTTCTCATTTCTTCCATGAAGTCCACATAAAGTTATGCTGATCCACGCAATACAACATTAGTCTTCTACAAGTCGAAGGACATGCCAACTCCAATAGCACACAAGGAGGCTCCTCCTCCTTTTTCACCACCTTCTCCTATTGCTCTAGTTTCTCCTCCTCCTATTTCTGCCGTACACCAGGTTCTTGATGAGAAGCAAACATTGTAGTCGTGGCCACAAGAGATTAGTCCTCCACCTCCTCCATAGGATTTCACTCGAGTTGGACCTCTAGTCATGACCAGACGAGGCCCTATAGAATAAACATCACTTGGAATTCTTGACATCATCAGTGCCCCTGCTCATCCAAAACTTTATTTGCTTTCACTCCCTCCAGCTCGGGTTCTTCACCCTTCACCCACTACTATTGTACAAGCATTGGAGTCCAATGCTTCCTTTGTGGGGAGGTATGATGAGGGTATCAAATGAGAACCTAGGGTTTAGGTTCTTTAGTTAGGCTAGGTCTTGTTTTTAATATTTTAATGTAAGTGAGACTTTTCTCATGTAATAGCTAGCCGAATTCTAGATGAAGCTAGTTGGATTGATATTTATCAATCCCTAAATAACTCCTTCGGATGTGAGCTGAATTTCTCCATTTGGGAGTTTGTTGCTCCTTCGTAGGGGTATTTGTTATGTTTATGGGCTTATATATACCTTTTTTGTTAACATAATGCTCATATTGGTATATTACACATCACACTCTTTGATCGTAACTTGGGAAAATCTACATATGCCAAGAAGATGTTGGAAATATTACATACCGTAACCCATTGGTGACCATATCTCACTGAGCATCATTTCTCCATTAAAAAACCATCATATTATCAAATAATTTTTGGAACAATGGGTTGCTACCCCAGAATAACAAAAATGGGTTTCTAAACTCATGGGATATGATTACGATATCACCTATAAGAAGGGCAAAGAGAATCTTGTGCCTAATGCTATCTCTCGCAAATTTGAGGCCCTCAGTATGTTATGTGCCATTTCCTCACCAGTTCCTTAATGGATAGATTACTTATGATAGGAGTTACTTTAGGATGCATACTTGCAAGCTTTGGTGGTCTTGCTCCGTGATGATCCTACTTCATTCCCAGGATACAATTGGGATGGCCATGACCTGTGTTATCGCCAATGCCTTTTCTTCCTCACACGTCCCCACTCTGTGAGCTTTCAATGAAGGAACTACATACTGCTCCCTCTGCAAGCCATTCAATATTTCTTAAAATATATGAATACCTCAAACACACATTCTATAAAGGTATGAAATAGGACATCTATGATTTTATAGCAGCTTGTGATACCTACCAACGGATGAAAGGTGAAACAATACGTTCTCTGGGTACTCTTCAACCCTTACCCATTCTAGATTAGGTTTGGACTAATATTTCCATGGATTTTATAGAAGGATTACCTAAATATGGTGGTAAGTTTGTTATTCTCATGGTAGTGGATCACCTTTCGAAGTATGCTCATTTTTGTTCCCTTGGCCATCCTTACACAACCTCCATCGTTGCCCAAATATTTCTTGATTCTATTTTTTGCCTTCATGGTATGCCCACCTCCATTATGTCCGATCGAGACCCAAATTTCACTAGTCATTTATGGCAAGAAAGTTGCAGGGAACTTAGCTCAAAATGAGTTCAACCTACCATCCACAAACGGATGGTCAAACTGAGATTATCAACAAATGTTTGGAGATCTATCTTTGTTGCTTTGCATCAGATCATCCTACTCAATGGGTGAAGTGGCTTCCTTTGGTTGAATGATGGTACAACACTTCCTATTATACAATAATAAAAATCACCCATTTTTAGACTGTTTATGGGTGCCCTCCACTCATACATTCTTCATACATCCTAGGCAACTCGAAGGTCCAGGTAGTTGACACTACTCTCAGCCAACATACCGATTTTCTTTGCTAGCTAAAGAAAAATTTGGACATGGCCTAGAATCGGATGCGACAATGAACTCACTAGCATAATCTTGAGCGTAGCTTTTATGTGGGTGATATGGTCTTCCTTCGCTTACAGACGTACAAAAAATCATCTCTACAACTCCGTCGGTGCCAAAACATTACTGCAAAATACTATGGAACCTACTAAGTTCTTCAACAGATTGGTTCCACTACTTACAAATTGGCTCTTCCACCCACCTCCAAGCTCCATCCTATTTTTTATGTTTCCTCTCTCTAAAAAGTTATGGGTACATAGGTACAGGTTCAATAAACATTACCAAAATTGGATGAAGAAGGGTCCATATTACTCAAACCTAATTTTTTTTTGGGTTGTTGAACCCATACTCTTTGCAACCGTACAATCACAAAAGTTCTTGTTTAGTGGCATAGGCTCTAGCCAGAAGATGCTACATGGAAGTATCTTCATCAACTCCAGCACCAGTTACCTCATTTTCAGCTTTGAGGACAAAGCTTTCCGAAGGGGAAGGACATGTTAGGATCCTATCCTAACGCCATTTTGTAATTCTCATTTACTTATGTAATGATCCACTTCCAACATGGGGGATCCCGTTATGATATTATTTTGTAATACTTTGTAATGTATGTGGTAATTATGGTGCCTAGCCAAGTGGTGCCATCTCATGTAACCATTTTTATCAAGATTTTAACCGATGGTAGGTAGGAGATTCTATCTCGAGTGATATTTTGCATATAAGCCAACTCTTGAGCCTTTAGTTAGGGTTGCATGAAGTTTTTCCTTTAAAATATATAAAGCCATGTACGAATTCATCCTTTTGCAAGGTAATGCAATATTGAAGGAGGTTGCCCCTTCGAAGAGGCCTGCGATTCTATGTTATTGTGAGATTGTTCAATTTCAGCATAGTGTTATTGAGTTATTTGATGTATTTGAGTTATTTTTCAGTATTTTGTGTGAGTGTGCTTATTTTTAATAATGAGATCCTAATAGATGCATCACCACTTTGCTAGATTAGGACTCTTTTTTTATTTTTATATCTTTACATTTTTTTATTTTTCTATAAATATTTTTCCTCCATGTTGTTATATTAGGAAGATGCACCCAAAGATCACATCTTAACAAAGAGTCAACCTTATGAAAAACTCCCAGAAGTCCTCAATTGAGCCAAACTCTACACTCCTCGAACTGACCATACTATGTAACTTTGCATGAGGTGCGATTGTCCTAACTCTCTTTCCTAGAAAAATTGGAGAGGATAATTGTAATTATGCATCCGAAGGCTTAAAATCATTTAGCATTAATGATTCCAGATCTAGAAACATCAAAGGGCTAAATTACATACTGTGGGTATAGTTGGCACATAGCAATGAAGTACAAGAAAACCATTACTTTGAATTAACTTTTAAAAGGGTATGACATGTATGATTCTTTTACAAAACATGCCCTTTAGGTCTACAAAATGGGTCTTCCACAAGGGAATCCCTCTTTAATGGAACGCCAAGTAGCTAGAGATGTCTTCTTTGTATTCCTTAATGTGAATGGGCTTATTACTCGTGTGCCATTATATGCCAGACCTATCCTCAAGACCTGTTAGAATTGCAAGATTTAATTAGAATATTTGGGGACTTGTCTTGATCAAACCCCTCATATTTGAAGATAAAGAGACCTTAAAACATGATTAAAATTGTATAAAATGATGAAAAACCTGCTTAGAAAGTATACTTACCTGATTTTGTAGCCTCTAGACTATTGAAAACTAAATTCACACATCGGTGTGCAAATATGATTGTGCCTTGGGATTCACACGTGTCTATGCGAATTTGACTATTTTTAGTAGAACTTGCAAATTTTTATGGAAATACTTTGATGCAAGGGCTCCCTCTATTTTCCACCAGGTCACCTATAGAAATCACTTTCTTTGTTAGCAACCTGTTAGATAACAAATGGGTTTGATGGCTTCCATGTTGATGGTTGTGTGGTGATGGATGATGGGTGATATGGAGTGATGTTGAAAGGCTTTGATGATCTAGAGTAATTTCTACAAAGTTTTGTTAAGCAAAAGTGGATATATCTAAAATGGAGAAATTGGCCTTCTATTTATAGATTTTGCCAAGGTTAGGGGAGGGGCTAATATATCCCATGACGTGTCCCCTATGAGATGTTCATTGTGAGGTGGCCATTGTGAGGTATCCTCTGAGGTGTCCCCTAAGGTGTCCCCTGTGTGGTGGTTGTTGTTAGGTGTCCCTTGAGGTGGCACAAGTGTCATGCATCATAAGTGTGTTTGGGTGAGAGAATCTCTCACCCATCCACATGCCATAAATAGGTGGAGGAAAGTCTCCAAATGTTATTTATGACATGTTGAGGTGGAAACCTTTTGAATTTAAAATTACTTTTGTTGTGCAAAAGTCTCCATTTGTCATTTATTGCACAAGAGAGTGTGAGATGGAGAAAATATTAGGATGGAAAGGTGGCAAGGCTAGGCTAGGCTAGTCAAAGTAGACTAGGTGAGGTGGAAGGCTTAGCATTAATCATGATTAAATTAATTAACCATGTGCTTAGCCATAAAGTGGACTTTGACCATAAAGTGCATTTTGACCATGGTAAAGGTTTCAACCTTGGTTGAGTTATGATGGAGGTCGCATGAGGACCCATAGTTAAGCGTAGGAAGGGGCTTAAGTAGCCCAAGGGGGCTTATGAAGATGAATAGTGATTTTGATAAATGAATAGTGTTTTGAAGCCAATTTATGCAAATTTTGTGGGTTTTGCAAATTGATCAATCACAATGATGGGGAAAGTGGCAATGTGCGACTTTTGGGTGTCTACATTTACCCATTTTATACTATGTTATGTGAAAACATAGTGCAGTACAAAAACTAATGACATGACATTGGTGGTTTGATTTTGAAGATGAATTTGTGATGAATGATTGTGGATGATTATGAGAGAGATGCATTGATAAAAAATAATTTGTGATTGAGTATGACTCTTTGCAGTGTCATAATGATTGCTTTTGAAGGAAGATGTAATATTACCTTGTCTTGTGATCAATGTGAGATGTTCCAATTATGGAAGGAACAAATACCTTTGCAAATTTTTTCTTTTGATTGATTGATGAGTTCTTGATATTATTTGACAAACCGTTAATACCATAAGGTAGATTTGTGTTAGGTGCTTCATTCAAAAGTGGTCTTATGACTACCACTATAAAGAAGGTAATTCATGAGCTATCTACGGTTGTAGGCATTAGGTTTATCAAATGTTTGTTTGAATTGGATTTTATTTTGAGAAGAGATGTTTTGCTCTTTGTCTGCCCTAGCAAATGAGGATATAAGATAATCTTTAGCAAAAATTTTCTTAGGCAAATGTGGTATCCATGATTGGATGTTTGGTTGTTTGATCATATACAAGGCATATTTTTATTTTTTGAATGTCTACCCCCTCAAGTGATAAATTGATGATGGAGAAGATGAGAAATGATGATGAATTGATTAAAAAAGATGAAAAATGAGATGTGAAAATAGATAAAAATGAAAATGGGTGTTATACAATACCATAGCCATGCATAATGTGATAAATGGAGCTAAAAAATTCAGATTTTCACGATGGTGTACAAATATGGCTATGCCTCAAGATTTGCATGTGTTCGTGCGAATTTGACTGTCTGAACCATGCACAATGTTTCTATAGTTTAGGGGACCAAATGATGTCAAAATTGGACAAAACTTATATTGTTGGAAATATATTTTCAAGACCAATCCAGTGGTAGTGGTTTTAGGAAATTTGTAGATGATTTGATAGGGGAAAAGTTGGGTCAAATATGATCCTTATTTTGAAAGTGATGAATGTACAATTTCAAGCCTTTTGAAAGTGAAAATCGGTATGATTGGTTAGAAGGTCGATGGATGAGAATGATGGTAGATGAGATGGCTTTTTGGAAGTGAAGAATCAATTGAAAATAATTTCATTGGATGATGAATGATGAACATGTGGTGGTTAGGGATGATGAATATGATGAATAATTATGGTTGATAATGGCATTTGAACACAATGATTGATTTGAAGAAGTAGATGCAATATTGCCTTACTATCATGATCAATGTAGGATACCCTAACTTTGAAAGAGATGAATGTATTTGAAACTTTACCTTTGATAGATATGGTGTGCTTTATTTGGTTTGGTAAGCCATACCACAATTAGTTGGGATTTTCATAATGCTTTTATCATAAGTGGGTAGATGTCAACCACTATGAGAAAGGAAATGCATGAAAAACCACATAGTATTTAGCATTTGGGTATACTAAATTTTTTTTTGGGTTGGAAATTTGTTAAGAAGAGAAGTTTTGCTTTTATTTACCCCAGCAAATAAGGGATAATGATAGTCTCAGGCAATTGGACGCACATCATTTCCATGATTGAGTGTTTGATTATTGATCATGCACAAGGTGGTTTTTGGTTGTTGAATGCCTCCCCCCTTAAGCAATGAGTTGGCAGTGGAGAAAGTGACAAACGATGATGAGTCGATTGAAAATATGAAAAATGTGGTGGAAAAATAGGGTGAAAATGGAAAATTATGTTATACATGGCAATATCAATGCATAATGTTATGAATGGAGCTGAAAATTTCAAATTTGCATAGTGGTGTATGAATCTGGTTGTACCTCGAGATGTGCACGTGTCTGTGAAAATTTGATTGTTCGAACCAAATGCAATGTTTCTATAGTTTGGGGGACCAAACAATGTTAGAATTGGATAAAAATTATACCATTGGAAAGCTCTTTTCAAGTCTGATCCAATGGTGGTGGTTTTGGAAAATTTGGAAAATATTTGATGGGGTAAAATTTAGATCAAATATGATCCTACTACAATAGAAGCGATGGATGCACAATTTAAGGCATTTTGAAAGGGAAATTTGGTAAGGTTGGTTAGATATATTGCTTGGACCGTGTAGCAATCAACAATGGTAGTAGAGGGGGTGAATTGATGGATGAAATGAAGAATTAAGAGAGTTGAACCTCAGTATGGATGGTGGATAAAGCCTCTCTAGTATTAGATAGAGATGGAGTGAGAGCTAAGAAATATGGATTATTTGAGGGTACAAGGTACCAATATGCAGAGATTGCAATGATAGCAAGATGACCTAGAGGCCTTGTATACCCAAGAGATGATACCTTAAGTAGTGGAGCCCACACGAGGAGAGTGGGAAGACTATTAGTGAACAATAGCATTGATATATTTTTGAGGGTGGTAGTCATGCCATAATTTTATATTTTTAATGTATTGTATGTACATGTATGCGAAGCGAGGTCGATATGTGTGGGATGATATGTATTGTAGCCCGAGGGCATTTTTGAGATATATATACATATTATTATGTGGTGTTATGTACATGTATTATGATTATGTGGATGTATGGATGTAGTATAGATGTGTGGATGCTATATGTTGATGATGATTTAATACATGTGAGTATGCATTAATGATGTTTGATAGATAGTATATGATATGTATCATGAACTTGACTAGTTGTAGATATACCAAAATGTGAATGTATGGATGCAAGAAGTATATTGTATGTATACTTGAGATGTGTGTATGTGGTCACAGGTTTGGAAACCCATATTTAATTTCAACTATTTCAAATGGTTGAATTAATCAAAGATAATAGAAAAACCATGTTGATTGTGTACTTTATTATGAAATAAGCAAACATGCAATGTGTATGATGAATGTAATTGGAAATGTACCTATGGAGATATTGCAATGGAATATTTGAATGTGCAACAAATAACAATGTACAAACATGATGAAGAGAACACTCATTATTGGCAGAGCTAGCGGTGATGTTGTTCGCTCCTTGTTCCCAGGATTGCTAGATGTTTAGAAGAATTTCTAGAAATTCAAACACCATAGTTTGAACAATCAAAATCATCTAGTAGACAATCAATATCCTTTAGAATTCTTGACTATATTGACTAAGATTAAGTCTATCATGGACTTGTGTGTGCACATGATGCTCATTTATCCATTTTGAGGGAGGTTGGACTAACCAATTGTAAACCTAGCCAATTAAGCTAGCTCATCCATAAGCACACAATGGTCTGTACAAAAGAAGGTCACTAGTATGATAGACATGTCGCCACTTGGAAGGTGTTCTCCATTGCCAATCAAGTGTCCATAGCCCTTATGGAGATTAACCTCATAATTTTGTTATGGACCTGAGGACCTCAGGGATTCAAGCTTTTTGATGGTACTCTTTTTCATTGTTTTTCTTTTCTCTTTTATTTTTATTTTAGTGCTCTTTTTGGAATTTGCTTTTATTTTATACCTTCTCTCTCTTTTTTTTAGCTTGTCCTTTTGTCGATCCTTAGGTTTGGATCACGTAAATGATAGGATGAGCTAGTGAATTTTGCTAGGTTGCTAGTGTAGGCAAGGTGTTGCATTTGCTATGCTCAAAATTTTCTTAATGTACAAGATGTGTGATTGGTCCATGAAAGAACTCAAGTCAGCTAGGGGAAGCTTTGAAATGCTTTAGAATTTGATGGCTTTTGATACTAGTTGATTGAACTAACTATGAATGGTTGAGCAAAAGAAAAGATTTCTATTACCATGCAACTAAGAAGAGGATTGGACACCACTATAGGTATGCTAACAAATGTATGTTTAACCCTTCAATGGTTTATTGTATGTAAAATTATGGATGCATATGTACAAGTAAAATTATATGACAACATGATAATGAACAATGCAATAGCATAAAAAACTTAGGTGAAGAAAATTATGGAATGCCTATATACAAGTAGAATGAATGACATGATACAATGCCTATGAATGCAAACTAAAGTGTGGCCAACTTGTTCTTGAGTAATAATATCAAATGAGATAGTTTAACACAAGTTTGTGACTCCAAATGAGTTACTCCATTGATATGGATGAAACTTAATGGTATGCATGGATGTATTGGGTGAGTGAATTGAATGACAATGTTTGGTAGTATCAACATGATTGATAAGTGTCGATGAGGATGAAAAAGTCTAAAAAATGAGCCTATGAAATGGAGGAGAAATGAGAAGAGAAGAAAGAAAGAAAAGGAAAAGTAGGAGAGTGGGGAAGAAGGATGAAAAAACATGTAACCAATCAAGGGTATGTAGCCGCCTCAAGCGTGACCATATAACATTGATCGAGAAAAAAATATGTAGAGAGAGAAGAGAGATAAGAAGAAAATAGGATCAAATAAAAGGTATGTAGCTACTCGAAGTGTGACCATACAACATTGATATAGATCCAGATGAGGTAGATGTGGAGAAAAAGGAAGTAGAAGATAGAGAGGAAAAGAGGAAAATGAAATGCAAGATACATCACCAATGGATAATTTTGGTTTGTTTGCATTTTTATTATTGTTGTTATTATTTTTGATTTTTTGTTTTTTTTTTATGTTGAAGGTATAAGAATGTACAAGCAAGTAAATTTACCCATGGAGCAAAATCTTTGTTAAGACCAAAAAGTAGACAAGAAGTAAAAAATTGTTATCGAAAGCAATATTTGAAATGAAAAATTACTATTTGAAGTAATGTCTATGCATGGCATGGAAATTATACGTGTGTGATAATAGCATGTGAAAGGTAAATTTCTATGGTATGTCTAGGCTAGACTAGGCTATGTCTATGCTAGGCTAGGATACGCTAGGTCTACTCTAGACTAGTCTATGTTATGCTAGGATATGCTATTCTAGACTATGTTGTGTCTATGCTAGACTAGGCTATATCGACGTTAGACGAGGCTATGTTATTGCTAGGCTATGCTATGTTATGCTAGGCTATGCTATTTCTATGCTAGACTAGACTATGTGTATTTTTAGGCTAGGCGATGTCTACTCTATACTAGGTTATGTTATTGCTAGGCTATGCTATGTGATGCTAGGCTAGGCTATATCTATGCTAGACTAGGTTATGTTATTGCTAGGCTATGTTATGCAATACTAGGTGAGGCTATGTATATGCTATACTTGGTTATGTTTATGGCTATGCATTTGCTAGGCTATGCTATGCGTATGCTATACTAGGTTATGTGTGTTTATACGTCTATGCTATGCCTATGCTAGGCTATACTATGTCTAAGTGAGACTAGGCTATTTTTATTTCTATGCCTACACTAGGCTATGCTATGACTATGGTAGACTAGGCTATGTGTATTGCTATGCCTATGCTAGGCTAGGCTATGCTATGACTAAGCGAGACTAGACTATGTTTATTGCTACGCCTATTCTAGGCTATGCTATGTCTACACTAGATTAGGCTATGTGTATTGCAACACCTATGCTAGGCTATACTATGTCTACACTAGGCTATGCTATATCTATGCTAGAATATGCTATGTGTATTGCTACACCTACGCTAGGTTAGGCTATGTTATGTGTATGGTTACACGTATGCTACGTTAGGATATGTGTATTGCTATGCCTATGCTATGTTAAGCTATGCTATATCTATGCTATGTGTATGCTAGACTAGACTATGTGAATTGCTATGCCTATGCTATGTTAGGCTATGCTATATCTATGCTATGTGTATGCTAGACTAGGCTATGTGTATGCTAGACTAGGCTATGTGTATTGTGATGCCTATGGTAGGCTATGCTATGTCTACACTAGACTATACTATGTGTATTTCTACACCTACGCTAGGTTAGGCTATGTATATTTCTATGCCTATTCTATGTTAGGCTATGCTATACTATGCTATGCTAGGCTATTTCTATGCTAGACTAGGCTATGCTAGATTATCTTGGACTAGGCCATGTATATGCTAGACTAGGCTATGTGTATTGCTATGCCTACGCTAGGCTATGTGTATTGCTACACCTACGCTAGGCTAATCTATTTTTATGGCTATGTCTATGAGATGCTATGCTATGCTACGCTAGGCTAGGCTATGCCTATTCTAGACCAGGCTATGTCTAGCTACACCTACGCTAGGCTAGGCTATGTTTATTGCTATTACTATGCTAGGCTATGCTATGTGAGAGCATGGAAAGGAATTTCTAAGCTAAGAGGATGGAAAACTTGACCAAATGAATGGTGCATTTGCTAAGAAATACTAATATTGCGAAATGTAATAGAATGGAACTATGCCTTAAAAATTTTGGGATCACATGGATTTTGGGCCTTTGGAATTTTGGGAGCAGAATTGAATGAACTTTGAAGTAAAATGTAGAACGATACTATGGCTGATTTGTGATGGTGAGATAAAGGCACAACCTTATACCTGAAGGTTAATTTGTGAGGGTTAAATTCTTTGAGGTTTGTGGTGAAACCTTTGTGTTGAAGGTGAGGCAAAGGGTGCAACATTTAACAAAAAGACACAACATTTTGAATCTGGTGATTGATTGTGATGGTGAGGCAAAGGGCATAACCTTTTGAACCTAGCATTTGACTATGATGGTGAGGTAAGAGCACAACATTATACCTAGTGGTTGATTTGTGAGGGCAAAATGCTTTAAGGTTTGTGGTGAAACCTTTGTGTTGAAGGCGATGGAAAGGGCACAACCTTTGATAAAAGGACACAATCTTTTGAACCTGGTGATTAATTGTGATGGTGAGGAAAAGGGCATAACCTTTGACAAAAGGATGAAACATTTTGAACCTAGCGATTGATATTTTATGGTAAGGAAAAGGGTGCAAAATTTAAAATGATGCAACCTTTTAAACATGGTGATGGTTGTTGTTGTAGGGTGATTGATTTATGATTGTGGTGTTGAGCTACACTGTCTTGTGTAGATAAGAAGTGGTGGAAGTGACTATGGAGGGAGAGGTAAATCCCAAAAATAAGAATGTGGTTAAAGATAAGGTGAACTCCCCCAATCATAGAAGTGGTTTGAAAAGGGAATGTAATCCCTTGACTATAAAATTATTTAGGAGATGCAGAAAAAGTCCCCTAGTCTTGAGAAATTAGTTGAAATCAGATGGATTCTCTTAGTTGTGAAATATGGTTTGGAAGGAGAGAAACTCCCCTAGTTGTGAAAATAGGGAAAAATATGAAAAATGGAAGGTGAAAAGGTGAAGAAAATATGAAATTTTAGCATAGATGGCAAGACCCATAAATAAGATGACAAATACAACTGGAAAATCAGATTCACATAGTAGTGTGCAAATCTGACTGTGCCTCGATATTTGCACATGTTTGTGTGAATCTAATTGTTTGAAACATATGCATTGTTTCTAAATTTTGGAGGACCAATAATGTTAGAATTAGATAAAAATTAAATGATTAGAAAGTTATTTTTGAGTTTGATCCAATGGTGGCATTTTTGGAATATTTGGAGATAATTTTATGGGAGAAAAGTTGGGTCAAATATGACCCTACTTTTGAAAGCGATGATTGAACAATTTCATGTCTTTTAAAAGGGAAAATTGGCATGATTTGTTACAGGGTCGATGGATGATGACGATGGAGTAGAATAAAAGAAAATTGGAGAAGTTAGGGAGATAGAGTAGATTCAGGGAAATAATGGATGATGATTGCAACAAAGCAAAATAAATGCTATGTTGTTGGAGGATATTGCCTTAGAGGTCATGGATTCATAGTCGCAAGATTGGTATGACTAACATCTTAATAAAAAGTGCAACCATTGACATGATGAACTTGTCAAGGAATGGGTGAAGAGGTCAAGGTTCCAACTTGTAGTCGTGGTGACACTGGTTGGGAGAATGTATTTGGAGATGTACCTTGATTCCCATTAGAATATGCAATGTGATTGTTTTGTTGTATTTCCTCCTGAGCAATCATATTGTGGACTAGTTGTTTGAAAATATGATAGTTGTTGATATCATGCCCTTGTTGGTGATGATAGACACAAAATTGATGCTCATTGTACCCTCTTGGTTTTGGTCGATTTGGATCATTCAATTTGACCTCAGGTAGATCTAAGTGTCTTGCATCATGTAAATACTGAAAAGTGTGAGATAGAGGCTCAAAGAGAGGGGTCACAGTATGAAGAGGATGTAGAGGGTGTTACAAGTGAGTGGGAGGGTGACTAGGTCGTGATGGATTGATTGCTTGCCTAGGTTATGGAGAAATCTATATTTGAGGATGATGGGTTTGTTGAAGTGGAGGCATTGTGGGACATGTCATGATTGGATTATGGGTGGCTGTATAACATTGATAGTGGCTCAAGCACAACTTTAGGTTGTTGATATGTGCTAAGATGTGTTGCATGCCAATGGAAGGAGGATATGATGTCATGGATATGGGACTGGCATGGATGTCAGTTGTGGTGGGTGTTGATTGATATGGGGAAGAATATGTAGATGGATAAGGTGAAGAAGGTGGGAATACGAGACGACGAGGTTGTGGAATGCCAATGGGTTGGGTTATTTGAAATAGAATTTGAGGTGGGCGAAGAATAGGTGGATGCCATGGTTCATGATGGGAAGGATGATAGGGAGCATGATGGTGTGAAGTAGAGAAAGTAGCCCTCATGTTGGGGTTTATGGGAGGATAAGGATGATTAATTTTATGCCTTAGATCTTGATAATAAGATGAAATACTAGCGCTTAATGTATGAGGCAGGGATGAGTTATGCAAAGAAGTAGAAAGAGTACGTGAATGGGCAGAGGTGATTTTATTTGAATCGTCTAATGAATTGGTTGGAGAGGAAGGGAGCATATGAGAAAACTCCATAGCTATATGCACTTAATTATGCTATTGGGCCTTGATTGAGGGTTGCAATTTGGAGTGAAGAGTGATGGAATGAAGGTGGAAGAGCAATTTAAATAAAATTTTTGTTGCTTTGTGTATTTTTGAGGGTTGTTGAACCTGTTTGTGGCTTAAAATTTAGATTCGCACACCAATATACGAATTTGACTATGCCTCAGGATTCACATGTATCTGTATGAATCTAGAGAAAATAGACAAAATGAGTTGAATTATGTAGTTACAGACTATGGAAAACCAACAAGTGTGTTTTGGGGTTGTTTGAATGATTTTGTAACAAGTTTTGTGATCCAAAAGCACTTAAACACAACCAAAGTTAATGCAAAATAGTAAGCAAATATTTTTTGAATGTTTGTGTATTTTGATGATGTTGACCAACCTAAAACCAAATAGTGGAGGGTGAAATGGATACTAAAGGGATATGTTGTAGCACATATTTTTACAACACCCAAAGGTGTGAAAAGAACAACTATACGACAACGGGTGAATGGTGGCTAATGGAAGGCACAGCAAAAATATAACCAAAGGGAGGAACTCAAAAGACCTCTTATGAAAGAGGTGGCACTGTCTAAGACCTGCTATCATCCTACCCAGGATTTCACTTCACCCTCAAACGGGCTTAGTCAAGAATGATAGTTACCAGATCACAAATTATATAAAGCCCTATGGGTAGGGGCATATAATGCTAACCTACTTTAAGTATCTCTCAAGAGTAAAGGATATTTTGGTGATGAAGGTCAAAAAATCGCTCATGGGGGCTACTATTGTGACTAGGGAGCAAGCTAGTGGAAGGAGATGAAACCCAACCTCACTAGTATCGATTGGGGATTGGTGATAAAATCCAATATTACCAATGTGAATGAAACATGCAAGTGTGTGGTGGTGAGTTGTTTGTTTTAATGAATCTAACTACTTATAGTTTGGAAAGTAAATTTATGCTAAATGCTTTTGAAGTGGAAAGCTATGCTATAACTTTGAAAGAAATCTAGAGTAAATGCATTTTAAAAAAGAATGAAAACTATCTAGATGCTTTTGTAAAGGAACAAAGATTTAATCTAAATGCATGAAATGTAAATAAACTTTTAGAACAAAAATAGAAAAGTTTCTAAACAAAATACCTATCAACAAAGGTTGCAGGAGGTTTTATCTACCTTTGTGCTACTAAATTTTATATCTTTGGGAGATTTGCACATTGGTGTGCAAATCTAACCGTTCCTCAGGATTTACACATGTTTGTGTGAATCTATATTTTTTGGGTTTTCTAAACAGTTTTGAGGTCCTTGAAGCTAGTTGTGAAGTTTCTCCTGGTTCTGAGATGTTTTTCTACACAAAAATAGGTATAAAGTGAGTTTTATGTTCAAAACCTATCGCAAAACCCTAAAATGATGGTCACAAAATAAATCAGACAAGAAAAATAGTAATGGTCACAAAATAAATTAGATAAGAAAAAGAGTATAAACCCTAGTGCCAATTTGCAATTTGTAAGTACGAGGAATGATTTAACCTTGCACACATCGTGCTAGTAGGTAGTTTTGGGAAGGTATGTGAGATAACAATCTCAATGGGACAAAAGACTCTTAAACCCCCTGTCTTACCTTGTTGTTGTTGTGGATGTGTGGAAATAGGTACCTTATTGCTAGGGATCAATTTTTGAGGTAATTTTCTAGATTCACACACCCATGTGTGAATCAAACTAGACCTCAGGATTCACACATATCTATACAAATCTAGTGTAGAAGCCTAAATTTTTTTATTTATGGACCTGAAGTGCTTCTCAGGGCTTTGGTGGACTTTGTTCTATATTTTCAGCACCATAAACATAAAAAATGGCCCAAAATGATTAGTCAGTTAGTGAACAAGCTAAGCAAAAGCAATAACTTGGTGGGGGTCCCATCTTATGTGCCAAAATGAAGTAAAATAAAACCACTATTTTGAATTAACTTTTAAAAGGCTGTTACAAGTATGATCCTTTTATAAAACATGCCCTTGAGGGCTATAAAATGGGTCTTCCACAAGTGAAGCCCTCTTTAATGGAATGTAAAGTAGCTAGAGATGTCTTCTTTGTATTCCTCGATGTGAAAAAGCTTATTGCTCATGTGCCATTATAGGCTAGACCTATCCTCAACACCTGTTAGACCTGCAAGATTTGATTAGAATGTTTGGGATATTGTCTTGATCAAACCCCTTACGTTTAAGATAAAAAAAACCTTAAAACATGATTAAAAATGTATAAAACAATGAAAAACCCACTTAGGAAGCATACTTACCTGATCTTGTAGCCTCTAGATTATTGAAAATCATATTTTTACATAGGTGTGCAAATCTGATCATGCCTCGGGATTCACATGTATCTATGTGAATCTGACTATTTTTAATAGAACTTGTATATTTTAATGGAAATACTCTAATGCATGGGTTCCCTCTGTTTTCCACTGGGTCATCTTCAGAAATCACTTTCTTTGTTAACAACCTATTAGATAGTAAAGGGGTTTGATGGCTTCCATGTTTATGGTTGTATGATGATGGATGATATGGAGTGATGTTGAACGGATTTAATTGTCTAGAGTAATTTTTGTAGATTTTTTTTAAGCAAAAGTGGATATATTTAAAATGGAGAAATTGGCCTTCTATTTAGAGAGTTTGCCAAGGTTAGGGGAGGGGCTAAGGTGTCCCATGAGGCGTCCCTTGTGAGGTGGTCACTGTGAGGTTTCCTCTGAGGTGGCACAAGTATCATGCCTCATAAGTGTGTTTGGGTGAGAGAATATCTCACCCATCCACATGCCATAAATAGGTGGAGGAAAGTCTCCAAATGTCATTTATGACATGTTGAGGTGGAAACATTTTTAATTTAAAAATGTTTTTGTTGTGCAAAAGTCTCCATTTATCATTTATTGCATAGGAGAGTGTGATATGGAGCAAATATCAAGATGGAAAGGTGGCAAGGCTAGGCTAGGCTAGTCAAAGTAGACTAGGTGAGGTGGAAGGCTTAGCATTAATCATGATTAAATTAATTAACCATGTGCTTAGCCATAAAGTGGAATTTGACCATAAAGTGCATTTTTACCATGGTAAAAGTTTCAACCTTGGTTGAGTTATGATGGAGTTAGCATGAGGACCCATAATTAAGCATAGAAAGGGGCTTAAGTAGCCCAAGGGGAATTATGAAGATGAATAGTGATTTTGATAAATGAATAGTGTTTTGAAGCCAATTTATGCAAAATTTGTGGGTTTTGCAAATTGATTAGCCACAATGATGGAAAAGTGGTAATGTGTGACGTTTGGGTGTCTAAAAGTAGTAAAGGCATTATTTAATTCCTACACAAATTTTTTAGGGGAAAGTCTCCCTAGTTTTTTCTATAAATAGTTGATCAATATGCATTATAAGGTATTGGATAATTATCTATTTGTGCTTATTATTTGTCCTTATATGTAACTTTATTTTTATTTTCTTCTGTATACCAGTCCATACTTGAGCCTTGAATCATTATGTTAGCAAGATTTCTAGCTCTTTCTTCTATCATGACTTTAATGTAACTTTTGTTATACATATATATGATAAGATGTGACTAACCTTTTAATCCCATTTCTTGTGTGTATATGCATTTGTTATTAAATTTCATTCTTTGAAGAAACTATGTTCACTTTGCATCATCGACAAATAATGCACATGTTCATTTAGCCCCATTGTTATGTAAAAGAATCTAATGATCTTAGTGCACTGCCTCAAGTTAGCTTAGGACTTTTAATTTTTTGTTCTATTTCTTGTGATTTTTCTTCCTTTTTCCTTTGTGTCTCAAATCTGGTTAGATAGGTGAGCATTGAAGATCCAATCCAATAAGGATCCAACCTTATAAAAATCCTAAAGTTCATCTTCTGAGATGCTTCCCACACTCTGAGGAATTTATGTTGTGTCACTCTTGGTGAGGTGCGAGTGGTGGGTGCATTTGGCTATCACAATGAATGACCATGACATTATGAGATAATAATAGTTTAATGGCATGTCTTGTGAGACCAATTTAATTTGTTCACCCTACAATATTGATTAAGCTTAGTTCTCAAAGAAATACAAAGGGCTATATGTTAAGAGTAACACCCATCATGCATGATAATTTATTGGATTTCCCAGTGGGACTAATTTACACACAATAGGTTGAGGTCCTAGTGAAGATATTTGTCTATTTTCTTACTGAAGCATATAAAATTTTTACTTAGTGACTCCACTAAAGAATAATACCTAGAATAAGCTACTTAGAGAGATATTCGATTGAGATTCTAATAAAAATATTGGTCTATTAGCTTTATGAAGCATATTAAACATTCACTTGGCAACTCCATTGATAGGAAAGCACTGGAATATTTGTAAGAATAACAAATGCTATTATATTTTTGAAGCTATGAATCCCCAAGCATTGATGCCATCTCTCAACATAATTCCAAGAAGGAGAGTTTGATGCCAAAATATGGTTGCACTACCTAGAATATTTCTTACATAGAACGATAGAGGTCCATTCATATGTGATGATATACCAACATCTACATTAAAGTGTCTACCCTACTTCATTGGAGAAGACATAACCATACCAATAGAGCACCTAAAAGACCTAAAATAGATCACACATATGCTAGGGATTGATAAAATTTCTCAATCAACTACAAGAAGGTCTAGGTCTTAGTAACTATTGAGTGTCACTCAAAAAATTCATCCTTTGGGGTTATTTAGTGTAGTTGAGAATATAAATAAGTTGCCTATGTCCATACCCATATAGGACATTTTATCTATTCTCAAGC
The DNA here is from genome assembly GCA_028583015.1 of Wollemia nobilis. Lineage (NCBI taxonomy): Eukaryota > Viridiplantae > Streptophyta > Pinopsida > Araucariales > Araucariaceae > Wollemia > Wollemia nobilis. Next base: position 10,739,373 of record JAQPPZ010000676.1, on the reverse strand, counting down.
AAAAGGAGCATCTAAAGAAGTATATGGAAGAACAATAGAGACTGAGACAACAAAAAGGCACTTGTTGTCTTGAAAATATTTGGTTCAAAAGGGATCCAAGTTATACCCATGCTCTTATACTTTTTCTTGATCTATGGCAATTAGTTGATCCATAATTACATGATAGACTTTGGGGAAAGTACTTCAGTCACGCCAAAAGGGATGACATACATATTAGGATTGACTTATCAGTCAAAATATGGTAAAACTGAATGAAAATGTAGTACATATTGTGGGGATAGTGAAGGCCTTTCACTCACATTATATGCCTATTTGAGCCTCAAAATATCAAAAGGCATAGTAGTAATTGATCTTCTAGCATCATTTGGAATTTGTTTATATAGGGATTTCACTACTAAACTAGGAGGTTATATGTATTTGGATTGGTCTATCATGGTCATAAGTTAGAAGCATCCATTAATGAAAGTGCATTCCTTCATTCTTGACAACCAAATGGACCAATGAGTAATCTAAGTTTGGGATTTTAACCTTTCTAGAACATTCAAGATAATAGGCATGAGTTGAACCTCAAGAATGAGTGGAATTTTGACCCTATTTGGGTCATGTATATATATATCTATATATATATATATATATATATATATATATATATATATATATATATATATATATATATATATATAGTTTTTAGAAAAAAATCTTATTTCGTTGTAGAAGATTCCTTGACAGGAAAAGATCTTAGAACTTGTGAACAATCAAAGGCTGAAGACAGTTAGAACCAATGAGTCGTACAATTTTAGAAAGAATATTTTTGTAAACCAAGCCATCTAATTATGTTGAGTCATTGGCTGGCACGTGTAAATGAAATCACATGATAGAACAACTCTTCAAAGATTGATGTTGATTATACAAGCATGCATAAAAAAGGCAACCCTTGGTATTATCACCAACCACCTAGAGATTGTTTGAGTAATGAATAGATGACAACCTCAGTTCATTTAATATAGATTTCATGCAAAAGGTAGCAAATTATTTCGTCCTCTACCAAGCATGAAGGAGGAGTAATTTTGCATAATATAAATCTTGTTCTCGCATGATGCAAATATGCTAATTGGAATGATATGATGAGTTTCCTCATCACCCTACTAAAATAAAATATATATTCAAATCAAATAAAAGGATGGAAGATAGAGATGATTCCACATAAGGTGAATTCAATGCAATAATTTGCCACCTACTTAGGAGAAAATTCTATAAAAGAATTGTCTTACATTCACTCTTTTCACAAATAGAGTTTCTACCTATAGGTCAGAACACTGCCCTAATAACTTTATATTTTTCAATTCTTGTTCCTTTGGATTTACCTTCAAGTGACTATGTCCCAATAAATAAGGCTTTGTTTTCTAGATTTTTTAGCTTTTATAGGTAGAAGATCCCTTTTGAGCTACCAAAACTATAGTAAATATTAACTACATTGCACAAAAGTTTACTGAGAAGAGTAACTTTGGCCATTGATTAGTGTCAACTTGAAAGAAGAGAAATATGAGAGATCATCGAAGCATTGTTTACATTATGGAATTATCAAAGGAAATGCCAAGAAAAATATCTGTCAAAGGCTGAAGGTAGATATTGTTGGATATTTTGAGTCCTTAAGTCAAAGTTGTCATTGATGTCAAGAAATGAAGTCATCATTAATGTCAAGGAAATTGTCAAGAAACAAAGTTGTCAAGAGTTGTTATTGATCTCCAAAAATAAGCCACTGATGATGTCAAAGGTCAAGAGGAATAAAGCAGAGGTTAAAGGCAAAAGGGCTCCATAATATTTTTTATTATGTGGAAGCATAAGTTAAAAGGTTTTTCATAAAAACCCAAGGAAGACTATTGCAAAGCTAAAAGAAGGTTTAATATTTATTTAATAAAATATTTAAATTCAAAGTGAATTTAAATTTTATTAATAAATATTATTTATACCAAGGTGTACAATGGAAGATGGTCTTAATAAAACCAAAGGGTTTTAAAGAATTAATTTATAAAATTTAAATTCAAATGAATTTAAATATTTTATAAATTAATAAGCTCCAAAGGAAATTCGAGCGTCGACATCTAATAAGGTTGGAGGCAATTCGAGCATCGACGTGTTTGCATAAAGGAGGGAAAGGACTATATAAACCATGCCTTAAGAGGTATTTTAATTATCCTTGCTCAAACATTTTAAAGTATGCAAATTTGAATTGAAGAGCTCATGCAAAAAAGAGAAACAAATCCTATGTTTTATGTGCTAGACAATAAGGAAAAAAATGAAAGCACTAAAAAATTGGAAGCCATCTGGGCAACATGGCCTAGTGGCAAGGAGGCATTGGTTAAAGTGTTTGAGGCACCAAGTGACTTGCATTCGAAACATGGTAGCAATGAATTCTAGTGTTTGCGTTGGTGTTGGAAGTGCCAAGGGAACAGTGCACGTTTTTCTTGGCAAAGCGGGGAGGTTTATTGAGCATGTGGTGCTCTCCACTCCTCAAGCGAGTGCCTAGCTCGCATGGTAGTTGGAGCCACGACTAGGGCATTGGGTGAAGGCTGCGTTGTGAGTTCGATTCCCACCAAGGCCAAGGTAATAAAAATTGTGATTATTTTTTTATATTGCCTAAAGTTGACATGAGGTCTTAGGGAGTTAAAAGGGTTGCTTAAAAGATTTTTATTTTGATTATTGATCTTTTGAAATTTGGAGGAATAAGGTGCTTGCTTTATTTTTAAATAAAGTGTTGGTGTCACATTGAGTTGTTGAATTTATAAAAGGATAAAGGGAACTTCTAAGCATTGAGTTATTTTTAAAAGAAGAGTGCATTGAATATTATTTTAGTTGGGGAGATCATAAGGTGTAAGTGGTATATTAATTTTTGTAAATGTTGATGAATGATTTCTTAAAGGTGGAGTGATAAGGTGTATATTTGTCTTGATACTTACATTGTATTTTGAGGAAGATTATTATCTAATAATTTCTTTGAGCTTGGCAAAAGAGTGTTTATGTTTGTGGCAGATTTATGAGATTCCTCCATCATCAAGAAAAAGGTATGAGCACATTCTTCCTTAGTTAAATTGATTGGTTGGTTTTCTGGAAAATAAGTTTGGAGTGAAAAGGACTTGATTAGGGTTTCCTATTGAATGAGTTGAGTTAATGCTTCAAGGTTTTCTGGAATAAAGAGTTGTTGTTAAAACCTTGTTCTATAAGCATTGTTGTTGAAGTCATTGGTAGTGTGAAGAACTTGAACTAAGGATTGAGTATTATTGCTATGAGAAGATTGTTTGATAAGCATTATTGTTGAAGTCATTGGTTGTGTGAAGAAATTGAACTAAGGATTGAGTATCATTGCTATGTGAAGATTGTTTTATAAGCATTGTTGTTGAAGTGAGTTGTTGAGCAAAGAACTTGAACTAGAGTTTGAAAAGAACATGAGTATCATTGTTATGTGAGATTTGATGTTGAGCATTGTTGAAAATATTTTGAGTTGAGTGATCATAAGCTTGGACTAGGGTTTGTAAGCAAGGGTTGTTTCATTAAGTGTTTGGTTGAGTAAAGTTGGTTGAACCTAGTCAAGTGGGTATGTGAAGTGATTGTTCAAGTTCCATAAAACAAACTATTCTATATTTTGATTTGAGTTGAGAAAGTGATTGAGCATTGAGTTGTATTTGAAGCATATTGAGTCTCTAACAATTCTCCTTATGTTTCTAAGAGAGTGATTGAAATAAATTGAGCATTGTGATTAGTATAGAGCATATTGAGTCTCTAACAATTCTCTTTATGTTTCTATGAGATTGGACAAGTTCTGTGTGGACTTGTTGAGCAGATTTGGACAAGTTCTGTGTGAACTTGTTGAGCATATTTGGACAAGTTCTGAGTGGACTTGTTGAGCAGATTTGGACAAGTTCTGTGTGGAATTGTTGAGCATATTGGACAAGTTCTGTGTGGACTTGTTGAGCAAATTGGATAAGTTCTGAGTGGACTTGTTGAGCAGATTGGACAAGTTCTATGTGGACTTGTTGAGCAGATTTAAGCAAGTTATGTGTGGACTTGTTGAGTAGATTTGAGCAAGTTCTGTGTGGACTTGTTGAGCAAATTTGAGCAAGTTCTGTGTGGACTTGTTGAGCAGATTTGATCAAGTTCTAGAGAGGACTTGTAGAGCAGATTTTGATAATGTCTATGCGTGGACTTATTGAACAGATTTGTGCTAGACCGAAGGACTGTATTTAGTGTAGATTTGAGAGTAGAGTTTGGTGCAGATTTGAGGATAGGTTTGTGCCAGATCAGAGACAGAGATAGAGCAGATTTGTGCTAGACCGAAGGACTATGTTTAGTACAGATTTGAGATAGATCTTTGGAGGTGATAGAGAAGAGAGGACAGTAGTCTCCAGTGGATAGATATCCATTAGCCAGGGTAGTGAGGATAGGTCTTCTGAGTGGGGACAAGAGTCTTCAGTGGAGAGAGATCCACAAGCTAGTGTAGTGGAGGCAGTAGTCTTCTAGAGGATCACCATCCAGAGCAGAGGAGGAGTTCTCCTATGGATAGAGATCCATGAACTTGATTTAGGGGATTGGTGTCTCCTTTGGATAGAGGTCCATAAAAATTGTAATAGGAAAAGGATTCCCAAGAGATTGATTGAGAATATTTTAGTGAAATATTTTCTCCATGGAGTAGCCCACATTGGGTGAACCATGTAAATTGTGGTGCCTCTATTTTATGTGGTGATTTATGCATTGCTTCGAAAATTATTGTTGATATTTCTATCTATACATTGCATAATATTGTTTGGGAAAGAAAAGTAAAAAGTGGCCTTATACTATTCACCCCCTCTGAGTATAAGCTTGTGTTCTTCAATTGGTATCATAGCGGGTTCCTTCGGAAGAGTTTAACAACTTGAAGGAAAATCTAACAAGAACACAATGGATTCTAAGAATGTGTCCTCGGATAATTCAGCACTAGTATTTGATGGAAGTGACTATATGTATTGGAGTATGAGAATGAAGATCTACCTGATGGCACTTGGCAATGAAATTTGGGAAGTAGTTGAATTTGGATATGATCCCTTAATTAATCCTCCTATAGATAAGGAAGGTAAGCTCCTACAACATTACAATTCAAAAGCAATGAATGCACTTTTGAGAGGTTTGCATAGAACAGAGTCTATGAAAGTTATGCATTATCAAACTGCAAAAGACATGTGGGATAAATTGCAAAATATATATGAAGGAGATAAATGTGTCAAGAAAGCAAAGATGCGAAATCTCAAAGGACAATTTTAGGAGTTAAGAATGAAGGATGAGGAAAACATTAGTACTTATCTACTTCAAATTGATGAGGTTGTTAATGCTATGCAAGGACTTGGAATGAAGATTGATGAATCAAATGTTTGTGATAAAGTTTTAAGAACTCTCCCAAAAAGATTCAATGAAAAAATTTCTGCTATAGAAGTGTCAATGGATGGTGATACTTTGACAAGAGATATGTTTCTTGGTATTCTTACAGCACATGAGATAAGAAAAAAATATCCTATTCCCCAAAAGGAAGCAAAATTCAAAGCAATCAAGAAGACAAAGGGTAAGAAGTCAGAATCAAGCAATGAGTCATCCAATGATGAAGAAGCTAATTATGGTAGAAGGAATAAGGATTCAAGAAGATCTAGAGATACAAGATCTATTAAATGTTTCAATTGTGGAAAGTTTGGTCATTATGCAACTGATTGTCAAGAAGCTAAGAATAACAATGGTGAAGAAAAATAGGATCACAGGAACAGGGAATCAGAGAAATATAGGCACCAAAAGCAAGGCAAGGATAAACAAAGAAGACAAGGAAATAAGTTCTTTCAAAGGCAAAAGAGGAGCTACTATGCGGATAATGCAAGTAAGTACTCAAGTGATAGTGATGCTAGTTTTTCAGATAATGATAGAGATGAAGTCCTCTTTATGATTGAAGAAAAAGAACAAGTTAAGAAAAGGACTCAAGTAATTCTCAAGTGTTTTAGATGTGGTAACTTTGGACATCTTGAAGATGATTGTACAAGGGATGGCTATAGTTTTAGTGATGATGAATATGAGGATGCACTTGAAGGACCAGATGAAAACCTTCTAATGGCATTAGAATAAGAAGTAGGTGATCCTATAGAAGACAAGCCAACAAAAAATAAAGATGTGGACAAAGGCAAATAAATAGAGGAATATTAAAAAAAGGATGGATATGATCTCAAAGGAGAACTTATTTATGCCCTTGACATGGTAAAGAAGGTAAGAAAGTAACACTCTAAACTTGAAATTCAGTTTCAAGAATGTGATGAAGAGAGAATATTGCTTATAGAGGATTTAGAAAAATCAAAGGCTAAGGCAAAAAGGTTCAAGGATAAGTTAGAAGCAAAGATCTTAGAATGTGAAAAGTTAGCACAAGAAGTGGCACTACTAAGAGAATATTTGGAAGACTCCAAATTCAAGCTAAAAGGATTCAAAAAAGCTCAAAGAACTTAGATAAGTTCATCAAGATACAAAAGCCTACATCAAGCAAAATAGGTCTTGGATTTGGACAGGATCAAAAGAAATGGGAAGGAGAGTCAACCTCAAGTTTTGGAGGAGAAGAAACTTCAGATGAAGATACTTCAGAAGAAGAAAGTGTAAAATAAAGTGAGACATCTGAGGATGAGTTGGACAATAGAGAGTTCAACAAAAATAGGAACAATGCACAAAGAAGATATAGATGGAATAACAATCAGAATAGGTCAAGAGAGACTAGGAGACCAATGAGGTCAAGGCAAGGAGGCTTCAATGGAAGATGCTTTTCATGTCACAGGTTTGGGCACATGGCTTCATAGTGCAGGACATAAGAAAGATAGGAATATGGGAACAAACAACTTTTCCATGGGTATTGCTACTCATGTAATCAGTTTGGTCACAAGGCAATGAATTGTAGGGTTCATGATAGAAGAAGGTATGGCTTTACTAGGAGAAATCCTAAAAAATTTGCACCTCCAAGGAATAATAACATTAAGTGTTACAAGTGCAATAATGATGGTCACACAACAAAGTGGTGTAGAATAGACATTCCAGAATCAAGCATGAATAGGAACAGGAACAGGAACAAGAACAGGAACAAGAATAGGAACATGGATATGAACAGAAATAGGAATGGAAATATGGATATGAACAGGAATAGGAACATGAATAGGAACATGGATATGAACAGGAACAAGAACAAGAATAGGAACAGGAACAGGAACAGAAACAGAAATAGGAACAGGAATAGGAACAGGAACAGGAACAAGAACATGAACAGGAACAAGAACTTGGATATGAACAGGAATAGGGATAGGAATATAGACATGAACAGGAACATGGACATGGAAAGAAATAGTCAGAGGAATCAGAAGGATCAGATAAGAAGGAAAGAGGATAAAGGTAAAAAACAAGTGTTTTCTGGGAGTAGAAATACTCCCACTCCATAATTAACCACCTCAAGAGGAGGTGGGGGAGGGGCTAAGCTAAGAGGCTCATTCTTAGCCTTGAGCCCCAAAGGTGACCCTTTGCCATTGATGTCAAAGGGGGAGAGATTTGAGTAAGGGGGAGAGATTTGGTATTTGAGAAAAGAGGAGAGAGCATTGAGCCAGGGGGAGCAATGTCCCAAGGGGAGCAGAACAAAGGAAAAGTCAAGTTTTAGGTAAAAAGAGTTTGGGTTGCCATCAATGACAAAGGGGGAGATTTTTGGACATTTTGAGTCCTTAAGTCAAAGTTGTCATTGATGTCAAGAAATGAAGTCATCATTAAATGTCAAGGAAATTGTCAAGAAACAAAGTTGTCAAGAGTTGTTATTGATCTCAAAAAATAAGCCACTGATGATGTCAAAGGTCAAGAGGAATAAAATGCAGAGGTTAAAGGCAAAAGGGCTCCATAATATTTTTTATTATGTGGAAGCATAAGTTAAAAGTTTTTTCATAAAAACCCAAGGAAGACTATTGCAAAGCTAAAAGAAGGTTTAATATTTATTTAATAAAATATTTAAATTCAAAGTGAATTTAAATTTTATTAATAAATATTATTTATACCAAGGTGTACAATGGAAGATGGTCTTAATAAAACCAAAGGGTTTTAAAGAATTAATTTATAAAATTTAAATTCAAATGAATTTAAATATTTTATAAATTAATAAGCTCCAAAGGAAATTCGAGCGTCGATGTCTAATAAGTTTGGAGGTAATTCGAGCATCGACGTGTTTGCATAAAGGAGGGAAAGGACTATATAAACCATGCCTTAAGAGGTATTTTAATTATCCTTGCTCGAACATTTTAAAGTATGCAAATTTGAATTGAAGAGCTCGTGTGAAAAAAAGAAATGAATCCTGTGTTTTATGTGCCAGAGAATAAGGACAAAAACGAAAGCGCTAAAAAATTGGAAGCCATCTGGGAAGTGTGGCCTAGTGGCAAGGAGGCATTGGTTAAAGTGTTTGAGGTGCCAAGTGACCTGCGTTTGAAATATGGCAGCAACGAATTCTAGTGTTTGCATTGGTGTTGGAAGCGCCAAGGGAATGACGCACATTTTTCTTGGCAAAGTGGGGAGGTTTATTGAGCACGTGGTGCTCTCCACTCCTCAAGAGAGCACCTAGCTCATGCAGTAGTTGGAGCCATGGCTAGGGCGTTGGGTGAAGGCTGCATTGTGAGTTTGATTCCCACCAAGGCCAAGGTAATAAAAATTGTGATTATTTTTTTTATATTTCCTAAAGTTGACATGAGGTCTTAGGGAGTTAAAAGGGTTGCTTAAAATATTTTTATTTTGATTATTGATCTTTTGAAATTTGGAGGAATAAGGTGCTTGCTTTATTTTTAAATAAAGTGTTGGTGTCACATTGAGTTGTTGAATTTATAAAAGGATAAAGGGAACTTCTAAGCATTGAGTTATTTTTAAAAGAAGAGTGCATTGAATATTATTTTAGTTGGGGAGATCATAAGGTGTAAGTGGTATATTAATTTTTGTAAATGTTGATGAATGATTTCTTAAAGGTGGAGTGATAAGGTGTATATTTGTCTTGATACTTACATTGTATTTTTACCTCTTGAGGAAGATTATTATCTAATAATTTCTTTGAGCTTGGCAAAAGAGTGTTTATGTTTGTGGCAGATTTATGAGATTCCTCCATCATCAAGAAAAAGGTATGAGCACATTCTTCCTTAGTTAAATTGATTGGTTGGTTTTCTGGAAAATAAGTTTGGAGTGAAAAGGACTTGATTAGGGTTTCCTATTGAATGAGTTGAGTTAATGCTTCAAGGTTTTCTGGAATAAAGAGTTGTTGTTAAAACCTTGTTCTATAAGCATTGTTGTTGAAGTCATTGGTAGTGTGAAGAACTTGAACTAAGGATTGAGTATTATTGCTATGAGAAGATTGTTTGATAAGCATTGTTGTTGAAGTCATTGGTTGTGTGAAGAACTTGAACTAAGGATTGAGTATCATTGCTATGTGAAGATTGTTTTATAAGCATTGTTGTTGAAGTGAGTTGTTGAGCAAAGAACTTGAACTAGAGTTTGAAAAGAATATGAGTATCATTGTTATGTGAGATTTGATGTTGAGCATTGTTGGAAACATTTTGAGTTGAGTGATCATAAGCTTGGACTAGGGTTTGTAAGCAAGGGTTGTTTCATTAAGTGTTTGGTTGAGTAAATTTGGTTGAACCTAGTCAAGTGGGTATGTGAAGTGATTGTTCAAGTTCCATAAAACAAACTATTCTATATTCTGATTTGAGTTGAGAAAGTGATTGAGCATTGAGTTGTATTTGAAGCATATTGAATCTCTAACAATTCTCCTTATGTTTCTAAGAGAGTGATTGAAAGAATTTGAGCATTGTGATTAGTATAGAGCATATTGAGTCTCTAACAATTCTCTTTATGTTTCTATGAGAGTGATTGGAATAAATTGAGGATTGTGATTAGTATAGAGCATATTGAGACAAGTTCTGAGTGGACTTGTTGAGCAGATTGGACAAGTTCTGAGTGGACTTGTTGAGTAGATTTGGACAAGTTATGAGTGGACTTGTTGAGCAGATTTGGACAAGTTCTGTGTGGACTTGTTGAGTAGATTGGACAAGTTCTAAGTGGACTTGTTGAGCAGATTTAAGTAAGTTCTGTGTGGACTTGTTGAGCAGATTTGAGCAAGTTCTATGTGGACTTGTTGAGCAGATTTGAGCAAGTTCTAAGTGGACTTATTGAGTAGATTTGAGCAAGTTCTATGTGGACTTGTTGAGCATATTTGAGCAAGTTCTAGAGAGGACTTGTAGAGAATATTTGGATAAGTTTTGTGTGGACTTATTGAATATATTTGTGCTAGACCGAAGGACTATGTTTAGTGTAGATTTGAGAGCAGAGTTTGGTGCAGATTTGAGGACAGGTTTGTGCCAGATCAGAGATAGAGATAGAGCAGATTTGTGCTAGATCGAAGGATTGTGTTTAGTACAAATTTGAGATAGATATTTGGAGGTGATAGAGTAGAGAGGATAATAGTCTCCAGTGGATAGAGATCCATTAGCCAGGGTAGTGAGGACAAGTCTTCTGAGTGGGGAAAAGAGTCTTCAGTGGAGAGAGATCCACAAGCCAGTGCAGTGGAGGCAATAGTCTTCTAGAGGATCACTAGCCAGAGCAAAGGAGAAGGAGTTCTCCTATGGATAGAGATCCATGAACTTGATTTAGGGGATTGGTGTCTCCTTTGGAAAGAGGTCCATAAACATTGTAATAGGGAAAGGATTCCCAAGAGATTGATTGAGAAGATTTTAGTGAAATATTTTCTCCGTGGAGTAGCCCACATTGGGTGAACCATGTAAATTATGGTGTCTCTATTTTGTGTGGTGATTTATGCATTGCTTTGATTATTGTTGTTAATATTTCTATCTATACATTGCATAATATTGTTTGGGAAAGAAAAGTAAAAAGTGGCCTTATATTGTTCACCCCCCTCTCAGTATAAGCTTGTGTTCTTCAAAGATAAAAAATTCTAATCCACAAAACCATGACAACCATTTTATTCCTACAATCAACAACCTATGATAATTCTTGAAAGCCTTTTTGGTGATACCTAAATTGAAAATAATTATCGGTTGGAGTCCAAAATTCATTTTGATGATAACTAAAATGCCTCCACCATTGGTGAAGGATAAACCCACACAATGATTGTATATGTGCCTTTCTCCTAGGATTTTGAGCTTATGAACCTAATTATCTTCCACATTTTATTGTGCTTGTAATGGCTTCCTATGTGGTTACCACCTCCTTGTTGAATTCATAGGAAACCATAAGTAGGATATTAGGGTAGGAAGAATTCAATCGTTATGGAAGATAGAAAGAGACCCTAAAGTGCTTAACACATGGAGGTTCCACAGATCAATCCATCACAAAATTTGATCACTTTTACAACTACTACTCTAGGTAGTTCTTTTCTATTTGGTAAAAGGTATAATAGACTAAGCTCCTCTACATCTATATTTCTATAAAGAAGATCAACAACCCATGCTATTTTGAAAAGGCTCTAACAAATAAATGAAAAACAAAATTCTACAAACTATTTGATTAGAGATCAATGACCTATGTTACTACAAAGTGGAGAAGAATTCAAACAAAAAATCTATGAGAATAGCCAAGCTTGAGACATGTGGCAAACACTATATCAATATGTGGAAGAGTTTAGGTAGCAAGGATCAATAGTCTACTCAAAATGCAGTTTGATGTGGAAATATATAGGACTAAGCTATGAAAAGGATGATCAATTAGAATTCATAACAAAATATCTCCAGACACTTTGTTATATATGCATAATATCTCAAAATAATTAGTTGAGTTTATCAAATCAATAATTATGTAAGTCTACACATCCACCTACCTACACCGCTTGTGATTAATAATTCAAGGAGAATGGTTGGAATATTAGAGGTAATAATGTGGTAACCACAAAAAAAGCATCCTTAAGCCTAACAACATTTATTATAGAAGGTGATTGCACTTAGTCTTTGAGGGTCCTGAAGATGGTAGTTAAAAATAGTAACAACAATTTCACATCCAAAGGCTCAGAATCATTTAACATTGATGGTTTTAGATCAAAAGACCTTGTAGGTCTAAATGACATAATGCGGGTATGGGCAACATAAAAGAGTAAATATATTGTTTAATTATTGTAAAAAATTTAGAGGGGAAAGTCTCCCTCGATTTATCTATAAATACTAGACAAATATGTATTGTAAGACATTGGATAGTTTCCTATTCATGTATACTATCTAGCCCTATATATAACTTTCCTTTTATTTTCTTCTATATAACAGTCCAGACTCAAGCCTTGAGTCATTTTGTTGGTAATATTTTGAGCCCTTTCTTTTGGCATGACTATAAGGTAACTTCTTTTATATATATTTGAAAAGTTATGCCCAACCTTTTCATCCCATTTTTTATGTGTGTTTGCTTTTTCTTAATGTTTATGCTTTGAATAAACTATGTTCACTTTACACTATCGACAAATGATGCACATGTTCATTTAATCACATTGTTATATAGAAGAATCTCACAATATTGGCACATCGTCCATGGTTAGCTTAGCACTTTTACTTTTGACTATTCTATTTCCTATGATTTTTTTTGTTTTCCTTTGTGTATGGAAGATAGTTATTATATTAAATCAAATATCTTCATCTTTATTTCTAAGATTCTATATCAGTACTTAATCTATAGTCTCTTCCATCGAGGTATTATTCTATAACATCTATAGGTAAAAACACTGTGATCTAGTAGTGCTATCATTAATGTCAGTGATTACACTAGCACTAATACGCTATAGCACTTCTATAAGTTTGAGTAGAAAACATGAGACTTTGTTCTATTTTGACATTCCAAAAATTGTTTTTGTTTCATATAACAAGGATCTAACTGAGGTAGATTCTTAAATCCCTAACCCTTTATTAAGTTTACATGTATGTAGGTTTTGTTTTGCACGGAGTAGAGATTTAAAAATTAAAAAGGAGTTAGACTGAGTGCTCAATAGCATTTTGGAGTGTAATAGGTTTTACCCATACTTAACTTTTCTACTTCACTTCATATTTGTAATATTTCATTGCTTAGTTGCATTGTTAGCTCTATAGCTACATTTATTCTATACCATAGTCTTTGCATGTTGTCTTGAATAGATTTATATTTGTAGAAAAGTAAAGAATGCATGTAGTCTAGGTAACACAATTTTTTTTTGATTGGTAGAAAGGGTTTTGAAAGGTCCCTGAACCTTGTACAAGAGAGATTACAATAAATCCATATCGACCGAGGTGGTCCAAGAAGAAAGGAATAGAAAGCTGGCAAACCTCCACACTAGGGAAGGTGTCACGAAATCACGACCAAAATGGTGATGTCGCGAAATCGCGACAAGTTGCGCCGTTGAAGCCAAAGGAAGAAAGGAAGTCACGAAATCGTGACAAGAAGCGCCATCGAAGCCGAAGAAGGGAAGAAGTCGCGATATCGCGACATGTTGCAAAGTGTCACGATATCGCGACAAGTTGCAGGGTTGGAGCCGGACGAGAAGAAGAGTCACGAAATCGCGACAAGAAAAAGGAGTCATGAAATCGCTACAAGAAGTGAGAACACTGTCGAAGAGAAAAGGTGTCATGAAATCATGACAAGAATGAAGACCATAGCCGAAATAGAAAATGAGTCCCGAAATCGTGATGAAAGTGGAAGCCTGCTGCCAAGAAGAAAAAGTGTCACGAAATCGCGACAAAAAGGAAGACCGTCGTTGGAGAGAAAAAATGTCGCGATATCGCGACAAAATGGAAGACCGTCATTGGAGAGAAAAAAGGTCGCGATATCGCGACAGACTGGAAGACCGCCGTTGGAGAGAGAAAAAGTGTCGCGATATCACGACAAAAATGAAGACCGCCTTTGGAGAGAAAAAATGTCGCGATATCGCGACATGAAACAAGAAAGCGCCTGAAGGCCAAAAGTGTCGCGATATCGCGACAAGTTTGCACAAAAGCACTCGGAGAGAAAAAGTGTCGCGATATCGCGACAGAATGGAAGACCGCCGTTGGAGAGAAAAAATGTCGCGATATCGCGACAAAATGGAAGACCGCCGTTGGAGAGAAAAAATGTCGCGATATCGCGACAGAATGGAAGACCGCCGTTGGAGAGAGAAAAAGTGTCACGATATCACGACAAAAAGGAAGACCGCCGTTGGAGAGAGAAAATGTCGCGATATCGCGACATGAAGCAAGACCGCGCCTGAAGGCCAAAAGTGTCGCGATATCGCGACAAGTTTGCGAAAAAGCACCCGGAGAGAAAAAGTGTCGCGATATCACGACAAGTTTGCAAAAAAGCACCCGGAGAGAAAAAGTGTCGCGATATCGCGACAAGTTGGAAGACCGCACCAGAAGGAGAGAAAGGTGTCACGATATCGTGACAAGAAGCAACCTCGCGGCCTGAGCAAAAAGGAAATTTCGTGATAACGCGGCAAGCTGAGATTTTGCAACCAACTTAGAAAAATGACGCGAAAACGCTCCAAGATGCCAAAACGCAGCCAAAGGGAAAAACCCGAAGACCAGTAACCCACTCACATTGTGCAAACATTGGAACTTGAAGAAGCATCCCTTAGGCCGATTGGGAAGGAATCTCTCCAAACTTGAATGTCTGTTGCATCAACTCCCTTATTAGCAAGCCAGTCCGTAGCTTTGTTTCCTTCCCGGTATTGATGTTGAATGATTAATTCTGGATAAACACCAATTAGTGTCTTGCATTCATCGAAGATGGAAACAAGGGCCCAGGGAGGCACAGAGGTTCCTTTGAGCCAGTTGATGCAATGCAATGAGTCTCCTTCTATGATGAGTTTATTGATAGTCAAGCCTTCCAAGAGAATCAAGCTTTGGAGCAAGGCCCGAGCCTCGGCCATATTGTTAGACTGAATTCCTAAGTTCTGAGCAAAGGCCAAAATTATTTCTCCTCTATGATTTCTGAGAATTCCACCTCCGCCAACCGCTCCAGGGTTGCCTTTGGCTGCGCCATCGAAGTTAAGCTTGTGCCACCCAGAAGGAGGTAAGACCCACTTGATAACAGACCTGTCAACAGAAGTGCGGGGTGTTGCAAAAAAATTGAGAAGATTGAAATGATTTGTTAGATCCAATTCAAGTCCAGGAGGGGGGTTTGGACGATGAGACGAGAGAGGCATTCTCCATAGCAAGGGCCAAGATTTTGGCAACAACAATCTTCTTATCCTTGACAAGGTTTTGGAAAATTTTGGCATTTCTCTCGAGCCAAATCTACCATAGGAAAATGTGAAGGCAAGCTTGCCACATGAATTTGAGTTGACTGCTTTTGAAAGGCCGGGGCCACTATTGAAAAAGGAGGGGAATGGAATGAGGGAGGGCTACGAAGATGGCGAAAGTGTTGAAAACCTGGTTGAGCACTACAAGGGAGAAGGGACATTCCAGAAAAACATGCTCAGTAGACTCACAGGCGTTTTTACACAGGATGCACCAATTGGGGATGAGAAGCCCTCTGTTTATCAGATTGTCAATGGTGAGGATTCTATTTTGGATGGCCAACCAACAGAAGAATTTGACCTTGGGAATGATCTTGGGAACCCAGACCAGATTAGAGGAGTCACGGCCATCACTGGGAGCTTCTTGGCTATAGTAGGCAGATTTAACAGTGAACTGCCCAGAATCTTCAAGGTTCCAAACCATGGAGTCTTCTTTGTGAGAGCTGGGGATTATGCAGCTCCTCAGTAAGTTTTGAAGCCGCCTAAGCACCTCGATGATATGTCTAGGCCCATTCAGATCCAGGTGTTTCCATTCGGGTCTTGTAATACCTGGGTTAATGAAATGACACACCTTATCTCCAAAGGTGGCTTCGGTCACCGTCTTGAGCATAGCAAGATGAGGATCTTGGCTGAGAGGTTTGTCACGGATCCAAGGGTCATCCCAGAAATGAATGGTCAATCCATTTCCAAGACACCACCTTAAACCTTCCATGATGATCTTCCTTGTTTTAGTGACACCATTCCGGAAATGAGATCCGCTAGGAAGGTTGTGCTCTCCAAGAAAGGGAACCCGATGAAGGTACTTAGCTTTGATGATGTCAATCCAGGTGGCTTTTTCGTTGATGGTAAGTCTCCAGGACTGCTTGGCAATGAGAGCCATGTTCATCCGCTTGATGTCCCTGAAGCCGAGACCTCCATCCTTTTTCTTGGAACAAACCTTGTCCCAGGCAACAAGGGAAAATTTGTTCTTGTTTTCGTTTCCCGCCCAAAGGAATCTACGTTGAATTTGCTCAATTCTTTGGCAGATGGAAGCTGGAGCTTTGAAGATAGATAAGAAAAAAATAGGAATACTTTGCAGGCAAGCCTGGACCAGAGTGGCTTTGGCTGCCTGACTGAGCAATGAACTTTTCCAGCCTGCAAGTTTCTTGTTGAGACGATCTAGAACAGGGTTCCACATAGCCGAGACCGATTTGCCATGGAAAAGCGGTAATCCGAGATAAGTAGTTGGAAGGCTCCCAATGATACACCCAAGGATCTCAGCAATCCTGTTTTGCCTGTGGATGGGAGTATTGAGGAAGTATAGCTTGCTTTTGCGGTAATTGACTTTCTGGCCAGCCGCCTCTTCATAAGAGTCAAGGATGCTCTTAATGATTTTTGCTTCGGGGACAGAAGCATGAGAGGAAAGAATAGTATCATCCACAAACTGTTGATGGGAAATGGCCTTGGTAGTTGAGGCAGGTTTGATCCCAGAGACGAGTCCACTATTGCAGGCAGCAGTAAGGGTTCTTCCAAGAGTTTCGGCCAAAATGATGAAGAGGAAGGGTGACAGGGGGTCCCCTTGGCGAATGCCTTTAAAACTTGGAAAGAAGCCAGCAGGTGAACCATTGATAAGAACAGAGAACCAAGTAGTAGAGATACATTCTCGAACCATCTTAACCCATTCTTTGTGAAACCCAAACTTCTCAAGGACCTCGAACAGGAATTTCCATGAAACCCGATCAAAAGCCTTGTTCATGTCAAGCTTAAGGAACATACTGGGTTTTTTGTTTTTAGATGCCGAATGAGCCAACTCATGGACGGTTATCACTCCATAAGCAATGAATCTGCCTTTGACCGAGCTGCCTTGGCACTGGTCGATGATGGAGGGAAGGATGTCTTTCAACTCGTTTGCCATAACTTTGGTGATAAGTTTGTAGATGACACTACAGAGACTTATAGGTCTGAAGTCGGAGAGGGAAGCACGCTCATTAGACTTGGGAATTAAAACAATGAAGGTGGAATTGGCTTCTCTCGACATATTTTTGGCTCTCTGGAAGAATTTAACCGTAGCAACAACATCAAGGCCCACGATATCCCAAAAGTGTTGAAAAAACTGGGGTGGAAAGCCATCAGGACCAGGAGCCTTGTCAGGTTCCATTGCAAACAGAGCATCTTTGATCTCCTCTTCAGTGTAGGATTGGAGCAGTTTCTCATTATCATCGTTAGACACCAACATTGGAATGTTCTGAAGCAGAGAACTTGTTGTGCGGGGGTGGCAGTCAACACTTGGACCTAAGATTTCCTGGAAGTGGTGCACAGCTTCCTGTCTGATGGCATGGATATCAGAGACAATGGTACCATCAGCCTTGGTCAACTCTAAGATTTTATTTGAACCTCTGTGGCGCAAGGTGGAAGCATGGAAAAACTTCGTGTTGGTGTCTCCTTCTTTGAGCCAGAGGCTTCTGGATTTTTGTCTCCAGTAGGACTCTTCCTTAGCCAAAACATTGTGAAGGTTTGAAAGGAGGCATTTTTCTTCCATGAAAGTTTCAACCCTCTGATCCCCTCCCCGAATCAGATTTTCCACCCTTTTGAGCTCATCCAGCAGAAGCTTTTTTTCACTAAAAAGGTTGCCGAAAACCTCCCTGTTCCAGCATTTCAGCTTGAGTTTGACTGCTTTGAGTTTGAGGAACAGATTCAAGAGAGGGTTTGGACAAAGGTTTTGCTGCCACCATTGTCGAATACACCGACCTAAATCTGGATGAGTGAGCCACATATTTTCAAACCTGAAAGGGGTTTTAAAGGTTTTCTGGGGTCGGGAACAATCCATAATTATAGGGTTGTGATCAGATCCAATTTTTGGGTGGCTATGCAGCTTGGCATCGCCAAAAATAGGAATGAGTTCTTTGGACAAGAGAAATCTGTCAAGCCAAATTTGGATGTGATGAATGCCCGCCCGTCTGTTGCTCCATGTATAGTTGGATCCTTGGAGCGGTAAGTCCATAAGCTCATTGAGGTTGACAAAATCGCTGAAATCTTCAATGCAACGGCTAGTGATCGGATTGCCTCCTTGCTTGTCAAACAGGTGAAGGGGAGTATTGAAGTCACCACAGAGCATCCAAGGAAAGTCAGGAAAGTTGTTGCGCATTGCGGTAATGTTATCCCACAGCAATCTTCTGTTGACAGGACTGTTTGGTCCATAGACATTGGTGGCAATCCATTGAAGGTTGGTGACTTTATTAGTGAACAAAATGTTGATGGTTCTGTCAGAGACTGAAAGGACTCTCCCCTCAATAGTTGTCGGATCCCACAAACAAAGGAGACCCCCGAAGGCCCCTGAGGAGGGGCAAGAGGCGAAATTGCTATTTTCCCAGATTAGCTTGCAAACTTGATTGCTGTTGTTCTCATCCAGTTTAGATTCTTGAAGAAACATGATATTTGGTTTTAGGTTTTTTCTCACCGACTTGACAGTCCTCTGTTTGGCAGTTCCGTTGAGGCCTCTGACATTCCAGGAGACAAACTTCATCGATTTGACTTGGGATTTGCTTTGCGACCTCTGCCTCTCCCTTGAGACGGAGTAAGTTTAGGTCTAACCTCATCCAAATCTTGATGAATGGGTTGTTCGAAAGTAGGGCCCAAGGAGGTAGGCACAGATCCATCAGCCGCTTCAAGCTCAGCTGCTTTGGCAAGCTTTTCTGCATTGGACGGTCTTCCCCTTCTCTGCTCTTTGTTGACATCAGCTTTGGGGGCAAAAATGGGAGATTTCAGAGGGCTGGAAGATTGAAGAATGACGATGGTGTTGGTCCCAGGAATAGGCCTATGGGGGGATGGAGAGCGGGGAGACTGGCACAGGGCAACAGACTCAGGGGAGAGGGTAAGAGGACGGTTCTGAGTCAGGGGAAGGGGTGGGAAGGGAAGAGGAAGGTGAGAGGGACCAAAATCTGAGGGTGAGTTCGGGGAGGTCATTGCAGCCTTACCCTTGGACAAGGGAGACTGAATCGCAGTGGGTGTGGATGAGATGATTGGATCTATGGGAAGGTCATCGGAGATGTCCTCATTAGTTGGAAGATTATTTAGAGGAGCAAAATGATTGGAACGAGAAGGCAGAGCACTTACGTTGTTGGGAGAAGATGTTTTAGGGGGGCCTACAGAACGGCCACGGCCCCTGCCAGGAGCCTTTTTCTGAACGTTGGGAATCTGGGAATCCTTCTTCCTGCCTGAATCACTGGGGATATCTTTTTTTTGGGAAGGGCATTGAGAAGCCAAGTGACCCTGAGTGTTGCACTCCAAACAAAAAGTGGGCTTATTCTCGTACTCAACTCCTTGACGCCTTCTGAAGCTTCCGACGTTGATGCCGATGCAGGTAGGCAGAACCAAATCCAGATTAGCCATGACACAGACACGAGCATAGGTCATTCTGGTTCTTGCTCTGGTAGCAGGGTCGATGGCAACTAAATCTCCAATCGGTTGAGTGATGCCTTTGAGAGCATCATTATAGAAGAACTATGGGGGAAGCCCATGGAGTTTGATCCAAATCGGAGCGATGTTGATAGACTGAGTTTCAGGGTCGAAATCTTCCCCCCATCTCCGTAGAAATAGGCTTCGACGACCAAAAAACCAAGGTCCACCAATGAGAATGCGTTGGGTGTCGAGGGCATTGTTTAGCCTTATCATAAAGAACCCCCTAGGAAAGGCCACGAGCTCCATGCTTCCAGACAGCCGCCATTTGGAAAGGGCCCATTCGCGGATAGTTTCCATATCGGGTCGGGCACCGACAAATTTCCCAACCAGAGAGAGGGACTCTTGAAAGATTAGTGGCTCCATAGCCTCGCTTGGAAATGAAACTTCAGTGCCCAAAATAGAGAAGGGCAAAGGAGTTTGAAAAGAGAAAGCTCCAGTCGAGGTCCTGACTTTATCCGCAAAGGACAAAGACCAAGGTCACGCTTTGGAAGGAGAGGAGGTTGAAACCCTACCGTTACCAGACGCCGTTTTCACCACGCCGTTAGGGTCTTCACCGTGACAAAAGCTGAGTGGGCCTGCAGTAGGCCCAACACCAGCTGCAGGGCCCGAGGACAAAGCTGCCAGACCAACAATCTCCATCGACCCTCCATTCCCGTCATCGCCATCGCCATCGCCATCGTCCACAGACGCTCCCGCTCCCGTTCCTGCTCCCGTTCCCGCTCGTGACATTTTCAAAAAATCTCGATATCAATTACAACTATATTATTTTAGTTTAATATCTAGATTAACTATTTCATTCTCAATGAAGATCAGTCACATATAGTCTAAAATATTTGTATGTTGCATAAACTTTTTGAAACATTTTTTGAAAAATAAAAATAATCTATTTTCGTTCCAAAGTGAAATGTATGTAGTTTATAAATTTGTTTGATTGTATCTTTGTCTATTTGTGTATTGCATATTCTTTGCTTTCCTAAAGTTTAATTAGTTTTTTCAATTATTTTTAGATTATTTAAAAAATATAGAAGTAAAAATCATAGAAGGAAACCATAGGTGTTCTTCGTATAAACTCATAAAAATTAGTCGCATTAAATATATCGTTGTATCTCTTAAACGTAGGGTGTGAGAGAGCAATAAAGGTATATCCCTGCCTCCCTTGTTCCTCTTTGACCATCTTAAATTTTTAGTGGATCTAACATGAACACCACATGGGTCCCAAATATCGTTTCCCAACCTACTATAAAATGACTTAAAACCTTAATAATCTTTAGGTAAACTTAAAAAAAATATGATTTAATTCTATTTGTATATATTAGCACATAACATTTAAGATAACAAGAACACAATCCAAGTACTAGTCCTATTGGGTATATTCTTGATTCCTTAAGTAACCATTATATAGACTCTTTCACTATATTGGGTATATAGCAAGCCTGGCCACCCACCACCCACATGGGTCTTATGCATACTTATACTAGTTAGCTAATATATTACAATGGATTAGTGGGAGCCATAAGGAGGTTTTGTTATCCCTTGCATATTGGTTTCAACCATATATCTAGGGGATGCTTCCACATATCATTAATCTTCCATGAACCAAATATACACTCAATGTTTTTTATCAAACTAAGGATGTCAAATTACATGTATACAAAAAATAATCAGTAAACCAATGCCGCCATTGATGTCATTCCTAGGTCTAACAACTATAATACATATGCTATAGACTCCATAATATATATTATCCTATTGAAACTTGATGATGAGCTAGCTATAATCATCATCAGGTAAGTTAAATATCTCACAACCCTAGAAACCTATCTAGCTCCTATGAAAGTCTTTTATATTGAAACCAACTCATCCTTGAGTTCTTGGTACAAGGAGATCTATGATTACCTCAAATATAACACTTTTCTTGAAGGTTTGAATCAAAATTAAGGGAAATACCTTAAGCAAAGGGATTTTAGAGATGTCATTGTTGGTGATATTTTACATCATTACATCCTTGATGACATCTTAGTTAGATGCCTAAACATTGTTGAACCTCCAAAAGGTAATCCAAGAGGTCCATGATGGATTTTATAGTGGGTACTTTAGTGGTGTTGATATCAATAAGAAAATAATTTAAATGAGTTATTATTGGCCCTTCATGGAGAGATACCCTTGTGATTACGACATGTTGTGTAATAAGTTTCAAAAATAAGACAACCTTACTAGATTCAATCTTAATCATTGTGGTCTATGACTGCACCTTGACCTTTTGCCATTTGGATATTGGACATCATTGGTAAAGTCAACCCTATATTAAGTTCATTATCACTACATCTAAAAACTTAATAAAATAGGTTGAGCCTATGCCTTTAGCCTCAATTACAAGAGTCTAAATCTCCAAATTTATTTATAACTAAATAATATATCGCTATGGCATCCCATTTATAATTATCTCAGATAATGTCACACCCTTGAAAAATAAAGATGTTGAGAAAATTTGTGTAAAGCATCACATACATCACACATGGTCCACACTATATTACCCTCAAGATATTGCCTACTCCAAACCCTCCAATAAAACCCTTGTTATTTTCCTTAAGAATCTAGTCAAAAAACTAGAAGAGACTAATTTTTTAACTATCCATCCCTTTATGACACCTTATTCCTTGGTATATATTACCAAGGCCGTATTTGCATTTGAACATGAAGCCCCATCCCTGTGCATTTTCTTGCAAGATGGTTGCATGAGATATGAATATCATATTGCTCACCTTTGTTAGTTGGTCTTGCTTGATGAAAAGTGGATCCATGCATTAGAGCACCTACAAGTCTACCAACAAAGGCTCAAATAAGCCTATGGTAAGGTAAGGCCTAGTCATTTGAACTATACTCAAGGAGAACAAAAATAATACCAGTGCTAATATAGATCTCAAGTGAAAACTTGAGCCTAATTTGTTGGGTCCATACATCATCACCACTATGTATGGCACAAGTACATATTATATCATCACACTTGATGGTAAAGAAATCAAAGAATCTATGTACATTATGCATTTAAAAATATATTATGCTTAAAACTAACTTATCTATGTCTCATTATGCATTTAAAAATATATTATGTTTAAGACTAACTTATCTATGTCTCTCTCATTGATTAATAATTGTTTTTTATTACCTATTTTAGTTCAATTGCTTGGCAACTTGTTTTGATTGTTTGTGTTGCCAAAATGAAATAATGTTAATAATTACATTCTACATATTATGCATTATGTGTGTCATTGTTTGTTTAGCTTGGTTTCCCTTATAAGTTTGTTAATATTGAACTAACAATAAGGGACCTATGAGGTTGTTCAAAGAATAATCCTAATTAGGTTTAGTTATTTTATTTACCAAATGTCTTATTCAAGTGAACCCCTTCTTGTTTTATTTGTGTAATTTATGAGGAGAAGCATATCAGTTGATATGAGAGCAATAATATGACTTGTATTTGTGTCATTTTTTCGTGAGGATATTTTTCTCCATGGTGTAAGTGGGTGTATCATATAAAATACTTATCCTACACTTTCAAAACCATCAACTCAAGATATTTGCTTGTTTGTAATTTAATCTGTCTTGTATCTAAGTGTAATGCCTTGATATTACCTTGGAATTTTATATTTTTTAAGGGTAGAAAATAGTGAAATCAAGTAGCCAATGCCTTCCCAAATATTTCAAAATTTGATTAAGTTCAACTTAGGAATTTATTGGTTTAGGAGTGATCTAATTTCAAAATGACTCGATTGGCTCATGGAAGTGAAGCACTTAGGGTTAACTAGTGTATCACTAGCAAACTCAATCAATTTTCTTGATTCCTAGATCAAATCACCCACCAATCAATGAAGGAATAGAACTTGAGGAGAATCAATTTTAGAGTGGAATTTATCATGTAGTAGTATACTATCTCATTTTGAAAGCATTCCAAGCCTACTAGAGTTATATTTAGAGGCATGTAACATTTTTAGGTACATTAATTTGTTAGAGATGCCCCCAAATATTTACTTTGACAAGGAGTAATAGTTTCTCACCCTAGGTAACTTAAGGATAAAATCCTCCTCTAAATAGGAGCCTATGGATATTTTGACAAAGATAATTTAGAGCTACACTCTATGAAACCCACGTTATGCTTTGTATCTCTTAAGATTGTTGAACAATTGGAAAGTCCTTTGAATTATGTCAGTGGAATTACCCTCTTGGTTTACTGAGTGTATAACAATTGAGACATATCGATCTTGCACATATTTTCATTGAATTTATTTCATATTTAATAAATGAGAAACATTGATGTTATTTAGATTATCATGTGTTGATTGATTGAACACTATCTTGCTCTGATTATGGTCATATTTTATTTGAATCCCTTGTACCTTTAAACTTTTCATGTACTTTTATTTTTTGCACTTTAATTTTAATGCAATTACTATAGGTTAGTGTAGGAGAATGCAATGGGGATAGTGGGTAGCCTACCTCAATGTAGAGGTAGGAAGGAGCCATTGAATCCACCTTCCAACTTTGTTGAAACTAGAATTAGGATACAACATTAAAATTAGGTGTCAAACAATTCTCCTTTTCAACATAGTTTCTAGCACACTTGATGAGATGTATCCTTATTATTTGTTTGTCATTTATCATTTTTCCAAATTTGGCTAAATTCCTTTATCTTTGTACCAAAATTACATTCATTACAAATTGAGTGATTGGTTCAAAATTGATGGGATTTTTTTTCCAAGTTCTTGCATAAGTAGTGATTTGCTATGATTTTGGAGTGATTTGATCTATTTGAACCAATGGCCTAAAACATCCTCTTAAGTCCATTTGAGGGAGTGATTCAATCCATTTTATAAGTGATTTTCTTCACAACTATCACATAGTTATAAATCAAATCTAAATCAATTCACCAAGGCTGAGGACTTGACTTATAAAGACTTTCTCAAATTGACCTTGAAATTTACATTATTTTTGTTATTTGTGCCTAGAGGTGCTTTGTAAATGACGACTTTGATACAAACTTCATAGTTTTGAAACTTTCATGAAGCAAGTAATACAAAAAACATCAAAACTACATCAAACCTTAGATTTAATCCTAATTTTGCATGTACCACAACAAAAAGTATTTGGAATAGATCTTGAGATACTTTTTACCAAACATTAAATCAATAAATAATTCACTTAATTTAGTGAGTGATTTTCTCTAATATAATAATTTTTCTTCAAGATAGATTTGAAGAGCAATTTACTCAAAATCTACAAAGTAATTTGCTAGGAAATATACATTTTTTACTATCTCTTCCTTAGAGCGTGATTCACTCTAGTTTTGAAGCAATTTGCTTGGATATCCTACTCTTCGAATTTTTTAGCTTAAATATTGTTAGCAAATCACCTAAAATTGCTAGCAAATTGTCTAATTTTACATGTGAATCACTCTAGTTTGTAGGCAAAACACTATATAGGCCAATTTTTTTAACTTTTTAAATTTTGATCTTGAAACTTTGTTTGTGTAGGTATGCATGTATAGGCTTCCATATACATAGTTGAGAGCTCAACGATTAGGAAAGGAGCATAATTATTTGTAGTTAGTTGCATACAATCAAAGGAATTCCAAAGGGAAAAGGAAGGAACAAACTAGTATGTGGATACATCAAGATGGCACACTTTAGGAACTTCCAATGTATAATCTTGATTCCTCAAAGGAAAAATCCTAAGGCCAATCCTATTAGTGAAAATCCCACATCCCAAGAAATCAGTTTCCTAGGCTATCAAATGAATTATTTATTTATCCTAACAAATCAAACTTGGTCAAATATTGGTGCTATATTAACCTACATAAACCCTCTATATGGGATGAACTTTGATGTGAATAACTCACAAATAATCCACCTTTTGGGAGCTATTACCACACTATTAACACAAACCCACCTCTTGTATCTACTACCTAAAATTCACCTTCTACTAGCACAACTTCAACTCAAAGTCCACCTAAATCCAGTTTGTACAACACATCCAACCCTCCACCAAGTCAATGTGTAAGATCTTTAGGATAAAGCCTAGCCTTGCTCAAAATTTGTACGTGTCAATTGGTCAAGTGGGGGTGCAATTGATCCAGGTACAAATGTCACCTCCATCCAATCAAGTACAACAAAACACACAACGAGATCCACCTTGTCCAAATCAATAGATTCATAAGGAAGGCTTGTAGTATTTGCCTCTATTTCTAAATATGCAGTTTCCTCTAAGTTAATAATAGGCTATCAAAATCTTCAGCCTCCTCCTTTCCATATGCCAAATTGTCATTATCCTTTGCCTTAATATTCTTCATATGAATACCCTTATTATATTTTCTTCTATTAAAACCGATACGTCAACAATTACATATATATATATATATATATTACAAGGTAGCCTTGGATATGAAGAACATAAATGTTTATTTATTTTATTGGACTCTGTTTTTAGTAGTTTTGTTGTTAAAAGTTTTTTTTAATTTGATAATATCTTTATTGATTTTGTTATTTGAAGTTTTTTTTTTTGTTTTTGGTTTCAAGTCTTAATATAAACATGCAACATTTTTTTTTAAATTATAATTTTTTTTTTTTTTTTAATTATAAATTTTTAAAAACATAAACACTCAAACTTGAAACCATAATGTTATATTAAATTAAAAAAAAAAAAAAAAAAAAATATATATATATATATATATATATATATATATATATATATATATTTTGGTTAGAAACTGAAAAGTGTAGGGTTCAAACTACATGGGCTGCTCCTACCAAACCTATTCCACCTAGTTATTGTTGACTACCTAAAGGGCACCACCAATTAATTGAAATTTGTACCATCATAGTTGGTCTTGCGTACACTGAGAGGATTCAGATGAAACTAATACTATCTTTATAAAAAGGCTGCTCCTAATATTTAAACCTAAGTGTCTTCTTAACCAAACAAAAACAAAAACTTATTAATCTACCTAACTCAATCTACCTAACCTTTCATAAAAAATCAAAAAATTAAATTAAAAAATGTTTAATGACAAGAGCTCAAAGATTTAAATAAATAAAGAGAATGTGGGGCTACGAAATAGTAAGTAAAAAACTTGAGTCCTAGGTAATGTGTCATTTTCGTTACTTGTTGGAGAAAGAGTCCAAAGCAAAACAACTCATGGCCGTCCGTGCAAGCATCCCATCACCATTATCATAGTGGAATCAAGCTAAATTGCTTCGAAATTGACATAATTGGCAACATATCTTGTAACGCTATGCTAGCAATGTGTATGGTTATTATATGCATAAAGGAATTTCATAAGTAGTTTTAAGATTTGAATTTTGTTTGGTAGTAGAAAAAGATTGTTGGGTAATAAAAAGGAATTTATATTATTTAAAAAGATTGATAAAATACTTCTCAATAAACTGTTTCAATATAATTTTTTTCTTTAAATTCAAAAAATTATACTAACTTTATCTTTATTCAAAAAATTTACTAACCCTTCCACATGGCCTGTTTTTTACTTTCTCCTATAAAGACGGAACAAAGCTTTGTGAGCTTTTCATGATGCGACTGGTTTTGGTTTTGGTTTTGAACGAAGAAGACAATGCTATGAAAGGAAGAGATAATTTTGAAAGTTTGCATGCACTGAATTGAACTGAGATAATACAAAACATAAGAAGATGCATTTATCCTCAATTCCAGACAAAAGGAGAATTGATTAGAGGGAGGGAACCACTAGAAAAAGACAAACAAGGTTTAAAATATATAGCATTCTTTTTTATAATAAAAATAATATTTTCTGACACGGAAAGTTGCTTGTGAGCTGTTCATCGTTGAACTTTTCCTTTGAAACATTCGTTTGTCCAAATTTTTTACATATTAAAAGATCGTTATATTGTATGAAATAAATTTCATAGGAGATTAAAATGATAATTTATAAGATATTGATAGCAACGGCATACATATTTAAAAGAATTCTCATCACTCTGACATGGAAACCTAGCTTAGAAAGCATAGTTTTAATCCTCCTGTATGTCTTATATTTCCTTGAATTTTTTAAAGGTGGTGATATGTTTTGAACATTGTCATCATATTTAGATTGATTCCAACTACAAGAGAATGTCTTGAGATATTGCATACTCATTTCCTTAAGATTTATTTTATTTTATTTTATCTTTTAAAATTAACAAATGATTAAGTAAAGGTTCTATGCACTCAATTTTGTCTACACCTCACAAATGCCACTTGTAAATGATCATATGCAATAAATAATTATTAAAATTTAAAATTCAATTACATATAATAAAAATTATAAACATTTATAATGGGTTTCATTAATTTTTGGTATGAATAGATAACAAAATAATAATTTGATTACATTAAAATTGATTTCTTATAATATTTATGTTTTCATAGGTTTAGAGTGTTTCTAAGAAGCCCTAAGCTAAGGAATATAATTGAACATAATAAATAGGTTTTTATGTTGTTTCTTTTATAATATTTTAAATGAGGTCTTTAGAGAAATATATTTCATAATACGTGAAATACTAATAAAAGGAATGATAAAAAAATACAACTTCAATGTATTTAGATCAAGAACATGATAATTAGAAAAGAACATATATATATAGATCATGCCTTATGTAAACTAAGGGTATCATTAATGATTGGACACAACGCATGGGTCTTCATGCCTTTCCTCTCATTTTATCTTAAATGGGATCTTTAGAGAAATACATTTTATAACAAGCGAGACACTATTAAAAGGGATGCCAAAAAAATGCAACTTCAAACTACTTGGATGAGTTTGTTAAAAAAACTACTTAAATAAAAAACAAGACAATTAATGACAAGGCATTTCAAAAAATAGGGCAAATTGCACAACTGTAAGGGGTAAGGAACAAGGATGATCATCAATATACAAGCTCATTCATGATATGCTAACCATAAAATCCTTGTGATATTATTAGGAATATATCTTTTACCATAGGATTTTTTAATATGTTTTTGTTTGAAAACCTTTTCAATGCAAAGATTTTCCTTGTAGTGAAGATATCTTATTAATGTTTATGTGGATGTTTTTCTCATATTATTAATACAATTCACTTCCTCATATTAATGTATTTTTATCAAAGGTATTGAATAGGAAACATACAAAAAAATATATTTTTTTATGTTGTGATTGTGGTGCATTATACAACTTTAATTTTTTTTTTTGCTTTTACTAATTTTTAATGTGATGTGTACTATACGTTTTTTATTATTTTATTTTTAATGTGCTTGTTGCACTACATTGCATAAAATATCAAATTTATGTCTTTTAAAAAATGAATCATTAAACTCATTTTCATGAAATATATATTTTTTTGGGATGAAAAAGCCATTATATTAATAAAATAATGTTTAATCATACAAAAAAGGGTGGTTTGGATTAGCACACCCCGTAAACCATTACATTAACCATTATGGTTAAGAGTATACAAGAGTGTTAGAAACAGCCCACAAACTGCCAATAACAACTGCCAAAACAGTATTAAATATGCATTCGAAAAGAAAGAAGCCGAGAAATTACTGCCACTTGGAAGGGGAAGGAAGATGCACATGACTCATAACACGGGTGCATTCCCCAATGATCCATGAGGGTACGCAAGTACTGCAGCTCCACCTGTACTTTTTTAACTTGTACTTGAATCTATAACCAACAATCAAAGAATATATCATATTTATCAGCAACAGAGAAGACATGTTCGACATCTTGCTAAGAAAAAACAACTCTATTTCGGGACTTCCATAGATAAAACAAGGTACCAATTCTAAAAATATTCCAAACAACATCCAAGTTGAAGGAAAAAGCAATAGGGTCACCCAAAATAGCATGCACCCAAGTAAAATACTCCTGCATAAAGGGTCTGAAAAATTCAAGAAGCCACTCCCAAGCTGACTGAGCCCGATCACAAGACTAAAAAACATGCAATAAATCTTTCGATTTTCCACAAACCGGGAAAATGAGATTATGAACACCCAGATGCTTGAGCCTACTGCCAATAGGTAACCCTTGATGTAAGAGACTCCAAGCAAAAAACTCTGTTTAGGTTCAATATAAGCAGCCCAAGCAATCCGAAACCTCTTATTCCATTGGGAGGGAAGAGAGACTAAATTCCATCTCAAAGTGAGCTTATCAACCATTAGAACTTGTGGGGTGAGCCATTTGTAACCAAGATGAGCTTTATATTGAAAAATAGGAAGCTCCCCAGGCCAACACCAATTTGACCACCAGGGTTTTTGAAAATGCTTATGTAGTTTGCTCCAAATAGAAAACAAAATACTATCAATAACCACCTCATAAGTGTCTCTATCACCAGGATTTAAATTGTGAATTTAACAAAAAATTTGCTAGGTTATCCAACACCTGGCATGTCAGGAGAAGAAATAAAAAATGGAAGCAATACCACGCTTATAGAACCTCTACGCTCTGACCCACTACACCAGAGCTAAGGGAGAACCTTGCCAAGTGATAACAGGAGACCACCAAATATTCATGGAAGACAAAGAGGCACCTACTTTGTGAAAACTCCCTTTCCAACTAAGTCAGGGTTTTAAGGCCTCCCAAGCTTTCCAAATACTCTGAATGACAAAAGAACCTTTAAATTTACTAGGGACAGGGGTAGTAAGAATGGATTGCAATCCCACCCCTTTCCAAATTTTCTTCCTCTGAAGCAAACCAGAAGAAATGCAATGTTTGACCAACACTTTCTAAGATTCATCCCCAATTAAAGATCGGGTGATCCATTTAGCACAAAGGGCAAGACCTTGTCGATGACAATCAAACAAACCCATGCCTCCACAATCCTTGGGCAAACAACAAATTTCCCAGGCTACCCGATGAAAACCTTGCTTGACAGAGTCTTTGGCCCACAAGAAGTCTCTCAGAAGCTTATCCAGTTTTTTATAACAAGATTTGGATGGAACCCAACAAGATGAATAATAGACATGGGTAGTGGCTAAAACCTTAGAACAAATCTAAAATTTTCCTGTCAGAGAAAGTTTCTTACTAGTCCAGTAAGAAATCTTCTTTTCCACTTTATCAATAACATACTGTCACAATTGAGCAGAGGAACCATGAAATGCAAAAGGAATTCCAAGAAATTTAAACACCTCACCTAGATGAATCCAAGTCCATTAGAATTGATGTAACCAGTGTGGCAGTTGAGATTGAGATTACCGAAAACAGGATGTTTTTTTCCATTGTATAGAAGAACCAGAGGCTAAACAAAACACCTCTAAGCAACTAATAGCCGAGGAAAGGGATTGCTCATCTTCTTGAAGCGTTAAGAAGGAATCATCTACAAAATAACCATTGACCAATTGACGGTCATAATTAGGGAGAGCAATACCCTTGATTAATCCTTGATCCATCTTATGGGCCAACAAATAGCCAAAAGCCTCTGTATCAAGAATGAAAAGAGATGGAGCAAGAGGGCACCCTTGTATCACAGAGCGACCAAGAGAAATTGATTGATATTGACTATTATTCAAGGTAAGAACAGCTGAAGCATCTTGAAATAACATAAGAATGATGCTCAAAAAATACTGGCCCAAAACCTAGAGCCTGAAGCATGGCAGTTATGAAGTACCACTCCATATTATCATAGGCTTTCTCAAAGTCTATCTTAATGAATAAAGCATCTTGTTCAAAATTTCTTGCCCACTTCATACCTTCCCAAATAGCAAGAACATTATCAAGAATGTATCTTCCCTTAACAAAGCCAGTTTGTTCAAGTATGACAATCAAAGGCAGAATAGATTTAAGCTTAAGCGCAAAGGCTTTAGCAATAATATTGTAGCTCACATTAAGCAGGGTGATCGACCTCCAATTTGTGATGAGCTTAGGATATCCAGACTTAGAAATAAATTTAACATTGCCTTTGTTAATAATGGAACCCAATGAACCACATTGCAGGGCTTCAAGATAAACTTTGTGGAGATCAAAACCAAGCATATCCCAAAATTATTTGTAGAATTCAAATGGGAAGCCATCAAGCCCAGGTGCCTTATCATTGGCCATAAGTGACAAGGCAGTTTTTATATCTTCCAGAGAAAGAGGAGTGTCACAAAATAACATTTGATCAAGAGAAAGCTTATTGGGGACAACAATGGTACAATCAACAAGAGCTTGCCTTCTAGCATCATCAAGGGGTTGAGAAGCAAAAACACCTTGATAATGTGAAAAAAATACTTTGACAATGTCTAAAAGATCTGTAAATCTCTGCCCATCAACTTGAATGGCTTGAAACTAAGAATTTTGAGTAGGAGGTCTGAGGTGCTGAAAAAATTCTTTGGTCACTCTGTCCCCCACTTTGATCCAATGCATTCGAGCACGTAATTGAGCCCCCTTGGCTTCATACAAATCAACATTTTTTAGCTCATGTCGAACGAAAGAAACTTGGGATTGAGCAACAGAGTTGAATGGAGAGGCTTCAAGCCTGAGACAAGCTTTGGATAGCTCACTTTGCAAGGCAGACTTAGCCTATTTTTATCATTTTGCTACTTCAACACCTAGAGTTCGCAACACCTTAATGGTTCATTGAATGGCAGCATTCCACCATTTAGTCCTTCTAGAAATACCATCAGGTGTAGGAATCAAATTCTAAATGCGACATATATGAGCTTTCATGCTAAAGCTATGCAAAAAAGAAACATTTAGGTAAAACTGTGAAGAATGCACTCTAGGTTGAAATTTTAACATTCCCACTGAGAATAAAATAGGTGAATGATCAGACAGTATAGTACCAAGCAAAGTCAACACATACGGTGAAGAAGGCAAAATATGGGAGAACTAAAAGTTGTCACAATCAAAAATCATGGCTCTGTCCAATCTTACCAAAACCCTAAAAGAAGCAGCCTAAAAATTGGACTAGGTGTACCAAAGAGCCTGTGGGAAGTCAGAAGGCAAGAAGCAGGAATTAGGGTCATAAAGGCGAAGCTTGTTTTTCATAAAAAACCAAGCTTCTATTTCACCTAAACACCACCGCATCGGGACATGACTGACCTTATTAGAAGATTTCTCCACCATATTAAAATCTCCACAGAGCACCCAAGTGGCAAATGGAAGATTCATGGCGAGCCATCTCCACAACTCGCATCTTTCAGAAGCGACATTTGAGGCATACACATTAACCACCCCAAGCGGTTTTTCAAAGATTTCAAGCAAAATCTAGACAGCTTGATTGGATGGGTCAACACCCCAAGTCACATCATTCTTCTGTAATCGAGGCCCAAGGATAGTGACGGCTCCTCCTTTTCCTAGGGAATGCTTTGTGGCAAAAGAGGTATTTCGTGGCCACAAAAAATCACATGTACACTGCAGATTAAAATCAGAAATCTTAACTTCTTGTAGACATAAAATATCGAGGCTTCCATGCATTCGAGAAACATTTGACATCTCATTTCGGACCAAATATTTTTTTATAAATTACATCAAAACTAGTCTTTCATTCTGCAAGAGTAATTTTGCTTCCATAGTAGTTGCTTTATTCTACATAATATTTTTTTATATGCCTTTTTATTATAAATGCAAAAAACTCACATAGATTGCATTATATGTCTACTCATAAGCAACATCATTGCTAGGTAAGACTTCAACTACTATAATTTAAATATTTAATTAGTTAACTTTATCATATAGCTCATTTTTAATGTTTATAGAGCATATTTACAATAATTTTTGGCATACCATAGCAAAATCAATGATCCAGTTTTGTTAACTTATTAAAAAATGATTCATTTTGGTTGTAAAGCACCAAAATAACAACTTTTGATGGACCTTATGCAATATGGTCAATGCAAATTTTTATAAATTATGCATTTATTATGTGCTATTTACTACCCCATGAAGATGTAGATTTGGTATTCTAAGAACACTGTGTAGCATCTTGACCCACAATAGTGCATATTATGAGTAAAATGTATTAGTGGTATTTTCCCCTACTCTTTATGGATGATAGTGATGTTCTATGTATGCTATAAAATTATTTACCTCTTTGAGATATAAAAAGAACTATGGTAATTAAGAGTTCATAACCTATAATAAATTATCATTATAAGGTTCAAATTCGGTGGTTAAAAGTAATATTGAGGTTATATAAATATGGATGTACCTATAGACACCCAATTTTGAGCAATCAATTAAAGCAACCTCTACCCCATCAAAGGCAGACAAAAATATAAGTGACTGAACAAGCCCAAACTAATCAAAGATGTATCTAAGTATCCCATATTGAAAGCACTATTCCAAAAGTGATAATGCCATAACACTTTTACTGTATGAATAAATGCTAATGATCAAAGTTTAAACATTTTTATTTACCCACCCAACCAACTTGCCAAACATTATCTTTCACATTAACTCTAGGACAACATTAGCACCATGATGCTTTCAAAATCTAGTAGTTTTGTTTGATCATGAAAAAAAATGAAGAGAAAAGATAACTAACTAATATCAGTTGCCTATCATCATGACTTTTTGTCTTCTCATCCAAGCTTGAATCTCATATAAATCCATATTGTAGTGAAAATTCATTACATTGGGTAGAAGTCTATCAAGAAGGGTAACTTTGGCCATTGACTAGTGTCAACCTGGAAAAATGCAAGATGAGAGATCCCTAAAGTGCTGCTTATGCTATGGAATTGCTAAAGAGAATGTTAGTAAAAATATTTTTCAAATACTAAAGATAGAGATAAAATATTTTGAGCCACAAAACCACAACGACTGTTTGATTTCCACAATCAACGACCTAAGCTAATTTCCAACAACCTTTTTAATGATATCTAAATTGAAAACAATCATTAGTTGAATTTAAAAAGTCATTTAAATAATAACTAAAATGGCTCTACCATTTGCGGAGGATCAAACCACACAATGACTACAAATGCACCTTGCTCTTAAGAGGTCGAGCTCATAGACCTAATTATCTTCCACATCTGATTGAGGTCAAAATAGCTAGCCAAGTGGATGCAACCTCTTTGTTGAATTCATAAGACACTATTAGTGGAAAATTGAGGCAGGAAAAATTTGACAACCACAAAATATAAAAAAATATCCTAAAGTACTTGACACATGGAGACTCCATGGATCGTCGCATCAAAACATTTGATCACTTACACAACTACTAATCCAAGTAACTCTTCTACATTTTGTCAAAGGTACAATAGGCCAAGCTCATTGACATATATATGTTCATCAAGAAGATATCAACACTTAATGGTTTAGGAAAACATAGAAGTGTTATTGGAGCATTTAAAGTCAAGTATCAAACACTACAAGATGATTGATTTTATTAAATTAATGGTGTTATTTCAAAAGGGTGGACAACTGGCTAGTGATCTAAAATTTCTATGAACCATTCAATCATAATAATCAACAATATGCACTCTTTCATGAAAGTTTTAACCAATAGGAGGAAAAAGTTTTAAGAATTGTTTGATCACAATGATTCATGGTCCACATAATTTCTAAAAGGATATGAAGATGGATAGCAAAGAAAATTTTAACAGATTGTTAGATTCAGGATCAATGACCAATAGAGTTTCAAGAAATTGTTGAGGGAGGATGGAAATAAATTTTTTTGAAGGTCAGAACTTCCAAAATATTTTCAAAGAAAAAGAAAGGATAGATGTCCCAAAGAGTAAGATTTTTGAGAAGTTTTTACGAAGGTGGGTAAAAGAATTTTTATGAACTATCCAAATTAGAATAAAAAACCCATGGAGCTTTTTCAAGAAACTTTTAAGAGAAAATGGGAGAGAAAAGTTTTGAAGGATGAGTATTCTAAAAGACATCAATGAAAATGAAGAGAAGAAAATTTTTATGGATATTTCGATGGAGGAAAATAAAATGTGGATTTTTTAGATAAGGTCTGACCTTGAATGATGAGTA
Source organism: Wollemia nobilis (assembly GCA_028583015.1). Classification (NCBI taxonomy): domain Eukaryota; kingdom Viridiplantae; phylum Streptophyta; class Pinopsida; order Araucariales; family Araucariaceae; genus Wollemia; species Wollemia nobilis. The sequence continues at coordinate 10,703,701 of JAQPPZ010000676.1, read as the reverse complement.
AAAGTTCTACAGACTATCTGATCATAATGATTGATAACCTGTGCTATTTTAAGAAGTTTGATGGAGTATGGTGAAGCAAACATTTTTAAGACCATTAGATATAAGGAAATATCAACGACTCATAAATTTTTAAAAAGTTTTTGATTACAAAATATGAGGTAAAGTTTTACGGTCCATCTGATTGAAGATCAACAAACCACGCAATTTTGAGGAGGCTTCAACAAATAAATGAATATAAAAGTTCCATAAACCATCCGATAAAATATCAATGACCCACATTGCTACAAGGTGATGGAGGATAATTCAAAAGAAAAAGGCTCTAAGGATAGCCAAGCTTGAGACATGTGACAAAAACTCTATCAATCTACAAAAGAGGTTAGCTAGCAAGGATCAATACTCCAATCAAAAGGTAGTCTGATGTGAAAAAATCTAGGGCTAAGAAATAAAAAGGCAATCAATAAAAAAATAAAATAAGAGACTTTTAGGCACTTTATTAGAGACACATAATCTATTGAGCTCATGAAATCAATAGTTGTTGAAGGCCACAAATTAACCTACCTAAGCCTCTTGGGCTCGGTAATTCAAGGAAAATGGTTGGCCTATTAAAGGCAGTAATGTGGTAGACACAACAAAAGAATCCTCAAGCCTAACAACATTGATTATAGAAGTTGCCTATGTTTAGTCTTCAAGGATCCTTGGGATGGTAGTTGAAAATAGTAGCAATAGTTGTGCATATAGAGGCTTAGAATCATTTAGCATTGATTATTATAGATCAAAATACCTCAAAGGACTAGATGATGTAATACGAGTATGGATGGAAATGGTAAAAGATTGTTTAATTCTTGCACAAATTTTGGAGCATAAGGTCTCCCCAATTTTTTCTATAAATAGTAGATAAATATACATTGTAAAGCATTGGATAGTTGCCTATTCATGCCTATTATATGACCTAGTATGTATATTTCATTTAATTCCTTCTGTATAACAGTCTAGACTTGAGCCTCAAGTCATTTGTTTGTAAGCTTTCTAGCCTTTTCTTCTAGCATGACTATAATGTAATTTCTATTATATATATATAAGAAGTTGTGACTAGTTGTCGTTCTATCCTATTTTTTATGTGTGTATGTGCTTGTTATTAATGTTCATGCTTTGAAGAGATTGTGTTCTCTTTATATTATTGATAAATAATGAACGTTTTTATTTAACCCCATTTTTATATAGAAGAATCTCACAATCTTGGTGTATCACCCCTGATTAGCTTAATATTTTTACTTTTTATTGTTTTATTTCTTATGGTTTTTCTCCCCTTTTACTTTATGTATGAAAGCTAGTTATATAGGTAATATTTGAAGATCACATTCAATAAGGAGCCAACCTTGTAAAAAAATCCTAGATTTTATCCTTTGAGCAGGGTCCCATGTGAGACGCAAGTGTCAAGTGCATCTGGCCACCACAATGAATGACTAAAAAATTATGAGATATTAGTTTAATGGAAAATTTGGTGGGACCAATATAATTTGATTCACCCCATAATTTTTATTGAGCTTGATTCTCAAAGGAATATAAAGAGCTAGAGCTTAAGAGTAACACCCATCATGCACGACATCAATTTATTGGCATGCTTGGTGGTACCAATCCACACACATTATATTGAGATCTTGGTGAATATATCCACCTATCTACTTATTGAAGCATCTAAAATTTTCATGTAGCAACTCCACTAAAGAAGGATACCCAGAAGAATCCCCTCAAAGAGATATCTAATTGAGATTTTGGTGATTTATTATTAGTTTATTAGCTTGATGAAACATTTTCAATATTAACCTAGTGACTCCATTGAAAACAAATCACTCAAAAAGTTATTAGACCAAGACTTGCTACTAGATATTTCATAGCTATGAATCCCCAAGCATTGGTGCCACCTCTTAATACAATTCCAAGAAGGAGAGGTCGATGCCAAAATATGGTATATGAACAAGCAGTCAAACATCAAGTGGTCAAATATTTTCTTGATTTTGTAGCATAAAACACATTGGGATGGACCAATGATTCTCATATGTCTTATATTATCAAAAGTAAGAATTCCGTCATGCATGAAATGTCAAGCGAAGAAGTTTATTTTTGGCCAACCCTTTGACTGCCAAATCTTTCTCCAATCCTCAACTTGATATAAATGAGGAGGAGGTTTTGGAAGGATATTATCATATTCATCCTTCACTAAGTAGACTCCAAGGCTCCCATAGCCCCAATCTAATTCATCCTCCTCACATCTACCTATGATAAATATTTATATGAAGATTTTAGTCATGATGAGTATTAATTTTGAAGGGATTATAATTGGTTGCTCATCCAAATTCTTAATTTGCTTAAACCTATAATCCCCCAACTAACTAGTGTTGAAATAAATTTTAATCTAGATCTAACCCTTAATTTTCATGGTTGTTTTTACTAGTTGTGATTTTGGAAATTCAATAATGATAGTTGGGTATTGATCCCATGAATCTATCCATAATTATGCCTTCTCCCCTCTCGTCAATTTCCAAAATAATCCATCTTTCACCACTTGAGATTCTAACTTTAGAGCCTACCACACTAAGGACCCATTACCATCCAAAGGAAAATGACTCACCTCATTTGGGTTCACCTATCCCAAATATTTACTAATTAAAACTCTATCGAATAAAGAAGCTGGTTGGGAGATCCATCACCAATAAAGTTTTCTAGCCAAATTTTTATTTTTTTTAATTTTGATCTTCATCCCAAACCTCTCTTTACCTTGGGTTGGATTACTTTCTCACAACCTACTAAGGCTTATTTCCTCTCTCCTTTTACTCCTCCCCACAAAATTTTTCTTGCCATCTTATCCAACTCTTTTAATATGGTATGTGGGGCAACAAGGATAGAAAATTTATAAATTAGCATGGCATGAATGACTGACTGCAAAAAAGTTAATCTACCCCCAAAGGCTGACCATTTTTTAGACCAATGATTATTCTTTTTTGATATAATCCAAAAGATTCCTCCAAATAGTTATCTTCAATTTTTTAAAATGCAAAGGGACCCCCAAATATACCATTGGGAGAGAAGCTCTCGTGAATTTCAAGATCTCTAAATTTTTTTCCTAATGTCTTCATTCAAGATTGAAGAAGACCACTTTGGATTTCTTATCATTGATGACTTGGTTTGTGGCCCTAAGGTAAACATTTAGTGTATCTCTGATCATTATTGCTTACCTAAAGTTAGCAATTCCTACCAATCTTGTGTCATCCAAAAATTGTAGGTAAGTCAAAACCTCCTCACCCAAGTTTACCAAAGGTTGAGATAAACCAAAGGTTACCATCATCCTTGAAAAGAAGCTCCACTCCACCCTATCATAAGCCTTTGACATATCCAATTTTATTAACATTCCTCTATTTCCATATTTTTGCATTGAGTGGATTACCTCCTAAGCTAGAACCACACCATCCAATATTTGCCTATCCTTTATAAAACCCCCTTGCTCCAAAGGAGATAATACTATGTAGGAGAGGTTTTAGTCGCTCAACCATTACCTTCATGATTATTTTATATATGACATTGCATAAGGTAATAGGTCTATAATTTAAAATAAGCACCCTCCTCTACTTTCAAAATTAAGGCAATGAATGTATTATTTAATGATTTAAACATTCTTTTACTACCTCTGGACTCCTCTATACCAATCATTACATCCTCCTCCAATTTATGCCAAAAGTTTTGAAAAACTCAATTGGGAAGCCATTTGGACCTGGTGTTTTTTCTATACTTATTCCAAACACTACCTTCTTTAGTTCCTCTATCAATTGGTTTGAACAGGTCCTGATTTCTTCTTTAGAGATAATAGAGGGTATGACAACAAGAACTTCTTTCTAAGCCCCTTTGTATTGCATCATACTTTTCTTAAAAAATTTAACAAAATAATCCTTTGAATGGAAATGCATACATGGGATTGTATCAAAGGAGTGCCTATTATCATCCTGAAGAGCATCCATCTTGTCCATCTATCTCCTAGCACAAAGCAACCTGATGGAAAAATTTGATGTTTTTATCACATTCCAATAACCAAGTGGTTCTTACTGTTTGTTTCTAGTAGATATCTTCTTAGTTGTCAATGCCCTCAACTGCTTTACACAATGCATCATACTCTTCTTTGAGATACTCTATAATTGTTCCTTCCCTAAAGTGTTTTTGTACCTCATCCCATCTAGCCACCAATGGAGCTCTTTGAACTTGTGAGTTTATCTTGTTAGGTCACCTCCATTATTTAAGTTGATCCTTGACATAATGAAGCTACTTGTGGAATGTAAACATTGTTGACCCATATGTCGGGCATCCCTTTTCCCACCACTGTGGGATTTTATTTTGAAGTTCCTCTTTTTGTAACCTAAAGTTTTTAAATATGAATGGTTTGCGATGCTACCCTGTCTTGATCCCCTCTTCCAACAGAATGGGAAAGTGATCCAAAACCGGACCCTCCAAAATCTAAAATTTTATATTCCATTTCACAAATGCCTCCTTTAAAACCAAAAAATGGTCTAACTTCACCTTCTTGCTATGTGGATCCCTCCTCTTATTAGTCCAAGTATAGTTGGTTCTAGGATATTTAATATCCACCAAGTGTAATGCATAGACCTAGGCAATCATAAGTTGATCCCTTAGGTCCAAAATTAGGGTTCCCTCTTCCTGATATTTGGATGATAATTTAGCATTAAAATCCCCAACAACAATCCAATATAAATCCTCCCTTGATACTCTCATATTACGCACTACTTTCCATTGAAAAATCTAGCCATCTAGGTTTTGATCCCCATAGAAATTTACGATTAAAACCTCCTCATCTATCACATTGTTCCTAAATTGCGATGTGGGGACACCCCTCCAAGGTATATGTTCTATTGGTGTCCATTAAAGAGAGTTCCAAAAGGTAACTATCTCCCTTGAGTCCCCTTGGGTAGGCACTTCCATATGAATATCATCCCTCCAAATTCTATTTACTATTTTACACTTAAGATCTAACAATATTTTTATCTCCTAGATAAGAAAAAAAATAAGTTTTACTATTTTTCTAAATATCTTTGAACAACAAATTCATGGGTTCTACTATTTAAACCCCTAATATTCCATGATTATATAATAATTGGTTACCTTGAGACCAATAAGAGTCTATTGGTCTCACCAATCCTCTAGTGATCAATTTGTCTCCTTGAGTTGCTATCAATTCCTTATTTGATTTTCTACCCACTCCTTGAGAGCTGATATTCTTTGATCTCTTATCCACTTGGCTTATCCCTAGATTTGGATTGTATTTGTTATTTTCTTCCACACCCATGATGACATACTTTATTATCAATTGCTCTTGGTTATGCACTATCAATACCTCTACAATCTTTGGTTGTGGTAACTCACTGCACTCTATTACTTGATCTAGGATAGGAGGAGCCAAAAGAAGGGCTTGAATATGGCTATTATTGTTTTCATTATTCCCATCCACTCCTTATATGAATTATTCTTCTTCTTGCTCTACTAGTGTCTTGAATATCTCATACCTATTTGAGAGCTTGAGCTAGGTTTGTTCTTTAATATATATTTTATTTTACCTTCTTCTTCTTTTGGGTTGTTCAAAACCATCTCCCTATGCTTATCTACCTTGAGAAATGTTGGCTACTTCTTTGTTAACTATTGACTTACCCTCCTTAGGAATATTTGACATTCCTAGAGGAGCCTCCATTTTTGTGTTCATATTGTTTGGGCAGGATTGGACAAAATGCCCATATTTGTGGTAAACTCTACACCTGAAGGGCAATGCCTCATTATCCAATTACTGAATCCAAGGTAGTCCTACAAGTTCAAGTTTCACATCTACCAACAAAGGTTGGTTAAGATCCATTTCCACATATAATATACCATAAAAAACTATGTTTCCTTCCATTGTGTCTTTAGAAACACCCAAATATCTTCCAAAGAAATTACTAATGATTTCCAATACCTGCTCACTCTAGAACTCCATTGGGAGTGCATACGATCCAAACCAAGACAATAGTGGGTTCAATTTGGGGATCGAATCCCACTCTCTAGGACTAAAAAAATAATCATGTTAGACCATGATTCCTATTTTATAATTTGAAAGACCTATTTCTATTGGCAAGTGAGGAAAAACAAACAATAAAATATCCATTACTAATAAACCACAAGGAATACTCACTAAGAGGCTCCCAGTTTTGTCAAACCCATGAATGCAAAAAATTTAGGGTAGGGCAAATCCTTATGAATTTATAGATCAGGTTATGATTGACTCTATATAAGACTATTTCTTCTACTATCCTTTGCTCAATGACAATCTTTGGCCTTGGTTCCAATTGTGGTAAGCATCCATTGACTCTTTGAGATGTTGATCTTTTTCCACTAGCCGCAAAGAGCATTTTTAGTGTAGTTTTTTTGTGTTTCTTCAGTCTCTATTGGAGATTTTTCCTTCAAAAAATCTACAAACAAACTCTGTCTATCGAAAAGAGGATTTGGAGGTGTCTCCATTGGACCCTCCTGGGGCAACAATATTGTCTTTTATTATGAAGCAACTAGAAAGTACTTCGTCTACCCAATTCATTCAAAATTTATATTAATTATTAAAATTTAAAATTTGATATTATGTACATATAATTTTATAATAAAATTTATAAACATTTAAAGTATTAATGATAAGGTAAATGGTTTTATTAAATTTTTATTGTTAAAAAAACATTTATGGTAAATTTGAGTGTAAGAATGTGGCCAATTGTGATGTGATGATTTTAATGTCATATTCATCTTCAACTCTTGGGTTATTGCCATTGAGTCATTGTCTAGTTTTATTTTCTATTGCTATCCCAAAGGATTTGATAAGTAATATGTAACTTATATTTATAGAGAATTTAATGAGAAAGTGGATGGTCTATCAAAAGTTGCCTTGGATATTCAAGTTGGTACTTGGATAAAAGAAATAGTGTGTGGACTTTGATTCCACCACAATCTTCCCCCTTTTGATAATTGTTTCAATTTGATAGAAGATATGGTTTAGGACACTTTTGTATTCTTTTTGAACCTTTATTGATAATTAAGATCAAATCTATAAGATAACTAATGGCCCTAGAGTTGAAGTATCAAAATGATACTTTTGTAAGATGATTGAAGGATAGCACTAGGTTGTTCATAGTTTTTTTATGTATTGAGTATAATAGAATTATTAAGAAATTTGAGATTTTAAAACAAATCTTAATGGGATTGTTTAGTAAGGCATATACGAGGCATCTCATTGTAATTTTTTTCAAACTTTGAAATGAAAACTACTTTTTTTTTAGGAAAAAAAAGTAATATGTAAGTCATTGTTGTTAATTATTTATAGGCATAAATAAATCTATTATTCATAAAATTCTTGGTTGATATTGATGTTGAATTAATGAAAATATATAAGATGGAAATGATTTATCCAATTTTACTTGACTCTACCTTATGTAATTTTTCTTCCTTTTACAAGTTTTCAAATTTTCTCTTCAATGCTCTTAGCATAAACAATGTGTTTTAAGACATGGATTACACTTGGTCAAATCAATGTGTGTAATTTCTTGGGTAGCTATATAAATGATCTTTTTATATTTGTCTGTTGTTTATATCAAGTTGAATTATTTAAAGTTGATTTTATAAAGAAAGTCATTCCAATTTAAGTTATATATATATAAAATATTAGATTAAGCAAATATGGAATATGAATTCCTTTAAAACTCATTTGGATAATCTATTTGTAAGATTACTATAAAAATCTTCATTTGGAAAGGCATTATTTTGTTGTTGAATATATCATTAAGTTTTTTTTTTTTTGAAAAAGAGTATAATTTGAATTGTTTTTAAAGTCATAGGCATGTCAATATATCTCTTGAATAGTATGAGATATTTTGGTGTAATATATATATATATATATATATATATATATATATATATATATATATATATATATATATATATATATATATATATATATATTATTAATTATAGGGGTGGGAGGCAAAGAGGTCATACATGTCACGTCGTAAACATTTTTTATTTTTTATTAAAAAAACCGATATTAACAAAAATATTTAAAATATAGACGCCTCGGAATTGATATCTCTAGGCGTTTTTAGATATATATCCTTCATATCTAAGCTAGATTAACCATTTTTCTCTTTAAGACTTAAACCTTAATTAAGCTAATGGTAAATCAATGATGTAATAAAAAAAATAAGGTTCTATAGATATGGGTGTACAAGAGGCTGCATACTTAGAAAAATTGGATACATAGGTATAGATAAAATAAAGAAAAATGAAATAATTTTTTAATATCCACAATGTCATATTAGACCATTAAGAATGATCCTTAGGATGTTGTTTACCCAATATATGCCAATCCAACTAAACTTGATGTGCAACTTTTCCAAACATCTTTTATTTAGAATTTTTTTTTTGAAGTTGGACCCATTAAAATTGTACACCATACACACATATATAAAAGATATTTAAATTATTATTAAATGCAATTTTATTAAAAATTTAAAAAATACATTACAATAGAAAGAATAGAAATTTATAATTAAATATAATTTAACTAAATTTTTAATCAAATAACATTAATTTAGTTAAATGACATTAATTTAGTTAGTTAGATTCCTCAACATTTAAGGAGATCAAATCTTTCTAAGCTATACATAGAAAATATCCAATTGTTGTAATACCATTAAGTGTTGATGATGTATTACGAGTGGGACTGGTATCAATCCTTTTTTTTGGGGGGGGGATAGTGTGAGAAATTCCTATGATTGGGTAGGGTTGGTAGATTGACGAGTTTCTATTCAGTGTTTGGCGGTTCTTATCCCGAGTTCCTTCGAGTCCCCTCACATGGAGTAAAAATTTCCCGAGGTGGGGTGGGGGTTAGGCGATTCCTAGCCCGAGCCCCTTCGGGCCCCCGTCACTTGAAGTAAAAATTTACCGAGGTGGGGTGGATGTTAGGTGGTTCCTATCCCGAGTCCTTTAGGGGCCCTTCTAACTTGGAGTAAAATTTTACCGAGGTGGGGTGAGGGATATAGGAGATAATATGACAAAGACCGTTGCCAATGCTTAGGGTTGAGCACCATTTCAATCCCAAATAACCAATTGAAAAAAAATGACTACATTTTTATAGTGGCAATGCCCAAGCCCAATAAGGTATTTGACAAAGGTGTTGTCGATTCCCTTGTTCATCCAAAAAAATATATAAATTTTTATTAATATTAAAAATTTATTTACAAATAAAATATAGTTGTATAATATAATATTTTTTTATTTTGTTAGTGTGAAATTTTTTTACAACCAACAGACAGGGCTTAGCAGTCTCCTTTCAACCATGACCCCTTGTAAAGCTGAGAGCTATGCTTATTAATAGGAAATTTAACACACAACCACCACACGTCCACCCCCTCACACACATTCAAAGTCAATGATCTTTTATAATAATACAATCATATAGGACAATTCTTAAGATATTTATCAATATATGTTTATCTAACCAAAAACTTCGTTCACTAATGCATAACTTTACCTCTAAAACCTCCTAGAAAGTCTCTGACTTGGGCCCAACCCATTCAAGTTGTACACCATAACCATATTTAAATTATTTATAAATACCACAATGGTATATCTTTGGGTTTTCATCTAGCAGACCCAAGTTCAAACCTCGATATAAGGGGATTGGGACCCCTTTAAAAAACCCATGCTTTATCCTAAATTTTTTGTCATGTGAGCGATAGCGTAATGGTATATCTTTAGGTTTTCATCTAGGAGACCCAAGTGCAAACCTCGACACAAGAGGACCGAGACCTCTTTCAAAAATATATGCTTTACCCTATAATTTGTCCTATGGAGATATCATAGTGGTATGTTGTAGGAGTCTATCTGTCGGAGGGCATAACTTTTGATTTGACCATTGGATCGATTGAAATTTTATGGGGAGTTAAATAAAGAGGCGGACATGCTAGAAAAATCTAGTTATTTTTCAAGTTCTAATTCCTTCATCTAGTTCCCTGAAAATGGGATTTAGTGTTTTTTTTGAAAATTTGAAAGAAAACATATTTAGAATATCTTCTTATTTAAGTATGGGTAAGTGTTGAGATTTTTTAGAAGGTTTAATATAGATGATACGAAGGTGTGTATCAATTTAGAGGGCTATCCGAGTTTTATTGGGTAATTTAGCTTTTGGCACTAAAGATGAAATAGTCTGAGAGAAAAAAAAACAATATTGTAATTTTTTTATCTTTAGGGCTTTAAGATTTAGGGTTTTGTTTTAGGTTTTTTTTTGGAATATATATTTCCTTGGTATCACATTGTAAAGGGAGAAATTCATGAATAAGAAAAAAGAAGAAGCATGTTTCAATTTATTTCTATTGCAACTCTTATGTGATTGGGGGATTTACACTTTATTTTTATTTGTCACAGTTTTTATGTGATTGAAAGTTCTTGTTTTGACCTCTTGCAGCTAGATTTACACCATGGTATGTCTCTGGGTTTTCATCTAGGAAACCCAATTTTAAACCTCGATATGAGAGGATTGTGACCTCTTTCAAAAAATTATGCTCTACCTTAAGATTTTTATCCATATATTTAGGTTTTCATTCAAGAGACCCTTCAAACCTTGATAAAAGGATGAAGACCCCTTTCAAAAACACATGCTTTACCCTAAAATTTTATCCCATGAAGGATGTCGTAGTGGTAAGTTTTTAAATTTTCATTGAAGAAACCCAAGTTCAAATCTTGGTAAAGGGGATCGAGACCTTTTTAAAAACCTACAATTTACCCTAACATTTTAAACTCAATTAACCCATCTGCACTGACAATTACTAAAAAATGTGATTGTAACCAATTCATCTATGTAACAAAAAAAAAAAAAAAAAACTAACCATTATAACTACGAGTGTAAAAAATAAATCATTATTTATAAAATTCATTATGTCGTGAAAATTTATTTCAAAAACAATATTAACAATTTACCATGTGAGTGTGGTCTACGGACAAGGATGCCACTCGCATTATCGGTGATGTGACCCAGGTTCTATTGGTGATGTGACCCAAGTTCAATCCCTATTAGTGTGGTCTGACAAGGATGCCACTTGCATTATTGGTGATGTGACCCAAGTTCAATGTGACCCAGGTTCAATCCCTGTGAGTGTGACCTACCGACAAGGATACCACTTGCATTATCAGTTATGTGACCCAAGTTCAATCCCTACGACTAATATGTATAAAAAATATATTCATTTTCTCAAGATTTCAGGTTCTATTTAATACTTAACATTAAATTATTTCAAGTAAAAAAAAACTCAAATACTTAATCTATTTACACTCTCCACTTAACCAATACCTTCGGTTTAATATGTTTAATCATGTTAAAATAGACATCTACAAATCCCTTGTTAAAAAGCAGCAACAAAACATCAAATCAACGAACTATTCTTAGAATATTGTTTTATTTTTTTTTCCAAAAATGAAATGATGTTAATAGGTCTTTAGTTCAATGGTTGGAAAAAATAATTAATGTAATCCACACCAAAATTCAAATCTCGACAGTATCAAATAAATCAATATATTAAAAAAAAATGAAATGATACCTTGATTTAGAACCACGAGATAATGAGAGGCCAACTAGAGAGTTGGCAGCTAAAGCGATCGATATGTGTGAAAATATATCGCATTCGTTTTTGCAATAAATGGATATTTTATAACACATAAAGTTGCTAATAAGTTGTTCATTAGCAACATTGCTTTTCATCGTTTAAATTTGCTTTTGGAACTTTCGTTTGTACAATTTTTTATATATTAAAATATGTGTATATTATATGAAACAAATTTTATAGAGAAAAGCAAGAGATTAAAATGATGTTTCAAAAAGATAGGTCAGTTGGTAATGGTCATGTGTTTATTTGTGGTTTGATTTGGTTTGATTTTTTGGATGGCAGGGTTTTGACTTCGTGTTTATCCAACAGACTAAGGTCTATATAATGACTACTTCTAAGTTCAATCTAGAGTCATGCCCTACATCATACAAGAGATGTTACCGATCCCTTATACAAAAAAAAGACAAGACTAAAATGACATTTTATAAGATAATGGTTAAACACAATAAGCAGGTTTTCATGTCATGTCTTTCATATTATCTTAAATGAGATTAAAAAAACACATTTTTTAACACATCTAATACTAATAAAAGGAATGACCAAAAAAATACAACTTCAAAGTATGTAGACCAAGAATATGATAATCAAAAAATGATATAATATATAGATCTTGATGCCTTCCTTAAACTAAAGGTATGATTAATGATTGGACACAATACATAATACATGGGTCTTCATGTCTTTCCTCTTATATTATCCTAAATGGGGTCTTTAGAGAAAGACATGTTGTAACAAGTGGGACACTTAGTCCTCGAGGGCTAGGTGGATTGGTAAGTGCTTGTCTGGTTAGACACTTACCAAGAAGACATCCAGGTTCAAACCTCGGGGTAGCTTATTTGCAAAGGTAGTAGTCTGATTTGAATCCTTTGAGTGCACGCTAGACCGACGATGATAGTACGAATCTCGAGCGACCATTGGTCCCCTTCACGCCAGGTTAACAATAACGAAGTGGAATAGGTTTGGTGGAAACAACCCCTATGGTTTGAACCTTGCACTTGTCAGTTACTAAAAATAGTGTGGTTGTGACCAACTCTCCTATGTAACCGAAAAAAACAAGTGGGACACTTATAAAAGGGATGACCAAAAAATGTATCTTCGAACTACTTAGACCAAGAATATGATACTAAATAACAAGACATTTCATGAAAATAAGTGCAATATTAATATTAAAAGGTTGTTATTGTACTTACACCATAGCAAAATCATGTTGAGTACAATATTAATATTAAGGTTGTTATTGTACTTAGACCATAGTAGTAATATTAACAATCTTTTAATATTAATGTGGTCTAAGTGAATTTGTTAAAAGAAATTGAGTTATTAGAACAACATTCATTTTCATGAAATATTAATATGGTCAATGCAACCTTTTATAAATTGTGCATTCATTATGTGTCATTTACCACTTAATGAAGATGTAGATTTGGTATTTCTAAGAATAATTTGTGTAGCATCTTGACCCACATAAGTATTGCTTATGTGCCATTTACCACTTCATGAAGATGTAGATTTTGTATTTTTAAGAATAATTTGTGTAACATCTTGACCCACATTAGTATTGCATATTATGAGTAAAATGTATTAGTGGTATTCTACCCTATTCTATATGGATGATAATAATGTTCTATGTATGATATAAAATGGTTTACCTCCTCGAGGTAGAAAAAGAACTATGGTAATTAAAAGTTTATAACCCATAATAAATTATCATAATATGGTTAAATGTAATATTGAGGTTGTATAAATATGGATGTACCTATAAACATCCAATTTTGAGCAGTCAATCAAAGCCACCTCTATCCCATCGAAGGCATAAAATAATATAAGTGATTGACCAGTCCGAAACTAATCAAAGATGTATCTAAACGTCACATAGTGAAAACACTATCCCAAAAGTAATTATGCCATAACACTTTTACTATATGCAACAATATTAATGATCAAAGTTTAAACATGATTATTTTCCACCCAACCAACTTGCCAAATATTATATTTCACATTAGCGCTAGGCCAACATTAGCACCATGTGCTTTCAACATCCAATAGTTTTGCTTGATCACGAAAAAAAAGAAGAGAAAAGACAACTAATACCAATTGCTTGTCATCATGAATTTTTGTCTTCTCTGCAAAGCATGAATCCCATATAAATCTATATTGTAGTGAAAATTCACTACATAGGAAAGAAGTCCGTCGAGAAGGGTAACTTCGGCCATTGACTAATGTCAAATTGGAAAAAGAGCAAGATGAGAGATCCTTGGAGCACTGCTTACACTATGTAATTGCTAAAGGAAATATCACAAAAAAATCTCCACTAGAGGTTAAAAGCAAAGATAAAATATTATGAGCCACAAAACCATGACAACCATTTGATGCCCATAGTAAAAAACCCATGCTAAATCCCAATAGCATTTCAGTGATATCTAAATTAAAAGTCATCGTTGGTTGGAGTCCAAAATCTATTTTGATGATAAATAAAATGGCTCCACCATTGATAAAGGATCAATTCACATAATGACTACAGATGGCATTGCTTCCAAAAGGTTGAGTTTGTAGACCTAATCGTCTTCCACATCTGATTGAGCTCACAATGGCTTCCCAAGTGGTTGCCACCTCCTTGCTGAATTCACAAGACACCATCAGAAGGAAATTGGGGTAGGAAGAATCTAGTAGCCACAAAATATATAAAGGGACCCTAAAGTGCTTGACACATGGAGACTCCACATAACATTTTATCACTTGCACAACTGCTACTCTAAGTAGTTTTTCTACATTTGGTCAAAGAAACATCAAGCTAAGCTCCTCTAAATCTATATTTTGATAAAGAACTCAACATTTAATGATTTGCAAAAACTAAAAAGCATTATTGGAGCACTTCAAGTTGAGTCACAAACTCTATGGGATAACTAATTTTATTGAATAGATGACTGGTGCTCTTTCAAAATATGGAAAATTGGATAGCAATCCAAAAGTTTTACAAACCGTTTGATCACAATGATTGACGACCACCCATTCTCTTTCATAAAATTTCTAAGCAAAAGTAGAAGGAAAACATTCCTTCAATCATTTGAGCACAATGATCAGTGGACCATGCAATTTTTCAAAGGATTCAAATATATAGTGAAGAAAATTTTTGCAGACCATTAGATTCAAGGTCAACGACCTTTGGAGTTTCAAGGGTGGATGAAAATAAATTTTTTTGAAGGTTGGATCCTTCAAAATATTTTCAAAGAAAAAGGAAGTAGAGAAATTCCAATGAAGGTGTGCAAAAGATTTTTCATGAATTATTTGACTTGAAATCAATGGCCCATGAAGTTTTTAAAGAAATTTTCAAGGGAAGATGGCTGAGAGAAATTTTGGAGGACAATTCTTATGAAAGACCGATGAAAAAGAAGATTTTTTTTGTGGACCTTCCAACGGAAGAAAAATAAAATGTGAAAGTTTTAGATAAGGCCTGATCTTGAATAATGAGTTAAAATTTTTGTGGACTATCCAATCATAATGACCCTCAATCCATGCTAATGTAAGAAGTTTCAATGGTGTATGGTGAAGCAAATATTCATAGATTGTTAGATAAAAGGAAAGATCAATGACCCATAGAGTTTTGAAAAATATCCAAATATAAAAGATGAAGTAAAGTTCCATGGTATCCTTTTGAAAATCAATGACCCACATTGTTTCATAAACTATCCTATCAAATATCAACAACCCATGTTGCTATAAAAATATGGAGGATAATTAAAAAAAAAGAGCTTTGAGGATAGCCAAGATTGAGACACATGGCAAACATTTTATCAATATACAAAAGGGGTTAGTTGGAAAGGATCAATAGTCCAATAAAAAGGTAGTCCGATGCAAAAAAATCTAGAGCTAAGAAATGAAAAGGGTAGTTAATCAAAATTCATAACAAAAAAACCTCCACGCACTTTACTGCAAATGCATCATTTCCCCAAAAAAATAGTTGAGCTCATCAATATAGTAGTTGTTGAAGGCCACAAATCCACCTACCTACAACACTTGGGCTTGAAAATCCAAGGAGAATGATTGGTCTATTGAAGGCAGTAATGTGGTAATCGCAACGAAAGCATCCTTGAGCCCGAAACCAATGATTATAGAAGGTGCTTGCATTTTGTCTTTGGGGATCCCTAGGATGGTAGTTGAATATAGTAGCATTAGTTATGCATCCAAAGGGTTAAAATAATTTAGCATCAATGATTTGAGATATAGAGATATCAAAGGGTTAAATGACATAATGTGAGTATGGCTAGCATGTAGTAGTAAAAGCATTATTTAATTCTTGCACAAATTTTGGAGGGGAAAGTCTCCCTAGTTTTATCTGTAAATACTAGCCCAATATGCATTGTAAGGCATTGGATAGTTTCCTAATTGTGCCTATTTTCTAGCCTTATATGTAATTTTCCTTTCATTTTATTTTATATAACAATATAGACTTGAGTCTTGAATCATTTTGTTGGTAAGCTTTTGAGCCCTTTCTTCTAGCATTACTATATAGTAACTTTTGTCATACATGTATATACATTATATATATGAGAATTTGTGACTACATATCTTTCTATCCCATTTCTTATGTGTGTGTTTTTTCTTAATGTTCATGCTTTGAAGAAACTATGTTCACTTTGTGCCATCAAAAAACAATACACATGTTTATTTAATCTTATTGTTATGCATAAGAATCTCATGATCTTGGTGCATTGCCCTTGGTTATCTTAGGAATTTTACCTTTTTGTTGTTCTATTTGCTTTTTGAAGCATCTAAAATTTTTACTTTTGACTCCATTAAAGAATAATACCCAAAAGAAGCCACTTAGATAAATATTTGATGAAAAATCTTGATCTATCAACTTGATGAAGCATATTCAACATTCACCTGGTAACTTTGTTGAAATAAAGGCACCCCAAAAATTATGAGCATAAGACCTACCACTAGATCTTTTGTATCTATGAATCCCCAAGCATTTATGCCACCTCTCAACACAATTCTAAGAAGGAGAGACTGATGTCAAAATATGGTTGTGCTACCTAGAATATTTCTTGCATAGAATTATAAAGTACCATTGCAACCACCAGTTCCACTTGTGATATGGGATGATATCATAACATCTACATTAAAGTCTTTGCACTACTTCATTGGATAAGACATCACCACACCAATAAAACACCTTCAACACATGGTTAGCCTCTATGCAATACACAATGTGTTAGAGAAAAATGTGGTGCTAGGATTACAGGTGACATCCTTCAAACACAAAGCACATGAGTGGTATGTCTCACTTGCCCCACATTCAATTTATAACTAGGTCCATCTTACCACCTTGTTTATTGATAGATTCAAAGAAAAGACATATGGAGTGTCTCTCTTGGAATAGTTGTTGACTATAAAGAGAGTACCAATGGAGGCTATGGATGATTTTAATGTATGGTTTCACAAAACATGACATATGATTCCTAATGAAATATTCTCCTTCCTAGGTATACTAGTTGAAGGCATTAAATTCAAAAATATCCATGATGATTAAGTCTAAGGGAGGAAATTCTTTGGCAATAGATTATGGGATAGCTATCGAGGCTAAAATAATTTAATCCAAATAGGAAGGCTAGCTCCTAGGCCCCATATGCCATTGTTTTCAAAAATTCAAACACCATATCACCCAACTCCAATAGTTCAACCAATAAATTTTTAAAAAAGTCCCACTATAAATCCAATTTCAATCCTTGTCCCCATTTCTGTCCCAATCCACCCTACTATAAATACCTCTGAATTGGAGGCGATGAAAAAATTGTTGAAAATACTCTCTAATGAAGTTTTGACCTTCATAAAACAACAAAATACCTAGAGGTTTCAATATTAAAATAATTCAAGACCTCCCTTTTAGTAGAATAATCAAGGCAATACACATACCTTTAATAAAAATCTAAGGCCCTAATTCTAGAACAAGAAAGATACAAACAAAACCTAGATCTATAGTCAACAGATGGTACCCATACCAACTTCACTATAATAGATTCCTCCTAATCCTAATAGATATAGATCTCTCATGAAAACAATTATGTGGAGGATTCTACCACATGGTACTTCTAGTGCCTGAATTATTATACTTCTAATGCCTACTCAGGAGAAAACTCCTAGCATCTCGTAGTAATGCCAAATGAGACAATGCTAGTTCAAACACCTATATCACATTCAAGAGTGAAAAAACAAGCACATAGTCAACCTTCCTCTACATAATCCATCCTTGTATCAAGTATTGATCGTCTCAATCGGTTTAGATCACAAGGGATGAGGAGGAGGTATATGTTGAAGCATATGAAGTTGAAATTTTGGTGCCTTGTAAACAACAAGTGCAATCAAATTATGTAACATGGGCTAAAAGGAGTGCAATGGAAGAGTAAGAAAAGGGGAAGAAAGTGGCCGAAAAAATCCTAATTGGTCCAAGAAAGAAAATTTCTACCACAACATTACCAAATTAGAACACACCAAAACCATTGGTTATCACCAAATGAAACCCCTCTAAATACCTAAAGTAGAGCACATCCATGGTAGGGTTTGCTAAAATTTCTCAATCAACTATGGAAAGACTCAAATAGCAACAACTATTTAGCGCCTCTCAAAAAATTCATCCTTTGGGGTCATTCAATGTAGTTGAGCATCTGATGATGTCCATTATGGCCATACCCATATGGTATGTTTTATCTATTTACGAGCAAAAGGAGCATCTAAAGAATTATTTGTAAGAACAAAAAGGACCAAGACAACATAAGGGACCCATTATCTTTCAAATATCGAGCTCAGAGGTGAGCTAGGTTAAACCCATGCCCTTCTACTTGTTCTTAATTTATGGCAATAAGTTGATCCACAATTGCAATATAGGCTTTGAGGCAACTACTTCAATCATGCCAAGGGAGATGGTAAACACATTAGGACTGACTTGTCATCCTATAAATAAAAGGGTGGTACAACTGAATAAAAGTGTAGTACTAATTTTGGAGATAGTGGAAGGTATTTCACTCACCTTATATACTTGTCCAAGCTTCATAATATCACAAGACATAGCAGTAATTCATCTCCCTGCATCATTTAGATTTGTTTATCTAGGGATTTCACTACTAGACTAGGATGTTATCTATATGTGGATTAGTTTCTCATGGTCCTAAGAACTTGATATGGGATAAAGATAAATATCCTATCAAATCCACTCTACCTACACCATGTTGAGCATCTACACATAGTTGAGCTATGCTCTGAACAAAACCTTATGGCAGAAGAATAATAGTTTGAGTCAAAAGTATCCATTGACAAAGTGCATCCCTTCATTCTTGACAACCAAACGGATCAATGAGCAATGAAAGTTTGGGATTCTAACCTTCCTAGAATATTTAATCCAACAATCATGAGTTTAACCTCAAGCATTAGTGGAATTCTGACCCTACCTGGATCATGTATATATATGTATGTATATATATACTTTTTAGGAAAATTTCTTATTTTGTTGTAGAAGATGCCTTAACAGGAAAAGATCTTGAAACCTGTGAACAAGAGAAGGTTGTAGAAATTCAAAACCTATGAGCAACATCATGTAAAAAAGAAGGTACATTTTTATAAACTAATCCATCTTATTATGTTGAGTAATTGAGTGGTACATGTAATTCTAATCACACGGGGAGATAACCCTTCAAAGATCAACTTTGACAGAACAATCATGCATAAAAAATCTATCCAATGGGATTATTGCCAACCACCTAGAGACCATTTGATTAATGAAAATATGGTAGCCCAAGTTCATTTAATATTGAATCAATTTAAAATGTGGCAAAGCCTTTCCTCCTTTGCCAATAATGTAGGAGGAGTAATTTTGCATAATGCAAATCCAATGATCCCATGATGCAAATATGGTAATTAGAATGAGATGATGATTTTTCTTCAAGTGAATCCATGCCCAATAAATAAGAACCTATTTTCTAGGTTTTTTATATTCTACATGCTTCTATAGGTAGAAGATACCATATGAGTTTCCAAAGCTATAATAAATATTCACTACACTAGATAGAAGGTTTTCAATGGGATAACTTTGGCCATTGACAAGTGTCAACTTAGAAAAAGAGCAAGATGAGACATCCTCAAAGCATTTCTTAAGCTATGAAACTATCAAAGGGAATGCTAATAAAAATATCTACCAAAGGCTAAAGGTAGAGATAAAAACTTATAATCCATAAAACCATTATGACCATTTCATTCCCACAATCAACAATCTATGCTAATTTCTAGCATCTAAATTGAAAACCTCCATTGGTTGGAGTTTAAAATCCATTCTGGTGATAACTAAAATGGCTCCACCATTGGTGGTGGATCAACCCACACAATGACTACAAATACACCTTACTCCCAAGAGTTTGAGCTCATGAACCTAATTACATTCCACATCTAATTGAGCTCACAATGACTTCCCATGTGGTTGCCACATCCCTGTTGAATTCATAGGACACAATAAGTTGGAAATCAGGGTATAAAGAGTCTGATAGTCATGGAAGATAGAAAGGGACCCTGAAGTGCTTGACACATGAAGACTCCATGGATCAACCTATCATTATGTTTGATCACTTGTATAA
This sequence comes from Wollemia nobilis, assembly GCA_028583015.1. NCBI lineage: Eukaryota > Viridiplantae > Streptophyta > Pinopsida > Araucariales > Araucariaceae > Wollemia > Wollemia nobilis. Next base: position 10,683,354 of record JAQPPZ010000676.1, on the reverse strand, counting down.
CTTCTACTCTAGGTAGCTCTTTTGCATTTGGTCAAAGTTACAACAAGCTAAGCTCCTCTAGAGGCACAATATGTTTTTGTCAAGAAGAGCTTAGCACTTATAAATTCATGAAAACACAAAAGCATTATTGGAGAACTTCAAATCAACTCACAAACTCTATAGGTTGATTAATTTTATTGAATCGATGACTAACACTACTTAAAAAGGGTGGAAAACTATATGGCAATCCAAAAGTTTTGTGAATCATCTGATGACAATGATTGATGACCCACACTCTTTCATGAAAGTTTTGACCAACAATAAAAGGTAAAATTATTATGAATTGTTTGATCACAATGATCAATGACCCATACAATTTATCAAAGAATCTGAAGACAAATAGGAAAGAAAATTTTCATATATCATTAGATTCAGGATCTACAACCTGTAGAGTTTCAAAATATTTTTGAGGGTAGATGGAAATGAAAAGTTCTAAAGGTCAAATATTCTAAAATATTTTCAAATAAAGAGGAAGAAGAGAAGTCCAAAAAAGTGATATGTCAAAGAGTTTTGAGGAAGGTGGGAAAAATAATTTTTGCAAACTAACTTGGAATCAACGACCCATAAATTTTTTTCCAAAAATTATAAGGGAATATGGTTGAAAGAAGTTCCAAAGGACAAGTCTTCTAAAATGCTCCAATAAAAAGAAGAGGAGAAAAAATTTATGGAACTTTCGATGGAGGATAAATAAAATGTAAAATTTTAGACAAGGTCTAACCTTGAATGATAAGTAAAAGTTCCATGGATCATACAATCACAATGATTAATGTCCCATGCTATTTTAAGAAGTTCCAACGAAGTATGACAAAGCAAATGTTATGTGGACTATTGGATAAAAGGAAATATAAATAACCCACAAAGTTTTGAAAAAGGTTTGACAATAAAATATGAGCTAATATTTTGTAGTTCATTTTCTTAAAGATCAACGACCCTTGTTATTTTGAGAAGGCTCTGACAAAGAATTGAAGATAATTGCAAATTGTTTTCTTAGAGATCGACCCATGTTACTGCAAAGAGATGGAGGAGAATTCAAAAGAAAAACTCTTTGAGGATATCCAAGCTTGAGACATGTGATAAACACTCTATCAATATGTAGAAGAGGTTAGCTAGCAAGGATAGATAGTCTAATTAGAAGGTAATCCAATGTGGAAAATTATAGTTATAAGAAATGAAAAAGGATGTTCAATCAAAATTCATAACAAAATACCTCCAAGAACATTATTATAGATGCATAATCTCCTAAAAAATGTAGTTGAGCTCATAAAATCAATAATTGCTAAAGGCTATAAATCCACATACATGCATCAATTATGCTCAATAATCCAAGGGAATGGTTGGCCCCTTGAAGGCAATAACATGTCAGCCACAACAAAAGCATCCTCAAGCCTAACAACATTGATTACAAAAGTTGCCTATGTTCCGTCTTCAAGGATACCTAAGATGATAGTTGAAAATAGTAGCAACAATTACACATTTAGAGGCTCATAATCTTTTAGCATTGATGATTTTTGATCAAGAAACCTCGAAGGGCTAAATGACATAATGCAAGTATGGTAGGTATATAGAAATAAAGGAAATTTTTAATTCCTATATAAACTTTGGAGGGGAAATTATCTATAGTTTTGTATATAAATAGTAGATAAATATGCATTGTGAGGCATTGGATAGTTTCCTATTCATGGCTATTATTTGGCCTTGTATGTAACTTTTCTTTTATTTTGTTCTATATAATAGTTGAGATTCAAGCCTTGAGTCATTTTGTTGGCAATATTTTAAGCCCTTTCTTATTGCATGACTATATTGTAACTTTTGTCTCACACACACACACATATATATATGAATGAGAAGCTATGACTAGTCTTTCTGTCTCATTTCATATGTGTGCATGTGCTTGTTCTTAATATTCATGCTTTGAAGAAATTATGTTCACTTTGCACTATTGATAAATGATGCATGTGTTCATTCTAATATACAGAAGAATCTAAATTTATATAGAAATAAATAATATATTGCTATGGAATACCCTCTATAATTACCTCAAATAATATCACACCCTTCATAATAAAAGATGTTGAGAATATTTGTGTAAAGCATCTCATACATCACACATGGTCCACACTATACTACCTTCAAGCTATTTCCTACTACAAACCCTCCAATAAGACCCTTGTCATGTTCCTTAAAAAGCTATTCAACAAAACTAGAAGAGACTAACATCTTCAACTATATCCATCCCTCTATGACACCTTATCCCTTGGCTATATTTACATTTGAACATGAAGCCCCATCCCTACGATTTCTCTTGTAGGATGGATCCATGGGAAATGAATATCATCTTGCTCACCTATGTTACTTGGCATTGCTTGATGAAAAGTGGATCCATGCATTAGAGCACCTAGAGGTCTACCAACAATGGTTCAAATGAACCTATGGTAAGAAGGCAAGGACCAGTCCTTTGAAGCTATCCTCAAGGAGAACCAAAAGAATACCAATACTAAAATATATCTCAAGTAAAAACTTGAGCCCAATTTGTGGGATCCATACATCATCACCACTAAGTATGAATTAGGCACATATCACCTCATCACACTTGATGGTAGAGAAATGAAAGAATCTATGTATATTATGCATTTAGAAAGATATTATACTTAAAACTAACTTATCTTTGTCTCATTATGCATGTAAATAGATAGTGTGTTTAAGACTAACTTATCTATGTCTCTTTTCTTACCTTTTCTAAAACATATAACTTCAATTTACATAGGTCTAAAAAATAATAAACAATGACAAGGTGTAAGGAACAAGGATAATCGTCAATATACAAGCTCAGTCATCATATAGTAAACCATAAAATCATTGTGATATTAATAGGTATATGTTTTTTTTTATTTATTTATTTATTTAGGGGAATAACCCTCTACCCCACCCCTTCAAATGTTTACTTCGAGTGACGGGGACATGGAGGTATATGCCTTTTAACATAGGATTTTTTGATGTTTTATAAAAACCTCTTCAAAGCAAAGATTTTTCTTGTAGTCTTGGATTTAAATGGGTGTTTGCAATGCATTTAATAAATAATCTTGCGAAGATATCTTATTAATGTTTATGTGGATATTTTTCTCACATTATTGTTACAATTCACTTCATCATATAAATGTATTGGGATTAGAGGCATTGAAACATGTTTTCTATGTTATATTGTAGTGCATTATGATTTTTAATTTTTTTGATTTTACTAATTTTTAAAGTGCTATGCACTAAAGGTCTTGTATTATTTTATTTTTAATGTACTTTTTGTACTACAATGCATAATGTACCAAATTTGTATGTCATTTAAAAGAAATTGAGTTATTGCACTCATTTTCATAAAATATTTTTATAAATTATATTGAAAGTAGTCTTTATTTCCGCAAGAGTAATTTTGATTTTATAATATTTACCTTATTCCATATAACATTTGTTTTATATACCCTTTTGTAACAAATGTAAAAATGTCACTTAGATTGCATTATATGTCTTCTCATAAGCAACATCATTGCTAGGTAAGACTTCAACTAATGTAGTTTAAATATTTAATTAGTTAAATTTGTCATATAGCTCATTTTTAATGTTTATAGTGCATGTCTACAATATTTTTTGATATACCATAGAAAAATCAATAATATTTTTTTGGTAACTTATTAAAACAATGATCTATTTTTGGCTCTAAAGCACCAAATAACAACTTGTGATGGAGCTTATGAAATATGGTCAACGCAACCTTTTATAAATTGAGCATTCATTATGTGTCATTTACCACCCCATGAAGATGTAGATTTGGTATTTCTAAGAATAATTTGTGTAACATCTTGACCCACATTAATAGTGCACATTATGAGTAAAATGTAATAATGGTATTTTGATATATTCTTTATGGATGATAATAATGGTATATGTATGATATAAAATGATTTACCTCCTTGAGATAGAAAAATAATTATGGTAATTAAAAGTTTATAACCCATAATAAATTATCATATAAGGTTCACATTTGGTGGTTAAATATAATATTGAGGTTATATAAATATGGATGTACTTGTAGACACCCTATTTTGAGTAGTCAATTAAAGCAACCTCTACCCCATCAAAGGCAAAAAAAATATAAGTGATTGACCAAGCCCAAATTGATAAAAAATATATCTAAGTGTTCCACATTGAAATCATTATCCCATAAGTGATTATGCCATAACACTTTGACTGTATGAAGCAATGCTAATGATCAAAATTTAAACATGATTATTTTCCATCCAACCAACCTGCCAACCAATATCTTTCACATTAGTGCTAAGCCAACACTAGCACCATGGTGCTTTTAACATCTAGTAGTTTTGCTTGATCACAAATAAAAAAATAAGTGAAAAGACAAAAAAAATCATATCAATCACTTGTCATCATGAATTTCGATCGTCTTTGCAAAGCGTGAATCCCATATAAATCTATATTATAGTGAAAATCCACTACATAGGGAAGAAGTTTGTTGAGAAGGGTAATTTTGGTCATTGACTAGTGTCAACTTGGAAAAAGAGAAAAATGAGAGATCCCTAGAGCATTGCTTATGCTTTGAATATTCCAAAAGAAATATTAGGAAAAAATCCCCACTAGAGACTAAAAGCAAAGATAAAAAATTTTGAGCCAGAAAACCATGAAGATCATTTGATTTCCATAATCAATGACCATGCTAATTCTCGATAACCTTTTGATGATATCTAAATTAAAAAATATCGTTCATTTGAGTCCAAAATATATTTCAATGATAAATAAAATGGCTCCACCATTGGCGAAGGATAAACCCACACAATGACTACAAATGTGCTTTACTACCACAAGGTTGACCTTGTAGACCTAATTATCTTCCATATCTGATTGAGCTTACTTTGGCTTCCCAAGTGGCTACCAACTCCTTGTTGAACTCATGACACTATCAAAAGAAAATCAAGGTAGGAAGAATCTAGTAGCCATAAAAGCTATAAAGGGGTCCTAAAATGATTAACACATGGAGACTCCACGGACCTAACTATCATAACATTTGATCACTTGTATATCTGCTACTCCAAATAGCTCTTTTGTATTTGGTCAAAGGCACACAATGCTAAGATCCTCCAAATATATATTTTCATTATGAAAAACTAAACACTTAATGGTATATATAAACACATAAGCATTATTGGAGCACTTCAAGTCGAGTGACAAACTCTATGGGATGACTAATTTCAAAAGGTAGAAAACTAGTTAGATATCCAAAAGTTTTACAGACCATCTAATCACAATGATCAACAACCCATGCTCTTTCATAAATGTTCTAAGCAACAGCAGAAGTAAAATATTCCTTGAATCATTTTATCACAATGATTGATGGCCCATGCAATTTCTCAAAGGATCTAAAGATAAATAGTGAAGAAATTTTTTATAGACTGTTAGATTTAGGATCAATGACCTTTAGAGTTTCAAGGGTGGATGGAAATGAAAAATTTTGAAGGTTGAATCCTTTGAAATATTAAAAAAAATAAAGGAGAGAATTTCCAAAGAGTGAGATTTCTAAGAAGTTTTGTGAAGGTGGGCAAAAGAATTTCCATGAACTATTTGACTCAAAATTTGTGGCCTATGAAGTTTTTTAAGAAATTTTCAAGGGTAGATGGCTAAGAGAAGTTTTGAAGGACAAGTCTTATGAAAGACTGGTGAAAAAGAGAGAATATAAGTTTTGTAGACCTTCCAATGGAGGATAAATAAAACGTGAAAGTTTTAGACAAGGTCTAACCTTGAATAATGAGTAAAAGTTTTGCGGACTGTCCAATCACAATGATCCACAATCCATGCTATTTTAAGTAGTTTCAATGGTGTATGGTGAAGCAAAAGTTTCATAGATTATCAGATAAAATAAAAGATCGATGACCCACAAAGTTTTGGAAAAGGCCTGATCACAAAATATGGGGTAAAGTTTCATGGTCCATATTATTGAATATCAACGACCCATACTATTTTGATAAGGCTTCAAGAAAGAAATGAAGAGAAAATTTCCACAAACTATTTGATCAAAGATCATAGGCCCACGTTGCTATAAAGAGATGAAGGATAATTCAAAAGAAATAGCTATGAGGATAGTCAAGCTTGGGACACATGGTAAACATTTTATCGATATACAAAATATGTTAGTTGGCAAGGATCAATAGTCTAATTAGAAAGTAGACCGATGTGGAAAAATCTAGGGCTAAGAAATGAAAAGGTTAGTTAATCAAAATTCATAACAAAAGACCTCCAAGAACTTTATTGCAAATGCATAATATCCCAAAAAAAGTAGTTGAGCTCATCAATATAGTAGTTGTTGAAGGCCATAAATCCGCCTACCTACAACACTTGGGCTCAAAAATATAAGGAGATTTATTGGCCTATTGAAGGCAGTAATGTGGCAACCACAACAAAAACATCCTTGAGCCTAACAACATTGATTATGGAAGGTGCCTACATTCAATCTCGAGGGATCCCTAGGATGGTAGTTGAAGATAGTAACATTAATTATACATTTGAAGGCTCAAAATCATTTAGCATTAATGATTACAGATATAGAGATCTTAAAGGTCTAAATGATGTAATGTGAGTATGGCTAGCATGTAGAAGTAAAGGTATTATTTAATATCTATACAAATTTTGGAGGGGAAAATCTCCTTAGTTTTATCTATAAATACTAGACCAATATGCAATGTAAGGCATTGGATAGTTACCTAATTGTACCTATTGTTTGGCCTTATATATAACTTTCCTTTCATTTTATTTTGTATAATAGTCCAGACTTGAGCCTTTAATTATTTTTTTAGTAAGCTTTCAAGCCCTTTCTTTTGGCATGACTATAATGTAACTTTTGTCATACATATATATACATTATATATATATATGAGAAGCTATGACTACTTATATTTCTACCCCATTTCTTATGTGTGTGTTTATTTTTAATGTTCATACTTTCAACACTTTACACCATCAAAAAATGATGCACATGTTCATTTAACCCCATTCTTATGCATAAGAAACTCATGATCTTGGTGCATCACCCTTGGTTTGATTAGGACTTCAAATTTTTTGTTTTTCTATTTATTATGGTTTTTATTACCTTTTTCTTTGTGTCTAAAAGTTGGTTAGATAGTGTAGAGGGGGAAAATTGCCCTACTGCTTACAATTCCCAAACAAAAGGCTGTATTCGCAAAGAGGGAACCTTTTGTTGGGTGAACCACGGGAAAATGTTGTACTCTACACTCGGTGCTAGGGATATGGGTTCACCAAGAATTATTTTAGGACTCACTCCAAGTCCTCGGGATATTCAAGATAGTTTGATGTATTAAATTTTAAGATAAACACCTAAGTTTAGCCTTTCTAAATCTAGGCTAGAAAAGATAAAGGACAATGCAGAAAGCAGAATAATGCAAATGAAAACAAAATGCAAACATACAATAGCTATCCTAGAATGATTCTTTATTTTGGATGCTCACTAACCTAGGATTTAATTTCAGAAAAAACCTTTAAAGCAGAGATATACAAGTGTTGGACATTTTGAGTCCTAAAAGTTAAAGTTGTCATTGATGTCAAGAAATGAAGTCAACATTAATATCAAGGTTTTTGTCAAGGAAAAAAGTTGTCAAAGTTGTTATTTGATATCCAGGAAGAAGGTCAAAGGTCAAGAGATTCAGTGCAAAGTTAAAAAGGAGATATAATATTTTTTATAAATTATTTAAATTCAATGAGAATTTAAATTTTATAAATAAATATTATTTACACCATGGAATGCAATGTGAAGGAAGCAATAATATTATAATGGTTAAAAGGATATAATATTATAATGTTTGATATTATAATATTAAAGTGATTTGGTTAAAAGCCCAAAGTAAAATATTTAATATTTTACAATACCCAAAGATGGGCTTGGAGTTTAAAATATTCAAAGCACTTTATCAAGGTTCTAATCTTCGTCGACGTCTCATGGTAATGAAAGCTTCAAAGGCATCGATGTTTTACAAAGCATGGAGGAATTTAATATAAATACCTATGCCCAAAGGGCATTGAACCTTATCCTTGCTTGATCGATTATTTTGCATACGAATTGTTTAAAGAGAAGAGCTCGTGAAAGAGGGACTACAAATTTCATGTTTGATTTGTCAATGAATAGAAACAAAGTGGAAGGCATTGAATGGTCGATGCCCAACCAGGTAACTTGGCCTAGTGGCAAGTGGGTAGGTGGTAAAATATTTTTTGGCAAGGGAGCCAACGTTCAAAATGTGGTGGTGTGCATTGGCAGTCGTGTTGGTTGAAGGTACCAAAGGCACACATTTTTGCAAAGGGGCAAGAGAGTGATACATTTTGAAGCACGTGGTGCTTCCTCCATCTCAAATGAGCATGTAGCTCATGCGGCTGTTGGAGCCATGACAAGGTGTACGTCATGGGCATTATTGAGGGTTCGAATCCCTCCGAAGGTAAGGTAAATATTTTGCATTAAATTTTTATTATTTGCCTAAGTTTGGAGGTATAAGGGTTGTTAGTGGAATTGTTTAGAAAGGGTGTTTGTTGGATAGTGGTGGTAGTTGAAAATTATCACTTGGAGTAATAAGGAAGTTTTGGTTTTAATTATTTTTGATAAAGTCTTAAATTACTATATTGGCATATTGAAGGATTAAGACTTTTGAGTATTGTTTAATTTTAATAAGGGGTTTTTTGTGTTAAAGAAGATTATTGTGAAGGTATTGAATATTATTTAAGTTGGAGTGATAAGGTGTAATTTTGATATCATTTTGTATTGTGTTTTGTTGAGGAAATTATTATCTTCTAACCCTTATTGAGATTGGCAAAGAAGTAATTGTGAGTGTGGCAGATTTGTGAGATCAACTCCTTGTCAAGCAAAAAGGTATGGGCAAATTCTTTCTTGGTTGAGTTGATTGATTGGCTTACTAGAAAATAAAGTTTGGAGTGAAAAGGATTTGATTAGGGTTTCCTTTTCAAAAGTGCTTGAGTTAATGCTTCAAGGTTTTCTGGAATTAAGAGTTGTGATTAAAACCTTGTTTGATAAGCATTGTTGTTGAAGTCATTGGATTGTGTGAAGAATTGAGTTAGGGTTTTGAAAAGAACATGAGTATCATTGTTATGTGAAGATTGTTTTATGAGCATTGTTGTTGAAGTGAGTTGTTGTGCAAAGAACTTGAACTAGGGTTTGAAAAGAACATGAGTATCATTGTTATGTGAGATTTTTTGTTGAGCATTGTTGGAAATATTTTGAGTTGGTTGATATATGCTTGGACTAGGGTTTGTGAGAAAGGGGAGTTTCATTAAGTAATTGGTTGAGTTGAGTTGGTTGAGCCTAGTCAAGTGGTTGTATAAAGTGATTGTTCAAGTTCCATAAAACAAACTATTCTATATTCTGATTTGAGTTGTGAAAGTGATTGAGCATTGAGTGTAGAACATATTGAGTCTCTAACAATTCTCTTTATGCTTCTATGAGATTGGACAAGTTCTATGTGGACTTGTTAAGCAGATTTGAGGTAAGTCTTTGAGGAGACTTGTGGACTGATTTTGTGTGAGATTTTGTGGAAGCTTACAATATATATTTGGTTAAGTTCTATGTGGACTTATTGAGCAGATTTGGACAAGTTCTGTGTGAGCTTGTTGAGCATATTTGGATAGGTTCTGTGTGGACCTATTGAGTATATTTGGATAGGTTCTGAGTGGACTTATTGAGCATATTTGAGCAGGTTCTGAGTGGACCTATTGAGAATATTTGAGCAGGTTTTGAGTGGACCTATTGAGAATATTTGAGAAGGTTCTGAGTGGACTTGTTGAACAGATTTGTGCTAGACTAATGGACTGTGTTTAGTGTAGATTTGAGATAGAGATTTGGAGGTGATAGAGTAGAGAGGATAGTAGTCTCCAGTGGATAGAGATCCATCAGCTAGGGTAGTGAGGACAGGTCTTCTGAGTGGGGACAAGAGTCTTCAGTGGAGAGAGATCCACAAGCCAGTGTAGTGGAGGCAGTAGTCTTCTAGAGGATCACCAACTAGAGCAGAGGAGAAGGAGTTCTCCTATGGATAGAGATCCATAAACTAGATTTAGGGGATCAACATCTCCTTTGGATGGAGGTCCATAAACATTGTAATTGGGAAGGATTCCCAAAATATTATTTGAGAAATATTTAGAAGAAATATTTTTTCGTGGAAGTAGCCATATTTGGGTGAACCACGTAAAAATGATGTCTCTCATGTGTGTGATGCTTTGTGTGATGTTTACTATTTTATTAATGTTGATGCTACTATTTGGATTAAAAAGCAAAAATTTTTATTGTATATTGTTCACCCCCCTCTCAGTATAAGCACATGTTCTTCAATTGGTATCAGAGCGGGTCTCTCCATGAAAAGACTAACAACTTGGAAGAGGATCCATCGGTAGCACACATGACTTCAAAAAGTGAAGAAGAGACTATGTTTGACATAAAAGAAGAATTCTTTGCTGCTCTCAGAAAATTGGAAAGACTTAGAGAGAAAAATTCAAGCTTGAAGGAACAAGTTCAAGAAGATGAAGAAGCAAGGATGGAACTTATACAAAATCTCACAGAACTCAAGATTAGGGTGGAAGAAGGAAAGAAGATCGAACAAGATATGACAGATCTATTGAGAGCCAGGGAAACAGAATGTGAAAAATTGGAAGCATAAATTGTTCTCCTAAGGAATAAAGTTGAAAGGACCAAGGTACTACAAGATACATAATATGAGAAACAGAAAAAGGAATCAAGTCTTCAGAAAGCAGAAACTTCAAACAAGGATAAGCAAGCAGAGGATATCAGAAAGGAAGAAAGCAAAGGAGAACCTTGGATAAGAGTTAATCACAAGAGAAAGATGACTTCTCCACAAATTCCAAGACATCCAAATAGGTTACATAATTTCTTCCATGGTCATTGCTTTTCTTGCAATAAATATGGTCATAGAGCTACACACTGTATTCATTATGCAAGATACAATAGAAATTTCAATTCCTTTGCACCTCTCATGGATAATGATGTTATATGTTACAAATGCAATAATTTTGGGCACAAGGCTAGATGGTGTAAAATGATACTTCTTGAGTCTAGAAAAACAATTTCAACAACTAGGAAAGATGAAAAGGAAAATGTTAAGGGTAGATCAATGTTAGTACAAACAACCCTTCATGCTCAGGATAAAGAAGAACAATGGTATCTTGATAGTGGTTGCTCTAGTCACATGACAGGAGACAAAGACAAATTCATTGTACTAAAAGAAACAAATAGAGGATCAATAAGTTTTGGTGATAATGGATCAACAAAGATTGGTGGAAGAGGAACTCTAAGTTTAGACAATGGGAAAACAAGAACAGAGAATGTTTTGTATGTTAAAGGATTAAAACACAATCTTCTGAGTATAAGTCAACTTTGTGATCAAGGATACATGGTTACTTTCCATCTAGATAGATGTGAGATAAGGAAATTAGAAACTAGAAAAATCATTGCCAATGCAAGAAGAACTCCAAACAACTTATACATGCTCAATGAGATCAAAGGGGAAAAGTGCTTTCTATCACAAGAAAATGAGAGTTGGTTGTGGCATAGAAGATTGGGTCACTTGAATTTTGACAACATAGTCAATATAAGCAATAAACAGGCAGTTAGAGATTTACCCAAAATAAGAAGACCTCAAAACACAATATGTGCACCATGTCAACATGGAAAGCAAACTAGGACAACCTTTAAGTCAAAAGGTTATATGTCATCTGAACCATTGAGCCTAATACATACTGATTTGTGTGGTCCTACCAGAACACAAAGTATTCAGGGTGAGAGTTACTTTATGTTGTTTGTAGATGATTATTCCAGAATGGTTTGGGTAACCTTCCTAAAAGAGAAGTCAGAGGCCTTTGAAAAATTCAAAGCATTCAAGGAATTGGTTGAAAATGAAATAGGCAAAAGGATTAAGTGTCTACGATCCGATAGAGGAGGAGAATTTACTTCAAATGAATTTGTAGAATTTTGTGAACAACATGGAATCAAGAGAGAGTACTCAATAGCAAGAACTCCTCAACAAAATGGGGTAGTTGAAAGGAAGAACATGACTGTTGAAAACATGGCTAGAGCTATGTTAAATGAATCTAAGTTATCAGATGGTTTTTGGAAAGAAGCGGTAAACATAGCTGTATACATAATCACTAGGGCTCAATTGAGGGTAAATCATCACAAGACTCCATATGAGCTTTGGAAAGGAAGACCTGCCACTGTAAAACACTTCAAAATTTTTGGAAGCAAATGTTACATAAGATGGGAAGATCAAAACTTGGGCAAGTTTGATCCAAGATGTGATGAGGGAATTTTTCTTGGTTATTCCACAAAGAGTAAAGCCTACAGATGCTTCAACAAAAGAACACGCACTATGGTGGAAAGTATAAATGTAATAGTTGATGAGAAGATAGATTCCAGAGAACCAGTTCAACAAACTGTGTATCAAGAAGATGGATGTTGTCAAGAAGAATTTTGTGAGGAATCAGATAAATATGAAGAAGAAACACAAAGACTTCTTCCTAAAACTCCTTCCAGGTATGTACAAAAACATCATCCAAAAGAACAGATCATCGAGGATCCAGATGAAAGATAGACAAGGAGAAGAATAATAAAACCATCTCAACAAGCAAATTTTTCTTTGCTATCTAAGATTGAGCCAAAAGACTTCATTCAGGCAAGTGAGGATGAATTTTGGGTTAAAGCAATGAATGAGGAATTGGATCAGATAGAGAAGAGCAAAACATGGGAACTTGTTCCATGACCAAAGGACAAAAATGTGATTGGCACAAAATGGGTATTCAGAAACAAATTGAATGAAGATGGACAAGTGGTCAGAAATAAAGCAAGGTTAGTATGCAAAGGTTATGCACAGGTAGAAGGAATTGACTTTGATGAAACCTTTGCTCCAGTTGCACGACTTGAAGCTATAAGGATATTTTTAGCCTTCTCAAGTTTCAAGAACTTCAAGGTATATCAGATGGATGTCAAGTCAACATTTCTAAATGGGGTTCTAGAAGAAGAGGTTTATATTGAACAACCAGAGGGATTCATACTAGCAGATAAACCAGATCAGGTATGCAGATTGAAAAAGGCTTTGTATGGTTTAAAGCAGGCTCCTAGAGCATGGTACTCAAGATTGGATAAGTATCTTCAGGAATAGGGATTCAGAAAAGGAATAGCAGATAATAATTTATATATCAAAAATGAAGGGAATGATCTTCTAATAGTGGTTGTTTATGTTGATGACATAATTTTTGGAGGAAACAATGATAAGATGTGCAAATATTTTGCTAAGAATATGCAAAAAGAATTTGAGATGTCTATGCTTGGTGAATTGTCCTTCTTTCTTGGACTTCAGATTTCACAATCAAAAAGGGGAGTGTTTCTCTCTCAAGCCAAGTATATAAAGGAAATGTTAAAGAAATTCAGGTTAGAAGATTGTAAACCGGTAAGTACTCCCATGGTCACAGGATGCAAGTTGAGTAAGGATGATGAATCTCTAGAGGCAGATCAGAGATTATACAGATCTATGATTGGCAGCTTATTATATGTTACATCTACAAGACCAGACATAGTACAATCAGTGGGATTAGTGGCAAGGTTTCAAGCAGCACCTAAGGAAACACATGTGGCAGCAGTAAAAAGAATTTTCAGGTATCTAAAAGGGACTATGGATTTTGGGCTTTGGTATCCCAAAAGTGATAGTTTCACACTAACAACTTATACAGATGCAGATTGGGCTGGTAGCATTGATGACAGAAAAAGCACAAGTGGAGGAGCATTCTTTCTTGGAGAATGTCTAGTCTCTTGGTTAAGTAAGAAGCAGGTTTCAGTATCTTTATCTACAACAGAGGCAGAATACATTGCAGTAGTAGCCAGTTGTACACATGTGTTATGGATGAAGAGAACTCTAGAAGACTTCAAGATAAAGCATGATCAGCCCATTCCTATACTATGTGATAATACAAGTGCCATAAGTATCTCAAAAAATCTAGTAATGCACTCCAGGACAAAGCACATTCCGATTAAGTATCATTTTCTGAGAGAACAGGTGATAGATAAACAGGTCAGATTGGAATATGTCACTACAAAGGAATAGATAGCAGATATTTTCACTAAGCCACTTTCAAAGGAAACTTTTGAGTATCTTCGAGGAAAATTGGGAGTGAGACTCCCACCCCAGAATTAACCACCTTAATAGAATGTGGGGGAGGGGCTAAGCTAAGAGGCTCATTCTTAGCCCCGAGCCCCAAAGGTGACCCTTTGCCATTGATGTCAAAGGGGGAGAAAGATTTGAGTATAGGGGAGAGATTTGATATTTGAGAGAGCATTGAGCCAGGGGGAGCAATGTCCTAGGGGAGCAACACAGAAGAAGAAGTCAAGTTTTTGGTAAAAAGTTTTTGGGTTGCCATCAATGACAAAGGGGGAGATTGTTGGACATTTTGAGTCCTAAAAGTTAAAGTTGTCATTGATGTCAAGAAATGAAGTCAACATTAATATCAAGGTTTTCATCAAGGAATAAAGTTGTCAAAGTTGTTATTTGATATCTAGGAAGAAGGCCAAAGGTCAAGAGATTCAATGCAAAGTTAAAAAGGAGATATAATATTTTTTATAAATTATTTAAATTCAATGAGAATTTAAATTTTATAAATAAATATTATTTACACCATGGAATGCAATGTGAAGGAAGAAATAATATTATAATGGTTAAAAGGATATAATATTATAATGTTTGATATTATAATATTAAAGTGATTTGGTTAAAATCCCAAAGTAAAATATTTAATATTTTACAATACCCAAATATGGGCTTGGAGTTTAAAATATTCAAAGCACTTTATCAAGGTTCTAATCTTCGTCGACGTCTCATGGTAATGAAAGCTTCAAAGGTATCAACGTTTTACAAAGCATGGAGGAATTTAATATAAATACCTATGCCCAAAGGGCATTGAAACTTATCCTTGCTCGATCGATTATTTTGCATACGAATTGTTTAAAGAGAAGAGCTCATGAAAGAGGGATTGCAAATTTCATGTTTGATTTACCAATGAATAGAAACAAAGTGGAAGGTATCGAATGGTTGAAGCCCAACTAGGCAGCTTGGCCTAGTGGCAAGTGGGCAGGTGGTAAAATGTTTGTTGGCAAGGGAGCCAACGTTCGAAATGCGATGGTGTGCATTGGTAGTCGTGTTGGTTGAAGGTGCCAAAGGTGCACATTTTTGCAAAGGGGCAAGAGAGTGATACGTTTTGAAGCACGTGGTGCTTCCTCCATCTCAAATGAGCATGTAGCTCATGTGGCTGTTGGAGCCATGACAAGGCATACGTCATGGGCATTATTGAGGGTTCGAATCCCTCCGAAGGTAAGGTAAATATTTTGCATTAAATTTTTATTATTTGCCTAAGTTTGGAGGTATAAGGGTTGTTAGTGGAATTGTTTAGAAAGGGTGTTTGTTGGATAGTGGTGGTAGTTGAAAATTATCATTTGGAGTAATAAGGAAGTTTTGGTTTTAATTATTTTTGATAAAGTCTTAAATTACTATATTGGCATATTGAAGGATTAAGACTTTTGAGTGTTGTTTAATTTTAATAAGGGGTTTTTTGTGTTAAAGAAGATTATTGTGAAGGTATTGAATATTATTTAAGTTGGAGTGATAAGGTGTAATTTTGATATCATTTTGTATTGTGTTTTGTTGAGGAAATTATTATCTTCTAACCCTTATTGAGATTGGCAAAGAAGTAATTGTGAGTGTGGCAGATTTGTGAGATCAACTCCTTGTCAAGCAAAAAGGTATGGGTAAATTCTTTCTTGGTTGAGTTGATTGATTGGCTTACTAGAAAATAAAGTTTGGAGTGAAAAGGATTTGATTAGGGTTTCCTTTTGAAAAGTGCTTGAGTTAATGCTTCAAGGTTTTCTGGAATTAAGAGTTGTGATTAAAACCTTGTTTGATAAGCATTGTTGTTGAAGCCATTGGATTGTGTGAAGAACTTGAGTTAGGGTTTTGAAAATAACATGAGTATCATTGTTATGTGAAGATTGTTTTATGAGCATTGTTGTTGAAGTGAGTTGTTGTGCAAAGAACTTGAACTAGGGTTTGAAAAGAACATGAGTATCATTGTTATGTGAGATTTGTTGTTGAGCATTGTTGGAAATATTTTGAGTTGGTTGATATATGCTTGGACTAGGGTTTGTGAGAAAGGGGAGTTTCATTAAGTAATTGGTTGAGTTGAGTTGGTTGAGCCTAGTCAAGTGGTTGTATAAAGTGATTGTTCAAGTTCCATAAAACAAACTATTCTATATTCTGATTTGAGTTGTGAAAGTGATTGAGCATTGAGTGTAGAAAATATTGAGTCTCTAACAATTCTCTTTATGCTTCTATGAGATTGGACAAGTTCTATGTGGACTTGTTAAGCATATTTGAGGCAAGTCTTTGAGGAGACTTGTGGACTGATTTTGTGTGAGATTTTGTGGAAGCTTACAATACATATTTGGTTAAGTTCTATGTGAACTTATTGAGCAGATTTGGACAAGTTATGTGTGAGATTTTTGAGCATATTTGGATAGGTTCTGTGTGGACTTATTGAGAATATTTGAATAGGTTCTGAGTGGACTTGTTGAGAATATTTGAGTAGTTTTGAGTGGACTTATTGAGAATATTTGAGTAGGTTCTGAGTGGACTTATTGAGTATATTTGAGCAGGTTCTGAGTGGACTTGTTGAGCATATTTGTGCTAGATTGACTGGATTGTGTTTAGTGTAGATTTGAGATAGAGCTTTGGAGGTGATAGAGTAGAGAGGATAGTAGTCTCTAGTGGATAGAGATCCATCAGCCAGGGTAGTGAGGATAGGTCTTCTGAGTGGGGACAAGAGTCTTCGGTGGAGAGAGATCCACAAGCCAGTGCAGTGGAGGCAGTAGTCTTCTAGAGGATCACCAACCGAGTAGAGGAGAAGGAGTTCTCCTATGGATAGAGATCCACAAACTAGATTTAGGGGATCAACATCTCCTTTGGATAGAGGTCCATAAACATTGTAATTGGGAAGGATTCCCAAAATATTATTTGAGAAATATTTAGAAGAAATATTTTCTCGTGGAAGTAGCCATATTTGGGTGAACCACGTAAAAATGATGTCTCTCATGTGTGTGATGCTTTGTGTGATGTTTACTATTTTATTAATGTTGATGCTACTATTTGGATTAAAAAGCAAAAAGTTTTATTGTATACTGTTCACCCCCCCTCTTAGTATAAGCACATGTTCTTCAATTGGTATCAGAGTGGATCTCTCCGTGAAAAGACTAAAAGCTTGGAAGAGGATCCATCGGTAGCACACATGACTTCAGAAAGTGAAGAAGAGACTATGTTTGACATAAAAGAAGAATTCTTGGTTGCTCTCAGAAAATTGGAAAGACTTAGAGAGAAAAATTCAAGCTTGAAGGAACAAGTTCAAGAAGATGAAGAAGCAATGATGGAACTTATACAAAATCTCACAGAACTCAAGATTAGGGTGGAAGAAGGAAAGAAGATCGAACAAGATATGACAGATCTATTGAGAGCCAGGGAAACAGAATGTGAAAAATTGGAAGCATAAATTATTCTCCTAAGGAATGAAGTTGAAAGGACCAAGGTACTACAAGATACAAAATATGAGAAATAGAAAAAGGAATCAAGTCTTCAGAAAGCAAAAAATTCAAACAAGGATAGGCAAGCAGAGGATATCAGAAAAAAAGAAAGTAAAGGAGAAACCTGGATAAGAGTTAATCACAAGAGAAATATGACTTCTTCACAAACTCCAAGACATCCAAACAGGTTACATAATTTCTTCCATGGTCATTGCTTTTCTTGCAATAAATATGGTCATAGATCTGCACACTGTATTCATTATGCAAGACACAATAGAAATTTCAATTCCTTTGCACCTCTCATGGATAATGATGTTACATGTTACAAATGCAATAATTTTGGGCACAAGGCTAGATGGTGTAAAATGATACTTCCTGAGTCTAGAAAAACAATTTCAACAACTAGGAAATATGAAAAGGAAAATGTTAAGGGTAGATCAATGTTAGTACAAAAAACCCTTCATGCTCAGGATAAATAAGAACAATGGTATCTTGATAGTGGTTGCTCTAGTCACATGATAGGAGACAAAGACAAATTCATTGTACTAAAAGAAACAAATAGAGGATCGGTAAGTTTTGGTGATAATGGATCAACAAAGATTGGTGGAAGAGGAACTCTAAGTTTAGACAATGGGAAAACAAGAACAAAGAATGTTTTGTATGTTAAAGGATTAAAACACAATCTTCTAAGTATAAGTCAACTTTGTTATCAAGGATACATGATTAATTTCCATACAGATAGATGTGAGATAAGGAAAACATAAAATGGAAAAATCATTGCCAATGCAATAAGAACTCCAAACAACTTATACATGCTCAATGAGATCAAAGGAGAAAAATGCTTTCTATCACAAGAAAATGAGAGTTGGTTGTGGCATAGAATATTGGGTCACTTGAATTTTGACAACATAGTCAATATAAGAAATAAATAGGCAGTTAGAGATTTACCCAAAATAAGAAGACCTCAAAACATAATTTGTGCACCATGTCAACATGGAAAGCAAACTAGGACAACCTTTAAGTCAAAAGGTTATATGTCATCTGAGCCATTGAGCCTAATACATACTGATTTGTGTGGTCCTACCAGAACACAAAGTATTTAGGGTGAGAGTTACTTTATGTTGTTTGTAGATGATTATTCTAGAATGGTTTGGGTAACCTTCCTAAAAGAGAAGTTAGAAGCCTTTGAAAAATTCAAAGCATTCAAGGAATTGGTTGAAAATGAAATAGGCAAAAGGATTAAGTGTCTACGATCCGACAGAGGAGGAGAATTTACTTCAAATGAATTTGTAGAATTTTGTGAACAACATGTAATCAAGAGAGAGTACTTAGTAGCAAGAACTCCTCAACAAAATGGGGTAGTTGAAAGGAAGAACAAGACTGTTGAAAACATGGCTAGAGCTATGTTAAATGAATCTAAGTTATCAGATGGTTTTTAGAAAGAAGTAGTAAATGCAACTGTATACATAATCACTAGGGCTCAATTGAGGGTAAATCATCACAAGACTCCATATGAGCTTTGGAAAGGAAGACCTACCACTGTAAAACACTTCAGAATTTTTGGAAGCAAATGTTACATAAGATGGGAAGATCAAAACTTGGGCAAGTTTGATCCAAGATGTGATGAGGGAATTTTTCTTGGTTATTCCACAAAGAGTAAAGTCTACATATGCTTCAACAAAAAAACATGCACTATGGTGGAAAGTATAAATTTAACAGTTGATGAGAAGATAGATTTCAGAGAACCAGTAATGTGTATCAAGAAGATGGATGTTGTCAAGAATAATTTTGTGAGGAATCAGATAAATATGAAGAAGAAACACAAAGTCTTCTTCCTAAAACCCCTTCCAGGTACGTATAGAAACATCATCCAAAAGAACAAATCATCGAGGATCCAGATGAAAGATAGACAAGAAGAAGAATAATAAAACCATCTCAACAAGCAAATTTTTCTTTGCTATCTAAGATTGAGCCAAAATACTTCATTCAGGAAAGTGAGGATGAATTTTGGGTTAAAGCAATGAATGAGGAATTGGATCAGATAGAGAAGAGCAAAACATGGGAACTTGTTCCATGACCAAAGGACAAAAATGTGATTGGCACAAAATGGGTATTCAGAAACAAATTGAATGAATATGGACAAGTGGTTAGAAATAAAGCAAGGTTAGTATGCAAAGGTTATGCATAGGTAGAAGGAATTGAATTTGATGAAACCTTTGCTCCAGTTGCACGACTTGAAGCTATAAGTATGTTTTTAGCCTTCTCAAGTTTCAAGAACTTCAAGGTATATCATATGGATGTCAAGTCAGTATTTCTAAATGGGGTTCTAGAAGAAGAGGTTTATATTGAACAACCAAAGGGATTCATACTAGTAGATAAACCAGATCAGGTATGCAGATTGAAAAAGGCTTTGTATGGTTTAAAGTAGGCTCCTAGAGCATGGTACTCAAGACTGGATAAGTATCTTTAGGAACAGGGATTCATAAAAGGAATATCAGACATTAATTTATATATCAGAAATGAAGGAATGATCTTCTAATAGTGGTTGTATATCAGAAAACAAAGGAAGAATAATGAACTATCATAAATATTTTAAGCTTAATCAATAATAAAAAATTCACACTAAGATCGCACATCAAAAACTTGTATCTTGCATTTTATGATTAAGCAAATACATCCTTTTATATATAAAATTTGAGGGAAAAATGCAGGTAAAATAAACCCAAACCCGACACCAAAATGCACTGGAGGGTTTAAACCTAGGTCTAAGTAGGATCAAAAGAATAAAAATAAAATAAAATTAAAAAAATCAGGTTAAATAGCGAAGTCACTTCCCATCCTGATGGGGCGTGATATCGCTGGCGTGAAGTCATGTCTCGTAAATATGGGGCACGATTTTGCTAAAAAATAAACAAATTAAAAAAGAGAGGCAAAGAGGTCTTCCTTTGATCTTGTTAGGGGCTGAGGGCCTCTTAGGGTCACTAAGGAAGATTGCCCACTAAAAGTGGGTCAATATTCCATGTCTATAAATAGGTGAGCATTAAAGATCACATCCGGATATGACCCAAAGCTTAAGAGTAATGCCTTTCATGCACCAGAATAGTTTATTAGCACACCTAGTGGGACAAATATACACACATTAGGTTTAGAACCTAGTGAATATATCTACCTATTTTCTTCTTGAAGCATCTAAAAGTTTTACTTGGTGACTGTTAGTCAAAAAGTGACTAACTAAAGAAAAACAACAGATGTACTTTTTCGCATATTTTCCAAGAATACCGAAGCGGCCCATATGCTAAATATCAAAGAAAAAGTAAAATACCACAAGGAGGCAAAAGTGTCGTGATATCACGACATGTTACATTTTCGTGGCTAAGAGTAAGAGAAGGGAGCAAGAAGGTAAAAGTGTCGTGATATCGCGACATGTTACATTTTCGCGGCTAAGAGCAAAATAAGGGAGCAAGGAGGCAAAAGTGTCACTATATCGTGACATGTTGCATTCTTGCAGCTAAGAGCAACAAAAGGGAGCAAGAAGGTAAAAGTGTTGCGATATCGTGACATGTTACATTTTCGCAGCTAAGAGCAACAAAAGGGAGCCAGGAGGCAAAAGTGTTGCATTTTCATGGCCAAAAGAGAAGAGAAAGAGCAAGAATGAAAAAGTGTTGCGATATCGCGACATGTTGCATTTTCGTGGCCAAAAGAGAAGAGAAAGAGCAAGAAGGAAAAAGTGTTGCGATATCATGACATGTTGCATTTTCATGGCCAAAAGAGAAGAGAAAGAGCAAGAAGGAAAAGTGTCACAATATCGCGACATGTTGCATTTTCATGACCAAAAGAGAAGAGAAAGAGCAAGAAGGAAAAAGTGTCGCAATATTGCGACATGTTGCATTTTTGCGGCCAAAAGAGAAGAGAAAGAGCAAGAAGGAAAAAGTGTCGCGATATCGCGACATGTTGCATTTTCATGGCCAAAAGCAACAAAAGAGAACAAAGAGGCAAAAGTGTCATGATTTCGCGACATGTCGCATTTTTGCGATGCAAGAAGAAGAATCAAGCTAAAGACATAGAAATGTCGTGATTTCGTGACATGTTGCATTTTTATGACTAAAAAAGGGTAGGCAGGTAGAGAAACAAGAGTTTCATGATTTCACGACATGTCTAGTTTTCGCCAAGGAAATAGAGTATATTTTTGGCAACTGGGACATGCACTGACATTAGGTGCTGATTTTTGAAGAATGGTCAGTTGATTATAACCCGGCGAGTCCATTGGACGATTGCAGAATAACAGGCTCATCTAAATTTAGCCAGAAGGAAATCTATCCAATTTGTGGGAAATTCGTTGTATATTCTTAAAAACTGCAGACAATTACTTGTAATTAATTGAAGAAATTAAATGTACATAGTAGAAGATACTCTTTTTAGGGTATAAATAGGAGTGAGTCAACCATGAAAAAGGGTCGGCTCTTGGATGTTTACAGGCTTGATGTACATGTATTGGATTACAAACAATACAAGATTTCTTCTTCTGGATTCTGAAACTTCTGTGTGCAAGTGTATGTATCTGGTGTTTTAACTTTTATTCATTCTAAGTTTTATAAAGTATCTATTCTAAAATCTAGATTGTGCACGTATAAACCTTGTTTGTAGAGTTGAACATTAAAATATATTTACATGTATTTAGATGAACATCTAAAATTCGCACTCAGGAATTCATGTTTTCTATAAGAAGATATAAAGAAAACTCTGAAAGTAGTAATCTGCATCATCAATGTTTGTTGTTGTCTAATCTGTATCGTGAGAAAAGTTCTAGCTTAGGCTATATTTCCCTTATCTCTTGTTCCCATTTTCTCTAAAAAACTCAAAGGAACCAACATTCTTTAGAGACTTGACAAATGATCTCAAGCAAGATCTGTCTATTCAATGTTGGCAAAGTCTAAGGCGTGTTGTGGCTGATCCACAACACACCCCAAAATTGGGGACCCACCTTTTCGTTTTGATATCCGGGTGTTGGCATTTCAGTTTTAGTGTCTAATCCTTCGTTTTGTCGTAGGTTTTGCAATTGTTGTTGGTTCTTGTTGGCAGTATTTTCTTGTCGACGATATTTAATTGTCGACAACTTTTTCTTGTCGACAATATTTTCTTGTCGACAACTTTTTCTTGTCGACGATATTTTCGACAACTTTTTCTTGTCGACAATATTTTATTGTTGACAGCTTTTATTTGTTCATTTTGTTGACGATTTTTATCGTTATGTTGTGTTAGCAATTTTTATTGTCAAGTTTGTGCTTGCTTTTACTGAGATGTTTAAATAATAAATAAGAAAAAAATTTAAAAATAAAAAAATAAACATATATAAAATTAAAGTAACAACATACTATATATTATATATATAATATAATATATTATATTATATAATAAACTTAATAAGGTTTTATATATATATATATATATATATATATATATGGTGTTTTAATAAAAAGAAAGAAACTTTTAAATGAAATCTCTCGAGGGAAGGCCTGCTCCTTTTCTCGTAAGTCCCTTTGTCACAATATATATAATAATATTTTATCATTAACGGATTCGTTTCATGTGCAGGTTGAGGACCAACGAGCGGCATGTTCGATGAGGGCTCGATGAAGGATAAAAGCAGCCACCACGCAGACCATATAATTGTCAAAAGAAGAGCCGTGGCAGACCTTGCGACTTGATTGCTGGACCAACCGCCAATATGGGTAGACACCGAACCACACCTGAGAATGTAGAGCTATCGAAGAAACGGTCAATACGTCGTAATGTTCATGCAGAGTGCAGATGATTATAAAATACTGGCAAGGTATGCGACGTGGTAGTCGGCTTTGAGGAAAAATGGCAGCGTGTAAGAAGCGTTCGGAATGCAGGGAGGAGATTCATCCATTACGGCAGCGGGTCGAGCGACGACATTCATTGCGTAGGGCATATTCGTTGGGTCTGCCAGGTCTGTAACGTCGGCACACAGCAACCACTGTAGAGCTTCGCGACATGAAGACGCGAGAACGAGACGACAAATTTCAAAACGCAGGTACAGGGGGGTATGTACTACAAAAGGGTTTCCAAGGAACGTCTGACATCAAACGATGTATAGCTATTTTCACCTCACAAGGGCGGGATCATCGGTCTGCTCAGAGTCTTCATTCCAGTCAGACGATAAATCTCGACAGCGAAGATGAACTGGAGCGTAGATTACGGCGCATGGGGTGGGCAAACATCGACCATATCAAAGTAGCACAAAGATCATCATCGAGAACAACAGATAACAGAATAGCCAAATTCTGAAAACACGCACTCCAGAGCCGGGAGAGAGGCGAGAGTAGTTCGTTTCACAGCTATGGTTATTGGTTGTGGCATTCCTCCGGGGGAATGCGGGGACAGCACCCTCGGCCGCTCGAAGCCATCTTTGATTAGATGGGAAAGCCCCTTTAACAAAGCCTCTTAGGCACATTTGGGGCTTAATGAAATACATTAAATGGTGGCCCATCATGTAGTAAGGAATTTATTTGTTTGATCAAACCAAACGCCAAATCAAGGTCAACACGGTAATTTCAAAATGGTGCCGCATGTTTGCAAGGGGATATGTCACTGTTACGTTAGGGGCCATGGAATTTCCAACACAATGGATGGAAGAAGCCGTCGTGAGTCTTCAATGAAGGGGCCGAGAAGTGAAACGAAGAGGCATTTCGAAATAAAGAGCCGTGAAAAAAAAAAAAAAAAAAAACGAAGAGCCATGAAGAAAAAATGAAAAGGCGTGGAGGAAAATAATAAAGGGACCATCGAAGTGCATGCAGGGGGGACGAAAATTTTGGCATGGCCAAATGAGAGGATTTTGGGCATGGCCGGATATGTAAAACTTGGATTTTAATTTTAATGCCAAAGCTTCTTTTCAGAAATTTCAGGCCTTGTTAGCAAGAAAGAATGAGAAATTTTCTGCATGCTCTATTTTAATTGTTTTATCTTTCTCCTTCCAAATTTCAGATTTGTATGTGGAATTTACGCCATTGTTTTGGGTTATTTCATGTGAATGTCTGCAATCTGGAAACTATTTTAAACCCTAGGAGCCAGCACCTAGTTTACTTTGATCGTGTTTGTTTGCAGGTCAAATAGGCTAGGTTGCATGTATGAAACTCTCACGTATTCGGTTTTGCAGGACGAGGTGCTATCAAACTGAAGGAGCTTTTGCATTGCTGCATTTTCAGCAATTATGTTGATGCAAACTTTTAATTTTCTGTTTCAAAGATTTTAATTTCAGAACTTTTTCTTATTTTCAGGCATTAAAATAAACATTAAAAAAATTTCAAAATCTAAAAATAATTTCACCATTGTGTAGATTATAATTCAGACTTCCAATACGCACTTTGAAATTTCATTTTCGGAGTTGTTTAGTATTTTTAAAAATTCATCGAAGTTGTTGTTTTGTCACATATTTTAAAAATCCGAAAATAGAAATTTTCCATTCTAAGGTCAAATTTCTTTTTTCCAGTTTTGTTTTGCATTCATGAGCCTATGATGACATTCCCTTCATGGAAATTCCAATTCATTGATGGAGTTATGTTTTATGGCATTTTCACAAATTCTCATTTTGGGCCTAAAATTACCCTTTCTTCATAAAAAATTCTAATTTTACGAAAGAGGGGTAATTTGAGTATTATATTGAAGGTCTTTGCCTTAAAGCACTTAATTGTTCATCTTGATGAAAATTTGATTTCATTTAAGAGGGATAAGTTAAAGTGACATTTTGAAGCTACATTTGAAAATCTTATTCATCATGGAGGATTTAATGCAAGATAAAATCTATGTTAAAACCATCAAGATAAAATGAATTAAAGCATTACATCATGGTCATATGAGGGCCAACTCACATTTGATTTATTTTGGTTCAATGAACAATCATTAAAGTTTCATGGTAAAATAAACCAACATTGCCCCTTGTTTACAGTTACTTGCAATCACTAAGGTGTTCCAAGCATTTAAATTGAATATCTTTATTTGAGATTACTAATGCACATATGCAAAATGCTAATTTAATGGAGACCTTGGAGAAGTTGTTTGTTTAACTTCTTTGCAAGAGGGGATTTGGAATCCAAATCCTAAGGGAGAGTGTACTTTCACAATTGGGTGAAAATACCACTCAACAAGGCGCAACACTATTAACCGAAGACAAATTTTATTCCAACAGTTTTAGGCATGCCCGATGGGACCCACAATCCCACAGTATTGTATAAGTTTTTGTGTTTTACCTTAAGAGCCTTTTGTTTAAAAATCTCAAGAAAAACCACCTGGCGACGTCGTTGCAATTTAGACCATAAAAGAAAGACCTTTTCTAAAAACATTATGGTTATATAGCCATATGATAACTAGATCCCGAGCTAGAAACTCTAAAGAACCTATCGAGTTCTTTGAACTACATCTCAAAAGCCTAAAGGCACACCCTGTGCTAACCGCACGATCAAATTTGCCCAGAACCATTAACACCTCTTTAACACCTGTTTTAGGAGCATTTGCAAGCAATCCTATAGTAGTTGTAACTCATTTAGAAATTATTGTAGCCGCCCCTGCCCCAGTGCATCTTGTTTGGAATCAAACTGGTCCTTTAAACTTAGGAGCACAAAATCAAATTCCACAAGCTGCACTAAAAGCATTGCCAACTTTTGATGGAACAAGTAAAACATCAGATGAGCATTATCTAGATATATCATCGCTAGCATCTATTTACAATATCACTCAGGATGATGTAATGATCAGATTGCTAGTTATATCTTTGAAGGGAAAGATGCTCTATTGGTACAGAGTGCTCCCCGCTAGATCCATTACTTCTTGGGCAGTGCTTTTCGGCCATTTGGTCGACGAATTTAATATACATGTGAATCCTTTCACATTGCTGAATCAATTCACTGTCATTGAGAGGCATCCATGAGAAGAAATCCAGGATTTCAACATCAGATTTACCAGAACTTGTGATAGAGTACCGCAAGGCCTAAAACCCATGGAAGAACAAGCTATACGCTATTATTTAAGGGCTTTTGATTCAGATCTTAGTATGATAATAAGACAATCCCTTGTACCCACTTTTCCTGGGATCTATCTAGAGGCAGCAAAAGGCGAAGCTGATCTACTCACTACAAAAAGATATCCATAAAAGAGTCTATTGCCAATTGTACTAGAGCTTTCCCAAGCGTCAATTTCTAAACTTCCTGTACTCCCATCAATGCAGACCCTCCTAGCTATAGCCACACCTCCTACATTCCTTGCATTACCAGCCACACCCCTTGCATCAGATCCCCCAAATGATCAATACACGACCATAATTGATACAATGAAGACATTGTCAAATGAAATGGCGTCCATGAAAAAGAGAGAGGCGGAATGGAATATCCAAGCAAGAAGATTTCCACAGATACAAAAGGAAGGTGCTTCAACAAGTGGAAGAGGACAAGATAAAAAAAATGTGGTGTATGCAAATGAGACAGGAGATAATGGAGAACCCGCTAATTTTGATTACTGGTGTACCACTTGCAACGATCCTCATGGAGAAGATTCATGCATGATTCATCAACATCATGTGCAAGCGGTTATTAATGAAAGAGCCAAAGAAAATGGCAAGGGATAGGTGAACATAATTAGAGAAGTCCACCACAATTTGGCAATGCCATCCGTGGAACAAGTCTCAGTCCTGACAAGGTCGAGAAAAAAGTCGTTACAAGTTGACCCTAAGGAACTCCAACCACTAAGTTTTCCTCCTGCCCCTAGGGCGACTCCGTAGAAAAACCAGTCTAATGAGAAAGGACATTTTGATCCTCATCAGACTCTTGCGACTGCACAAAGAAAAAAATTTCCTCCTAGAAAAGGGAGCGAGACTCAAGAGCAAGCGAAGGAAAGACTCAGATTTCCTTCATTAAAAAAAATACAAATAACAGAAGCTACGCAGGTCTATAGAGACATATATGACGCATCGACAAGTGGAAGGGAGAAAACTGCTGAAGTATCCTCAGCTGCAACTCTTATGTTCAACATTGTAGAAGAAATGAAGAGGACCCCTTCCAAAATAAGCATGTATGATGCACTGCAAATTCCTGGTCATATCGACCTCCTCAAAGAATCCTTAAATTTAAAGAATGATACCTCTTCCTCAAATGTTATACAAGTAAATGTTGTGTCAACCTCTAGGAAAAACATACCGCGCCCATTCTATCTATCCTTGCAAATGGAGGGGTAGATAGTTCACAATTGCATGATTGATTCAGGGGCCACAACTACGGTGATGCCAAAATCTGTATGTGACATAATGAGGATGGAATATACTTGAAGTCATCTTGGTGTGTTGCAATTAGATGGTACTCTAGTAAAAACTGTCGAGGTGATCAAATATATCCATATTCAACTCCATAGAATGCTAGAAGTAGTCGTCATACAAGAAGTAGTTGTTGTAGACTTAGAACCATATTTTGGTATGTGTTTATCTAGAGAGTTCACAGCCAAACTGGGCGGTTATCTATCTCTAGATTATTCGCATTTGGAAGTACCTTTCAAAGGTAAAAGAGTCAAGATCTACAATGAAAAACCATCTACTTTTCACATAGAAAGACTAGAGGAAACAACTATCGTAAACATGATGTTCGAGGAATTGGAAAACATTGATCTAATGGAAGAAACCATGGAGGAAATCCAATATGAAGATCAATTTTCGATGGAGAATTTCAACGCTATGGTAGAGACGGAAATAGGAAGCTATTCCATTGAAAAACCAAAAAACCTTCTTGTTGCTATCCCTAAAATAGGTGATTCGGCCAACCAGTTATGGAAATTGTACTTTGACAGGTCAAGGTGCAAAAATGGAGCAGGAGCTGGAATTGTTCTGATTTCACCTACTGGAAAAGAAAAAGTCTTTTCATATAGGTTGACATGGAGTTGCACCAATAACATAGCTAAATATGAAGTTTTGTGTTTGGGACTTAGGAAAGCTGAAAAACTGGGTGCAAAACAGCTGCTGATCTATGGAGATTCAGAGCTGATTCTTAAATAGGTTCCTGGTAAATGCATTTGTAAGCAGCATTACCTAAAGTCTTACAAAAACAAAGTGTTGAATATTTTGGAAAATTTTGAAGCACTAAACATAAAATCCATTTCTAGAGAAAATAACACCCATGCAGACCTGTTAGCATTAGTAGGATCCAATTTTTGCCCAGTCAGTAATGTTATTCATAAGTCTAAAATAGTCAGACTTATATACAGGCCTTCTGTGCCTGATAAGGACATTTTCTGGCAAGTATTCAAAAACGACGAGCTGATCCTAGATTTTCTGATTCATTAGATGAATTGCTCTACAAAAAGAGCATTACAAGAAAAGGACAAAGAGAGCCTTATTCAACAAAAAAATAATCATATCCCCACGGGACTGATCACCCTGGAGAGCCTTTTCAAAAATAGCGACAGAGCTGTAGGTCAAAGTATCAAGGTAGATGAATGTCGATATAAGGAAATAGAACTAGAACCAGGCAAAATGATCAAAGTAGGGACCGATTGTACAGTGGTAGAACTAGAACAAATAAAACAGTTATGTAGAGAATATCCAGATATAATAGCCTGGACTTATAATAATCTGAAAGTGTACAGGAAAGAGGTCATTCAACACACCATCGAGCTAGAGGAAGGAGCTAAACCTTTTAGGCAGAGGCAAAGGCCTGTGAATCCTAAAATTGAAGCCTTAATGAATCAGGAGTTGTTAAAACTCCTGTAGGCTAAGATAATATACCCAATCAAGCACTCTACCTGGGTGGCAAATTTAGTTCCAGTCCGCAAGAAAAATGGAGAAATACGACTATGCGTCAATTTCAAAAATTTGAACAAAGCCTCTTTAAAGGATCACTATCCTTTACCCCAGATTGACCTAATCCTTCATACTGTGGCAGGAGCAAAAAGGTTTTCTCTGTTAGATGGATTTTCTGGTTACAATCAAGTTTGGGTGAGAAATGAAGATCAATACAAGACTGTGTTCACCACTAAGTGGGGAACATTTGCATACCAAAGGATGCCCTTTGGATTATCTAACGCAGGAGCAACTTTCCAAAGAGCCATGAACGTAGCTTTTGGGGAGCTTGCGAACAAAATTATTGTCGTCTATTTAGATGACATGACTATTTTTTCTCACAACAAAAAGGACCATGCCACTCATCTGCAGCAAGTATTTGAGAAATGTAGAGAATTTGGAATATCACTAAATCCCAAAAAATCTATTTTTGTTGTGGAAGAAGGAATACTCCTTGGGCATGTTATTTCTAAAGTCAGGTGTCAATTGATCCCGATAGAGTAAAGGTGCTTCTTGAGTTGTCGCTCCCAGTTAACAAGAAAGGTTTGCAGTCTTTCTTTGGGCAAATAAATTTTGTCAAAAAATTCATTGCGTATTTTGCCCAAACGGTTAAGCCAATGAATTAATTATTGAAAAAGGACGCTCCTTTCAAATGGACAGAGCCAAGGAAAGAAGATTTCAAAAAAATTCTAGAAGCCATCGCTCAAGCTCATGTGCTAGTTAACCCTGACTATTCCCGAGGTTTCATACTATATGCTATCAGAGAGCAAGATAGTTATGCTGCAGTTATCACTCAGAAAGGAGCAGATGACAAAGAAAGACCCATAGCCTTTTTGAGTTCCACCATGCAAAAAAATGAGGAAAGGTACAACTTCATAGAAAAACAAGTATATGCAATTATGAAATCCTTGAATAAGCTAAAACACTTCTTATCCCAGAGTCGAACGATGGTGTATGTTATTCATCCCGATGTAAGGAACTTCATAATTCAAGGAGAATTAGGTGAAAAAAGAGCTGGATGGGTGACTCGCATCCAAGAGTATGATGTAGAAATACATCCTACTAAAATAGTCAGAGGGAGAGCTTTGTGCCAAGAATTGGCCAAGCAAGCTGCATGTGGATATGGGGAGAGCCACCCCGTCATGGCAAACACAAAGCAACACAAAGACAGAGTAAGTTCGGGTTGGATCAATGACTTTGTGAGGTATTTTCAAACTAGGTCATGTCCTGAAGATATGAACGCTTCTTAGAGAAGGAGATTCAGAACCCAAGAATTGAAATATACCCTTCGAATAGAGGTGTTGTACAGGATTAACATCGATGGTGTATTGTTAAAATGCGTTCTCGATAATGAAAAGCATAAAGTGTTAGATGAATTTCATGGGATTTTTTCAGGGGGACATTATGCAGGCCGAACTACAGCTTTGAAGATCCTTAGAGCTGGATGTTATTGGCATTCTATCTTCCCAGATGCGTACAAAGTGACCCAGAGGTGTGAACAGTGTCAGAGGTATGTGGGAAGAAACATAAATGCACCTATGCCCTTAAAAGCTATTCAAGTCGAGGAACCATTCCAACAGTGGGGGTTGGATTTCATAGGGATAATAGAGCCAAACTCATCATCAGGACACAAATACATTCTCATTGCCATGGACTACTTCACCAAGTGGGAAGAAGTAGTGCCTACGAAGAAAGCTGATTCGAAAGTGGTGATAGAATTTTTTGAAAGTCTAATCACAAGGTTTGGCATAATATATTCTTTGATTACAGACAATGGATCCCCTTTCACTAGTGCAAATATGATCGAATTCGTCAGTAGATATGGAATTTACCTGAAGACTTCCTCTAATTATTACCCACAAGGTAATGGATTAGCTGAGTCTACTAATAAGAATCTTCTAAGAATTCTAAAAAGAACATTAGAGGACAATAAGAAGAACTGGCACTCACTCTTGAATCAAGCCCTGTGGGCCGACAGAATCTCAATAAAAAAATCAATCAATACATCGCCATATGCTTTGGTTTATGGCAAAGAAGTTGTTCTATCGATTCATATGGAGATACCCGCGTTGAGGATGCTAAACCAAGTTAACGAAGATGAAGGTCATCCAATGGATGCCCGATTGATGCAACTTCTGCAGCTTGAAGAATCTAGGGAACATGCCTACGATCATCATCAAAAGCATATGGTAAAAACAGTCGGGTGGTTCGATAAGAAAACCACTTTCAGGAAATTCAAAACAGGCGACCAGGTATTAAAATGGAATGTCAAGAAAGCAAATCCAAGACACCATGACAAGTTTGATGCATTCTGGGAGGGGCCATTTGAAATTGTTTCAGAAAAGCAATTCAATGCCTTCCAGTTAAAAGATCAATATGGATGGGTTCTACCCATCACGGTGAATGCTTTTCACCTAAAATTGTATTTCCAGTAAAAGCTATAGATCAGCATTATATGTACAGTATATTATAAGTTTGGATTTTTGTAAATATTTCCCTTTTTACGGCCTAATAAGAATCATTTTTTGCGGACTAGCGAGGTCCGATATTTTGAATGAAATCTGGAGGGAAAAATTTGCCCTTATTATTTTGAATTTTCAAAAATCTGGGGCTGCCGCGTGATCACCTAAAAAGTCGGCGAGAAGGGATGAATAAAAAGAAAGTTTTGAAATATGTTATGTGTGCTCCTCGGGATATTTCCAAAAACTTTCCATCGCCAAATGTTTTTTAAAGAAACCACGTGCCAGAAGTCCAGTGGGAGAAGATAATTAATCTATCAGTTAGCATCTTTTTGGGCATGGGATAATTTTGAGTCCCCAAGTGGGTTTTTAATGAGCCGGTGAGCATTTTTAGGAGTTCCCTAAGAAATATGGCAAGAATGAAAATCGAAGAAAAGACAGACAAAATCAAATCAACCAACCATCATTTAATGCATTAATTTTGCATGTCCTCCTAGGTGATATAAAATTAAATTCAAAGATTCAGAGAGGCATTTTGCCATTTGCAAACTTGCTCAAAGCTCTTGGAGAAGAAAATAAGTAAGGAATTGTCTCTGTGATGCTCGGGAAGCCAGAAGTCTCACCAGCCACTGTTATACCACCACACTATAGAGTAGTGAGGAAAGAATTGTGAAGTAATCAGAGGAGGTTCAAAATTTGCATACCTGATAATTTGTAATGGCTCCAAATAAGGCGAAAGACCAGGCAACATCTACCTCATCACCCTCGACTACTTTGGTAGTGAACAGAAGGGAAGAAAATATTGCTAGTTTTATTGATAGAGACTCCTGGATTGCAGATACGATAATACATGGAAGAACCCGATGAAGATTCAAAGCAATATAAAGAATCGGGTAGCAACTGGGGTTTCTACGTCTTCTCCTTCAACGTTTGCATACCATTCTTTCTTGTACTGGTATGTATATATTCCTATCCATCCCTGCCCATAACTGGTAAGGGCAATTGCAAATTTCTATGATGAAAAAGGGAGAAAAGTTAGGGATTTTTTAGGGAAGGTCCTTTTTCCTCTGTCCAAAGATGATTTTGTTTCTTCTTTCACTGCGGGTCGTGTCCCTCCCTTAGAACCTAAGAAATTCTACCCCTTAGAACAGGCTACATATTTTAGCTCATCCAAAAATGTGAGGGGTTTCCTAGCCACTCAGCTAAAATATATTCTAGAAGGGGCAAATCCACCAGAACCCCCAATTAACAGGGCAAATTTTAAAAACCTTGAACTATATTCCATATTGGCCATGATTGCGGGACTAAAAAATGATGAAAAGGTTCAAAAATGGCAGGTTGCTATAGCAGAGTGTTTTTCAAACCCTAAAATGTATGATTCGACTGTTATGAGCAGGAGTGTGAGACCTATTTAATTTAACTGGCCTGGGTTCTTAAGTGCAAAAATTCATGAGGGTTTGGTAGCATTGAAGGCTGGCACCCAGTTTTCTTTCAGATACACTTCATATTTGGTATGGTTATTCTTTTATTTCATGTCTCAAGAGTTAGCTTTCATTTCAAAGAATGATAAGAATGAAAAGGGAGAAATTTTTCCAGTATATGAATGGACTAATGTGTTATACAAATCCAAATCATATTATGATTTCAATAGGGAATTTTTGGGCCCTACACTAAAAATCATGTATGGGAAAATAACAAGATTGAACCCCAAAGCAAAAAAGGTATTGCAAACCAAGTTTGTAGAGGAGGGGGATTGGTTTATCCTAACACAAAGAGTGTGTATCAGATTCTATGGGTTTACAGACAAACCCTTTTTACTTCTCCATTATGTGACTGATAGAATATTTGCCTTAGAATATGTAAGACAAACTAAAAACATTAATGTCAAATTCGGGACTAGAATTGGGAAAACCAATACTTGTAATATGCCCTTTAGTTTTGAAGGGATTACTATTTCAAGGAAGGGGAAAAATTAACAGATAGCAGAGTATTTAAGAAAATTGGGTCTTATCGAGATTCCGCAAAGATGGAAATATGACCCCATAAACAGGTTCACTGAAAGACAGTCCATCTTGAATAAAACAGAAAAAAGAATTTCATGTTAAAATTAGGGATGATATTGAAGAAAATAGGAATAATACAGAAGATGAACCCTTGGAGTGGCACATAGAGAAGATGGAGCCTTTGCCCCCTTGGCATGATTTTTATGAAGTAATTTTTTAGTTTGACCCCGAAAATAAAAATGCTCATAAGTTGATGGAGAGAAAAATTGCCCAGATTTAGAAGAATAGGCCGGATTGGGATGTGACAAAAATTTAGGAATGGTGGGTAATGAGAGTTCAGAGAAATTTTATTTCATCAAGATATCCCACCAAAAATGACAATCTGTTCGAAACTCGGTATGTTGAACACCATGAATCCTAGGGAGGAAGTTTCCTTGTTAGAATCCCTCCAAGTGTAGGAAGTGGTCATTCTTCTGCTCCCAAAGTGTCCCAACCACCTGAGAAATCCCAGTAGCATGAATTTGGTAAGGGAAAAGCGATTACAGAGGTTCAAAATATTCCCCTTGTTTAGACCAAACCTAGGATAGCTAGGAAAAGGTCGATAGAAGAGGTCTTTACTGAAGAACAAGGAAAGACTTATAGTTCGAAGGCCACCCAAATGATGTTGAAAATGGGCTATGATGGAAAAGGGTTGGGCAAAGAAGGACAGGGAGAGTTGAACCTATTCTAGTCCATCAAAGATAGAAGCATCTAGCACTTGGGGTAGATACCCTGACATCCAGACATCATTCCTCAAAGGTTGTAAAATTCGTTCCACCTACAAAATCGGGTATAGAATCTGATGAACCCATAGAAGAAAGAATGAGGAAATTGAAAATTATGGCAGATAGGAGAAAATACAAGAGTATTATTCAAACTTCGTCTAGTGATCAAGAGCCTCAAGATAATGAGGACGACTTAGGGAAAGAGACTGAGGAAGATGAACCAACCCATACAACTGAAGGAAACACTGATGCAGATGCTCAGAAAATTGAGCATGAAACTTCACATAAGGAAGTCCCACACGGCCCACCCAGTTCGGCTCAAGAGAGCCAAAAGAGTGAAAATAAAAAACAAATTTTGGTTAAAAAGGAGATCCTGACGGTAGAAGAGCAGCAGGAGAAACAAATTATAAACTTAGATGAAAGTGATGAAGAAAATAAAACTCCTGATGAGGAAAAAATGCAGAGTGAAGAAATTGTCGTCAGTGAACATGAAGAAGAAGGACACCAACAACCAGTACAACCGAAAATAGGAATGCTTTCTTCACTTTCTTCTTCTCATTCTCCTACTCATTCCCATTGTAATTCTCCTTCCATTTTATAAAATCGACAAAAATATAATGTCCTTGCCAAAAAATTACCTTGTTCTCCCAGAAATGGCAGCATCTTCCCAGAGTCCGCTAAATATTGGGTCTATAGTTTCTCCCATTTCATTTCTCCCTAGCATTGACATCCCAGCGGTTGGAGTTACAACTTCTCAAGGGACCGAGTCACATTCCACCATGGCCAAGATTGAAAATCTAAAAAGGGTGAGTAGGAATGCTTTAGATTGGTGGACTTCACATGTAGCTGGAGATTCTGAAGCACTAGCTACTGTAAGAGAAATCATTGCTTTAGATATAGCCAATATGCAAAGGAAGAAGTTGAAATTAACTCCCATTACTAAGATATAAAAGGGAGAAATGACTGTGGAAGATTACCAGGCAGAAGAGATAAAAGAAGATATATCTCAACTGCCTATGCAAGATGAGTGGGTGAAATCCCAAGCACATTTTGGGACTATATACTTACAGGGAGGACACTATCAAGAAATGTTTTTGAAGGAAAAGGAGAAGAGAAAGGAATTAGAGGCTGTAGTGAAAGAGCAAAAAATAGTAGAGAAGGCTCTTACTATAGAGGCCAAAAAATGGGAGGGTAAATTCAGTGCTGCTGCCAGTGAAGTGGAAAAAGGTAAAGAAACGTTGAGTATAGCAGAAGCTCAGATTCAGGCATTACATACATAGATACAGTAGCTACAACAACAGTTGGTCGAACAACAAAACGCCCCTTTCGGATTTTTGAAAGATAAAGTAAAGAGCATGAGGAAGGAATTGTTAAAAGATTTTTTGATTTTAGTATTAAAGGCTAAACATTTATTGTTGTATTTGGCTAAATTAAAGGAAGTTACCGAAGTAGTAAAACAGGATTTTGAGGTTGCCGAAGCATTTTTATTGAAAAGAGAGGATGCAGCTTCTAAAATTCAGATTTTGTTGGAAAACATGCCAGGAAGCATGGAAGCCAAACTCAGAAGCGAAGCCTGGTCTCAAGCTAAAATAGCAGCAAAGAACTTCTTTAAGAAGTTTAAATTTATAGCACAGGGAAATAAGTTTCTGCACGAGCTTGAAGATGAAGCGAAAGGGTTGCTCCAAAATCTTGATTTGGCTATTCATAATGGGCTTCCTTACCTCTGGGATGATGGTTCAAAAGTTTTGAAGGAAGAAGTCCTTTTGGCATCAATAAAAGCTTTTGTTGAAGATGAAATAGACATAGACGACTGGCAAGAACCTGTAGAAGAAACGCAGGTCATGGAAATGATCCAGAAGCTAACACATATTAAAACCTACTTACAAGAATTGGTTTTAAAACAAAAGATAATTTCTTATGATAAAGTGGAAGAATTGTAGTATGTCTATCAAATTTTCGTTGATTCTTCTGATTTAGAAGATGAAGACTGGAATCAAGTGTGCAAAACTTATCAAGAGATAATTGCAGCCATGGACAAAATCAATAGATCTAAACATTAGGGGCAACAGCCAGTAGCCAGAGCTGGGACCAGCTCCTAGAATTGAATTTTTGTGTTCTTCAGACAAAGGTTAAGTTCCTAAGCGATAAAAGAAAGGTTCTGATAAGGTAAAGATCACCTATATTCCAAAGTGCATTATTTTTCTTTTATATTTGTTTTTCCACTCAAAATTTTACTTTTTGCAACTTTGCTGGTGACTCCATTTCCCAATGGATGAAGGCCTAGTCTCTATTTTTGCAAGCAAAAATTCCCCTGGAAGGCGCCAAGAATGTTACTCAAAAAGTGACTAACTACAGAAAAATAGCTGATGCACCTTTTTGCATATTTTCCAAGAAGACCGAAGTGGCCCATATGCTAAAGATAAAATAAAAAGAAAAATACCGCAAGGAGGCAAAAGTGTCATGATATCGCAACATGTTACATTTTTACGGCTAAGAGTAAGATAAGGGAGCAAGAAGGTAAAAGTGTCGCGATATCGCGACATGTTACATTTTCATGGCTAAGAGTAACAAAAGGGAGCAAGCAGGCAAAAGTGTCACGATATCACGACATGTTGCATTCTCGCGGCTAAGAGCAACAAAAGGGAGCAAGAAGGTAAAAGTGTTGCGATATCGTGACATGTTACATTTTTGCAGCTAAGAGCAACAAAAGGGAGCAAGGAGGAAAAAGTGTCGTGATATAGCGACATGTTGCATTTTCGCGGCCAAAAGAGAAGAGAAAGAGCAAGAAGGAAAAAGTGTCACGATATTGTGACATGTTGCATTTTCGTGGCCAAAAGAGAAGAGAAAGAGCAAGAAGGAAAAAGTGTCGTGATATCACGACATGTTGCATTTTCATGGCCAAAAGAGAAGAGAAAGAGCAAGAAGGAAAAAGTGTCGCGATATCGTGACATGTTGCATTTTCACGGCCAAAAGAGAAGAGAAAGAGCAAGAAGGAATAAATGTTGCGATATCACGACATGTTGCATGTGTATTAGATTGTATGGGTTTACAGACAAACCCTTTTTACTTCCCCATTATGTGATTGATAGAATCTTTGCCTTAGAATATGTAAGGCAAACAAAAAACATTAATGTCAAATTCGGGACGAGAATTGGGAAAACCAGTACCTGTAATATACCCTTTAGTTTTGAAGGGATTACTATTTCAAGGAAGGAGCAAAATTAATAGATAGCGGAGTATTTAGGAAAATTGGGTCTTATCGAGATTCCGCAAAGATGGAAATATGACCCCATAAACAGGTTCACTGAAAGACATTCCATCTTGAATAAAACACAAAAAAGAATTTCATGTTAAAATCAGGGATGATATTGAAGAAAATAGGAATAATACAGAAGATGAACCCTTGGAGTGGCACATAGAGAAGATGGAGCCTTTGCCCCCTTGGCATGATTTTTATGAAGTAATTGTTCAGTTTGACCCCGAAAATAAAAAGGCTCATCAGTTGACGGAGAGAAAAATTGCCCAGATTCAGAAGAATAGGCCGGATTGGGATGTGACAAAAATTTGGGAATGGTGGGTAATGAGAGTTCAGAAAATTTTTATTTCATCAAGATATCCCACCAAAAATGACAATCTGTTCGAAACTCAGTATGCTGAACACCATGACTCCTGGGGAGGAAGTTTCCCTGTTAGAATCCCTCCAAGTGTAGGAAGTGGTCATTCTTCTGCTCCCAAAGTGTCCCATCCACCTGAGAAATCCCAGTAGCCTAAATTTGGTAAGGGAAAAGCGATTACAGAGGTTCAAAATCTTCCCCTTGTTTAGACCAAACCTAGGATAGCTAGGAAAAGGTCGATAGAAGAGGTCTTTCCTGAAGAACAAGGAAAGACTTATATTTCGAAGCCCGCCCAAATGATGTTGAAAATGGGCTATGATGGAAAAGGGTTGGGAAAAGAAGGACAAGGAGAGTTGAACCTATTATAGTCCATCAAAGAGAGAAGCGCCTAGCACTTGGGGCAGATACCCTGACATCTAGACATCATTCCTCAAAGGTTGTAAAATTCGTTCCACCTGTAGACTCGGGTATAGAATCTGATGAACCCATAGTAGAAAGAATGAGGAAATTGAAAATTATGGTGGATAGGAGAAAAGACAAGAGTATTATTCAAACTTTGTCTAGTGATCAAGAGCCTCAAGATATAGAGGACGACTTAGGGAAAGAGACTCAGGAAGGCAAACCAACCTATACAACTGAAGGAAACACTGATGCAAATGCTCAGAACGTTGAGCATGAAACTTCACATAAGGAAGTCCCACGCGGCCCACCCAGTTCGGCTCAAGAGAGCCAAAAGAGTGAAAATAAGAAATAAATTTTGGTTAAAAAGGATATCTTGATAGTAGAAGAGCAGCAGGAGAAAAAAATTATAAACTTAGACAAAAGTGATGAAGAAAATAAAACTCTTGATGAGGAAAAAATGCAGAGTGAAGAAATTATCATCAGTGAACATGAAGAAGAAGGACACCAACAGCCAGTCCAACCGGAAATAGGTACGATTTCTTCACTTTCTTCTTCTCATTCTCCTACTCATTCCCATTGTAATTCTCCTTCCTTTTTATAAAATCGACAAAAATATAATGTCTTTGCCAAAAAATTACCTTGTTCTCCCAGAAATGGCAGCATCTTCCCAGAGTCCGCTAAATATTGGGTCCGTAGTTGCTCCCATTTCATTTCTCCCTGGCATTGACATCCCAGATGGTCGGAGTTACAACTTCTCAAGGGACTGAGTCACATTCCACCATGGCCAAGATTGAAAATCTAAAAAGGGTGAGCTGGAATGCTTTATATTGGTGGACTTCACATGCAGCTGGAGATTCTAAAGCACCGAATACTATAAGAGAAATCATTGCTTTAGATCAAGCCAATATGCAAAGGAAGAAGTTGAAATTAACTCCAATTACTATGAAATCAAAGGGAGAAATGACTGTGGAAGATTACCAAGAAGAAGAGATAAACGAAGATATATCTCAACTGCCTATGCAAGATGAGTGGGTGAAATCCCAAGCACATTTTGGGACTATATACTTATAGGGAGGACACTATCAAGAAATGTTTTTGAAGGAAAAGGAGAAGAGAAAGGAATTAGAGGTCGTAGTGAAAGAGCAAAAAATAGTAGAGAAGGCTCTTACTATAGAGGCCAAAAAATGGGAGGGTAAATTCAGTGCTGCTGCCAGTGAAGTGGAAAAAGGTAAAGAAAAGTTGAGTATAGCAGAAGCTCAAATTCAGACATTACTTCCCAAGATTTGGTGAATGCATCCGTGAGAGTGGCATTGATTTCAAGAAGAATGAGGAGAAACGTCCCTAGCATCTGCAACTACTCTAGATCATGGACATGGCACACATGGTGATGACTGAGGTTATTTGTTTTGACACGCACATGCTGCACTACCTGGTGCCTTTATAGCAAGAGAAACGGTAGTAACACGATCCTGCTAGATTCATGTAATGTATTTTTTCATAACATGAGAAACCAAGTCACATTATTCTGTTTTCTAATCCATATGCATGTGGACAGTAAATAGGGATTTCAAGTTTATTGGGCATTTTATTATTTCTACATGGGGTCCACATTTTATTAAAAGGATACTTTTTTAACAAAATGAAGAAGATACTTTTGTAAACCTATTGTAAGGGAACTTGTCACGTGAGGTCGGGAATGATTGTAAAGAGTGGCCGACAACATGGCCTCATTGTATTTGTTTTTAATCTTTTTCCACATAGGAAGTGGAAGTGAAAGGACTGATGGTCCATGTAATTCCCTTGCGAGGGAAAAATTGATGATGTTTTTTTATTTCTCCAGAGAGCAATGTCGTCACAGTGCGAGGTTTTAGTTGCTGCATTGGAGAGGCATGTTGTTTTTCATCATGATGAAGGCCCCTTTGATGGTGGAATATAGGGGTATTTATAGTCGTTGGAAATGTTTTTCCACGATAGACACAATGGTGGTGTCACATTGTAATTTTGAGGCTGTTTCAATTCAGTTTTTTAGCCTCAAAGTTTTTCTACCTTGGAGTGCACTCTCGGTTGAACCCGACACTCCCAAGGTAATTTTATATGTGATCCTTGTACCTAGTGATCTTTTCTATACACTTGGCGAATGCAACGGCTGGTTACCCATGCATTTCGATGGGATGACATGGTCACCATAAGGACACTTATTCTAGGGACTACAAACATAGACACCCTAGACTCTATCCAAGGTTTTTTTGGATCTACTTCTGAAGACTACAGACGAAGACACTTTAGAAGATTCTCTTCTTTTCTTCTTCTCTCCTCCTATTTTTGATCTATGGCTCATTTTATTGTATTGAGTGCATTTTCGATAGAGACCGACACTCTTATATGGCTCGTTTTTCCTTTGTATTAGGTGCATTTTTGGTAGAGACCGACACCTTCTAGATTGAGTTCACCATGAGGAGGGATTTCATACTCATGGTGAATCTAGTCAGTGACCTACGAGAGGCAACATCCTCTAAGGATGACCTGCAGAGGCAACAAACCTAGAAGTGGCTGACCCTGAGGCACCCATGATGACCCCGAGGCACTTAGATGGCTGACCCAGTGGCAACAGACCCATGGAAGTGGCTGACCCTAAGGCAACAGACCGAGATGTATACATAGTGAATCTAGCATTATTCATAGTTGGAGAGCCAAGCGCAAAGAGCACAAGCCTAGACCAAATCAACAATAATAGAGGATGATAGGTTGTTTTCCACAAGTCAACATTAAGGGGGAATGTTACCTAATGTTGACTTGTTTTGTTTCTTCTTTAGTTAGGATAGTGCACTTTAAGGGGGAATGTTACCTAATGTTGACTTGTTTTGTTTCTTCTTTAGTTAGGATAGTGCACTTTAAGGGGGAATGTTAGAGTTAAAGTGCACTATGTCTTCACCTTGACACTTGTTAGTTTCTCTTGACAAGTGCCATGTGTCGAATATAGGCTTATGCCTATATATTGTAACCATTCGTATCAATAAAATTAATCCCCTTATTTTTAGTCCTAACAGTTCCACCTGCAGACTCGGGTATAGAATCTGATGAACCCATAGCAGAAAGAATGAGGAAATTGAAAATTATGGCAGATAGGAGAAAAGACAAGAGTATTATTCAAACTTCGTCTAGTGATCAAGAGCCTCAAGATACAGAGGATGAATTAGGGAAAGAGACTCAGGAAGGTGAACCAACCCATACAACTGAAGGAAACACTGATGCAGATGCTCAAAACGTTGAGCATGAAACTTCACATAAGGAAGTCCCACGCAGCCCACCCGTTCGGCTCAAGATAGCCAAAAGAGTGAAAATAAAAAATAAATTTTGGTTAAAAAGGATATCCTGATGGTAGAAGAGCAGCAGGAGAAACAAATTATAAAATTAGATGAAAGTGATGAAGAAAATAAAAATCCTGATGAGGAAAAAACGTAGAGTGAAGAAATTGTCGTCAGTGAACATGAAGAAGAAGAAGGACACCAACAGCCAGTCCAACCGGAAATAGGTATGCTTTCTTCACTTTTTTCTTCTCATTCTCCTACTCATTCCCATTATAATTCTCCTTCCTTTTTATAAAATCGACAAAAATATAATGTCCTTGCCAAAAAATTACCTTGTTCTCCCAGAAATGGTAGCATCTTCCCAGAGTCCGCTAAATATTGGGTCTGTAGTTGCTCCCATTTCATTTCTCCCTAGCATTGACATCCCAGCGGCTGGAGTTACAACTTCTCAAGGGACTAAGTCACATTCCACCATGGCCAAGATTGAAAATCTAAAAAGGGTGAGCAGGAATGCTTTAGATTGGTGGACTTCACATGCAGCTAGAGATTCTAAAGCACCGGCTACTATAAGAGAAATCATTGCTTTAGATCCAGCCAATATGCAAAGGAAGAAGTTGAAATTAACTCCCATTACTAAGAAATCAAAGGGAGAAATGACTGTGGAAGATTACCAGGCAGAAGAGATAAACGAAGATATATCTCAACTGCCTATGCAAGATGAGTGGGTGAAATCCCAAGCACATTTTGGGACTATATACTTACAGGGAGGACACTATCAAGAAATGTTTTTGAAGGAAAAGGAGAAGAGAAAGGAATTAGAGGCTGTAGTGAAAGAGCAAAAAATAGTAGAGAAGGCTCTTACTATAGATGCCAAAAAATGGGAGGGTAAATTCAGTGCTGCTGCTAGTGAAGTGGAAAAAGGTAAAGAAAAGTTGAGTATAGCAGAAGCTCAAATTCAGACATTACATACACAGATACAGTAGCTACATCAACAGTTGGTCGAAAAACAAAAAGCCCCTTCCAGATTTTTGAAAGATAAAGTAAAGAGCATGAGGAAGGAATTGTTAAAAGATTTTTTGTTTTTAGTATTAAAGGCTAAACATTTATTGTTGTATTTGGCTAAAGTAAAGGAAATTACCGAAGTAGTAAAATAGGATTTTGAGGTTGTCGAAGCATTTTTATTGAAAAGAGAGGATGCGGCTACTAAAATTCAGATTTTGTTGGAAAAGATGCTAGGAAGCATGGAAGCCAAACTCAGAAGCGAAGCCTGGTCTCAAGCTAAAATAGCAGCAAAGAACTTCTTTAGGAAGTTTAAATTGATAGCACAGGGAAATAAGTTTCTGCATGATCTTGAAGACGAAGCAAAAGGGTTTCTCCAAAATCTTGATTTGGCTATTCATAATGGGCTTCCTTACCTCTGGGATGATGGTTCAAAAGTTTTGAAGGAAGAAGTCCTTTCGGCATCAATAAAATATTTTGTTGAAGATGAAACAGACATAGATGACTAGCAAGAACCTGTAGAAGAAACGCAGGTCATGGAAATGATCCATAAGCTAACACAGATTAAAACCTGCTTACAAGAATTGGTTTTAAAACAAAAGATCATTTCTTATGATAAAGTGGAAGAATTGCAGTATGTCTATCAACTTTTCATTGATTCTTCTAATTTAGAAGATGAAGACTGGAATCAAGTGTGCAAAACTTATCAAGAGATAATTGCAGCCATGGACAAAATCAGAAGATCTAAACATCAGGGGCAGCAGCCAGCAGCCAGAGCTGGGACCAGCTCCCAGAATTGAATTTTTGTGTTCTTCAGACAAAGGTTAAGTCCCTAAGCGATAAAAGAAAGGTTCTGTTAAGGTAAAGATCACCTATATTCGAAAGTGCATTCTTTTTCTTTTATATTTGTTTTTCCACTCGAAATTTTACTTTTCACAACTGTACTGGTGACTCCGTTTCCCAATGGATGAAGGCCTGGTCTCTATTTTTGCAAGCAAAAATTCCCCCGAAAGGTGCCAAGAATGTTAGTCAAAAAGTGACTAACTACAGAAAAATAGCCGATGCACCTTTTTGCATATTTTCCAAGAAGACCAAAGTGGCCCATATGCTAAAGATCAAATAAAAAGCAAAATACCGCAAGGAGGCAAAAGTGTCGTGATATCGCAACATGTTACATTTTTATGGCTAAGAGTAAGAGAAGGGAGCAAGAAGGTAAAAGTGTCGTGATATTGCGACATGTTACATTTTCACGACTAAGAGCAAAAAAAGGGAGCAAGGAGGCAAAAGTGTCACGATATCGCGACATGTTGCATTCTCGCGGCTAAGAGCAAGAAAAGGGAGCAAGAAGGTAAAAGTGTTGCGATATCGCGACATGTTACATTTTTGCGGCTAAGAGAAAAAAAAGGGAGCCAAGAGGAAAAATTGTCGCGATATTGCGACATGATGCATTTTCGCGGCCAAAAGAGAAGAGAAAGAGCAAGAAGGAAAAAGTGTTGCGATATCAGGACATGTTGCATTTTCATGGCCAAAAGAGAAGAGAAAGAGCAAGAAGGAAAAAATGTCGTGATATCGCAAC
The DNA here is from genome assembly GCA_028583015.1 of Wollemia nobilis. Classification (NCBI taxonomy): domain Eukaryota; kingdom Viridiplantae; phylum Streptophyta; class Pinopsida; order Araucariales; family Araucariaceae; genus Wollemia; species Wollemia nobilis. The sequence goes on along the minus strand of JAQPPZ010000676.1, from coordinate 10,638,671 downwards.
ATGTTGCATTTTCGTAGCCAAAAGAGAAGAGAAATAGCAAGAAGGAAAAAGTGTCACGATATCGTGACATGTTGCATTTTCATGGCCAAAAGAGAAGAGAAAGAGCAAGAAGGAAAAAGTGTCGCGATATCACGACATGTTGCATTTTCGTGGCCAAAAGCAACAAAAGAGAACAAAGAGGCAGAAGTATCGCGATTTCACAACATGTCGCATTTTTGTAATGCAAGAAGAAGAATCAAGCTAAAGACATAGAAATATCATGATTTCGTGACATGTTGCATTTTCGCGACTCAAAAAGGGCAGGCAGGAAGAGAAACAAGAGTGTCATTATTTCGTGACATGTCCGATTTTTGCCAAGGAAACAAAGTATATTTTTGGTAACTGGGACATGCACTAACATCAAGTGCTGATTTTTGAAGAATTGTCAGTTGATTGTAACCTTGCAGGTCCGCTGGACGATTGTAAAACAACAAGCTCATCTAAATTTAGCTAGAAGGAAATCTATCCAATCTGCGGGAAATTCATTGTATATTCTTAGAAACTGTAGACAATTACTTGTAATTGATTGAAGAAATTAAATGTACATAGTAGAAGATACTCTTTTTAGGGTATAAATAGGAGTGAGTCAACCATGAAAAAGGATCGGCTCTTGGACGTTTACAGGCTTGATGTACATGTACTGGATTACAAGCAATAAAATATTTCTTCTTCTGGATTTCGAAACTTTTGTGTGCAAGTGTATGTATCTGGTGTTTTAATTTTTATTCATTCTAAGTTTTTTAAAGTATCTGTTCTGAAATCTGGACTGTGCACATATAAACCTTGTTTCTAGAGTTGAACATTAAAAGCTATTTACATGTATTTAGACGAACATCTAAAAGTTGCACTCAGGAATTCGTGTTTTCTATAAGAAAATATAAAGAAAACTCTGAAAGTAGTAATCTGTATCATCAATGTTTGTTGTTGTCTAATCTATACCGTGAGAAAAGTTCTAGATTAGGCTATATTTCCCTTATCTCTTGTTCCCATTTTCTCTAAAAAACTGAAAGGAACAAACCTTCTCTGGAGACTAGACATATGATCTCAAGCATGATCTATCTATTCAATGTTGGCAAAGTCTAAGGCGCAACACTATTAACCGAAGGCAAATTTTGTTCCAACAATGTCTCTATTAAAGAATAAAAGAAGCCATGCAGAGAGATATCTGATGAAAAATCTTGATCTATCAACTTGATGAAGCATATTCAACATTCACTTGGAGACTTCATTGAAATAAAAGCACCTAAACAATTATGAGCACAAGCCATGCTACTAGATATTTTGTATCTATGAATCCCCAAGTATTGGTGCCACCTCTCAACATAATTCTAAGAAGAAGAGGCCAACATAAAAATATGGTTACACTACCTCAAATATTTATCGTATTGAATGATAAAGGTCCATTGCAACCACCTGTTCCACTTATGATATGGGATGATATCACAACATCTACATTCAAGTCTCTCTCTACTTCACTATAGAAGACATCACCACACCAAAAAATCACCTTCAACACATGGTTAGCATCTATGTAGTACATAATGTGGTGGAGCAAAATGTGGCACTAGGATTATTGGTGGTATTATTCAAAGGTAAATCACATGAGTGATATGTCTCACTTTCCCCACATTCAATTTCTAACTAGAGCCATCTTACCACCTCGTTTATCGATAGATTCAAAGAAAAGATAAATGGAGTGTCTCTCTTGGAGTAGTTACTAACTATAAAGAGAGCACCAATGGAGGCAATGGATGATTTTAATGTGTGGTTTCATAAAACATATCATAGGATTCCTAACGAAATCCACCCCCTCCCAGGTATGGCTTTTATATACTATTTTAAGGTATTAAATTAAAAAATATCCATGATGATTAATTTCAAGGGAGGAAATTGTTTGCCAACATATTATGGGATAGCTATCTAGGGTAAAAATAATTTAATCCAAATAGGCCCCTTCTGCCCCTTTTTACAAAAATTCAAACACCATATCAACCAACTCCAATGGTTCACTTGATAAATTTTTAACAAATTCCCACTTTAAATCCAAATACAATTTTTGTCCCCCTTCATGTCCCAATCCACCTTTCTATAGACACCTCTAAATTGGAGGTGATGAAGAATTTGCTAAAAATGCCCTCTAATAAAACTTTGACCTTGAGAAAACAATCAAATTCCTAGAGGATTCAATATAAAAATAATCCAAGACCTCCATTTTAGCAGAATAATCAAGGTAAAACATATCCCTTTAATGAATATCTAAGGCCCTAATTCTAGGCCAACAAAAGATATAAATTAGACCTAGAGCTACAGTTAGTAGACGGTTCCCGTACCAACCCCACTACAACAGATTCCTCCTAATCCTACTAGAGATATAACTCCCATGAAAAATAATTATGTGGAGGATTCTACCACATGGTACTTCCAGTGCTTGAATGATTACACTCCCAATACCTACTCAAGAGGCATCTCATAGTAGTACCAAGTGGGAGAAAGCTAGTTGAAACACCTATATCATATTTAGGAGTAGAAAAATAAGTACATTGTCAAAATTCCTCTACATCATCCATCCTTTATTCAAGTTTTGATCCTCTCAAGTAGGTTTAGATCACAAGGGATGAGGAGTAAGTGTATATCATGGTATATGGAGTTGAAATTTTGGTGCCTAGTAGACCACAAGTGTAATAGAAATACGTAATAAGGGATAAAAGGAGGGTAATGGAAGAGTAATAAGAGGGGAAGCAAGTGGTCACAAAAGCCTAATTGGTCCAAGAAAGAATATTTCTACCACAACATCACCAAATTATAACACACCAAAACTATTAGTGCTCACCAAATGAAACATCCATAAAGACCTAAAGCAAAGCAAACCTATGGTAGGGCTTGCTAAAATTTCTCAATCAACTATGGAAAGGCCCAAATCTCAACATCTATTTAGTTCCACTGAAACAATTCATCCTCTGGGGTCATTCAATGTAGTTGAGAATCTAAATAAGTCCATTGTGGTCACACCCATATGGTATGTTTTGTCCATTCTTGAGTAAAAGGAGCATCTGAAGAAATATTTGGAAGAACAAAAGGGACAAAGACAACATAAGGGACCCATTATCTTACAAATATTTGGTTCAAAAGTGAGCTATGTTAAACATATACCCTTCTACTTATTCCTGATCTATGGTAATAATTTGATCTACAATTGCATGATAGAATTTGAGGCAAGTACTTTAGTCATGCCAAGGGAGATGGTGGACACATTAGGAATGACTTATCATCCTATAAAGAAAAGGATCATACAAGTGAATAAAATTGTAGTATAAAATTTGGGGATAGTGGAAGGCCTTTCACTCACCTTATATGCTTGTAAAAGCCTCACAATATCACAAGACATAGCAATAATTCATCTCCCTACATAATTTGGCATTTTTTTATTTAGGGATTTCATTACTAAAGTAGGAGGTTATCTATATTTGGATTGGTTTCACATGGTCCTAAAAAATTGGTATGGGACCAACATAAAGATCACATCAAAGACACTCTACCTACACCCTATTGAGCATCCACACATAGTTGAGCTAAGCTTTGAATAAAATATTATGGAAGAAGAAGAAGAGTATGAGTTAGAAGCATTTATTGACAAAGTGCATCCCTTCATTCCTGACAACCAAATGGATCAATTGATAATCAAAGTTTAGGATTTTGACCTTCCTAGAACATTTAAGTCAACAAGCATGAGTTGAACCCTAAGCATGAGTGAAATTCTAACCCTAACTAGATCATTTATATACAAATATATATAATTTTTAGGAAATTTTCTTATTTTGTTGTAGAAGATTCCTTGACAAGAAAATATCTTAGAACTTATGAACAAGTGAAGGCTGTAGACAATCAAACCGATGAGCAACACTGTGTTAAAAAGAAGGAATATTTTCATAAACCAAGTCATATAATTATGTTGAGTCATCAGGTGGTATGTGTAACTATAATCACAAGGGGACAACCCTTCAAATATCAATGCTAATCAAACAATAATGCATAAAAAAACTTATCTAATTGGATTACTCTAACCACCTAGAGACCATTCAATTAATGAAAATATTGTAGCCTGAGTTAATTTAATATGTATTTAATGCAAAATGTGGTAAATCATTTCCTCCTATACCAAGAATGTAGGAGTAATTTTGCATAACATAAATCTAGTTCTCCCATGATGTGAATTTGTTAACTTGAAATGAGATTATGAGTTTCCTTCAAGTGACTCCATTCCCAATAAACAAGGTCCTATTTTCTGGGTTATTTATCTTCTATAGGAAATAGATCCCTTGTGAGCTACCAAAGCTATAATAAAAATAAAATACACTAGGAAATTTTTTTTTGAAAGGGTAATTTTAGCCATTAACTAGTGTCAACTTGAAGAAAGAGCAAGATGAGAGATCTCCAAAGCATTTCTTAAGCTATGAAATTACAGAAGGGAGTGTCAAGAAACAATATTTTCCAAAGTCTAAAGGTAGAGATAAAAAATTTAAAGTCATAAAACCATGATGACCATTTCATTCCAATAATCAACAACCTATTATAATTCCCAAAATATAAATTGAAAACCTCCAATGGTTGGAGTTCAAAATCCATTATGTTGATAACTAAAATGGCTTCATCAACCCATACAATGACTACAAATGCACCTTGATTCCAATATTTTGAGCTCATGAACCTAATTATCTTCCACATTCATTAAAAAAAAATAAAACTATTATCTTCCACATCTAATTGAGCTCACAATGGTTGCCCATGTGATTTCCACCTCTTTATTGAATTCATAGGACACCATAAGTGGGAAATCAGGGTAGGAAGAATTTGATAGCCATGGAAGATAGAAAGAGACTCTGAAGTACTTAACACATGGAGACTCCATGGATCAACCCATCAAAATTTTTGATCACTTGTACAACTACTACTCTAGGTAGCTCTTTTACAATTTGTCAAAGGTACAACAGACTAAGCTCCTCGAAAGGTACAACATGTTTCTATCAAGAAAATCTTAGTACTTAATAATTCATGAAAACATAAAAGTGTTATTGGAGCACTTCAAGTCAAGTCACAAACTCTATAGGATGACTAACTATATTGAATCGATGAATAACACTACTTCAAAATGGTGGAAAACTATATGGTATTCCAAATGTTTTGCAAACTGTTCGATCACAATGATTAATGACACACTCTTTCATGAAAGTTTTCACCAACAATAGAAGGTAAGAGTTCTATAAATTGTTCAATCACAATGATCGATGACCCATAAAATTTCTTAAAGGATCTAAAGATAGATAGGGAAGAAAATTTTCATAGACCATTAGATTCAGGATCAACAACCTATAGAGTTTCAAGAGATTCTTAAGGGCAGAAAGAAATGAAAAGTTTTAAAGGTCAAATATTATAAAATATTTTCAAAGAAAGAGGAAAGAGACAAGTCCCAAAGAGTGAGAATTCAGAGAATTTTTTATGAAGGTGGGGAAAATAATTTTTGTAAACTATCCAACTTAGAATCAACGACCCACAAATTTTTTTCCAAAAAATTCTAAGGGAAGATGGCTGAGAGAAATTCTAAAGGATGAGTCTTCTTAAAGGATCCAATGAAAAAGAAAAGAATTTTTTTTATGGAACTTTCGATGGAGGATAAGTAAAATGCAAAATTTTTAGACAAGGTCTAACCTTGAATGATGAGTAAATCTTCTATGGATTATAAAATCACAATGATTAATAGCCCATGCTATTTTAAGAAGTTCCAATAAAGTATGGCAAAGCAAATGCTATGTGGAATATTGGATAAAATGAAATATCAGTGGCCCATAAAGTTTTGGAAAAGATCCAATAATAAAAAATGAGGTAAAGTTCTACAATTCATTTGATTGAAGATCAATGACCCTTGCTATTTTGAGAAGGCTCTAGCAAAGTATTGAAGATAAACATTTTGCAAACTATCTGATTAGAGATAGAACCATGTTACTGTAAAGATATGGAGGAAAATTCAAAAGAAAAAATCTTTGAGGAAATCCAAGCTTGAGACATGTGGAAAACACTCTATCAATTTGTAGAAGAGGTTAGCTAGCAAGTATAAATAGTCTAATAGAAGGTATTACAATGTGGAAAAACCCAAGGCTAAGAAATAAAAAGGGTGGTAAATTAGAATTTATAATAAAATACCTCGAGGTACTTTATTACAAATGTATAATCTCCCAAAAAAAGTAGTTGAGCTCATCAAATCAATAGTTGTTAAAGGTTAAAATACATCTGCATGTATCACCTATGCTCAATAATACAAGGGGAATGGTTGGCCCCTTGAAGGTAGTAACATGGCAACCAAAACAAATGCATCATCGAGCCTAACAACATTGATTACAAAAGATACCCACGTTTAGTCTTCAGGGATCCCTAATATGGTAGTTGGAAATAGCAACAACAAATGCACATCTAGAGGCTCAAATTATTTAGCATTGATGATTCTAGATCAAGAACCTTGAAGAGCTAAATGACATAATGCGGGTATAGTCAACGTGTAGCAATAAAGGAATTGTTTAATTCCTACACAAATTTTGGAGGAAAAATTATCCCTAGTTTGGTCTATAAATAGTAGACAAATATGCATTGTAAGGCATTGGATAATTTCATTTTCATGGCTATTATCTGGACTTGTATGTAACTTTTATTTTATTTTTTTCTATATAACAATTAATACTTAAGCCTTGTGTCATTTTGTAGACAAGATTTTGATCCCTTTCTTATGGCATCACTATAATGTAACTTTTGTCATATATATGAATGAGAAACTATGCCTATTTGTATTTCTGTCTTATTTCGTATGTGTGCATATGCTTGTTCTTAATGTTCATTCTTTGAAGAAATTATGTTAAGTTTACACTATTAGCAAATTCTGCACATGTTTATTTAACCTCACTAATATACAGAAGAATCTCACGATCTTTGCGCATTGCACTTGGTTAGCTTAGGGATTTTACTTTTTATTTTTCTATTTCTTGTGGTTTTTCTTTCATTTTTCTTTGTGTATGGAAGAGAGTTATTATATTAAAATCAAAATTTTCATCTATAGTTCTATCTAGGATTTTACATCAGTACTTAATCTATAGTTTCTTGCATTGGGAAATTAGTATGTAATATCTATAGGTAAAAACACCATCATTTGGTAGTGTTATCATTAGCACCATAATGCTTATACTAGAACTAATTTGTTATAGCACTTCTACAATTTTGAGTAGAAAAATTGAGACTCTTTGTTCTTTTTTGACATTCCAACATTTGATTTTTATTTTATAGAACAAGGGTCTAACTAAGGTAGACCCTTAAAGCCCTTTTCCTTTATCAAGTTTGCATGTGTGTAGGTTTTACGTTGCATGGAGTAGAGATTCAAAAGCAAAAAGAAGCTAGACTAAGTACTCAATAGTATTTTGGAGTGTAAATAGGTTTTACCCATCCTTAACTTTCCTACTTCACTTTAGATCTATAATATTTGATTGCTTAGTTGCATTTTTAGTTTTATAGCTATGTTTATTCTATACCATAGTTTCTACATGTTGTCTAGGATATATCTATATTTTTAGGAAAGTAAAGAATGCATGTAGTATAGGTAGCACAATTTTGCTTTATCTTATAATTTTCATTTATTATCTAGATTAGCTATTACAATCTCAAGGAAGCTCAATCACATATAGTATAAAATCCTTGTTTTTTGCATAAAATTTTTGAGACTTTCTTTGAAAAAAAAGAAGAAAAAATATATTTTCTCTTTTCATTCCAAAGTGAAATGTATGTAGTTTATAAACTTGTTTGCTTGCATCTTTGTCTATTTATGCTTTGCATCTTGCTTGCTTTCCTGAAGTTTACTTAGTTTTTCCAACTATTTTTATATTCTTTAGAAAAGGTAGAAGTAAGTGAAGATCTTAGAATAAAATCATAGATGTTCTTCAAATAAATTCATCAATATTAGTCATATCAGAGATCTCGTCGTATCTCTTGAAATTAGGATGCAAGAGAGTGAGAGAGGTAGATCCCTTTCTCCCTTGTTCATCTTTCACCACTTTAAATTTTTGGTGGACCCAAAATCACATGGGTCCTAAATATATTTTCCCAACCTACTTTAAAATAACTTAAAACATTAATAATATTTGGGTAAACTCTAAAGCAAGATGATTTAATTCTATTTGTATAGATTAGAACATAATAATCAAGATAAAAAGAACACAATCCAAGTACTAGTGTTATTTGGGATCCTCTTGATTCCTTATGTAACCATCATATAGAATCTTTGACTATATTGGGTATATAGCAATCTTTGCCACCAGTTACCCACATAGGTCTCATGTGTACTTACACTAATTAGCTAGTATATTACAATGGACTATTGGGAGCCATAAGGATATTTTTTTATCCCTCATGTATTGGTTTTGATCATATATCTAGGGGTTACTTCCATGTATCAATGATCTTCAATGAAATAGGTCTACACTCAATGGTGTTTATCAAACTAAAAATACCATATTAAAGGCATGCAAAAAATTATCAATAAACTAATGCCATCACTAATCCCATCCCTAGGTCTAGTAACTATAATATAGATGCTATGGAATCCAAAACATATCTTATCCTCTTGAAAATTTATGATGAGATAGCCACAATCATAATCAAGCAAGTTAGATATCTCATAAACCTAGAAACAAATCTAACTCATTTTTAAATATTTTATCTTGAAACCAACTCATCCTTGAGTCCTTCGCACAAGGATATCTACGATTATCTCAAACATGGTATTTTTTTCAAGGTTTGAATCAAAATGAATGCAAAAACCTCAACCAAAGGGCTTGCAAATATTTCACTATTGGTGATATTTTATATCATCACATCCTTGATGACATCTTATTTAGATGCCTAGACCCTTTTGAACCTCCAAAAGGTAATCCAAGAGGTCCATAATATGTATTATAATGGGTACTTTAGTGGTTTTGCTATCACTAAGAAACTTCTTTGAATGGATTATTATTGTCCCTTCATGGAGAGACCCTTGTGGTTACTTCAAGTTGTGTAATAAGTATCAAAAATAGAAAAATCTTATCCATGTTTCATCCTAATCATTGTGGTCCATGACTACACCTTGACCTTTTTCCATTTGGATATTGCACATCATTGGTAAAATCAACCCCATATTTTTTGTGGACATAAGTTCATCATCATTGCAACTAAATACTTCATCAAATGGATTGAGCCTATACCTTTAGCATAAATGAAAAGAGTCTAAGTCTCTATATTTATCTAGAAATAAATAGTATATTGCTATGGCATACCCTCTATAATTACCTTAAACGATGTCACACCCTTCAAAATTAAATATGTTTAGAAAATTTGTGTAAAGCATTGCATACATGACACATGGTCCACTTTATACTACCCTCAAGCTATTTCCTACTCCAAACCCTCCAATAAGACCCTTGTCATGTTCCTTAAGAAGTTATTCAACAAAATCGGAAGAGACTAAAATCTTCAACTATATCCATCCCTCTATGACACCTTATGCCTTGGTATATGGTACCAAGACCATATTTACCTTTGAACATGAAGCTCCATCCCTATGAATTCTCCTGTAGAATATCTCCATAGGATATGAATATCACCTTTCTTGCCTCTGTTAGTTGGTATTGCTTGATGAAAAGTGCATCCATGCATTAGAGCACCTACAGGTCTACCAAAAAAGGCTCAATTACCTATGGTAAGAAGGTAAGGACAGGTCCTTTGAGGCTATTATCAAGGAGAACCAAAATAATACCAATACTAAAATATATCTCAAGTGAAAAATTAAGCCCAATTTGTTGGTTCCACACATCATCACCTCTAAGTATGGATTAGTCACATATCATCTCATCACATTTGATGGTAAAGAACTCAAATAATCTATGTATATTATGCATTTAAAAATATATCATTCTTAAAACTAACTTATCTATGTCTCATTATGCATGTAAAAAGATATTGTGTTTCAGAGTGACTTATCTATGTCTCTTTACTTAATAATTATTTTTTATTACTTATTTTAGTTCAATTGCTTGGTTACTTGTGTTGCCAAAATAAAATTATGTTAGTAATAACATTCTGCATATTATGCATTATGTGTGTCATTGTTTGTTTAGCTTCGTTTCCCTTATAAGGTTTGTTATTATTGAACTAACAATAAGGGACCTATGAGGATGCGCAAAGAATAATCCTAGTTAGGTTTAGTTATTTTTCTTTACTAGGTGTCTTATTCAAGTGGATCCCTTCTTGTTTTATCATTTGTGTAATCTATGAGGATAAGCATATCAAATGATATAATAGCAACAATATCACTTGGTTGTAATTGTGCGCTTTTTCCATGAGGATATTTCTCTCTATGGTGTTAGTGGGTTTATCTTCAAAAATTCGTATCCTACACTTCTAAAACCATCAAATCAAGATGTTTGTACGTTTATAATTTGGTCTATATTGTATCTAAGTGTAATGCCTTGATACCTTGGAATTCAACATATTGTAAGGGTAGAAAATAGTGAAATCAAGTAGCCAATGTCTTCCAAAATATTTTAAAATTTGATTAAATTCAACTTAGGCACTTATTGGTTTAGGAGTTATCTACTTACAAAGTGGCCTGATTGACTCATGGAAGTGAAACACTTAGGGTTAGCTAGTGTATCACTAGAAAATTTAATCAATTCACTCACTTCCTAGATCAAATCACTTTCCAACCAATGGAGGGATAGAAATGAAGGAATAGATCCTAAGGAGAATCATTTATAGAGTGTCAATTATCATTTAGTGGTACACTATCTCATTTTGAAAGAATTATAAGCCTATTAGAAGCATGTAACATTTGGAGGTACATTTATTTGTTAGAGATACCCCTAAATATTTTCTTTTACAAGGAGTAATAATTTATAATCCTAGGTTACTTAGGGGTAAAATCCTACTCTAAATAGGATCTAGGGGCTTTATTGTATGGATATTTTAGTAGTGGTAATTTAGAGCTACACTCCATGAAATCCACATTATGTTTTGTATCTCATAAGATTGTTGAACAATTAGAAATTCATTTACATTATGTTAGTGTCATTTCCCTTATGGTTTACTAAGTGCATAGTGATTGAGACATATCCATATTGTTCATATTGTCATTCACTTAACAATTTTATATTTAATAAATGGGAAATATTGTCTTTATTTAGATTGTTATGTGTTATTTTATTGAACACTTTATTTCTATGGGTATGGTCATATTTTAATTGAGTCACTTGTACCCTTAAAATTTTCATCTATATTTATTTTTTGCACTTTAATTTTAATGCAATTAGTGTAGTTCAGTGTAGGAGAATTCAACAGGGACATTTGGGAGCCCACCTCAATCTAGAGGTAGGAAGGAGCCATTGGATCTACCTTCCAACTTTGTTGAAACTAGAATTGGGACATAACATTAAAATTAGAAGTCAAACTGTAAATCAAAATTGAACAACACCAATATAAAGATAAAGTAATCAAAAGCATAGTAATAACACAATATTGCACAAAATGAATAAGATTTTTATTAATGTGAGCGGATCTCAAAATTATACAATCAATGTGCTCCAATATGGGGTTTTACAATGCTTTTGTGATAATAATTTTACAAATACTAGGGTTCTTCGAAACCCTAGGTCAATACACTATTGGTATCTTCTTGCTCATTCTTGATCCAAACAAGGATTGTGGGTGGGCTTGTGTATCCCTGTGGGGGAATCCCTGCGCCTACAAAAAAAAACAACAAAAAGAGATTAGAAGCACTTGTGAGGGCTCCACAGTGTGAGGCCCTCAGAAAGATAAAACTACTAAAATCCTAGATCCTGCAATATAATACTTTAAGTGTAAAGTATAGGAATGTGAAATAAATGTAAATAACTTCTTACCTTGTCAACATGCTAATTTTTATCTCTACTATTATCGATGATAGTTGTGACGATACCCGAATGGCATGTGAAGGTCGTAGGACTATAGATTTGTTGCATGAAATACCCAAAGGCATTATGTGGTGGCTGTGAATGCATGAGAGAGTTCTAAAAATTTCCATGGGCACTCTGTGGATGCCCATGGACACTTTGTAGGCTCTGGAGAACTTTCAGGGATGGAGGGAAAGTCACAAAACCACATCTGGTTCGCGTGGGTTTGGTGGTGGTAAAAAAGAGCGATGTGATGGCGATGGTCAGGAGTGAAGATGATAGCAAAAAATGGTTAGGAAAAATGTCCTCCAAACTTTCTAAGGAGCTTACAGGTCTGATTCATCAAAATGACTTATTTTTTATAATATCCCTTTGAACATGTTAGGGTTTCAATGACACAAAATGAACGGTCGAGATTAAAACATGAGGAATGGTGGAGATTAAGTTTGGGTAAGTGGTATGTATTGAGATGGATGGAAGTCTTGAGATTAAAACGTGGCAGGTGGCTAGGATTTATTCATATAACTACATATATATTTATTAAATATATATAAATATAATATATAAAATATTAATATATATATATATATATTAAGTAAATACATACATACATATATATATATATATATATATATATATATATATATATATATATATATATATATATATATATATATATATAATGGGTGGCTATGATTGGAGGACACATATGGATGACAAGTGGCTAGATTTTGGTGTCTACATATGCCCCTTTTTGTACCGCATTATGTGAAACACAATGCGGTGCAAAAATATGAGATACCTGGTTTGGCATGAAGAAGCAACTTTCTTTTCTTGGAACGCAAAGAAGATTTTGAAGACAGAATTTGCTAGTGTATCTTACCCCCTCAATTGGCAAATGAGTAAAAAATGAGTCTTACAAACCAATTGATAGAAATATGGGGAGTAATGCGGGTGAATGGTGTAATGCAAGTGTATGATGTAAATGCGGATGACATGAATGATGTAATTGATTTCATTTTTTTCCCAACGAAGAAAAGGGGGTTTTTGCCAAGTGTAGATGCCATGATCATGTAAGATGTATCCCATTGTGGGAAATCAAAATCAAATATGTTTACCCCAAGCTTGGGGTGATTCCATGATGTTGAAGAAAATGCATTTTGAAATCATTGAAATGCAAAGATGTAAATGCATAAAAAAAAGAGAAAATAGTCTGTCCTCGGGGCCACTCATGATTGCAACTAATTACCATATAAAATTCCTAAATGGTTGCTCAATCACTTTAACTGGTCTACATCTTAGGAGACTAGTGTAATTGCAAAGGAAATGATGAAAGTTATCCATGTTGGGAACCCCATGGAAAAGGGTATCAATGACAATTGTTGAGCAAATTGGTCTTGGCATAGTCTCACTCAAAAATGAGGTATCAAAAGTAATTTATTTTTTTAAACAAGGATATATTAGATGATGAAGATGGCCAAGTGTTCTTATGGTGATTTACTCATATTGTCAAATTGCATAGACAACCAATCGCTGCAATCACCAAGGAGATAGAATAAACCATTGGATACAAGGTTCAGTTGTACTTGTAAATGTACTTGACAAATATTAAATAAAGGTGCGATGATGAATGAAATTGATGATGTTGAATGTTGATGTATGGATTATGCAAGGAATGAATATATTTTTACCCCAGCATATGAAGGGTTTTTGACATGAGAAAATGCAATGACTATAAAAGTGCAATGATCGATTCTATTTTTGCCCCAACAAAAAAAGAGTTTGTGATTGGGAAAGGTGAAATGAAAGTTAATGGTGCAATTATTAATTCTATTTTTGCCCCCAAAAGAAAAGGATTTTTTGAAAATGTAGGTGATTTATTATGTTTTTGTCCCAACAAATGAAGGGGTTTGTGACATGTGTATGATTGATTTTGTTTTTACCCCAACAGATGAAGGGGTTTGTGAAAATGCAAATGATTGAGTCTGTTTTTACCCTAACAGATGAAGGGGATTTTGACATGTGTATGATTGATTATGTTTTTGCCCTATTAGAAAAGGGAGTTTGTGAAAATGCAAATTATTGATTCTATTTTTGCCCCAATATATGAAGGGGTTTTTGACATGGAAAAATGTAATGACTTTGAAAAGTGCAATGATTGATTTAGTTTTTGCCCCAATAGAAAAAGGGGTTTGTGATTGAGGAAGATGCAATGAAAGTGAATGGTGCAATGATCGATTCTATTTTTGTCCCAATAGAAGAGGGGTTTTTGAAAATGCAAATGATTGAGTCTATTTTTACCCCAATAGATGAAGGGATTTTGTGAAAATGCAAGTGATTGAGTGTGTTTTTGTCCCAACAGATGAAGGAATTTTGTGATTGGGGAAGATGCAATGAAAGCTAATGGTGCAATGATCAATTCTATTTTTGCCCCAATAGAAAAGGGGTTTTTGACATGAGAAAATGCAATGACTGTGAAAAGTGCAATTATTGATTCTATTTTTGCCCCAACAAAAAAGGAGTTTGTGATTGGGAAAGATGCAATGAAAGTTAATGGTGCAATTATCGATTCTATTTTTACCCCAATAGAAAAGTAGTTTTTAAAAATACAGATGCTTGATTCTATTTTTATGCCAATAGATGAAGGGGTTTGTGACATTTGTATGATTGATTCTATTTTTACCCCAACAAATGAAGGGATTTTGTGAAAATGCAAATGATTGAGTCTATTTTTGCCCCAAAAGATGAAGGGATTTTTGACAATGCAAATTATTGATTTTGTTTTTGCCCCAAAATATGAAGGGGTTTTTGACATGGGAAAATGCAATGATTGTGAAAAGTGCAACTATTGATTCTATTTTTGCCCCAACAGAAAAATGGGTTTGTGATTGAGGAATATGCAATGAAAGCAAATGGTGCAATGATCAATTCTATTTTTACCCCAATAGAAAAGAGGTTTGTGAAAATGCAAATGATTGAGTCTATTTTTAACCCAACAGATGAAGGTATTTTGTGAAAATGCAAGTTATTGAGTCTATTTTTGCCCTAACAGATGAAGGGGTTGTGTAAAAATGCAAGTGATTGAGTTTATTTTTACCCCAAAAAATAAAGGGGTTTTGTGATTGGGGAAGATGCAATGAAAGCTAATGGTGCAATGATCAATTCTTTTTTTACCCCAACAAAAAAAGGGTTTTTGACATGAGAAAATGCAATGACTATGAAAAGTGCAATGATTGATTATTTTTTTGCCCCAAAATAAAAGGGGTTTTTGACATGAGAAAATGCAATGACTGTGAAAAGTGCAATGATTGATTTTGTTTTTGCTCCAATAGAAAATGAGTTTGTTATTGGGAAAGATGCCGTGAAAGCTAATGGTGCAATTATCGATTCTATTTTTACCCCCAATAGAAAAGGGGTTTTTGAAAATGTAGGTGATTTATTATGTTTGTGTCCCAATAGATAAAGGGGTTTGTGACATGTGTATGATTGATTCTGTTTTTACCCCAATAGATGAAAGAGTTTTGTAAAAATGCAAATTATTGAGTCTATTTTTGCCTCAACAAATGAAGGAGTTTTTGACATGTGTATGATTGATTCTACTTTTTCTCTAATAGAAAAAGGGGTTTGTGAAAATGCAAATGATTGATTTTGTTTTTGTCCCAAAAAATGAAGTGGTTTTTGATATGAAAAAATGCAATGAATGTGAAAAGTGCAATGATTGATTCCATTTTTCCTCAACAAAAAAAGGGATTTGTGATTGAGGAAGATGCAATGAAAACAAATGGTGCAATGATCAATTCTATTTTTGTCCCAAAAAAAAAGGGGTTTATGAAAATGCAAATGATTGAGTCTATTTTTACCCCAACATATGAAGGGATTTTGTGAAAATGCAAGTGATTGAGTGTGTTTTTGCCCCAACATATGAAGGGGTTTTGTGATTGGGGAAGATGTAATGAAAGCTAATGGTGCAATGATCGATTATATTTTTGTCCAAATAGAAAAGGGAATTTTGACATGAGAAAATGCAATGACTATGAAAAGTGCAATGATTGATTCTATTTTTACCCCCAAAAAAGGGGTTTGTGATTGGGAAAGATGTAATGAAAGCTAATGGTGTAATTATCGATTATGTTTTTACCCCCAATAGAAAAGGGGTTTTTGAAAATGTAGGTGATTGATTATTTTTTTGTCCCAACAGGTGAAGGGGTTTATGACATGTGTATGATTGATTCTGTTTTTGCCCCAAAAAATGAAGGGGTTTTGTGAAAATGCAAATGATTGAGCCTATTTTTTCCCCAATAGATGAAGGGGTTTTTGACATGTGTATGATTGATTTTATTTTTGCCCTAATAGAAAAGGGGGTTTGTGAAAATGAAAATGATTGATTCTATTTTTGCCCCAACAGATGAAGGGGTTTTTGACATGGGAAAATGCAATGACTGTGAAAAGTGCAATGATTGATTCTATTTTTGCCCCAACAGAAAAAGGGGTTTGTGATTGAGGAAGATTCAATGAAAGTGAATGGTGCAATGATCGATTCTATTTTCACCCCAATAGAAAAGGGGTTTGTGAATATGAAAATGATCGAGTATGTTTTTAACCCAATAGATGAAGGGGTTTTGTGAAAATTCAAGTGTCTGAGTCTGTTTTTGCCCCAACAGATGAAGGGGTTTTGTGATTGGGGAATATGCAATGAAAGCTAATGGTGCAATGATTGATTTTTTTTTTATCCCAAAAAAAAAGGGGTTTGTGAAAATGTAAATGATTGAGTCTATTTTTACCCCAACAGATGAATGGTTTTTTGACATGTGTATGTTTGATTATGTTTTTCCCTAATAGAAAAGGGGGTTTGTAAAAATGCAAATGATTGATTCTATTTTTACCCCAACAGATGAAGGGGTTTTTGACATGGGAAAATGCAATGACTGTGAAAAGTGCAATGATTGATTCTATTTTTGTCCCAATAGGAAAAAAGGGGTTTGTGATTGAGGATGCAATGAAAGAAAATGGTGCAATTATTGATTATGCTTTTGCCCAAAAGAAAAGGGGTTTGTGAAAATGCAAATGATTCTGTTTTTGCCCAAAAAAATAAAGGAATTTTGTGAAAATGCAAGTGATTAAGTTTATTTTTGCCCCAATAGATGAAGGGGTTTTGTGATTGGTGAATATGTAATGAAAGATGATGGTGCAATGATCAATTCTATTTTTACCCCAACAAAAAAGGGGTTTGTGAAAATACAAATGATTGAGTCTATTTTTACCTCAACAAATGAAGGGTTATTGTGAAAATGCAAGTGATTGAGCCTGTTTTTGCCCCAACATATGAAGGGGATTTGTGATTGAGGAAGATGCAATGAAAGCTAATGGTGCAATGATCGATTCTATTTTTACCCCAATAGAAAAGGGGTTTTTGAAAATGCAGGTTATTGATTCTATTTTTGCCCCAACAAAAAAGGGGTTTTTGAAAATGCAAATAATTGATTTTGTTTTTGCCCCAACATAAAAAGAGGTTTTTGATATGGTGAGATGCAATGAATGATGATTTTTTTTTGTACTGAAATGTTACCAAAGGATTTTTTTTCCGTTGGAGCCTTTTGAATTGAAATGTGACCAACAGGGTTAGGTCCTCTAGGGCTTTTTGACTTTGATTTGCGTTTGCAAGGCAAAGGGCTCAACCTTTGATAAAAGGACACAACCATTTGAACCTAGAAATTGACTAATGATGTGATGCGTATGTGACTAAAGGAGTTTGGTTCATTTGGAGCCTTTTGAATTAAAATGTGACCAAAGGGGTTAGACCCTTTGGAGCTTTTTGACTTTGATGTGTGTTTGCGAGGTAAAGGGCTCAACCTTTGACAAAAGGATGCAACCTTTTGAACCTAGCAATTGAATTATTGATGATGTGATGTGATTGTGACCAAAGGAGTTTGGTTCCTTTGGAGCCTTTTGAATTTGATGTGTGTATGCAAGGCAAAGGGCTCAACCTTTGAAAAAAGGATGTAACCTTTTAAACTTGGCAATTGACTTGTTGATGATGTGATGTGTATGTGACCAAAGGAGTTTGGTTCCTTTGGAGCATTTTGAATTGAAATATGTGTTTGCGAGGCAAAAGCATCAACCTTTGACAAAAGGATGCAACCTTTTGAACCTAACAATTGACTTGTTGATGATGTAATGTGATTAAGACCAAAGGAGTTTGGTTCCTTTGGAGCCTTTTGAATTTGATGTGTGTATGCGAGGCAAAGGGCTCAACCTTTGAAAAAGGATACAACCTTTTAAACTTGGCAATTGACTTGTTGATGATGTAATTTGTATGTGACCAAAGGAATTTGGTTCCTTTGGAGTCTTATGAATTGAAATGTGTGTTTGCGAGGCAAAGGGCTCAACATTTGACAAAAGGACGTAACCTTTTGAACCTAGCAATTGATTTGTTGATGATGTAATGTGATTGAGTGATTGAATTGTTTGTTGAATTGGTGGGGAAGGTGTGATACCTTGAGCACCCCCAAGTTGTGTGCTTGTTTAGAAATTTCTAGCGATCTTTGCATATGCGAATTATATATATATATATACATACATGGCGTTTGATTTTTTTTTGTGAATGCTTGTGTGTGGATGTTGTTGTTTGAATGCATGTGTATATGTGTGATGGATGATAATGCAATGATAATGTGTATGAAATGCAAATGGATTAATGCTCTAATGATCATTTGTAGTTTAGATTTTTCTTGAACATTTATACCATTGTTGTTTAATCAGGGGCACCAAAATGGTGGCATGTGAAATGGAAGGCTCATGCAATGATATGGATGTTGATATGGTAGACTAATATGGATGTTGATATAAAATAATGATATGGATGTTGATATGGAAAATTGATTGTTTTGTAGAGACTTAGACATGCTAGTGATATCAAAAAACTCACTAAATTCTATCTAATTTCTCTAAGACCAAATGTGTGTGCAATGAATTCATTTACCAAATAATGAGTATGGTAATGAATCGAGGAAATTAAGAACCAATGCATGTGTAAGTGAGTTCATTAACCCATCTTGAGTAAATTGATATGAAACCTATCATGGAGAAGACCAAGAAGCTAGCTTGTTCTTATGTGTGGTCAGAGGTCTCTTCAAGAGAGATGTATCGCCACGCATGAGCATACTCCACTACCAATCAAGCATCTATAGCCCTAATGGATATTAGCTCCATAGTCAAAGAATCTGATCTCTAATCTTTGGGGATTCGGACTACCTAACCATCTGACTAGAAATGTAGTTCTATCCTTACAACTTGAGGATCTGTGGTGTGTGATGTGTAAAATATTTAGATCTTTGGGAAATTAGATTCTCAACCAAAGTATGATGAGAATTTTACTCTATCATTACTACTCTTTCTTTTATTTGGAAGTAATTATGATAGTGGTGAAAACCACTATTTTTAATTTTTGGACTATGTGAATAATGGGACAAGCAAGGAATACCCTTTTTGCTTCAAGGTTTAACTCAATTATGGTGTTATCCCTCTTTGACACAAGATGTTTTTTAAGATGTATGATTGTGTTTGGTTCAAGAGTGTTAGAGTCAATTCCTAGAACTCAAAATTTTCTTAGTGAAAATGTGTCTTGGTCCTAAAGAAATCTCGACATGTATTGGAGGTTGCTAGAAACACTAGGAGTGGTTGAGTGATCGAAAACACCTAGGAATTATGGAAATGTGGTTTGAAAATGATAATTTGAATTTATGGATTGTGCAATGAAATAGATGATGATTTTGAAGGTGCCCCTGATTAAGGCAACATGAATTTATTGGACCAATTATTATCTAGAATGAATAAATGACCCCTAATATCAAATGAAATGTGTGAATATGGAGGTGCATAATGAGTGTGTGAATGCAATGTATGAAATGCAATTTGTAAAATGCAATGTGTGAAATGTAATGTTTGCAGTGCAATGTGTAAAATGCCATGTGGAAAATGTAATGTGTGAAATGGAATGTGTAATGCAATGTGTGAAATGCAATGTTTGCAATGCAATGTGTGAAATGCAAGGTTGTTTTTGTGTATTAGCCATGTATATATACATATATATAAATCACAATAAGCATGGAACACTTTCAAGTGTATGATGTTCAATGGCTCGGGTTCTTCTACTCCCCCTAGCCTAGTAAGCTTATGTGCTCCTTGAATATTGTGAACTCGGATAGCAACAAGCAACACGTATAGATGCAAATGATAAAATTATGCAAATGCAATGCAATGATTTTTATTTTTGCTTTTTTTTTTGAACTAAAATGTGACCAAAGGAGTTTGGTACTTTTGGAGTCTTTTGATATTGAGATGTGACCAAAGGGATTTGGTACCTTTGGATATTTTGAGTTGAAGTGTGACCAAAGGTGTTAAGTGCCTTTGGAGCTTTTTGAGTTGAAGTGTGACCAAAGGGATTTGGTACATTTGGAGCTTTTTGATTTGAAGTGTGACCAAAGGTGTTAAGTGCCTTTGGAGCCTTTTGAAATTGAAATGTGACCAAACAAATTTGATACCTTTGGGTTATTTTTTAATGAGGTAGGTGTGATACCTTAAGCATCCCTAATTACTTGATGATTGATGGCATAAGTAACTGGGAGGATGTGATATCTTGAGAATACCCAATATGCTTGATGATTGATGGTGTGAGTGATTCGGAGGATGCGATATCCTGAGAATCCCCAATATGCTTGATGATTGAGTTGGTACCAATATCCTGATTAGATGGGTTGGATGGACCATTTGTGGGAAAGACTTTCCTATCAATAAGATATTGGAAAATATCTTTAAATGCATAGCAATTGTTGATGTCATGGCCCGCTTGTTGATGATAGGGATAGTACAAGTGCTTCTTATAACCTTTTCCATGTGGCTTGTTAGGATCTCTTGATTTGATTTTTGGAAGTAGAATCTCTTGTGCTTCATAAAGCCTTTGAAAAATGGTTGCATAAGATTATGAAAGCACCATGTAGTCACAAGGAGGCTTTGTAAGATGCTTGGTGCATTTGTTCGATTGTATTGGATGTTGAATTTGTGGTACAAGTATCATAACCTGAGATGTGGATTATGGAACTAGATGTTGCAACTGCTATGGTTGTTGACATGGATGATGATGAAATTGATGATGACTCAACTGTAACTCAATGTTAGTGAGTCGAGTTAAAATTTATTGCAAAATTAAAGTGTGTTGACAATCTGATTGTAAGCCCTAGTTTATTTGTTGAGTGTATTGAGGTAGGGTGGATGGATTGATGAATGGATGAGATTGAGTGTGTTGTTGGTGGTGTGATGAATTGGGGGGCATGGGGATGGTGACTTGGGAAGATGGTGATACCCAAGTTTGATTGGGTGTGAAGTATGCTTGCTAGTTAGGGATGGAGTGGGGTTTAAAGTCTGACATCGGGGTTTGTTGTTGAGGGTTGGAACGAGTGTCTCTTGACTCATAAGCAATTGGTTGAGATTTTGCCATGCTTGTTGTATGGAAATTTTAGAAATAGGTTGTGTGGAAGTGGAAGGGGGTGGAGGTGAATTGTGGATGTTAGCAATGTGGGTTGAAGTTGATGGAGGATAGGTTGTGAAAGGTATCGCAACTGAATGTGGAATGGTGGATGAAATGGTAGATGGAATTTGTGAAGCAGCATTGACTTGTGCTTCATAGAGGGGATTAGAATGGGTAGTGGTGTGAGTGGATGGGATGGAAGTGTTTTGGCTATGTTGTGGTGAAAAAGTGTGATGAGATGGTGCGAAGGTTACCTCAAAAAGAGGGTTGGTGAAGACTTGGTTGTGATTGTTGAGGTATGAATGAGAATTTTCCTGCTGGAAAGAAGAAGCTTGCATGGATGGAATATGAAGTGGTTTGAAGACAGGATTGGTGGGGTTAGGAGTGGAGCACTCCATGGATGTGGTGAGTGCCTGACTCATGTTGCTAGTCTAATTTTTGATCAAGACTCTAAACTATGAACATGCAAGAATTGGTGAATGTGGGTGATGTGTGTGGTGTGCGAAATGGAAATGAAAATGAAAACATTTAGAACAAACAACCAAAATATGCCCTAAGTTTTATAACAAATTTCTAAATTTTTTTGTGGGGTTTGTGTGTTGTAGATGTGCTAAACTAAACTATTATGCAAGGTGGAATCTAAGGCTGGATGGCAAATGAGATTCTTCCTGGTGATGAAATCCAAAAAGTTTGCTCATGGGTGACTATGGTGTTCTAGGGGGTCGAGCCAACGGATGGAGATGAAGCCCACCCTCGCTGGTCTCGATCAGTAGTTGGTGATAAAGTGATGTTTAAAATGAAACATGTATGCGTGTAATTCCTTTTAATATTTTTTGTTTTCTATGGTTCTCACACATAAGAAGAAAATGCATAGAAATCACACTTTTCTTTGTAATAAATTCAACCAAAAGTTGTGATTAGAGATTCCAATGTCAAGTATAATATCTCAAGAGAGATTTTGGGGTACATTGCTTAAGATCCACTTTGAATCAATGAGTGATTCTAGCAATGGAGGGTTCACCCAACTCTTCTACCCTAAACTAGCAAGTGGTTCCAACAATAAGAGGAAACTTGAACAAAGGTAATCTATCACAATCTAGAGGAATACAAGACAAAATAAAAGAGTACAATTACTTATACACTTTCTTACCCTAGAATGCAACTAGAATGCTTTTTGTTTTCAAATGCATACAACATACAAGATAAGTAGTAAAACACCAAGAAACAACAAAAAATTTAAATCTAATGTAATGATGCAACTACCATGAATGCACAAATGCAATTTTATCCTATATGCAAACTATATGGAAGATGTATATGCCTAACATGAAAATAAAAATGCAACTAATTTAAAAAAAATAAATGTTTTTCTTTAGTTAGTTTCACTATTAAAAGAAGGAAAATGAAAAAAAAAATGAGTTAGGATTTGAACCAGGATTACCAGGGAGCCTATGTATTTCTTCCCCACTCTGTTAAATGTTACCCAGAGTATCTGGAACGTTGACAAAAATCTCCTAAATGCAGACCAAAGTCTCAAAAATGCATACCAGAGTCTCTAGTCTCCCAAATGTGTACCAGAGTCTCCCAAACACAGATTGAAGTTTCTTGAACTCTATAGGGCATCCCCCGAATGTTGCAGGGAATTCGCTCAACCTCTGATCAAACTCTACAAATTCTTGAAAACCTTATTTTTTGTGATTTTTGCATGATAAAACTTTTATAAGCTAAAATATGGAAACATAAATATAAATTAGTGATAAGATAAATTAACATGAACCCTTTGGGGGTTGCATCGTGATCGCCATTTTGTAAACTGAAATAAAACAACACCAATATAAATATGAAGTAATAAAAAATACATTAATAACACATATTGCACAAAATAAATAAGATTTTTATTAATGCAAGAAGATCTCAAAATTATACAATCAATGTACCCCAATATGGGGGTTTTAGAATACTTTTGTGATACAAATTTTATAAATACTAGGGTTCTTCGAAACCCTAGGTCAATACACTACTAGTGTCTTCTCGCTCGTTCTCGATCCAAACAAGGAGTGCGGGTGGGCTTATGTATCCCTGTAGGGACACCCTAGCTTCAACAACTTTTAGAATGATTATCCTTGCACTTTTAAATAGAAAACAATAAAAAGATATTAGAAGCACATGTGAGGGCTCCACAATGTGAGGTCCTCAAAAAGATAAAACTACTAAAACTCTAGATGCTATAATATAATTCTATAAACAAAAAGTACAAGAATGTGAAATAAATGCAAATAACTTCTTACCTTGTCGACATGCTAATTTCTATATTTGCTCCTATCGATGATAGTCGCAAGGATGTTCGAGGGTTGTAGGACTATAGATCTACTATGTGAAACACCTAGAGGCATTATGTGATGGCTACGGATGCACCAGACGGTTCCAAAAATACCCATGAAAACTCTGTGGATGCCCATAGGTGCTCTGTAAGCTCTAGAGGACGTTCGGGGATGGAGTGAAAATCGTAGAACTAGATATGGTTCGCACGGGTTTGGCAGCGATGCAATGGCGACGATGAGGGTTGAAGATGATAGCAATAAATGGTTAAGGAAAATGTTCTTCAAAATTTCTAAGGAGCTTAAGGGTTTGATTCATCAAAATGACTTATCTTTTATAATCTGTCCTTGAACATGTTAGGGTTTTGACGACACAAAATGAGCAGCCGATATTAAAACATGAAGAAGTGTGGAGGTTAAGTTTGGATAAGTGGTTTGGACTGATATAGATGGAAGGCTAAGATTAAAACATGGTGGATGGATAGAATTTATTCATAAAACTACATATATATGTATATATATAATATGCGACTATGATTGGAGGACATAGATGGATGACAAGTGGCTAGATTTTGGCGTCTACACAAACAATTCTCCATTTCAATATAGTTTCTATCACACTCAATGGGATGTATTCTTATTATTTGTTTGTCATTTATCATTTTCCCCAAAATTTGACTAAATTTCTTGATTTTTGTGCTAGAATTACATTCATCATAGATTGAGTGATTGGTTCAAAATTAAAAGGATTTTTCTAAGTTCTTGTAGAAGTAATGATTTGCTATGATTTTTGAATGATTTGATCTTATTTGAGCCAATGGCCTAAAACATCCTCTTATGTCCATTTCAGGAAGCAATTTGCTCCATTTTATAATTGATTTTCTTTGCATCTATTACATTTTTACAAATTAAATCCAAAGCAATTCACCAAGGCTAGGGACTTGAATTATCAAGATTTGTCTCAATTTAACCTTGAAATTTACATTATTTGTGCCTAATTTTTGTAGGTGCTTTGTAAATGATGACTCCAATAGAAAATTCATAGTTTTGAAATTTTCACGAAGCAAATAATACAAATAACATCAAACCTTATATTTAATCCTAATATTGTATCTACCACATACAAAATGGAATAGATCTTGAGACACTTTTTAGAAAATATTAAATCAGTAAGCAATTCACTTAATTTAGTGAGTGATTTGCTTCATTATAGTGATTTCTGTTCAATTTGGATCTAAAGAGCAGTTCACTTAGAATCTACAAAGTAATTTATTGGAAATGATAAGTTTTTTACTAACTCCTCCTTGGAGACTAATTCATTCCAATTTTTAAGCAATTTGCTTGGATCTCCTACTCTTCAAAAAATTTAGTTTAAATCCTACTAGCAAATCATCTAAAATTCCTAGCAAATTGCCTAATTCTACAAATGAATTGCTCTAGGTTGTAGGCAAATCGCTCTACAAGACAATTTTTAAAACTTTTTAAATTTTAATCTTGAAGCTCTGTTTGTGTAGGTAAGCATGCATAGGCTTTCAAATACATAGTCGAGAGCACAATGACTAGGAAAGAAGCATAATTCTTTAGAGATAGTTGCATACATCGAAAGAATTTCAAAGGAAAAAGGAAGGAACAAACCACCATGTATATACATCAATATGACAAACTTTAGGAAATTCCAATGCATAATCTTATTTCCTTAAAGGCAAAATTCAAAGACCAATCCTATTAGTGAAAATTCCATGTCCCAAAAATTTGATTTTCAAAGCTATCAAATGAATTATTTATTTTTCCTAACAAATTAAAGTTGGTCAAATATTGGTGCTTCATTAACCTACATAAACCCTCTCTATGGAATGGACTTTGATGTGAATAACTTGCAAACACCTTTTGGGAGCTATCACCACATTGTTAACACAAACCCACCTCCTACATCTACTGCTTGAAATTCACCTTCTACTAGCACAACTCCAAATCAAAGTCCACCCAAATCTAGTTTGTCCAACATATCCATTCCTCCACCAAGTCAATTTGTATAATCTTTAGGACAAAGCCTAGCCTTGCTCAAAATTCAACTCCAAATCAAAGTCCACCCAAATCTAGTTTGTCTAACATATTCATTCCTCCACCAAGTCAAGTTGTAGAATCTTTAGAACAAAGCCTAGCCTTGCTCAAAATTTGTAGATGTCAATTAGTCAACTGAGGATGAAACAGACCTAGGTACAAACACTGTCTCCATCCATTCAAGTGCAACAAAACACACAATAAAATCCACCTTGTCCAAATTAATGGATTCATCAACAAAGCTTGTAGTATCTGTGTCCATTTCTAAACATGTAGTTTCCTCTAAATCAATAATGAGCTATCAAAATCTTCCACCTTCTGTTTTCCATATGTCAAATTGTCATTAACATTTAACCTTAATATCGTTCATATGAATACCCTGAGTAACTTTACTTGTATTTAAACTGATACACCAACAATTAAAGTTATATATATGTTTCTTTTAAAGTAGCATTGGTTATAAGCAACAATAAGGTTTAATTTTTTTATTCAAGAATGTCTTGGGTAGTTTTGTTATTTATAATTGTTTTTTTATAATGTCTTTAATAGTTTTGTTACTTAAGTGTGATCTATTGGCAAGGACGCCATTTGCATTATCGATGATGTGTGACCCGGGTTCAATCCCCATAGTGGATGTGTATAAGAAAAAAAAAACTGGTTTTGTTCTCAGTCTTTATAGGAATTTAACATTTAAAACAAAATATAATGCTTTAAAATGCTAAAATATAAACATTGAAACTTGAGACCATAGCATTTTGAAAAATATTTGTTATAAAATGTGAAAAATTAAATTAAAGAATAAATAATGTTTAATAAGAAGAGCTCAAAGATTTAAATAAAGAGAATGTGAGGCAACGAAAATCTTGATAGGATAATAAGTGAACTAACTCTTAAAAGCTCAAACATTTAAACGAAGGATGTCAAACTTGAGACCTAAGGTAATGTGCCATTTTGGATAGTTGTTGGAGAATGAGTCCAAGAAAACAACTCATGGCCGTCCCTGCAATCATTCCAATCACTATTATCATAGTGGAATCAAGCTAAATTGCTTCGAAATTGCCTTATAATTGACATCGTAAACGCTATGCTAGCAATGTGTAACCTTCATTCTCATATTTCTATATCAAATCTTCATCTTTCAATTTTGACAACATACATTTAATTTAATGATTCAACTTATTCAACCATAACTGTTCTTTTAATAACTTTCTTATTAAAATAATCAATTATTATAACTACAAATTTTACATAAAATTCATTCTCTTATTTTAATATCAATTCTTTATCTTTTAATTTTAAAAATTAGTTTCAAATGTAAACTCACTAAGTTCTATTTAATTCTTTTTTATTTAAACACTTAACATTAAAATACTCACATACTTAATCTATTTACACTCTCCACTTATTTAAACACTTTACATTAAGATACTCACATACTTAATCTATTTACATTCCCCACTTAACCAATACCTCTCGTTTGAATATAATCTAAAAATCCCCGGTTAGAAGGCAGTAGCAAAACATCAAATCAAGGAAATATTATTAGAAGATTTTTTTCCAGTACAATCTTTTGTCCAAGCCTTAAGTAATATCTCTCTTGCAAAAGATGAAATGACACCTTGATTTTAGAGCCATGAAATAATGAGGAGGCCAACTAAAAAGGTGGCAGCTGAAGCCATCGGTATGTGTGAAAATATATCGCATTCTTCTGTACAATAAAAGAATATTGTGCGACGCATAATGTTGCGGATGAGCTGTTCATCGTTTAACTTTGCTTTTGGAACATTCCTTTGTCCAATTATTTTATATAGTAAAAGATCGTTATATTCTATGAAACAAGTTTCAGAGAGGTAAGCATAAAGTGATAGAATATTTATTGGAGATTTAAATTTAAATTTTAAAAAATTGTGTAAGATGGAGTATTTAAAGAAGGATATTTTTAACAAGTGAGACACTAATAAAAGAGATGATTTAAAAAAAATTGCAACTTCAAACTACTTAAATTTAAATAAATAAATAATAAAAAAAAAAAAAAAAAAAAAAAATATATATATATATATATATATATATATATATATATATATATATATATATAAATTAAAAATATGATAATTAAAGACAAGGTATTAGGGTAAATTGTAAAAATAAAAGACATGCCTACAACATATAACTTTAATTTACATAGGTCTAAAACATAATAAGCAATGGCAAGGTATAAGGAAGGAGGATGATTATCAATATATAAGTGCATTCATCATAAGTTAAACCATAAAATCCTTTCATATTATTAGGAATATACCTTTTTATCATAAGATTTTTTAAAATGTTTTTTTGAAAAAATTTCAATGCAAACATTTTTTTGTAGGCTTGGATTTTAAGGGTTGTTTGTAATGCATTTAATAAATGATCTCGTGAAGATATCTTATTAATGTTTATGTGGATATTTTCTTACATTGTTGCATACCATAATGGAACTACGATCATTGGGTTGACATGCACTTAAGAGAGTCAGGTCAGTCTACTACCTTTGACCCAAACAAGACTTGCCTCCAAGGTTTGAACCTGGATCTCTTCTTGGTAAGTGCTGATAACTTACAATCCACTTAGCAGTTGGGATTACTTCTTCATAATATTGTAATTGGATAAGAATTAAATAGAAAACATACTAAAAAAACATGTTTTCTATGCTATGATTGTGGTGTATTATAATTTTTTTTTTTTTTTCTTTTACTAGTTTTTAATGTGATGTGCATTTTGTCTTCTATTATTTTATTTTTAATGTAGTTGTATTACAATCCATAATATACTAAATTTGTATGTCATTTAAATGAAATTGAGTTATTAAGCTCATTTTCATTAAAAAAAATATAAATTACATTAAGCTCATTTTCATTTTCATTCCGTAAGAGTAATTTTACTTTCTCATAGTAGTCTTATTTCACATAACATTTGTTTTATATATAGTTTTTGTAACAAATACAAAAAAATCACTTAGATTGCATTATATGTTTGCTCATAAGCAACATCATTGCTAGGTAAGATTTCAACTAATGTAATTTAAATATTTAATTAGTTAAATTTGTCATATAGCTCATTTTTAATGTTTATAGAGCATGTTTACAATATATTTTGGCATACCATATCAAAATCAATGATCCATTTCTAGTAACTTATTTTAAGAAAATCCATTTTTGGCTCTAAAGCACCAAAATAACAACTTGTGATGGATCTTATGAAATATGGTCTATGCATTTTTTTTAATTGTGCATTCACTATATGCCATTTACCACCCCATGAAGATGTAGATTTAGTATTTCTAAGAATAATTTGTGTAGCATCTTGACCCACATTATTAGTGCACATTACGAGTAAAATGTAATAGTGGCATGCCCTATTCTTTATGAATGATAATAATGTTTTATGTATGATATAAAATGGTTTGCCTCCTTGAGGTAGAAAAAGAACTATGGTAATTAAAATTTTATAACCTATAATAAATTATCATAAAAGGTTCGTATTTTGTGGTTAACTATAATATTGAGGTTATATAAAGATGGATGTACTTATAAAAACCCAATTTTGAGTAATCAATTAAAGAAACCTCCCCTATCAAAGGCATAAAAAATTATAAATGATTGACCAAGCCTAAACTGATCAAAGATGTATCTAAGTGTTCCACATTGAAAGCATTATTCCATAAGTGATTATGTCATATCACTTTTACTATATGGAGCAATGCTAATGATCAAAGTTTAAACATATTATTTCACATCCTACCAACATGCCAACTATTATCTTTCACATTAGTGCTAGGCCAACATTAGCACCATGGTGCTTTTAACATCTAGTAGTTTTTCCTGATCATAAAAAAAATAAGAAGTGAAAAGACAACTAACTAATATCAGTTACCTGTCATCATGATTTTTTGTCTTCTTTGCAAAGTGTGAATCCCATATAAATGTATATTGTAGTGAAAATTCACTACATAGGATAGAAGTTTGTTGAGAAGGGTAACTTTAGCCATTGACTAGTGTTAACTTGGGAAAAGAGCAAGCTGAGATATCCCAATAGTGTTGATTACACTATGAAATTACCAAAGGGAATGTTAGAAAAACATCTATACTAGGTCAAAAGTAGAGATAAAAAAATTTGAACCACAAAAGCATGATGACTGCTTGATTCCCAAAATCAATGGCTCATGCTAATTCTCGATAATCTTTTCAGTGATATATAAATTGAAAAATATCATTAGTTAGAGATCAAAATCTATTTTGGTGATAATTAAAATGGCTCCATCATTTGTGGAGGATCAAACCACATAATGACTATAGATGCACCTTGATCCCAAAAGGTCAAGCTCATGAACCTAATTATCTTCCACATTTAATTGAGCTTATAATGGCTACCCAAGTGGCTGCCACCTCCCTATTGAATTCACATGACATCATCAATAGGAAATCAGGTCAAGAAAAATCTAGCAATCACAAAAGATAGAAAGGGACCCTAAAGTGCTTGACACATGGGGACTCCATGGATCAACCCGTCATATCATTTTATCAATTGCACAACTACTATTCTAGGTAGCTCTTCTACATTTGATCAAAGGAAAATTAGGTTAATCTCCCCTGCATCTATATTTTTTTTAAGAAGAGTTCAACATTTAATGGTCTACAGAAACACATAAGAATTATTGGAGTACTTCAAGTAAATTCACAAACTATATGTAATGAATGATTTTATTGAATCAATGATTGACACTATTTAAAAGGGTGGAAACTGACTAACATTACAAAATTTCTGTGAACTATCTAATCACAATGATAAATGAACTATGCTCTTTCATGAAAGTTTTAATCAACAATAGAAGGAAAAATTTCCATGAATCGTTTGATCATAATGACCGATGGACCATGCAATTTTTGAAAGGATTCAAAGATAGATAGTGAAGAAAAGTTTCATGGATTGTTAGATTTAGAATTAATGGCCTATAGAGTTTTAAGAGATTTTCAAGGGTGGATGGAATAAAAAATTTTGAAGGTTGGATCTTCTGAAATATTTTTAAAGAAAGAGAAGGAAAGAAGTCCCAAAGAGTGAGATTTTTGAGAATTTCTAGTGAAGGTGGGCAAAAGAATTTTCATGAACTATCCGACTCAGAATCAACGACCCATGGAGTCTTTTAAAGAAATTTTCAAGGGAAGATGGCTGAGAGAAGTTTTGAAGGACAAGTCTTATGAAATGCTATGATGAAAAAGAAGAGAAGTTCTACGGACCTACTAATGGAGGATATATAAAGTGCAAAATTTTTAGACAAGGTTTGATCTTGAATAATGAGTTATTTTTTTGTGAATTTTCTTATCACAATGATCAACGATGTATGATATTTTAAGAATTTTTGGTGATGTGTGGTGAAGCAAAAATTTCATAGACAATCGGATAAAAGGAAAGATCAAAGATCCATAGAGTTTAAAAAAATGTGTGATGACAAAAGATGAGGTAAAGTTCCATGGTCCGTCTGATTGAAGATCAATGACCTATGCTATTTCATGAAGGCTTCAAAAAATAAATGAAGAGAAAATATTTACAAACCATTCAATTAGAGACTGATAGTCTATATTGCTAAAAATAGATGGAGAATTCAAATGAAAAGAGCTTCAATGATAGGCAATCTTGAGACACATGGTAAATACTCTATCAATATACAAAAGAGGTTAGCTAGAAAGGATCAATAATCCAATCAAAAGGTAGTTTGATGTGGTAAAATCTAGTTCTAAGAAATGAAAATGGTTTTTAATCTAATTTCATAACAAAATACCTCTAGATACTTTATTTCAGATGCATAATCTCCTAGAAAAAGTAGTTGAGATCATCAAATCAGTAGTTGCTAAAGGTTACAAATCCACCTATCTACACCACCTGGGCTTGAAAATCCAAGTAGAATGGTTTGCATATGGAAGAAGATAATATGGCAGCCACAACAAAATAATTATTGATCCTAACAACATTGATTATAGAAGGTGTCTGCATTTACTCTTTGGGTATCCCTATGATTGTAGTTGAAAATAGCAACAATAGTTGTAGTGACTCCTCATTACTAATTTGAACTTATGAAAACTTTCCAAGGAGGACATAAGTCCTGATCAGAGGTGGTCATGGTTTTGTAGAAGTTGCAATTGCAAGAGATAGGCTAAAATTCTAAGAGCACATGATAAGATTTAAAAGTAGGAAGTTAGAGAAGGTATCAATAATCAAAAGTTTTGGGATTATATAAAATGGAACAAACAAACATTTTGATAAGGCATAATGATAAATGAACTAACAGAGAAAGAATTTTCCTGCTATATAACTCTCAATATCAAAAGTTTTTTAAGATTCAATAAAAACTAGTGACAAGAAATTCTAAGCACTTGACAAGAATACATTGGGTTTTGAAGAGATTGAAGGTTCCAAGAGAATTCAAAGATATAAACAAAAAATTGAATGAGCCATAATGTGTAGACCCCCAGGAAGGGTAGGTGAGTTAAATTAATTTTCTATCATTTAGAAGGAACAATGACTACCTATCGAATGTCACCTTAGTTGAGCAACCCAAGAAATTCATTAAAAGTAGGTATGGAAATTTTAGTTCTACATTTAACAACTATTATGATTAAGGATATCTCATTCAATTTTTAGGATCTCTAGCAGGGGTAGCTAAAATTATTAGAGCCATATGCATGATTTTTGGAGGAAAATCCTCCTCTTTGTAAGCTATAAATAACGATAGTTGAGGGTGTAAAAAGGATCTATAAGTTTTTAAAGCTTTCCTTTTATTTCTTTCTTCATAGAAATTAACAAAATCCTAAGAAGCTTATGGGCGACCAAACCCCTACACCAGGCACAGTCTTGGTAATATTTCTTGCATATATACAAATTCTTTGTAGGCCCATGCATCTATTTTGGGTAGTCATATATGGTTCTTATGCTCTGACTTATCTTTGTTATGTACGTGTATGTTTGTAATCTTTCCCTATTTTTAGGCTTGATTTGTATGTGTGTATATGGGAGGCCTACGTGTCTATTTTGAGTAGCCATTTGTGGTTCTCATGACTTGACCCATATCTTTATGTATGTGTATACCTTTAAATCTCATCTGGGCTCAATTGTGTCTAGGAGAGAAAGTGTTCATGGTAACACATAACATTTAGGCCTATTGTGCAGGAGGATCTTATTTTAAATTTGGTGCATTGCCACTTTGTTAGCTTAGGACTCTTTTTTATTTTTTGCTATCTTTGCTTTTGTTGTTTTTTCCTCTAAGCTATTAGTTTAGAAAGGTGTGCCTAAAGGTCATATGTTAACAAGGAGTCAACCTTGTAAAATATCCTAAAGGTCCCATTTGAGCTGAACCCCATTCTCTCAAAACTAGCTCTATTGTGTCGCTTTGCACACTATGACAATCAAAGAGGACAACAATTTAATGGTATGCTTGGTGGGACCTCAATAAAATATTTTTGGTCTTGCAATCGCAACAATTTAGGCCTAGACTTGGTGAGGATATTTGCCTATTTTCATTTTTTGAAGCGCCTTTGACTCACATAGCAAATCTGCTCTAGAACAGACATAAAAAATAGCCACTACTAAAGAACACCATATTGAGGTTACAATGAAGGTCTTAGTCTATTTACTCTTAGATTACACATCATATTTACCTCATGACTTTGCTTCCACCAAAAAGAATTTAGAGGTATATAGATAAAACTTATTATTGTATATTTCGTTGTTATCCTTGCTTCATAAAAATTCAAAGTATCCTCATCTCTTTGACTATACTTCCTTTGAGTTGGAATAATCCAAGTCCATTGCACCCCCTAATACCACTAGCTATATGGTGTAAGCTCCTAGAGTCAATGTTAGCAATATTGCTAAAATATACCAATGAAAGTCTAATGATCCCACTTGAGCACTTGAAGGAGTTGGTATTCATATATCAAATGCACAATTTCATAGAACAAGATGTGGTCTTGAGGTTATTAGTGGCATATCTTGGAGGAGAAGATCACCAAAATTATGAGTCTCATCTCCACATTTAATTTTAAAATGGTATCAAATGGATACCTTACTCATGGAGGATTTCAAAACAAATATAGAGGAGGAAGAGATTAAAATCAATAATGATTTGAATCAAGAAGAATAAGCACCTCATGTTTCTTGTGCAAATTAAAGCAATCAAATAAAATCAATCACCTAGCTTGCCCTTTCTCAATATGAGGATAGCCAATGATATATTGACCATCGCATGGTGGATTTACCAAGGAAAATTTCTAAGGAAATAACAAAAGGAGAGTTACTTGAGCAAATTCTTTAATATGGGGCCAATCCAATCTAATATGGGGAAAACAAGGACATAGGCCCCAAAAACAAAAAAAAAATGGGGATGCAAAAACAAGGCCAATCAGAAGATTTTCTCTCTTTGCCATCACCAAAATATGAATACATGTTTTTAAGAAATAAAAAATGATCCCTTGGGATAGATGCCTCGAATCCATACAAAAGCATAATTTTGAGGGCAAAGACTAAAAATACTTATACCTTAGATAAGTAAAAGCACCAATGATAGATTACAATATGGGATCTTGACTTGAATAAAGTATAGGGTTATAGGCATAGGATCAATAATAGCCATGTTTCTTTCATAAAAAACTTTTAGATAATATAGATAAATATTGGAATACTCTCATTAAACTTGAGAAAGACACTAGAGTACAATGATTGGAGGTACCTAAATTTATCATGATAATTCAGATGCCCTAACTGATCATAACAAATAGAATCTAGAAAATAATAATAAGTGGACACCATTGAGCTAAAATATAAAATCTGGCCAATCACAAATCAAAGCACAAGCCAAGTGTTTCCATGAATCGAGAAGTTACTAAATGTGTCCATTCCAAAGAAAGGTGCAATGCTAAAAGGAAAGAGAGGAGAAAAAAGGTATATGTCATTAAGACATTTACCTACGCATAAAACTATTTTATCTCACAACAAAATCCCTTGTAAGCAACCCAACAACAAGCACAGGTAAAGTTATGAAATTATCATGGGAAAGCCAACAGTAGGCATGGAGTGGAGAAGAAAGAACAAGAATACAATTACACCATAAAAACCTACTACAAAGAAGATAAAGCAAGCCCAGGCTATAAAGACTGAAACCTTGAAATATATAGAGGATGAGGCTAAAATGGTTAATGATCCCAAGTTATCAAAGGATGGAAGGATATTTAGAGATGAGGCTTACCAAAGGCATCTAGAGGTTGAGAAACAATCTTTCATAGAAAAAATATGGATTAGTTGTCTCGCCCAATAACTTCCCCTACAAGTTCATCCCTATTACAAATTGGTGTAGGAATGTGTGGGACACTATGAATCTCACTCAAAAATGATTTTGGGTCCTCATGATAGTGCTTTTCAAGTAATTCTATCTAGAGAAGCCATCCAATGAATGCTGCAAGTACCAAAGGGTTTTAGGATGAGCCCAAATTTTTTAAGTTTATACTACTTAAAGATAAAAGACAAGTTAATGTGTTTAAATCAAAAGCTCATCAGGGTCATGGAGACCATATCAGAGTTCCTTTAAAGAGGGATATATTTACATGGGAAAACAGAGATGCTCTAAGTATGGTAAATTTCATCTTTGGAGCTTCTAATGATGCAAAAGTAATAGAGGAGAGATTGGCCATCATCCATATGTTAAGAAATAATGAAAAGAAAAATTTTTTGGCTCTTGATTTTAGTGATTTTATCTCCCAGTAGATCCATGAAGGGCTAATCAATTTTGGGGGAAATTAAGAATTCAGATATTGCTCATTTTTTATCCTCCTTATTTAAAATTAAAATACTTGGAAATTTGAAAACTAGAATTTAAGGAGGGGGAATGAGAAAGGGGAAGCAACCCTATGATCAGTTGGATATAACTATTATGTTAGAGCTCTCCCTACTATATATTTTCAAATAAATTTCTAGTTCCCACAATAGCTATAATCAAGGGAGAAAAGATTAAACAAATATTGAGAGACACAATGGATATCCTAAAAGTAAAAATAAAAGGGGATTGGTATTTCCTGTAGGAAGGAACTATAATCCACATATTTGGTTTTAGCAGGCCAATATTTATTTTTCTAGCATATGTAACCAATAAAGTGGAATGCATTGAAATTTTAAGGGAAGTAGATTTGGTAGATTCTACCTATGCAAGTTGGAAAAATAAATTAAAATTTTATAAAACTCCATACCAACTAGGGATAATAACTCAAGACAAGAGAATATTGACTGAGGAGTAATAAATAAAGTTGAAGCAACTAGGGTTAGATATTTTAGATTCATGAAGTTATGACCCTCATGGCAAATTTGTTGCATGGCTAAAAAATGCTCATATCTCCAAACAAATTGAACATGAACCCAAGCCTGATCTTGAAAAATTTAGAAGAAAACATGAAGGAGCTCTCCTGACACTAAAAAATAATATTTTTTTACAAAAAGAACCTCATAAGATATTATATGAAAGATTTTATAAAAAAGGAAAATAATTTCACCCTATACTCACAATCAACGTCTCCATGCAAAAGACATTTAAAAGCTATAATGGAGTGATAACAAGATTAGAGCATGGTGGAGGTTCCATCAAGAAATTTATTAGATTGAGGCACCTCTTGGAAGTTTGGATCTATATGAAGATGGAGTATTTAGTATCAGTATAATTAGGAACACCTAGAAGAAGTCTTAACCAAGAACAATAGAGGTGAGGCTATGAAGATTAGCCCTACTCAACAAATGAAGGCCATAAGGGTTTCATTAGACCATCTAAACAAGGACATAAGGCAAAGTAAATTAAGAG
Organism: Wollemia nobilis; assembly: GCA_028583015.1. Classification (NCBI taxonomy): domain Eukaryota; kingdom Viridiplantae; phylum Streptophyta; class Pinopsida; order Araucariales; family Araucariaceae; genus Wollemia; species Wollemia nobilis. The sequence goes on along the minus strand of JAQPPZ010000676.1, from coordinate 10,601,870 downwards.
GTGAAACCCTACCAAGAAAATAAAAATTAATAATTAAGCAAGAATCATTAGAGGAAGAGGAGAGACATGAAGTCCTAACTTAGAAAAGTGTTTCCCAAACCCAAAAATAGGTGGCAAAAATTAACAAACAAGGAGATGAGGAGGAGATGTTAATAGAAGAAAATGTAGCAACAACATTAATAATTATATCAAATAAAACAACCAATCCAATAGAGATAAGAAAAGGACAAGTCATTGAACCTTCTATTGCTTTTTTAGCTCCATTTGAAGAATATCCAACATATCCAAAGACAACATACTTATTTGAGACTATCCTAGATGTAATAAAAACATCAACTAATATTCCTAAGAAGCCTCATTTTATCTTAGTGTGTTGGACTAAGATAGACCCATAACATTTTGATGGTACATCCTTCATCTCATTAGAGCCCTTGTTTGTCAAATCTCAACTTATACAATCCCAAGGATTATAGGATACACATAGTAAATAGAACAATTGAATCGGCAAAAGTAAGCATTATTTGCAAAATTAAAAGCCTCAACCTAAATGGATTTTCATTTTGCTCCTCAAGATGAAGCTCTAGTTATCTCAAGAAAAGATCCATTGGTGGAAAATCTTTAAAACCAAATTATAGAGAAATATTGGAAAATAGTAACATAAGAACTCAATTTGAGAAATATACAAACCAAATATAAGATATAATTTAGATGAGATATATGGATAATAGTTGCATATAATTGTGATACTCAAAAGCTAACATTGAAGGAGGTAGAAAAGGAGCTTGATATGGTAAAAAAGACTTTGAAGAACTCTAAAGCAGAAAAAAAAAGCGCTCTAGGAATAGTTAGATAGATTAACTAAGTGTTGGAAAGTGAACCCATAGACACCCTCATAACAACTAAATAAGAGTATATTGAAAGGCTTTCAAGACAATTACTTGAGAAAGATATTGAATTTTGTCAAGAAAAGAAAAACATGCAAAAGAAGATGGAAACAATTAAATGAAAAGGTAAAGCAAAACAATGGTAAAAAGTTAAAAATATAATCAAGAGAATTAATGATACCTATTAGGATCAAATTTTCAACATCGCTCAACCACTACACTAGATATTGGCCATCATATTGGGAGCATAGGTAAAACAGGATATCAAATCCAACATGGCTCAAGTCTCTACATAATTAACAAAGGCTAGAATGTATCGGAAAAAAATAATTTTGATAACATAATTCAAATTGGAGACCATGAGAATTTCTAACAAAGAAGCAATAAGGTAGAAAATAATGACTCTCATTCGTAAAGAACAAATCACACATATGTGTGAGGCTCAACTTTTTGCATTAGATAACATTATTATGTGGTTTAGGAATGAAATTGACAAGTTATTACAAAAAGGACTTCCTTCTCCTTATGATGAAAAATATGAATTAATGAAAAAATGGGAGTATGTAAAACTCTTGGAAAACTGCAAGTGAATCAAATTATCTTTATAAAGTTGGCTAGAATCACCAAGACCAGAAGATATTATGGGATCAATCGAGCCAATGCTTAAGTTGAAGGCTTAAACACATATGCTTACCATAAGAATAGGAAGTCTCCCTAGAGGTAGTCGGATTGAATTAGAAACAACATACAACCACATCAAGATAATCCAATGCCCAAGTGAGAAGTAATGAATAGAAGTCAAGAAAGCATTGCAAAAGATACCGACCTTATAATGTTATTTTATTTATTTTCTTATACTTTTTTTTGTAGGACTTTTAAGTTTTGATTCTGTTACCAAGGATGAAGGAAACATTTTTGGGTACTTCTTCAAGCAAGCTAGAAGGTTCCCATATGAGCTACCAAAATTGTAGTTACTCCTCACTACTAACTTGTACTTAAGGTAAACTTTTTATGGAGACCAAGATTCTTATTAGAGGCAGTCACAATTTTGTAGAAGTTGCATATGTAGGAGATAAGCCAAAATTTGAGAGCGCACAATATGTTTTAAAATTGAATGGAAATTCTTTTTAACAAGACATAACAATAAAAGAATCAATGGAGAAGGGGAATTTCCTTTCTAGATAAATCCTGATATTGAAAGTTTTATAAGATCCAACAAAAACTAGTGGACAAGAATAAATTGGATTTTGAAGAGATTCAAGGCACCAAGAGAATCCAAAGATATCATCAACATATTGACTGAGCTAGAATGTGCACAACCCTAAGAAGGGTAGGTGAGGTAAATTAATGTTCTATAATTTAGAAGGAACAAGGATTACCTATCGAATTTCACCTCAGTTGAGTAGCTCAATAAATTCATTAAAGATGAGTATGACAACTGTAGTCCTACATATAACAACTATTGTGACTAAGGACATCTTATTCAATTTTTGGATCCCTAGAAGGGGTAGCTAAAATTAGTAGAGGCATATAGATGAGTTTTGGAGGGAAATCCCCTTATTTATAATACATAAATAACAATAGTTTAGGCTATAAAAAGGATCGATAAGTTTATAAAGCTTTCCTTTCATTTATTTCTATATAGCAATTAGCGGAATCCTAAGTGACTTGTGGGTAATTGAACCCTCGCTCCATGCACAATATTTGTAATATTGTTTGCATATATATATATATATATATATATATATATATATATATATATATATATATATATATATATATATATATATATATATATATATATATATATATATATATATATATGTTGGAGGCCTACACATTTATTTTGGGTAGCCATCTATGGTTCTCATGCTTTGACTTGTATTTGTTATGTATGTGTGTGTTTGTAATATTTACCTATTTTTGGGTTTTACTTGCATGTGTGTATATGAGAGGCCTACATATCTATTTTGAGTAGTCATTTGTGGTTCTCATACCTTCACCCATCTCTTTATGCATGTGTATGCTTAGGGTTCATTTGTGTTGAGGAGAGGAAGTGTTCATGTTGGAACATAGAATTCAGGCCTGATGTGTAGAAGGATATTATATAATATTTGGTGCATCACCACTTTTCTAGCTTAGGACTCTTTTTTCCATTTCGATCTCTTTGCTTTTCGTATTTTTCCATAATCATTTTTTTCTCCATATTGTTAGATTAGGAAGATGTGCCTAAAGATCACATCTTAACAAGGAGTCAACCTTGTGAAAAACTCCTAGAAGCCCCCTATTGAGCCAAAACTTATGCTCTTAGGACTGGCCATGCTATATAACTTTGTATGAGTCACAATTGTTATGACCCTCTTCCCTGGGAAAATTGGAGTGGATAATAGTAGTTATGCATCCGAAGGCTCAAAATCATTTAGCATTAATGATTCTAGATCTAGAGACCTCAAAGGGCTAAATGAAATAATGTGGGTATGGTTGGTACATAGTAGTAAAGGCATTATTTAATTCCTGCACAAAATTTTGAGGGGAAAGTCTCCCTAGTTTTTCTATTAAAAAGTAGACCAATATGCGTTATAAGGCATTGATAGTTGTCTATTTATGCTTATTGTTTGGTCTAATAAGTAACTTTCCTTTTATTTTCTTCTGTATAACAATCAATACTTGAGATTGGAATCATTTTGTTGGTAAACTTTCAAGCCCTTTCTTCTGAAATGACTTTAATGTAACTTTTGTCATACATATATATACATACATATATATGAGAAGTTGTGACTAACCTTTCTATCCCATTTCTTATGTGTGTATATGCTTGTTATTAACATTCATGATTTGAAGAAATTATGTTCACTTTGCATTGTCAAAAAATAATGCACATTTCCATTTAACCCTATTGTTACGCAAAAGAATCTCATGATATTAGCGCATTACCCCCAGTTAGCTTAGGAATTTTATTTTTTTGTTCTATTTCTTGTGGTTTTTCTTCCCTTTTCCTTTGTGTTTGGAAGTTGGTTAGATAGGCGAGCATTGAAGATCACATTCTATAAGGATACAAACTTATAAAAAATCCTAAATTTCATCCTCTAAGTTGCATCCCACACTCTTAGTACTTTCTGTTGTGTCACTCTTGGTGAGGTGCAAGTGGTGGGTGCATCTGTCCATCACAACAAATGACCACAACATTCTAAGATGATAATAGTTTGATGGCATTTATGGTGGGACCAATTTAATTTATTCACCCTACAATATTGATTAAGCTTGATTCTCAAAGGAATACAAAGGACTAGAGCTTAAGAGTAACACCCATTGTGCATGAGAATTTTTTGGCATACTTAGTGGGACCGATTTGCACACAATAGGTTGAGATCCTGGTGAAGATATTTTTCTATTTTATTATTGAAGTATCTAAAATTTTTACTTAGTGAATCCACTAAAGAATAATGCCTAGAAGAAGCTACTTAGAGATATATTAGATTGAGATTTTGATGAAATGTCTTGGTCTATTAGCTTGATGAAGCATATTCAAAATTCACTTGGCAACTCTATGAAAGCAAAACATCCAAATATTTAAAAGCATAATACATACTACTAAATATTTGTAGCTATGAATCCCCAAGCATTGGTGCCACCTCTCAACACAATTCCAAGAAGAAGGAGAGACCGATGCCAAAATAAGGTTGTACTACATAGAAGATTTCTTACATAGAATGATAGAGGTCCATTGATATGGAATGATATCTCAACATCTATGTTAAAGTCTCTACCCTACTTCACTAGAGAAGACATAACCATTGCAATAGAGCACCTATAGAATATGGTTAGCCTCTATGCACTATATAATGTGGTGAAGCAAAATGTGATGCTAAGATTATTGGTGGCATCCTTCAAAGGAAAAGCACATGAGTGGTATGTTTCATTTACCCCACATTTGATTGCTAACTGGTACAATATTACCACCTTGTTTATCGATAGATTTGAAGAAAATATAAATGAAGTGTCTCTCTTGGAACCATAGTTGAGAAAATCAGAATCGGATCAGAATCGTTATGAAAAAGAATCAAGAAAAATCAGGGGAAAAATCAGCATTTTTCATTGAAAAAATTGAAGAAAATGCAAAATTTTATTGAAAAAAAGCTTTTTTCATGCATATCAGAATTTTTTGAAAAAAATTCGGCCAAATCGGCTAGCCTGTGAATCGAAAAAATCAAATCAAATCGGTATTTTTTTGTAGATTTTCTCAACTATGCTTGGCACAATTGTTAAGTATAAAGAGAGCACCAATGGAGGCTATGTACAATTCAATATGCATTTTCACTAAACATGTCATAGAATTCATGATGAAATCCATCTCCTCCTAATTGTGGCTTTTATATACTATTTGAAGGCATTAGATTCATCAATATCCACGATGATTATGTCCAAGGGAGGAAATTATTTACTAGCAAATTATGGGATAGTTATCTAGGCTAAAAATGATTTAATCCAGATTGAAAGGTTGGGTCCTATATCCCCTATGCTCCTATTTCCAAATGTTCAAACGCCATATCAACCACCTCCAATAGTTTAGTTGATAAATTTTTAGCAAAATCCCATTGTAAATCCAACTACAACCCTTGTCCCTATTCCTATTCAAATCCACCATGTTATAGATAATTTTGAATTGAAGGCAATGAAGAATTTTCTAAAAACACTCTCTAATGAAATTTTGGCCTTGATAAAACAACAAAATACCTAGAGGTTTCGATACCAAAATAATATGAAACCTCCCTTTCAATAGAATAATAAAGGCAATATACATCCCTTTAACAAATATTTGAGGCCCCAATTCTAGGTCAATAAATATATAGACCAAACCTAGAGCTATTGTCAACATATGGTGCCTGTCCTTATAACCCCACTATAGTAGATTCCTCCTAATATTGCTAGAGATATAACTCCTATGCAAAATAATTATGGAGGATTCCACCACATGGTATTGCTAGTGCTTGAATGATTACACTTCCAATGCCTACTTAGGAAGAAGCTCCTAACAACCCACAATGGTGCCAAATGAGATGGTTCCAATTCAAACTCCCATACTGCATTTAAGAGTAGAAAACAAAGCACATAGTCAACCTTCCTTTGCAATTCATGTTTTTATCCTCTCAGGCAGGTTTAGATTACATGGGATAAGGAGGAAGTGTATGCCATAGCAAATTAAGTTGAAATTATGGCACCTAGCACACTATAAGTACAATCAAATTACATAACATAGGCTAAAATAATGGCAATGGAAGAGTAAGAAAAAGGGAAGCAAGTGGCCCAAAGAATCCTAATTGGTCTAAGAAATAACCTTTCTACTACAACATCACCAAATCAAAATGCACCAAAACCATTGGTCATTACCAAATAAAACATCCCTAAAGACCTAAAGTAGAGCACACCTATGTTAAGGCTTGATAAAATTATTCAATCAGCTATAGGAAGACCTATATCTCAACAACTATTGAGTTTCACTCAAAAAAATCATCCTCTAGGGTCATTTAGTGTAGTTGAGCATCTAAATAAGTCCACTATAGCCATACCCACATGGGAAATTTTATCTATTCTTGAGCAAAAGGAGCATCTAAATAAGGATTTGAAAGAACAATAAGGACTAGACAACAAAGGCACCCATTATCTTATACATATTTGGTTTATAATTGAGCCAAGTTAAACCCATGCCCTTCTACTTGTTCTTGATCTATGCTAATTAGTTGATCCACAATTGCATGATAGACTCTAGGGCATGTACTTTAGTCTTGCCAAAGGGGATGGTAGACACAATAGGATTAAATTATCAGCCAAAGGGTGGTAAAACTAAATAAAAATGTAGTACAAATTTTGGGGATAGTGAAAGCCTTTCACTCACATTATATGCCTATATAAGCCTTAAAATATCACAAGATAGTAGTAATTTATCTCCCAACATCATTTATAATTTATTTATCTAGGGATTTAGGAGTTTATCTATATTTAGATTGGTCTCTTATGGTCATAAGAACTTGGTATGGGACTAGGATAAAAATCCCATTAGAGCCACTGTACCTACACCATGTTGATCATCTACACATAGTCGAGCTAATATTTGAACAAAACCTTATGGCAGAAGAAGAATGGTCTGAGTTAGAAGCATCCATTGACGAAGTGCATCCCTTCATTCTTGACAACCAAATGGACCAATGGGAAATTGAAGTTTGTGATTTTGACCTTCCTAGAAAATTTAAGCATAATAGGAATGAGTTGAACCTCAAGCATGAGTGGAATTTTTACCCTATTTGGATCACGTATATATATAGCTTTTAGAGAATTTTCTAATTTTTCTATAGAAGATTCCTTGATAGGAAAAGATCCTAGAACCTGTGAACACACAAAGGCTGTAGATAGTCAGAATCAATGAGTATCACAATGTCAGAAAGAAGGATTTTTTTTGCAAACCAAGACCTCCAATTATGTTGAGTAATTAGGTGGCACGTGTAACTAAAATCACATGACAAGACAACCCTTCAAAGATCAATGTTTATTAGACAAGCAAACATAAAAAAGACAACACTTGGGATTATCACCAACCACCTAGAGATTGTTTGATTAATGAATATATAATAACCTCAATTTATTAATATGGATTTAATACAAAAGGTGGCAAAGCCTTTCCTCCTCTACCACGCATGTAGGAGGAATAATTTTGCATAATGCAAATCTAGTTCTCCCATGATACGGATCTGGTACTTGGGGAGATGATGAGTTTCCTACATCACCCAATCGAAAGAAAATATGGATTCAAATCAAACAAAAGGATGGAAGATAGAGATGATTCCACATAAGGTGAATTCAATGTAGTAATGTTCCACCTACTTAGGAGAAAATTCTATAAAAGAATTGTCTTGCATTTTTTCACAAAACATAGTTGCTACCTAGAGGTGAGAGCACTGATCTAATAACCTTGTATTTTTCAATTCATGTTCCTTTGTATTAACTTTCAAGTAGCTATGTGCCCAATAAATAAGGTCTTGTTTTATAGGTTCTTTATCTTCTATAGGTAGAAGATACCCTATGAGATACCAAAGCTATAGTAAAAATTCACTACATCGCACAAAAGTTTATCGAGAAGGGTAGCTTGGGCCATTGACTATTGTTAATTTGGAAGAAGATCAAGATGAGAGATCCTCGAAGCATTTCTTACATTTTGAAATTATCAAAGGGAATGTCAAGAAAATTATCTATCAAATATTGAAGGCAGAGATAAAAAATTCTAATCCACAAAACCATGATAACCATTTCATTCCTATAATCAACGATTTGTGCTAATTCTAGATAACCTTTTTGATGATATCTAAATTGAAAATCATCATTGGTTGAAGTCCAAAATTCATTTTGATGATAACTAAAATGGCTCCATCATTGGTGAAGGACCAAACCACACAATGATTGTAGATGTGCCTTGCTCCTAGGATTTTGAGCTCATGAACCTAATTATCTTTCACATTTGATTAAGCTTGCAATGGCTACCCATGTGGCTACCACCTCCCTATTGAATTCATAGGATACCATAATTGGGAAATTAGGGTAGGAAGAATTCAATAGTCATGGAATATAGAAAGGGACCCTAAAGTGCTTAACACATGGAGGCTCTACGGATAAACCCATCATAATATTTGATCAATTATACAATTGCTAATGTAGGTAGCTCTTTTTAATTTGGTCAAAGGAATAGTAGAGTAAGCTCCTCTAAATCTATATTTATATCAAGAAGATCTTATAACTTAATGGTTTGTGGAAACACAAAAAAATTATTGGAGTACTTCAAATCAAATCACAAACTCTATAGGATTATAATTTTCCACACTTTTTCAAAAGGTTGCAAAACTGTTTGGTGATCCAAAAGTTTCATGAATGACCTACACTCTTTTGTGAAATTTTTGACCAAAAATAGAAGGTAAAATTTTCATGAATTGGTTGATCACAATGACTGATGACCCATATAATTTCTTAAAGGCTTCGAAGACAACAAATAAAATCTTCACAGATTGTTAGATTTAAGATCAACAACCTACAAAGTTTCAATAAGTTTTTGAGGGAGGATGAATATAAAAAGTTTTAAATGTTGGATATTTTGAAATATTTACAAAGAATGAGGAAGGAGCGAAGTCCTAAACAGTGATATTTCAAAGAGGTTTTTATGAAGGTAAGTAAAATAATTTTTGTAAACTATTCGACTAGGAATCAATGACCTATATAGTTTAAAAAAAATAATAATCTAAGGGAAGGTGGCTAAGAGAAGTTCCAAAGGATGAGTATTTTGAAAGAATTTGATGAAAATGAAGAGAGGAATTTTTTTTTTGACTTTGTGATGGAGGATAACTAAAACATAAAAGTTTTAAACAAGGTTTGATCTTGAATGATGAGCAAACGTTCCATGGATTGTTTGATCACAATGATCCATGACCCATGATATTTTAAAAATTTCTAGTGAAGTATGATGAAGAAAAAGTTCGATGGACCATCAGATAAAAGGAAATATTAACAACCCATATAGTTCTAAAAAGGTCTGATGATAAAATATGAGGTAAATTTTTACTGTTCATATGATTGAAGATAAAAAACTCATGCTATTTTTAAAAGGATCTGAAAAATAAATGAAAAGAAAAGTTCTACAAACTATATAATTAGAGATCGATGACTTATGTTACTACAAAGTGATAGAGGATAATTCAAAATAAAAAAACTCTGAGAATAGCCAAGCTTGAGACACATGTTAAAAAATCTATCAATACGTAGAAGAGGTTAGCTAGCAAGTATAAATAGTCTAATAAAAAGGTAGTATGATGTGGCAAAATCCAAGGCTAAGATATGAAAATGATGGTTAATTAGAATTTATAACAAAATATCTCTAGGTAATTTATTGTAGATGCATAATCTCCAAAAAAAAAATTAGTTGAGCTCATAAAATCAACATTTTTTTAAGGTTACAAATCCACCTACCTACATCTCTTGTGCTCAATAATCCAAGGATAATGGTTGACATATTAAAGGAAATAATATGGTAGCCACGACAAGAGCATCCTCAAGCCTAACGACATTGATTATAGAAGGTGCTCGTGCTTAGTCTTCGAGGATCCCTAAGATGCCATTTGGAAATAGTAACAATAGTTGCACATCCAAAGGCTTATAATCATTTAGCATTGATGATTCTAGATCAAGAGACCTTGTAGGGATAAATGACATAATGGGGGTATGGGCGACACTTAATAGTAAAGACATTGTTTAATTCTTACACAAAATTTGGAGGGGAAAGTCACCCTAGTTTTATCTATAAATAGTAGACAAATATGTATTGAATGACTTTGTATAATTACCTATTCATGTCTACTATCTAGTCTTGTGTACAAATTTCCTTTTATTTTCTTCTATATAACAGTCCAAAATCAAGCCTTGAGTCATTTTGTTAGAAATATTTTGAGCCCTTTATTCTAGCATGACTCAATGGTAACTTATTTCATATCTATATGAAAGGTTGTGCCTAGCCTTTCTATCCCATATTTTATGTGTATTTTCTTGTTTGTAATGTTTATGATTTGAAGAAAATATATTCACTTTACACCATCGACAAATGATTCATGTGTTCATTTAACCCCATTGTTATATAGAAGAATCTCATGATCTTGGAATATTGTCCCTGGTTAGCTTAGGACTTTTACTTTTGTCTGTTTGTTTTCTATGGTTTTTCTTCTCTTTTTCTTTGTGTATGGAAGATAGTTATTATATATATATATATATATATATATATATATTTTTTTATTTACATGGTGGAATCGGTAGCCGCCACGAATCTGGGTAGGTTGTCCAGCTTTTATGGCCGCCACAGTATTCTGCGTTGTCCGCCCCGAAAGCCGCCACATAGATCTTCGTGCAGTCCACCCCTATAACCACCATGCCACAATCATTTTAAACCTTTTACACCGCTAAAAGCACCAAGAAAGGGACAAGCGTTCAGTCCGGCGAGGCCCGAGATTTGAACCTTGGACCTCTGGCCCCCTTATGGGGTTTGGACGAACCAATTGGTCTACACCTCGGACCTAAGATAGTTATTATATTAAAATCAAATATATTCATATTTATTTCTATCTAGGATTCTATATTAATACTTAATCTATAGTCTCTTGCATCGAGGTATTATTTTGTAACATCTATAGGTAAAAACACTATCATCTAGTAGTGCTATCATTAATGCCATAGTGCTTACACTAGCACTAATATGCTATAGCACTTATACAAGTATGAGTAGAAACATTGAGACTCTGTTCTTTTTTGATATTTCAAAATTTGATTTTGTTTCATAGAACAAGGGTCTAACTTAGGTAGATCCTTAAATCCCTAACCCTTTATTAAGTTAGCATGTATGTAGGTTTTGTGTTGCATGGAGTAGAGATTCAAAAATACAAAGGAGTTAGATTGGGTGCTCAATAGCATTTTGGAGTGTAAATAGGTTTTACCCATCCTTAAATTTCCTACTTCACTTAATATTTGTAATATTTCATTGCTTATTTGCATTGTTAGCTCTATAGCTATGCTTATTCTATGCTATAGTCTCTGATGTTATCTAGGATAGATTTGTATTTGTAGGAAAGTAAAGAATGCATGCAATCTAGGTAGCACAATTTTACTTTATCTTATAATTTTAGTTTAATATCTAGACTAACTATTGCATTATCAAGTAAGCTCAGTCACAAATAGTCTAAAATCCTTGTATGTTGCATAAGATTTTTGAAACTTTGCTTTGAAAAAGAAACAAAAAAAAATTCATTCCAAAGTGAAATGTATGTAGTTTAGAAAATTGTTTGCTTGCATATTTGTCTATTTGTGTATAGCATATTCTTTGTTTTCCTAAAGGTTAATTAGGTTTTTCAATACTTTTTAGATTATTTATAAAATATAGAATTAATTGAAAATATTAGAAGGAAACCATAGGTGTTCTTCAAATAAACTCATTAGACTTAGTCATATCAGATATCTTGTTGTATCTCTTAAAAGTAGGGTGCGAGAGAGTAAGAGAGGTAGATCCCTTCCTCCATTGTTCCTATTTTACCACCTTAAATATTTGGTGGACCCAACATGAACACCACATGGGTCCCAAATATATTTTCCCAACCTACTTTAAAATGAATTAAAACCTTAATAATATTTAGGTAAACTATAGAGAAAGATGATTTAATTCTATCTGTATATATTAGCACATTATAATCAAGATAACAAGAACACAATCCAAGTACTGGTCCTATTAGGGATCTTCATGATTCTTTAAATAACCATTATACAAAATATTTGACTATATTGGGTATATAGCAAGCGTGGCCTCCACCCACCCACATAGGTCTCATGCATACTTTCACTAGTTAGCTAGTAAATTACAATGGATTGGTGGGTGCCATAAGGAGGTTTTGTTATCCCTTGCATATTGGTTTTGAACATATATCTAGGGGATGCTTCCACATATAATTAATATTCCATGAACCAACACTACACTTAATGGTGTTTATCAAACTAAGGATACCAAATTAAAGGTATACAAATAAATTATCAATAAACCAATGCCACCATTGATGTCATCCGTAGGTCAAATAACTATAATAGAGATACTATAGACTCAAAATATATTATCCTATTGAAAATTGATGATGAGCTAGCTACAATAATCATTAGGTAAGTCAGATACCTCACAACACTAGAAACCAATCTAACTCGTATGAAAGTCTTTTATCTTGAAACCAACTCATCCTTGAGTCCTTGGTACAAGGACATCTATGATTACCTCAAATATGATACTTTTCTTGAAGGTTTGAATCAAAACGAAGGTAAATACCTTAAGCAAAGTGCTTGTAGAGTTGCCATTATTGGTGTTGATGATATCTTAGTTAGATGCCCAGACCCTGTTAAACCTCCAAAAGATAATACAGGAGGTGGGTCTTATAGTGGCTACTTTAGTGGTGTTGCTATCACTAAGAAACTCCTTTAGGTGAGTTATTATTGGTCCTTCATGGAGATATAACCTTGTGATTACTTCAAGTTGTATAGTAAGTATAAAAAATAGGATAACCTTATCCATACTCCATTCTAATCATTGTGGTCTATGACTTCACCTTGAACCTTTTCCATTTGGGGATTGGACATCATTGGTAAAGTCAACCCTATATTTTTTTATGGGTATAAGTTCATCATCACTACAACTAAATACTTAATCAAATGGGTTGAGCCTATGCCTTTAACCTCAATTGCAAGAGTCTAAATCTCCAAATTTATATAGAAATAAATAATATATCACTATGACATCCCATCTATATTATCTGAGATAATGTCAAGATGTTGAGATTTTTTTGTAAAGCACCACATACATCACACATGGTCCACACTATATTACTCTCAAGCTATTTTATACTCTAAACCTTCCAATAAAACCCGTGTTATGTTCCTTAGGAAGCTAGGCAACAAAACTAGAAGAGACTAACAATTTCAACTATATCCATCCCTTTATGACACCTTATGCCTTGGTATATGTTACCAAGGCTATATTTTCCTTTGAGCATAAATCCCATCCCTATAAATTCTCTTGTAGGATGGATCCATAGGAGATGAATATCATATTGCTCACCTTTGTTAGTTGGTATTGCTTGATGAAAAGTGGATCTATGAATTAGAGCACATACAGGTCTACTAGCAAAGGCTCAAATGAGTCTATGGTAAGGTAAGACCTAGTCCTTTGAAGCTATCCTCAAGGAGAACTAAAATAATACTTGTGCTAAAATAGATATCAAGTGAAAACTTGAGCCAAATTTTTTGGGTCCATACATCATCACCACATTGTATGGCATATGCACAAATCATCTCATCTCACTTGATGGTAAAGAACTCAAATATTCTATATACATTATACCTTTAAGAAATTTTTATGCTTAAAACTAACCTATCTATGTCTCATTATGCATTTAAAAAGATATTATGTTTAAGACTAAATTATCCATGTCTCTGTAATTACTTAGTAATTGTTTTCCATTGACTATTTTAGTTCAATTGCTTGGCTACTTGTGTTGACTATTGGTGTTTCCAAAATTAAATCATGTCAATAATAATATTTTGCATATTATGCATTACATGTGCCATTGTTTGCTTAGCTAGGTTTCCCTTATAAGGTTGTTATTATTGAACTAACAATAAGGGACTTGTGAGAATGTGCAAAGAATAATACTAATTAGGTCTAGTTATTTTTATTTACCAGGTGTCTTATTCAAGTGAATCCCTTTGTGTTTTATTTATGTAATATGTGAGGAGAAGCATATCAAAATATATGAGAGAAACAATATGACTTGTATTGCGTATCATAAAAAAAATCCTTATCCTGCACTTTCAAAACCATCAAATCAAGATGTTTGCTTATATGTAATTTAGTGTACCCTTGTATCTAAGTGTATTGCCTTGACATTACCTTGGAATTTGACATTTTTTATGAGTAGAAAATAGTGAAATGAAGTAGCCAAAGCCTTCCAAAATATTTTAAAATTTGATTAAGTTCAACTCATGCACTTATTGGTTTAGGAGTGATCTATTTTCAAAATAACTTGATTGGCTCATGGGAGTGAAGCACTTAGGGTTAGCTAGTGTATCACTAGCAAACTTAATCTATTTTATTTCTTTCAAGATAAAATCACTCGCCAACCAATGGAGGAATAAAAATGAAGGAATAGATCTTGAGGAGATTCTTTTTTAGAATGTCATTTATCATTTAGTAGTATGCTATCTCATTTTGAAAGTATTCCAAGCCTATTGGAGGCATATTTAGAGGCATGCAACATTTTGAGGTACGTTAATTGGTTAGATATGTACCCAAATATTTACTTTTACAAGGATTAATAGTTTCTCATGCTAGGTAACTTAAGGGTAAAATCCTACTCTAAATAGGAACCATGGGCTTTATTGTATGGATATTTTGGCAATGAGAATTTAGATCTACACTTTATGTGAAGTGCCCACAAAAACTCTTATTTTCTACGTTGGCTTTTATTTTTTGCCAGTTTGTCTAATTTTTGCTTATTCTTATCCCTTTGTTTATCCCTAGGTCGTATGTTGAACATGCAAGTGATAGGATGAGTAGAGAAAATCATTCACTAGATAACGATATCTACGCAAGGTGTTATCTTCCCTAGACTTAAAATTTGTTTAAGCATGTAACCTGTGTGAGTGATACGTGATAGAAATTGAACCAACCTAAGAGAACTATATGAAGTGTAGAAAACCTATTAGCTAGAGGTAACATTTGATTGACTGAACTAGTGAATGGTCAAAACTAAACAAGACACCTATATACACCCTAATCCTGAAAAGGGAGAATGGACATCCAAGTGGTGATGCTAACAAGTGCATATGTTATTCCTATCGAAGGTGCATTTTTGGGGGAAGAATATACAAACATGACATGAAATTATAATGAAAAACATATGGATATATGCAATGGATGTAATATAAACAATGCAAATGGAAGAATGCAATATCTACAAGAGGAATATCATGAAATGTAGTGATTGTAGATGTAAAAGCTTATTTACAAAGAAAGTGTATGATGTGGTAGGAATGAAAGTAGGATGTTGTGATAATGGTTACCCTAGCATGTGGGGTGTGTGTGTAGTAGGCAAATAATATGTGACTAGTGGGGATGTATGCAATAATGACAAAAGAGGAAGAATTTGAAGGTGGAATTTATACATGAAAGAAGTAAGAAGAAATAAGCATTGGTAACCAATAATATGAGGGGATTACCAAAGGAAAGGGATTAGAAAAAAGACATTAGATAAAATTTAGGTATGTATCCACTCGAAGCATGACCATACAACTACATGAGGAAATAATAAGAAGAAGAGGAAAGAAAGAAGAGAGAAGATGAAAATAAACTACTGATAGGAAAAGTGATGAGGGTCAGGTCATGAGTGAGGAGGTGAGGCAACGATGCTACTGGGGCTTTGATGGTTTGTGTAGTTTGAAATGTTGTGGATGTAGTAGGAGGGAGCTATAAGAGATTCACACGGTGGCAAAGTATGAGGGACGATATGGTGTGGGGGACTCTAGAGTTGGGTGGATGAATGACAATGCTCAAATGATGGGATGCGATCACCAAGTAATATGTTGTCTACCAAGATTTCAAACATATGAAATGTGTCAATATCATGGCTTGGCTGGTTATGGTATATAAAAAACTGATATTCATGGTAATTCTATGATTTAGGATGTGATGGATCAATAGGACTGATTTTAGGTAACACCAAGAGGCCTTGATGAAGGAGATGATGAAACATTTTAGATAATGGTATGGAGGGAATAGGCCTGGGATAGATATAGGGCTCCGCGGAAGGTGAGCGGGAAGTGGATGGAGTAAGGTCAAATGGTGGAGGAGTGGCTCAAGACTCGGATGTGGGTCAAACCTAGGGATGAGGAATGGACCTAGAGGGAGGTAAAGATGTACAAGCTATGGTGGACTGGTGAGTAGACTTGAGGCAACGATAATGACTCAGATGTAGCTTGAGAGCATCGAGTCAAGATAGGATGTGTTGGATATCAGGATGTGGAGGTGATGAGATTGGAGAAGGTGGAGAGTAGGAATCCAATGGATAAGGAGTGAAATATTTGTGTGAAGAGGGGTTGGAATGAGAGGATGATGGGGTGAGTGGAATAACTTCATAAATTATGATATTATCTAAAATGGTAAGCTATGTAGTGGTGAAGGCGGTGTATGAAGGATGGGTGGTGTAGAAGACAGTTACGAGTAACATCATGTACGGGATGGCGGTACACATATGGAAGCCTCTTGGGAAGCATGTAGGTGAAGGGCTTGGGCATATGAGGACATCCCGCTCGAAAGTGGGGGAGGTAAGCATGAAGAACTTGCAAGATGATGTATGTATCCTCTATTGGTAAGGTGATAAGATCTTGAAGGATGAAAAGGAGAAGAGGATGGTGAGTAGGGGTTCCTTGTATCCTTAGGCGAAGGTGGAGGAGACCCTCAGGTGAGGATATAGGAGGTTTCCTCCTTTTCATCAAAGGAGGATAAGGAGACATGACTGTCTCCTGAGTGAGGTGAGTAGGATGACCCTCTATGATAGGGTGAAGGGCATTGAGGTGGAGTGTGGTGATCCGAATGGGATGAGGGTGAGGACTGTATGGTGTGTACAGTGGTAGGTGGTCTGGCTAGATCAATCAATGTGATCAAAACTAGGTGTAGTGGGGGATGATCCTTCATGGTGATAGTTTAAAATGTTGATAGTGCATGTGTAGGATCACGTATCTCTATTGAGGCATAGCGGTGGATGATGTAAATATTACAAACAAAACAGATACCAACAACATATAAATGGTATAAAAATAAAATGTACATCTATTATAATAGGAAATAAATACCGTGTATGTATGGTTATGTGCATAGTGATGTGTATGTAGATGGTACTATGTACAATGTGTGGTGGTGGAGACCTACGTAAGCTACGCATTGAATGTACAAAGGTAAAGAATATTAATGGATTTAGGTTCGGTGAGACCTTCGATATTAGCCAATTGATAGGCACCTAAACTGAATTTGCGTGTGATTATGAATGGGCCCAGCCAGTTGTCATGTTGTTGGTGAGGTTGACTTGTGATTTGCTAGTTATCTTTGAGAACTAAGTCATAAATTTAAAATTCATTTTGGTGCACCTTACTATCATAGGCACGATGAAGGTGGTCTTGATAGAATCATGTGTGCTCGATGGCGTGAATGCGGTGTTCATTGAGGAGTATGAGCTGATCGAATTAATCTTGGCGAGTAGTATCATCGTCAATGAATTATCTCATAGATACTCATAAGAATGGTATCTCAAGTTCTAGGGGCATAATGGCTTCAACACCATAGACCAGTGAGAAGGGGGTTGCCCAGTGGGAGTACGAATGCTCATATGGTAGGCCCACAAAGCTAAGGGTATTTGATTATACCAATCGTGATGAGACTCTGCTACTGTCTTACGAAGTATGGAGAAAATTATTTTTTTGGTAGCCTCTACCTAACCGTTACCCTGTGGGTAGTACGGGGTAGAGAAACTATGATGAATGTTGAATTTGTTGTAAAGAGTGCAAACAATTTTGTTCTTGAATGATTTACCATTATTAGAGATGATTTGGGAGAGGATTCCAAAGTGACATATTATATGGTTTGTAATGAATACCACAATCTTGGCTCCCATGGTCTGGACGAGTGGGATGGCTTCAACCCACTTTGTAAAGTATTTTGTGGCCATGATGATAAATTTGTGATTACTAGATGAGGTAGGCATGATTTGTTCGATAAGGTCAAGGTCGTATTGAGAGAAAGGCCATGTGGACTGAATAGGTTGAAGCGCTTGGGATGGGAGATGTGTAAGATCAGTGTGTTGTTAGAATTTGACAGAATGCTTCACATACTCACAACAATCATGTTCCATATTGGGCCAGTAGTAGCCCATGCAAAGGATGCACTTTGTGATTGCCATGCCACTGATGTACCATCATGGGTTTCTTGTACAACCCACTAAGATTCATGTGGTTCTAAGCAATGCAAGAGGATTCCATCATAATTACGATGATAGAGGATGTCCCCCAACAATGTATAGCGAATCGCTCTTTGTTTGAATGCTCAATGATGAGCATGTGGTAGGTCACATGGTAGGAATCCTAACTTGATATAATCTTTGATTTGTGTAAACCAAGTATCATGTGGTTTGGTATTGACTACATGAATTCCACCATAATCTATGGGAGATGTAGGTTATATGGCAGATTGGGTGAGGGTATGGATGAATACACACATGGTATATGATAAGGGGTTTTATGGGATTAATGATCCTAAGGAGGCAATTGTATCAACAAAATGGTTTTGTGATCACGAAGTGGGTTTGGTGTCGTACCACTCAAACTAAAAAAGACGTTGTTGTACGACTTGCTTGTATTGTTAAAGGATTGGACAATGACATTGCCAAATTTCTTGCACTTGGTTTACTATTAAGAGGGAATCACCTATGATGTGGAGGCATATGATATGCATAAAGTGGGTCTATTTTAATCCTAGGATTAAGACTTCATATTCTATGTTATTGTTTGTGCAAGGAAAATCTAATTTAAAGAAAAAGAGGAGTGGTTCCACTTCGGCTGTGAATAAAACAATCCCTGCACCCCCAACATGAGTGCATCGAGAACCATCAAAGAATAGATTCAAATCGGCTGGTGATTTTGGCTCAACATATTCTTTGGATTTGGTAATATGAAATATGGAATCATCCAGAAGTTGAATAAGGAGAGGTTGATCATCTGGTAGTGTAGCCTCTACAAGTTGGTCCACAATGACCTATCCTTTTATGGATTTTTGTGACATGAAATCTAGGTTGAATTCGATTAGAAGTATAATTCATTTTACTATACAAGAATTATGGTAACTTTTGTTCATCATCGTAGGGGATTGTCTCGAGCAATGACAAAAGTAGTGTGGTTTAACATATAGTGATGAAGATTTTGGGTGGCAAAAAATATAGCTAGGCATATTTTTCCATGTACCCATATCGAATTTCATAGCTGACTAGCTTACGACTGATATAGTATATATCTTGCTCTTTGTCAAGCATGTTATTTTGAGCTAATAGTGTGCCTAGTGTGAAATCTATGGCTAAAATGTATAGCATAAGCGGTAACTATGGATGTGGGGGAGACATAACTGGTGGATAAGTGATGTAGGCTTTGATAGAATCAAAGTCTTGTTGACAATTTTTATCCCATTTGAAAGCGACTCCTTTTTGTAGGAGATGATTGAATGGTTTGCACTTGTTTGATAGTTGTGCTATGAATCAACGAATAAAAGTGATTTTGCCTTAGAGGCTACACAATTACTTTAGGTTGATAGGTGGGGGTACCTCGATGATGGAATTTACTTTTTTAGGGTCTACCTCGATGCTACGTTGGGAGATAATGAACCCTAGTATTTTATCTGAAGTAACTCCAAAGACACACTTCTTTGGGTTAAGGTGCACAATATGTTCTAGTAAATGGTCGAAGATTTTTCGAAGATTGTCTAAGTGTTGTAAACATTTATTGGACTTTACGATGAGGTCATCAACACAATCTTCCATGATTTTGTGCATGTAATTATGAAATATGTAAGTCATTGGATGCTGGTAGATTGCCCCAATGTTTTTAAGGCCAAAGGGTATGACCTTGTAGCAAAAAATCCCCTAGGGGGTTGTAAATGAAGTTTTATGCTGATAAACAAGGTTGATTTTAATTTGGTTGTAGCCAAAGAATCCATCCATAAGAGAAATCATCTCATGGCCTGCTATTGAGTCAACTAGTGAATCGATGTTAGGTAGAGGGAAATTGTCTTTGGGACATGCTTTATTTAAATAATAGAAGTTAGTGTAGACACAAACCTCACTGGAGGGTTTAGTCACTAGCACCATGTTGGATACCCATTCAGTATAATCTATGGGTACGGTGAAGTCTACATCTAAAATATTTTAAAGCTCAAACTTTACTAGCAATGCAATTGTAGGGTGCATGTGTCGTAGCTTTTGTTTGATAAGTTTAGCATATTTGTATAATGTGATATTATGGACTACGAGGGTGGGATAGAGGCCTGGAATATCCTTGTAAGACCACATGAAGACTTTGATACACTTTTTGAGGAAAGCGGTGAACAAAATCCACTCTTCAGGTGAAAGGCTAGCAACTAGTTTAACAATATGAGGGTTTTCGAGGTCATCACTGATGTATACATCAATGGTTTATTTGATTAGCATGTGAGAATAGTCACGAAGTTATTCTAGGATAGGAATGATGTGGAGGTCATCGATAGCCTCAAGAATTTCATATTTGTCATCTATGTAGATATCCATGTGGTGAACGCGTGGGATATGAGGTGGTGTAGAAGGTAAAGGGACGTTAGTGGTAAGTAGAACATGAGGTGAAAGTAGGAAATCTTGGGGTGACGGTATGGGTGAGATGTGTGTGAGGTCGACAAAATTTGGCTTTGGTATGTCATCATGAATTTGTTGGTGTGCATATTGCAGTGGGGAGAAAAGATCCACATCGACCATATTAATCGATGTCGTGGAGGAGGTGGGAGATGAAGAGTCTGATGGTGAAGATTCAATAACTAGTGGAAATCGTAGGAGGCTCAATGGATGGTGCAAAACAATAGGTGGAGAACATGGTCGAGTAGTGGATCAATGAAGTTGCCTATGTATAGGTGGAAATGTGGCCAAATGTGTTGGTGACGATGGGAGAAATTCCATGTCCTACTCTAGATCACGAGTGTTTAGAGACAAATCAGCAAGTTGACTTGTTAATTCATCAACACAACATGATGATGTTGTATTAGAAAAAGAAGTTAGTTGAAATAAGTCAAAGGGAACTATGATAGTTGAGTGAGGGGATGGGTTATCTTCTAGGATAACCATATCGATATATTCTTCCAAGGTGTGTGTTGTAAGTGGGGTAGGGTGTAGGGATAGGTCCTGGAGCTCATCCTCAAGCATGTGAATGGTGGTTGGGTGATAACCTAGGCTGGATTTATCAGTAGGTAATTGCACATGAGGGTTGATGGGTGTACGTAACCCTTGCTCATAATGGCCTAACCCAAATCCATGCTAATGTAAATGCCAAAGGTAGTGTAAGGAAAAATAGGGGTTAGCCATGTGATCTAGCGTACCACAAAAACTAGATTGTGGTGGTTGAGGGGCTACACATGGGAGTGAGGAATCAAATCTTGCATATACAAAGTTAGTTTGGTTGTCAGGAGGCCCTAATTGTATAATATTTCCTATGTTCAAAACTGAGGCTGAAGGGTGGCCGAAGTCACACGTGGACTAAGCTACTGGTGAACGTATGCAGGCATCGTACACATTGTAGTCACTTGGACTTGAATTTTTCATAAAAATAGAAATATGGGATGGTGTATGTTATGGCGAGCGAGGTGTCAAATCCAAATTAGAACATGAGGATGCAACCTGAGAATCTCTTATGGTAGCAGCAGAAGGATGTAAGCACTGGTCATCGATGCAGGAAGCTCACTACTTTCACTCGTGGTATTCAGATACCATGGCTAGGATAGGGTGATCCGCATGTGGGAATTGGGAAGGAGGAGGAGTGGACGCTGGTGTTGTGCAATGAGGAGATGTGAATGATCTAGGCCATGGATGAAAATAAAGTGGAGGTGTTTGAGGTGTAGTAATAAGAGGAGGTTCTATGGAGGAAGGTGGATGAGGTGGAGTGGTAGGTTGTGAGGCAGATAACAAGGATGGTCTCGATGGCATGGGTGGATTTTTGGAAGATGATGGCTGCAAGGGTAGTGGTGGCCACAAGGAAGGTGGTGAAAAAGGTATGTTAGCCAGATGGGGTACTATAGTGGCTAGTTCTAGTGGTGCAAACGTCGAGGTGTGTGTCCTTCATGATAATTATGGTAAAGAAGAGGATGTAGGGGATGATGTCGATGCTCATATAGACTGGTGAGAAGTAATAGGGAATAGTTGTGTGGAGGACAATAAAGGTACTGGCAGAAGGTCTGCAATGTTGTAGAATTTAAAGGGGTCCCCATCGATAAGAACATAGTGGATGAGTCCATCATGGATGTATTTGATACAATGGTGTAATATAGAGGGGATACATTGCATGTCCCTGATCCATGGTTGACCAAGTAGGATGTTGTACTGTATTTCACCCTGAATGATGTGAAATAGGATGGGGATGGTACGGATACCTACCCAAATGGGTAGGATAATGGATCCTACTATAGGTCACATGGATCCATCGAATGCACGTAGATCGAATAATGGGGTGGTAAAGTGAGCTGGCAAGATATGTGGGTGATGTAGAGATACTATGGAAATGATACTGATGGAGGAACTTGTATCAATGAGGACACATTTATATGTAATTTTATTGATGGTCACTTGGATATGGAGAGGAGGATCTTCTCCTTATCCTATAATTTTCGTGATCTCATGATTGTGAAAGCTGATGGAGGGCTGAAGGCAGTGTGGAATATTTCCTACAAAGTTCATGAAGGTATTCGTGTCATGAGTCTCAAGATCAACAGAACACAGTATGTCGTTCAATGCCTCACGATGGGGTTGAGACTACTATAAAATATCATATATGGATAATCAGGCGAGAGTGTTACATAATTGGTGAGTAAGGCTACCACGAATTGTAATGATATTTTGTGATGGTGGAGGTGTGGTGTTGGGAGTCATAGGAGATGATGGAGATGTAAATGGTACTAGTGGAAAAATTATAGGTGGGATTTTATGTGAATGGTACCATTGATTTCAAGTGGTAAGGTTAATCATGCACACTATACCGTATGAAGGGGGGTCATGTTGGACACTATTTACCTACCTAGGTGGCTCTTGGGAGGTTAGGTGAAGGTCTTTGAGGGTTAGTCTCCTTGTGATTAGGTAAGGGGTTTTTGAAGATCCCTAGGTTTTGATTTTGTGATGGGAGGGGGTTTAAGACTTGGATGGTACCCCTCTCAATAACATATTGGACATGACCACAAAAGGAGTGACAAGCATCGATACTATGACTATGTTGTTGGTGGTATTGACAGAAGGATTGCTCATTATATCCTCAAGGCTTAGGTAGGTTTGGATCAAGTGGTTGGATTTTGGGCAGGATGATGTGGCCTGCATCATATAACCTTTGGAAGAGGGTTGGTAACGATTTGAAAAGTGGTGTAAGGTTGTGCTGCAGAACCTGTGGATGCATACCGTGAGGTTTCTGAGGCCTAAGAGGGAGAGGCACATTGGTTTGAAATATTTGCTATTGTGGAGGAGAGAATTATGGGACCAGTGAGGGTGCTAAGGTAGCAGCTGCCACTTGGTTGGCTTGTGGCGTCCGAGGATAAGGTTGGTTAGGTGTATTTCTATTGAAATGAAAATTGGAGTTGTAGGTTGGTTTTTGTATTAACTTAATCTTGCCTAATTGGACCTTTATGTCGCAATAACTTTGGCTTGGGCAATGTCTTATTCAAAGGTACAACTTTGTTGAAGCTACAAAGATGTGGAGATGTGTTTGTGGCAACTCTTAGATAAGAGGGTCACTAAATCGGTAGTAGGAAGGCTATGGGTGAGGTCATGGATGATCGATCTCCACCATAAAAAAACTCAATAATAGGTTCATTTTTAGCCTATCGTAGGGTGTAGACATCTGAAAAGTTAGTTTTATTTTTAATGTTTATGTAAAATAGTTCCAAGAAGGAGTTGGCAAATTGTTCAAAGATATACAAGCTATGGCACGAGAGCATGTTGTACCAGTCTAAGGCTTGTCCTCTAAGTGAAAGGGAGAAGGTACGTAACATAAGAGAATTTCTACTATGAAGCTGGTAGCAAGCTGAGCGGTAGTTGCTCACATGTTCTCTAGGATATTCCTTACCCATGTATTTATCAAACTTTGGGATCTCAAATTGATAGGGATAAGGTGGGATTGACACTGATGGGTGGACTGGTTCACTGTAGAGTTTATCATAGGTTAGTTTCTGTGGTCCATATATGGTTGTGCGAAGGTTGAGCATCTTTACTTCATCTTGTAGAAGTTGAAGTTTGGGTGCTAAGGGTGTAGGGGAAGGTGTGAAGGTAGGTGGAGCTTGTGAGTGTGGTGGATATTGGAGTTGTTGTTATTCCCAGTACTGAGGAGGGAAGTATTGCAACTGGTCCTAGTGAGGTGGTTGCTGAGTGATGTATTATGTCATAACCGATGCAACACTGGGTTGTGGAAAAGGCATTTGCTAAGGGTAATAGTATTGCGTCTATGGGGTGTGTGGTTGTGGCATAGGTATCTCTTGGGACTGATACTTATGTAATGGTTAGGTCATGGGAGGTGATGACCAAGAAGGAGGAGGCATAAAGAATGTAGGACCTATAGACAATGGTGGAGGTATTGAGACTGACGATGCGGGAGGTAGATGAGATGAAGTATCAAAGGATGGCACCTATCTCTGTCTCGATGGATGAGATATGGAAAAACTAAACTAGGTGGAGTACCTTAGGGTAATAGGGGTATAAGATGCAGTTCTTGGTCCATAGGTGGGAAGAGGATCGATAGTTTAAGCCTAAAAAGGAGGAGAGGTTAATCTGAAGATGGATATAGACAAAGGTGGGATGGCAGATTGGGTAGCATACCCTCCCATTATCTGTGATGTAGATGGGAAGGATGAAGAGAAAGGAGGATAAGCTCCCAAAGTAGGAGCTTGGGGTGGTGGAGTGGTGAATGTGTTCACTCTAGATTGGGTGTTTGTGGTTGGTTGATGATGTTGGTATTACGTTGGTTGCATTTGAGGAGGTGGTTGGGACAAATCCTCAAAGGATAGAAAAATGGTTGTTGGGAAGAAGATGGTTGCAACTCTTGGGAAGAGTGTGGGTGTGATGATGGAGGTGATACTTGCTATTGTTGCAAGGGAGGTTGTTATGATGTAGTTTAGAAGGATGGCATCTGGGTTCTTGGTGTGGATGGGAAAAATGGTTTGTGCGAATGGTGACCTGTATGGAAGGCGTAGTAAAATGATATTCTATAGGGGAGAACTCAAAATGCTGAAATGAGCTCACTGTATCCTCTCATGAGAAGAGGTGGTACTGTCTGAGACCTACTATCGGCATACCCATACTTTTGCTTCACCCTCAAGCGGGCTTAGTCAATAATGATAGTTACCGTGTTCACAAATTATGTAAGCCTTGTGAACAAAGGCATCTAATCCTATCCCTCTCCGAAGGTTACTTTTAGTGATGAAATATAGAAGCCTAGTCTCAAAAGTAGGGGGTTTTTCGATTATGAAGTCTAAAAAACCACTCCTATGGGGCTTCTAGGTGTCTAGGGGGGTTGAGATGGTGGAGGGTACAACTCCTACCATACCAGTCTCTAACGATGGATTGGGGATGAAGTCCAATATCACCGTTTATTTTGAACCATGTGTGTGTGTGGGTTTAAGTTTTCTAATGATGATGTATAAAGCAAGAAATCTAACTAAATGCCTTTTTGAAATGAAATCTAGCCCTATATGCGCTTTTTGGAAGCAAATCTAGTCCTATTACCTTTTTGAATAGAAACTAGGATAAATGCTTATGGCTTAAACAAGTAAACAAAACAAAGCATGTGATTGTAAAAGAAGTGAGAAGTCTAAGCTAAATACAAGAAAGGAAAGTGAAATTTGCTTTTGTAAGAAGGAAATGAATTACTATCATAAGGAAATGCAAAAAGGAATTTGAAAATCTAATCTAGATACAAGAAAAAAATGGGAAAGTAGTTTTTTTTCGTACAAAAAGAGATTTGAAATTGCATTGATAAGGAAATGCAAAAAGAGATTTGAAAGTCTAAACCCTAAATGCATGAAATAAAATTGGGAATTGCATTTGTACAAAAGGGAATGTGAAAAATGTTTTGAAAAATTTATGCAAAAAGAGATTAAAAAGCTTTAATCCTAGATGCATGAAAGGAATGGAAATTGATTGTGTTGGTGCAAAAAGAGATTTGAAATTTGCCTTAATGAAGTGTTCAAATGAAAAGTGTAAACCCTAATCCTAAATGCAATTTTGGAAAAGGGAATTTGAAATGTACTTTCAAAAGAGATTGATAGAATAACACAAAAGGAAAAATAAAAACCTATTTAAAATACGATTTGAGAAAAGAAATGAGAGTGTTCTTGAAAAATAAATGAACTGAACTTTCTGATTTAACGCAGGTTTTTGGATAGCAATTTGGAAGATCTAACTATTGCAAGAAAGAGGGGCTTTAAGAATTGCGATTTACAAAAAGAATGACTAGAAACGAAAACCTACTTTAATGCTTTAATCAAAGAGGCATGTAACTCTGATTTCTATATAGAAAGATAAAGATAAAGCAACTAACCTAAATGTTCTTGACATGATAAGTGCCTTGAAACGAGAGATTCATTGAATGACATGATGCATTTTCTAGTGAAATTTTCATTGCAAGAAAATGATAGAATAGAGAGGAAAAAAGGGGAATACCTAATTCATTTTTCTCCATATGGATTTGTATGTCTTTCTGTTGTTGACCTCTGCAAGTTTGAGGGTTTTAGGAGCAATTATGCTCAATTTGTAGGGTAGGGGGTGAATTGGATCTGAATTTGTAGGACAGGGGGTGAAATAGATCTATGAGCCTAAAATCCCTATTCTGAGGGCCTAAGGGGGTTGTCAGGGCTTCAAGGGTGTTTGTAATGTCTAGATATGGTACCTACAACAAGATAAAGATAGTTAATTGTGTTATATTTGTGATAAAACTAGTCTATCACAATCCTTTGTGGGGGTTTCACCGGGCATGCCAGAATGAAACGTACAAAAGTTATCATTTTATCAAGCATAAAACAAGACATGTAAATGCTCAAATATTGTTCTTTATTCATTTAAATAGAATCTATAGGTTACAAAGAGGATTATTGTGAATCCTTTTCTATGAATAGCAAATAAACTGATGTCTCCTTCTGAGATTCCTTGATGTAGGTGGGCTTCATGCATATGTGGACCATCGATAATGCTTATGAGGATGCTTTTTCACTTGTTTTATGACCTGCAAAAAAGGGTTAGTGTGTTTGGGGGCTTGCCTTGGTCAGGCCCCGTGTTGATAAAAGATAACGAAAATAAGAATGAAAAGTGTACTAAAATACAATAGAAACCACATAGAACATCATAAAAACATGAAATGAAGCATACTTGAAATATTTGGTGGGAGAAACCTCTTGTAGGGCCAAATCGTAATCCGAGGGATAAATTGGATGTCGGATTTGTAGGTCAGGGGGCGAATTGGGCTATGAGTACTTTCTACTAGATATCCTTGTTCAGATGGGCTCCTCAGGTGCTACTATGTTATTTGCATGGTTTAGGTGTCTGAGATTGCACTTCTGGTCACATTTCTATAGAGTTTTTGTAGGCTAACTTAAAGGGGAGAGAGAGAGATAATGACGAATTAGGTCCACTATTTATAAAAAAAACCTAAGGTGTAGGGGGTGTGGTTAGGAGTACTAAACCCTAAGGTAAATTCCTAAGGTGGTTAGGTTAGGGTTTGTGAGGTGTCATTCCTACATTCCCTAAAGAAATATCTCATCCTCACACATGTGTGAGGAGAGATTAGGGTTAACTAGGATTAGTCAACTCTAAGGTTAGATTAGGGTTGGGTTAGGGTTTCCTAGAAAATATCCTAACCAATTTGGTGCACACACATGTGGGAGGGAATAATTAAGACTATTTGGGGTTTAGGGACCTAATTAACATTTTTAATCCAAATAGTACACTTAAGTGAAGTGACTTTAAAATTAGAAATTGCAATTAACTTAATTAAGACTTTTTGGGAACTAATAGTCCCGTGGGGTCCTAATTAGGTCTAGGAAGGGCTTAAGTTACCTTAGGGAATTGATAAGTGATCTCTTGATAGATAGAAGGTGATTGGGTCATGAATTGTGTAGTTTAGTATATTTTCATATCTATAAACTGATGAAATGGCCTACATAAGTATATGAAATTATACGATGGTCTACACTGGTCTAGAGTGGTCTACATTAGTCTAGAGTGGTCTAAACTAGTCTAGAGTAGTCTACGGTGGTCTACAATAGCCTACGTAGGTCTACGATAGTCTACAGTCGTCTACAATAGTCTACGCTATTATACAATAGCCTAAAAGGGTCTAGGATGGTCTATGCAAATCTACAAGTATCTTTATGGATCTACAAGTATGTATAGGTAGACATGTGCAACTTTTGGGTGTCTACACTATGAAACCCACATTATTCTTTGTATCTCATAAGATTGTTGAACAACTGGAAATTTCTTTGCATTATGTCAATGACATTGCCCTCTTGGTTTACTAAGTGCATAATAATTGAGACATAGCCATATTTTGCATCATGTCATCCACTTAGCAATTTCATATTTAATAAATGTGAAATATTGATGTTATTTAGATTATTGTGTGTTGATTGATTGAACACTTTATTGCTATAGTTATGGTCATATTTTATTTGAATTCCTTATACCTTTAAATGTTTCATGTACTTTTATTTTATGCACTTTAATTTCAATGCAATTAGTGTAGGTTTAGTGTAGGAGAATTCAATGGGGATAGTGAGGATCCAACCTCAATCTAGAGGTAGAAAGGAGCCATTAGCTCTACCTTCCAACTTCATTGAAACTAGAATTGAGACACAAAATTAAAATTAGATGTCAAACAATTCTTCATTTCAACATAGTTTCTATAACACTCAATGGGATGTATCCTTATTATTTGTCCGTCATTTATCATTTTTCCCAAAATTTGGGTAAGTTCCTTTATATTTGTACTAGAACTACATTCATCACAAATCGAGTGATTGGTTTAGAATTGAAGGAATTTTTTTCCAAGTTCTTACACAAGTAGTGATTTGCTATGATTTTGAAGTTATTTTATCTATTTGAACCAATGGCCTTAAACATCCTCTTAAGTCCATTTGAGGGAGTGATTCGCTCCATTTTACAAGTTATTTTCTTCACATCTATCACATATGTATAAATCAAATCGAAATCAATTCATTGAGGCTAGGGACTTGACTTATCAAGACTTTCTCAAATTGATCTTGAAATTTATATTATTTTTGTTATTTGTGCCTAATTTTTGTAGGTGCTTTGTAAATTGCGACTCTGATACAAATTTCATAGTTTTGAAATTTTCACAAAGAAAGTAATACAAATAACATCAAAACTACATCAAAATTTAGATATAGTCCTAATTTTGCATGTACCACACACAAAAGGCATTTGGGATAGATCTTGAGACACTTTTTACCAAACATTAAATGAATATATGATTCACTTAATTTAATGAGAGATTTTCTTTAATATAGTGTTTTTTCTTCAAGATGGATTTGAAGAGCAATTCACTCAAAATCTACAAAGTAATTTGCAAAGAAAGATAAGCTTTTTACTATCTCTTCCTTAGAGAGTGATTCAATCCAATTTTGAAGCATTTGCTCCAAGTAATTTGCTTGGATCTCCTACTCTTTAAAATTTCTAGTTTAAATCTTGTTAGCAAATCACCTAAATTGTCTAATTTTACAAGTGAATCTCTTTAGTTTGTAGGCAAGTCACTCTATAGGCCAATTTTTAAAACTTTTTAAATTTTGATCTTGAAACTTTCTCTGTAGGTATGCATGCATAGGCTTCCAAATACGTAGTTGAGATCTCAAATATTAGGAAAGGAGCATAATTCTTTGTAGATAGTTGCATACAACAAAAGAAATTCCAAGGGGAAAAGGAAGGAACAAACCAGTATGTGGATATATCAAGATGAAATACTTTAGGAAATTCCAATTTATAATCTTGTTTTCTAATGTACAATATTGTTTCCTCAAAGGCAAAATCCTAAGGCCAACCACATTAGTGAAAAATCCACATCCCAAGAAATCAGTTTCTTAGGCTATCAAATTAATTATATATTTCCCTACCAAATAAAACTTGGTCAAATATTGATGCTATAGTAACTTGCATAAACCCTCTCTATGGGATGAACTTTGATGTGAATAACTCACACATAATATACCTTGTTGGAGCTATTACCACACTATTAACACAAACCCACCTCTTGCATCTACTGCCTAAAATTCACCTTCTAGTAGCACAACTTCAACTAAATATCCACCTAAATCCAGTTTTTCCAACACATCCAAACCTCCACCAAGTCAATGTGTAGGTTCTTTAGGACAAAACCTAACCTTGCTAAAAATTTGTAGGTGTCAAATGGTCAAGTGGGGATGCAGTTGACTCATGTAAAAACACCGCCTCCATCTAGTCAAGTACAACAAAACACACAACAAGGTCCACCTTGTCTAAATCAATAGATTCATCAACAAGGCTTGTGGTATTCACCTCCATTTCTAAATATGTATTTTTCGCTAAGTCAATAATGGGCTATAAATTTTTTTCGTCTACTCTTTTCCATCTGCCAAATTATCATTATCCTTTGCCTTAGTATTCTTCATATGAATACCCTTAGTAGCTTTTCTTCTATTAAGAATGATACATCAACAATTAAAGCTATATATGTTTGTTTAAGGTAGCCTTGATTATGAAGAACATAAAGGTTTATTTTTTATTCGATAGTGTCTTTGGTTGTTTTGTTCTTTAAAGTTGTTTTTTTATTTAGCAGTGTATTTAGTCGTTTTGTTATTTGACAGTGTATTTAGTAGTTTTGTTATTTAAAGTTGTTTTTGTTGTCTCATGTCTTAATATAGAAATGTAACATTTTAAAAAAATTATAATTTTTTTTTGGACACATAGGGGAGTTGGTTACATCCACACTATATTTTTAGTAACTACCAAATGCAGGGTTCAAACCATAGGGGTTGCTCCCATTAAGCCTATACCACCTCGTTGTTGTTGGTTCGGTGCAAGGGGGATCACCGATCATCCGAGATTCATACCGCCATCGTCATTCTAGCGCATACTTAGAGGATTCAAATCAAACTACTACCTTTGCAATAGGCATGCCCCCCAAAGTTTGAACCTAGGTCTCTTCATGGTAAGTACCTAGCCAAATAAACAATTACCAATCCACCTAGCCTTTGGGGGCTAATTATAAATTATAACTCTTTAAAATGTGAAACATAAACACTAAAACTTAAACCATAACATTTTTTTAAAGTAATAAGTGAAAATTTTCCAATTCCTTTATGTATAAAAAAAAATAAAAAAAATTGTTGTGAAGAGATCAGAATTTAAATTAAAAAATAAAAAATATTTAATGAGAAGAGCTCAAAGGTCTCCATAAGAACACTACAATGTTAAACTCTTTTAACAAATACCCAAATTCAATTCACAAAAACCTAATATTTTTTGCTTTTAAAAATAAAGAGAATGTGGGGCGACGAAAATTTTGATAGAATAATAAGTGAACTGATTGGGAAAAGGTGAGACAACAAAACTTTGACAAAATAATAAGTAGAAAACTTGAGTCCTAAGGTAACGTGTCATTTTCGATAGTGGTCGGAGAAAGAGTCCAAGCAAAACAACATGGCCGTCCTTGCAAGCATCCCATCACCATTATCACAGTGGAATCAAGCGAAATTGCTTCGAAATTGACATAATTGACAACGTATAGTAATGTGTATGGTTATTAGTAGTTGACATAATTGACAACGTATCTTGCTACCCTAGTAATGTGTATGGTTATTAGTAGTTGATATAATTGACAACTTATCTTGTTATCTTAAATGTGTATGGTTATTATTAGTTTTATAAGGTAGGTTGGTGGGTAGTGTTTGTTTATATCCTAGTAATGTGTATGGTTATTATTAGTTCTATAAGATTGGTTGGTTGGTAGTATTTGTTTATAAATTGTTTTGATAGGAAATTTTTTTAAACAGACAAAAATTTTATTGACTTTATCTTTACTTAAAATAATACCAACTTGAAATCTTGATCTAAATTCATGTGTTATAGATTCATTTATAAGCTAACATCACTTCTTAGGTTTCGTAACCCTCCGACATAACTGTTTTTTTCACAGGCCATGCATCTGTTTTTCACTTTCTCCTATGGAGATGGAACAAAGCTTGTGAGCTTTTCATGATGCGACTGGTTTTGGTTTTGAACGAAGAACACGATGCCATGAAGGGAAGAGATAATTTTGAAAGTTTGCATGCACTGAATTGAATTGAGATAATATAAAGAAGAAGAATATGCATTTAAATGGGCATAATGAGGCCAACTAGAAAGTTTGGCAGATAAGGTGCTATCATTCAAAGCCATCGGTATATTTGTAAATATATCGCATTCTTTCTTTAATAAAAAGAATATTTTCTGACACGTAAAGATGCTTGTGAACTGTTCCTCGTTGAACTTTGCTTTTGAAACATTCGTTTGTCCAATCTTTTTAGATATGAAACAAATTTCATAGAGGAAAGCAAGGAGACTAAAATGATAATTTATAAGATATTGATAGCAACGGCATACATGTTTAAAAGAATTCTTGTCACTCTGACATGGAAACCTGGTTTGGAAAGCATAGTTTTAATCCTCCTCTATGTCTTATATGATTTCCTTCACGTTTTTAAAGGTGATGATGGATTCCAACTACAAGTTGCATACTTATTTTTATTTTTTAAAATTAATAAATGATTAGTAAAGGTTTTTTGTATTTAATTTTGTCTACAAATGATTATAAGTAATAAATAATTATTAAAATTTAAAATTCAATTATATATAATAATAATTATAAACATTTAAATTATTAATGATAAGGTAAATGATTTCATATTTTTTGTATAGATGGATAAAAAAATAATTTGATTACATTAAGATCGATTCATTATAATATTTATGTTTTCATAGGCTTAAAGTGCTTTTAGGAAGCCCTAAACTAAAGATAATAATTGGACATAATAAGCAGGTCTTCATGTCATTCCTCTCATATTATCTTAAATGTCTTTAAAGAAATATATTTCTTAACACATAAAATACTAATAAAAGGAATGACCTAAAAATATACTTCAATGTATTTAGACCATGATAATCAGACATAATATATAAATCTTCATGCATTCCTTAAATTAAGGGTATCATTAATGATTGGACACAATACATGGGTCTTCATGCATTTCCTCTCATTTTATCCTAAATGGGATCTTTAGAGAAATACATTTTGTAACAAGTGGGACACTAATAAAAGGAATGACAAAAAAATTCAACTTCAAACCACTTATATGAGCTTATGATCTTGTTAAAAAAAATCCTACTTAGACCAAGAACATGAAAATTAATGACAAGGCATTTCAAAAAAATAGGGCAAATTGTAAAAATTAAAGACATGCCCACAAACATATAACTTCAATTTACATAGGCATAGAACATGATAAGTAGTGGCAAGGAACAAGGAATGTGGCAAGGAACAAGGAATGAGGATGATCATAAATATACAAGCTCATTCATCATATGCTAAACCATAGATATTATTAGGAATAAAGCCTTTTACCATAGGATTTTTTAAGGTGTTTTTTTGAAAACCTCTTCAATGCAAATATTTTGCTTATAGTGAAGATATCTTATTAATGTTTATGTGGATATTTTACTCATATTATTTATTTGATATATTATTTTTTTGATACATAGGGGAGTTGGTTGCATCCACACTATTTTTTAGTAATTACCAAGTGCAAGTTCAAAACTAGAGGGGCTGCGTTGGATCTGATATGTACAAACCTATTTTTCTCATATTATTACTACAATTCACTTCCTCATTTTAATGTACTTGTATCAAATAAATTGAATGCAAAACATACTTAAAAAAATATGTTTTTTCATGTTATGAGTGTGGTGCATTATGATTTTTAAATATTTTTCTTTTACTAAATTTTAAAGTGACGTGCACTATACGTTTTTTTATTATTTTATTTTTAATGTGCTTGTTGCACTACATTCAATAACATACCAAATTTGTATTTCATTTAAAAAATGAGTTATTAAGCTAATTTTCATGAAATATTTTCATAAACTACATTGAAACTAGTATTTCATTTTGCAAGAGTAATTTTGCTTTCATAGTAGTTGTCTTATTCGACATAGCAAAAATATTACATAAATTGTATTATATGTCTATTCATAAGCAACATAATTAGTAAGACTTCAACTAATGTAATTTAAATATTTAATTTGTTAACTTTATTATATAGCTCATTTTTAAATATTTATAGAGAATGTTTACAATAATATTGGTATACCATAGCAAAATCAATGATCCAATTTTGGTAACATTTTGAAAAATTTATCCTTTTTGGTTGTAAAGCACCAAAATAACAACTTTTGATGGACCTTATGCAATATGGTCAATACAAATTTTTATAAATTGTGCATTCATTATGTTCCATTATGGATGATAATGATGTTCTTTGTATGCTATAAAATGGTTTACCTATTTGAGATAGAAAAAGAACTATGGTAATTAAGAGTTTATAACCCATAATGAATTATCATAATAAGGTTCACATTTGGTGGTTAAATGTAATATTAAGCTTATATAAATTTGGATGTACCTATAGACACATAATTTTGAGCATCCAATTAAAGCAACCTCTACCCCATCAAAGGCATACAAAAATAAAAATGACCGACCAAGCCCAAATTGATCAAATATGTATCTAAGTGTCCCACATTGAAAACACTATCCCTAAAGTGATAATACCATAACACTTTTAATATATAAAGAAATACTAATAATCAAATTTTAAACATTATTATTACCCAACCAACCAACTTTCCAACTATTATATTTCACATTAGCACTAGAAAAACACAGTAGCATGGTGCTTTCAACATTGAGTAGTTTTGTCTGATCACAAACAAAAATAAAGATAAAATATAACTAACTAATATTAATTGCCTATCATCATGACTTTTTATCTTCTCATCCAAGACTGAATCCCATATAAATTTATATTGTAATAAAAATTTATTACATCGAGTAGAAGTCTGTCAAGAAGGGTAACTTCAACCATTGACTAGTGTCAACTTGGAATAAAGTGAGATGAGAGATACCTAGAGTGCTACCTACGCTATGAAATTTCTAAAGGGAATATTGGGGAAAAAATTCCACCATAGGCTAAAGGTAGAGACAAAATATTTTGAGCCATAAAACCATGACTACTATTTGATTCCCATAATTAACGACCTATGCTAATTCTTGGTAATGTTTTAAATGATATCTAAATTAAAAGCCATCATTGATTGGAGTTCGAAAGCCATTTAAATGATAATTAAAATGGTTCTACAATTGGTAGAGGATCAACCCACACAATGACTACAAATTCCCTTATTTCCATGAGATCGAGCTCATGGACCTAATTATCTTCCACATATGATTGAACTTGCAATGGATACCCAAGTGGCTGTCACCTTCTTGTTTAATTCATAAGATACCATTAGTGGGAAATCGAGGTAGGAAGAGTTTGATAACCTCAAAATATAAAAGGGACCCTAAAGCACTTGACACATGGATAATCCATGGATCAACCCATCAAAATATTTGATCACTTACACAACTACTACTCCAAGTAGCTCTTCTACATTTGGTGGAAGGTACAATAGACCAAGCTCCTTTACATCTATGTTTTTTCAAGAAGAAGTCAACACTTAATGGTTTGTAAAAACATAGAAGCATTATTAGATCACTTAAATTCAAGTTTCAAACTCTACAAGATGATTTATTTTATTGAACTAAGGGTTGAAGTTATTTTAGGAGGGTGGAAAATTGGCTAGTGATCTAAAATTTCTACGAACCACTCGATCATAATAATTGATAACCTATGCTCTTTCATAAAATTTCCAAACAACAGTAGAAGGAAATTGTTTTAGGAATTATCCGATCACAATAATTCATGGCCCACACAATTTCTAAAAGGATTTGAAGATAAATAGCAAAGAAAAATTTCATAGACTGTTAGATTCAGGATCAAGGATGGAAATGAAATTTTGAAGGTCAAAAATTCCAAAGAATTTTCAAATAAAGAGAAAGGAGAGATGTCCCAATGAGTAAGATTTTTGAGAGGTTCTGACGAATGTGGGTAAAAGAAGTTTTGTAAACTATCCAACTTAGAATAAAAAACCTATGGAGTTTTTTCAAGAAATGTTAAGAGAAGTTGGGAGAGAAATTTTGAAGGATGAGTATTCTTGAATACTTCAATGAAAAAGAAGAGAAGAAAAGTTTCATGGACATTCCAATGGAGGATAAATAAAATGTGGAATTTTTAGACAAGGTCTAATATTGAATTATGAGTAAAAGATCTACAAATTATCTTATTGCAATGATTGATAACCTACACTATTTTAAGAAGTTTGATGGAGTATGGTGCAACAAATATTTCGAATACCATAAAATAAAATGAAAAATCAATGACCCATAAAGTTTTGAAAAATGTTTGATGAAAAAATATTAGGTAGAGTTTTATGGTCCTTTCAATTGAAGATCAAAAACCCATGCTATTTTGAGAAGGATTCAACAAATAAACGAAGAGAAAATTTCCACAAACCATCCAATCAATCATCGATGGCCTACATTGCTACAAAGTGGAGGATTATTCAAAAGAAAAAATATCTAAGGATAGCCAAGCTTGAGACATGTGGTAAATACTCTATCAATCTATAGAATAGGTTAGTTGGAAAGGATCAATAGTTCGATAAGAAGGCAGTTTGGTGTGGTAAAATTTAGGTCTAAGAAATGAAAAGGGTAGCTAATAAAAAATTATAAAAAAGACCTCCAAGCACTTTATTGCAGATGCATAATCTATTTAGCTCATCAAATCAATAATTGTTGAAGGCTACAAATCCACCCACCTACATCACTTGGGCTTGATAATCCAACGAGAATGGTTAGCCTATTAAATGTAGTAATGTGGTAGAGGTGACAAAAGCATCCTCGAACCTAACAACATTGATTATAGAAGGTGCATACATTTAGTCTTTGAGGATCCCTAGGATGGTAGTTGAAATTAGTAGCAATAGTTGTGCATCTAGAGGCTCAGAATAATTTAGCATTGATGATTCTAGATCAAGAGATGTCGAAGGGATAAATGATTTAATGCGAGTATGGATGACATGCAACAATAAAGGCATTATTTATTTCTTGCACAAATTTTGGAGGAGAAAGTCTCCCCAAATTTATCTATAAATAGTAGACCAATATGCATTGTAAGACATCGGATAGTTGCCTATTGATGCCTATTATTTGGCCTTGTATGTAACTTTCATTTTAATTTCTTCTATATAACAGTCTAGACTCGAGCCTTGAGTCATTTGTTTTCAAGATTTTAGCCTTTTCTTCTGAAATGACTATAATGTAACTTCTATCATACATACATACATATATATATGAAAAGTTGTGACTACTTGTATTTCTATCTTGTTTCTTATGTGTGTATGTGATTGTTCTTAATGTTCATGCTTTAAAGAAATTATGTTCATTTTGTGCTATTAAAAAACAATGTATGTGTTTATTTAACCCCATTGTTATGCAAAAGAATCTCACAATATTGATGCATCACCCCTGATTAGCTTAGGACTTTTACTTTTATTTATTCTATTTCTTGTGGTTTTTCTTCCTTTTTTATTTGTATATGAAAGTTGGTTAGATATAAAATAATTAAATATCACATTCAATAAGGATCCAAACTTGTAAAAAATCTTGGAGTTTGTCCTTTGAGTAGTGTCCCATGTTCTTAGGAATTTTGTTGCATTGCTCTATCTGAGGCTCGAGTGTCGGGTGCATATGACCATCACAATGAATGACTATGATATTATGAGACAATAGTATAATGGAATGTTTTGTGGGATGAATCTAATTTGATTTACCCCATAATTATGATTGATCTTGGTTCTCAAAGAAATACAAAGAGCTAGAGCTTAAGAGTAACATCCACTATGAATAACAACAATTTATTGGCATGCTTGGTGGGATCAATTTACACACATTAGGTTGAGATCACAATGAATATATTTGCCTATATACTTATTAAAATATCTAAAATTTTTACCTAATGACTCCACTAAATAATGATACCAATAAGAAGCCCCTCAAAGAGATATCTAATTGAGATTTTGGTGAAATTTTTTAGTTAATAGCTTGATGAAACATATTCAAAATTCACCTAGTGAATCCATTGAAAGAAAAGCACCCAAAAAATTATGAGAACAATACCTGCTACTATATATTTCATAGCTATGAATCCCCAAGCATTGGTTCCACCTCTCAACAAAATTCCAAGAAGAAGAAGAGGTTGATGCCAAAATATGTTGCATTACCTAGAAGATATCCTACATGGAATGGTAGAGGTCCATTACAACCACTAGTTCCATGTATTATATGGGATGATATTCCAACATCTTCAATAAAGTCCCTGCCCTACTTCACTAGAGAAGACATCACCATTCCAATAGAGCACCTATAATACATGGTTAGCTTGTCTGCACTACATAATATGGTGGAGTAGAATGTGACACTAATATTATTGGTGGTATCCTTTATAGGTAAAGCATGTGAGTGGTATGTCTCACTTACCCCACATTTTATTGCTAACTAGGACCAACTTACCACCTTGTTTATAGATATATTTAGAGAAAATATAGATGGAGTTTCTCTCTTGGAATAGTTATTGACTATAAAGAGAGCACCAATGGAGGCTATGGATGATTTTAATATGTGGTTTCACAAAATATGGCATGTAATTATTGATGAAATCTGCCCCTTTCCATGTATGGATTTTATTCTTTTTGAAGGTATTAGATTAAAAATATCCGTGATGATTAAATTCAAGGGAGGAAATTCTTTACCAGTAGCTTATGGGATAGCTATCCAAGTTGAAAATAATTTAATCTAGATAGGAAGGTTAGCTCCTATGCCCCTATGCCCATGTTTCCAAATGTTAAAACTCCATATCAACCACCTCCAATGGTTTAGATGATAATTATTTAGCAAAATATCATTGTATATCCAAATGTAACCCTTGTCTCTCTTTCTATCCCAATCCACCCTACTAGAGACACCTATGAATTGGAGGTGATGACAAATTTGTTGAAAATACTCTCTAATGAAGTTTTGACATTGAGAAAATAGGAAATCCCTAAAGGTTTCAATATCAAAATAATTTGAGACCTTTCTTTTAGTAGAATAATCAAGGTAATAAAACTCCATTTTGATACAATAATCAAGATAATAGACCTCCATTTAACAGATAATTAAGGCCCTAATTCTAGGCCAACAAAGATACAAACTGGACCTAGAGCTATAGTTAGTAGATTATGTCTGTCCCAACCCCACCATAATAGATTCATAATCCTACTAGAGATATAGCTCCCATGCAAGATAATTATGTGGAGGATTCTACCACATGATATTGTTATTACTCGAATAATTACATTCCCAATGCCTACTCAAGAAGAAGCTCAAACACCTATCCTATACCAAATGAGACTGTGTTATTTCAAACACCCATCTTCCATTTAAAAGTAGAAAAACAAGCATAGAGTCAACCTTCCTCTGCATCATCCATCCCTATTTCAAATTTTATTCCTCTTGAGTAGGTTCTAATAACATGGGATGAGGAGTAAGAGTATTCCATAACTAAAATTTAGTTTCCAACAAACCATACATCTAATTGGATCATGTAACACATGCTAAAATGAGGGTAATAGAAGAACAAAAAAAGTGGAATCAAGTGGTCCAAAGTAGAATAATTGGTCCAAGAAAGAACATTTCTACCACAACATCCCTAAATTAGAACAAACCAAAACCATTGGTGGTCACCAAATGAAACACCCCTAAAGACCTAAAGTAGAGAACACCTATGTTAGGGCTTACCAAAATTCCTTAATAAAGTATGAAAATGCCAAAATATCAACAACTATCGAGTGCATTTATGTAAATTCATCCTCTAGGGTCATTCAAGTGTAGTTTAGCATCTAAATAATTCCATTGTGGCCATACCCATATGGGATATTTTATCTATTCCCAAGAAAAAGGATCATCTGAAGAAGGCTTTGGAAGAACAAAAGAGACTACGATAATAGAAGGCACTCACTATCTTGCAAATATCTAGATCAAAAGTGAGCTAGTTTAAACTCACACCCTTCTACTTATTCTTGATCTATGGTAATAAGTTGATCTACAATTTCATGATAGAATCTAGGGCAAGTACTTTGGTCATGCCAAAGGGGGTGGCAAAGGCATTAGGACTAACTTATCAAACTTTAAATAAAAGGTGGTACAACTAAACATAATCATATTACAAATTTTGGAGGTAGTGGAAGGCATTTCACTCACCTTATATGCCTATCTGAGACTTAGAGTATCACAAGATAGTAGTAATTGATCTTCTAGCATCATTTGGTATTTGTTTATCTAGGGATTTCATTGCTAAACTAGGAGGTTATCTATAGTTGGATCAGTCTCTCATGGTCTTAAAAACTTGGTTAGGGTCCAAGATAAAGATCTCATTAGAGCCACTCAACCTACACTATATTTAGCATCTACACATAGTCGAGCTAAGCTTTGAACAAATCCTTATGGTAGAAGAAGAATGTTCTAAATCAGAAGCATCTATTGATGAAGTGTATCCCTTCATTCCTGATGACCAAATGGACTAATAGTGTTGAGGATTCTTAGGCTTATTTATTAAGCCTATATTATTTTATATATTGCATTGTATTCACATGATCGATATAAGTATACCCACGTAGAGTGTTTGTTCGAACTATTAGTTGATGCTTGTTTGCTAGCAGTTCATTATTGTGTTTGTTTCATATCTGTTGGAGTGGTTTACCCCTGTTTGGTGTGTTGTTACAGGTTGTTGTAACCCTCCACCATTTGCATTGTATATTTATATTCATATTTTACAATAAGATTTCAGCTTCGTTTGGGATTCTACATCACTGGTATTCAGAGACAAGGAGATAAGGTCCTGTTGGCGATCGCGTAAAATTGGCTTCATATCTAACCACATTGTATTGAAAAAGCTCAAGCAACCATTGTTCCTGCACATATTTCCCTGATAAAGATGTTTTAGGGTTAACCCAGATGGATAACCTACTTTACCTCATTGCAGGTAGATTTTACATTTGGTAGAAATCATATCCAGGTCCAAGCAGTTGCAGCTACGAGTTCATGTAGTTTTCTAGCATAATTTTTTTTTCGTCGAGGTAGAAACCTTAAATAACACTAAAGGTTTTGTTTGATATTTATTAACAAAAATCTTATATTGGAGATCGACAACAAAAAGTTGATCAAAAATCTCGGTGCAGCTAAGTCAATCTTCCAAGGCCACAAAAAAAAAAGAAAAATTTGGTGAACCCTTGAAAACTGGTATATTTTTTCGGCTTCGGGCGACCATCAGTGTCAGGAGATTTTCTTCCTCTCCCAATGAGCACCGCGACGTGTGGTGGAATCCACACCGCGAATTGCCTATCAAAAATATTCCCCTTACGAACGATCTCAACTCGACGGTCGCAAACAAAACTCCAGAAGAGATTCTGGTAAACCACGTCGAGTTGCATTGAGATCCGTCAGTGAAGTTCTTCGACATTGCAATCAGAATTAACGATGACACATAATGTGAGTTCCTAATGTTGTATTATAATTATTCATAATGGTATATTTTTTTACGACCATTAGCGATGTGGTGTGGCAATCACTAATTGCGCCACACACTTTCGACGATGGTTTACAAGTCAATAGGCATTGCAAGATTTCCATATTTTTTATTATGCATGTGGGAGTTATCCAGTAATCAAAATTGAAATGTTAAAAATCCTTAACAATGATTCATGAAGCTTTTCAATGACCAAGATATGACAAATCATTTTTCGACATCCAAAAAAACATGATGGCGATACAAATCATAATTGTCGAAGGTTCATAGAAATTTGATGATTTCTCAGCGTGTTGATCTAACCTCATTTCCCTAAATGCCATGAAACTCCTTCCTGGAATCCATATTCTTTGATGATGTCAACACCCGACGTAAATTTGATGCGAAAACCTTGCAGGCGAGATTTATTTTGGAATTGCTAAAGTTTGGAGTCAAAATATTTTGTGATGTGCTAAGTTGCAAAGCACAATTAATTGGGATATGTTGGTAACAAAACAAAATCTTGGTTTAATTTTTCCATGGAGAAAATCAATTGATGGTCGCACACCATTAATATTTCATGTGGAAAATAAAACGGTTGATAGGTTGACGCCCTGTTCTAGTTGACACCCGTGACGTCTGTGATGCCCCAGTGATGGGTTGATGCCCTATTCCTATTGATGCCCATGACACCTGTGATGCCCCAGTGATGGGTTGATGCCTTATTCCTATTGATGCCCTATTGATGCCTGTGATACCCTAGTGATGGGTTGACGCTTGTGACGATTGAACAAATGTTTGGCGCTTGGAGGGAAATTCAAAATTTGAAATTTGAAATTTGAATATTGGCATCAAAACTGAAAATCACAGCAGCAAGGTGATTTGGAGGTGAAAATTTTCATACTTTTGTCAAATTTTACAAACCTTTAAGCTATTTTGTAAAGTTGATTGATTATTTTTGCTTCCAAGGCAGATTTTTGCATGTAAAAAGTCTAATTTTTGTAAAATTTGAAGTGCTTTTTTTTACAAAATTTGATTTAAGTTTTGTAAGAAGCACTTTAAAATAGCCCTATTTTTTGGAGAGCAATTTTTTTTAAAATCTAGGCAGTTATTACTTTAGGAAAACTGTCAAATTCCTAATCCTAGATTAAGTTCTTGCATCTATTTTGTAATCCTTCTAGTCTGGCATATACTCAAAAACATACGGCTCAAGACCTCAAATCAAGCATGGAAAACCTTACTACTGCAGTAGATGTTTTAGCAGATAAGGTAAAAGACATTGTGGTGCAATTAATCCCTGGAGATATAAAAATTCATCACAATCATGCAAGAAAAGCCAAATGTGAGGTCAAATTATATGACGGATCTAGGGATCGGGATGTCTTGTCTACATGGATTTTGGATATGCAAACTTGGTTTTCTTATGC
This sequence comes from Wollemia nobilis, assembly GCA_028583015.1. Taxonomy (NCBI): domain Eukaryota; kingdom Viridiplantae; phylum Streptophyta; class Pinopsida; order Araucariales; family Araucariaceae; genus Wollemia; species Wollemia nobilis. The sequence goes on along the minus strand of JAQPPZ010000676.1, from coordinate 10,558,365 downwards.
TGAAATTCTTGAGGATGAATAGGTTGCATTTGCCACAGTTAAAATTATAGGCCTAGAAAAAGTATTAATTGTAGAAATACAAAGCCATAATGCCACCATGACTTGGAAAGAATTGATCCAAATTCTGAAAAATATATTCTTTCCACCAAAACACCAAAGTGACCTCACTACCAATTGGTATAGATTGAGGCAAGTATATAGTATGTCTATCTCTGACTATATTTTCCAATTTAATAGGCTAAGGGTGCTTCTTGGTGTGAAATATTTAGAAGATAATTTTATTAACAAATTCACTCATGGCTTGCATGATCAAATTTTTAGGGAAATCAAGTACAATGTTTTCCTCACCTTGGATGTGGCATTAAATCATGCCATTCTTGCAAAGGAGAAAGTTGGTGCATATCACAAATATTGTTCATCACAGGAGAGCTCTTCCAGAGGTAGGAATCAACATCAATAGAAGGTGAAGAACACTTCTCATTCTTCCCCTCATTCTTCTTCTCCTCCCATTTATCCTAAAGCACATTCTTCTTATTTTCATTCTAAATATCCTTCTTCTTCAATGTATTTTGAATTTTGTAAAAAGCATGGTCATGTAAAATCCAAATGCTTTACTTTTAAAAGATTTAAGAAGAAGAAATCCCTATTTGTATAGCCAAAACATGAGGAACCACATGATGGTCCCATTGTGGCTACAGGGACAAAAGAAGAGTATCTTGCTTTAAAGGGTAAACTGAACAAAGTTACCCTTATGTCAAATGTATTTGCTCAAGGGGATCATGACCATTTGTTTGTCACTAGAGCCCACCTTACACATGATTTCTATGTTGATTGTATCATAGATAATGAATTACAAAATAACCTCATTGCGGAGTCATTTTGAAGAAGTTGAAACTTCCCATCAAGCCACATCACCAACCATATGCACTTGGGTGGAAATATGTAGACTCCATATCTAACAACACCCACACTTGCACCTTGAAGTCTTATTTTGGTGACAAGTTTTTGGATAAAGTCAGATGTGATGTCACAAAGATGGATTGTTGTGGACTATTGCTAGGTAAACCCTATCAATTTGATAGGAATGCTATTTATCATGCTAAAAAGAACACCTACACATTAGAGTTGCATGATAAAACCTACTTTATACAAAGTACTACACCTACATCCAATTTGATGTTAAGTTGTAAGCAAGTAACGAAGCCATTAAGCCAAGCACTCATTTTGGCTCCTACTTGGATAAGTTCCACACAAAATGAAGAACAAGCACCATCAAAAGCATAGGAAAATGAAAACATTTCACTCTAACCTAATGAACAATCACAAGAGCAAGTGGTTAAGGAAACCATAATTCTCACTCATGAGAAAGATGCCATTCACTCTATTGGTATCATTTTGGGTACACCTCTAGCTACACAACCACTTGTTCCATAGGAGTTGCCTTTGGCCTTGCCCACTCCCACCATTGCACACATGGAGGAGCAAGCTAAGGTAACTTCATTCATTGAGCACTAGTAGAGCCTTCTCGGCAAGATACCACAGGACTTGCAAGAGACTCTATAGAAGTAGTAGAGAGTGGTGTGTAAGCATCACAATCCTCACTCATCATAGGTTGGAGATAAATTTTGGGTTCCTTTTGATAAGCGTCACTTTCTAGAGATAACCTTTCAGGATCCTCTTTTGGTACCTAATCCTTTTTTCATCCCTACAACAACAATGGCACATGATCATCAGCTTACGCTCATTTCAGATAGATTTTTCAAGATGAAGACTCATCACACTCGATAGGGTTCTTCCACTTCTTACCTTGTCATCCACCACGATCACTTTCCACACATGGCTTGTTGGATTCCTCACCATGATATGGCCCATGACTTTCCACATTTGTTGAGAGAATTGGGTTCCAATGCTTCTATGGTTGGGAGGAGTGTTGAGGATTCTTAGGCTTATTTATTAAGCCTATATTATTTCATATATTGCATTGTATTATTTTGCATTGTATTCACATGATCGACATAAGTATACCCACGTAGAGTGTTTGTTTGAACTGTTAGTCGATGCTTGTTTGCTAGCAGTTCATTGTTGTGTTTGTTTCATATAAGTTGGAGTGGTTTACCCCTGTTTGGTGTGCTGTTATAGGTTGTTGTAACCCTCCACCATTTTTATTGTATATTTATATTCGTATTTTACATTAAGATTTCATCTTCGTTTGGGATTCTACATCAAATAGGCAACCAATGTTTGGGGTTCTAACCTTCCTAGAACATTGAAACTAGTAGGTATGGATTGAACCTCAAGCATGAGTAGAATATCAACCCTACCTGGTTCATGTATATACAATATATATATATATATATATATATATATATATATATATATATATATATATATATATATATATATATATATAGTTTTTTAGGGAAAAGTCTTATTTTATTACAAAAGATGCCTTTATAAGAAAAGAACTTGGAACCTATGAACAAGTGAAGGATGCAAGTAGTTGGAACCCACAAGCCACACCATGTTTCAAAGAAGAAATATTTCCATGAACCAAGCCATCCAATTATGTTGAGTCATTGGATGGAATTTGTAATTACAATTACATGAAAGGATAGTCCTTCAAAGATAAATGTTGATCGTACAAGTATGCATCAACAAAGATGACAATTGGAATTATCACCAACCACTTGGAGACCATTCGATCATCAATTTATTTAATGTGTATTTAATACAAAATGTGGAAAAGCCTTTCCTCTACCTAGCACATAGGAGTAATTTCACATAATGTAAATTTAGTGCTCGCATGATGCAAAATAGGTACTTAGAATGAAATGATGAGTTCCTATGTCATATTGCTAGAAGAAAATATGGATATAAGCCAAATGAAAGGATGATAGAAAAAGATACTTCCACATAAGGTGAATTCAATGTAGTCATATACTACTTAGGAGAATATTCTATAAAAGGATTTCCTTAGATTCATTTTTTTTTATAAAATAGAGTTGTTGCCTATAGATAGGAGCACTGCCCTAATACACTTGTATTTTCCACATCCCATTCTTTCATATTTAACTTCAAGTGACTTCATGCCCAATAAATAATGCCTTATTTTCTAGGTTCTTTATCTTCTATAGGTAGAATATCCCTTGTGAGTTGCCAACACTATAGTAAAAATTTACTATACCAGGCATAAGTTTGTCAAGAAGGATAACTTTGGCCATTGACTATTGATAAATTGGAAAAAGAGAAAGATTATATCTCCTCAGAGTGTTGCTTACATTATAAAATTTTTGAAGTAAATATCAAGAAAAAATCTCTCCTAGAGGCTAAAGGTAGAGATAAAAAATTCTAAGCTTCAAAACCATGATTACCATTTGATTCCCACAATCAATGGATCATTCTAATTCTTGTCAGCCTTGTTGAAGACCATAAATCCACCTAATTGCACCACTTGGGCTTGAAAATACAAGGATAATAGTTAGCCTATTGAAGGTAGTAATATAGAAGCCACAAGAAAAGCATCCTTGAGCGTAACAACATTGGTTACAAAAGGTTCCAACATTTAGTCTCTAGGGATCCCTAGGATGGTAGTTGAAAATAACGAAAATAATTATGCATATGAAGGCTCAGAATTATTTAGCATTGATGATTCCATATCAAGAGACCTTGAAGGGCTAAATAATGTAATGTAGGTATGGCCAACACATAGTAGTAAAGGCATTATTTAAATCCTATACAAATTTTGGAGGAGAATGTCTCCCTAGTTTTTTCTATAAATAGTAAAAAAATATGCATTGTAAGGTATTGGATAGTTGCCTATTCTTGTTTATTATTTGGCCTTGTATGTAACTTTCTTTTCATTTTATTTTGTATAACAGTCTAGACACGAGCCTTGAGTATTTTTTTTAGTAAAATTTTAAGCCCTTTCTTTTGACATAACTGTAATGTAACTTATGTCATACATACATACATACATATACATATACATATATACATACATATCTAACTATCTATCTATATATACATATTATATATATGTGAGAAGATATGACTACTTGCCTTTATATCCAAATTTTTTTGTAATTTTTTAAATTTTATATTGTAGAATCGATAACCGCCATGAATCCAGGCATGTTGTCTAGCTTTTATGGCTGCCACAATATTCTGTGTTGTCTGCCCTGGAATCTACCATATAGTTATTCGTGCAATCCTCTCCTAATCATTTTAAATATTTTACACCACTAAAAGCACCAAGAAAGGGACAAGCGTTCAATCTAGTGAGACCTAAGATTTGAACCTTGGACCTTCACCCCACTACGAGGTTTGGTTGAATCTATCCCTGTGTATGTGCTTGTTCTTAATCTTAATGCTTTGAAGAAACTATGTTCACTTTTCATTGTCAATAAATAATGCATGTGTTCATTTAACTCCACTGTTACGCAAAATAATCTCACAATCTTGGTGCATCTCCTCTTATTAGCTTAGGACTTTTCCTTTTGAAGAACACAAGCTTATACTAAGAGGGGGGGTGAATAGCATAAGACCTCTTTTTACTTTTTCCTTTATACTTCAAAACAGTAAATTAATATGCCCAAAGCAATATCAAAGCAATGCACAATATCATCCACAAAGTGACACCAATTTTAACATGGTTCACCCAGAATGGCTGGGCTACGTCCACAAAACTTTTCTCTAAAAGTTATCTCAAAGTTCTTTGGGAAACTTTCCCAATTACAATGTTTATGAGCCTTGACCCAAAGGAGATACCTTCCCCCAATCTAAATTTATGAGCCTATTCTCAAAGGAGATACCTTCCCCTCTATCTAAATTTATAAGCCTCTGCTCAAAGGAGATACCTTCCCCTCTGCTCTGGATATGATCCCTTAGAAGATCAACTGTCTCTACCTCTTGCTAGCACATGGAACTCCTTTCCACTAAAGACCTCCTGTCCTCAATGCTTAGCCTAAGAGACCTCTGCCTTCTATGATCACGTCCACAACATCTTAGCAACCTGTACCAAACACAGTCAATCGGTCTAGTACAAGTCTTCCTCTATTTTTCAGATCTATCCAACTCTTGAACAAATCAATCCTTTGCACACAAGCCTTCTCAAAGACTTGCCAAATCTGTCCTCAGGTTCTTCTCAAAGAACCAATGCTCCTCTGTCCTCAAGTTCTCTAATAGAACTCTCAAAAACCAGCTCACAAGTCATCTGCTAGGACCTGTCCAAATCTGGTCACAAGTCCCCACCGGAACCTATCCAAAAAATGCTCACAAGTCCCCATAAGAACCTGTCCAAAACCTGCTCACAAGTCCCCACTGGAACCTGTCCAAAACCTCAGAAAGCTCACCAAGAAAAACTTTCTTAGCATGAACCCACAAAGAGAATTTTTAGAGACCCAATACGATTCATCAACCTCATAGAAGCATAAAGAGAATTGTTAGAGACTCAATATGTTCTATACTTAACTCCCAATCTCAATCTCAACTCAATCTCAATCTCAAAAGAATAAGATAGATGTAGTATGCTTTTCTCAAGAACATGAAACACAACCCAACAATTGCCAACCATGCAATATCTCATATAACAATGATACTCATGTTCTTTCCACAACCAATATATTTTCTCAACCAATTAGGGCTTTAACAACAATGCTTATAGACAAGGTTTAACCAACATCATTCAACTCAACATTAACCTTGAAGCATTCAACCAATCATCACAAGAAAAGGAAACAAGTAGAAATCCTTTTCCCTCCAAAGATATTTGAACAAAACAGCCACCAACACAATATCACCAAATGCAAAGAATAACTTGCTCAAATCAACTCAATGGAGTAAGCCCAATATCATGAATCAAGTAAAGCAATAACTTGATCAAACAACCTCTATGGAAGCAACTCAACCATCAAACTCAAAATAGCCAACCAATGGTTCCACCAACTCAATGCAAGTAGCTAGACTCACAAATATAAACCCTAGTGCACAAAGCTGCCACTATCTCAAACCAAAAATTATGCATTCACCAAAAAATCTCCTTAAGGATAACAATGCATAAGTAGTCTTCAAAAAACTAGAAAATAGGATTTACACCTAGCCAAAGGATACCTAGTAGAATACCTTTTCACTCCAACCTTATTTCAGAAAACATACACCAATCATACTCATAAGAAGAATGTGTCCATACCTTATTGGAGTAGAAGATAATTGAACCTTCAAGCTTGGCCAACCTTAGTTCTCCAACCTTTGGAGAAAATGAATAACACCACCACAAATGCTAAAGCACTTTCATTGCTGCTATCCTTGTGCATCACGACCAAGACGAAATTGCCCACAACATGGGTCAAACTTGGCACCTCTGCTCAATGCTTCTTCACTCAACACATCACCACCATTGGAGCACAAGTGCCCAATGAAAAATATAATGTAATCCTATGTGTTGTCTTCCTTCAATCGCCAAGGATTTGAAAACGTAAACGTTTTCCTCAAGCCACCACCATCATCATTAGCACTGTCCAAAAACGTAACTCCCAGAAAACATAGTTCGCAATCTTATCAAATGTCAGAGAAACACAATCTATCAGACGTCAAGCGCAAGAAAAGCTTGGGCAATTCAACATGGATGGACAATGAAATACAACGAAAAACATCGCTTTTTTGGAGGACACAAAGCTTCGAAATTGCATCAATCGATGGTACCATTACTTTAGAAAATCATCCCCACTTATATAGCCATTTCTCCTTAATTGTTTGACGTCGACGCTCCTCCAATGATGGCAACACGTCGGCGAATGAATTCTTTATGTGCGTCGCTTAAGGGTTAAAATACCCTTTAATAATAATTAAAATAATAATTATTATTATTTTATTAATAATAAATTAAACTTAGACCTTTGTCAAAGGTTTGAGTTAATTTAATTATTAATAATAAACATGGACCTTCAAGGTTTTTCAAGAAGTAAAAACCTTTGCATTAAGTTAAGCTTGGTTTTAATAAAAACCCTTAATGAGTCCAAATGGTTTTTAAGAAAAACCTTTAACCTTGTCACCATGGTTTTAATAAAAACCCTTTAACATTATGACATCACACTCTTTTTGATATCAACACAAAAATGCCTTTTGACATCAATGACAACTTATACACTTGAGCAAAGGCAATGTACCCAAGTACCCAAAATTGCTAACAACTTTGTGTTGTTTTACTTGTGTTATATACCCGACACTTGTAATACAGTGAGGTATATGTTATTGTAATAAGGTGGACCATATATTTAGTTAGATATGGATCATGTGTTAAGTTAGGAGAGTGTGTTGTCATAGAATCTTGTAAATAACTATTTTGTCATAGAATCTCTTTGTTGTCATAGAATTATGAATGTAACCACAAAAATTATTAATTTAACTGTCAATTATGAATGTAACCATTAGTATTATGAATAAAAATTCTATAAATTAAGTGAATCATAAATGTTGTCACAAAATACTATAATAGTAGAATGCCATAAAATATTGTCATAAGATGTTAGGAAATATTATTGTAAATGTTATAAAATGAGAAGGATGTAACTCTTATGGGGGAGAGAAGAGTTTGCATAATTTGCAAGGAGATTTCTCCCATGAAGAGGCCTATGATAGTAACATTTATTATTTTGAATTCTTGCAATTCATGTTCTCATGTTTCATGCATGTATGTTTTGTGTTATCAAAATAAATATTGCTTTCATTAATATTTTTTAAATCATGGTTATGTTATCCTTGGCATTGAATTTATTATCTCAGTTCAATGTTGCACTAAGGATTTGAGGTAAAATATTGACATGAGTAGAAGAGGTGCATTGCAAGTGGTATTAGAGCCCTTTTTGGGGCTTGGTAAGCTTATGTTGTGAGCAATTATTTTTGTTTATCCTAGGTTCGTAGGTTAGAAATGGTGTTTTGACCATTTTAATATAATACGGAGGAACTATCATTATTGGCTAAGATAGATTACCTATAAAGCATCTAGTGAAGTGAGGGGCAACCAAGCTCCAATACTATGCCTTAGACAACACCCATACATGGATATGAGATTCCACATATCTTCAGGTATCTCGAGAGACCCTTATAGGAACCCATAGCCAAAATTTAATATATAGGAAACTAGTTAGTTATGTAATATCCATAGTGCATTGAACACAACACTTGACAAGATTACCCTCCTGTACTTGCAAAAATATAGGTAGTGCACTCAAGGGTATGTGTGGAATCCTCCTTGGGTAGTGGTCTAAAATATTGCTTTGATCACTATCATTCCATGTTGTGGTATAATAGAGGGCTATGGAGATTACACAAACCCCTAACCTAGAATCCATCCCTTCCTTGCTTGTCATATCACTAGCAGAGCTCACAAGACCAAAAAAGTAAAATTTAGAGTTTGGGAGCAAATATGTCACCTGAAACTCCTTGCACCAAAAAGTAAAAAAATATTGGGTTGTTCAAAAAAATCATTTTGGGATATAGCTCATTGTGATCCTCTCATTGAGTTAATAATTTTGATATATCACACCCAAACACTTTTCAAGACCCTTAGTAAAAATAGTATTCTATGTTGCCAAAAATTATTATTTTGGGATATAGCCCATTATAATCGTTTCTTCGAGCTGATCATATTGGTATATAGCACCCATACACTATTTTGGGATCCTTACTAAAAATAGTAACTACTAAAAATAAAATTTCTAATTTTAATAAATGCCCTTGGAGACCCATTATCAGGCAATGGAGGTCAAACTGAACAAGATGGAGGAGCAATTTTCCAAACTGGATGCCATCATGGATCTCAAGGATAAACTATCTTCTCTTGTCACTATGCTAGTATATTGGAAACATAAGTAATATCATATGAGTTAGGACATTTAGGTGCTCAATATTAGAAATAAAATTTTTGATGAGTCTAATGAGAATAGTCCAAATGCTTAAAATGTAAAAACTATTGACTGCCCTGATTATTTTAGAATTATTAATGGAGAAAATACTCAACAATAATCAAGCAATAGAGGCATGACTCCACAACTTCCTAAAATATATGTTCCAAGGTTTGATGGAACAAAGACACATAGTTGGTTGATTAATACTGAGAAATGGTATGAGCTACATGAAACTCCCTTTGACAAAAGTATTTTTATATCTGCATTCCATTTTGAGTTGGAAGCAATGCATTGGTACCAATGGTTAAGAAAATAAATTCCTAATATTAGTTGAACATAGTTCATGAAAGAATTCCTTATTTGGTTTGGGCTATTTGAGTTTGAATACTTTACTAGAGTGCTCACTAAGTTTAAACAAACAAGCACTGTGCTTGAGTATATCACTGTTTTTGAGAAGTTGGCCAATAGAATTGAAGCCATTCTTGATGAAATTTTCAAGAGTTGTTTTATTGGTGGTCTTAAGGAAGAGATAAGTACTGAGGAACAAATATTTAAACCAACCACTTATATGATAGCTACAAGGCTATATGAACTTAAAGAGAATAAATAGAATGCTCAAAGGAAGGCTTCTCGACCTCCTACATTGTAAAATAAAACTTTTGCATCCACAAATAACAATGCTCCAAAAGCTCCAATGGTTAAGAGGTTAACATATGAGGAGATGGCAAATCTTAGATCCAAAGGACTTTGCTATAACTATGATGAAAAATGGGCCATGGACCACAAATGCAAAACCCAACACCTTTACCTCTTGGACATGAGCAATCATTTAGATTCTTCTATAGATAGAGGGGACGACTTTGTGGATTTTATGGAAGAATACCTAGATTCAATGGATGTAGAACCTCCAACCAATAATCATGAAGAAGAAATTCTCACTATTTCTTTGAATTCCATCATCAAAATATCCACCCCATAGTGTATGATAGTCCAAGGATTTCTCAAGGAGCATAAGATTTTGATCCTATTGGACTTTAGTAGCATTGATAATTTTATTGATCCAATTGTGGCAAACGGGCAAAGTGCTTTATTTATAGTCGTAAATGAGTCCAAGTGAAAATTACCAATAGGAACATCATGAATTATACTAGGAAGTTTCAAAATGCTTGCCTATCTATTGGGGACTATCACTATCATACTGATATCTATTTAGTCCCATTGGATGGAGTCGATATGGTATTTGGCGTGCCCTTGGTTATGAACAATGGGAATAGTGATCTAGAATTTTTTAGAACTTTAGATGTAGTTCATTGTCAATAATAGAATCCATACCATTCATGGTGTGAAAATTGGTAATCCAAAGCTTATAACATCCCACCAGATGCATCAACTAATTAAGAAGGGCCATAAATTAGATATGAGAAGATTTTGTTAGATGTAGTTGTGTGCTATTTATAATGAACAAGTGTTCTCCAAATTGTTAGTGGTCCTAATTAAGAATCAATAGGTCTTCCTTGAACCCAAACAACTATTGCCCAATCAACAAGAATATCATAGAATCAATTTAATTCCTAGGATTTGACCTCCAAACATTCAACCATATAGGTACCCCTATCACCAAAAGAATTATATTGAGAAATTGGTAAATAAATTATTGGATGCAAGATTCATTTGTTGGAATATATTACATCATTTGGTTCTTTACTAATGTACCTTCATGGGTATATATTTAGATTAGGATTATATTAGGAGATATATAGTTTGTTAGAGTGATTTAATAAATGCACAAGTGTTAGAATGTTCAATGACCTAAATCTGTATGTAGCCCACATGTACATGAGTCTTAGGGTTGAGTAAGAGGTAAGGAATCTATATTCCTATATAAAGGCCTCATTGTGAGTGTTTGTGAGAATATTTGTGGAGTGCATAGGTTAGAATAGTAGTAGTCACAATGTAGCTCCATTTTGTTAATATGGAGTAGTTGTAAACTCCATTAGAGGATCATTGTAATTTTCATGAGCTTTCTTATATGAGCATTTCTAGAGCATTGTATGAAGTTTCCTATCATATTTCCGTGCATGTTAAGTTTCCATTATCATAGTTATAATATTGTATGCTTATTTTAATACTTGTGATTGCATTTCATTTAGATTTAAAGCTCCAAAAGCTAACATCATTTGCCCAAGCACAAAACCAATTTTAGCTCTAGTTTTACTGGTTATGAAGGATGGTTCATAAAAAATATATGTAGACTTCCATAAAATCATTCATATCACCATCAAGGATAATTTTTCCATTCCAATGATTGATAATTTGTTGTATGAGTTGCATGGTGCTCAGTATTTCACCAAGTTGGGCCTTATATTGGGCTATCACCAAATTCAAGTTCACAAGGAGGACATCCCTAAAATAGATTTTAAAACCCATGATGGTATTATGAGTTCCTGGTCATGCCTTTTGGCCTCACCATTGCACCCTCAAATTTCTAAAGCTTGATGAGTCAGATTTTAAACCCTACCCATAAAATTTGCATTGGTCTTTTTGATGATATATTGATCTACAACAAAATATGGGAAGAGCACCTACAACATGTTGATCAGGTTTTGAAGCTCCTACAATAGAACCAATTTTATATCAAGCAATCTAAATACATTTTTGGGGTAATTTAAGTAGAATATTTGGTGCATATCATGGCTAGATATGGTGTTCGAGTAGATCCAAGTAAAATTGAGGCAATGAAGGAATGATCCAAGCCCAAAACACTGAAGAGCCTTTGAGGATTTATCAGTCTTACTAGACATTACTGAAAGTTTATCAATGACTATGGGAAGATAGTAGATCCTTTAAAAAATATGCTTAAGAAGGATACATTCACATGGAACAATGCAAAAAAATAAGCTTTCTTGACTTTGAAGGATGCCATGTGCCATACACTAGTCCTAGCTATACCATATTTTTTCAAAATTGAAAGTGATGCCTTGGGAGTTGGATTGGAGGCAGTACTTATGTAAGAAGGTTGGCCACTTGCTTTTATAAGCAAGACCCTCTTAGGGTAGAACATTGCCAAATATACTTATGAGAAGGATATGATGGCCATTGTCTTCGTTGTCCTCCATTGGCAACTATATTTTTTGGGGTGACACTTCATCATCAAGATCGATCATTGTAGCATTAAGTATATCTTGGAGAAAATAATTTATTTCCTTGAGTCATTAAGTTTTTGGGATGTGATTAAGCTCTTGGAAAATTATTATGAGATAGTCTATCACAAAGGAAAAATAAAATGTTATCGTTGATGCTCTTTCTAGGTTTCCTGAAACACAAGATAGCCTATATGCAATGTCCATCATTAAGGTTGATTGGTTAGATACACTTAATTTTTAATGGTAGGAAAACCTCACACTTGAAAAAATTATTCAATATTTCTAGATAGTAGCAAGGTACCATCAAAATTATTCTTGGAAATAGGGGGAGCTATGCTATAAGCATCAGAATGCTGTTCCACCTTCCTACCAAATTAAAAATTAGATTCTCCAAAAGGTCCATTCTTCTCCGATAGGGGGCCAAACATGTTTCTTATGCACCTATGAATGAGTAAAGCATAGTTTCTATTGTCCAGGGTTGAAATTAAATATAAAGCAGCTTGTGGATAGTTGTGACACTTGTCAACATCAAAAGGGAAAAATAATTAGTACACTAGGATTACTTCAACTTTTACCATTTTAGAGTTCCTATGGATTGATATCTCCATGAAATTAATTGAAGGACTTCCTCTCTTAGGAGGTAAATCAGTAATAATGGTCATCATGGATAATTTAACCAAATATACCTATTTTTTATCCCTTAGTAATCTCTATATGTCTAAGATAGTAGCATATATTTTTATGGATTCAATATTTCGACTACATAAGATCCCACATTCCAACATTAGTGACTATAATAAGGTATTCACTAGTAAATTCTAGGAGGAGCTATATCACATTCAAGGCATCCAATTGAAATGAACCACATTATATCACACACAAACAAATAACCAAACGAAGGTGATGAATAAATATATTGAGACCTATATTTGTTATTTTATTTCAGACAATCAATCCAAGTGGAGTCAATGGCTTCCCTTAGTCGAATGGTGGTATAATATCATTTTTCACACTACCACAAGGATAAAACCATATGAAGTTATGTATGGTCAACCACCCCCAACACTCACATCGTACTTGCTAGATAGTTCAACAATAGACGTAGTGGACACAATCTTTAGTCATAGGCAAAAATTTGAAGAACACAAGCTTATACCGAGAGGGGGGTGAACAATATAAGACCACTTTTTACTTTCTTTCCAAACCAATATCAATTAATGTCCTTAATTGCAATAACCAAATATAGCAGTGTGCATTAATAACTCAGATAGCAGTAGTAAGAAAGAGCACAAGTCACCACACAATTGAGACACAACAATTTACGTGGTTCACCCAATGTGGGCTACTCCACGGAGAAAATATTTTACTAAAACTTTCTCAATCAATCTCTTTGGGAATCACTCCCAATTACAAATTTTATGGATCTCTGTCCAAAGGAGAACTCTTTCCCCTTCTGCTCTAGCTATGTGATATTCTAGAAGACTTTGTCTCTCTGTTGCACTTATTGGTGGACCTCTCTCCACTTGAAGACTCCTCACTCAAATCTATCTTCAACTGTGCTAGCTGTTGGATCTCTATCCACTGAGACTCTGTCCTCTGTACTCTATCACCTCCAAAGCTTTTTCAATAGGCTCACTAAGAACCTGCTCAATAGGCTCACACATAACCTACTTAACAAGCTCACACATAACTTGTCCAATGCTGAATAACAAGCTCACACAAAACTTGTCCAATGCTGAATAACAAGCTCACACAGAACCTGTCCAATGTTGAATAACAAGCTCACACATAACCTGTCCAAATATGCTCCAAAAAGCTCACTAAGAACTTGTCCAAATATGCTCTAGCAAGCTCACCAAGAACTTGCCAAAATCTACTCTAGCAAGCTCACCAAGAACTTGCCCAAATATGCTCTAGCAAGCTCACCAAGAACTTACCCAAATCTGCTCTAGAAATCTGTCCCAACACTATCCACAAGTCTGTCCCAACATTGTCCTCAACTTTATCCCAAAGGCCTTCTCAAAGGCTCAATCAATCATGCTCAAGTAGTACTCAAAATGAACTCAACAATGAATGGCAATATCAACTCAAATCAACTTCATAGAAGCATAAAGAGAATTGTTAGAGACTCAATATGTTCTAATCTCACTCTCAACCCAAATCAATCTCAACTCAACTCATAGAAGCATAAAGAGAATTGTTAGAGACTCAATATGTTCTAAAATCACTCTCAACTCAAATCAACCTCAACTCAATTCAAGTCAACCTCAACTCAACTCAAGTCTTATAGAACCATAAAGAGAATTGTTAGAGACTCAATATGTTCTAACCTCAATCTCAACTCAACATAGAATGATGGAATAGTTTGTTTCATAGAACTTGAACAATCACTTCACACATCACTTGACTAGGCTCAATCAACTCAACTCAACCAATCATCACAAGGGACAACTCTCTCTCACACAACCCTAGTCCAAGTATGTATCAACCAACTCAAATGTTTCCAAAAATGCTCAACCACAAATCTCACATAACAATGATACTCATGTTCTTTTCTAACTCAAGTTCTTTCACAACCAATGGGCTTCAACCACTATGCTTATAACACAAGGTTTAAACACAACTCTCAATTCAAAAAACCTTGATGCATTCAACCAACCACTTTCGAAAAGGAAACCACAAACAATCCTTTTCACTCCAATGATATTTCAGAAATCAACCACCATAAACAATCAATAGGAGAATGTGCCCATACCTTTTTAATGCCAAGAAGTTGTCCACAAAATCTACCACACTAAACACAACTTTCCTTTGCCAATCTTCACAAGGGTTAGTAGATCACAAAACAATCAACATTACTCCGCTTCTCAATAATAATCACCAAGGCTTTTAATTTCACAACTTCCTTATCTCTCCTAAAACCACTTGTACCATAAAATAAAATAAATCAAAATATTGCATAACCTTATCACTCCCAAAACCACTTATACCTTAAAATAAAATAAATCACAATATTGCATACCTTGTCACCTCATGGAAGAATTAGTCCTCTTGAAAAAGAACAAGGCAAACTTCACTTTTGAAACCTTTTACAAAAATATAAATATCTCTCTACATACACCTTATTTATCCTTCTAAATGAGTTAGTCAAATAGCCCTCGAAATAAGCTTTCCAACGATATATAATATGATATACTTTTATAAAAGAAACATACCAGAAATATCTTCTTTTCTAAAAGTGCATTTATCTTGCCTTCCAAAATAAAAATCAACTCAACCCTTATCACCTTATACCTCCAACATTAGGCAAAAATTAATTTATTAAATAAAAACTTACTTGCCTCTTAGAGGGAATCGAACCCTCGTCTTCTGCCCAAACACTTCTCAACCGCGGCGCCAAAGACCACGCGAGCAAAGCGCTCGCATAGGACAAGAAGCACAGAATGCGCTTTTGTCTTATTCCTTTGCTCACACCAAATAACAAAAATGTGGGCCTTTCTCTTGCCCCAAAAACTCAACCGACGGGAATCAAACCTTCATCCTTCGCAAGTCAAAAATCCTTTGTCTCCCCTCGCTCACCGTTGGACCACGTTGCCACACGAAACTCTCTGCGCCTTTCGTCTTATATCCACTCCTCCGATTCCAAGGCTTTTGAAAGAAAGCCTTCGTATATATATGTGCACCTTCCCTTACCTTTACCAACATCGGTGGAAATTTAATTAATTTTGATTTGATGATGACGTCGATGGTGATGTCATAATTTTAATTTTAAAATTTAAAAATTAAATTTTAAATATTAAAATTTACACCAAATATTCAAAGTTGAATATCTTCATCTCCGGGGCACCTTTTTTGATGAAACGAAAATCCAACCTGGGTTTTAAGAAAAACCCATATCAAATATGCCATCCATGGTTTTAAATAAAACCTTTTATTTTACCTACCTTGGTTTTCACAAAAACCCTATTTTTTGAACTATCATAAATGCTTATTTATGAAATACTTCGGCCACCAAAACCAAATGTGATCCATGTGACATCAATGATCCATGTGACATCAATGACAACATAAAATACCTCATATTACCTCAAATTTCCAACAATCTCCCCCTTTGTCATTGATGGCAACACCTCTAATGCAAAAACCACAATCACTACAAAAACCATCTCTGAGAATCAAAGTTGCTCCCCCTGACTCAATACTCTCTATGGAGGCTGCTCCCCCTAACTCAATACTCTCTTTGGATGCTGCTCCCCCTAACTCAATACTCTCCTTGGAGGCTGCTCCCCCTAACTCAAATCTCTCCCCCTTTGACATCAATGGCAAAAGGGACACCTATGGGGCTAAAAGATATGACTCTTAAGCATAGCCCCCTCACCACCTTCTCTCTTGAGGTGATTAATTTTGGGGTGGGAGTACTTTTACTCCCATATCACTTTGTTTCTTTCCTCTATCAACTTCCTTCCATGTTTTTCTGATATCCTTCTCTTGATGAATTACTTGATCTTCTTGTCTAGAACTTTTTTGACGTTCTTGCCTTGAACCTGTTTGGAATTGAGTCCTACACCATCTTGCAATATGCCCAAGGTTATTGCAATTAAAACACTTGATATTGTAGCCTTTGGTTGGTGCCCATGTCCTGAAATCATTCTTAAAATAATTTCCATATCCATTCCTTTCCTAAACCCTATATTGTGAAGCTCTGTTTTCATAACCATTATTACCATGACTTCTGAATTGTGTAGCTCTAAAACCAAAACCATGTTGCTCATTTCCTTTGCACTGAAAATCTTTATGACCAATCTTGTTACATGAGAAGCAATGTCCCTAAAAATCATATCTTCTTCCTTTGAAGTTTCTTCTAGAAAAATCAAACTTCTTTGATCCATAGACCCTGCAATGTATAGCCCTGTGTCCAAATCCATTACAAGAAAAACAATATCCTTGAAAAGCCCTTTGTTCATGCCTTGGTTCCTCATACCTTTCTTGACCATTATCCCTATGATCATCTTCAACTTGTGCATTGCATCCTTGAACCTTCTTTGTGGCATCTAAATCTTCTTCCTTAATTTCTTCCTTGCTTTTCTCTTCAAGAGTTTCTTTTCCTTTTGAACTTGATTCACCTATCTCAAAACAAGAACCAAACTGAATATTTGGAGCCATAGGAACTTTGGAACTTTCCTCACAAATATTAGGTGCTTCCTTGCTTTCATATTTTAGAACTTCCTTTCCTTTTGAGTGTGACTTTTCTTGGAAGTAAGATACAACCTTAAAATAAGTTTCCACTCCTTTTTGAACCTTTTCATCTAATGTATCATGTCTTCCCGTGGTTACCCTTAGTTCTTCATTCATCCTTTCTTCTATCCTTTTTGCATTTTGAAGCTCTTCTCTGAGATTACTGATTGTTTGAAGTAGTTCTTCTCTGATTTTGACATCTGTTCGAATCTTGTTTTCAAGATTCCTGTATTCTTCTTTTAGCTTTTTGATTTCTGATTTTTGTTTACTTAGCTCATCCTCTTCTTTTTCTATTACCAAAAGTGAGACTTCTTTATTTTCACTGTCACTGAGATTGTCACTAGAACTGTTGCTTTCTTTTTCAAATAAACTTTCCTTGTTGCAATTGTTGTAGTATGTGCAATCATCATCTATATGCCCAAAATCTTTGCATATGAAGCATTTTACTATCCTTAGACCCTTCTTGTACCTATTTTCTTGCTCAATGGCTATGGCAAGCTCTTCATGTCTTTCTTCAATAGATCTATCCTCTTCTTTAACTTCAATGTCATTATAATCTTCTATAGCAAACAAACTCTCAATATTTCTTTGACCATGCTTGTTTCCTTGATGTATCATTTCATCTTCATTATCACTGAAACCATTGCAATATCTTGATCTGTGATCTCTTTGACCACACACAAAGCACTATTCTCTTTCACCTTCTATTCCTAGGAATAGATGTTCTTCCTTTTCCTTCATAACCATAGGTGTTCTTTTCTTCTTGTGTCTCATGCTTCTACTCTTGCCTTTCTTTGTCATTTGTGTTCTTGTAGAATCTTCCCTCAAGCTGTTAGCCTTTCCGAAGGAACCCGCTCTGATACCAATTGAAGAACACAAGCTTATACTGAGAGGGGGGGTGAACAGTATAAGACCACTTTTTACTTTCTTTCCAAACCAATATCAATTAATGTCCTTAATTGCAATAACCAAATATAGCAGTGTGCATTAATAAATCATATAGCAATAGTAAGCAAGAGCACAAGTCACCACACAATTGAGACACAACAATTTACGTGGTTCACCCAATGTGGGTAGCGCCAAAGACCACGTGAGCAAAGCGCTCGCATAGGACAAGAAGCACAAAATGAGCTTTTGTATTATTCCTTTGCTGACACCAAATAACAAAAATGTGGGCCTTTATCTTACTCCAAAAATTCAACTAGCGGGAATCGAACCTTCATCCTTCACAAGTCAAAAAGCCTTTTTCTCCCCTCGCTCGCCGTTGGACCACGTTGCCACATGAAACTCTCTGCGCCTTTCGTCTTATATCCACTCCTTCGATTTCCAACCTTTTGAAAGAAAGCCTTTGTATATATATGTGCATGTTCCATTACCTTTATCAACATTAGCGAAAATTTAATTAATTTTGATTTGATGATGACGTCGACGGTGATGTCATAATTTTAATTTTAAAATTTTAAAATTAAATTTTAAATATTAAAATTTACACCAAATATTCAAAGTTGAATATCTTCATCTTCGGGGCACCTTTTTCGACGAAACGAAAATCCAACCTAGGTTTTAAGAAAAACCCATATCAAATATGCCATACATAGTTTTAAATAAAACCTTTTATTTTACCTGCCTTGGTTTTCACAAAAACCCTATTTTTCGAACTATCATAAATGCTTATTTATGAAATACTTCAGCCACCAAAACCAAATGTGATCCATGTGACATCAATGAAAACATAAAATACCTCATATTACCTCAAATTTCTAATAGAAGTCTTAGCAGCTCTTAAGCAAAATTTAATAACCTCCCAGAACTCCATGAAACAACAAGCAAATAAACACAAAACTAAGAGGGAGTTTGAAGAAGATGACATGGTTTTCCTTCATCTTCAACCTTATAAATAATTATTCCTTAAAAAAAAGGATTGGAATAAGCTAATGCCTAAGTTTTATGGGCCCTACAAGATACTATGTTAGATAGGGTAGGTTGCTTACAAGTTGGAACTGCCAACCACATCCAAGATTCACCCAATTTTTGGTGTATCTTTCTTGAAGAAGGTGGTAGGAACACATAATCACATATATATTATCCTTCCTAAATTGGATGAATATGGACCTATTATTTTATAGCCTACAACCATTATAGATCATCAAACCTACCATATTCACTCATGGGATATCATTGAGGTGCTGGTGCCGTGGCATGGGTTACCACCAAAAGATGCTACATGGGAGCCATTATAGGAATTTTAGCAGTAGTTTCCCACTTTTTAGCTTTGAGAGCAAAGCTTTTTTAAGGGGGTGGCATGTTATATACTTGAAACTTGTAATACATCAAATTATATGTTATTGTTATAAGGTGGACCTTGTATTTAGTTAGAAATATGCCACATGTTAAGTTAGGAGAGTGTGTTGTCATAGAATCTTGTAAATAACTGTTTTAGATAGAATATTTTTGGTGTCATAGAATGATGAATGTAACTGCTGATATTATGAATGCAATTATCAATTATGAATGCAATTTTCAATTATGAATGTAACTACTGGCATTATAAATGTAACTATAAATTAGGTAAATTAGGAATATTGTCATAGTAGGATGTCATAGAATATTAGCATAAGATGTCATGAAATATTCTTGTAAATGTTATAAAATGAGAAGGATGTAATTGTTGTGGGGGAGAGAAGAGTTTGTATAATTTGTAAGGAGGTTTTCCCCTTGAAGAGACTTTCAATAGTAACATTTCTCATTCTAAATTCCTACAATTCATGTTCTTACGTTTCATGCATGTAATTTTTTTGTTATCAAAATGAATGTTGCTTTTATTAATATTCCATGAATCAATGGTTATATTATCCTTGGCATTGGATTTTAATCTCAATTCAATGTTGTGCTAAGGATTTGAGGTATAATATTGGCACGAGAAGAAGAGGTGCATTGCAACTTCCTATGATTTTTCTTCCTTTTTTTTTCTTGTAAGGAAGCTATTTAGATAGGTGACCATTAAATATCACATTTGATAAGGATTCAACCTTGTAAAAATTTCCAAAGTTTATCCTATGAGCCACATCCCATACTCTTTGGACTTTTTGATATTTTGATTTATGTGAGTCATGAATGTTAGCTGCATCCAACCACTATAATGGATGATTGTGATATTCTAAGATGACAACACATATGACTGTCAATTACATGATTTAAACGGTAATCATATGCATCATCATATCTTCTACTAGTCCAACGAATCTTGAAAACTCTCAATCAGGATAGTCATATCTTAGTTGAGCTCTCAATCACATTTTTATGTAATGCTCAATTATTGATAGTTCTACATTTGTTATCTTATTTCAATATTTACATCCAATGTATCTTCCAATATCAAACCTTCTAACCCTTTATATTTCGTAAATTTCTACCAAAAGTAATCCTCGTGGTAAGGCAAGGAGCATAGTAGAGAAATTGCATTGAATCTCTACCAAAATTGTTACATAAAGAAACTTTTGGAACTATAGTGAAGCTTTGTCAAAATTCCTCCTCATGCGCAAATACGAGGGATAGTTCAAAAATCCTGTAAGCCCTACCTAATATCCTATCTCTCAGATTATATACAAAGGTTTTCTTGATTGCACATCAAAATGGATGCTCATTTATATCCACATGATCACAAGGGAATTTGGTCTATCATATCCAAGTTCAAATTTGCTTCAATAATCCATTTCCTTATTATTATTTGGCATATTTCATTTATCTATCTAGTATGATCTTGATATGCTTACTTTCTTTCATCTCTAAGTCATGTCCTTTAAAATTTATTATTATATTAGAATTAAATTTCATCATATTTATTTTTATCTAGGATTCTACATTAGTGCTTAATCTATAGTCTCTTGCATCAAGGTATTATTGTATAACATCTATAGGTGAAAACATTTCCATCTGGTAGTGTTATCATTAGTGCTATAGTGCTTACACTAGCTCTAATCTTCTACAGCACTTCAAGTATGAGTAGAATTTGAGACTCTTCATTATTTTTTGACATTCCAACATTTTGATTTTTATTTTATAGAACAAGGGTCTAATTGAGGTAGACCCTTAGAGACCTAACCCTTTATCATGTTTGCATGTGTGCAGGTTTTGTGTTGCATGGAGTAGAATTTCAAAAGTAAAATGGACATGGACTGAGTGCTCAATAGCATTTTGGTAATGCCTTGGGGCCCAAGCAACATTGAAATGGATTCATGATTTTTTTAAACCTTTTAGGCCACAACCCTTTTCTTGGCCTATGGTTCTTCTTGGGGATACAACCCAAATGCCAATACATATGGAGCAAATTTGACATATTTTTAGGGTTGAGATTCTATTTAACATATGGAAAACCGTAGGGAATTGTTTTTTTCTCAGCATGCATCTCTAGAGTTTTCCATGTATTCAAAAGCTCTAATATGCTCCAATGTTTTACTTCAGATTCAAGCATAAGCAAACAAGATTACCCTTGAGGTTCAATATCTACTATCTACATTGGATCATGTGGTAAATGCTTCTTGTTCGCCCTCCCACCTTAACACCTTGCCAAAGATAATCTTCTTCTCAACAACCAGATTTTTTATATTTATAAAAATCTTGAAATAATTTATAAGTTAACAGATTAACCCTCCCATATAACTATTTTTTTCACAGGCCATGCATCTGTTTTTCACTTTCTCCTATGGAGATGGAACAAAGCTTGTGAACTTTTCATAATGCTACTGGTTTTAGTTTTGAACGAAGAACACGATGCCACGAAGGGAAAAGATATTTTTGAAAGTTTGCATGCATTGAATTGAATTGAGATAACAAAAATAAACATGGGCATAACGAAGAAGAATGTGCATTTATCCTCCTCACACATAAATGATCATGTGAGGTCGATGTCAAAGAAGCCGTGGGCAATTTAAACAAAGTATTCAATTTGAATCCATCCGCTTCAAATGGATCAGGTAACCAAACATATAATATGTAAAAACCATAATATTTAAAAAAACATGTGGGAAAGTAAGGCTTATGTGTTTTAAGGAAACAAAGAATAAAAAAAAACATGTGGGAAAGTAAGGCTTATGTGTTTTAAGGAAACAAAGAATAAAGACTAGGTAATGTCAAATCTCAGTCCTCGTGATACCGTAGTCTAAAGTCCTCAAAGGAGAACACGTTCTGACATCAATTTCGAACAAAACGAGAATTGCTTGGAGGGAGGAGAACCACTAGAAAATGACAAACAAGGTTTAAAAAATTATGATGGTTGATGTACTGAAAATGGAATTTTATGCAACAGCCATGTCCAGACGCCTCTTTTCTCAACGGTGGGGAATAAAGAGGATAGGGAGTAGAAAAAAAATTGATATTATTTGTTTATGTAGAAGAGTTGGAGAGTGGGTAATTAAAATTTTTTACAAGTTGAAGGTTCAGGTTCAAATCTTTCCTCAAGATATTGCAGATATGCTATGTAATGGTTATGACCATATAATAAATTCAAAAAATAAAAAATTGATATTGTTCTGATGTGTGAACCTTCCCTTGTGGCCAGAATTAAATGGGATTAAATTGATAGGTACTTTTAGCTTTAACTTTTTGTATTACGCCGAGAGGCGTTCACTGTGCCAAATGTGGACGTTCCATTGTAGTAAGAATTAAATGGGATTAAATTGATAGGTACTTTTAGTTTAACTTTTTTTATTATAGCGAGAGGCGTTCTTATAATGGTAGACAAGGGTGGGAGGCAAAAAGGTCATAAATGTCACACTGTAAACAATTTTTATTTTATTAAAAAAACCAATATTAACAAAAACATTTAAAATATTTAAATTAAAACAGTTGACTAACCAACCGTTGCAAACATTTAAAATATTTAAACTAAAATAGCCGACTAACTAACCATTGAAACTGTTTAATAAAATATTGTATAAATACATGAACATCCATTGCAATATACCAAAACAATCTACATCGCAATTGATTTTGAAATACTTCTATAAATTGTGAATAGCGATTTGCTTCTGTAAAGGTTTGAACAATGATATAGAGTTACATTCACCAACTTTATTTAGTTGGGCAGGTGCAAAGATGTAATCCTGTAGATGGTGCCAGGTAGCATAATTGGAAATTCTTGACATCATTGAAATAAAAAATGCACACTCAATACTAAAAACCTTTGATACTGCTCAAAACATTTTATACTAGAATTGACTTAGTATATTATATTATTATATATATTATAATACTATATTATTAATTTCTAGGGTTTCATTGATTTATCGAAATGTATATATTATATATTATAGTATTATATATATTATAGTATTAATATAAAGTATTAATTTCTAGGGTTTCATTGATTTCGATGTATAATAACTATATATATATATATATATATATATATATATATATATATATATATATATATATATATATTTTAAAGCAAAAACCCCTTACGGGGCCGCCTTGGTCTGAGAGACCATGAACAGGGGGTTCTATACCATCAAAGTCACCCGGGAGTCGCACCCGACCCTGCCCGCACCAACATTATCAATTGGATTTTGAGTACCCAATTCAGCTTTTTGGTAGGGTGGAGATTTGAACCTAGGACCTCCCTTGGAGGATTGCCCTCTCCTCTCCAACTCACCTACAACACCTAGGTATAACTATAGTATTATTATAATATTAATATTAGTATTATAAATTGGACTATAGTATTATTAATATAAGATTAATATTATAGTATTATAATATTATAATACTAATATAATATATATATATATATATATATATATATATATATATATATATATTATAGTATTATATAATATACTATTATAATATATATATTATAATATTATTATGATAATGTATATTATTATTATAGAATACTAATATCAATTTATATATATATTGTACTATTTTAATATTTATTAATTTAAACTAATAATATTTAAAAGATTTTTTATAGGAACAAATGAAAAATACACCAAAAATAAATATATCAGAGGAGGAAAAGAAGCAACAACGTTTGGCATATCAAAGAAAATATCAAAGATAGAGACGTGCACATATGACAGTTAGCCAAAGAGAAAGAGAAAATGAGAAAAAAGACAAAATCGTGCAAAACACAAGGCACAATCAACAGTTGAAAAGATACAAGAAGAAAGAGAAAAACAAACAAAACAAAAAAGAATGTCTCGTGCACAAATGACACAGGAACAAGACATAAGAGAGCACCAACAGATGATAGACACAGATAACGAGGTGAATAATGAACTTCAAATCCTCCATCAAACACTTGAGAGAATTAGACGATCTAACCAAGACAGACAAAGGCAACAGGGTAATGGAGAAAATATTGAAAACAAGTATGACAGATGGATGCATCTGAAGCATCTTCTTTTCTTAGAATAAATGCTTCAAATATAGTTGTCGTTCAACAGACACAAAGCGGATGCAATGAGATTAACATGGAGATGCATCAAGAAAGGACATCACAACCTCAAAGAGAAGGAAATATTGAAGGTATAGCAATAAATATACAATAAATTCCAACATATGGTGTGGATTTCAATGAATCGCAGACTATATTTCGACATCAATTAGACAGTCTTGCATCACCATCGATGTGTTATATTTGTGATGAATTCTATCCTAGAATAAAGGTGCGTTTGATAGACAAAGGTCCAGTATGTAATAGGTGTCGACAAGAAAAAGGTCCTAATCGATTTTCTACAAAGAATAATATGGATCCTGGACTACAACCACGTAAACTTGTGAATTTGACACAAATTGAAGAAATGTTGATAGCCCGTGTTGATCCCATATTACAGGTAACAAATTCTACGGGAGGCCAATACAAGTATAAAGGGCACACAATAAGTTTTCCTCAAGAGGTGAAAAAAATTGCTAAGGTATTGCCTCATTCAATAAGTGATTTGCCAATCATTATTGTTAGGAGGAAAGATCAACGTGGTACAAATTATAATTTTACAATGAATAAAGAGAGAGTATACAAAGCTCTTAAGTATAAGGTTGAACATGATAAGTTTTATAAGGATGTACAAATTGATGAAAATGTTTTGAGTGAACTGTGAACTCGCAACAGACACCACTACAAATGTCTTTCATAAATTTAATTCTGTCCATATGGAGTTCAATTATGATATGAATGAATATGTATTTATGGGTCCAATTCTAGAGACTAATGAAGGAAATATAATTGATCACACCACATCAATGGTCTCCAAACTGCCAAATGCTCCGAGGGATATGGAACTCATTTGTGCATGGGTAAACAACCCTAATGCGGATCTTGGAACACTTATTGATTGACCTGGAATTGGAGAATCTCTTATAAATGAGTATGTTACAGAAGGGTTACTGGATATGGCCTTCCCGACATTATTTGTAGATGGAAATTGTGATTGGTTGCAGCCTAGAATGAAAAAACTTCATCTACATGAATTCGTAAAACATCTAATTTGATATAGAGATCATCATTTTGGAAAACATCCAAGATTTAGATATTTCATGATGAACATGATTATGCGACATCGTGCAAAAAATTATTTAGCAGTATTTGTAAAGAAGAGTTTTCAAGACTTACCCATTACAATCAATGAACTGCATGAAAATATGGAAAATATCCCTCAATCCCATCTTGCATATCACTTAATGCATTTTGGTACATCATTAAGAGGCACAAGATCTTACTGGACAAAGTGTCGTGCTGAGTTAAATGACTTATTACATCAAATTAGGTCACCCACTATTTTCTTCACCTTAAGTGCATCTGATCTGTATTGGACCAACCTATATGCATTGATGCTAGGAACTCCACCAATTGATCCTCATGGAGCACAAAAATGGAGAAAACAAAATATTATTGACTATCCTCATATTTTAGCTTATTACATGCATATTTGAAACACCACATTTTGAAAGGAGGTGTTGCAAAAAAAATGAAAGTAAAAGAATTTTGGTGTAGATACAAATGACAACATAGAGGCTCTCCACATGTCCATGGTTTCTTATGGTTAGAGGGAACTCCGAATATGGACAATTTAGATTGGAAAAATGAAAATCATGTTGAAAATGCACAAAGATATTTTGATAATATTGTGCATGCATGGAATCCTCGAGGAGACCCTCACCAAAGGAATATACAGGTAAATATAAATAACTATTTAGATTTATATTTATATGAGTTTATATTTAGGTTTATATTTATATAGTTGTGAATTGCAGGTATTACAAAGTTTCGATCAATGATGAGGATTGATGTTAGATCTTTCATATGACCCCTCTAGTAGTTCCTAGCTAGGTTTGCATAGTTTATTTCTAGCAAATTCATATTGTAAGTGAGTCTCCTTTCTCACATGCACTTGTGGGCACTAGTTGTCTTCTAGTTGTCATTTAGAGTGTTAGTTAGTAAGTGTGAACTCAAAGTAGGAAGTGTGTACTTCAAGATAGCTAAAATGGATCTTCTAGTTAGCAATATTCCTTTCTCTTAACTTAGAAGTTTACGTGCATTCTCCTTTGCACCTTTGTAGCTTTTGGTTAAGCATATTGGATCAAATCCATGATTTCATGGGTTGGTTATGTATTTTGGGCCATTAGTGCCTATATATTGAATTGTAAATAATAGAACACTTAGTTGGATTTTCAATCCTTTTCATTGGTATCATAGCCTAGTTCATGTTTGCACTAGGGCTTGTGAGGTGAGAGGATAGGAGATAGAATTATTATGAGAAATATTTTCTCATTGAGGACTCGGTTTAAGCCCAAAGGGAGCTTGAAAACCATTCGGAGAAGGAAGTTCCTTCGCCGACAAACCCCTCGTTCCAACTTTTTGCTTATGCTCAAGAGGTATAGGAAAAGTTTGCCCCAAAGTTCTTCGTATACTGATCCATGGAAGGGATTGGATCGTAGCTACGGTCCAATTAGGATTAGGGAGCCATTTGACCCTGCTGCCCCCCCATTTTCGAGTACCGAAGAGCTCCAGGAGGTCATCAAAGCTAGGTCGTGTGTCGACTTAGATCTGGGTGCCTTTCAAACGCTGGTCGTGTGTCGACCGGATCTTGAAAGGAGAGCTACTGGTGGGAGCTGGTTGCTCACATTTTTACAAATTAAGCTTTTAAAATTTTAGGATTAACCCCCCTGGTTAATTTATAATTTTTTTTCATTTTGTGTTAGAAAAGCTTTAAAATTTTGTCAATATATTATTTTAATAATATATTATCTTGCTGCTGAATATATTGTAAAAAAAAAAAAAAAGCAATTTATTTTAAAATTTGCAGCTTTGGCCAGGCCTCGGCTGCATTCGACAGCCTCGGCAGACCTCGGCTGCGTTCGGCAGGCGACCGGCCAGCAAGTTTGCGGCACCACCCGACGCGCGCATTTGTGGCAGGGGGCCACCGGCAGTCGACAGCCTTCGGTTGTCATTTCCGGCGGTCGGCATGATAGTGTCGTAGGCCATGGTCGTCAGAGACATGCTGCGGCATCCACATGCGTTGGCTGATGAGCGTCAGGTTGACGCCGACATTTTCGTTAGGCGTGATAAAGCGGCCGGCAGCGACGAAGGCGAGCGACACGGGGGTTGACGGGGAGCGGTAGGTCACCCGACACGCTCGTGGCGTATGAGCCGGCGAGCGGGGATAGTGGCCGCTAGGGTCGGGGACGGCCGTGGTCGGCGTGGTGCCGACTATCGGCGTGACAACACCGCTATCACGGACTCAATGGCGGCTAGCCTCGACAGGGCTCGATAAGAGAAAATTTTGCATGCCCGATCTGAAGATAGGCACTAAAATTCGTGCCTCGGGAAGCGTGTAGTGGACGATTTGGGTGCATGCAAAATTTTCATGCACAGTGCAGTTTATGTCCAGTTGCAACAGCAGATTCAAGGGTAAATTTTATTGTAAAATTTTAAATTTTTTTTTACTATTTAAGGTTGCATATTAAAAATTTTATTTTATTAATTTAATTTTTAATAACTTAATTAAAATTCATTAATCTTTGATTAATTGAAATTTAATTTTTTTAATTAAGTTATTTTTAAATTAATAAATGTTAATTTGCACCTTATATTAGTTTAAATTTTTTTCAAAATTTATAGCCTTAGGAGTAAATTTTCCAGTTAAGACACTCCATTGTAACAAGGAAATTTGCATTGTATTTCCTTGATTTAGTGCTTTCTTATCTTTACTCCTGGCTTATACCCGGGAACACATGGCTTCTGACTTGGCTGCCCAAGTGGCAGAATTGGCCCATGTTGTAAACACTTTGGCAGATAAGGCTAATGACACTACCATGGCAGAAGTCCTTGGCAATCTTGCCATGAAGGTAAATGACATTTCTTTGCATAATGCTTCAACTTCTGCTCATGATTCTCGTCTGAGAGTTCGTTGTGAAGTTCCATTGTATGATGGATCCAGGAACCCTGATGTCTTGAATAGTTGGATTCTTGACATGAGTTCTTGGTTTTCTTTCTCTCAACTTTCAGAAGATGATATAGTGCCTTATGCTAAGCTAAAACTTTCTGGCTTAGCCAAAGTACTTGTGGAACGAAAACGAGGACAAGAACTCACTACATGGGATGAGCTTGTACAATGTCTTAAGACCAATTTCTATCCTTCAAATTATTCTAGGGAATTGGTTATTAAATGGTTTCATTTTCGCCAAGGTACTAATATGTCTGTACAAGAATATATTTTCCAATTTAACAGGTTCATAATACTTGTGAATGTGGAGGATGATGTTCCAGTGTTTGATTCTCAAGTTTCAAAGTGGCTTGTTAGAGCATTTGTACATGGAACTAATGTTTGTTTCTATGGAAACTTTGGATCAAGTTTTCAACCGTGCAGCAGCTTACGGAGGACAAGTTTAAGGCGCAATCGCAGGCATTCCGCACACCCGTTACTCAAGTGGTTGCAAACTCATCAAAAGGGAATAATTCTTTCTCACAAAAGAAGAATTTTGCTCAAAAGAAGAATGTGTCTTCTCCATCTCCTTCTTCTCCTTCCCCTTCCGCTTCTACTCCTTCTTCTTCTTCTTTAAATCTTCTTCTTCTTCTTCTAAGAAATTCTGCAATTATTGTAAGAAGAAAGGGCATGAGAAAGCTGATTGCTTTAAGCTCAAAAAGAAGAGTTTAGTAATTACTACTCAAGAGGAGGATGCTTCCAAGGGTCCCCTTGAGTCTGTAGGAGAGAGTAGAGTATATACGGAATTACGAGGTAAGCTTAATGAAGTTACCTTAGTAAATGTAAGTTCTTCAGAAGGGGCTCGTGATGCTTTGTTCATCACTCGAGCCCACTTACTTCACAACTTTGCAACTGATTGTATAGTGGATAATGGCTCGCAGAAAAATCTAATTGCGAGGTCCATTGTCGAGCGTTTGAAGTTACCTATGGAGCCTCATCCTCAACCTTATTCTTTGGGTTGGAAGGATAGTGGAAGAGGCTCATAAATCACTCACACTTGCACTTTAAAATTTGCACTTGGCCCACATTTCATAGATCAAGTCACTTGTGATGTGACTCCTATGGATTGTTGTGGGATTTTGCTTGGACAACCTTTTCAATATGATAGGAGAGCTGTTTATGATGCTTTCAAAAGAACCTACACACTTCAAAAATATGGTAAGGTCTTTCTCATTAAAAGCACCAACACTCCTAATATCA
Source organism: Wollemia nobilis (assembly GCA_028583015.1). Lineage (NCBI taxonomy): Eukaryota > Viridiplantae > Streptophyta > Pinopsida > Araucariales > Araucariaceae > Wollemia > Wollemia nobilis. The sequence goes on along the minus strand of JAQPPZ010000676.1, from coordinate 10,528,395 downwards.
TTCTAAGTTCCAAGCAAACGAAAAGAGTAATTAAGAAAGGTGGTGATGTTGCTCTAATTTTCATTCGCTCTCAAAACACTTCTACATCTACATCCATTACAAAGCAACACTCTTCAATGGATAAAATATTGCAAAGTTATTCACACATATTTCAGGAGCCAAAGTCTCTTCCTCCAATTCGCACAATTAATCACAACGATTGAAATAATTCCAGTGTTCTTCTCTTCCTAATGCTCCCATGTATAGACAATCTATTTTGCAAAATGAAGAAATAAAAAGGCAAATAGAAGATTTGTTGTCTAAGGGTTTCATTAAGGAAAGTACTTCCGCTTGTGCCTCACCTATTTTGTTAGTTCTTAAGAAAGATGGCACTTGGAGATTATGCATTGATTTTCGTGCTTTGAACAGAATTTCTGTGAAGAATAGATATCCCTTACCCCGCATTGATGATTTATTAGATCAGCTTCAAGGAGCTAAGTTCTTTTCAAAAATAGATCTCAAAAGTGGATATCATCAAGTGCGTATCCAAGCCGAGGATACATGGAAGACAACTTTCAAGACGAAGATGGGCCTCTTTGAATGGTTGGTCATGCCCTTCGGTCTTACTAATGCTCCCGCAACCTTCATGAGGTTGATGAATGATGTATTTCGTGAAGTCCTTGAAAAATTTGTCATAATATATCTTGATGATATATTGATTTTCTCAAAAACTTGGGAGGAACACCTTAGGCATATCCAAAGAAACCCTTGATCTTCTTGCGAAGAATCAATTATATGCCAATTCTTCCAAGTGTTCTTTTGGCAATACTTCAGTTTCTTACCTTGGCTATGTGATTAGTGAGAGTGGAATTCAGGTAGATCCCATAAAAGTTGATGTTTTACTTAAGTGGTCCCCTCCTACAACTCTCACAGAGTTAAGGAGTTTCCTAGGACTTGCGAATTTTTATCGCAAGTTCATTCCTCAATATTCCACCCTTGCAGCCTCCATTGCATTATCTCACTAAGTCCAAAACTCCATTTCATTGGGAGAAAAGCCAAGAAGTTGCCTTTGAGAAACTCAAAAATAAATTGTGTACAGCACCCGTGTTAACTTTACTCCGACCTTTCTCAACCTTTTGAGATTGAAACAGATGCCTCTAAAGTTGCCTTAGGAGCCGTGCTCAAACGGAATGGTCATCCAACTTGCTTATCATTCGGAAACTTTTTCTCGCTGCTAAGTTGAACTATTCTACATATGACAAGGAGTTGTATGCTTTAGTTCAAGCTATTAAGTATTGGAGACACTATATTTTGGGAAAAGATACAGTAGTACACACTGATCATATGCCTCTCAAGTTTTTACAATCTCAAAGTAAAATTGAAGAATCAAGACATATGAAGTGGGCCTCTTACCTCCAACAATTTCACTTGGTGATCAAGTACAAAAAGGGGAAGAGTAATACTGTTGCCGATTGTTTGAGTAGGCCTCCAGCCGCTCTTGCCTTAACAGTTATGTCCACTTCGCACTTGGGATTTCAGACTTGGCCTAATCAGTATTCTCAGGATCCTGATTTTGGAAAAATATTTGAGCAAGTGAGTAAGCCTTCTTCTTCCAATTTGCGTCCTTTCCAAGATTTCTACATCAAAGAAGGACTTCTTTACAAATTGGACAAGGTTTGTGTTCCTTGTGAGCCTAGAGTGTCACTTCTTAAGGAAGCTCATTCTACACTTTATGGTGGTCACTTTGGGAAGCATAAAACACTTCATCATTTGCAACGATTTTTCTATTGGCCAAAAATGCAGAGGGATGTGTTGAGATTTCTCAAACAGTGTGCAGTTTGTTGTCGCTCAAAACCAGCTAATAGGAAGTTTGGCTTAGGCATGCCTTTGCCCATTCCTTCCCATCCTTGGGAAAGCATTTCCATGGACTTGGTTAGTGGTTTTCCTATGAAAGTGCGCCAACATGATTGTGTGTTCGTGGTGGTTGACAGATTCAGCAAAATGGCTAAGTTTATTCCATGCCGCAAGACAAGTTCTCGCATCGGACTTAGCTCAATTTTTCTTTGACACAGCATTTGGCGTTCCTTTGGTCTACCTACCAAGCATTATCTCGGATCGTGATTCACGCTTTGTGGGTCACTTTTGGCGTTCTTTGTGGAAGATTTTGGGAGTTTCCCTTAACTTTTCTATCGCCTATCATCCGCAGTCCGATGGGCAGACTGAAGTGGTAAACCGTACACTTGTGCAAAGTTTGCGAATCTATCATCACGCTTCACCAAAAAAGTGGGACTTGAGTCTCACGCATATTGAACATGCCTATAATAGGGCCCTACATTCTTCTACAGGTCATTCACCCTTTGAAGTTTGTATGGGATTTCAGCCCTTGGCACCTTATGAGTTACCTTTGTCTTTGCCTTCTCCTCGTCACTTCACATCTTCGTAAGGAGCAAGACAAGGCACACTCATTTGTTCAACACTTGCACAATCTTCAATCAAAGGTGGTTGAGATTTTGCAAAAGACACAAGACAGACAGTAGAAAAGGCCATGGATCGACATCGAATTCCTCATCCATTTCAGGTTGGTGATAAAGTTTGGTTGCATCTTGACAAGCGGCGTTTCACTGATAAGACTCATAGCAAAATCAAACCAATTCGCTATGGGCCTTATACTATTCTTCAAGCAGGTGTCCGAGAATGCTTTCCGCCTTGATCTTCCCGCACACTTGGGAATTCATGACGTCGTCAATGTAGATCTTTTGAAGTTGTACTTTGACTCTACATTGGAGATCGCACCAGCCTATCGCTCATCCCGTGGACGTGGTTCCCGAAGCTCAGTTACCATTGGATGCAGATCAGATCTATGACACGAAGACTCGACAGACTCGCCAGGGGTCTACCACCTCATATCTTGTGGCTCGACGAGGACAACTGCCGCATCAGGCTCGTTGGATTTCTTTTCATCAAATGTCCCGTGACTTTCCTATTCTTCTGAAAGCATTGGAGTCCAATGCTTCTATTGTGGGGAGGCATGATGAGGATTGATGTTAGATCTTTCATATGACCCCTCTAGTAGTTCCTAGCTAGGTTTGCATAGTTTATTTCTAGCAAATTCATATTGTAAGTGAGTCTCCTTCTCACATGCACTTGTGGGCACTAGTTGTCTTCTAGTTGTCATTTAGAGTGTTAGTTAGTAAGTGTGAACTCAAAGTAGGAAGTGTGTACTTCAAGATAGCTAAAATGGATCTTCTAGTTAGCAATATTCCTTTCTCTTAACTTAGAAGTTTACGTGCATTCTCCTTTGCACCTTTGTAGCTTTTGGTTAAGCATATTGGATCAAATCCATGATTTCATGGGTTGGTTATGTATTTTGGGCCATTAGTGCCTATATATTGAATTGTAAATAATAGAACACTTAGTTGGATTTTCAATCCTTTTCAATCAACATCCATGTTTGATAAATACATGACAACTTATGCAAATTGATGCAAATCTAGATTACAAAGAGATTCTCAACTGTGTAGAGCGCCACACACTATGTAGAGAGGGTGCTTGCTTACGAAAAAAAGAGGGAAGATGGTTTGCAGGTATGTAGAGGTAATTCAAAGTATTTCAACTATTCCACATATACATAAAAAATTTGTAACTAATACCATTTATCTTATTTCTTTTATTTAGGTACAATGCACCATGGCCTCTAAATCTAGAAGGTTCAAAATTATATGAAGATCCTGAAACAGGAGATAAGAAGTATGAACCAACAAGAAATTATGAGCGAGTAAACACACAATCATTACATTTTACAGTTATGGAGAGCAAATGTAGATTGGCAACCTGTTCTTTCAAAGCATGCAATTATAAACTATATTGCCAAGTATGCTACGAAAGCTGAAAAAAGCTTAGAAACTTATCAACAAATGTTGATGCGAATAGCAAAGATGCAAAATAATGATGATCCAAAGAACAAGAGCATATAGACGTCTTCTAACATAAACACTTATAGAGAGAGATATGAGCACAAGAAACATGTCATATGCTATTAGAGCTTCCATTGGTTGAATGCAGTTGAGTATTTGTTCCTTTAAATGTTGGATGTAAAGTATTCAAGGAAGTGGAACATAATGATGAAGATGAGATCGAAAGAGAAGATAAATCTTTAATTGAAGGATATATGCAATGACCTTATAACATGGAAAGTGTTTCACTTATAAATACAGCTAAATCTTGGATATATAATCCTAAGAGAAAAATGACTTCAAATGGAAAGCTAGAAAATAAGCAACTATTGTGAGGGTATTTCCATGATTTATCACCATATTCCTGAATGATAATCAAAAAAATTTGTTGAGTTTTGTTGGTCAGAGCTGCTACTTTACAAACCATTCAAAAATATAGAGAGAGATATCATACTGATGATGGAAATATCATTTCAAATTGGGAGTCATTCAATTACAACCCATGGCATGTTCAAAGGATAAGTAGGCAAAATAATACAGAAGAACATTATAGTGAATTTGAATATGATGATGTTGGAGTGGTACAACAAAACACGACTGAACATGAATGGGAAATTATATCCAAACTATACCGTGGGCAACTCATGGATGTAAGTGAAATAGATATGCTTGGAAGAATATATTTTGATAAACTTGTGCCATGGAATATAGAATATCAAGGAGAAGATTACACAAGAAAAGCAATACAACATATAACCTTCATGAAATAAAATGGCTTGCTTATTCTTGATGATACCACTTCGAACTATCAATATGAAAGCTTAAGCATCAAACAGAAAAGGCTTTTGATATAATAAAGGAACACTATAATGAAGGTCAAAATGTACCTCCATTGCACATGATAATACAAGGAACAATAGGAACAGAGAAATCTTATCTTATAGGTGCAATTCGTCAATTACTTGAAAATTTATCATCTCTAGAACGTTGTCCCCTATTACTACTTGCACCAACTAGAGTCGTTGCATTTAACATAGGTGCAACTACTATACATGGAACTTTGTGAATTCCTCATGCTAGCATTTTGAAAAATTGGAAGGAACTAGATTAACAAGTTTTCAAGAAGATTTACAACATATAAAATATATATTGATTGATGAGATGAGCTTCAAAGGCCAAAAATTATTGGAACAAATAGATTCACATCTTCGACAAGCATTTCCATAGTATTCTAACATATGCTTTGGAGGAAGGTCAATCATTTTGGTCGGTGATTTAGGACAATTACCACCTATGATGGATAGCCCACCATATGCCAGCAATAAATATGCAAAATTATTATGGCAAGAATTTTCAACAGTCATAATATTGGATAAGGTATTCTGACAGGAAGGATATAGTGAAGAACAAAAAATATTTTGTCAACTTACAAATATCAAAGATGCAAATACAACTATTGATGAGAAGAACCAATACATCATTAGATGCAACTACAATAGAAGAATTTGACAATAGCTTCCATCTATTTGCCATGAATGAGAATGTGCATAATCATAACAGGAGACAATTGTTAAAATCAAAATATTTTGTGGTACGTAGTATTGCAACAAAAGGGGGAAGAACTAATCTAGGAGGAGGTGATAATGAAGAAATTGAAGTTGAGTTACTGATTGCAAAAAATGCAAGAGTTATGTTAACAACCAACTTATGGACTGAAGCTGGACTTGTTAACGGTGCATTAGGCTATATTCGAAATATAGTCTATAAACCTGGAAGGTCTCCACCAGATCAACGAACATATTTTTTGGTGTAGTTCAATAACTACACAGGGATGCTATTTGATGATACATCTCCTTGAATTGTTTCAATTACACCAGTATAAAAGGGAAAGATAAGACAACTTCCATTAAAATTAGCTTGGGGATTGACAATTGATAAGTCACAAGGTTTGACACTGAATAAAGCAACAATTGACATATGACAGATAGAAATACAAGGTTTAAATTTTGTTGCCATATCAAGAGTTAAGGCATTGGAAGGACTTAGAATAATACCACCCTTTTCATATGATTGATATGAAAAAATAAAGTCGGGAAAAGAAGTTGCTAAGAGAAAGGAAGAAGAAGAGCGACTAAAGTCTTTGGAGCTTTAATGATTGGCTCTAGACAATCTATGAAATAATAATTTGTTTATCAACATCAATATTTGAAATAATAAGGTGTTTATCAACACCACCTATTGGGATTCAGATTTGTTATCACTTGAGCATTTTCATCTCACTCAAAGTTATTTTAAATATTTTTGGCATGTTATATTTATCAATATATATATATATATATATATATATATATATATATATATATATATATATATTTAAAATGTCATTGAAAAATATTTTAATATAATAATTGTGCGGTCGTGGATGCTACTAGCTTAGATATAAAGGATATATATCTAAAACCGCCGAGAGTTATCAATCTTGAGGCGCCTATCTCGTTTCTTGGGGGTGTGATCTCCAAGATAGACGCCTCGGAATTGATAACTCTCAACGTTTTTAAATATATATTCTTTATATCTAAACTAGTTAATTTTATTACTTATATCAATTATCAAGGTTTAATATTTTAATATTAATTATTAAATTTTAATGTTTTGATATCATAATTTTTAAATTTTAATATTTTTATTAATTTTATTATTTCAACTTTGATATTAATTATTAAAATTTAAATTTTTATATTAATTATTAAAATTTAATATTTTAATTCCATAACTCTTAATTTTAATTATTTACTTTCTTTTCTTATTTAAGTGATTCCATAACTCAACTATGAATGTCTTTATAATGACATTAAACCAAACCTGCAAAACATCAAATTAAATATATATTTTTTCTTCCAGTTGTGCAAATCTTAAACAATATCATCAAATCAAATATATATTATTTTTTTCAGTTGTGCAAATCTTAAACAATATTTTTTTCCAAAAGATGAAATGCTACCTTGATTTGAGAGCCACGAAATAATGAAGAGGCCAACTAGAAAGTTGGCAGCTAAAGCTATCGGTATGTGTGAAAATATATCATATTATTTTTTACAATAAAGGAATATTTTGTGACTCATAAAGTTGCTGATGAGCTGTTCATCGTTTAACTCTGCTTTTGGAACATTCCTTTGTACAATTCTTTTATATATTAAAAGATAGTTATATCATATATAAAAGATAGTTATATCCTATGAAACAAATCTGATAGAGGAAAGCAAGGAAATTAAAATTATAATATATAAGATAATGATAGTCACATTCATAAAAAAAATGTTTTATTTTAAAATTTATATAAGAATAAAATAAGTTAAAATAAATTAGTTGGTAATAGTTTGAAGAATCAGTTATCTTATTTTATTTTATAAACAATAAAATCAAGTTAACTTTATCTTTAAAAAACAATCTAAAATTTATAATAACAATTCCAAATTTACTTCTAGTGCTAGAGTCAGCATAGGACTTGGCAAACATATCGCTGGATTTGGTCAATAGCTTGATGTATTCCTTGCATTATGTGGGGATCACTACGTTACCTAATTTGAAGATTTTGGGATTGTTGGTGTTCTAGAATCATCTCTTAAGCAATTTAAAATAATAATAATAATAAAAGAATTCTCATCGTTAAGAAATCATAATTTTAATCCTTGTGTTTGTCTTACATGATTTCCTTAAAACTTTTAAAAGTGATGTCTTAACGTTGTCATCATTTGTATCTTGAATTCTCATCGTTAAGATCCTTGTGTTTGTCTTACATGATTTCCTTAAAACTTTTAAAAGTGATGATATGCTCTTAACATTGTCATCATTGAAAAATGTCTTGAGATGATTGCATACTCATTTATTTAAAAATAAGTTTTTACCTTTTTAAATTAATAAATGATTCGAGTGAATGCAATTTTGTCTGCACCTCCTTGCACAAATGCCACCCGTTAATACATGTAAATGATCATATGCATTAGATATATTATTTATTTACATAATAAAATTATAAATATTTATAATATTAATGATAGGTAAATGGTTTTATAATTTTTTTTAGAAAAAGTTGTATTTAAGTTTTTAAAATTATATATATTTTGTTAGAGCATAAGAGTTTACAAATAAATTTAATTTTCATTTTAATTGAGTTGTTATAATTATTATAGTTAGATATCTATATTTTTTTTCTTAAAATTCTGAATTCTTGATTTTCATTTTGTGGATCTTTTTCAAATTTCTTTGTAAATATAAATATTTCAAAATTCAACATCTTCTTTCTTGACATTTTTCTATAGTAGTCTTCATCATACTAAAACTCTACATGTACTATCTACACATTACATCTTAGTAGAGTAATATTCCCAAAAAATTACATTATCATAATTTGCTTTACCAACTCTAGACTACTAGTTTCCTTCATGAAGTATACATTCAATCAAAAGAACTGTAATAAATAGTTTAGTAGCCTCAAAAAAACTAAAGTTCATGATTAACTTTTACCAAGGAATATATGCATAATAACTAAAGTATGGGTCATTATATAATACAAGTGGAATTCATGTTAATCTCAAATAAACATATAAAAAATATATTTATAATTTTAATAAGTAAAGAAGTAAGTTTCATTCAAATTATAATACCATTTAAACAAATCATAATGATATTATTTTAATAAGTTTACTAGTCTCAAAAAATTTGAAGTTCCAATCCATACTCCGTCCCATAATCCAACCAACAACCAACAACTCAAATGACCCATTTATCTATGAATTCCACTTGGTATTATCTTATTTAGCATACAAAATTTCTACTCATTTCATGAAATGATAGTCTACTTTATCAAATATAAACCATTAGATTCCTCCAATACATGGATCTATAAACAGATCCCCCAAAAATTTTGTAATCCTCTATAACATTATTTTGAATTTGTTCATTTCAGATTTTTCTTGTCAAATTTAACTAAACTTACTACTTCCTCTAACCATAGAAAATATAATTTAAATTCACAATCCTCTATTAAAATCCCTCTATTGGCTAACCTATATGCACATTTGTTTCATTCCCTGAACATATGTGTAAACCTAATTTATTTAAAATTTGTAGCAAGGTCTTGCATTTCCACAATGATCTCTTATATGTTTCATTGAGTCTTGATTTCCTAAAAATTGCATTTATTACTATTAGTGAATCACCTTCCATCCATACTGTGTTCCATTTCATTTGTCTACATATTTTTAATCCTTCCAAAGTCACACAAGCTTTAGATTCATCGTTTATCTTAAATCCACTACTAAAAGAGATGCAACATGGGATCCACCCAAGATTTAGCTTCTTTGACTAAAATGAATCCACCATTGGTAGAGGATCAACCCATAAAAAGAATACAAATGCACCTTTCTCCCAAGAGGTTGAGCTCGTACACCTAATTATCTTCCACATCTGATTGAGCTTGCAATAGCTTCCCATGTGGTTTCCACCTTTCTAGTGAATTCATAGGACACCATTAGTGGAGAATTAGGGTAGGAATCTAGTAGCCATACAAGTTAGAAAAGGAATCTAAATTTCTTGACTCAGATATTTTGTATATCAACCCATAATAGTGTTTGATCACTTCCACAACTACTACTCCATGTAGCTCTTCTACATTTGGTCAAAGGTATAGTAGGCTAAGCTCTTCTACATATATATTTTTATCAAGAAGAGCTCAAAACTTAACAGTTCATGGAATCAAATAAGTATTATTGGAGCACCTCAACTTAATTTTCAAACTCTATAGGATGATTGATTTTACTAAATTGATGGGTAGCACTATTTTAAAATGATGAGAAACTATCAAGCGATCCAAAAGTTTCATGAACCATCCAATCACAATGATCAATGATCCACACTCTTTCATGAAATATTTAACTATCAATAGAAGGAAAAATTTCCTTGAATTGTCCAATCATAATGATCAATGACCCATGCAATTTCTCAAAGTATTTGAAGATGAATAATGAAGAAAAGTTTCACTGATCATTAGATTCAGGATCAATGGCCCATGAAGTTTTAAGAGATTTTTAGGATAGATGGAAATGAAACATTTTTAAGGTCATGTATTTTGAAATAGTTTCAAATAATGATGAGGGAGAGAAGTCCCAAAGAGTGATATTTTTGAGAAGTTTTGACAAAGGTTGGCAAAAGAAATTCTGAAAACTAGCCAAATCAAAATCAATGATCCATGGAGTTTCGAAGGATGAGTCTTCTAATGTAAAAGAAGAGAAGAAAAATTCTAAAAACCTGCTAATGGAGGATAAATAAAATGCAAAACTTTTAAAAAATGTCTAACCTTGAATTATGAGAAAAGTTTTTTGGATTGTCCAATTACAATGATCAATGAACAACATTATTTTAAGAAGTTCCAATAGAGTATAGCAAAAAAAACATTCTACAAAATGTTGGATAAAAGGAAATATCAACATCTTATAGAGTTTTATAAAAGGTTTGACGACAAAAGATGAGGTAAATTTTCATGGCTCATCCAATTGAAGATCAATGGCCCGTGCTATTTCAAGAAGGTTCTGGCAATAAAATGAAGAGAAAAGTTTTACAAATTGTCCGATTAGAGATTAATATCCTAATTTGCTATGAGGATATGGAGAAGAATTCAAAAGAAAAAAATTGAGGATAACCAAGCTTAAGACACATGGCAAACACTCTATCAATCTATGAAAGAGGTTAGATATCAAGGATCAATTGTACAATTAGAAGACTATTCAATGGAGAAAATTCTAAGGCTAAGAAATGAAAAGGGTAATCAATTAGAATTTATAACAAATAAACTCTAGGCACTTTATTATAGATGTATAATATCCCAAAAAAGTAGTTGATATCATCAAATCAACAATTTTTGAAGGTCACAAATCCACCTACTTGCACCACTTGGGCTTGACAATCCAAGGAGAATGGTTAGCCTATTGAAGGTAGTAACATGGAATCCAAAAGAAAAGCATCCTTGAGCCTAACAACATTGGTTACAAAAGGTGCCTGCATTTAGTCTCTAGGGATCCCTAGGATGGTAGTTGAAAATAGCAAAAACAATTATGCATATGGAGGCTTAGAATTATTTAGCATTGATGATTCTAGATCAAGAGACCTTGAAGGGCTAAATAATGTAATGTGGGTATGACCAACACGTAGCAATAAATGCATTATTTAAATCCTATATAAATTCGGGAGGAAAATGATTCTCTAGTTTTATCTATATATAGTAGACAAATATGCATTATAAGGTATTGAATAGTTGCATATTCTTTTCTATTATTTGGCCTTGTATGTAACTTTCTTTTCATTTTCTTCTGTATAATAGTCTAAACTCGAGCCTTGAGTCTTTTTGTTAGCAAAATTTTAAGCCCTTTATTTTGGTATAATTGTAATGTAACTTATATCATACATACACACATAATACATACATATACATATACATATATACATGCATATATATATATATGTATATATATATATATATATATAGTATATATATATATATATATATATATATATATATATATATATATATATATATATATATATATATATATGTTATGAGAAGCTATGACTACTTGACTTTCTATCCCATTTCTTATGTCTATGTGCTTGTTCTTAATATTAATGCTTTTCAGAAACTATGTTCACTTTTCATTGTCGATAAATAATGCACGTGTTCATTTAACCCCATTGTTATGTAAAAGAATCTCACAATCTTGGTGCATCTCCCTTGATTAGCCTAGGACTTTTACTTTTCATTGTTCTACTTTTGTTATATACCCAAAACTTGTAATACATTGAGATATATGTTATTGTAATAAGGTGGACCATGTATTTGGTTAGATATGGACCATGTGTTAAGTTAGGAGAGTGTGTTGTCATAGAATATTTTAAATAACTACTTTGTCATAGAATCTATTTGTTATCATAGAATAATGAATGTAACCACAAAAATTATGAATGTAACTATCAGTTATGAATGTAACTATCAGTATTATGAATATAATTGTTATAAATTAGGTGAATCAAAAGTGTTACCATAGAATACTGTCATAGCAGGATGCTATAGAATATTGTCATAAGATGTTAGGAAATATTCTTGTAAATGTTATAATATGAGAAGGATGTAACTCTCGCGAGAGAGAAAAGTTTGCATAATTTGTAAGGAGGTTTCCCCCTTGAAGAGGCCTATGATAGTAACATTTCTTATTTTAAGTTATTACAATTCATGTTCTTATGTTTCATGCATGTATATTTTTTTATTGAAATAAATGTTGCTTTCATTAATATTCTGTGAATCATGGTTATGTTATCCTTGGCATTGAATTTAGTATCTCAGTTCAATGTTGTACTAAGGATTTGAGGTAAAATATTGGCATGAGAAGAAGAGGTGCATTGCAAGTGGTATCAAAGCCCTTTTTGGGGCTTGGTAAGCTTATGTTGTGAGAAATATGCTAGTAGACTGGCAACATAAGCAGGATCAAATGAGTCAAATTATTGAGGTGCTCAAGATTAGAAATCTAAATTTTGATGCATTTGATGAGAATAGTCCAAATGCTCAAAAGGGAAAAACTATTGACTACCCTGATTATTCTAGAATTATTATTAGAGAAAACAATCAACAATAATAAAGCAATAGAGGCATGGATCAACAACTTCCTAAAATAGATGTTCCAAGGTTTTATGGAATGAAGCCATAGAGTTGGTTGATTAAGGCTAAGCAATGGTATGAGCTACATGAAAATCCCTTTGACCAAAGGATTTCTATAAGCTCATTCCATTTTGACTTGGAAGCACTACATTGGTACTAATGGTTGAGAAAATAACTACCTAATATTTGCTGAACATAGGTCAAGAAAGAACTCCTTAGTTGGTTTGGGCTATCTGAGTTTGAATACTTTACTAGAGCACTCACTAAGTTGAGGCAAACATGCACTATGCCCAAGTATATCATTTATTTTGAGAAGTTGGCCAATAAACTGAAGTCATTCTTGAAGAAGTTTTCAAGAGTTATTTTATTAGTGGTCTTAAGGAAGAGAAAAGGACTGAGGTGAAAATGCTTAAACCAACCACTTATATGATATCTACAGGGCTAGCCAAACTTGAAGAGAACAAATAGAATGCTCAAAGGAAGGCTTCTCGATCCCCTACATTTCAAAATAGAACTTTTGCATCCACTAATAACAATGCTTCAAAAGCTCCAATGATTAAGCGATTAACATCTGAGGAGATGGCTACTCGTAGAGCCAAGGGAATTTGCTAGAACTATGATGAAAAATGGGCCATGGACCACAAATGCAAAACCAAATACCTTTACCTCCTGGACATGAGGAATCCTTCATATTATTCTATAGATACAAGCGATTACTTTATAGATTTCATGGAAGAATACCTAGATTCAGTGGATGTAGAACCTCTAACCAATAATTGAGAAGAAGAAATTATAACTATTTCTTTGAATGCCATCATCGAAATATCCACTCCATAGTGTATGATAGTCCAAGGATTTCTCAAGGAAAATTAGGTTTTGATCCTATTAGACTCTAGTAGCACTGATAATTTTATTGATCCAACTATGGCAAAATGGGTAAATTGCTTCATTTATAGTCGTGAATGAGTCTAATTGAAAATTTCCAATAGGGACATCATGAATTGTACTAGGAAGTGTCAAAATTCTTGCCTATCCATTGGGGACTATCACTATAAAACCGATAACTATGTAGTTCCATTGGATGGAGTTGATATGGTACTGGGATGCCCCTGGTTATGAACAACATAAATAGTGTTCGAGAATTTTGGATCCTTGTTCATTGTTAATAATAGAACCCATACCATTTAGGGTGTGAAAATTGGTAATCCCAAGCTTATAACATCCCACAAGATGCATCAACTAATTAAGAAGGGCCATCGACTAGTTATGAGAAGATTTTTTTAGATGTAGTTGTGTGCTATTTAGGATGAAAAATTTTCCTTCAAATTGTTTATGATCCTAATTAAGAATCAGTAGGTCTTCCTTGAACCCAAACAACTACTACCCAATCAACAAAAATATCATAGAATAAATTTAATTCCTAGGATTCGACCTCCAAATATTCAACAATATAAGTACCCCTATCACCATAAGAATGATTTTAACCAATTAGTAAAGGAATTATTGGATGCAAGATTCATTCATCCAAGCAAAAGTTTATTTTTAGATCTAGTCTTACTGGTTATGAAGAAGGATGGATCATCAAAAATGTGTGTAGAATTCCATAAACTCAATCATATCACCATCAAGGATAGTTTTCCCATTCCAATGATTTATGATTTATTGGATGAGTTGCATGGTGCTTAGTATTTCACCAATTTGGACCTCATATCTGGCTATCACCAAATTTGAGGTCACAAGGACGACATCCCTAAAATAGATTTGAAAACCCATGAGGATATTATGAGTTTTTGGTCATGTGTTTTGGCCTCACCAATGCATCCTCAAGTTTCCAAAGCTTGATGAATCATATTTTAAAATCCTACCTCTAAAAATTTGTATTAGTATTTTTTGATGATATATTGATCTACAACAAAATATGAGAAGAGCACCTACAACATGTCGATCAGGTTTTGAAGCTCCTATAATAGAACCAATTGTATATCAAGCAATATAAATACACTTTTGGGGTAATTGAAGTAGAATATTCTGGTCATATCATGGCTAGAGATGGTATTTGAGTATATCCAAGTAAAATTGAGGCAATGAAAAAATGATCCAAGCCCAAAACATTTAAGAGCCTTCAAGAATTTCTTAACCTTATTGGAAATTACTAAAAGTTTATCAAATACTATGGGAAAATGGTATCTCCTTTAACAACTATGCTTAAGAAGGATACATTCACATGGAACAATGAAATAGAGCAATATTTTTTGACTTTGAAGGATTCCATGTGCGATACACTAGTCCTATCTATACTATATTTTTCAAAATATATGTCATTGAAAGTGATGCCTTGGGATTTGGATTGGGAGAAATACTTATGCAAGAAGGTTGACCACTTTTTTTCATAAGCAAGACCCTCTTAGGGTATAACATAGCCAAATAAACTTATGAGAAGGAGAGGATGGCCATTATCTTTATCGTCCTCCATTGGTGACCATATTTATTAGGGTGACACTTCATCATCAAGAACAATCATCGTAGCCTTAATTATATCTTGGAGCAGAGAATTTCTTCCTTTGAGTAACAAAAATGAATCATTAAGATATTGGGATATGATTATGAGATTGTATATCACAAAGGAATTTTTTTTATCATTGATGCTCTTTCTAGGTTTCCTAAAAGACAAGACAACCTATATGCAATGTCCATCATTAAGGTTGATTGGTTAGATACACTTAATTTCGAATGGTAGGCAAATATCACACTTGCAAATACTATTCAATACTTCTAGATAGCAGCAAGGGACTATCCCAATTTTTCCTAGAAATAGTGGGAGCCACACTATAAGCATCGGATTGTTGTTCCACCTTCCTCCCAACTTATAACTCAGATTCTCTAAGAGGTCCATTCTTCTGCGTTAGGGGGACAAAAATATTTATTATGTACCTTTGAATGAGTAAAGTATAGTTTCTATTGACTAGGGTTGAAATTAAATATAAAATAACTTATGGATAGTTGTGACACTTGTCAAAATCAAAAGGGAAAAATAGTTAGTACACTAGGATTACTTCAAATTTTACCCATTTTGAAGTCCTAGTGGATTGATATCTCCATGGAATTTATTGAAGGATTTCCTCTCTCAAGAGGTAAATCAATCATAATGGTCATCATGGATTGATTGACAAAATATACATACGTTTTATTCCTTAGTCATCCCTATACTTCTAGGATAACAACATAGATTTTTATGGATTCATAATTTTGACTACATGAGAGCCCACATTCCATCATTAGTGACAATGATAAGGCATTCACTAGTAAATTCTGGGAGGAGCTATATCACATTTAAGGCACCCAATTAAAAATAAGCACATCATATCACCCACATATAGATGGCCAAACGATGGTGGTGAATAAATATCTTGAGACCTATCTTTGTTTTATTGTTTATATAATCAATCCAAGTGGATTCAATGGATTCCCTTAGTCGAATGGTGGTATAATACCACTTTTCACACTACCACAAGGATGACACCATATGAAGTTATGTATGGTCAATCACCCCCAACACTCACCTTGTACTTGCTAGCTATTTCAAAAGTAGACTTAGTGGACACAATATTTAGTCATAGGTAGGAAGTCTTAGAAGTTCTTAAGCAGAATTTGACAACTGCCCGAAATCGCATGAAATAACAAGAAAATAAACAAAAAATTAAGAGGAATTTTGAAGAAGACAATATGGTTTTCCTTCATATTCAACCTTATAAATAATTGTCCCTCAAACAAAAGGATCGACATAAGCTGACACCTATGTTTTATAGGACCTACAAGATACTACGTTGGATAGGGTAGGTTTCTTACATGTTGGAACTGTCAACCACATCCAAGATTCATCCAATTTTCCATGTATCTTGCTTGAAGGAGGTGGTAGGCACGCATACTAAAATATAGACCATTCTTTCTAAATTGGATGAAGAGGGATCCATTCTTTTGTAGCCTACAACCATTCTAGATCATCAAACCTACCATATTTACTCGTGGAATATCATTGAGGTGATGGTGTACTGGCATGGGTTACCACTAGAAAATGCCACATGAGATCCATTATAGGACTTTTAGCAATAGTTTCCCACTTTTTAGCTTTGAGGGCAAAGCTTTTTAAGGTGGGTGGCATGTTATATACCTAACACTTGTAATACATTGAGGTATATGTTATTGTAATAAGGTGGACCATGTATTTAGTTAGAAATGGGCCACATGTTAAGTTAGGAGAGTGTGTTGTCATAGAATCTTGTAAATAACTGCTTTGTCATAGAATCTCTTTATTGTCATAGAATTATGAATGTAACTATAGACACCAAAATCTAGCCACTTATCATCCATCCAGGTCTTCCCACCATTTTTACCCATTATTTACATATATTTATATATATTTGTTTAATATATATTTAAATATTAATATTTTATATTATATTTTTTTATATATTTAATAAATGTGTATATATATGTGTGAATTAATCCCAACCATCCATCTTGTTTTAATCCTAGCCATCCATTTGCCTTGATCCATGCCACATACCCAAATTTAATCCCTACCCTCCATCACATTTTAATATTGACTGAACAAATTGTGTCGTCGAAACCTAATGTTCCCTAGGAGAGATTATAAACAGGAGCCATTTTGATGGCTCAACCCCTAAGTTTTTTTGATTTTTTTAGAGTCTTGAGTATCTCGATCCCCTTCGTACTATTACCCTTGATTTTGCATCCACCAATACAACCTTCACTCAAATATTATCTGCTTTTGTAGACCCTACTTCAATCCCTAAATTCCCACCTGCTACTCCCGAACACTCAAACACTCATTCGCTACTTTGAAATGCATGTTCTCTACTCCCAAGCGCCCACCCGATACCGTTGAACACTCACCTACTATTCTTGAACACCCGAACACTTGTCCGCTACTCTTGAACACCCGTTCACTACCATCGAATGCCCACTTTCTACTCCCAAACACCCGAACACTCATCTTCTACTCTTGAATTCCCGTTTGCTACTCTCAAATGCCTATTCGCTACTCCCAAACTCTCGTATGCTACTCACAAATGTTTGTGGGTGTTCCAAACCCTAGGGCTATAGACTAGCGAACCCTCGGGTGTCTCTAGGGCATCTACGCATTATTTTCCTACAATGACAACATTTAGATAAAAAATGACAATGTCTCAAGGTAAGTCTTCTGTTATTTTATTGATTTTATTATTTCCATATTTGCATGTAGTTTTATCATTTGATAGCTAGGGTTTTTATTAATTTTTGAGGGTCTCACACTGTGGAGCCGTCACAGTTATTACTAACTCTCTTTGTTATATTTTGTGTGCATATTTGGAGATATACAAGCATTGTGCAACTACTTAAGATGGAGTGACCTGATCAATGGATATCTGGATCCCACTCACTTCTGTTTGGAGCAAGGATGCACTTTAAAGACACCACCAACATTGTTGGCTAGGGTTTTGAAGAACCCTAGCATATTGTATTATTTGTATCAAATAAATGGTGTAGACCCCCATTTGGGTCATAGTTGATTTTATTGAGATCCATTGACGATATTAATATAAAATCTATTCTTTGTGCAATCTCTTATGTCACTGCTTACTTATTTCTTGTTATATATTTGGTGTTGTGTTTTTGTCTCTTCAGTAACTACCAACATTATGAATGTAATTGCCAATTATGAATGTAACTATTGGTATTATGAATGTAATTGTAAATTATGTGAATTAGAAATATTTTCATAGTACAATGTCATAGAATATTAGCATAAGATATCATGAAATAATCTTGTAAATGTTATAAAATAAGAAGGATGTAACTGTTGCTGGGGAGAGAAGAGTTTGTATAATTTGTAAGGAGGTTTCCCCCTCTAAGAGTCTTGCAATAGTAACATTTCTCATTCTAAATTCTTGCAATTCATGTTCTTATGTTTCATGCATGCATGTTTTTTGTTATCAAAATGAATGTTGGTTTTATTAAAATTCCTTGAATCATGGTTATGATATCATTGGCATTGAATTTCTTATCGCAATTCAATATTGTGCTATGTATTTAAGGTAGGATATTGACACGATGAGAAGAGGTGCATTTCAAATTTTTATGTTTTTTATTTCCTTTTTCTTCTTGTAAGGAATCTAGTTAGATAGGTGAGCATTGAAGATCACATCTGATAAGGAGACAACCTTGTAAAAATTCCTAAAGTTCATCCTATGAGCCACATCCCATACTCTTTGGAATTTTTGATATTTGATCTATGTAAGTCATGAATATTAGGTGCATTCAACCACTATAACGAATGACCATGACATTCTAATATGACAACACATATGACTGTCAATTACAAAATTTAATTGGTAATCATATCCATCATCATATCTTCTACTAGTCCATCAAATCCTAAAAGCTTTCAATCAGGATAATCACATCTTAGTTGAGCTCTCAATCACATTTTCATGTAATGCTCAATCATTAATAATTCTATATTTGTTATCTTCTTTCAATATTTACATCCAATGTATCTTCCAATCTTAAACCTTCTAACCCTTTATTTTTTGTAAATTTCTACCAAAATTAATCCTCCTTGTGATAAGGCAAGGAGCATAGTAGAGAAATTTTATTGAATCTCTACCAAAATTACATAAAGAAACTTTTGGAACTATAGTTAAGATTTATCAAAATTCCTCCTCATGTGCAAATATGAGGTATAGTTCGAGAATCCTATAAGCCCTACCTAATATCATATCTCTCGGATTATCTACAAATATTTTCTTGATTGCACATCAAAATGGAGGCTCATATATCCACATGATCACAAGGGCATTTGGTCTATCATATCCAAGCTCAATTTTCCTTAAAAAACCCATTTCCTTATTATTATTTGGCATATTTCATTTATCTATCTAGTATGATCTTGATATGCTTACTTTCTTTCATCTCTAAGTCATGTCCTTTAAAATTTGTTATTATATTAGAATAAAAAATTTTCATCTTTATTTCTATCTAGGATTCTACATTAGTGTTTAATCTATAGTCTCTTGCATAAAGGTATTATTCTATAACATCTATAGGTGATAACTTTGCCATCCAGCAGTGTTATCGTTAGTGCCATAGTGCTTACACTAGCACTAATCTTCTATAGCACTTCAAATATGAGTAAAAAAATTGAGATCTCAATTTTTTGACATTCCAACATTTTGATTTTTATTTCATAGAACAAGGGTCTATTTGAGGTAAACCCTTAAATACCTAACCCTTTATCATGTTTTCATGTGTGCAGGTTTTGTGTTGCATGGAGTAGAATTTCAAAAACCAAAAGGAGTTGGACTGAGTGCTCAATAGCACTTTGGTATTGCCCTAGGGCCCAAGCGACATTGAAATGGATTCACGATTTTTTAGATCTTTTAGGCCACTATATTTTTCTTGGCCTATAGTTCTTCTTGGGGATACAACCCAAATGCCAACACATATGGAGCAAATTTGACATATTTTTAGGGATGAGATTCTATTTAACATATGAAAAAACTAGAAAATTTTTGTTTTGCTCAACATGCATCTCTAGAGTTTTCCATGTATTCAAAAGCCCTAATATGCTCCAATGTTTTACTTCATATTCAAGCATAGGTAAACAAGATTACCCTTGAGGTTCAACATCTGCTAACTCTATTGGATCATTGGGCAAATGCTCCTTGCACTATGGCTCAAGTTTCACCCTCCCCACCTCACCAAAGACATTCTTCTTCTTAGCAATGAGATTGAGGCTATAGGACTCTAACTACTCGTAACCCTCACCTATAGGGCTAGTGTACTAGGGAAGGTTTTCCTTTTGTGCCACAATATTACCATTAGGACTCATCATACAACTGAGCTACCACTTTGTAAACTGTAGGCGACATTTTGAAGTTATAGGGCGATGGTTTTGGGTGGGATTCTGTTCCCACAAACCCTGATCCTCCCATCAGTTGGGGAAGTCCTTCGGGTAAGGACCCCCTTTTCTCTGGTGGTTCTACTCCTATGACAACTTGAGTATCAACAGGCCTTCTGCCCTTTATTTTTTTATTGATATGCGAATTATTTTATAGTTTTCCTATACATTTTTTGGCTTTGGGTTGATGTTATGTATAAGTTTTTGGGATGTACTTTCATATCACTTTTTTTTTTTTGTTAATGATATACTCTTATTTTTTTTAATAAAATCAAGTTACTTTAAAAATAAAATGTTACACATAAACACTAAAACTTAAGATCATAATATTTTATTAAAATAATAAGTAAAAAATATTTACTATAAAAAAATCAAAATTTAAATTTAAATTAAATAATGTTTAGTGAGAATAGCCTGAAGGGGCAACGAAAATATTGGTTGAATAATAAGTGAACTAATTTTGAAAAGGTCAAACATTTAAATGAAGGATGTGAGACAACAAATTTTGACAAAATAGTAAGTAAAAAAATGGAGACCTAAGGTAACGTGTCATTTTGGATAGTTGTTGGAGAAAGAGTCCAACCAAAACAACTCATGGCTGGAGAAAGAGTCCAAGCAAAACAACTCATGGCCGTCCCTGCAAGCATCCCATCACCATTATCATAGAGGAATCAAGCTACATTGCTTCGAAATTGACATATAATTGATAACGTACCTTCTTAAGCTATGCGAGCAATGTGTATGGTTATCATTACTTATGAAAAATAGGATAAATTTATTGATAGTATTTGCAGATTGATTGTTTTAGATCGATTTTTAGATAAGTAAAGTTTTGTTGATTTCATCTTTTACCAACTGATTAGAGCTTATAATTACAACTTTGAATCCTAAGTCATGCCTTACATTAGGCAAAAATGTTATCGTTGTTGCATTGGGAAATTTTAGTAGACCCTTTTGAATTTGCTGAGTGCCAGCCAGCCCAATGACAGATACCGATCCTGTAGGGACATCATTTTTTGTAAAGGTAATAGTTTGACCTAAATTTGTTGAGTGCTGACTAATTCAATGAAGAATACCAATCCTAAAAAAAGTAATCTCTTCATTACGGATTATAAAATAAGGGTTACACAAATCAACTTCACGATCTAAACTTGATAAAAGAAACTAGGAAAAGGAAAAAAAAAAAATTAATAGACATTGGAATCATATAGAAGCTAACATTGTCACCCTCCCATATAACTGTTTTTTTCACAGGCTATGCATCTGTTTTTCACTTTCTCCTATGCAGATGGGACAAAGCTTGTGAGCTTTTCATGATGCGACTGGTTTTTGCCACCTTTATAATAAAGGAATATTTTGTGACATAAAGTTGCTGATGAGTTGTTCATCGTTTAACTTTGCTTTTGAAACATTCCTTTGCACAATTCTTTTATATATTAAAAGATAGTTATATCCTATGAAACAAATCTCATAGAGGAAAGCAAGGAAATTAAAATTATTATTTAAAAATATTGATAGCAACATTTACAAGAAATGTTTTAAAATTTATATTTTATTTTAAATTTTTTGTAAAAGAATAACTTTGGAATAAGTTTGTTAGTAGCGATTTGACAGATCTGCTGCTTTATTTTATTCTAGACAATAAATTTTGTTAAAATTTATAATAATAGTTTCCAAGTTTAAGGTGATGAACAACTAAAGAGGGGCCCAATGCTAGCGTCAACATAGGACTTGGCAAATATATCCCTGAATTTGGTCAATAGCTTGGTGTATTCCTTGCATTAATACCTTACCTAATATGAAGATTTTGGGAGTGTTGGTGCTCTATAATCATGTTTTAGCAATTTAAAATAATAATAATAAATTTAAAATAATAATAATAATAATAAATATTTTTATTGGTAAGAAAGCAAAATTTTAATCCTCGTGTGTCTTATATGATGATATGCTCTTAACGTCTTTGTCATCATATGTAATGTTGATTCTAACTCCAAGAAAATGTCTTGAGATGATTGCATACTCATTTATTTAAAAATAATTCGAGTTAAGGTTTTATGTATGCAATTTTGTATACACCTCCTTGTACAAATGTCACCCGTTAATACATGTAAATGTTTATATGCATTTGATATGCATTTGATTCTCATCTTAATTGAGTTGTTGTTATATTACTAGTTCATTGGTTAATATTGGATAGAATACTGTAAAGACATAAGCAAACTTTAATCCGGTTGAACCATTTTTTCCCAAAGCTAAACTTTCTAACACTACAAAAAGAAAATCCTATTTAATTCTATCATAGGTTTTATTCATATCAAGTTGTAAGATCATTGCTTTCTCTTTTCTAGAATATGTTGAATGCATTGTTTCATGAGCAATTATGATCCCATTCATATTTTTCTCCCTTTCACAAATCCTTCTTGCTCTTCTAAAATAATTTTGTCTAGTAATGATCTTAACCAATTTTTCATCAGTTTGGAGATTATCTTATATGCAATATCACATAGGCTTATGGGCTTAGATGAATCAAACAATTCAACATCCTTCTTTTTTTGAATCAATGTAAGATATATTGCATTTATTTTAGAAGGTATACACTATTTCATCTTAGACTGTTCCACTACCACCAATAAAGAATCCTTTACTATTTCCCAATTATGCTAATAGAATGTTGCAAAGAGTCCATCTAGACCTATGATTTTACCCTTATAAGAAGAGAAAAGAGCTAAATGAATTTCTTCCATAATAATAGGTTCCATTAGTTTGCTATTATCTTCATCTATTTATAACTAAAGGTACTTCTTGTAGCAACTTATTATTAAGAACTTCAATATCCTCTAATTGTAGAATATTCTAATAAAAATACTTACCTCCTTTTTTATTTCGCTCTAGTATTCAATCCAAACACATTATATAGATTTAATTCTACTAATTCTAGATATTGATCTTTGTCCTATTTCCATCCTATGAAAAAAAATATGGTTTTTATCTCCTTTTAACCAAGTCTATCTCAATTTTAATCTTCAAAATTTCTCTTCCTTACTCAAAATATTATGATATTCACTAAGCAACTCCCTTTCCTCTAATCTTGGATTATTGTGCTCATCTTTTTGAAAATTTGAAAGTTTCTCATTTAAGTCTTCTTTCTTCTCAAAAATATTTTCAAAAGTGTTCTTGTTCTATTATTTTAATCTAGATGTCATTGATTTAATTTGTTTTAGAAGTGTATATAGCCCACCATTTCTTAAAGAAATACTTGTATAGGTTATCATGTCAACAAATTAAGGATGGTCTTCCCACATCTGGTCATATTTAAAATATGATATTTTATTTATTTATTTAACTTACCACCATTTAAATCTTATTGGCTAGTGATATGAACGAATCCTTTTCAAGGTATTAATTTTAGCACAAGTTCCTTCATCTAGCCAATGATTTGAGAGTACACATTTGTTAATTTTTTCTTATATCAAGTTTTGGCCTATCTTATTGTTGGTCCATATTTAGGTTTCCTCTTCAAATTCAACCTCCCATAGATTATTGTTTTGAATAAAATCTAAGAAATTTCTCATACTCTGGGTTATTTTTCTAATTCCTCAAAAATTTTCATATAACTTAGTTATGAAATTAAAATCTCCAATGATCAAGGATTAGGTTTCTTGGTTTTCACTTCTCATGCAAGCTTCAATCATGCTCCATACTTCTGATTTTCCTGACTGATTTGTAGGTCCATAGAAATTGATAAGGATAAAATGAATATCTATAAAATAATATGTGACATGAGACTATCTAATGCCTAGTTTTATGAATTGTTTCATAGGAGGTTATAAATGGATTCCAACATGTTAGAATTCCCCCTGCTACTCCTAAATCCACAACATCCCATTTACTTATTGCTTATATTGCTTTCATAGTTTTTGAAAACTTACTTTTTCATTTTAGTTCGTGGATGTAAAGAATAACATGCTTATTACTTATATAGAGGTCCATGATACACCTATGCTTTGAGGGGGTATTAGCAACCCTTATATTCTATGAGATGGTAATCATGTCTCATTAGGGGCTGTTGGCCCCTCTTATGAATTACCAAGATCATTTTGTTGTTTGGTAAAGAAAAGTTCAACCAACTTAGATTGTGTTTCTTTATCTATGTTTGCACTTGTTTCCCTAGCTTTCACTTGATAATTTGAAGGTTTTTCTCTTTTTGCCTTGAAAATATTAGGGATAGATCTTATTATTCTATTCCTCAATATTCTTTCACAACTTTCATTTTCATTAGACATATCCTCTCCTAGCTTTTCTAAAGAAAATTTTGACTTATCCTACTCATTTTTTGGTATTTCCTTGTCAATAGTAGAGGTGTTAACATATAACACTATTATTTTTCTACCATTTTCCTTCTTAGGAATGGTGCATGGTACTTCAAGAGAGTATTCAAGATCCGATAAGACACATTTATTACATTTAGTAAATACGTTCATCCTTAAACTAGGTTTAAATTGAGTAGATGGTTCCTTGTTACTATTTTTGATCAGGGTGTACCATGTCCTCTAAGAACTAATTTGTTTTTTATTCATAAGCTAAAGATTAAAAATAATTGGTATATATTCTAATATCCTTACTTAATGGTCTCCACTATTTATTTACTTTCATCTATCTAGACCTATTTTTTGAAAACTGAAAACCATCCTCATCTATATTAATTTGTAAGTTTCTTTTTTGATTTTTTACATATATTTTTATTGGACTCTTCTTAGGGCATGATATCTCAATATACCTAACCTCATGACATCTTATACATTTGAAAGTTATGTTTTCATAATCCATGGTTTCGATCTACAACTTAAACCATACTTAAGAATGATTAATTTTGGTAAAGGTTTACTTATATTAATCATGACCAATATTTGACCATAAATAGCCAGTAATCCATTTATTTGTAGTTTCTGAAATCTCAAGGAATTAGCCTATAATGTTACCGATTGCCTTGAAGGTATCCATTTCCTAGAATTAAATAGGTAACCCATACATCCTAACCCAAACTAATACTAAATATAGATTTACAAATCCAAGTGCAAAGCCTTCATACCAAAGCGTAAAGAAGAGTCTTGCTCTTCTCATAAACCAAGGACCCCATTTTAGGATTTTATCTATTTCCTCCCTAGAAAAATTGGCCAGGAAGAAACCTTTGGAAAGAAAGGATAAACTCACTCCTTGAAACTTCCATCTCCTAGCAATCCATTTTCTCAAGGTCAAAGCCCCTATCTTAGACACATTAACTTTACCAAAAAATACCATATCTTTGAGCAACAAGGATCACTTATCTATGAGGTCCTCACTAACCTCTACTAATAGGGATAATTCCAAGGATTTAACTATAAATCAATCAGTGGAAAGGAAACTATAAATCTATATAACCTTTACCAATATACATTTACTAGTATAATTGGTCCATGAGAATGATACCTTACACTAGTATATCCTATAACAATTATATTATTTAAAAATAAACCTATAATAATTTGCATACAAAACTTATAAGATAATGAAGGAAAAAAGAAAACTAAACTAAAACATTATGTCTAGAAAAAATGTCCTACCTTGTTAATGTCCTAACCCTCCATTGCTCCTCATATCATCCAAACCCTAGCTGATAGATATCTACAATTTCATTTTTTGTGACTTGAAAAATTGTCATTTTCTTTGTTTCATAAGGTTGAATTTAGAGGGTCGTATCTTCATCAATATGGCTTGGATTCTTTCATAAGACCACTCATTTAAAACTCTTCAATTTTTGCATAAATTAATCCAAGAATTAGCTAAATAAGACAACCCTTTGCATAGAAAGGGATCCTAAAAGATGAGATTTTTTTACAAAAAAATTGGCCTAACGCTGCCCTAGTTTTGGATGATTGTTTTCACATTATCATATCTTGCTAAAAAATACTTGGATTCTTTTGAAAGAATGCTCATTTCAAAATATTTTCAAATTATATATAAAATGACACAATAATAATTTGAATCAAACAACTCTATGAAAATATATGGTTCTTAAAAGATGATTCATTTAAAAAAAGTTTTGCCCTTAACTCTATCTATTCACAATAAATAAATTGTTTCAACTTTTCATATAGACATGTAGCATTTAAAAAATAATAATATTTTTTTTAAATTAAGTATAAAAACTAGAATTAGAAACTATGATTTTTATTAAAGTGGTAAGTGAAAACACAGTTATGAAGAAATAAAAAATAATTTTTTTTTAAATGTTCAATATGAAAAACTAAAAAATTTAAATAAAATATGGGGTAGCAAAAATATTCATAAAGTAATATTTGAACTAATTGTGAAAAGGTCAAACATTTAAATGAAGGATTCAGGACAACAAAATTTTGACAAAATGATAAGTAAAAAACTTGAGACCTAAGGTAACATGTCATTTTGGATAGTTGTTGGAGAAAGAGTCCAAGCAAAACAACTCATGGCCATCCCTACAATCATACCATCACCATAATCATAGTGGAATCAAGCTAAATTTCTTCAAAATTAGCATATAATTGACAATATACATGCTATGCTAGCAATGTGTACTCGAAACTGATAGATAAATAGATTGATTGGTAGTGTTTGTTGATGGTTTTTTTTTTTGAGAAAAAAAAGAAGAAGATATTTTTTGAAGTTAGAATTCAACAAGAATATTGAAGGAAGATTCAAATAGAAGAAGCCTACCAAATCCAAGATATTTGGATATTGCCTCTCACAACAAGAAGGCGGAGTTCATAGAAAGGAGTTCTCTAAATCTACAACAGAAAGTAGTTCATTGGAAGGATCAAACCACCAAATACAAGGCTCAAGATAGAAAGTTTGAAGCTACAATTTGGTGAAGTAGGAAGTTGTTTTGGACAACCAACAAGAAAGTTGTAAATTCATCCATCTACTACAAGGCAACAACTTGGTGAATTAGAAACACCAATATCATATTATACAAAATCCATAAAAAATATAAGAAACTTGGATCCAATTAGATTCACTGATTAAACCTCAAATTAGATTATTATCAAATTCCAATAATGCACCATATTCATATTAACAGTTGCAGAAAAATAGACTACATTATAGTATTCAAGAAAGTGCAAAAAGGGAGAATTCATTTTAAGGATTATTTGCACACTAAATAGGATTTGGATATTTTCGAAAGAAAGAAAATTATAATCTACCTATTTGCTATCAAGAAAGCAAGAAGACTATATCCTACAATATTGATTGTAGTGAAAAATTTGTAGAATACTTATTAAGGGTTCATTATAGATTACTCTTAAAAGTTGCAAATAATATTAAGTGCATTTGAAATTATTTTGAGAGTTTATTTACAAGAGCAATAAGGTGAGATTATTATTACTATTAAGTGCATTATTAATCCATTAGCACTATACTAGTTATTCTTAACTAGTTACTCTCAAAAAGGTTAGTTTGTATTTGTTGATTGTTAAGGATCAAGAGCATAAAAACTAGTAGATTAATCAAAGTTTCTAGAGACACTATTTGGTGCACAAAACTTACAATATTTCATGGCCTAAAGAAGCCACCAAAATTAGACCAGATTTCTCCAAGGAGTGGAGAAGAAAACCACCATTAAAATCGGCAATAGTAGCTTCAAATCAAGACTTGGTGAGTCTCAATATTCAAATTGCACTAAAGGTTATTTACAAAAAAAAAGGTGTAAAAATTACTTCTACAAAAAGAAGGGTTTGTTTGTGTTATTTTTTATGTGTGAGTTTTTTCTATGTTTTTTGTTTTTGTTTATTGTCTGTTGTTGGTTGTTTTTATTTTTATTTTATTTATTTTATTTTTTAGGTTTTGGTTGTGTTTATTTTTCATGTTTTTTTGGGTTATGTCTTTGTAGTGTTCTGTTGTTTTTGTCTTGTTTGTGTTTTGTTATGTGGTTCTTGTGTTTTTCTATGTGGTTTGTGTTATGGTTTCTTTTATATTATTGTGCGTGTTTGGTTGTGCTTTTGGTTTTGACACACTCAAGGAGCATGTTTTTTATTTTATTTTATTATTTTTGTTGTTATTTACTTTTTTTAATTTGGTTTTGTGTGTTTGTTTGCTCCTTGAGTATGTCAAAGGTGGTAGGCCAGGTCCGAGTCCTGGGCATTTTTTGCTGAATGGATACCCCCGCCTCCTTGGGTCTTACCCGAAAGTGGCATCCCTTTTGGGATGTTTTCCACAAAAAAAAAAAAGAAGCTTCTATCTACGTGGTTACAAGCTTGGATTCATTAGTATAATATCCAAGCAAGAGCAGAGAGGTGTCTAATCAATGAGACAACCTCAAAATATACCATTACCTACAAGGAAACTATCATAAAACAAGAAAAAAATCATATTGCAAAAAGGAGATGAAAAAAAGATATTTTATATACAAAGTTTTTACATTTCTAATTTGCCATACCTAAGAAAAAGGGTAAGGTTTTAAGTACGTCAATGACACAATATTCTCAAGGTAAAACAACCCAAGGTAGTCGTATAATAACACACTCCACGCAAGGGAATAGAGCCTCTCAAAAGGGTCATATCTTCTATGATTTGGATAGCTAAACCTGCAAGAAAACAAAGCATAATACAAAGAAAGGAGGAGCATTATATTTAAGGGCAACATTATCTAAAAAAGTATTTCATAATAGGTTGAAAAATAACACACAAAATATTATAGTGGACGTATTTCCAAGGAGTATCATTGGAGTACTTCAAACTCCCCCATAGCATTGCTCAAAGTTTTCAATATCGTTGTGGAATCCTAGCTCTAAGAATCCAAAGGTTCTGCTCTCTACTCCAACTAGAACTAAGTCATTCAAAGCACCATAAAATAAAGAAAGAGATGGCAGTATTACATTGATAATAAGGGTATTGCAAAGATACATAGAAGAACTGTTATATAGAAATTGCATGCACAAAGGAAGGTAATACTTGTCATCTATAAGAAAATATTAAGATTTCCCACATGAACGCCCATATATTAAAAGTCTAATGAAGAAAGCATTACAGGAAAGAATTTTGGTATCATCAAGAAGGTATGAGTGCTCATCCAAGACTGTAACATCCATTCGATAGAAAATTACAAGTGGCATTAAGCATTTTCTCATCCCTCAAGCACTCAAAGACAACCACCATGATACTTGTCACACATCAATATTCTCCTCATATTAAAGATACCAAATACCAAGGATATCATAAATACATAGAGCACATTTGTAGCCACCAGAGTTGTAGCATGGAAGAGAAGTGAAGAGCATTAAAAGCTCTAGTCAAGATATTCAAAGGAGGTCAAAATTCCAAGGTTGAAGCTCCACCGTCCAAACATCCAAGCCAAGGGAGAATCAACATACACCATAAGCTATAGTGCCCAAGGAAAAGGTATTAAAGAGGACTATCATATACATCCAAAATCTAGGTCGAATATGTAGGGAGTACAACACTAAAGGTAAGGTTTTTACTTTATCAAATTTGCTTTCATTAATAGGGAGTCATAAGGTATAATATAAGGTTAAAACATTAAGAGAAATCAACCATATTTGAAAGCAATATCTAAAGGGAATATATATATATATATAAGTAGCCTAATATTTGCAATATTAAAACATAGGAGAAATAAGGGTTTCTACTTGAAAAGTTAGAATTACAATTAGGGAGTCATAAGGAATACTACATCAAAGTAGGTAATTGGAAATTAGAAAAATTAAAAATTAAATTATTAAAGGCTATAAAATGAGGTTTATTAAGGAAAATCAAGAGTTGGAAATTAATTGGTATACTTGTCTCAAAATACATAAAAGGGACAAAAAAAATCCAACTATTAAAACCTCATCAAATTAGAAAGTTCTTAAGTTCAATAGGAGTAATAAGGTGTAAAAGAAGTTGATTTTTGTTATTCAAAAAACTTTACAAAATCAACTCAAAATTGAACTATTATTCTCAAAAGAACTTTATCTATCATATAACATATCCAAAATCACTTGGGAGTCATAAGGGTTCTACAAGAATTTCACCAAGGCATCATCAAATCAAGACTAGGGCAAATAAAAGAAGACTACAAGGATCATCATGGCATCAAACAATTTTTTTCTTGCAGAATCCCAATTATATAAGGGACCAAACTATTTATCCTAGAAAAATAATATTAAAATAATCTTAGTATATGAAAAACTTTGGAAGATAACTTAAGAAATAGCGAAAATGCCAAACACAAGTGATACTAAAATTTAGAAGTTTGATGAAAATGATGCAAAGCCCTAATGATAATAAACTTTGCTATCACTGACAAAATACAATCTGATATTAGTTCAACAAAGATATCTATAGAAACATGAAAAATCTTAGAAAAAATATTTGAAAGAAAAAATAAAGCCACTATCCTTCATCTTCAAACTCAACTACATTCTCTAAAAATGAACAGTGGCGAGAGCATATAACTATTTCTAAGGAAAGTAGCAAATACTAAAGGAAAATTATTAACCTTAGGAGAAGAAATTAAAGATGAACTTCTTGCTCAAATAACCATGAGAGCACTTCCAGATAGCTACAAATATTTGGTAGCATCTTTACAAGTCCTAGGTAAAGATACTTCTTTTGTTGACCTAATCAATATTCTTGAATAATATGAGGTAGATAATACAATTAAATATGAAATTACTAACACTACATTGGCATCAAAAGATAATCCATAGGGAAATATTACTTCATCATCAAGAGGATGAAGACCATGGTATAACAAGTATTATCAGATATGCAAGAGAAAAGGTCATAGCACTAACTATTGTAGATTCAATCCCAAAAATAAGAATCAAGGAAATCAGATGAACAATGAAGGTGTATTTCAACCATGACAATATCAAAATCAATAGTAAGCTCAACATCCAATCAATTATCCCCGATTGGAGTGTCAAAAAGAGAATAAAAAAGGATACCTAGCTCAAAGGATAGAAGAAATTGAAGAAAAAGAAGAATCTACAAATGATTTTGAAGTCAAAACTCTTTAAGTAAGAACATCAGGTTATGGAGACACTAACTACTTGCTTGAACAGGTTACAAAAAACAAAGAAGAAGAATACAAGCTCTAAGACAAAGAAGAATATCCATATTGAATATTGAAATATTTAATACCCAAATAATGTAAAACAGGGGGTTGTTATAGTTAGAGTATATTACATCATTTGGGTTATGTAAATGTATCACCTTAGGTACATATTTAGAATAGGATATTATTTTCGGGGGAAGTTATCTAGTTACTTCAGGCAATATAATAAATGTACAAGTGGCAATGTGTAAGGTGTCCCCTTGTATAACTAGGTAGAGTGTTGGCCAATGAATCTATCTTCCTATATAAAGGGCCTCATAGTGGTAGATTAGATATCAAGCTCATATCAAGATCATAGTAAGTTCATGTCAAGCTCTTGGTAGTAGTATTGTATGGAGTACAATGTAGCTTTTTAGATCATATTAATGGAATGACCATTTTCTCCATATTACATTATAATTCCATCATTTTTATTTATAGTATATTTCAATAATTTTGTAGTCTCACTTTCTTTCATATTTGCTACATTTTATTAGGACCTGTGTTAGATATATCCACTACATATATCCTCAAAATCTAACATTATTGTTGGTATTTAAATAGTCTATTGGTCCAAAATGTCAAGTACTCTACTATAAGAATTGACTTTGTATTGAATACAATTTGGAAGGTTTGATTTTTGTTCTTTAATTGTTCAATAGGAAATATGGGCATGATCTTATATTTATAGAACTATGTGAAACCTACTATGACAGATTCATATGAAGATATGGACCATAGATTTTTATGGGTTAGAATTTTAAGGGATACAAATATATCTGGTTTTTGTTCCATCTATGCTCCTAGTCAAAATGCAAGTTGGAAAAAGCTATAGAATTTATTTTCCCATTCTCTCCCATTTGTTGAAATGATTTGAGGAGGATATATCAATATCATTTAGAACCATAATGATTATGTGGTATTTTTATTTACCCCTTTGTCATAGAGAATTTAACTCATGGATATTATGTAATAAGAGTTTAGGTGTGTTTTATCATAAATACAATAAGCAAATCTACCAAAATTTGTTCACATGGTATAACTTAAGTGCTAGTAATAGATATAAATTTAGTAGACATGATCATGTCTATATTTCCTTGTACTTCTCTAACTATATTGTTGTTCCTATCTTTAAGCTATTTGTGATCTATCTATTATTTTTCCTTTTATAATTTCTCAATATTTTTAAGGCCAACATGGATAATGTCCCTAAAGCCCCTTTCAACCTACCATATAAGCTTAATATGACAATACCTCATATTATTGATTGCTTGTAGACACTTTTTTGTGCCATGGAATGAATGATCCATGTCTTTGGGTGTAAATAGATGGTGTATTTGGTGGTAGAGCAAAATTATAATATTTTAATTTTCTCAAGGATTATGATAAAAAGTACCAAAAGACAAAAGTAAATAGTAATAGGACTTGGATATTTTGTACAAGATTACATAAACCCTTTCTCCATTCCCTTACAAGAGGAAGTAACCTCTATTAAGAATTCTTTGTGATAAATCAACTTATACAAGGTTACACTAGTTGAATTTTGAGGATAAAAGCATAAAAATGTTTTTTAATTATCTATAACATGAAAATAAATAAGACATATTCTCATTAAATAGTTTTTTGGTAGTCTTGTTAATGATGATACTTAAATTTAAATTTAGGTGCTATGATCAATTTTGTAACATTTTTTCTATTGGTTCTCTCCACTAAAGGGTACACTAGGAGATTTTTGAACAACTTGTTATGTTTATACCCAAGAAAGTGCACTAAAAAACTAGGTACTATCTCAATTCACCCTTACTACTTAAATATTTAAAAATTACTCTATTTAATAGGGTGATAAAGAAAGCACCAGGTAAAAAAAAAAACCCTTGTTTGACTACAAACTTGGTCATGATCTAAAAAAGTAGAGGATAAAAGATACTTAAATCCCTTTATTGACCTAAATTGATCAAACTCATTGATAAAACCTCTAAGAATGAATTTATTATTGTTGATGATTGTTCAATGTGATTTATATGATTATTACATAGGATCTATCTAATCAGTCCATCCAATCCATCCTATTAGCTCATAGTATACCTCAAGGTATTGTTCGACTTGAACAAATGAGATTTTTTGAATCTAAAATTATATTAAAATATATTATGCTTGCATGAGAAGCCCTCGAGTGGTAAAAGAATATAGCTCAACGTTCTCTCTTTTTAACATGATTTTTATAAAACATATGTCAAGTTAAATACTTTTTCATTTTAAAAGTTTTGGGTTTGATGAGATTTGGACCAAAAAAAAAATACATTAACTATATTGTGATGTCTTATTAATGGAATTTTATATGTAATATTTTCCTTTGAATAATCCATTAGTTAAGGATTTTTATTTTTATTTTTATTAGATAAAGAGAACCAGATACAGGGGTTTAAATGAAGAACAAAGGGTTTTGGTTCCGAGTATAGGTGATATGGTTGGCCCTAGCCCTGGAAGTGAAGTTATCTTAGAAAATGGCACAGATTTAGATATGCCCTCTCCTACCCAGGCACTGATGCAGTCATCCATGGACTGTAAAAATCCTACGGTGCTGGGATTGCAACATAAAATAATTAAAAAAATGCTTCAGATAAGAATATGAAGGTGGGTCGAAAGAAAGACTAGGATAAAATTAAGTTAATGGGGGAGAATTTGGTAGAGTTAGGTTTAGTGAGAACATTGGACTCCCATTTTTATAACCCCCAAAAATGATTATACTTTCATGGAATGTAAGGGGGTTGAACAACATCCCCAAAAAAAAAGTTGTTCGTGATTTGATTCGTGTTCATTCTCCGGATGTGGTTTTTATTCAGGACAGAGTATTGATAACTGGGAGAGTCTCCCGTCTGGGGATTCTCAACACCTATGGGAGTTGATCCATAAGGATGTTCAGACTTAATGTGGTTTGTTTTTTTTTTTTGTTTTCTTTGGGAGTTGACCTTGTCTGGTGATTTAGCCTGTCTTGTTGCTTATTTGAGTCCTGGGTGGGGGCTCAGCTATACTTTGTAATCCAGACTTTTTATCAATAAATTTTTACCCCTTTATTTAAAAAATGATGATACTTAAATTTAAATTTAGGTACTATGATCAATTTTGTAACATTTTTTCTATTGGTTCTCTCCACTAAAGGGTACACTAGGATATTTTTGAACAACTTGTTATGTTTATACCCAAGAAAGTGGACTAAACAACTAGGTACTATCTCAATTCACCCTTACTACTTAAATAGTTAAAAATTACTCCATTTAATAGGGTGATAAAGAAAGCACCAAGTAAAAAAAAAACCCTTATCTGACTACAAACTTGCTCATGATGGATAAAAGATACTTAGATCCCTTTATTGACCTAAATTGATCAAACTCATTGATAAAACCTCTAAGAATGACTTTCTTATTGTTGATGATTGTTCAATGTGATTTATATGATTATTACATAGGATCTATCTAATCAGTCCATCCAGTCCATCCTATTAGCTCATAGTATGCCTCAAGGTATTGTTTGACTTGAACAAATGAGATTTTTTAAATGTAAAATTATATTAGAATATATTATGCTTGCATGAGAAGCCCTAGAGTGGTAAAAGAATATAGCTGAACGTTCTTTCTTTTTATAAATAAAACCTATGTCAAGTTAAATAGTTTTTCATTTTAAAAGTTTTGCGTTTGATGAGATTTGGAAAAAAAATACATTAATTATATTGTGATGTCTTATTAATGGAATTTTATATGTAATATTTTCCTTTGAATAATCCATTAGTCAGGGATTTTTATTTTTATTTTTATTAGATAAAATCTACATATACTTTCTATAAGAAATATTGTAAAAAAAACATTTTTTATTTTTAATATATCTTGGATATGCAGTATCCTCCAATTTATAATTTAATCAAAGACATACATTTCAGCAAAGAAATCCCAAGATGACTTACAGAGAATCGTTCATCCTCAATTTCCAACTTGTGCGCGAGTCAATTGCACATAAATGATGAAGAGGCGAATCAATCGCACTGCTGCGAAGAGACGGATAGCGGGTATTTATAGGTGTTTGCATACTGAAAAGATACGGTGGTCGATGCCGCCATGGGCTTTCCATCATTCACCAAGCAATCGTTGATTTTCAAGCGCCTGAACAATTTTGGATTTATTTGTAGCGCCGAGCCAAAGATTCTTTTGAGCAATATTATCCTCTTCGCACCATAGACGTGTGGCCGCATGGGCAAGAGAATCGAACGAGATATAAATTTTATATTTAAATATTAGCAAAAAAGATATGCAGGTTGGAATTGGGTAACTGTCTTCCATTCTAGAACGATCCGTTTTGTTATCTTTATTTAACAACATAGGTCTTAAATGGAACCAAATTTTAAATGTTACTGAATATAATATTATATTATACTATTTAAAAATATGTTACTGAATATAATATTATATTGTACTATATTGATATAACGATCGACAAGCAATAATTAACGAATTGTATACAAAATTTTGAGGGTAGATTAGGTTATTGTTATGAACTATAATCAACTTTTAAATTAGGAAAGTGGTTCACATGTTAACATTGAATTTTTTTGGCCTATGTCTAATTTTTGGTCTATGCCTACAGACCCATGGATGTGTATTTGTAATATTTTATATGAATATCAAGTTTGCTAAGTGTATGTGTATGAGGGACCTGCATTTATTTTTGGACTGATTCACTTATTACTTTGGCTCTCTTGAGGGACCCACTTGTTTTTATATGGATGTAATGGGTAGAAATTGATTGCTCTTCACTATTTCAAGGAGAGGAAGTGTTCACCACTGGCACATAGCATTTAGTCTTGTTTTGGCAGGAAGATATTGGTAGATCTCTTGATGCATCACCCCTTTTTCTTTTTATTTGTTTAGTTTTATTACTTTATTGCATCCTTTTTTCCTTTGGTAGAGTAGCAATGTCTTGAAGATCACATCTTAACAAGGATTCAACCTTGTAAAAATTCTCAAAGGTCCCCAATTGAGTAGAACCCCATGCTCTTAGTTATGACTTACTGTATCACTCCAACACAAGGAATGGTTATCATAGGCGAGGAGAATCAGAGACAACAATAATTACAATAACAAACTAAATCAAATAATAAAATAATAAAATGATATAGTATCCTATCATGCTCTAATTCTTCCCTTCTCATCAAGACAATACTATTTTTTTGTCTTATAGAATCATGTTGTATATAAGGCTAGAACCATAATTTTATTTACTTTGAACACATAAAAATATTTGTTCCAATGTAAAGTTGGAAAATATTTGCTAATTGTATTCAATTCTGAAGAGACACTATGAGGGCACTACTATAACAGTGTCAAATATTTTTTAATATGATATTTTAGAATTACATTGATGCTTTAAAATATTGAAGCATCATAACATTGCTATCTCTTCTATATTTAATTCTAAACATCCAAAAGTACCAAACCAATTAATTTTACCCTTACAAAATAAAATAGATTGAGGAGAAATAATGAAAACAAAACAATTAGTAAAAGAAGAAAATAAAGAGTAAGAGAGATTCAATAGATGGTATCTAAGATATCAAATATCAAAGAGAGATAAGAGAAACCAAAACAAGAGTAGAAGAGAAATAAGAGGGAAAAAATCATTAAAAAAAGTAGATTAGAACCCTCAAAAGGGCTAGGATCTCTCAAATTCTCAATTTAATATAATCCTTTCAAATTGAAAGCATGAGATTCCGGAAGCTTTAGAAAGGAAAACTACTTCGATGCATTCAAATCAAAATAACGCTTAAGTCCTATGCACGAAACAAAGAAAAGAGATAAATTGGAAATGAAAGAAAGATGTATGAAAGCACAACCCTCTTTATTCAATTTTCTTATCCTCGGTTACAAAGACGTCTCCTCCCTTTTTAGGGGCTAGGAGCGTTAAATGGATCTTTGTTACAATTGTGACTTAGTCTTCCTCCTTCCGCATGCCCACATGCAAAATGGGCGGGCCAAAGTGTTGCCGCCGCTGATGTTGATGAATCCTCACTTCTTGTTGCTCCTCCTGCATGCAAAGAAACAAGAAAGGCGTTAGTAGCACCTGCTGCAAACATGAAACATTTATTCTTTGAAATTAACGAAAGATGTATGCCTAAGATTGTCGAAAACAATGAATAAAATGAATATAAATGACCTGCAAATCTGACAGAGGTCAAAAGACATTACCAGAGGGCCACTGCCATTGAAACAGTCGGCCAATCTGCTTTCACCTGGAATTCGTCCCTGGGCAGGACGAATTCTGCTGTTATTCGTCCCCGGGTGGGACGAATTCTATTGTGTTAGGAAAGCCGAGTTGATGCCGCTCCAATGTCGAACCTCGGGACCTCCAAAACACCTGCAGAAAAAGGGGTTAGGTAATTGGGGCCATTTTGGGATGACCCAGATGGTCGGATTCTCCCAATTTGGCCTCTATCCTCGGGAATTCGATGTCGCTACCTGCAAGTTAGTGGGACAACAAAGCGACAAAAGGCATGGTGAAATCTAATCAAAACGTTATGGAATTGAAGCTATGAGTTAACTAAACAGAATAACATAAAATGCAACATGAACAAATGATCTAGAATACTTTAGAATGAAACTTAAACAAATGCGGGATGCCCAAGTGGGCCTCCCACCGTTGGCACTTGATTTCGGCGCCAATCCACTAGGGATGGGCCCAAAACCTCTTAGGATTGGGGTGTCGGAAAATTGGTGGTTTAAGGTGGTCAAATGTTGGATTTGGGTTAGATCCACGCTTCCAAAAGCCACCCAATAACCTCCCTTGCGAAAGAGATTAATGGATGTGAGAAGGTGAATCAAAAAAGGATGCAAATGGGTGTTCAATTGGGCAGCACTTCGTTGCTTGAAATCGCCTCCAATCTGTTCTCTTTTGGGTGGGAAAGTCCACCATTTTATAGACCCATGGGGTCTCTTTGGAGGGGCATGCAGGGATGCCATGTGGCGGCCATGCCTTCCCAAGAGGGAGGAGACTCCTCCCTGACTTGGGCTTCCATGATCGCCCTTGTGACAGTCCACTAACCGCCAACCTACCCACCTACACGCGCATGCATGGCAGGAGGCAATAATTGACTGTCCTTGGCTGCCACTTGGCGGCATTTTTCTTTTTTTTTCCCGTTAAACCTGGAATTCAGTCCTAACCAGAGACGATTTCAGAATTTGTCCCTAGGTGAGACGAATCCCAGCTAGTATTCGTCCCCGGGTGAGACGAATACCGGGCAAAGTGCCCGAATGTGCCAAATTGCTTCTTGACCTTACAAAATTGCTATGAAAGTGGTTAGGACCACCGTTTGACCTCTAAGGGCTGCCCTGGGGGCTGTGTTTGTCAAAGCGATCAGTGTTTGCAGTCACATAATCGGATTGGTGCTGTTTTGGTGTCTACAGATGCCCCTTTTTGGGATGCGCTGTGCATGGCGCAGCGTCGAGCAAAAATAGATAGCCAAAGCACTAATGATTAGGGTTTCTTGGTAACCTAATCAACTTTTGATGCCCCAAGCATGGAAAGGGCATGCATTCTTGAATCCTTGCTTCCGACGAGCTAAGGAATTTGATTTCAAGTATTAACCTATTTTGGTGAGGTGTGACTTGAGCTTGGACATTGATCAGTCATGATTAGGCAAAGGGCGCAACCTTTTGTCCATAGGGGAACCTTGTGTTCATGATTCACGAATGCCAAGTGTTTGATCAATTTGATTGTTATTGCTTGTTTATTGCCCCAAGCAGGAGCGTAATTGTCTTTGTCAATGATTCTTTGAATGCATGTCGTTTTCCTTAATTGGGTGTGTGCTTGTTGATTGGTGACTAAGTGTGACTACCCCCTCAAGCGACGAATCGATGAGGGAATGACCTTCGTGAGAAAAGCGACGAGTCGCTTGACCCAAGATGACTTGTGCAAGGGTGCCTTTAGATGGTTTATCATTAAGCATGTGCAATTTTTCCAACATTTGGACCTATTTTTGGTGGGTGTTAACCCTTTTTGCGACGCTGTTTGGAGCTGAAATTGGCAAAAATCCGTCTTCCCATGGAGCGGTCCGGCTAAAGTAGCCTTCTTAGGGAGTAGGATAATGACAATTTGTGACCCCAACGTCTATTTTGTATGCCCGGGATGTCAAGTGCAACAACACTCATATCGGGAAAATTTATTGTCTGTTTTTAGTGCATTTTTGTTCATTTTTTGATGTTTTTGAAGTTTCTGGCCTGAATTCGTCCCAGGGTGGGACGAATTCCAGCTGTAGAATTCGTCCCTGGGTGGGACGAGCGCTAACCAGAGTGCTCATCCCAGTAAAGGATGAATTCCAGCTCAAAGGCCTATTTAAGGGCCAAAACTTGAGTTTGGGCTCATTTGTGTCAAATTTTTCTTGCGATTTGGAGCTCTAGGAGGAGGAGGTAAATTCTGCGAAGCGAAGCGCTGCCGAGATTTTCCCTGCCATCATGAGTACACAAACTGGTTCGAGCGGCGGAGCCGAAGCGAGACCCGTAAGTGCTCCCTAAAGTTTATTTTTGTTTTTAAAGCTGTAAGTGTGTTGTTTTTCTGTACAGTTTTTTTTTTTATGATTTTAATTAATTTTTTTGTTGAATTATTTTCTTTTGCAGGTTGTTAGGAGCCGGTACCGTGTACCCGCTGCTTTCACTGAGGCGCGAGGGGCGCTGACTGATGCTGACTGGGAATGGCTTGATGCCCTTGGGCTCAAGCAGGTGGCTCGACTGGAGCCCGTGGTCCCGGATCAGGCCTATCTGACGGCCCTGATCAAACTTTGGGATCCGCGGACCAACACCTTCCATCTCCCGACAGGGGAGATGACTGTGACTCTGGAGGATGTCTATCGGCTTCTTCAGATTCTGATAGATGGACTGCCCATCAGGACATCGCCGCGTGATCAGCGGACTGCTATACTGACGAGATGCTTCGGGCATGGGGAGCGACTGGGTGTAGAGAACCCAGTGGAGACGACCGAGGTGGACTGCCAGGTTGGCGGGATTTTGGTTGGATGGTGGCAGGAGAGGGGGGTGTTAGGAGTGAGGCACGCATTCCTGATGGGCCTCATTTCTAACATGTTATTACCTGACTCGTCAGGCGCGAGGTTCCCGTGGAACCTGCTGGATTTGGTGTGGCAGTTGGTAGAGTGCCCGATAGAGGCACCGCTGATCCTGAGATGGGGACAGACATTGTTGGCACAGCTCTACGGGGAGCTGTATGGGGTCCGCTATCGGCAGCGAAAGGGGGTCAGCTACAGTTATCTATTGCAGTGCTGGGGTTGGCAGCACATAGCAGTTGAGAGGCCAACCGGGTTACCATGGATGACTCGGGGGCGATGGAGGATAAGGAGATAGGTTATGCAGCTTCGTGGTGGCGGTCCACGGAGCAGGGCGGAGTCGGCGATGGGCAGGTGTCGTAGAGCACTATACCGATGCCTTCTCTCGGCTCACTCTAGGGGAGGTGGTTTGGCACCCTTATCGAGACTGTCCAGCCTGGCCGGAGGCTGGAGAGTGGCTCCGACGGGTACGCAGGGAGCGGTGGTTGATTGGGCGACACGGGACCGAGCATGAGTTATTCTCATATAGCCGAGTTACACGATAGTTTGGGGTGCGCCAGGGGTTTCCTGGTGAGCCCGTGGTCTATCGACACTGGGGAGATGAGAGGACTCTAGATCGACCGGCCATCGCGCCATTGGGCGAGGAGTCAGATGCGGTGATCGACGTCCCGGACGTGGATGACGTCGGGACTACCACTAAGTATGACTCGTGGTGGGTACTACGGCGATGGAGAGGAGAGGGGCCACTAGGAGGCACGGAGGCGGCAGTGGAGGGTGCTGAGGCACCAGGGGATGATTGGGGAGTTCCGTTGGATGATGCGGACATGGTTGAGGTGGGGGATGAGGATGTAGATTTGGGAGCTCCGGATCAGCCGGACATGCAGGACATGGAGGAGCAGTGGGAGCCAGAGCAGGCTATTATTCCAGAGAGTCCTGTACTTTAGGCGGATACAGAGGAGATGGAGTCTGGGATACGTGCTGAGAATGCACGACTGACAGAGCTGCTATGGATGCGGGATCTGGAGCTGGGGGATGCACTGCGGGAGAGGGATCTCCTACGGGCTCAGCTAGCAGAGCGGGATAGGGTTTTGGCACAGCGTGATGATGCAGTATCTTACTACCATCGATGGGAGGCAGAGTGGTTCCGACATCGGCTAGACTTGGAGAGGGAGGTCATCCGCCTTGGTGGGCGGCTACCTGAGCCATCGGGAAGTGGATCTTCGCGTCGGACGAGGGATAGTGCTACTGAGCAGTCAACATCATCTCGTCGCAGGCGATTGGATGAGGGAGGCGGTAGCAGGCGTGATGCGGGGGCTAGTAGTAGCCGCCCTACAGGGTCCCATAGGACCCACACCACGGGGGGTAGTTCCCGTCGCACCGATCCTGCGTGATCATGGTGGTCGACGCCTTAGGGTGGGTTTTGTTATATGATTGCGGGGTCTGAGGACCAATTTTGTAGCCTGCGGGCATTTTTTTGATGATATATATACATATACCGGTTTTATTTTGGTTATGTACATGTGATGATTTGATCTTTATGCATGATGGCTGATGACTATGGATGTATGCATGTTTATTTATTTTGATGAATGCATATGTTATGATGAATGCAAATGTTTTTTATTTTTATGTGATATGCAAAATGAAATGGATGGATGGAATTTGTGATGGTTGGCTATGGCACCATAGACTGTTTAAGATTCTATTTATTTCATTTTTAGACGATTGCTGTGGTACATGACTTTGTATGTATACATGTGGTTTTTTTTTTTTGTATTTTTTGATGGTATTGTAAGGATGAAAAGTAGCGCAGTTGGTTTAGAAATGTAGCTAAGGTTTTCTGAGACTCAGATGGTTTTAACTCACTAGCCACAATCGTACTTTGTATTACAAGACTTTTTGACCAAGGTATGAATCGAACTTGTTTTTGACCAAGCTATTTCACATCCCTGTGTGTGCAATTGAGTTCATTTATGTGGTATTTGTCAGGATACCGCCAATGCCAAATGGGCTTTCAACCGAACCTGTACTGAGGATCACCTAATTAGCTCCACTAACTCCTTTGTTGTATTTAGTTAGATTAATCTGCGGTGTTATCCAGGATACCATAAGCTAGCTCATCCTTATGCAAACATTGGTCTGCACATACGCAAAGCGAATGTGACAGACATATCGTCATGCGGGTAGGATACCACCATTGCCAGATAGGCTATCAACCAAACCTGTAATGAGGATCACCTAGATGGTTTTCGAATGCCGAGAATTCCAGGGATTCAAGTTCAGGATATTTGTTGGCTGAATGATTTAGAAAGTTGCTCGTCTATATAGTGATGAAAATCACTGTTTATTTTCTATTAATTCTTTTTGAGCAAGGATTTTGAATAGTGGTGATAACCACTGTTATTTGATTTTGTATTTTGAGTATTGTGAGTTTGGGCTTGTGAGTGGCCTTGATCCTTGTGGACTTGGGGATGACTACGCATCCTTTGCAGGGACGTGTAGTACGAATCCTTACGACGTTGGGGACCAAGGGGGTGATGGAGATTATGGAGTAAGGGCATTGATCTGTTAGGCCTTGGGGATGACTACCCA
This sequence comes from Wollemia nobilis, assembly GCA_028583015.1. Taxonomy (NCBI): domain Eukaryota; kingdom Viridiplantae; phylum Streptophyta; class Pinopsida; order Araucariales; family Araucariaceae; genus Wollemia; species Wollemia nobilis. Next base: position 10,485,000 of record JAQPPZ010000676.1, on the reverse strand, counting down.
TCCTGGTTAGGGGCGGATAGTACGAATCCTTACAACTTGGAGACCAAAGGTGAATGGAAAGTGTTAGGATGATGATTTGTTGGAATTTTGTTTGTGAATGGCGTTGATCCTTTTAGGTCTTGGGGATGACTACCCATCCTTGGCAGGGACGTGTAGTACAAATCCTTACAACTTTGGGAACCAACTATGATTGGGATTTGGTAGTGGTGAAAACCACTGTATATGGAGGTGAATGGATAGGAAAGAGCTTGTCCTTTTGTCAATTCTCAGCATTCTAGAACCATTCGCACGGGGGGATGAGCAAGATAACCGTTTCGCTTATGGTGACCTGGATTACCCTGCAGGTTTCATCTTTCGTTCACACAACTTGGGAATTTTTATGTGTTTTAATTTGTGTTGGGATGTTACGTAACAAGGCGTATTTCAAGTGTAACTCTACCTTCGTAAAATCTGTCTGACTCGGTACATTACGTGGCTAAAGAGCAAAATGATGACTGAATCACGAAAACTCTTGATACATTAAAAGACCACTGACTCTAGTGTGGTAAAAAGCAATGCATGGTGTTTTTGTTGTTTTTGTAAAATGGAACAGTGGAACAAGATGGACTAGCAGAGCAATTACAGCCTATGGTGCCTTTGACCCGTACGACCACAAATATGCAATGTATGGATGCAATGCTTTAATGCAGCTATGTATTTTTGTATTTTTGATGGATTGATTTTTGTGAATATGAAGATGAGGTGCGAGAAGAGCTCTCTATTGATGAATTTGAGTATGCCTAGAAATGAGATGCAAATTTTTGTTGTTTTTGATGATTTTTGTTGTTTTTGAATTTTCTTGATTTTTGACCAAGCGATTGTGGAAATCCTTGGAGCATTTTTGGGATTTGACCAAGCGATTTTAGGAATCCTTGGAGCATTTTGGGATTGACCAAGCGATTTTAGGATCCTTGGAGCATTTTTGGGATTGACCAAGCGATTTTAGAATCCTTGGAGCATTTTTGGGATATGGCTCTCTTAGATATGAAATGGTCGCAAATGACTGATATTCAAGGGTTCTGTTTCCTTGATACCATCAAGAGAAGCTAGCCGGTATGTCCCGGGTCCTATTTTGCTATCAATGACATATGGACCTAACCAATTTGCCGCAAACTTGTCCCTTAGGTGGGATGGCAAACTAGAATTCTGTTGGTTTTCCTTCAAAACCAAATCACCAACCCGAAAGTCCCTCAGGTGAACTTTCATGTTGTAAGCTTTCTTAAGTCGCTCTTGATAAATACGTAAATGCTCGAGAGCATTAACGCGTCGTTCGTCAAGCAACGTAAGCTGGTCTAACCGGGCCTACCGCGCAGAGTCATCATCGATGAACTCCTGCATTGATATGCGTAGGGAAGGAATCTCCAACTCTAGAGGCATGACTGCCTCGGAGCCATACACGAGCAAAAACGGAGTGGCCCCAGTGGGTGTCCGAATGCTAGTGCGATAGGCCCATAGGGCAAGTGGGATTTGAATGTGCCAATCCTTATGACTATCTACGACGGTCTTTTTAAGGATGGCAACTAGCATTTTGTTTGACGCTTCTGCTTGCCCATTCGCCTGTGGATAATAGGGTGTCGAAAAGCTATGCTGAATCTTGTACTTTGTGGTCAAAGCACGCACGTCTTTGTTCTTGAAAGGCGTCCCATTATCCGAGACTATTTTGGATGGAATACCAAAATGACATATGATGTTATGCAAAATGAACTCCACAATGCGGGGTCCTGTCGTAGAGGTAAGCGAAATCGCTTCCACCCACTTGGTAAAATACTCTGTGGCCGTTATGATAAACGTGTGATGGCCTGACGACGCAAGGGAGATCTTTCCAATTAGATCGAAGCCCCACTGCAAGAACGGCCAAGCAGACTGGACTGTCTGCAAGGCCTGAGAAGGTACGTGCATCAAATTGGCATGATGTTGACACTTCACGCACTTCTTGACATATGTGCAACAATCTCGCTCTAAAGATGGCCAATAATAGCCCATGCGAAGAATGCGCTTTGCAATGGCCATACCACTAAAGTGGCCACCACATGTACCATCGTGCGCTTGGGCGACTGCCCAAGTGGACTCTTGCTGGTCCAAGCAACGAAGGAGGATTCCTTCATAGCTACGACGATACAAAATGTCTCCTATCAAGACATACTTAGCCGCTTTCTGCTTGAGTGCTCATTTTGCGGCATGAGTCAATCCAAGCGGGAGATTACCTAACTTGAGGTAGTCTCTGATGGGTAAATACCAGTCCTGTTGATCGAAACCTCGACAGTATGAACAACTAATCCCTCTTGAAGTTCATCCCTAGCAAACGCTGAATGGGATAGAACCCGTAAGAATAGCATTGTGTTGCTATTAATGGGAGTAGGGGAGAACAAGGACCCCCGCTTGGCATGCTTCAGATGATCTCGGATTCGAAAGAACTTATCCGAGGATGGTTCAATCTGGATCATGTGGATTCCTAGCGTCAAGTCTGAGCTTGCACGCTCCATCACGGATTGCGATAAGGTTTTGACTTGAATGGTTGTCATATCACCGGAAAGGTCTTGCGGAATTAGTGACCCCAAGGAGGCCATTGTGTCCGCAAAATGATTCGATGATCGAGGGAGTGCCTCGATGTCATACCACTCAAGTTTTGCCAAGAATTTGTCCACGAGGGCTTTATAAGCCTGCAGGACTGGGCATTTGCATTGATATACCCCTTTGACTTGATTGACTATTAACAACGAATCACCAAAGATATTCAGTCATTTGATGTTCATGGCGATTGTTGTTTGAAGACCTAGGAGCAAGGCTTCATACTCTACATTATTGTTGGTGCACGGGAAGTTTAATTTAAATGACAGGGGCATTGGAGCACCTTGCGGTGTGAAGAATACAATTCCCGTGCCACCACCTTGCTCACATTTAGAACCATCAAAGAATAGGGTTATGTCGGCCTGTGACTCAGGCTCATCAGAATCTGGAGATTCTCGAGACATGGAAGACCCCATCATCGGGTAGTTCTATGACCAGAGGCTGATCGTCTTCAAGAGGAGCCTCTGCTAGTTGATCGGCTATGACTTGTCCTTTGATAGATTTTTGTCCAATAAACTCTATGTCAAATTCCGTCAACAACATGATCCATTTCATCGTGCGACTACTATGATAAGTACGACTCATCATGTATCGCAATGGATTCTCCTTAGACACAACATACGTAGTGTTGCTCAGCATGTAGTGGCATAGCTTTTTGGTAGCAAACACCACTGCCAAGCAGAGTTTCTCAACGTATGCATAGTTAAGTTCATAACCGACCAGGGTGCGGCTAAGATAGTAAGTAGCCTCGTTCCTTGTGAAGTTCATTCTTCCGGGCTAACATGGCGCCTAGTGCCACCTCAGTAGCTGAGATGTATAAGTAGAATGACACTCCTGGTCTAGGTGGTGCCAATACTGGTGACAAAGCCAGGTATTGTTTGATGTCGTCAAAGGTTGACTGGCACTCGTCATCCCAATGAAATGTAACCCCCTTGTGCAATAATTTGTTCATGGGTCGGCACTTGTCAGATAATTGTGCTATGAAGCGTTTAATCGATGTGACCTTTCCCTGTAGACTTCTGAGCCGCTTGATTGTAGTTGGGGGAACCATTTCAAGGATTGCCTTGACTTTCTTTGGGTCCACCTCGATTCCTCGCTTTGAGACTATGAAACCCAAGAGTTTTCCAGATGTGATGCCAAATACGCACTTCTTGGGGTTTAGTCTAACTTTATGCTCCATGAGGCGATCGAGGATCTTGCTTAAGTCATCGATATGATTTGAGCGCAAAAGAGACTTGGCTAACAAATCATCCATGTAATCTTCCAAAGTTTTGTGCATGTAATCATGGAAGATATATGTCATGGCACGTTGGTAGGTAGCGCCAACATTTTTAAGGCCAAAAGGCATGACCTTATAACAAAATGTCCCCCAAGGCGTTGTGAACGCCATTTTTAGTTGGTCTTCAGGATTGATACGAATTTGATTGTATCCTGAGAAACCATCCATGAGGGAGAGCATTTCGTGACCTGTTGTAGCGTCTACCAACACGTCGATGCTCGACAAGGGGAAATCATCCTTAGGACTCGCTTTGTTTAGATCTCAAAAATCGATGCATATGCGAATCCTCCCGTCGGGCTTCTTGACGGGAACCATGTTGGACAGCCATGGCGGATAATCCACGCAGATGACAAACTGTGCATCCAACAGCTTTTGCAATTCATCTTTGACCATCAAGGCCACTGTTGGGTGCATCTTACGTAGTTTTTGCTTTACAGGCTTGATTGTCGGATCAAGCGTTAAATTATGCGTGACTAGCTGCGGGTCTAGTCCTGGCATATCCTTGTACGACCATGCAAAAACCTCCTTCTTCTCTTTGAGAAGGGCAATGTAGTCGGCTTGCTCTTCGGGGGAAAGACTTACCCCTAGCTTGAGAATCTGTGGATTCATTGGATCTGTGCCGATATCTACGTTAGTCGTCTCCTCGACTGACATGTGGGATCCGTCCTCCAACTGATGTGGAGTCGAGATCAAATGGATATCATTAGCTGAATTTAGATCTACGTTGGGAACCTCGGGTTCCTCTTCAGCTTGAAAAATATCCTGAGTTGTCCCTGGGGTAAAATGAGGCATTTCACCGAAAGGCCAGTACTCTGATGGTGATAAAGGTGAATTGACATGATCCCAGTCGATGGCATCTATGTCTAGATGCAATGACCATGCTGGATCGGCCGGATTGCGGATGGGTGCGGTCAAATCAATGGAGATCATGTGGATGGAATGAATTTGGTCTCCATTACCGTGGGTATGATAACTTGAATCTTTTAGATGCTCCCTATACTCTGGATCTGGCTCTAGGGGAACGGGCACGAACGGATCGGCCCTATGTGCTGATAGGAGGACAGGGTCTTCCCGTGGCACTGTTGTCATGATAGGGTCTCGGGGTGGACGGTGCTCATCATGAATTTGGAGCCATGGATCCAACACTTGGTCCCACCCCGCTGGGTCTACCCACCATTCATGCCCTAACCTTATGCCCATCTATCCCATTAGATCTTCATGAGTTAAAGGGTGATTATGCCATCGCGCATGTCTGAGATAGATCATCTCAGTCTCATCTTCTAAATCACTTTCGGAGATCCAAAAATGTTCATTCTCTTCAGCAACTGTTACTTGCGACATTGAGGGTTCTCCTTGTTCCAGCAAGTTAATCTGGTCCCATGGTGGTTGTTCCACTCTTGGTGGAGGGACCTGATTCTCTTGACACTATATTGACTCAACTAGAACCTCTAAGGGGAATAACTTCAAAAATATGTCCGAACACCGTTTATGTTCTCTTTGGGGATTAGTGTCCGAACTTTCACCTCTCTCTAGCAAAGGAGAGGGATTACTGCTGTTGCCAAGGGTGTTTGTTGACCATGGGAGGTAATCTCCCAATGTATATTCTGTATTTGGGTTGGCATAAAGATCTGGTGCCAATCCCCCTTGTTGCCTATTTCTAGGCCTTGCATATTTTCTACCAAGATGTCTAAGGGTAGGGGGTGGTTGAACCCTACTCCCGACTTATCATATGGCATCTGATATCTTGGTTGGCAAAGGACACGCATCCCTTGCTCATATCTCGCCTAGCCCGTATCCATGCCAATTGCATTGGCCGAGATATCTTAGAGCGAAGTCCGGGTTTGACAGATAGTTGATATTTTCAGCAAAAGGCTCTTCGCCTTCGTCCTTTTGCTTGCATGGTTCAAGACCATGATCAAGGCCCCCATACACAAAATTTGTCTGGTTTGGTGGGTAACCTAGAGGAACAACTATTCCTATGGGAAGGCGAGGTCTCCCCATGTCTTGTACTGATTCTAATGTGGGCGTTGCCACAACATTCTGCACTAAATACTCCCCCAGGCCCGTACTGGCCATTTCAACAGTGATTGTTGATGCTTGGGAGGGAGGGAACGAGAGTCCTTCCTGAGTCCATTCCATGTTTTGTGTTTTAGGAGTCTCAAATTTTGTTGTGCTAGGTATTTCCTCTGTTGATACCATTGAAATTGTTGGCAACCCCTCTTCTAGGGGCTGAGCCTCTTCCATGATCTGTTTTCCCTTGTCCTTCTATTTAGCCATGACAGGTGGCATTGGTAGTGAAGGAGCAGATGATGAAGACTCACCTGGTTGGGATTTTGATGATTTGGTCACCAGTGGTGCCTACGGTATTGGACCTTGTTTAGATGGATTTAACTAGAAATCCAAATGCATTGAAGGGAGGGTCGATTGAGGCATTAATTGCACCGCATTGCAATACTTGAAGGGTTCTAAGTCCATCGGGACTACATGTATTTCTCCTTCAAATGCATACTTTAGGCACTGGTGAGCGATCGAAGGGACACACTTCATGTCCCTGATCCAAGGCCGCCCTAGCAGTATATTGTAAGCCATCTCGCCTTCCAACACATGGCACAATGTAGGTATTGTCTTTTGTCCTACCTGGACAGGCAGAACAACTGTGCCGACTATCGAGCATATTGCATCTTTGAAAGCTCGCAGTGTGTATGTGGAGGCTATGATATGAGAGGCTAGCAGCTTTAAATGTTTTAAGGCTACAGTGGTAATGATGTTACTGGACGAGCCAGTATCTACCAACACTCTCTTGTACGGAACCCCGTTGACCCACGCGATAACGTGCAGGGGTGGATCTGCCATGTCATTCGATATTGTTTTGACTTCATCCTCTCTGAAGGTAATGACCGGCTCCGTACATTGTTTCACATGTCCCACGAAGTTGTTGAAAGAATTTGCTTCGTGAGGCTGTAATTCGATGGCTTTTAAAATTTCCATAAGAGCTTCTCTATGAGGTGTTGACTGTTGAATAAGCTCGTAAATGGAAAGCCTAGCCGATGTGGTTCACAAAATCTACGTGAGTTTGGTCCGTATCGTGACCTCGGGTCTAGGTGGAGGCAATTACACAGGGCGTTGTTGAGGCTGCGACGTTGTTGGAACTTCCCTTGTAGCTACCTCGGGGGCAACTATTGGGTACTTTTTGTTCCTGGTCACTATGCTAATCATTCCCACAAATCCTTGCATGGGAAGATTCTGTCACACCTCATTAATCTGGAGAGGTTTTGCCTATGCCTCGTGGGTAGGCAAAGGGTCCTTGAATACCCGCATTTGTTGATTATTTGGCGCTATGGGGTTGTCCACGGCCAATGTTTTATTGTCGATCAAATCTTGGATTAATCCTTTGAATTTCTAGCATCCATTTAAGTCATGTCCCCTTCGCCTATGGAATCTACAATATAATTCCTCTCTGTATCCCTTAGGCATGGGAGCGTTAGGGTCTACAGTCTGGATCTCTGGAAGGGTGACTAAATTTTCCGCTGACAAGTGGTCAAATAAGGAGTCCCTAGACTCCGTATAAGGGGTGAATTGTCGCCTAGGGCGACGCTGCTGATTCTGCTCCTGTTTCTTATTATCTCTTTCATAACTAGGAGGCACTGCCTGGTAATTAGCCTTTTGAGGTTGTATTTCTTGCACAAGCTTGGGAACATTTATCGCAACTTGGTTAACCGCAGTGGGCTATGGTTGCGTTGTCCCAGTCTTAGTGGTTTTATTCCACTCTTTCTTTTTAGGCTTGGCGATTGCGCCTTCGCCTATTTTAATCTCTTCTATAACTCTGGCTTGCACCAAAGCTTCTTCTAAACTGTCGTATTGCTACAGCAGCAATAGCCCAGAGATTGATTTTAAGCAACTCCGTGCAAACATCTATGTGAGATCAGACATAGGGGGACGGTAGGGTAACTTAGAAAGTAAAGCCCTCCATCAATTCCTTTATGCTACCATTGTTTCTTCCTCATATTGCCTGAGGCTGGCCAGATCACTCAGTGATGCCTTCTTCTTTGTGTTGAAGGCAAAGCATTCAAGAAACGCATCTACTAATTGATCTAGGTTGTTTATGCTGTGTTTGGGTAATTGTGTGAACCAATCCGAGGCAGGGCTTGCGAATGTGGTTATGAATGTTCTAAGAAACAATGCATCATTATCTTGGATGCCGAAGCATTGAATTAGGAATCTTGTGACATGTTCTTGTGCATCCTCTTCACCTTTAAAGACTGCCAATTGAGGCAACTTGAAATGTTCGGGGTAAAGAGGTGTGGGCACTGAGGGATGCACTGGATGATTGCGGAGTTGACGTAATGTGGGTTTTTGATGCCCAGAAGCTTTTGTCTCCACAGACTCCAAATGCTCTAATAGCACTTTGTATGCTTCGGAAAACTACTTTGATGCATTCCGAAAGCTTTAGAAAGGAAAACTACTTCGATGCATTCAAATCAAAATAACGCTTAAGTCCTATGCACGAAACAAAGAAAAGAGATAAATTGGAAATGAAAGAAAGATGTATGAAAGCACAACCCTCTTTATTCAATTTTCTTATCCTCGGTTACAAAGACGTCTCCTCCCTTTTTAGGGGCTAGGAGCGTTAAATGGATCTTTGTTACAATTTGTGACTTAGTCTTCCTCCTTCCGCATGCCCACATGCAAAATGGGTGGGCCAAAGTATTGCCGCCGCTAATGTTGATAAATCCTCGCTTCTTATTGCTCCTCCTACGTGCAAAGAAACAAGAAAGGTGTTAGTAGCACCTACTGCAAACATGAAACATTTATTCTTTGAAATCAATGAAGGATGTATGCCTAAGATTGTTGAAAACAGTGAATAAGAATGAACATAAATGACCTGCAAATCTGACAGAAGTCAGAAGACATTACTAGAGGGCCACTACCATTGAAACAGTCGGCCAATCTACTTTCACCTGGAATTCGTCCCTGGGCAGGACGAATTCTGCTGTTATTCGATCCCTGGGTGAGACGAATTCTACTGTGTTAGAACGCCGAGTTGATGCCGCTCCAATGTCAAACCTCGAGACCTCCAAAACACCTGTAGAAAAATGGGTTAGGTAATTGGGGCCATTTTGGGACGACCCAGATGGTCGAATTCTCGTAATTTGGCCTCTATCCTCAAGAATTCGATGTCGCTACCTGCAAGTTAGGGGGACAAAAAAGCAAAAAAAAGCATGGTGAAATCTAATCAAAATGTCATGGAAATGGAGCTATGAGTTAATTAAACAGAATAACGTAAAATGCAACATGAAAAAATAATCTAGAATGCTTTAGAATAAAACTTCAAACAAATGCGGGGGTGCCCAAGTGGACCTCCCACCGTTGGCACTTGATTTCGATGCCAATCCACTAGGGATGGGCCCAAAACCTCTTAGGATTGGGGTGTCGGCAAATTGTTGGTTTAAGGTGGTCAAATGTTGGATTTGGGTTAGATCCACGCTTCCAAAAGCCACCCAATAACCTCCCTTGAGAGAGAGATTAGTGGATGTGAGAAGGTGAATCAAAGGGATGCAAATGGGTGTTCAATTGGACAGCACTTCGTTGCTTGAAATCGCCTCCAATCTGTTCTCTTTTGGGTGGGAAGGTCCACCATTTTATAGACCCATGGGGTCTTTTTGGAGGGGCATGCAGGGATGCCATGTGGCGGCCATGCCTTCCCAAGAGGGAGGAGACTCCTCCCTGACTTGGGCTTCCATGATCGCCCTTGTGACGATCCACTAACCGCCAACCTACCCACCTACACGCACATGCATGGCAGGAGGCAATAATTGATTGTCCTTGGCTGCCACTTGGCGACATTTTTATTTTTGCCCGTTAAACCTGGAATTAGTCCTTACCAGAGACGATTTCAGAATTCGTCCCTGGGTGAGATGAATCCCAGCTAGTATTCGTCCCTGGGTGAGATGAATACTGGACAAAGTGCCTGAATGTGCCAAATTGCTTCTTGACCTTACAAAATTGCTTTGAAAGTGGTTAGGACCACTGTTTGACCTCTGAGGGCTGCCTTGGGGGCTGTGTTTGTCAAAGCAATCAGTGTTTGTAGTCACATAATCGGATTGGTGCTGTTTTGGTGTCTACACAAATAACTCATCTAAGTTTTTATCTTTAACCTATAACATGCTTGGTTTTGAGAAAACGCAAACCCTAGTAGTTTCAAATTTATATAGATGCTTGGGAGTTTTCTATAAAATATATGTAAAACCTTAGGATTTGTTTGATTTTATCCAAAATCATATTAGATTTGAATTTATTTTTAATGGGTTATATGGGATTTAAATGACCCCTTCCATATTATATCATGAACACATAGTGGTATTACAAAAACTTGTAATTAAACATGTATCACTTAAGAATATTCATGATAAGGATAACACGTAATCAACTGTAATTGTCTCTTTCCTGGCATACTTTCTATTTTATGTGTCGGATAAAATAACTCATTATTATAATCAACTTTGTAGACAAGCACACAAAGCAACCAATCAAGCATAGGTACTTGCTCTCATTTTCATTCGTCCACAACATAAGCACTTTTTAGCAACAACTTCTAAATCCAATATACCCAAACCAATTGATAACATATTGCACAAATATCAAAGTTTTTTTCAATAGCCCACTTGCTTGCCTCCAGACAGGGCCATTAACCACACTATTGATATAGTTCCAGCTGCACCTCTTCCTAATGCCGCCAACACATCTTTCTAATGCCCCCATGTACAGGCAATCACATTTGCAATATGATAAAGAAGCAAATTCAAGCCTTAGTCCCCTAATTCAAAGTTGAGGTATTGAATTAGTTGATATAAGATTCACCTTTGAGATTGGAACCTTATTTGATGTTGTGAAAATTCTCACTTTTGACCAATTGCTCCAAACTGCATGGGCAGGTTTGAGTTTATTTTTGTTTTAGAATTTATGTCTATTTTTTACTAAAAATCAACTCAAAGGATTTATTTTGCATGATTTCATTAAATTTATTATCATCTATAATTAATATTAATTTAAAATATTTTAATATATTTCAAAATTTATTTATGTTTAAAGTTGATTTTATGTGTAAAACTTTAGGATAGCCTAATACAAAATATAGAAAAATAAAGATATTTTTGAACAACTTGTTATGTTTGCACCCAGGAAAGTGGACTAAAAAACTAAGTACTATCTCAATTCACCCTTACTACTTAAATAGTTAAAAATCACTCCATTTAATAGGGTGATAAAGAAAGCACCAGGTTTGAATGAATTACCTACCATTTAAAAAAAAAAAAAACCGTTTGTAACCTTGGTCATACTACAAACTTACTCATGATCTATAAGGACGCATAGGATAGAAGATACTTAGATCCCTTTATTGATCTAAATTGATCAACCTCATTGATAAGACCTCTAAGAATGAATTTCTTATTGTTGATGATTGATCAATGTGATTTATATGATTATTACATAGGATCTATCTAATCAGTCCATCCTATTAAGTCATAGTATGACTCAAAGTATTGTTCACCTTGAACAAATGAAAATTTTTAAATGTAAAATTAAATTGGAATATATTATGCTTGCATGAGAAGCCCATAGAGTGGTAAAATAATACAACTCAACGTTCTTTCTTTTTATAACATGATTTTTATAAAACCTATGTCAAGTTAAATAGTTTTTCATTTTAAAAATTTTGGGTTTGATGAGATTTGGACAAAAATACATTAATCATATTTTGATGTAACTTGCTAATATTTTAATATGGTTATTTTTAATCAAATTTTATATGAAATATTTTCTTTCGAATAATCCATTAGATAGGGATTTTTATTTTTATTTTTAATAGATAAAATCTACATATACTTTCTATAAGAAACATTGTAAAAAGATATTTTTATTTTTAATATATCTTGGATATGTAGTGTCCTCAAAATTATAATTTAATCAACGACATACATTTCAACAAAGAAATCGCAAGATGACTTACAGAGAGTCGTTCATCCTCAATTTCCAACTTGTGCATGAGTCAATTGCACATAAATGATGAAGAGGTAAATCAATCTCACCGATGCGAAGAGACGGATAGCGGGTATTTATAGGTGTTTGCATACTGAAAAGATATGGTGGTCGATTCCGCCATGGGATTTTCATAATTTACCAAGCAAAACAAAAACTATTGACTATTGACTACCTTGATTATTCTAGAATTATTATTAGAGAAAACAATCAACAATAATAAAGCAATAGAGGCATGGCTCAACAACTTCCTAAAAAATATGTTCCAAGGTTTGATGGAACGGAGCCATAGAGTTGGTTGATTAAGGCTAAGAAATGGTATGAGCTACATGAAACTCCTTTTGAACAAAGGATTTCTATAGCTGCATTCCATTTTGAATTGGAAGCACTATATTGGTACCAATGGTTGAGAAAACAACTACTTAATATTGGTTGAACATAGTTCAAGAAAGAACTCCTTAGTTGGTTTGGGCTATTAGAGTTTGAATACTTTACTACAACCCTCACTAAGTTGAGACAAACAGGCACTATGCCCAAGTATATCATTGCTTTTGATGAGTTGGCCAATAAAACTGAAGCCATTCCTGAAGAATTTTTCATGAGTTGTTTTATTAGTTGTATTAAGGAAGAGACAAGGATTGGGGTGCAAATGCTTAAAAAAACCACTTATATTATAGCTACAGGGCTAGCCAAACTTGAATAGAACAAATAGAATGCTCAAAGGAAGGCTTCTCGGCCCCCTACATTTCAAAATAGAATTTTTGCATCTACTAATAACAATGCTTCAAAATATCCAATGATTAAGCAATTAAAATATGATGATATGGCCAGTCGTAGAGCCAAGGGACTTTGATATAACTATAATAAAAAATGGGCCATGGATTAAAAATGCAAAACCCAATACCTTTACCTCTTGGACATGAGCAATCCTTCATATTCTTCTATAGATACAAGTGATGACTTTATAGATTTCATGGAAGAACACCTAGATTTGGTGGATGTAGAACCTCCAACCAATAATTGAGAAGAAGAAATTATCACTATTTATTTGAACTCCATCATTAAAATATCCACTCTATAGTGTATGATAGTCCCAAGGATTTCTCAAGGAACATTAGGTTTTGATCCTATTAGACTCTAGTAGCAATGATAATTTTATTGATCCAACTATGGTAAAATGGGTAAATTGCTTCATTTATAGTCGTGAATGAGTCTAAGTGAAAATTTCTAATAGGGAAATCATGACTTGTACTAGGAAGTGTCGAAATGCTTACCTATCCATTGGGGACTATCACTATCAAACTGATCTCTATGCAGTACCATTGGATGGAGTTGATATGGTACTGGGATACCCCTAGTTATGAACAATAGGAATAGTGTTCTAGAATTTTTTAGAATTTTGGATGTTGTTCATTTTCAATAATAGAACCCATACCATTTAGGGTGTGAAAATCGGTAATTCCAAGCTTATAACATCCCACAAGATGCATCAAATAATTAAGAAGGGTCATCGACTAGTTATGAGAAGATTGTGTTAGGTGTAGTTGTGTACTATTTAGGATGAACGAGTGTCCTTGAAATTGTTTACAATACTAATTAAGAATCAGTAGGTCTTCCTTGAACCCAAAAAACTACTACCCATTCAACAAGAAGATCATAGAATCAATTTAATTCCTAGGATTCGACCTCCAAATATTCAAAAATATAGGTATCCCTATCACAAAAAGAGATTAAGCAATTAGTAAAGGAATTATTGGATGCAAGATTCATTCATCCAAGAAAAATCTTATTTTTAACTCTAGTCTTACTGGTTATGAAGAAGGATGGATCATCAAAAATGTGTGTAGAATTCCATAAACTCAATCATATCACCATCAAGGATAATTTTTCCATTCCAATGATTTATGATTTGTTGGATGAGTTGCATGGTGCTCAGTATTTCACCAAGTTGGACCTCAGATTAGGCTATCACAAAATTTGAGTTCACAAGGACGACATCCCTAAAATAGATTTGAAAACCCATGAGGGTATTATGAGTTTCTGGTCATGTGTTTTGGCCTCACCAATGCATCCTCAACTTTCCAAATCTTTATGAATCAAATTTTAAAATCCTACCTCTAAATATTTGCATTGGTATTTTTTGATGATGTATTGATCTACAACAAAACATGGGAAGAGCACCTACAACATGTCGATCAAGTTTTGAAGCTCCTATAATAGAACCAATTGTATATCAAGTAATATAAATACACTTTTGGGGTAATTTAAGTAGAATATTTGGGTCATATCATGGCTAGAGATGGTATTTGAGTAGATCCAAGTAAAATTGAGGCAATGAAGGAATTATCCAAGCCCAAAATATTTAAGAGCCTTCAAGGATTTCTTGGCCTTACTGGATATTACTAAAAGTTTATCAAATACTATGGGAAGATGGTATCTCCTTTAACAACTATGCTTAAGAAGGATACATTCACATGGAACAATGAAATAGAGCAAGTTTTTTTTGATTTTTAAGGATGCCATGTGCGATACACTAGTTCTAGTTATACTAGATTTTTCAAAATATTTGTTATTGAAAGTGATGCCTTGGGAGTTGTATTCAGAGAAGTACTTATGCAAGAAGGTTGACCACTTGTTTTCATAAGCTAGACCCTCTTCGGGTATAACATAGCCAAATCAACTTATGAGAAGGATAAGATGGCCATTGTCTTTATCGTCCTCCATTGGTGACCATATTTATTGGCATGACACTTCATCATCAAGAATGATCATCATAGCCTTAATTACATCTTGGAGAAGAGAATTTATTCCCTTGAGTAACATAAATGGGTCATTAATATCTTGGGATATGATTATGAGATAGTCTATCACAAAGGAAAAAATATTATCGTTGATGCTCTTTCTAGGTAGCTTAAAACACAAGATAACCTATATGCAATGTCCATCATTAAGGTTGATTGGTTAGATACACTTAATTTCGAATGGTAGGAAAATATCACACTTGCAAAGACTATTCAATATTTCTAAATAACAGCAAGGGACTATCCCAATTGTTCCTAGAAATAGGGGAAGCTACACTATAAGCATCAAATTGTTGTTCCACCTTCCTCCCAACTTAAAACTCAGATTCTCTAAGAGGTCCATTCTTCTCCGTTATGGGGATAAACATGTTTCTTATGTACCTTTGAATGAGTAAAGTATAGTTTCTATTGACTATGGTTGAAATTAAATATCAAACAACTTGTGGATAGTTGTGACACTTGTCAACATCAAAAGGGGAAAATAGTTAGTACACTAGGATTACTTCAAATTTTACCTATTTTTAAGTCCCCATGGATTGATATCTCTGTGGAATTTATTGAAATATTTCATCTCTTAAGAGGTAAATCAATCATAATGGTCATCATGGATTGATTGACCAAATATACCTATTTTTTATCCCTTATTCATCCCTATACTTCTAGGAAAACAACATAGATTTTTATGGATTCAATATTTTTACTACATGAGAGCCCACATTCTATCATTAGTGACTATGATAAGGTATTCACTAGTAAATTTTGGGAGGAGATATATCACATTTAAGGCACCCAATTAAAAATAATAACATCATATCACCCACACATAAATGGCCAAACAACGGTGGTGAATAAATATCTTGAGAACTATATTTTTTATATAATCAATCCAAGTGGAGTCAATGGATTCCCTTAGCCGAATGGTGGTATAATAGCACTTTTAACACTACCACAAGGATGATAGCATATGAATTTATGTATTTTCAATCACCCCCAACACTCACCTTGTACTTACTAGCTATTTCAAAAGTACACTTAGTGGACACAATATTTAGTCATAGGCAGGAAGTCTTAGCAGCTCTTAAGCAGAATTTGACAACTGCCCAAAATAACATGAAACAAAAAGCAAATAAACATAAAATTAAGAGGGATTTTGAAGAACACAACATGTTTTTCCTTCATCTTCAACCTTATAAATAATTATCCCTACAGCAAAAGGATCGACATAATATGACACCTATGTTTTATAGGACCTACAAGATACTACGTTAGATAGGGTAGGTTGCTTACAAGTTGGAACTGCCAACCACATCCAAGATTCACCCAATTTTCTATGTATCTTGCTTTAAGGAGGTGGTAGATACACATACTAAAATATAGACCATCCTTGGTATCTTGATTTGTCCATGAGAAGGATACCTTACACTAGTATATCCTATAAAAATTATATTATTTAAAAATAAACCTATAATAATTTGCATACAAAACTTATAAGATAATTAAGGAAAAAAGAAAACTAAACTAAAAAATTATATGTCTAGACAAAATGTCCTACCTTGTTAATGTCCTAACCCTCCATTGCTCCTCATATCATCCAAACCCTAGCTAACAGATATATGCAATTTCATTTGTTGTGACTTAAAAAATCGTCATTACCTTTGTTTTATAAGGTTGACTTTAGAGGGTCGTATCTTCCTCAATATGGCTTGGATTCTTTCATATGACCACTAATTTTAAAACTCTTCAATTTTTGCACAAATTGGTCCAAGAATTAGCTAAATCAGGCAACCCTTTGCATAGAAATGGATCCTAAAAGATGAGATTTTTTTACATAACATTTGGCCTAACACTACCCTAGTTTTGGATGATTGTCTTCACATCGTCATATATTGCTCAAAACTACTTGGATTCTTTTGAAAGAATAATCATTTTAAAATATTTTTAAATTATATATAAAATGACACAATAATCATTTGAATCAAACAAATCTATGAAAAGATACGGTTCTTAAAAGATGATTCATTTTAAAAAAAGTTCTGCCATTAACTCTATCTATTCACAATAAATAAATTGTTTCAAGTTTTCATATAGACATGTAACATTTAAAAAATAATAATAATTTTTCAAGATTAAGTATAAACACTAGAATTAGAAACTATGATTTTTATTAAAGTGGTAAGTGAAAAACATTGTTATGAAGAAATAAAAAATATATTTTTTTTAAATTTTCAATATGAAAAACTAAAAAATTTAAATAAAATACGGGGCAACAAAAATTTTCATAAAGTAATAATTGAACTAATTGTGAAAAGGTCAAACATTTAAATGAAGGATGCGATAAAACAAAATTTTAACAAAATAATAAGTAAAAAGCTTGAAATCTAAGGTAACGTGTCATTTTGGGTAGTTTTTGGAGAAAGAGTCCAACCAAAACAACTCATGGTTGTCCCTACAAGCATCCCATCACCATTATCATAGTGGAATCAATCTAAATTTCTTCAAAATTGACATATAATTTACAACATACATGCTATGATAGCAATGTGTATGGTTATCATTACTCGAAATGAATAGATAAATAGATTGATTGGTAGTGTTTGTTGATGGTGTTTTTTGAGAAAAAAGAAGAAGAAAATATTGTTTGAAGCTAGAATTCAACAAGAATATTGAAGGATGATTCAAACAGAAGAAGCCTACCATATCCAAGAGATTTGGATATTGCCTCTCACAAAAATATGGGAAAATTCATAGAAAGGAGTTCTCTAAATCTATAAGAAAAATTAGATCACTTGAAGG
Organism: Wollemia nobilis; assembly: GCA_028583015.1. NCBI lineage: Eukaryota > Viridiplantae > Streptophyta > Pinopsida > Araucariales > Araucariaceae > Wollemia > Wollemia nobilis. The sequence continues at coordinate 10,467,483 of JAQPPZ010000676.1, read as the reverse complement.
ATCAAGCCACAAAATCCAAGACTCAATATAGAAAGTTCGAAGCTACAATTTGGTGAAGTAGGAAGTTGTTTTGGATAGCCAACAAGAAAGCTGTAAATTCATCCATCTACTACAAGGCAACAACTTGGTGAATCAGAAACACCAATATCATCTTCTACAAAATCCATAAAAAAGGTAAGCAACTTGGGTCCAATTAGATTCATTGATTAAACCTCAAATTAGAATATTATCAAATTCCATTAATGCACCATATTCATATTAACAGTTGCAGAAGAATAGATTGCATTATAGTCTTCAAGAAAGTGCAAAAAGGGAAAATTCATTTTAAAGATTATTTGCACATTAAATAGGATTTGGATATTTTCAAAAGAAATAAAATTATCATCTACCTATTTTCTATCTAGAAAGAAAGAAGACTATATCCTACAATATTGATTGTAGTGAAAAAATTGCAAAATACTTATTAAGGGTTCATTATAGATTACTCTTAAAAGTCACAAAGAATATTAAGTATATTTGAAATTATTTTGAGAGTTTATTTACAGGATCAATAAGGTGAGATTATTATTACTATTAAGTGCATTATTATTTTTAAATAAAGGGGTAAAAATTTATTGATAAAAAGTCTGGATTATAGAGTACAACTGAGCTTCCAACCAGGACTCAAATAAATAGCCAAACATGCTAAAACCACTAGACTAGAATGACACCTGAAAAAGACAACAAGAATAAACCACATTAAGTCTGTACATCCTTGTGGATCAACTCCCACAAGCGTTGAGAGTCCCCAGATGGGAGACTCTCCCAATTATAGATACTCCAAGGATCCAGCAGCTGAAAAGCCCTTTTGGCCAGGTAATCAGCAACCACATTCCATTCCTTTCAAAATGTACACAAAGGATATAAATTCAAACTCTTCACTCATTCTAAGAATCTAAACAGCTATAGAGGCCAACTACCAATTAAATTCCTCCACCCTTTTATTGTTTAAAATATTAACCACAATTTGGGAGTCAGACTCGCATATAATCCTATGCCAGCCAAGAGAAAACCCCCTCCGCAAGGCCTCAATAATTGCAAGAGATTCCATAAAATTTTTGGAGTGAACACATTTATAAATGGAAAAGAAAAAATTGACACCACCAGTAGAATCTCTTCCAACATCGCCAATGCCAGCATGTCCAGGATTACCCCTGGACGATCCATCAGTATTAATTTTTAAAACTCCTCTAGGGGGTGGCCTCCACCTACCATCTCTCCTAACCTTCTTGCTGAGATGAGGAACCCTACTAGAGCTAGAAGAGTTCACACCATCCCAAAAGAGACCAAGGGCTTGTTGTACCTTCTCCTCCCTAGAATCCAAAAGAGGGTCCACATCACATTTTCTATGGATGGTTTCATGAACCATAGACAAGATCCTTTTCCAAATCTGTTGAACAACCAAATAACTACCTTGAAATATGCATCGGTTTTGTTCAATCCAAATTTTCCAAATGATGCAAGAAGGGCCCAAATTCCAAGCCACCCGAAGGAATGGGGTCTTGGCCGAAGGTCTGCCCAAACTACTCCAAAAATTCAGTAGGGGCAGCACATGAAAACATGGATGGTTCCAGGAGCTCCACCAATGATGCCAAATGTCTCTCACAAAGGAGCATTGGAAAAATAAATGAGAAGAGTCACCCTCATTCTTATTGCAAAGGACACAAAAAGAGGGATCCTAAAATCCCATCTTCCTCACATTATCCCAAGTGAGGCATTTATTATGAGCTACCAACCAGAGAAAGAAGTTACATTTTGGCTAGGAAAATTTGTTCCACACATTTTTCCACCAAGTGACAGGAAGACTCCCATACTTTTGCTTATCAAGAACTTGATAACCATAGGCTACCGAGTAGGTTCCCTTAGGATCAGGGTTCCAAGCTAGAATATCTTTACCCCTCAATGAAAAACAAGGCCTCTCCATAAGAATAAGAGAAAGCACCTCTTTATCCTTGGCCAGTCCCCCTAGGGCCATTCTTGCGGATCTTTCCACCTGTACATCTCCATATTTCCAAAATACTATATTTTTTTAAAGTCCTCCACACGAGACCAACCTACTTCCAAGAAAAAAATGCTTAGGGAACGTAACCTAGGATATTGATTCAATATAGGAGGGTGGCCATCCCAAGAATCCTCCCAAAAAAGAGCATTTGATCCCTGATTACAAATCTAGAACAAATCTTGCTTGATTAAATTAGCTCCTCTTTTCAGAGTGTCCCAAATAACTAAACCTTTCCCAACCAAGCTGACTCTAGGGATTTCAGCCTCTGAAATACCTCTCAAGTATTTACAAGATAATATTTTAGCCCAAATCTGATATTGAGAGGTACACCATATCCAATAAAGTTTTGTAGCCAAAGCCTACCCAAAAAGAGTTGTCTGTCGCAACCCAAGGCCTCCCTCTTGCACCGACCTACATATAGAATCCCACATAACCAAACTCCATTTAGATTGATCAAGTTTTCCAAACCATAAAAATTGTCTTGACAAAGCATCCATGTACTTGATGAAGTGAGAGGGAGCTATTTGTACAAAAAATATATAAATAGGTAAAGCTTGAATAGCAGATTTTAAAAGCAACACTCTACCTGTAGTGGATAGCCATATGAAATTCTAGTGATTCACCTTCCTTCTAAACTTATCAAGCATATACTGCCAAGAAGATCTAGATAGAGGGTGAGATGAAATTGGAATACCAAGATAAATTAAGGGGGGAGTCCCAACCTAGAATCTTAGAATGCGAGCAATATGACTTGAATAAGAGGAGGGGTATTGAAGAAGAAAATAGAAGACTTGTCCTCATTAATCAACTATCCAGAAGCACCAAGATATATGTCAAGAGACTGTCTAATATTACCAGCTTCCCTGATAGTGGTAACTCCCAAAAAAGTAGTATCATAAACAAATTGAAGGTGGGAAAGAGGTGGCAAACTACTATCCCACTTCCACCCCTGAATGAGACCCTACATGACTTGATACTTGAGCAATATTCCCAACCCTTCTACCATAATGATAAACAAATAAGAAGATAAAGGATCTCCTTGCCTCAATCCCCTTGTGGCCTCAAATAGCTCTGATGGCTCATTATTAACAATAACAGAGAATGAAGAAGAAGAAACACAACTCATTACCCATATAATCCATTCCTCCTCAAATCCAAAAGCAACAAGAACTTTCTGAAGAAAGGACCATCTGACCCGATCATAGGCTTTGACCATGTCCAACTTAATGAACATAGTTTTATCCTTAGAATTTTTCATTGAGTGAATAGCTTCTATAGCAATAACAACCCCATCCAGGATTTTTTGGCCAACAACAAACCCTCCTTGCTCCTTAGAGATGATTTTTCTCAACCATATCTTCAGCCTCTCAGCAATAATTTTTGTGATGATCTTATACACAACATTGCAGAGAGCAATAGGCCTGAACATATCCAAGGAATTTGCTCCCTATTTTTTGGGTATAAGCACCACAAAGGTAGCATTTAGGTCCTTTAGCATCTGTTTGTTCTTTTGGGACTCATGGACCACCTCCAAAAGATCAAATTTGATTAAATCCCAAAACTCCTGATAAAACTCAATCAGGAATCCATCTGGGCCTGGGGATTTTCCTTTTTTCATATTGAATACAAGAATTTCCAATTCCTCAAGGGAAATTGGACCCATCAAGTGCTCATTCATCTCTCTAGAAACAATCACTAGAATACAATTTAGAATAAGCTTTCAATTCTCATCATCTGATAGGGAGTCCTCCTTGAATAGGGAGGAAAAATACCTCTTAGTCTCTTCTGAAATATCCCTGAAAGAAGAGAGTAGGGCACCCTAAGAATTCACAAGAGAGGTAATCAGGTTACCATTACAATGAGCCTTAACTAAGTTATAAAATAAGGTTGTGTTCCTATCCCCTTCCTGAAGCCAATCTACTCAAGATTTTTATTTCAAAAAATTTCTTCCCTCAGTTCCCATTTAGCAAGGTCTTTCGCAGCCTCAAATTCCTCAACAAGAAGCTCCTTCATGAATCCCTAATATCTAATCTTCCTTGAATCTTATTCCATCCTCCTAAGAGCTACCAGCTTAGCCAAGGAAATGTTCTCAAAATTTATTCTATTTCATCTCTTCAATTTGTGTTTTACAAATTGTAGTCGCTTCATAAAGGAATACATAGCGGTGCCATGAGGAGGTTTGCCAGTGGTCCACCAGCCTTGCATGAAATCATGAAGCTTAGGATCATGAAGCCACATAATTTGAAACTTAAAGGAGGGATTCTTTTTTAGCCCTAACTCCAAAGCAAAGAGTTTGATAGGCCAATGATCAGATCCCCTACCCTCCAGAATCATAGAACTAGCACCTATGTTATTACCCATCCAATAACTGGATATCAAAAACCTATCCAGTCTCTCTGATATGGAAGCTTCCTCACACCTTCTATTGTGCTAAGTAAAGATCCCATTATCTGGCTTTATGTCAACCAAGTTTAGGGCCTGGATATGAGCACTAAAGACAGAAGAAAAAGGCTAAAGACGGTCCACCCCACCATGTTTTTCCTCTAGACAAGTGATAGATTTGAAGTCTCCAGCAAAAATCCATGGGTACAAGGGAACCAAACTTCTCACAAAGCAAATGTGCTTCCACAAATGCACTTTACCATTGTAATCAACATGAGCATACACATTTGTAGGTAGGATGATTTCACCAGATTCATTATCATGCTCGACCATTGAAATAGACCATCTGCTAGAAATCCAAGTAAGAGGGGATATCTTAACCGGATACCATAAACAAGCAATGCCACCAGCATATCCACATGCACCAATACACTAGAATTGCCCATGTATCCACAACTTGGGAGCAATACTGAACATACTATCAATAGAAAATTTAGTATCCTGAATAAACACCACATCTAGAGAATGCACACGAACCAAATTATGAATATCTTTTTGTCTGGGGATGCTATTCAACCCCCTTACATTCCATGAGAGGATAATATTTTTTGGGATTTATAAAAATGGGAGTCCAATGTTCTCACCAAGCCTGACTCCACCAAAGTCTCCCCCATTAACTTAATTTTATCCTGGTCCTTCTTTTGACCCACCTTCATATTCTTATCCGAAAAACTTTTTTTAATTATTTTTTGCTGCAATCCCAACACCGTAGGAGTTTTGCAGTCCAAGGATAACTGCATTAGTGCCTGAGTAGGAGAGGGCATAACTAAATCTGTACCACTTTCTAAAATAGTTTTCCTTATAGGGCTTGACCCAACCATGTACCCTATATTCAGATCCAAATCCCTTTTTTCTTCATTTAAACCCCCTAAATATGATTCTTTAAGTTCCCCCTCAAGAAAAGACATCTGATTCGGCCTTGTTATATTTGCATCAGGTAGCAATATTTCAGGTATCTCCATGCACTGATCAAGATCATCTAATATTTCAAAACGGTTGAGTAGAGCATCTGGCTGGCTATCCTTAAGGTCTTTGTTTGCACTTCATCCTCTGTTTTGGGCTTTTATAGAAACAAAACCTTCCTTATCCTGTTTCCCTTCCTTTATCGAGGCTTTTCCTTTATACAAACTTTGTCCAGACCGAGAGGGCCCAGGATTTGAAGCAACAGGCGAGACAAACTTAGTGTATTTTCTTTGCAGGTGGCCATATTCACGGCAAATCTGGCAACAAAATGGAAGAGCTTCATAGTCAAGTTTTTGAACCCATGTAGTTGATCCAAATTGTATTTCCATAGAATATGGAATAAGATTATTTAAGTCAATTTTAACACAAATACGAGCAACAAAGATTACCTTTTTATCCATTTTCTATTGTGACAGTACAACCGTCTTCCCAAGTAAAAGGGCAATCTTATGCAAGATATTAGTTCTCCAGAATTCCAATGGGAGTCATGGAAGCCACACCCATACTAGAACCCATGACGACCACTCCTCTGATGGGATGAAATCCACATGCCAATATTTAAGAAACAGTCCCACTTGGTTATAGAAATAAGGACCCCCTTCAAATGCTTTGTTACGATCTGCAATACAAGAGAAAACCACCATAAAATAGTTGTTCGCACTCAGCATCACCTCCACATCACCTTTAGGATTGCAAGTCTTCTTGACCCAAGCCTCCACAAAGGGGAGAGAAATTTGGATGCCCAAAAATTTCCCAATAAGGGTATGTTTGGTTAGATACTCCACATATTCCGCCATCGAGTCTGGTTGAACCACTAGAACTGGCTTGACTTCACATCGGTCCAAACATACATTGTTCTTTAACAAACGGTTCCCTACATGCACTGGAAAATCCTATTCCTTCCATTCATTTTTAGATGAAAAAATATCACGAGTATGCACTCTCTGTGCTAGACCCGATGCCATCACAATATTCCTCCAATTTTTCAAACCTCCTCCAGAAGTTGTTGCCATACCCGCAGAGCAATTTTTCTTCATCAAACCCTAGCAGAGTATTTTTTCCTCATCAAACCCTAGTAGATCTCCAAAGTCTCTATCTCAACAAATTCATACTATTAAGTGCATTATTAATCCATTAGCACTATACTAGTTATTCTTAACTAGTTACTTTTAAAAGGTTAATTTGTGTTTGTTGATTGTTAAGGATCAAGTGCACAAAAACTAGTAGATTAATCCAAGTTTCTAGAGACACTATTCGGTGCACAAAACTTTTAATATTTCATTAGATCATATTTCTCCAAGGAGTGGAGAAGAAAACCACCATTAAAATCAACAATAGTAGCTTCAAATAGAGACTTGGTGAGTCTCAATATTCAAAGTGCACTAAAGGTTATTTACAAAAAAAAAAGGTGTAAAAATTACTTCTACAAAAAGAAGATTCTATCTACATGGTTACAAGCTTGGGTTCATTAGTATAAATCCAAGCAAAAGTAGAGAGGTATCTAATCAAGGAGACAACCTCAAAATATACCATTACCTACAAGGAAGCTATCATAAAACAAGAAAAAAATTATATTGCAAAAAGGAGGTGCAAAAAAAAAGGTATTTTATATACAAAGTTTTTACATTTCTAATTTTCCATACCTAAGAAAAAGGGTAAGGTTTCAAGTACGTCAATGACACAATATTCTTAGGGTAAAACAACCCAAGGTAGTTGTATAATAACACACTCTACGCAAGGGAATAGAGCCTCTCAAAAGGCTCATATCTTCTACGATTTGGATAGTTGAACCTACAAGCAAACAAATCACAATACAAAGAAAGGAGGAGCATTATATTCAAGGGCAACATTATATAAAAAAGGATTTCATAATAGGTTGAAAAAGAAGGCATAAAATATTACATTGGACGTATGTCCAAGGTGTATCATTGGAGTACTTCAAACTACCCCATAGCATTGCTTGAAGTCTTCAATATCATTGTTAAATCCTAGCTCCAAGACTCCAAAGGTTCTGCTCTCTACTCCAAATAGAACTAACTCATTCGAAGAACCATAAAATAAAGAAAGAGATGGTGATAGTACATTGATAATAAGGGTATTGCAAAGATACATTGAATAAGCGTTATATAGAATTATCATGCACAAATGAAGGTGAAACTTGTCACCTAGAAGGAAATATTAAGGTTTCCCACATGAACACCCATCTACTGCAAGTCTAATGAAGAAAGCATTATAGGGAATAATGTTGGTGTCATCAAGAAGGTATGAGCACTCATCCAATACTATAACGTCCGTTCGATAGAAAATTACAAGTGGCATTAAAGATACCAAATACTAAGGAGATCGTAAAGATATAGAGCACAATTGTAGCCACCAGAGTTACAACATGGAAGAGAAGTGAAGAGCATTAAAATCTTTGGTCAAGATATTCAAAGAAGTTTAAAATTCCAAGGTTGAAGCTCCACCATCCAAACATCCAAGCCAAGGGAGAATCAACATACACCATAAGCTATAGTGCCCAAGGAAAAGGTATTAAATAGGATTGTCATATACATCCAAAATCTAGATCGAATACGTAGGGAGTACAACACTAAAGGTAAGGTTTTTACTTTATCAAATTTGCTTTCATTAATAGGGAGTCATAAGGTATAATATAAGGTTGAAACATTAAGAGAAATCAACCATATTTGAAAGTAATATCTAAAGGAAAAATATATATAAATAGCCTAATATTTGCAATATTAAAACATAGGAGAAATAAGGGTTTCTACTTGAAAAGTTAGAATTGCAATTAGGGAGTCATAAAGAATACTACATCAAAGTAGGTAATTGGAAATTACAAAAATTAAACATTAAATTATTAAAGGCTATAAGATGAGGTTTATTAAGGAAAATCAAGATTTAGAAATTAATTGGTATACTTGTCTCAAAACACATAAAAGGGACAAAACAAATCCAACTATTAAAACCTCATCAAATTAGAAAGTGCTTAAGTTCAATAGGAGTAATAAAGTGTAAAAGAAGTTGAATTTTGTTCTTCACAAATTTTTTTTTAAATCAACTCAAAATTGAACTATTATTCTCAAAATAACTTTATCTATCATATAACATATCCAAAATCACTTGGGAGTCATAAGGGTTCTACAAAACCTAGAATTTCACCAAGGCATCATCAAATCAATACTAGGGCAAATAAAATAAGACTACAAGGATCATCATGGCATCAAACAAATTATTTCTTGTAGAATCCCAATTACTTAAGGGACCAAACTATTTCTCCTAAAAAAATAATATTAAAGTAATCTTAGTGTATGAAAAACTTTGGGAGATAACTTAAGAAATAGCCAAAAGGCCAAACATAGGTGATACTAAAATTTAGAAGTTTGATGAAAATGATGCAAAATCCCTAATTATAATAACCTTTTCTATCAGTGACAAAATACAATCTTATATCAACTCAACAAAGATATCTACAAAAACATGGAAAAACTTAGAAAAAATATTTGAAGGAAAAAATAAAGCCACTATCCTTCATCTTCAAACTCAACTACATTATCTAAAAATGAACAGTAGCAAGAGCATATATGTATATATTTCTAAGGAAAGTAGCAGATATTAAAGGAAAATTATTAACCTTAGGAGAAGAAATTAAAGATGAAATTCTTGCTCAAGTAACCATGAGAGCATTTCCAGATATCTACAAATATTTGGTAACATATTTACAAGTCCTAAGTAAATATACTTCTTTTGATGACCTAATCAATATTCTTCAAGAATATGAGGTAGAGAATACAATTAAATATGAAATGACTAACACTACATTGGCATAAAAAGATAATCCATAGGGAAATATTGCTTCATCATCAAGAGGATGAAGACCATGGTATAACATGTATTATCAGATATGTAAGTAAAAATATCACAACACTAACTATTGAAAATCCAATCCCAAAAATAAGAATCAAGAGAATCAGATGAAAAATGAAGGCATATTTCAACCATGATAATATCAAAATTAGTAGAAATCTCAACATCCAATTAATTATCCCCAATTGGAGTATCAAAAAGAGAATAAAAAGGATACCTAGCTCAAAGGATAGAATAAATTGAAGAACTGGAAGAATCTACACATGATTATGAAGTTAAAGATCTTTGAGTAAGAACATCAGGTTATGGAGACACTAACTACTTGCTTGAACAGGTTACAAAAAATAAAGAAGAATAATACAAGCTCTAAGACAAAGAATAAGATCCATATTGAAGATTGAAATCTTACATACCCAAATAATGTAAAACGGGGGGATGTTAGAGTTAGAGTATATTACATAATTTGGTTTATGTAAATGTATCACCTTAGGTATATAGTTAGAATATAATATTATTTTTGGGGGAAGTTATCTAGGTACTTCAAGCAATGTAATAAATATACAAGTGACAATGTGTAAGGTGTCCCCTTGTATAACTAGGTAGAGTGTTGGTCAATTATTCTATCTTCCTATATAAAGGGCCTCATAGTAGTAGATTGGATATCAATCTCATATCAAGATCATAGTAAGCTCATGTCAAGCTCTTGGTAGTAGTATTTGTAGATTAAAGATACAATGCCAAACAAAAGATAAATAAGTCACGATAAAAAGTAAGACAGAACACAGTTGTACAAAACAAACGATTTTTATTAATCAACGGAGTTTAAAAACTCCTTTTGAGTACAACAGGGCCTGTAACCCTTTTCGTGATACAAAAATTACAGTTTGTGCTAGGGTTCTCCGAAACCCTAGCTGGCACAATGGGTGGCATCTCCGAAGAATATATCTTTAACCCCAACAAGGTGAGTGGGCTTTGTTGTATCCTGTAGCTCGGACCACTCCAGCTTAAACAACTGCTATCAACACACCAGATCTGCCATTAAAATCCTGCACACATTAACACTATCAAGGAGTTAGAAATTAATAAGAGGGCTCCACTGTGTGAGCCCTTAGAAACAATTTAAAACCCTAGAAAAATAGAATGCAAGAATTCAACAACAGATTAATAAAAGAAAAGAAGTTACTTGCTTTAAGTTGATTTATACCTGTTCTATGTTAACGCGGCTAGACCAGGTGGCACCTGGAAGTAATGTGGCTGTTAAATCGGCTGCAGAAGGCGCCTTGGTGCACTCACTGAATGACCGCGTGCTTCTGAATCAGGGTTTTAGATGTCGGTCTGCGTCTGTGGCTGCGGGTAAACGTCCGCGGGAACTTGCGACAAGAATGTGGAATTCTGCAGAGTGCTGCAGAAGAGATGGCGACGACGGATGTGGCGATGGATGCGGCGATGGATGCGGCGAAAAGGATGAAATAGAAGAGATAGGTCCAAAAGATAGCAAAGATAGCAAAGATAGGAGAAGAAGATAGGGGTTTGAGCCATCAAGGTGGCTCTATTTATAATCTACTCTTAGGGCACACTTTAGGGTTTTAACGACACTTTGAACGTGTGGCTAAGATTAAAGTGGATCCAAGGGTAGAGAATAAATCTAGGTTGTGAAACAGATTAAGAAGGATGGACGGATGAGATTAAATGAAAGATGGACGGCTTAGATTAAATCACTTAAACTATATTTATTTTATATATATATATATATATATATATATATATATTAAAATATATTAAAATATTAAAATATATATATAAATATTAATTTAAATAAATTTGGGGATGAAAAATGGCGGGAAAGGTGAAATTGGGCCAAATAATGGCGAGAAAGTGTGGATTTGGGCCAAATAATGGTGGGAAGGATATGAATGATTGACATGTGGCTGACAGGAAGGTATAGATGACTTGCAAGTGGCTGGATTTTGGTGTCTACAGATGCCCCTTTTTGAGCTGCTTTGTGTGAAGACACAATGCGGCACAAAAACTTAAGACACTGAAAAGCTGGATCAGACGCAACTCTCTCTCAAGACTAGAGCACAACTTTGAAGACCAAAGAATAAAAGAATATTTAAAATTTTTATCAGCTTACCCCCTCAATTGGCGAGCGAGAATGGTTCTCACAAGCCAATTGGAAGAAATTTGGAAGAAAATGAACCGTTTTTGCCCCAACGGTGAAAAAAGGGGTTGGTGTATGAACCATCTATTTATGTCCCAACAGGAAAGGGGTTGGTGTACAAACCAGAAAAGAATATGATTGAAGACGATATGAGTGATGTGAAATATGGACCATTTTCTACCCCAACGGTTATAAAGGGATTTTTGCCAAATTGTAAGTTCCATGATCATGTAAGATGAATTCCACTATAGGAAAATTAGAAATTGATAACGGATGCCCCAACTCCTGTGTGTGAGTCCATACTAGTTAATGAAATTGCCTTGTTGGCGCCATTGATATGTAGAGATGAAAGATGCATGAAAAGAGTCCAAAACTCAGAGATGCTCCTAGTGACTGTATGGATAATTCCTCGGGTCGGAACCAATCAACCTAGGTAGCCTCAATCTCTAGCAAGACTCAAAATAATGATGATATTAAAGATTGTCCATGTTTAAGGCCCCATGAACTAGGCCATCAATGACAAGCTGTTGAGCAAATTAATCTTGGTATGAGGTCACTTGAAAAGTAGAATACCCAAAATTGATTTCCAATTTTCAAACAGTGAAATAATTGATGATGATAAATGGTAAGTGTCCTTATGGTGGTTTAATCCTCTTACCGAATTGCATGGATTCAAATCGTTGCAATCGCCAAGGTGATAGAATATACCACTAGATACGAGGTTTACTTTAATTTTATTTGGCAAAAATATGCATGATGAAAGAAGAATGAATGAAGTTGACGATAGATCAGAAGAATTGATGAATGTGGTTAATTTTGTGAAGGTTTTGAATGTTTTTAGCCCAATTTGTAAAACAATGATTAATGATGCGCTTTTTGAGCGAAATGACAAAATTTGTGTCCAAAACTATTGTAACCTTCACAAAATGTTTTATTATGATAAGAAGAATGGATGAATTGAATTTGATGAAATTTGAAGGAGGTAAGCTTCAATTTTGCAAGTTTTGTTCCTTTATTCAATACTGACACCAAATGCCGGTCTGCATTTGTGGTTGGCAGAGACGCCCGTCGGTGTTTAGGCGCTCTACAAACACAGGACTACGTCTAAATGCGCCATGAAACGCCCCACTGCATTTCAGGGTGCCAAAACTAGCTATTTAAATAGTTTCAGCAAGAATTTCGCTCATTTGTGTGTTCGAGCTTGAGAGAAGTGTGTCTGAGGGAATGAAGTGAAGTGGAGTGAGAAGTTGTGAAGCACGCGGGAGCTATGGCAGAGGTGGGAGTGGATGCGCCAGTGTAGCCAGCTGAGGTATTTGTTTATTTAAGCAAGTACTTTTATGTGTTTTTTTTTTTTTGCTTTTTTTTTTTTTGGAAAAATTTGTAACAAATTTTTGTTTTGTTGTTTTGCAGCTTAGGGTGTTAGAGGCACGACACCGATTCTCCCCTATCATTCCGAGGATGAGGAGGTCATTGTCCCAGGAAGACTGGGAGATATTGGATGTAGTGGGGCTAGCGGAGGCAGCCCGATTGGAGGTAGTTCGGGCGGATGAGGGGTACCTCTAGGCACACCACTAGGTCTAGGGCTCCTACTAGGTCTCAGGGGTCCTCTTTTGATGGTTAGCTTAGTGCTTAGATGCACTCTTTATGAGCCTTGGTGCTCTATTGTATATTGTAGCCTTTTGGCATTCATTGTACGATTTGACCTTTATACATATATATATAACATGGCTTTTATTTATTTGGTGTTTTACTCTCTTTTGTGTGAATGCCTATGTTTTTGTGATGCATGTTTTGATATGTTTTAATGTTTTTGATGCATATGTGATGGAATGGAATGCAAACTTATAGATGATTAATGCGAGACTAAGTAAATGAAATATGCACTAAGAAGCACTCATACTTTTAGATAGTTAGATTTAGCGAACTTTTATCATAATTGTTTAATCAGGGGCGCCGAACTTGGTGGCTTGTGAATGGATGACGTATGGAATGACATGAATATGGAAAAAGATATGGAGGGTGATATGGAGGTTGATATGGAAGAAGATATGGAGGAATACTGTTTTACAAAGACTCAAACATGCTAGTGGTATCAAACAAACTTACTAACACTTGCCTAATTCAACTAGGACCAAATGTGTTTGCATGAGAGTTCATTAACCAAATCAGAAGCATGGTAGTGACTCTAGGCAATCAAAAACCTGTGTGTGTGCAAGTGTGTTCATTAACCTCATCTTGCATAAATTAAGTAACCCTGTTATGGAAAATACCCCGAAGCTAGTTTGTCCATATGAGCATTCAGAGGTCTCTTTTTGAGGAGAGACATGTCGCCACGCAATGAGTATACTCCATTGCCAGTCAAGCGTCTATAGCCCCGGTGAAGGTTAACTCCATAGTCCATGTTGTTTTTGACCTTTGTAAGCCTTGGGGATGACTACCTATCCGTTTGACTGGACAAGTAGTACGATCCTTACAACTTATTTGGGATCAGTGGTGTGTGAAAAATGTTCATTTCCTTAGAGCTTTGGGGAATCGGATTCTCAATCGAAGTATGATGAGAATTTTACCCTATCCTTACTACTCTGTTTATATTTATATTTTGTGATTGCTTGTGATAGTGGTAAGAACCACTGTTTTATGGACTATGTTTGCATGATAGGACAAACGAGGATTACCCTTTTCACTTCAAGGCACAACCCAAGGATGGTGTTATCTCTCTTTGACACAAGATGTTTTTAAGATGTGAAAATGTGATAGGTTCAAGACCGCTTTTGAAATCATTTCCCAATACTCAAGATTTTATTTAGTGTAATTTGTGATGGCCCTAGAGAACTTTGACATGCATTTCAAAATTTTCTTAAAACACTAGGAATGGCTGAGTAGTTGAAAACATTTTGGCAATGTAAATATGTGCAAATGGAAAATGGGTGTACGAATGACAATTCGGTTTGATGGATTTTATGAAGGTGCCCCTGATTAAAGCAACATGACTTTTGCTTGACCAAATTTTATATCCAAAAGATAGAATGGTCTCTAACATGATATGCAACTATGGCTGAAAATGAAATGTTATGGTTTTGAATGAGATGTATGCACATGAAATGCAATGTTTTTGAATGAGATGTATGCAACTAGCAATGAAATGCAAATTATTTTTATTTTATTTGTTTTTTTTTGTTGTACAAGCCATGTATATACGTACATATAAAATTCAAACTATGCGTAGAATGCCCTCAAGTGTATAACATTAAGTGGTTCGGGTTCTTGTTCCTCTGATGATAGACTTTTAGCCAATTTCACAATTTGGGTGCCATCTTGGTCTGGACTAAGGTCTACATCGATAGTTTCTTCAATAGACATGTGGGAACCTTCCTCAAGCTGATGGGGAGTAGGGATCAGATTTATGTCATCTAAAATGTCATCAAGCTCCTGTGCCTTGCTCTCGTCTATGTCTGCCTGGAAGACCTCTGCATTAGAAGATGAAGGTGAATGTGGAGGTGAAGGAAGAATGTAGTTTGCGGAAGCCCTTAACAATTCCTCAGAAAGGATGAACTCTGAAATAGATGGAGGGGATGAAATCCGATCCATGTCAATCAGGCTTGGGTTGATCGGGATTGGCTTATCCGGATCATATGGATTATGGAGCGGGGTGAATAAGTCTACAAAATTCATTGTCGACTTATGGAAGAAAGGATGGGCGGAATGGAAGGGAAAACCGGTGAAGACCTCGGAAGACCTGAAGTGCAAAACAACATAGTTTTTCAGTTTTTTTTTTTTTTTTTTTTGTAGTTTGAGTTTTTTTTTTTTTTTTTTGTAGTGGTGAAAACCACTATTACACACATAAATAAAGTATTTTTATATATTTTGATATATTTTTTTTTTTGGAATTTTCTGATTTGATTTTTTTTTTTTTTGGTAGTGGTGAAAACCACTATTTTAGTATATACATATAATACAGGTTTGGATTATGGCTTATGGATGTGGTGGAGGGGGTGGTTCACCTCGTTCTTGTGGAATAAGCAAGCGAAAGATGGCCTCTTGGAGAGGGAAAAATTGGAGATAAAACTCGTCTTGTTCAGTGAGGGGAACAATGGGCGCCGACTCTTCTTCAGATTCATCACCATTTGACATGACGTCAAATTCTTCATAGGCTTCATCTTCGAATCCATTGGGGTGGAGGATTTCTTCTTCTGAATTAAGATTAATGCTTTGAAAAGCTCGTTCAAAAGAAGAAATGGATGGAAGTGGTTGGTAGCCCAGACCAAAACGCTCAGTGGGTCTCTGGTATGGCATATCGATGCGTTCAGTTACCCCTTGCTCGTATCGACCTAGGCCAAATTGCTGCCAATTATGTCTATGGAAATAGCGAGAGGGAAAACCCTCCATCCTTTCGATATTTGCAGGGACTGGATTCTTAGGTTATAGTATGGTGGTAGGACTAGAAGATGACTCTATTCCCCCATATAAAAAATTAATGGAATTTGGCATAGAACCCATGTTATAAACCGATCCAATGGATAAATGTTGCTCATGTGGACGACCAAAATCTTTAACTGTTTGCACATTGAACGGTGTGATGTGGACATCTTGGATGGCATACTCACCAATACCTGCATCAGTGATATGGATCTTGACTTGGGAGGGAGATGGACTAGATGATGGAATAGAAGAATGTGGGATAGAAGGATTGGAAGGATTTGGTTGGGTTGATGCTTCACTGACTTGTGAAACATCAGCTGGTGATGGTTGGGAAGATGGAGGAATAATAGGTGATGTTGAAGAAGGTGTAGCAGAAGGGGGTAATGACGTGGAAAGAGATGATTAGTCATGGCCACATGTGCATGTGGTCACTGATGAAGAAGAAGGAAGATTAGTTGATGAAGAAAGTGGTGAATGAGATGGAATAGCGGAAGAGGAAGATGGTTGCGATATGATGGGTAGCTCCTCAAGAATGGGAGCTGGTATAGAAGAAGTAGATGGGGTCAAGAAAATATGAGTGGATGGCAACACAATCTCATAAGGATTTGAGACATAGTTGCAATGTTTGAATGGTTCAGTGTCAGCAGGTACACAATGAACCTGTCCCTCATATACATACTTCAGACATTGATGCGAGTATAGAAGGGACACATCTCATCTCCCTAAGCCAAGGCCATCCAAGCAATACATTGTATGCCATGGACCCTTCCAAGATGTGAAACAAGGTATGCAAAGTTCGGGCCCCTACCTCAATAGGCAAGATAACCGTGCCAACCGTGGAAGATAAAGCATCATTGAATGCTTTAAGAGTAAAAGTTGACTTTGTGATAAGGGATGGCGACAGCTTTAGATGACTCAATGCCGATGTTGTAATGATATTGATTGAGGAACCGGTGTCAATTAAGACTCTCTTGAATGGCTTGTTATCGATCTTGGCCATGATATGTAGTGGAGGATCTATACTTTCTGTTGACATAGGTTTGATTTCAAAATCATAGAAAGTGAAGTTATCGATCCATGCATGTTTGAATACTCCCCACAAAGTTGTTGAAGGCATTAGTATCTTGAGTTTGAAGCTCGATTGACTTTAAGATTTCCATTAATGCCTCTCTATGCGGAAGAGATTGTTGAATGAGGTCATAGATCGATAACTTGGCAGAAGCCATTTTTAAACTGGTAGTTAATCGGCTACTCAATGACATGATTGGTCGTTGGCGTTGAGTAGAATGATTTAGCGGTTGTTGAGAAGTACTAACACGTCGTTGGGTCACTGTTACCTGAGGTGGACTGGGGGTTTGTACAGGTGGCTGTGGTTCAGCCCGATTTGGTTGGTTCACCCTTTGACCCCGGGTTACTACATTAATAGTACCCACAAAACCTTGGTATGGTTGTACATGGTTGACTTGATTAGGAGGAGTTACCTAAGTTACTCCCCCTGAAGTTGTTGGAGCTTCCTCCCGATGTGGAAGGGGTGTTTGAAATACACCAAGATTTTGATTTTGTTGGGCTAAGGGGCTATCCAATTTAATGGCTCCAATCTCAATAAGATCTTGGATCACATGTTTGAAATCTGTACAATTATTGATATCGTGCCCATTTTGCCTATGATAAGGACAAAATAGGTACTCCTTGTAATACTTCCCCCTTCTAGATGGGTCTAAAGGTTTAAACTCAGGTAAAGTTAACTGATTAGTGCTATATAACTTATTGAATATGACCGCATATGGTTCATCTAAAGGTGTGAACTGTCGCTTGGGACGATTGTTTTGCCAAGGTCGAGTTTCCATGGTTGGCTCAGTATTGTGAGCTGGTTGAGGAGGGGCGGGTACCGCATGATAAGAAATTGATTGTGGTTGACTTTGCATTACTTGTTGTTGTTGAGCCATTACGGGCTGACTCACCACCACTTGATTAACTTGGTTAACATTTGAGGCTGTACTAGCCTGTGTTTGTTTATTTTGGCCATAATTATTATTTCATTGTTGGCCCTTTTGTTGCCATTCTTTTCTACGGGGTTTTAAAACACCCTCTTGGATTTTAATGTCTTCTATTATACTTGCTTGGGCCAAAGCCTCTTCAAAAGTCCTGTATTGTTGTAATTGGAGTAACCAAGAGATAGGTTTTAGACAACTCTGGGTGAACATTTTGGTTAACTCCTCCATTGGTAGGGAGAATGGCGGTTTATTAATGATAGCCCTCCAACGGTTTCCAAAGTCATAAACAGTCTCATCGTCATGTTGCTTGAGCTTGTATAAGTTGGACAATGAAACTTTCCTTTGTACATTTAGGGAGAATCGTTCTAAAAATAGATTAATCAATTGCTCGTAAGCATAAATGCTATGGTGAGGTAAATGATTGTACCATTGTACAACATCTCCTCCTAATGTCTGAGGAAAAGTTCTGAGCATAAGAGCGTCATTATTTTGGATTCTAAAGCGAGGCATGCATGAATGAGCTCACATGTTCATGAGGATCCTCAGTTCCTCGAAATTTGTCAAACTTCGGTAATGTGAAATCAGTCGGATATGGCGGTGAAGGTGTGGATTTGGGCCAAATAATGGCGGGAAGGATGGATAACTAACGTGTGGCTGACAGGAAGGTATAGATGACTTACAAGTGGCTGGATTTTGGTGTCTACAGATGCCCCTTTTTGAGCTGCCTTGTGTGAAGACACAATGCAGCACAAAAAATTAAGACACTTGAAAAGCTGGACGGCTTAGATTAAATCACTTAAACTATATTTATATATATATATATTAAAATATATTAAAATATTAAAAAATATATATAAATATTAATTTAAATAAATTTGGGGATGAAAAATGGTGGGAAAGGTGAAATTGGGCCAAATAATGGCGGGAAAGTGTGGATTTGGGCCAAATAATGGCGGGAAGGATGAATGATTGACATGTGGCTGACAGGAAGGTATAGATGACTTGCAAGTGGCTGGATTTTGGTGTCTACAGTATTGTATGGAGTATAATGTAGCTCTTTAGCTCAAATTAATGGAGTGATCATTTTCTCCATATTACGTTATAATTCCATCAATTCTATTTATAGTATATTTCAATCATATTGTAGTCTCACTTTCTTTCATATTTACTACATTTTATTAGGACTTGTGTTAGATCTCTCCACTACATATATCCTCAAAATCTAACATTATTGTTGGTATTTAAATATTTTGTTGGTCCAAAATGCCAAGTACTCTATTATAAGAATTGACTTTGCATTGAATACAATTTGGGAGGTTTAATTTTTGTTCTTTAATTGTTCAATAGGAAATATGAGCATGATATTATCTTTATAGAACTATGTGAAACCTACTATAACAAATTCAGATGAAGATATGGACTATAGATTTTTATGGGTTAGACTTTTAAGGGCTAAAAAATATATTTTGTTCTTGTTCCATCTATGCTCCTAGACAAAATCCAAGTTGGACAAAGCTATAGAATTTATTTTCCCCTTCTCTCCCATTTTTTGAAATTATTTGAGGAGGATATATCAATATCATTTAGAACCCTAATGATTATGTGGTATTTTTATTTACCCCTTTGTCATAGAGAATTTAACTCATGGATGTAATAAGAGTTTAGGTGTGTTTTATCATAAATACAATAAGCAAATCTACCAAAATTTGTTCACATGGTATAACTTAAGTGCTAGTAATAGATATAAATTTAGTAGACATGATCATGTCTATAGTTCCTTGTACTTCTCTAACTATATTGTTGTTGTTATCTTTAAGCTATTTGTGATCTACCTATTATTTTTTCTTTTATAATTTCCCAATATTTTTTAGGGCCAACATGGATGATGTCCCTAAGGGCCCTTTGCAACCTACCATATAAGATTAATATGACCATAACTCATATTATTGATTGCTTGTAGACACATTTTGTGCCATATAATTAACGATCCATGTATTTGGGTGTAAATAGATGGTGTATTTGGTGGTAGAGAAAAATTATAATGTTTTAATTTTCTCAAGGATTATGATAAAGAAGTACCAAAAGACAAAAGTAAATAATAATGAGACTTGGATATTTTATACAAGATTACTTAAACTCTTTCTCCACTCCCTTACAAGAGGAAATAACCTCTATTAAGAATTCTTTGTGATAAATCAACTTATACAAGGTTACACTAGATGAATTGTGAGGATAAAAGCATAAAATTATTTCTTAATTATTTATAACATGAAAATAAATAAGACATATTTTCATTCAATAGTTTTATGGTAGTCTTGTTAATGATGATACTTAAATTTAAATTTAGGTTCTATGTTCAATTTTTTTAACATTCTCAGTTATTCGAATGATTCTCTAAAAGGTACAGTAGAAGATTTTTAAACAACTTGTTATTTTTGTACCCAAGTAAATAGACTAAAAAAATAAGGTACTATTAATTCATCCTTATTACTTAAATAGTTAAAAATTACTTCGTTTAATAGGGTGATAGAGAAAGCACCAAAATGTCGTTTGTAACCTTGGTCTTACTACAAACTTACTCATGATATATAAAGAAGTGACGATAAAAGATACTTAGATCCTTTTATTGATCTAAATTGATCAAGCTCATTGATAAGACCTCTAAGAATGACTTCTTAATGATTGATCAATGTGATTTATATGATTATTACATAGGATCTATCTAATCAGTCCATCCAGTCCATCCTATTAACTCATAGTATGACTCAACGTAGTGTTCGCCTTGAACAAATAAATTTTTTTTAATGTAAAATTATATTGGAATATATTATGCTTGCATGAGAAGCCCTAGAGTGGTAATAGAATATAGCTCAACGTTCTTTCTTTTTATAACATGATTTTAATAAAACCTATGTCAAGTTAAATAGTTTTTCATTTTAAAAGTTTTGGGTTTGATGAGGTTTGGAGAAAAATACATTAATCATATTATGATGTCACTTGCCAATATTTTAATGGAATTTTATATGAAATATTTTCTTTGGAATAATCCATAGGGATTTTTATTTTTATTTTTGATACTATATTATAAAATCTACATATACTTATTATAAGAAATATTGTAATTAAGACATTTTTATTTTTAACATATCTTGGATATGCAGTGTCCTCAAAATCATAATTTAATCAAGAATTTCAAAGACTCATGCATTTCAACAAAGAAATCCCAAGATGTCTTTCAAGGAGTCGTTCATCCTCAATTGCACATGAAGAGGCGAATCAATAGCACTCATACGAAGAGACTGATAGCGGGTATTTATAGGTGTTTGCATACTGAAAAGATACAGTGGTCGATGCCGCCATGGGCTTTTCATCATTCACCAAGCAATCGTTGATTTTCAAGCGCCTGAACAATTTTGGATTTATTTGTACCGCCGAGTCGAACTCTCCGCAGTTGAGGTGGATTTTTGATATTGAGCACTTTGTCGAGCACGTATTCGTGATATGTACACTGTAAGCGGGTATTCCGTTGGGCAGTGGAGATTCCATTGGGCTTTGAATTACTTCTATGTCTCCCTTTGAGCACTTCTCCGCACCTAAACAATCAAATCCGATTATCCTAAATCAATTATTTTAAGAGGCGAAGAGAAAAAATTCCTTGATAAAGCTTAAAAAACCGATATTAAAATCTTATGTACCCCAGAGGATTTACAAAAAACGAAATTGGAAATAAATAACTGAAGCATTCAAGTTCAGAACAAGTTTTCTTATAAAGTTTAAGAGATATAGTAAGGAGCTTGTTCTCACCATGGACTAAAGGGGAAAATATGCTCAAGGCAAAAAGCGATGACGTGCTGATAAAAAAAATGGTGGTGTATCTTGAGAAGGTCGCCATTGCATGTATCTACGATTGCAGGCAAAGAGTTTACCCACATATTAATATGGAACGAAATTTGTTATTAAACTTCAGCACATTATTTAGAAAACAAAAAAAACCAGCAACCTAAAAAACATCAATAACAATAATCTTCTCAAAATGTCCCCCATATCTTTCTCGTATCTGTGAAAAATTGCTACGTAGCAATACATTCTATTTAGCAATACATTCTATTTTTAAACGCTAGCCAAAGATTCTTTTGAACAATATTATTCTCTTCGCACCAGAAATAAGACGTGTGGCCGCATGGGCAAGAGAATCAAACGAAATATAAATTTTATATTTAAATATTAGCAAAACGATAGGAAGGTTGGAATTGGGTAAGTGCTTGCTTGTAGGCTGTCATTCATTTTAGAATGATTTGTTTTGTTATCTTTAGCCAACAACATAGAAGAAGTATTAAAATGAAACAAAATTTCAACATAAAAATATGTTATTGAATATAATAAAAGTTATGTTATATTAATATAATATGTAATGATCTTAAATTAAAGATAAGCAATAATTAATGAATTGCATACTATTTTTTGAGGGTGGATTAAGTTATTATTATGAACTATAACCCACTTCTAAATTAGGAAAGTGGTTCACATTGAATATATATATTAAAAGTCAAGTTTATATTATGTCATTAATCAATAACCACAACATTATAATATTTTAATGTTACAATGTTTACTAGCAAAAAATAAAATGAGGTCGATAAGGAGTAAAGCATCCATAATTGAATATACATAATAATAGAAGCTAATATCAACAAAAATACTATAGTTATGTCTTGTTGCAATATGTCAACTATCATCACTCATATGTGGGAGAGACTATCATATAGTGAAGTCATGGACATATCTTCTATAATATCTTCTGATGTCTTCAAAGAAGAAATAGAAGTAATCAATTCTTGAATTTGTCCATCGTTGTTTACTACTTTCTTTTTTGTTTCATGTTGTACCTTTTGAAGATATTGTATCATGTGAGAAAGCTAATGAAGTTTGTTGATAACATCTCCTACTATGATGGAAGCTCCATGAACACGGGAATGGATACCTCCTAAATATAATAGAAGATCAAAGGTTAAGTTTTCTAAAACTATATTCAATGGAGAATCAAAATTGATCAACACCTTTCTACATATGAACTTCCAAATATGCTTGAGAAGGATAAGTCTACAAAAATCCTAGAGTTTGGGGCAATGATCCTGTTGCGAAAAGCCAAGTAGAGAAAATTTCCAAAATCTAGTGAAAATGGGAACAAAAAGGTGTAGAATGCATCCCAAAACTATTTAACCATGTCACAAAACCAAAAGAAGTGGATAAGAATTTTTAAAGCATTAGAACATTTTCATTGAGAGAAAATATGTAAAATTGGAGCCAAAATTTCATAAGTTGGAAGTTTTAATGTAGAACCCACCATCCAAAAAGCTATGTTTTGGATTCAATAGGTACTTTCCAAATTTGAGCAGTAAGAGACTGCCATTGGGCATTGGTAAAATTGACTTGTAACTTGACATTGAGTTTAGAGTTTGATGATAAAGGACACAATAGTTTTTGTAGATCCAATGATATTAATGGAAGAGATTCTATGGTCATTAAGTCATCTCTAATCATTCCATATATTGTAGACAATTGTTCTTGACTTTATAAGGACCTCACAAGGAATCGAAGCGACAACAAAGCTATAAGACTCTTTGAACAAATAGAGGGAGTAATAATTATTGATCTAGTTCTAAGTAAGAATTGAGCAGATGCTTGGATCCCAAATATCTCTTATTCTATTTATACATTTCTTTAGAAATGCTAGTCCTCGAGTAGCACTGCACAAAGTTAAATATTTATCATTATGAAAGATATTTTTATTCGACCAAAGACTATTTATATCGATGCTTAAATCATGTCTTGAGGAGTCAAAATTTCAAGCTAATAAAAGAGAAATTGAATACCAATATTTCTAGTTACGGGTAAGAGAAATAGATTCTTTAATTGTAAAGTATGGAATATTAAGGACCTTGTATTCCCATGGGGTTTCTTTCCATTTAACTTTGTGAGTAGCTTGAGAGATTCTACATCTAAATAAGTGTTTCCAGTTTTTATCAGTAGTGATAGCTATAGCAACCTATTTTGTAGCCAATTTTTTATTTTGAACAAAAGGAGCAATAATACCTAGAACTCCTAAAACCTTTGGTTGAATGCAAATTTTCCAAGAGATGGTTATCATTCCCACCTCTCCATCCTATATGGTCCATAAAAATTTATGAATGACTTGAATTAATTTGTTATATGCTTCCTTGGAGGCCATCCAGTAAGAGTAAGAGTAAACACTAGAGGTCATAACTTTATTTGCAACTTGAATTTTTCTTGCTAAGGAGAGAAATCGAGCTACCCATGCACTAAAGTTTTTTGAAGCCTTTTCATAACCTAGTTCTAGGAGAAATATTAATCCCAAAGGGAAATCCCAAGTATAAAAAAAATTCCATGAAGGATAATATTCCACTTCTTCAAGGAGTTGCATCCACTAGGTGTGGAAGAAGTATAAAAGACTATCAATTTTGAAGCATCACCAAAGATCATACCAATTTGATTACAGAATTTTGGACCAAAATCAAGACAAGATAACATATAGGGAATAAAATCCCATATGATTCTATCATATGCTTTGTCAAAATCTAACTTAACCAAGAGGGCAAATTTATTGGAGTTGATAGTTAATTACATTTTTTCCTAGGCCATCATAAGATTATCTAATATATATCAGCCTTTAAGAAAACCAAATTGTTTGGATAAACAATAGCTTATGCAATAGTTTTGAATTTTAAAGCTATAGCTTTAGTTATGATCTTGTATGAAACATTGAGGAGGGTAATAGGTCTCTAATTGAATATTTGGTTATGATTCATTCCTTTAAAAATAATTTTAACTAACCCTACATTGATATAAGCTCTAAGGGAGCTATTCTAGAGAGCTTTCAGGTATACATGATGAAAATATGAGGAAAGGATATGCCATTTTTTTATAAAACTCGACTTGAATAACATCCATACTAGGAGCTTCATAATTCTTTATATAAAAATAGCATTATGTAGATCATTCATATAAAGGGGATATTCAAATCGATCCTAAATAATGAGGTCTAGTAGGGAAGAAAATTGTTCTTGCACATATTCTAATAAGATAAGTTGGATTCCATCATTATATAATCTCATTGGAGTTAGAAAGAAAATGACCCAAAGGATCCTCCAACTTAGTAATCCTTTTTTAAATATTCTTATGCTTGGGGTAGTTAAAGAAAAATTTAGTTCCCTTGTCATTCTATGAGATCCAATTGAGGTGAGATTTAACATGCACCCCTCTAGCAGAATATAACTCATAAATTCTTGTTTTATTTTTAACATTAGCTAGGTCACATTGAACAATAGTAGTGGTGGAGTCTTTCATAAGTATAAAATGAATATGAGATATCTCCTTATGAAGGCAAATCTCTTGAATTTTCTTCCTCCTAGAAAAAATTGCCCATACCATCTAAGGGATGAAACAATCTATCCAATTATACCAATTTTTTTAGAAAATAGTTTTTAGATATGCATACATGGTAGTAACACGTAGGGTTGTCAAGGTGGGAAATATTTAATTTAAACAAAAGTGGTATAGAATAGACAATGTCCAAATAGAAGATAAGATAGGAAGGTGATAAGATAGAGTTGTGTGATAAAGAACGTGAATGTGTTTGTGGATGGAGAATTTATCAAAAAAATAATTATTGAAATAAAATTTGTGGAAATGAGCTTCATGGAAAAACCTTGATGATAGTTGGACCTTGTAAACCAATTATCTCTATGAGATGAGAAAGTACCAAAGAGAGGGTCATGCACATCTAAACGATTGTGATAAAACAAATAACTACCAAATTTAGCTATAGAAAGGGATTTTAAGCCTTCTCAATATTACAATGCAAGTCAATGCAGAATTTTGTATTGTAAAATTGGATACAATGCAAAATTGAGGAGATGAAAACTTCAGAACTAATTCTAAATAACTACATTATATCCATCACCAATATATATGGTGATCTACCTAGTATATCTACTACTACCTACAACGATGTCTTATCACTCACTATGAAACCTTTTATATAGAAATATTGATTGC
Organism: Wollemia nobilis; assembly: GCA_028583015.1. Lineage (NCBI taxonomy): Eukaryota > Viridiplantae > Streptophyta > Pinopsida > Araucariales > Araucariaceae > Wollemia > Wollemia nobilis. The sequence continues at coordinate 10,441,520 of JAQPPZ010000676.1, read as the reverse complement.
TTGGCCAACACTCTACCTAGTTATACAAGGGGATATGTTGCACATTTACAACTTGCACATAGACACTTGTGCATTTATTATATTACTTGAAGTAACTAGCTAACTACCCCCTAAATTAATCTACTACTCTAGTTATGTACCAAGGGTGGTACATTTACATGACCCAAATGATGTAATATACTCTAACACCCCTTGATTATAATCTATAAATAGTAGTAGTTTTAGCTTTATAAAGGATTGAAAAATATTTAAGATGGTATCTAAGATATCAAATATCAAAGAGATATCAAAGAAACCAAAATGATAGTAGAAGAGAAATAAGAGGGAAAAAAGCATTAGAAAAAGTAGATTAGAACCCTAAAAAGAGCTAGGATCTCTCAAATTCTCTATATAATATAATCCTTTTAAATAAATCATCTATATTTTATCATTAACCTATAACATGCTTGGTTTTTGCCAAGAAAACTCAAACCCTAGTAGTTTCAAATTTATATAGATGCTTGTGAGTTTTCTATAAAATATATGTAAAACCTTAGGATTTGTTTGAATTTTTCCAAAATCATCTTAGATTTGAATTTATTTTTAATGGGTTATATGGTATTTAAATGACCCCCTTCCATATTATATCATGAACACATAGTGGTATTACAACAACTTGTAATTACACATGTATCACTTGAGAATATTCAAGCCTTAGTCCCCTAATTCAAAATTGAGGTATTAAATTGGTTGATCCAATGTGATTTTATTCAAATTCTAAGATTCACCCTTGATATTGGAACCTTATTTTATGTTGTGAAAATTCTCACTTTTGATCAATTGCTCCAAACTGCATGGGCAGGTTTGAGTTGATTTTTGTTTTAAAATTTATGTCTATTTTTTACTAAAAATCAACTCAAAGGATTCATTTTGCATGAATTCATTAAATTGATTTTCATCTATAATTAATATTAATTTTAACTATTTTACTATATTTCAAAATTTATTTTATGTTTAAAGTTTATTTTATGTGTAAAACTTTAGGATAGTCTAATACAAAAATATAGAAATAGAGTAGAAATAAATTTGCAACAAAATCCAAAATTTTCCTAAAGTATGCTCAAATTATCTAGTGGTGGTAGTAAAAATTATTTATCAATAGAGACTAATGAAATCCTAGAACTAAACATATCTCCCCTTATCCTCGTTATTGCTCTTCATGATCTCATATATGTAGATCAACCTCTATCCTTATGTGTTCATGGCATAGATCTACATCTAATGCCATAACATCTAGACCTACAATACTCCTTTAGGAAACTACTAAAATATTCCATAATATAGAGCCCTACATATGAGAATGAATAATATGCAGAAGATGACTATGTGGAAATAATTAATGATTAGAGAAAATATTTTCTCTTTTTCTATCTATTCAAATGATGAAGAGTTACCTAATAACTTATCCATTTTAAAAGAATGTATTTTAGGGCTAATTATGTTGTAAGATACAAGTAAATAATTATGAAGGGATTTAAATGGACCAAAAACATAAGTATTCATGTGAAAATTTGATGTGAAAAATATAAGTTCTTATTTTTATTTGGTACCATTTTAGATCTTTTGTTGTCATAGCTTGTTGTGCAAGATTGATGAGTGATAAATTATGTTTATATTTTGTAAGTTTTTATCTAGTTTTAGATGCACAATTGCTGATTATGGATATGATTTTGATAAATGTTATGCGTAGTTTAAAATATTTATGTCATCTATGATATATCTTCTCCATAAGACATTATGTGACAAATAATGATGATTTCACATAAAACTGTGCAAATGTTTTTGTGTTTCAAAAGATGGATGTTGCAGGTATTCTATAGGTAGTGTTACAGCCGAACATAGGACAAAGTATGGATGAATCAGTCACATGGAAATGCACTAAGAAACTACGTAGAAGTGCATTACGAATAGGTGTTATAGAAAGCACCTATAGAAAGGATCTATGAAAATAATTTTGATCAAGTAAACCATCTAATGCACTGGAATTCCATGTTTGATGATAGCATAGTAGTACCACATAGGTTATATAGTCACCATGATCATTTAATACGATGACATTAATATTTGGCATATGATTTAATCATTATTGTATAATTTGTAATGTGTTATTAAAAATATATTTTGTTAAGGTTGTTAAGTTGTCTGGATATAGACATAAACTTAATTTATCTCTTTTTGTAAAAAGAGGACAAATAGTTGTATTATTTTATAATCAAAAATATTTAAGTTTAGGTATTTTGTTACATTTGTTTGGTAGTTTTCCACTTGGATGAATCCATTCATAATAAGTCCAAGGTAGTTGTTAGCGTGTCTTAATTTTAGAATATCTTTGTTATGTAAAGTTAGAATTCAAATATTCAAAGGGATCGAGATGTAACAGATGGCATAGAAGACTTTTATTGAAAATTTCCAAAGTGATATTATAAAATACATTGTAAAGACCTTTGAAAAGATCTAATATCAGGAGGAGGTCTATCGTATACCATCTAAATAGTTTTATGTCTGCATAGTCTGTCATACATTATACAAATGAAGATTGAAGCCAAGCAATAAAATAGCAGTCTATTGATTCAGTAACTATATTTTGTATTTATTTTATGTTTTATTTGCTTTTGTAACTTCCATCTTACTTTCCTAGAACCATGAAATTATTAACATTAGATTAATTTAATGAAAATAGCTTACTATAGTTAAAATAGAGTAGAGAAAGGGGAGGTTAATCCTAACCTTGCGGGGACATTCTTCGTAGGACTACCCAAACTATCAAACTTGTTTCGACCGTATTTCACTTATCCAAACTCATATTGAGCTAAAATTGTGAGGGCAGATGCCTGAAATCCATAGAACGTCTCCAACAATTTTTAGGTCATTTGGAGAAACATATATCCTAGCGCATCCCTATGTGTGAAATATATTTTTGGCAAGTGACTGTGCAAGGTTTTTCATCTGGGTTGAATACAAGCAGCTCCAGAGGTTGATTTTCAAGGCCTTCAGGACCTAGCATCCAATATTTTTGTGGTTTCTACTCAAGATTTTAGCAGGATATGTTGTAGGGGATCCAAGATGGATTAGAAATATATCTTTCAATAGATCATGTTGTGAACTTGAGTGACAATGGCTTCCAATTTGCTGCACAAAATAAAAGTGAAAGCCATACCTTTCCATGACATCTAGGGCAAGGATTAAAGAGATTGCAAAACAAGTTTCAAGCAACTGATCAAAAAATGGCTCAGGTCTCAAGTGAATATGGTGCTAAGGTGCACCCACAAAATAAATCTACTGTGAAAACCCCTATCAAAGATAAGAATTTCGAAGACTTAACCTCAAAAATAAATTTTAGGGATACCCTCCGTGGTGGACAACCTCAACCCAATTCTAATATTAATCTTAGGGCTTCCCATAAACCTCTAATAATACCTAATATTGATCCCAGGAAAATGGAGTTAGGATATCTTAAAGTAGCTGATGGAATTCCTATTGTTAAGCTTGATATGGGTAACATTCAAACTGGAATTGAAGATCTGGAAAAAAGAGGACTAATTTGTCAATTCATGGGTTTTCATTCGAGCCTATCTACTTTCAAAGTTTAGGCTGTAAAAAGCTAGAAAAATAAATGTTAGTTACAAATCTCTATTTATCCAAATGGTTATTTTCTTGTTTTATTTTCTAATAATGAAGATAGAGAGAAAAAATTTCAAGGGGGTCCCTGGTTCTTTGGAAGGTCGGGGCTTTTCATGAAGCCCTAGCATACTAATTTTAAAGTCGAAGAAGAGATGCCTTCTACATATCCCGTGTGGGTTAGACTCTTTAGCCTCCCTATTGAATTTTGGAATCCTACTATTTTTCTTCAATTGGAAACTCTTTAGGAACTTTTATGATGATTGTTGATTGTACTCAAAATTTTGAACATATTATTTATGCTCAAATTTGTGTTTTAATGGATTTTTACAAACCCCTACCTAAAAATATCACATTACAATTAGGGTAAGACACTTGGGAGCAAGTAGTAGACTATGAGAACATTCCTTTTTGTTGTATAATTTGCCATGAATGTGGTCATTTGGCTAGTGCTTGCCCAAATAAAATCTTGATCAAAAGAAAGAAGACATAAACTCAGTGCAACTGATTTGTATTGGCCCAACCTACATACATTGATGCTAGGAACTCCACCAATTAATCCTCATGAAGCACAAAAATGGAGAAAACAAAATATTATTGACTATCCTCATATTGTAGCTTATTACATGCATATTTCAAACACCGCATTTTGAAAGGAGGTGTTGCAAAAGAAATGAAAGTAAAAGAATTTTGGTGTAGATACAAATGACAACATAGAGGCTCTCCACATGTCCATTGTTTCTTATGGTTAGAGGGAACTCCGAATATGGACAATTTAGATTGGAAAAATGAAAATCATGTTAAAAATGCACAAAGATATTTTGATAATATTGTGCATGCATGGAATCCTCGAGAAGACCCTCACCAACAAAATATACAGGTAAATATAAATAACTATTTAGATTTAGATTTATATGAGTTTATATTTAGGTTTATATTTATATAGTTATGAATTGCAGGTATTACAAAGTTTCGATCAACATCCATGTTTGATAAATACACGAAAACTTATGCAAATTGATGCAAATCTAGATTACAAAGAGATTCTCAACTGTGTAGAGCGCCACACACTATGTAGAGAGGGTGCTTGCTTACGAAAAAAAGAGGGAAGATGTTTTGCAGGTATGTAGAGGTAATTCAAAGTATTTCAACTATTCCACATATACATAGAAAATTTGTAACTAATACCATTTATCTTATTTCTTTTATTTAGGTATAATGCACCATAGCCTTTAAATCTAGAAGGTTCAAAATTATATGAAGATCCTGAAATAAGAGATAAGAAGTATGAATCAACAAGAAATTATGAGCGAGTAAACACACAATCATTACATTTTACAGTTATGGAGAGCAAATGTAGATTGGCAACCCGTTCTTTCAAAGCATGCAATTATAAACTATATTTCCAAGTATGCTACGAAAGCTGAAAAAATCTTAGAAACTTATCAACAAATGTTGATGCGAATAGCAAAGATGCAGAATAATGATGATCCAGCAACAAGAGCATATAGACTTATTCTAACATAAACACTTATAGAGAGAGAGATATGAGCACAAGAAACATGTCATATGCTATTAGAGCTTCCATTGGTTGAATGCAGTCGAGTATTTGTTCCTCTAAATGTTGGATGTAAAGTATTCAAGGAGGTGGAACATAATGATGAAGATGAGACCGAAAGAGAAGATAAATCTTTAATTGAAGGATATATGCAACGACCTTATAACATGGAAAGTGTTTCACTTATAAATACAGCTAAATCTTGGATATATAATCCTAAGAGAAAAATGACTTCAAATGGAAAGCTAGAAAAGAAGCAACTATTGTGAGGGTATTTCCACGATTTATCACCATTCCTGAATGACAATCAGAAAAATTTGTTGAGTTTTGTTGGTCAGACCTGCTACTTTACAAACCATTCAAAAATATAGAGAGAGATATCATACTGATGATGGAAATATCATTTCAAATTGGGATTCATTCAATTACAACCCATGGCATGTTGAAAGGATAAGTAGGCAAAACAATACAGAAGAACATTATAGTGAATTTGAAGATGATGATGTTGGAGTGGTACAACAAAACACGATCGAACATGAATGGGAAATTATATCCAAACTATACAGTGGGCAACTCATGGACGTAAGTGAAATAGATATGCTTGGAAGAATATATTTTGATAAACTTGTGCCATGGAATATAGAATATCAAGGAGAAGATTACACAAAAAAAGCAATACAACATATAACCTTCATGAAATAAAATGGCTTGCTCATTCTTGATGATACCACTTCGAATTATCAATATGAAAGCTTAAGCATCAAATAGAAAAAGGCTTTTGATATAATAAAGGAACACTATAATGAAGGTCAAAATGTACCTCCATTGCACATGATAATACAAGGAACAATAGGAACAGGGAAATCTTATCTTATAGGTGCAATTCGTCAATTACTTGAAAATTTATCATCTACAGAACATTGTCCCCTATTACTACTTGCACCAACTAGAGTCGTTGAATTTAACATAGGTGCAACTACTATACATGGAACTTTGTGAATTCCTGTTGCAGATTTTGAAAAATTGGAAGGAACTAGATTAACAAGTTTTCAAGAAGATTTACAGCATATAAAATATATATTGATTGATGAGATGAGCTTCAAAGGCCAAAAATTATTGGAACAAATAGATTCATGTCTTCGTCAAGCATTTCCACAGTATTCTAACATATGCTTTGGAGGAAGTTCAATAATTTTGGTCGGTGATTTAGGACAGTTACCACCTGTGATGGATAGCCCACCATATGCCAGCAATAAGTATGCAAAATTATTATGGCAAAAATTTTCAACAGTCATAATATTGGATAAGGTATTCTGACAGGAAGGATATAGTGAAGAAAAAAAAAAATTTTGTCAACTTACAAATATCAGAGATGCAAATACAACTATTGATGACTGGCAATTATTGATGAGAAGAACCAATACATCATTAGATGCAACTACAATAGAAGAATTTGACAATAGCTTCCGTCTATTTGCCATGAATGAGAATGTGCATAATCATAACATGAGACAATTGTTAAAATCAAAATATTTTGTGGCATGTAGTATTGCAACAAAAGGGGGAAGAACTAATCCAGGAGGAGGTGATAATGAAGAAATTGAAGTTGAGTTACTAATTGCAAAAAATGCAAGAGTTATGTTAACAGCCAACTTATGGACTGAAGCTGGACTTGTTAATGGTGCATTAGGCTATATTCGAAATATAGTCTATAAACCTGGAAGGTCTCCACCAGATCAACCAACATATTTTTTGGTGGAGTTCGATAACTACACAGGGATGCTATTTGATGATACATCTCCTTGAATTGTTTCAATTACACCAGTATAAAAGGGAAAGATAAGACAACTTCCATTAAAATTAGCTTGGGGATTGACAATTGATAAGTCACAAGGTTTGACACTGAATAAAGCAACAATTGACATAGGACAGACAGAAAGACAAGGTTTAACTTTTGTTGCCATATCAAGAGTTAAGGCATTGGAAGGACTTAGAATAATACCACCATTTTCATATGATTGATATGAAAAAATGAAATCGGGAAAATAAGTTTCTAAGAGAAAGGAAGAAGAAGAGCGACTAAAGTCTTTGGATCTTTAATGATTGGCTCTAGACAATCTATGAAATAATAATTTGTTTATCAACATCAATATTTGAAATAATAAGGTGTTTATCAACACCACCTATTGGGATTCGGATTTGTTATCACTTGAGCATTTTCATCTCACTCAAAGTTATTTTAAATATTTTTGGCATGTTATATTTATTAATACATTTATATATATATATATATATATATATATATATATATATATATATATATATATATATTTTTTTTTTTTTAAATGTCATTGAAAAATATTTTAATATAATAATTGTGCGGCCGTGGATGCTACTAGCTTAGATATAAAGGATATATATCTAAAAACACCGAGAGTTATCAATATTGAGGCGCCTATCTCATTTCTTGGGGGTGTGATCTCCAAGATAGACGCCTCGGGATTGATAACTCTCGTGTTTTTAGATATATATTCTTTATATCTAAACTAGTTAATTTTATTACTTATATCAATTATCAAGGTTTAATATTTTAATATTAATTATTAAAGTTTAATGTTTTGATATCATAATTTTTAAATTTTAATATTTTTATTAATTTTATTATTTCAACTTTGATATAATTATTAAAATTTAATTTTTATATTAATTATTAAAATTTAATATTTTAATTCCATAACTCTTAATTTTAATTATTTACTTTCTTTTCTTATTTAAGTGATTCCATAACTCAACTATGAATGTCTTTATAATGACATTAAACCAAACCTGCAAAACATCAAATTAAATAATTTTTTTTTCTTCCAGTTGTGCAAATCTTAAACAATATCATCAAATCAAATATATATTATTTTTTCAGCTGTGCAAATCTTAAACAATATTTTTTTCCAAAAGATGAAATGCTACCTTGATTTGAGAGCCACGAAATAATGAAGAGGCCAACTAGAAACTTGGCAGCTAAAGCTATCGGTATGTGTGAAAATATATCATATTATTTTTTACAATAAAGGAATATTCTGTGACTCATAAAGTTGCTGATGAGCTGTTCATCGTTTAACTCTGCTTTTGGAACATTCCTTTGTACAATTCTTTTATATATTAAAAGATAGTTATATCATATATAAAAGATAGTTATATCCTATGAAACAAATCTGATAGAGGAAAGCAAGGAAATTATAATTATAATTTATAAGATAATGATAGTCACATTCATAAAAAAAATGTTTTATTTTAAAATTTATATAAGAATAAAATAAGTTAAAATAAATTAGTTGGTAATAGTTTGAAGAATCAGTTATCTTATTTTATTTTATAAACAATAAAATTAGATTAACTTTATCTTTAACAAACAATCTAAAATTTATAATAACAATTCCAAATTTACTTCTAGTGCTAGAGTCAGCATAGGACTTGGCAAACATATCGCTGGATTTGGTCAATAGCTTGATGTATTCCTTGCATTATGTGGGGATCACTACGTTACCTAATTTGAAGATTTTGGGATTGTTGGTGTTCTAGAATCATCTCTTAAGCAATTTAAAATAATAATAATAATAAAAGAATTCTCATCGTTAAGAAAGCATAATTTTAATCCTTGTGTTTGTCTTACATGATTTCCTTAAAACTTTTAAAAGTGATGTCTTAACGTTGTCATCATTTGTATCTTGAATTCTCATCGTTAAGATCCTTGTGTTTGTCTTACATGATTTCCTTAAAACTTTTAAAAGTGATGATATGCTCTTAACATTGTCATCATTGAAAAATGTCTTGAGATGATTGCATACTCATTTATTTAAAAATAAGATTTTACCTTTTTAAATTAATAAATGATTCGAGTGAAGGTTCTATGTATGCAATTTTGTCTACACCTCCTTGCACAAATGCCGTAAATGATCATATGCATTAGATATATTATTTATTTACATAATAAAATTATAAATATTTAAAATATTAATGATAGGTAAATGGTTTTATATTTTTTTTTTGGAAAAAATTGTATTTAAGTTTTTTAAATTATATATATTTTGTTAGAGCATAAGAGTTTACAAATAAATTTAATTTTCATTTTAATTGAGTTTTTATAATTATTATAGTTAGATATCTATATTTTTTTTCTTAAAATTCTGAATTCTTGATTTTCATTTTGTGGATCTTTTTCAAATTTCTTTGTAAATATAAATATTTCAAAATTCAACATCTTCTTTCTTGACATTTGTCTATAGTAGTCTTCATCATACTAAAACTCTACATGTACTATCTACACATTACATCTTAGTAGAGTAATATTCCCAAAAATTTACATTATCATAATTTGCTTTACCAACTCTAGACTACTAGTTTCCTTCATGAAGTATACATTCAATCAAAAGAACTGTAATAAATAGTTTAGTAGCCTCAAAAAAACTAAAGTTCATGATTAAATTTTACCAAGGAATATATGCATAATAACTAAAGTATGGGTTATTATATAATACAAGTGGAATTCATGTTAATCTCAAATAAACATATAAAAAATATATTTATAATTTTATTAAGTAAATAAGTAAGTTTCATTCAAATTATAATACCATTTAAACAAATCATAATGATATTATTTTAATAAATAGTTTACTAGTCTCAAAAAAATTGAAGTTCCAATCCATACTCCGTCCCATAATCCAACCAAAAACTCAAATGACCCATTTATCTATGAATTCCACTTGGTATTATCTTATTTAGCATACAAAATTTCTACTCATTTCATGAAATCATAGTCCACTTTATCAAATATAAACCGTTAGATTCCTCCAATACATGGATCTATAAACGGATCCCCCAAAATTTTTGTAATCCTCTATAATATTATTTTGAATTTGTTCATTTCAGATTTTTCTTGTCAACTTTAACTAAACTTACTACTTCCTCTAACCATAGAAAATATAATTTAAATTCACGATCCTCTATTAAAATCCCTCTATTGGCTAACCTATATGCACATTTGTTTCATTCCCTGAACATATGTGTAAACCTAATTTATTCAAAATTTGTAGCAAGGTCTTGCATTTCCACAATGATCTCTTATATGTTTCATTGAGTCTTGCTTTCCTAAAAATTGCATTTATTACTATTAGTGAATCACCTTCCATCCATACTGTGTTCCATTTCATTTGTCTACATATTTTTAATCCTTCCAAAGTCACCCAAGCTTTAGATTCATCGTTTATCTTAAATCCACTACTAAAAGAGATGCAACATTGGATCCACCCAAGATTTAGCTTCTTTGACTAAAATGAATCCATCATTGGTAGAGGATCAACCCATGCAAAGAATACAAATGCACCTTTCTCCAAAGAGGTTGAGCTCGTACACCTAATTATCTTCCACATCTGATTGAGCTCGCAATAGCTTCCCATGTGGTTTCCACCTTTCTTTTGAATTCATAGGACACCATTAGTGGAGAATTAGGGTAGGAATCTAGTAGCCATACAAGTTAGAAAAGGAATCTAAAGTTATTGACTCATAGATATTTTGTATATCAACCCATAATAGTGTTTGATCACTTCCACAACTACTACTCCATGTAGCTCTTCTACATTTGGTCAAAGGTATAGTAGGCTAAGCTCTTCTACATATATATTTTTGTCAAGAAGAGCTCAAAACTTAACAGTTCATGGAATCAAATAAGTATTATTGGAGCACCTCAACTTAGTTTTCAAACTCTATAGGATTATTGATTGTACTAAATTGATGGGTAGCACTATTTTAAAATGATGAGAAACTATCAAGCGATCCAAAAATTTCATGAACCATCCAATCACAATGATCAATGATCCACACTCTTTCATGAAATATTTAACTATCAATAGAAGGAAAACTTTCCTTGAATTGTCCAATCATAATGATCAATGACCCATGCAATTTCTCAAAGGATTTGAAGATGAATAATGAAGAAAAGTTTCACTGATCATTAGATTCAGGATCAATGGCCCATGAAGTTTTAAGAGATTTTTTAGGATAGATGGAAATGAAACGTTTTTAAGGTCATGTATTTTGAAATAGTTTCAAATAATGATGAGGGAGAGAAGTCCCAAAGAGTGATATTTTTGAGAAGTTTTGACAAAGGTTGGCAAAAGAAATTCTGAAAACTAGCCAAATCAAAATCAATGATCCATGGAGTTTCAAAGGATGAGTCTTCTAATGTAAAAGAAGAGAAGAAAAATTCTACAAACCTGCTAATGGAGGATAAATAAAATGCAAAACATTTAAACAATGTCTAACCTTGAATGATGAGAAAAGTTTTTTGGATTGTCCAATTACAATGATCAACGAACAACATTATTTTAAGAAGTTCCAATAGAGTATAGCAAAGAAAACATTCTACAAAATGTTGGATAAAAGGAAATATCAACATCTTATAGAGTTTTATAAAATGTTTGACGACAAAATATGAGGTAAATTTTCATGGCTCATCCAATTAAAGATCAATGGCCCGTGCTATTTCAAGAAGGTTCTGGCAATAAAATGAAGAGAAAAGTTTTACAAATTGTCCGATTAGAGATTAATATCCTAAGTTGCTATAAGGAGATGGAGAATAATTCAAAAGAAAAAAATTGAGGATAACCAAGCTTAAGACACATGGCAAACACTCTATCAATCTATGAAAGAGGTTAGATATCAAGGATCAATTGTACAATTAGAAGACTATTCAATGGAGAAAATTCTAAGGCTAAGAAATGAAAAGGGTAATCAATTAGAATTTATAACAAATAAACTCTAGGCACTTTATTATAGATGTATAATATCCCAAAAAAGTAGTTGATATCATCAATTCAACAATTGTTGAAGGTCACAAATCCACCTACTTGCACCACTTGGGCTTGACAATCCAAGGATAATGGTTAGCCTATTGAAGGTAGTAACATGGAAGCCAAAAGAAAAGCATCCTTGAGCCTAACAACATTGGTTACAAAAGGTGCCTACATTTAGTCTCTAGGGATCCCTAGGATGGTAGTTGAAAATAGCAAAAACAATTATGCATATGGAGGCTTAGAATTATTTAGCATTGATGATTCTAGGTCAAGAGACCTTGAAGGGCTAAATAATGTAATGTGGGTATGACCAACACGTAGCGATAAATGCATTATTTAAATCCTATATAAATTCGGGAGGAAAATGATTCTCTAGTTTTATCTATATATAGTAGACAAATATGCATTATAAGGCATTGAATAGTTGCATATTCTTGTCTATTATTTGGCCTTGTATGTAACTTTCTTTTCATTTTCTTCTGTATAATAGTCTAAACTCGAGCCTTGAGTCTTTTTGTTAGAAAAATTTTAAGCCCTTTATTTTGGTATAATTGTAATGTAACTTATATCATACATACACACATACATACATACATATACATATACATATATACATGCATATATATATATATATATATATATATATATATATATATATATATATATATATATATATATATATATATATATATATATATATATATATATATGTTATGAGAAACTATGACTACTTGCCTTTCTATCCCATTTCTTATGTGTATGTGCTTGTTCTTAATATTCATGCTTTGAAGAAACTATGTTCACTTTTCATTGTTGATAAATAATGCATGTGTTCATTTAACCCCATTGTTATGCAAAAGAATCTCACAATATTGGTGCATCACCCTTGGTTAGCTTAGGACTTTTACTTTTCATTGTTCTACTTTTGTTATATACCCAAAACTTGTAATACATTGAGATATATGTTATTGTAATAAGGTGGACCATGTATTTGGTTAGATATGTACCATGTGTTAAGTTAGGAGAGTGTGTTGTCATAGAATATTGTAAATAACTACTTTGTCATAGAATCTCTTTGTTATCATAGAATAATGAATGTAACCAAAAAAATTATGAATGTAACTATCAATTATGAATGTAACTATCAGTATTATGAATATAATTGTTATAAATTAGGTGAATCAAAAGTGTTACCATAGAATACTGTCATAGCAAGATGCTATAGAATATTGTCATAAGATGTTAGGAAATATTCTTGTAAATGTTATAATATGAGAAGGATGTAACTCTTGTGGGAGAGAAAAGTTTGCATAATTTGTAAGGAGGTTTCCCCCTTGAAGAGGCCTATGATAGTAACATTTCTTATTTTAAGTTATTACAATTCATGTTCTTATGTTTCATGCATGTCTATTTTTTTATCGAAATAAATGTTGCTTTCATTAATATTCTGTGAATAATGGTTATGTTATCCTTGGCATTGAATTTAGTATCTCATTTCAATTTTGTACTAAGGATTTGAGGTAAAATATTGGCATGAGTAGAAGAGGTGCATTGCAAGTGGTATCAAAGCCCTTTAATGGGCTTGGTAAGCTTATGTTGTGAGAAATATGCTAGTAGACTGGCAATATAAGTAGGATCAAATGAGTCAAATTATTGAGGTGCTCAAGATTAGAAATCTAAATTTTGATGCATTTGATGAGAATAGTCCAAATGCTCAAAATGGAAAAACTATTGACTACCCTGATTATTCTAGAATTATTATTGGAGAAAACAGTCAACAATAATAAAGCAATAGAGGCATGGATCAACAACTTCCTAAAATATATGTTCCAAGGTTTTATGGAACAAAGCCATAGAGTTGGTTGATTAAGGCTAAGCAATGGTATGAGCTACATGAAACTCATTTTGACCAAAGGATTTCTATAAGCGCATTCCATTTTGACTTGGAAGCACTACATTGGTACCAATGGTTGAGAAAATAACTACCTAATATTGGCTGAACATAGTTCAAGAAAGAACTCCTTAGTTGGTTTGGGCTATCTGAGTTTGAATACTTTACTAGAGCACTCACTAAGTTGAGGCAAAAATGCACTATGCCCAAGTATATCATTTATTTTGAGAAGTTGGCCAATAAAACTGAAGCCATTCTTGAAGAAGTTTTCAAGAGTTATTTTATTAGTGGTCTTAAGGAAGAGAAAAGTACTGAGGTGCAAATGCTTAAACCAACCACTTATATGATATCTACAGGGCTAGCCAAACTTGAAGAGAACAAATAGAATGCTCAAAGGAAGGCTTCTCGATCCCCTACATTTCAAAATAGAACTTTTGCATCCACTAATAACAATGCTTCAAAAGCTCCAATGATTAAGCGATTAACATCTAATGAGATGGCTAGTCGTAGAGCCAAGGGACTTTGCTATAACTATGATGAAAAATCGGCCATGGACAACAAATGCAAAACCAAATACCTTTACCTCCTGGACATGAGGAATCCTTCATATTATTCTATAGATACAAGCGATTACTTTATAGATTTCATGGAAGAATACCTAGATTTGGTGGATGTAGAACCTCTAACCAATAATTGATAATAAGAAATTATAACTATTTCTTTGAATGTCATCATCGAAATATCCACTCCATAGTGTAGGATAGTCCAAGGATTTCTCAAGGAAAATTAGGTTTTGATCCTATTAGACTCTAGTAGCACTGATAATTTTATTGATCCAACTGTGGCCAAATGGGTAAATTGCTTCATTTATAATCGTGAATGAGTCTAAGTGAAAATTTCCAATAGGGACATCATGACTTGTACTAGGAAGTGTCAAAATGCTTGCCTATCCATTGGGGACTATCACTATAAAACCGATATCTATGCAGTTCCATTGGATGGAGTTGATATGGTACTGGGATGCCCCTGGTTATGAACAACATAAATAGTGTTCAAGAATTTTGGATCCTTGTTCATTGTCAATAATAGAACCCATACCATTTAGGGTGTGAAAATTGGTAATCCCAAGCTTATAACATCCCACAAGATGCATCAACTAATTAAGAAGGGCCATCGACTAGTTATGAGAAGATTTTTTTAGATGTATTTGTGTGCTATTTAGGATGAAAATTTTTCCTTCAAATTGTTTATGATCCTAATTAAGAATCAGTAGGTCTTCCTTGAACCCAAACAACTACTACCCAATCAACAATAATATCATAGAATCAATTTAATTCCTAGGATTCAACCTCCAAATATCCAACAATATAAGTACCCCTATCACCAAAAGAATGATTTTAACCAATTAGTAAAGGAATTATTGGATGCAAGATTCATTCATCCAAGCAAAAGTTTATTTTTAGATCTAGTCTTACTGGTTATGAAGAAGGATGGATCATCAAAAATGTGTCTAGAATTCCATAAACTCAATCATATCACCATCAAGGATAATTTTCCCATTCCACTTATTTATGATTTATTGGATGAGTTGCATGGTGCTCAGTATTTCACCAAGTTGGACCGTAGATCAGGCTATCACCAAATTTGAGTTCACAAGGACGACATCCTTAAAATAGATTTGAAAACCCATGAGGATATTATGAGTTTTTGGTCATGTGTTTTGGCCTCACCAATGCATCCTCAAGTTTCCAAAGCTTAATGAATCATATTTTAAAATCCTACCTCTAAAAATTTGTATTAGTATTTTTTGATGATATATTGATCTACAACAAAACATGGGAAGAGCACCTACAACATGTCGATCAAGTTTTGAAGCTCCTATAATAGAACCAATTGTATATCAAGCAATATAAATACACTTTTGGGGTAATTGAAGTAGAATATTTTGGGCATATCATGGCTAGAGATGGTATTTGTGTATATCCAAGTAAAATTGAGGCAATGAAAGAATGATCCAAGCCCAAATCATTTAAGAGCCTTCAAGGATTTCTTGAACTTATTGGAAATTACTAAAAGTTTATCAAATACTATGGGAAAATGGTATCTCCTTTAAAAACTATGCTTAAGAAGGATACATTCTCATGGAACAATGAAATAGAGCAATATTTTTTGACTTTGAAGGATTCCATGTGCGATACACTAGTCCTATCTATACTAGATTTTTTCAAAATATTTGTCATTGAAAGTGATGCCTTGGGATTTGGATTGGGAGAAATACTTATGCAAGAAGGTTGACCACTTAGGTTTTCATAAGCAAGACCCTCTTAGGGTATAACATAGACAAATAAAATTATGAGAAGGAGAGGATGGCCATTATCTTTATCATCCTCCATTGGTGACCATATTTATTGGGGTGACACTTCATCATCAAGAACAATCATCGTAGCCTTAATTATATCTTGGAGCAGAGAATTTCTTCCTTTGAGTAACAAAAATGGATCATTAAGATATTGGGATATGATTATGAGATAGTATATCACAAAGGAATTTTTTTTATGATTGATGCTCTTTCTAGGTTTCCTAAAACACAAGATAGCCTATATGCAATGTCCATCATTAAGGTTGATTGGTTAGATACACTTAATTTCGAATGGTAGGAAAATATCACACTTGCAAATACTATTCAATATTTCTAGATAGCAGCAAGGGACTATCCCAATTGTTCCTAGAAATAGGGGGAGCCACACTATAAGCATCAGATTGTTGTTCCACCTTCCTCCCAACTTATAACTCAGATTCTATAAGAAGTCCATTTTTCTCCATTAGGGGGACAAACATATTTATTATGTACCTTTGAATAAGTAAAGTATAGTTTCTATTGACTAGGGTTGAAATTAAATATAAAATAACTTATGGATAGTTGTGACACTTGTCAAAATAAAAAGGGGAAAATAGTTAGTACACTAGGATTACTTCAAATTTTACCCATTTTGAAGTCCTAGTGGATTGATATCTCCATGGAATTTATTGAAGGATTTCCTCTCTCAAGAGGTAAATCAGTCATAATGGCCATCATGGATTGATTGACCAAATATACATACTTTTTATCCCTTAGTCATCCCTATACTTCTAGGATAACAACATAGATTTTTATGGATTCATAATTTTGACTACATGAGAGCCCACATTCCATCATTAGTGACTATGATAAGGTATTCACTAGTAAATTTTGGGAGGAGCCATATCACATTTAAGGCACCCAATTAAAAATAAGCACATCATATCACCCACATATAAATGGCCAAACGATGGTGGTGAATAAATATCTTGAGACCTATATTTGTTTTTTTGTTTAAATAATCAATCCAAGTGGATTCAATGGATTCCCTTAGTCAAATGGTGGTATAATACCACTTTTCACACTACCACAAGGATGACACCATATGAAGTTATGTATGGTCAATCACCCCCAACACTCACCTTGTACTTGCTAGCTATTTCAAAAGTAGACTTAGTGGACACAATATTTAGTCATAGGTAGGAAGTCTTAGAAGTTCGTAAGAAGAAATTGAAAACTGCTCAAAACCGCATGAAATAACAAGCAAATAAATAGAAAATTAAGAGGAATTTTGAAGAAGACAATATGGTTTTCCTTCATATTCAACCTTATAAATAATTTTCCCTCAAACAAAAGGATTGACATAAGCTGACACCTATGTTTTATAGGACCTACAAGATACTACGTTGGATAGGGTAGGTTTCTTACATGCTGCAACTACCAACCACATCCAAGATTCATCCAATTTTCCATGTATCTTGCTTGAAGGAGGTGGTAGGCATGCATACTCAAATATAGACCATCCTTTCTAAATTGGATGAAGAGGTATCCATTCTTTTGCAGCCTACAACCATTCTAGATCATCAAACCTACCATATTTACTCATGGAATATCATTGAGGTGATGGTATACTGGCATGGGTTACCACTAGAAAATGCCACATGAGATCCATTATAGGACTTTTAGCAATAGTTTCCCACTTTTTAGCTTTGAGGGCAAAGCTTTTTAAGGGGGGTGGCATGTTATATACCTGAAACTTGTAATACGTTGAAGTATATGTTATTGTAATAAGGTGGACCATGTATTTAGTTAGAAATGGGTCACATGTTAAGTTAGGAGAGTGTGTTGTCATAGAATCTTGTAAAAAATTGCTTTGTCATAGAATATCTTTGTTGTCATAGAATTATGAATGTAACTATAGACACCAAAATCTAGCCACTTATCATCCATCCAGGTCTTCTTGCCATTTTTACCCATTATTTACATATATTTATATATATTTGTTTAATATATATTTAAATATTAATATTTTATATTATATTTTTATATATATTTAATAAATGTGTATATATATGTGTGAATTAATCCCAACCATCCATCTTGTTTTAATCCTAGCCATCCATTTGCCTTGATCCATGCCACATGCCCAAATTTAATCTCTACCCTCCATCATGTTTTAATATTGATCGAACAAATTGTGTTGTCGAAACCTAATGTGCCCTAGGAGAGATTATAAACAACAGCTATTTTGATGGCTCAACCCCTAATTTTTTTTGAATTTTTTAGAGTCTTGAGTATCTCGATCCCCTTTGTACTATTACCCTTGATTTTGCATCCACCAATACAACCTTCGCTCAAATATTATCTGCTTTTGCAAACCCTACTTCAATCCCTAAATGCCCACCTGCTACTCCCGAACACTCAAACACCCATTTGCTACTTTGAAATGCACGTTATCTACTCCCAAGCGCCCATCTGATACCATTGAACACTCACCTACTTTGAACACCCGAACACCTGTCTGCTACTCTTGAACACCTGTTCACTACCACCGAATGCCCACTTGCTACTCCCAAACACCTGAACACTCATCTTCTACTCTTGAATGCTCGTTTGCTACTCTCAAATGCCTATTCGCTACTCCCAAACTCTCTTATGCTACTCCCAAGTGTCTGTGGGTGTTTCAAACCCTAGGGCTATAGACTAACGAACCCTCGGGTGTCGCTAGGGCATATACGCATTATTTTCCTGCAATGAAAACTTTAGATAAAAAATGACAAGTTCTCAAGGTAAGTCTTCTATTATTTTATTGATTTTATTATTTCCATATTTGCATGCAGTTTTATCATTTGATAGCTAGGGTTTTTATTAATTTTTTAGGGTCTCACACTATGGAGCCCTCATAGTTATTACTAACTCTCTTTGTTATATTTTGTGTGCATATTTGGAGATATACAAGCATTGTGCAGCTGCTTAAGCTGGAGTGACCTGATCAATAGATATATGGAGCCCACTCACTTCTGTTTGGAGCAAGGATGCACTTTGAAGACACCACCAACATTTTTGGCTAGGGTTTTGAAGAACCCTAGCATATTGTATTATTTGTATCAAATAAATGGTGTAGACCCCCATTTGGGTCATGGTTGATTTTATTGAGATCCATTGACGATATTAATATAAAATCTATTCTTTGTGCAATCTCTTATGTCACTGCTTATTTATTTCTTGTTATATATTTGGTGTTGTGTTTTTGTCTCTTCAGTAACTACCAACATTATGAATGTAATTGTCAATTATGAATGTAACTATTGGTATTATGAATGCAATTGTAAATTAGGTGAATTAGAAATATTTTCATAGTACAATGTCATAGAATATTAGCATAAGATATCATGAAATAATCTTGTAAATGTTATAAAATAAGAAGGATGTAACTGTTGCTGGGGAGAGAAGAGTTTGTATAATTTGTAAGGAGGTTTTCCCCTCTAATATTCTTGCAATAGTAACATTTCTCATTCTAAATTCTTGCAATTCATGTTCTTATGTTTCATGCATGCATGTTTTTTGTTATCAAAATAAATGTTGGTTTTATTAATATTCCTTGAATCATGGTTATGATATCATTGGCATTGAATTTCTTATCCCAATTCAATATTGTGCTATGGATTTAAGGTAGGATATTGACACGAGGAGAAGAGGTGCATTGCTCTTTTTTATGTTTTTTCTTTCCTTTTTCTTCTTGTAAGGAATCTAGTTAGATAGGTGAGGATTGAAGATCACATCTGATAAGGAGACAACCTTGTAAAAATTCCTAAAGTTCATCCTATGAGCCACATCCCATACTCTTTGGAATTTTTGATATTTTGATCTATGTGAGTCATGAATATTAGGTGCATTCAACCACTATAACGAACGACCATGACATTCTAATATGACAACACATATGACTGTCAATTACAAAATTTAATTGGTAATCATATCCATCATCATATCTTCTACTAGTCCATCAAATCCTAAAAACTTTCAATCAGGATAATCACATCTTAGTTGAGCTCTCAATCACATTTTCATGTAATGCTCAATCATTAATAATTCTATATTTGTTATCTTCTTTCAATCTTTACATCCAATGTATCTTCCAATATTAAACCTTCTAACCCTTTATTTTTTGTAAATTTCTACCAAAAGTAATCCTC
The DNA here is from genome assembly GCA_028583015.1 of Wollemia nobilis. Taxonomy (NCBI): domain Eukaryota; kingdom Viridiplantae; phylum Streptophyta; class Pinopsida; order Araucariales; family Araucariaceae; genus Wollemia; species Wollemia nobilis. The sequence goes on along the minus strand of JAQPPZ010000676.1, from coordinate 10,421,035 downwards.
CTTGTGGTAAGGCAAGGAGCATAGTAGAGAAATTTTATTGAATCTCTACCAAAATTATATAAAGAAAATTTTGGAACTATAGTTAAGCTTTATCAAAATTCCTCCTCATGTGCAAATACGAGATATAGTTCGAGAATCCTATAAGCCCTACCTAATATCCTATCTCTCAGATTATCTACAAAGATTTTATTGATTGCACATAAAAATGGAGGCTCATATATCCACATGATCACAAGGGCATTTGGTATATCATCTCCAAGCTCAATTTTCCTTCAAAAACCCATTTCCTTATTATTATTTGGCATATTTCATTTATCTATCTAGGATGATCTTGATATGCTTACTTTCTTTCATGTCTAAGTCATGTACTTTAAAATTTGTTATTATATTAGAATCAAATTTTTTCATCTTTATTTCTATCTAGGATTCTACATTAGTGTTTAATCTATAGTCTCTTGCATCAAGGTATTATTCTATAACATCTATAGGTGATAACTTTTCCATCCAGCAGTGTTATCGTTAGTGCCATAGTGCTTACACTAGCACTAATCTTCTATAGCACTTCAAATATGAGTAAAAAATTTGAGATCTCAATTTTTTGACATTCCAACATTTTGATTTTTATTTCATAGAACAAGGGTCTATTTGAGGTAAACCCTTAAATACCTAACCCTTTATCATGTTTTCATGTGTGCAGGTTTTGTGTTGCATGGAGTAGAATTTCAAAAACCAAAATGAGTTGGACTGAGTGCTCAATAGCACTTTGGTATTGCCCTAGGGCCCAAGCGACATTGAAATGGATTCACAATTTTTTAGATCTTTTAGGCCACTATATTTTTCTTGGCCTATAGTTCTTCTTGGGGATACAACCCAAATGCCAACACATATGGAGCAAATTTGACATATTTTTAGGGATGAGATTCTATTTAACATATGAAAAAACTAGAAATTTTTTGTTTTGCTCAGCATGCATCTCTAGAGTTTTCCATGTATTCAAAAGCTCTAATATGCTCCAATGTTTTACTTCATATTCAAGCATAGGTAAACAAGGTTACCCTTGAGGTTCAACATCTGCTAACTCTATTGGATCATTGGGCAAATGCTCCCTGCACTATGGCTCAAGTTTCACCCTCCCCACCTCACCAAAGACATTCTTCTTCTTAGCAATGAGATTGAGGCTATAGGACTCTAACTACTCGTAACCCTCACCTATAGGACTAGTGTACTAGGGAAGGTTTTCCTTTTGTGCCACAATATTACCATTAGGACTCATCATCCAACTGAGCTACCACTTTGTAGACTATAGGTGACATTTCGAAGTTATAGGGCGATGGTTTTAAGTGGGATTATGTTCCCACAAACCCTAATCCTCCCATCAGTTGGGAAAGTCCTTTGGATAAGGACCCTCTTTCGTCTGATGGTTCTACTCCTATGACAACTTGAGTATTAACAGGCCTTCTACCCTTTATTTTTTTAATGATATGCGAATTATTTTATAGTTTTCCTATACATTTTTTGGCTTTGGATTGATATTATGTATAAGCTTTTGGGATGTACTTTCATGTCACTTTTTTTTTTAATGATATACTTTTATTTTTTTTAATAAAATCAAGTTACTTTAAAAATAAAATGTTAAACATAAGCACTAAAACTTAAGATCATAATATTTTATTAAAATAATAAGTAAAAAATATTTACTATAAAACAATCAAAATTTAAGTTTAAATTAAATAATGTTTAGTGAGAAGAGCCTGAAGGGGCAAAGAAAATCTTGGTAGAATAATAAGTGAACTAATTTTGAAAAGGTCAAACATTTAAATGAAGGATGTGAGACAACAAATTTTGACAAAATAGTAAGTAAAAAAATGGAGACCTAAGGTAACGTGTCATTTTGGATAGTTGTTGGAGAAAGAGTCCAAGCAAAACAACTCATGGCTGGAGAAAGAGTCCAAAACAACTCATGGCCGTCCCTGCAAGCATCACATCACCATTATCATAAAGGAATCAAGCTACATTGCTTCGAAATTGACATATAATTGACAACGTACCTTCTTAAGCTATGCGAGCAATGTGTATGATTATCATATAGGATAAATTTATTGATAGTATTTGTAGATGGATTGTTTTAGATCGATTTTTAGATAAGTAAGGTTTTGTTGATTTCATCTTTTACCAACTGATTAGAGCTTATAATTACAACTTTGAATATGCCTTATCGTTGTGGCATTGGGAAATTTTAGTAGACCCTTTTGAATTTGCTGAGTGCCAACCAGTCCAATGACAGATACTGATCCTACATGGGACATCATTTTTTGTAAAGGTAATAATTTGAACTGAATTTGTTGAGTGCTGACCAATTCAATGAGGAATACCAATCCTGAAAAAAGTGATCTCTTCATTACAGATCATAAAATAAGGGTTACACAAATCAACTTCACGATCTAAACTTGATAAAAGAAACTAGGAAAAGGAAAAAAAAAAATTAATAGACATTGGAATCATATAGAAGCTAACATTGTAACCCTCACATATAACTATTTTTTTCACAGGCTATGCATCTGTTTTTCACTTTCTCCTATGCAGATGGGACAAAGCTTGTGAGCTTTTCATGATGCGACTGGTTTTTGCCACTTTATAATAAAGGAATATTTTGTGACATAAAGTTACTGATGAGTTGTTCATCGTTTAACTTTGCTTTTGAAACATTCCTTTGCACAATTCTTTTATATATTAAAATATAGTTATATCCTATGAAACAAATCTCATAGAGGAAAGCAAGGAAATTAAAATTATAATTTAAAAATATTGATAGCAACATTTACAAGAAATGTTTTAAAATTTATATTTTATTTTAAAATTTTGTAAAAGAATAACTTTGGAATAAGTTTGTTAATAGCGATTTGACAGATCTGCAGCTTTATTTTATTCTAGACAATAAAATTTTATTAAAATTTATAATAATAGTTTCCAAGTTTAAGGTGATGAACAACTAAAGAGGGGCCCAGTGCTAGCGTCAGCATAGGACTTGGCAAAGATATTCCTGAATTTGGTCAATAGCTTGGTGTATTCCTTGCATCAATACCTTACCTAATATGAAGATTTTGGGAGTGTTGGTGCTCTAGAATCATGTTTTAGCAATTTAAAATAATAATAATAAAATTTAAAATAATAATAATAATAATAATAAATATTTTTATTGGTAAGAAAGCAAAATTTTAATCCTCGTGTATGTTTTATATGATGATATGCTCTTAACGTCTTTGTCATCATATGTAATGTTGATTCCAACTCCAAGAAAATGTCTTGAGATGATTGCATACTCATTTATTTAAAAATAATTCGAGTTAAGGTTTTATGCATGCAATTTTGTATACACTTCCTTGTACAAATGTCACCCCTTAATACATGTAAATGTTTATATGCATTTGATTCTCATCTTCATTGAGTTGTTATTATGTTACTAGTTCATTGGTTAATATTGGATATAATACTGTAAAGACATAAGCAAACTTTAATCCGGTTGAACCATTTTTTCCCAAAGCTAAACTTTCTAACACTACAAAAAGAAAATCCTATTTAATTCTATCATAGGTTTTATTCATATCAAGTTGTAAGATCACTGCTTTCTCTTTTCCAGAATATGTTGAATGCATTGTTTCATGAGCTATTATGATCCCATTCATAATTTTCTCCCTTTCACAAATCCTTCTTGCTCTTCTAAAATAATTTTGTCTAGTAATGATCTTAACCAATTTTTCATCAGTTTGGAGATTATCTTATATGCAATATCACATAGGCTTATGGGCTTAGATGAATCAAACAATTCAACATCCTTCTTTTTTTGAATCAATGTAAGATATATTGCATTTATTTTAGAAGGTATGCACTATTTCATCTTATACTGTTCCACTACCACCAATAAAGAATCCTTTACTATTTCCCAATTATGCTAATAGAATGTTGCAAAGAGTCCATCTAGACCTATGATTTTACCCTTATGATATTGAAATTGAAATTGAAAGAAGAAGAAATTAAAAGAGAAATAAGGATTTCCATGTCTAAAAATGACACCAAGAAGGCTATGTGGATTTAAAGGACCCAACTTCAAGAAAGGAAAATCTCAAAAAATATTTCCATAGACATGTAGTAAGATATAATAATCCATGAGAGATTCAATCAAAATGAAATATGGAATATGGAGATAACTCATGGTACATTGATTCATAAGCAGACCACCATGTTGGTTTGATTTTATTTAAGTAAAAATAAATATTCCAACGAAGATAGTAGATGATAAAATTTATCATGTTCAATGACTAGGGAATGTCACTCATAGTTTACCATATTCTGAATGTGCATTAGAAAATATACGTTATATTCCTAGCATTGCAAATAATTTTATTTTAATATCATAGTTACTTAAAAGAGAAAGAACGATGAAGTTCAAATACATTAATGGCAATAAAAAAAAGGTCTCATAAAGAAATAAAATAAAATTGAAGATATGGGATCCTACACAGGTCCTAATAAGATGCAAAAAATATGAAAGAATGGAATTCTGCAATATGATTGAAATATACTATAAATAGAAAGTGGCAAAAATACAATGCAATATGGAGGTAATGGTCACTCCATTAATATAAGCTAAAGAACTACATTGTACTCCATCCATGAGTTCTACCACTATCTACTACTCTCTACAATAATAAAATTTATGTGTACTTTATATATGTTTCATCTATACTTTATCACTATGAGGCCCTTTATATAGGAAGATAGATTCCTTGGCCAACACTCTACCTAGTTGTACAAGGGGACACCTTGCACATTACAACTTTCACATTGACACTTGTGCATTTATTACATTGCTTGAAGTAAGTAGCTAACTTCCCCCTAAAGTAATATCCTACTCTAACTATGTACCAAAGGTGGTACATTTACATGACCCAAATGATGTAATATACTCTAACTCTAACACCCTCTTGTATTACATTATTTGGGTATTGAAGATTTCAATATTCAATATGGATCTTCTTCTATTGGGTACTGGAACTTGTATCCTCCTTCATTGCTTACTATAACTTGATCAAGAAAGTAGTTAGTGTCTTCATATGATGCAAAGAGAGTTGTAGTTGAGGGTTCTTCTATCTTTTGAAAATGTCTTGTCTGGTTCAGTATTTATGGTTTCTTTGCTATTCATGTATTCTTTGCTATGATCTCTTCTAGCATACATTTTCTTCCTTTTCCTCCTCCTATGATTTTGCATTGATACTAGTGGAATTTTTGTTCATGAAAAGTCAGTCTATCATTGCAATAATATTGATTTGTATTGCTAGCTTGCTTCATGTGTTGAGTGAGTACAAACACAATTAATGATAGGTAAATCATCAAACACTCCTCGGATGTGAATATAACTATCTTTTGAGAATTCCACCATGCCTTGAAGAGGTTTTCATGAAGATAACCAATTAATGCTTCAAATCTACCCTCTTTTGCTTCTTTAAGAAATAAGGAGAATCTCTCCTTATCACTAGTTGATAGATTCTCATATCCTTCAAGGGTATCTATCAAGTTTTGAGAATACAATTCCATTTCATGAAATAATTCTTCATTAATAAAGGCATTTCTTAATATTTCATCCATATTTCTTCTTGATAGGTTTTGAGATAGTGTTTCTTGCTATTCCTTAGGGTTGTAGAAATGGAGTTGATAGAACCTTTGTAGTAGTCTACCTTATGACTCCCTAGTATGTGAATTTGATTTGATAAAACCCTTTATGTTTTGTAGAAACCTTATGACTCCCAAATGAATTAGGTACTTGATAAACTTTGATGAATGCTATTATTATCAAGTTTTGTAGAATACCTTATGTCTCCCTAGTGATTTTGGATATGCTATATGAGTGATAAAGTGCTTTTTGTGAATAGTAGTTCAATTTTAGGTTGATTTTGTAAAGTTTTGTAAATACCAAAATCAACTTTTATTACTCCTTATTTATCCTATTGAACTAAGTACTTTCTAATTTGATGAGGTTCTAATGGTTGGATTTATTTTATCCCTTTAATGTGATTTTGAGACAAGTATACCAATTAATTTCCAACTCTTGATATTCCTTAATGAACCTCCTTTTATAGCCTTTGATATTTTGATATTTAATGTTTCTAAATTCCAATAACCTACTTTGGTGTAGTATTCCTTATAACTCCCTAATATGGAATATTAGAAAACAATAATATTTGCAATAATAGAAATTTAATTTTTCTAGGTAGAAATCCTTATTTCTCCTATGTTTTAAATTGCAAATATTAGGCTATTTTGATATATATTTTCCTTTAATTTTTCTTTCAAATATGGTTGATTTCCCTATAGTTTCAACCTTATATTATACCCTTATAACTCCTTTTAATGAAAGAAAATTAGAATAAGGTAAATTCTTACCTTTATATTACTGCAAACCTCTACGTATTCGGTGTAGGATTTGGATGTGTATGACAACAATATCCAACGTTTCTCTTGGGTGCTATGAGCAATGGTAGACTTTGATTCTCCCTTGACTTCACTGCTTGAATGGTGGTGCCTCAAGTCTAGCCTCTTTGACCTACTTTGAATGTCTTGATCGAGAGATTTAAATGCTCTTCTCGTTGTAACTCATTACTACTCTAAATATATGCTTCTCTCCTTTGTTTTAGGTGCCTTAAATAGGAAGATGATATTTTAGAGAAGGACAAGTGTCATGGCGGTTTATTTCAATGCTTGGAGATGGTAGATGCTATTTGACACTTGGAATTCACTGTAGAATGGAGGATAGACATTACAGTATTTATGTGAGTGCTTGTATACCTTGTTACAAGTGTCACTCCTTCTCTAACACAACCAATGCTCTCCTGTGTAACACTTCCTTAGACTATTCCTTTCATGCATGTAGAATTTGAGCATTATTTTGAGCACTCATATGGAAGGCATTAGGGTTTCTTCAATGGTGACAAGTGGCACCTTCTTTCTTTTGCATGAACCTGCCTTATAACATATTCTTGCAAGCTTCCTCAATGTATTGATTCCAACTCTTTCTTTGTTGTGTTCTCTCCTCACTGCTTTTATGGTCCTAAGTTATTTCTAGTTGCGTAATGCTTTGCTAGAGATCGAGTGTCTTTGAGCTAGGATAATGAGCAATGCTTTAGTGGAGGCTTTGTGACACTCCAACGGTGATGTGGAATGCTCCTTGTGGACGTACATCTAGCTCTGGTATTGCTTGCTTTGATTTTCTCCTGCTTTCAAGCTACTGTATTTCTTCCTTTGTAAATGATAGCTCCTTCCTTGTGCTATGCTATGTGTGCTTGCAGGTTACTTGTTGTGGCTGTCCAAACTATGGGTGATGTGAGCTCTTTTGAAGGCTCTTTTGACCTTACTTGGATGATGCTTTTCTATGATCACTTTGAGATATTTCTTCCTTGTGAAGAATGTGTCTTTATGACACTTAAACCTTGTCCTTTTTCCTATGTAGGATAGAATATCATGGTGCAAGATAATGTAAATAAACTTGTAAATAGAATACCTTCTTTTGCACCTCCTTTTGCAATATTTTTCTATTGGTTTTAATGGTAGCTTTCTTGTAGGCAAGGGTTGATTTGACGTTGTCTCCTTTTCTAGACAACTCTCTCCTTTTGCTTGGTTAATCTGGTAATAAATCCAAGCTAATAACCACGTAGATAGAAGCTTTTGTAGAAGTAATTTCTGCACTAATTTTTACCTATAAAGAACCCTTAGTGCACCTTGAATCTAAGACTCACCAAGTCTCGATTTGAGCTTCTTTTACTGATTTTGATGGTGGTTTTCTTCTCCACTCCTTGGAGGAATATGATCTGATTTTTGTGGCTTCTTTGGGCCATGAAATGCTGCAGATTTTATGCACCAAATAGTATCTCTAGACACTTTGATAATCTACTAGTTTTGTGCCTTTGATCTTAATCAATCAAAAAATACAAACTAACCCTTTTGAGAGTAACTAGTTAAAGATCAACTAGTATAGTGCAAATGAATTAATAATGCACTTTAATGGTAATAATAATCTCACCTTATTACTCCTATAAATAAACTCTCAAAATAATTCCAAATGCACTTAATAATCTCTACAAATTTTAAGAGTAATATGTAAAGAACCCTTAATAAATAATCTACAATTTTCACTACAATCAATATTGTAGGATGTAGTCTTCTTGCTTTCTAGATAGATAATAGGTAGGTGATAATTTTATTTCTTTCAAAAAATATCCAAATCCTATTTAATGTGCAAATATATCTTAAAAATAACTCTCCTTTTTGCACTTTCTTGAAGACTATAATATAACCCCTTTTTCTTGCAACTCTAATCCAAATATGGTGCTTAATAAAATTTGATAATGAACCCTTATTTGAAGTTCAACTAATTGCACCCAAGTTGCTTACCTTTAATGGCTTCTACAGATGATGTAGATCTTGGTGTTCAGATTCACCAAGTTGTTGCCTTGTGATGAATGAATTTGTAGCTTCTTGTTGGCTGTCCAAAATAGCTTCTTGCTTCACCAAACTGTGGTCTCAAACCTTCTATCTTGAGCCTAGGGTTTGGTGGCTTGTTCCTTTTAGGTGATCTTCTATTTTCTATTGTAGATTAAAAAAACTCTCTATCTCTAAAATGTGCCTTCTTGCTGTGAGAGGTAATCTCCAAATCTCTTATATTTGGTAGGCTTCTTCTTTCTGAATCCTCCTTCAATCTTCTTCTTGACTTCAAATAGGATATTCTTCTTCTCAATATTCTGAATATCTTGAGGTCTTCATTGGATTCTTCTTTGGGATTTGGTACTCTTTACCAAATTCTTCTTCTCTTGGGCTTGTTGTTGGATGGTGATAATTGTCCCAAGTCCTTCACTATCAGGAGCTTATCCTTGGTAGTGGATTTCTCCAATGAGTTCTTCTAGGAACTCCTTTGATGATGCTTCTACGAGCTCTACAACAAGGCTCTCCAAGCCTTCTTATTTTCCTCCTTGAGACCTCTCCAAGGTCTTCTATCTTGTAGCTTCTTTGGTCTTCCAATTGAGACATTTTCTTCAACCTTCTACTTCTGGAAGTGTTGGTGATGAGATCTTCTCCTTGGATCTCTGAAATCTTCTACTTCTAGATTTTGGAATGGGATCTTGCTAGTCCTTTTCTTCTACAATTTTTAGGTTTCAATTGAGATCACCAATCTCCTATTTTGTGGACTATTCTCTATATTCTTCTTCTAAATTAGGAATTCTTCTTCTAAATCAAGAACTTTTCTCTAGATCTCTTCTTATGGATCAAGGAATTCTTCTCTGAAGTCTTCTTAAAAATTAAGGCTTCTATGGCCTTCTTCTTCTGGATCAAGGCTTTTTTGGCCTTCTTCTTTTGGATCAAGGCTTTTGTGGCATTTTTATTTAAGTACAAGGCTTCTATGGCCTTTTCTTCTACAATGTAAAGTTTTTCAATCTAGCAATGGAGATCTCCAATCTCCAAATTTCACCAAGACTCTTCTCCTAGAGTCTTTTTCTGCAACAAAGAACTAATCTCTATACAAGGAAAACACATAGACTTTTAGGCAACAAAGGTGAAATCCTTCTCTATCTATTGTAGGAAGTGTCCCAACTTCTGAGAGTTAATTTTTTGCAACAAAAACTTTTTGATAGTAGTTAGCATGAAAAAATCTAGATCCTTAAATAGTCTTCACTAGTTGATCCGTCAAACTAGTGGAATGAATGTTGAGTCCTAGTCTTCACGAGTTTTCCTGCAACTCTATGGAAAGACTCTAGCCAAATGTAATCTCAAAATTTCTATAACTGAGATTTATTTTAGTCCTCACTTGTGACTCTCCCTAATCCTATTGATCTACTATGGCTCTTTCTATCAATCGATTCCTAATGGAATCTTTTGCATACAATGATGCACAATAGTAGATCCAGTTTGCAAAGATGCAGGCCCACAATAGCAATGGTGACTTTCCCTATTTCTATCTTTATTCACCATGGCTTTGATACCATTATTAGCTTTTGAGGATATATGCAATGGGAGAGATCTATCACAAGTCCTAATAAGATGTAGAAAATATGAAAGAATGGAATTCTGCAATATGACTAAAATATACTATAAATAGAAAGTGGTAAAAATACAATGCAGTATGGAGGTAATGGTCACTCCATTAATATAAGCTAAAGAACTACATTGTACTCCATCCAAGAGTTCTACCACTATCTACTACCCTCTACAATGATAAACTTGATGTGTACTTTATATATACTTCCTCTATACTTGATCACTATGAGGCCCTTTATGTAGGAAGATAGATTCCTTGGCCAACACTCTACCTAGTTGTACAAGGGGACACCTTGCACATTACAACTTGCACATTGACACTTGTGCATTTATTACATTGCTTGAAGTAAGTATCTAACTCCCCCTAAAGTAATCTCCTACTCTAACTATGTACCAAAGGTGGTACATTTACATGACCCAAATGATGTAATATACTCTAACTCTAAAAAGGAATATCACAAGAAATATATATTAAACATAAAGCTTTTATATAAAAATAATATGACAATATAACTTCTTCAAAAATAATAGGGAATATATCACTAGAATAGAACCGCCATCACAAGTAGTGCCAAAACTAATGATTGAAGATAGGAGGGAAAGAGATTGAGATATTGAAGCCAAAAAAGCCTTCACACCAAATAACGTAATATGGAAGATGTTGGAGGTATTATATTATTTGGTCCCATTATGAATGTTTAGATTAGGGTGTGAATTTGATTTTTATGTATATAGTACATGTCAAGTTGAGAAGTAGAGAGTAATATGCAATCATGAGATACTTTATCTTTATGTAATATGTGAAACTTACTATGTAAAAAGGGACTATGAAGAAGTAAGTTCTCCTATAAGTTTGAGGAGAGCAAATTTCAAGAATCATGAATATGAAGAGTCTCATGTATCTTTATATTGGAGAAAATCCACATAAAATATAAATTGAATAAGCTTTGATTTATGCATTGTTTGAATTTTATCAATAAATAGTTTCAGTGTGATCTATGTGAGAATGATGTTCATTTAATGTTAATGATATTGATATAATTTATTCATGACTCTGTGATTGAATCCATGATATAATACTGATTATTTTATAACATGTTGGGACTATTGAACCTCGCATGGTATGGCATAGTAGAGTTAATCTTGAGAGCATGAGGTTTGGCTCTATCACGGTCTCTAGGATTTTTACAAGACCAAAACATTTTAAGATTTGACCTTGAGTGTAGTTGTCCTACTCTAGCTTATTTTAAAAGTTTTAGGGAGAAAATGGTAAGAGATATGCAAGAAAAAATAGAAAACTAAAACCTAATCTAACCAAGGCAATGTGCCAAGATCAAGATAATATTCCCCTACAAAACATATCTGGGTGTAATACATTAATACAATCAACACTTCCTCTTCTCAACATATTAAGCATACATAAACACACATACATAAATTAAATGGGATAGGGATAACCAAACACTTGGAACCAAATAGTCATAGGCCTCTAGTATGTATATATGAATATAAAACCATTACAATATTATGCTAGAAGTGGGGGCTCGAGGGTGTGCCCACAAGACCACTCAAGAATATGAGTACTAGTATAAATAGGAACATGAAGGGAAAGCTATATGAAATATATAACCTCTTGATGCTTTATAATGCTAAAACCACTACTACTTATAGATTACATAGGGATAGTTTTACTCTAAAACTATGTAGAGATTTCAAGAATGACTATTTTTCAATGAGTTGAATCATGTATTTATTTAAGTCACTAGTCCCTTCAATTTTTATGGATTTGTGCTCATTAATGCTAATATTTTTGGGCCTTTGGATGTGGTCCTACTATTGTTATTGTCATCTATGCTTCTTTGGGTTTCTTGAAGTCTAGATGCAAGTGTTCTTCTATAATTGATTGAATCTAAAGTGTTCCTTGTTGCAACTCCCATGTTATGGTATTTTAATGCACAATTTTCTTATGTTAGGAAAGTACCTTTTACCATTATTGTTTTTATGAGTTCAATTATTGCATTTGGGAGATATGCTCAAATATTTTAGATATTTTATGATTGTCAAAACTTTTTCTTTTTTCTTTTGCTTTAGATATTTCAAAAACTTTTGATCTTTTAGAAACTTCTTCCTTTTGTACCTTTTGGAACCTTTTTACCAATATTTTACTTACGAGGTTTTAGATATTGCAATTTGTTAGAACTTTCGTTCTTCCCTTCTTGTAAAAGATTTTAGAAAATGGTGTCATCATTTGATCAAAACTATCTTACTATTTGAAAGGGCTTCAATCCTAAAACCTTTTCACCATCATCCTCCTTTCAAAACTCTTGATTGGAAATTTCTACCCATAGTTTGTGACTATATTCCCTACTTCTCATCCACTTCCCCTAACATAAACCACCTCTCAATATTTTCTAAATATGGGATTTGAAATGTAGTGAGAACTCACTACACTATCCTAATATACAACTATATGATTTATGGTTCCTTACCTAAGGGCCTTTTAAAATAATTTTTAAAGTATGTTAATTATTCCATGATTTTAATCCAAATTAGGTGTGTTTTTGTAAAAAATTATAATAAATATAGAAATAGAAAGCAGAAATCAGTCAACTAAGAGCATAAAAAAGGGTTCCAAAACTGAAATACCTATTTTTGGATGTATGTATAGAAGTGATCAAGTTTGTAGAAGTGTTACCTAGTGCTCTTGTAGAAACTCTAGCACTTTTGACAAGCCTACAAAACTAGGGGGAAATCAATAGTAGTTAGGTTTAGGGGGTCTATCTAATCACAAGGAAGTAGTAGACTATTTGGCTAGACTGATCAAACCCCTTGTTCATAAAACAAAATTATAATCTATGTAGAATATGGAAGAAAATATTGTTCATGTAAAAGTGCTACAATTGAACAAAAGCACTACCTAGCAGTTTTATTCTATGTAAAATAGAGAAGCAAAAGTAATGGTTTTCTAGGAATGTTAGGGATTTTGCACCTATAACTGGTATTCAGAGGTTTTGGGGTAGAATTTGATGTAAAATTAGATCTAATGCATGGTTTGATTATAATATTGGGTTTAGACCCTAATTATACATGTTTAGTGTCAAGGGGAGTTACAAAATTGTACTTGTTGCTATCCAAAACTTACAAAACATACTTGGAAAATAAATGGAGTTATGAAATTCTAGGATTAAGGAACAAACACCTATAATATCTGTAGACACCTAAAACATGTCATGTCGAGGGCGAATACTCATATGGACATGCTACAAGACCATATGGAAGATCTTGGACAAACTCCAAGATAAAGCAGTGGTTCTAACCACTCAATTTGGGCTCCTTGGCCTAATCAGTCTGAACCACAACCCAGACCTATGGTCTATAGGCTGAACCATGGTTGACACCTACGGTTTATAGTATGGACCACAGTTGCAACCTACGATCTTAACTGAAGTTTAGTTGGCCTTCATCTAAGCCAAATCGGTTTGAACGACCATTTGTTCTAGAAGAAGGTGGTTAGAGGACGAAAGCTTCCAATCCAACTGTCCTAACCACCCCTTCTTGATCTTGGCTTCTCCATGAAGCCACCCCTAGCCCTAGGACATCCTATAAGTACCCCTTCAAAAGGGAGAGAGATATAGAGCATTTTGATAGCGAAGCGCTATCGAAATATTGTATGAGAGAGTGCATTTGGAGATCAAAGCAACGAAGCCCTATCAAATTGTGGACTCACTTGAGTGCATAGAGAGAGATTTTTTGTCATCACCATTGTCAATTTGTCAAGCATCATGATGAATTAGGCCATGGATGCCCTAAGGACCTAGGAGAGCCAATAAATGCTAATTCGGGAAAACAGAGGCCCAATTCAATGATTCAACCGCCAAACCTATCAAAGGACACCAAAGGTGACCCTTGAACATCAATTGGACAAGGAGGTCAAGCCCACAACCCTTGAATTTGGAGGGCAAACCACTTGGTTTCTCACTGTGGCTTTCAGCCGTGGTTTACAGTGCAGACCGCACATCAGTGTTGCGGTTTGCAACAGAGGTGACTTTTCCTTACTGTTTCTTTTCCAGTAGATTTAGATAGAATAGATTAATCATTTTACTACTTTACTTGGTAGATTAAAGACATTGACTGATCGGGTTAAATATTTGATTAGTTTATTTCCATCTTGGCAAGTAGGACTTAATTAGATTCTTTTTATGCTTTAATGCTTCATTTCGTATAATGTATGCCATAGATTGATAGTTGTATTTCTTGTTCACATATTTCCATCAATATTGATAGGATTTGCATATGTTTAGCATAGTTTATGCACTTTCTTGATTTTATGTCATTATGCTATTCTCATGCCATTTGTCTTTAAAGGGCCTCATCATGAGAGGCTTCCTATGCTTTTGACATTCTTGTGTTGTTTCTTGATCATAGGAAATAGGTTTTAAAGGAGCTAAAACCATCCATTTCCTTCCTCAACATGAAGAAGAGGGTCTAATCCACCCTAGAGCAGTTCGTGTCACCCTAAAGGGCACTTTGAAATCACACCTACCCTTGAGAGGGAAATAAAATACCTCCTATTGTAACAATTGTATCAAGATGATTATCCCTAAGAGGGATGTACTTGTAATTTGAGTTTGACATCAAAATATAATGGAATAAAGCATCTTTTATTGATCATCTCGTTGTCAATTTCTTGTTCTTGTATGCATTTTGTATTGTTTTTTTCAATTCTTGCAATAGGATACATTAGGTGTGAGCCTTTTTGGTGGTTACAGAAGGTGATCATGGTGGAACTCTATAATTCATGTGATCTAACTGTTGTTTCTTGATTTTTGAGATTGCAAGTACAGACCGCAACTATCAACTATGGGCCAACAATTGAACCATAGGTTCAACACGCGGTTTATAGTGCAGACCATAGACCAGACCTACGGTTTACACCTGATAACACAAACAACAGAAAGCAGAGTGTATACTAACTCAGGACCTAAGGTAGGCCCTATTTTCCACTCTTTGTTTCTTTTTACTTCTCTGTGTTTTTACAGAATGCTTGTTTTTGAATGCAACTAGGAAAAGCAAACTAAAAAAAGGAAATCAATCATGTCCTAGTTCATTTCAAATTTGCATTTGTAGAAAGGCACTGCTAGGAACAACGGATCTCTGATTGCAATCCACCCTAGAATCCAGCATGCTTGATAGAACTTGTGTGTTTGGTGTGCATGTGTGAGGCCCAAGTAGTGGCCATTATCATCGTAATATGCATTTTCTAAAGGAGCATCTAGAATAGCTTGCATTTTTTGAATTTGAAACGTTCTTTCATTTGCATAGCATATAGAAAATGAGCATGAGTGCTATATGATGCATTTCTTTTATGTACATTAAAATGAACCACACACACCACGTTTCTCTTAAACGCTAGTGAGTTGGGCTTGACATCCAACCACTAGTAGGGTTCAATAACGGTGGGCGTAATTTCCATCCATTGGCCCAAATCCTATGTACCCTTGGATACTAGACCAATATCGGATCCAAGAACCTTTCGTACCCTAGAAAATTTGCATGTATTCTCTTCGGAGGGTATAACACTGACTGGGGGAAATGGGTGAGGATCTGGGAGGACCTATGCTCCTTATTCGGGTGTGGACCTTCATTACCACACATAGGGGATTTATGCGTAGCCTAGAAGTCACATCCAGGTTGTCGAGTTGCGAGCGTATAGGTGAAAGCCAATTTAACTAAGAATATCATTCAACGCTTTTCAAAACATGATAAGGAGTTCTATAGTGATACAACAAATCATTGAAATAACATCAAATAGTCTAGGGCTCATTTTTAAAAAAATTAACATGAGATAAACACCATTGTATACCTTATTTGCTTAATAAAGAACAAATCTAGATATTAGGTGCACCATGGTGGAGACATGGGGCAGTCGACAAAGGCACAAGCTTGAATCCCATGACCAAGCCCCAAATGATTCACATTAGTACATGTTGAATCCTCACCCACATGTGCTTCCTAAATGTCGTTCGACAAGCATTAGAGGAGATAATTCGACAAGAGGGGAACCTATTGAGCATACCCCCAATAGAGGAGTTTATGTGCATTCCTCTAGACACAGAATAGAACAAGGAGCCTCTCAGCATGAGGGCGTTCCACTTAGAAGCCATTACTAGGATCACATTGCACGTGCATCCATAGGATCGACTGAAGAGTATGTTATATAGGGATCCAAGTTGGTACCCCTACGTCATAGGTCTATAGGAGGATCCGTGGCTCCACCTTCGAAGTACAGACATGATCGAGATCCACCCATTCAGGGGCATGCAAATAGGGCTGCCACTAAGCATAGGCCTATGTAGACTCCCACACATGGTGAAAAATGAAATATCACTATTGATATGGCTAAAGTGGGAGCCAATGGCACACCACCGCATGAGCGGTGGAGATCCAGATAGTTAGACGGCTTAGGTAGCATCCTTGAGCAGCTAGGCTATAAGCCTTTGGCTCCACCCACCCGTGCCTCGAGTGAGCATAGTAGAGGTTCTATTAGGACTGCTAGAGAACATGGAGAGGCTTCTAAGCACCCTCATGTGACACATCCACCATCCATGCATGGTGGCACAGAGCATAGAGTTGAGCAGGATGCCCATGTCGTCTTTATAGACAAGGGAAAAAGCATCATAAATCAGTCATATGGGTACATAACCCATAAGGTCACTCGCATAGAGCATGCATACCAGAGGCCTATCATGGCCAATGACCTTGATAGATCACACAAATTGGTATCTGAGCAATGGCAATAGCTCCTCCAAGATCAATTGGAGGATGCTCACCTAGAAAGGCAGCGCATTGAAGAGGATAATATTCAATCATAGAGGCTCATCAGACAATGACTATACGAGTAGTGCATACCCTTACCCAAAAGGAGCATGTAGAGCAAGAGGATAGGCTAGCCAGGGCTGGTCTATATACTCGTGTCGAGAATAGAGAGCACATTCAGAGAAAGGCTTTTTCACAAGCCGATGCATAGCAAGAGCGCAAAAATGCTCATACTCATATTAGTGCCCAACAAAGAGAATGACCACCACCATTCGAACATGAGGGGCAACAACAATATGAGGAAGAGGGAGAGGGGAACAATCAAGAGTACCCTAAAGAATCCCAAGTTGAGGATGAGGAAGAGCAATGACCTCCACCTCGACAGAGGAAGAATGTGCCTCCGAGACCACCCTCGCGTCAGCTTAGGGAGGAGGACTTCTTATCCTTAGAGGCTTATAAAGCCCTAGTTGAGAAGGTAAAAGCGATTGAGAGGCAAGGCGTGGCTGTTCAGAAGATGACATTAAGAAATATTCACAATGAGCCTTTGGACCCCTCGATACCTGCTCCTACCTATCCTGAGCATTTCATTATGCCCAGGCTAGACAAATTTAAAGGTGACGAAGATGCACAAGAGCATGTCATAGGATTTTTGGATTCTTGTTTCCAAATTGCAAGCAACAATGCCTTTATTTTGTACATGTTTTTCATGACCCTCTCAGGCCCAACCTAAGAGTGGTTCAATCAGTAGAAGAGGCACAACATTACCAATTTTGAGCAACTAGCGAACACTTTTATTTTGGCATCAAGAAATAGTCTAACCTTTCTGATTTGGTTGCGCTAGCTCAGCGTGATGATGAGCCAATTGAAAAATACATAAATATAATGTTATATTTCTACTATGGAATTGACCCAAATGTTTACCAAGAGTTGTGCCAAGCACATCTCGCTATTGTTGCAATTATAGCAGTATTCAACATTTGAGGATGCTTTGGTGCAAGCCAAGGTGATTGAAGACATCAAGTTGCAGGAAGGCAACTTGAAGCTTAAGAGCAGGAAAGAGGGGCCTAAGAAGAGTTCCATGAAGCATAAGGGCAAGCAAGCCCATGTCAACCAAGTGGTTCTTAACCTCCAGAGAGAGGATAAATGGTAGCAAAAGTAAAATTATCAAGCCCAACCTCCTCCTATGCAATACGAAAAGCACAATAATAACTATAAGGGCAAGAACAAAGAGCAGCGTCCACATCGCCAATTCATGCCTTTGACGGAATTACTGGCATCTTTTTTGCATCAATTATGTTAGGCCAAAGCAATAATATTACCCAAAATTAAGATGGTCTATCCAAATCAGCCCAAGTCAAAGGGGTACCAAGATGACTTGTTTTGCATCTTTCACCGAGCGAAGGGTCATGACATCGAAGTATGTTGGTCCTTCAAGCATATCATGCAAAACATGATTGAGAAATGAGATATTGTAGTGCCAAGTAATCCACTAGCACCTAACAACTAGAACATGGGGATTTACAAGAATCCACTTCCAAACCATGAGGCACCATGCAACAACGTTGGTCACATCAACCAGGTGCGCATCGAACCACCTACTCAGGGGTTCGTTGGTATGGTTAATGTTGTCACAAAGAATGATAGGTATGAGCATCAAAATCAACCATGTGTTCCCATAATAATAAAAGCAACACCGAATCAACAACCAACACAGAATATTCCAGGCCCACCAACGAGACCGATGGTGACCATACAGAGCAGGCTAGTCCTAAACCTACAAATAGCTCTTGTGAAGTTTTCTATATATGAACTGATACAGCAGTACCCTAGGCATAGGGAGACTCTCATGGACATTTTGAGGTCTATTTAAGTACAATCCCAGGATGTTCAAGCATTCACAAATTTCATGGGACATGTACAGCAGTGCCAGGAACCGATGATCCAATTTTATGATCACGAAATTAGGATAGTTCCTACTGATATGGCTGACCCGCCATTGCATATTATTGCATGTATCAACCACATGCCATTCAAAAGGGTCTTGGTCAACACTGGTTCATCGATCAACATCATAATGACCAAGGCTTTGAGTCCCTTAAAGCTACCAAAATCACACATTGTGCCAACTACATTCACATTGAGAGCGTTTAACGACGTGTTATGTTCGATGGTTGGTATGATTGTCCTACCCATCCAAGTAGGCCTAAAGACCATCTCTGTGATGTGTCATGTGATAGAAGGATCCATGCAGTACAACATCCTACTAGGGAGGCCCTGGATTTATGAGATGCATTGCGTTCCCTCGATATTACATCAGTGCATGAAATACGTTCATGAGGGACAAGTTCACGTGGTACCGTCAGATGGAGAACCATTCAAATTTGTGAACATGGTAGATCTGCCAGGGGGTTTCATACTCCCATCAACGCACATGGACGTCCGGCTAACATCACCATATAAGATTCTAGAAAGAAAACAAAGAGTAGATGCTCAACCATCAATATCTGTGTCACACAGATCTGAGCATACTACTACTACTTCCTTGAGACCGACCACATCAACGATGCTTCGAGATAGTAGGAAGTTAAAGGTGAAATTGGGTGAAAAAGAGAAGATACATATGCTCAAACCAATCATCGAGGAGGCTCCCATCCCCATGGATGTAGAGGAAGCCCAAGACATAGCCGAGGAGGTACCTCAGCCTACCTTTCCTGCATCATCAGCAAGGTCATCCGCACCATGGGTGACCATACATCTTGCCAACATAGGGTTAGGAGAGTATATTTTATAGAATGTAACCTTTAGAACCATTTTGGAGACTACACAGAAGATGGGTTGACTGCATGCCAATCAATTTTTGGTTGGATCGATGGTTCCATTAGGAGAGCCACCTAATCAGACTAACTTTGTTTATGTTGGGCTGGATCAGCTTCCAGTGCAAACACCTATGGACAAGGATGGCGATGAACCGTTTGATGTAAATGTTCACTATTTATCCAACCTGGAGTACTCCATGTGTATTTTTAAGTTATATCACTAGAATGGGTACATACTTGACTTGTTTGAATAAGGATGTAGGACTCCTCTTGAGCCACATTATCAACTAGCAACTGATAGGTTCGACCTAGGATTACAAATACAAGGACAAGATGACTTGCTCGCAGCATCCTTAGATCACTTGTACCTTAGTCTAGGGGATGACATGGACTTTAACCCATATCATCCTAATCTATCCAGCTTCTGGAGGACTCACCCAATGGTATATGTCATCACCACTGAGCCACTTGAAGAAGATCATGAAGAGCTCCTAGAGCATATTGATATAGAGTGGAACCCTAGAGGCAACCTAGGTCATCAAATCTATAATGCAACTGATGAAACATGTGTGCAAGGGTATAACCCCATAGTTTTAGGTGATCTCAAGCCAATAGATCTTTATAGCGATGATGGAGTGGAGTCCACCTCCGAGATAAGTGGACCAAGTTATGGTGTCGATAGCGAATCCTCAAACAACGAACAATCTAAAGAAGAAGCTGAGGAAGGCTATTTAAAGCATTTGCATGCACATCACCTACTGCCTATAGAGTCAATACATGTTACCGAGGAGATCCCTCCCAACATTGATAATTTGGAGGAAGAAGTAGAGCCAGATTTTTTGGCAGTGTCACACTTATGGAATAATTATCCAATTTTTCTAGATAGTGATGACAATAATCAAGAATTCATGGGGCCCCGGAGTAGGAGGCGAACAGTGATGAAGAAGATGAGTTAGAGAGGGCCTACCTTGGTCCTCCTTATTTGCATTACCGTCATCAACCCATCGACATAGATGAGGTCTATCATCAGTTACGTGTTGGTCCTCATCTGAGAGCAAGACGATTAAACCTAGAGCAAATTTATCGGTTGGTTAATCCTCTTCCATCGACCTACATGGAGCTTCGTGAGCCAAATGATCCTATGTTGTAGCTAGTGCATAGGGAGGATCCAGTTGTCCATAGTCCTCATAGAGAAGACCCCTTTTTGCCTATGCCATTAGAGCCAGATCGTGGGTATGAGGACTACATCAATTATATAGAATTTTGTCCATGTGGTTTTGGAGACCAATACCATTCCATCAATATGGTCTCCATTGATTTGACCACTCCACTTCATAATCCAGTAGATCTGTCCAAACCGTTGTATCTTACCAAATATGCCATCAACTGGGATCACGCTGATTCACCCGTTGAGCCTGAATATTTCTTCCCTAATGAAGAAATGTTACAACCATTTCATTTTGCGCTAGGCTATGCATATGATGTCTCTTATGTCAAAAATGCTTCCAATGTGAAACCTATCAACCTGGCTGATGACATCTATTTGATTCCTATGCCTCATTAGCTTGAGGAGGGATCACATATATTAGTAGAGGAAACCTTCGAGTTGGATATCAGAAAAAATCCCACCAATTTAAAGAAGGTTAAATTTGGAGAAAGTATCACTCTAGATGAGCGGGCCACCCTCATCCCTATGCTGAAAGAGAGACCAAATATGTTTGCTTGGACGTACAAGGATATTCCAGGTCTAGACCCAAAATTTGTTACTCATAACCTTTTGCTAGATCTGAAAAAGAAGTTGATCAAGGAAAAGCTTAGAAAGATGCACCCAATAGTAGCCTTAATGGTGAAATATGAGCTACAAAATTTGTTGGATGTAGAATTTGTAATTTCCATCGACTATCTAGAATGGGTGTCCAATATGGTACCCATAGGAAAACCTAATGGAAGGATTTGTATTTGTACGAATTTTAAAGACCTCAATAAGGCAACACCCAAAGATTCATTTTCGTTGCCTAATAATTTTGTGACCTGTAGTTGCCTAATATCCATCAAAAATGTTGGTGTAACATCCCAACAGGCCATGACATACATTTTTCATGACTATATGCATAAGTGATAGGGATTGATATTCCATATCATCCCTATTCACATGGATCAAGTGTAACATTTAATAAGCACACGGATTGGTGCATTTAATTCCACTTTGTAAAGGCAAACATGCCTATAAATATGTTTTTGGTATGCAATACAAATCAGTTTTTCATTGTGCTCATTATTGCTTCAAGTTTTTGAGTGTTGTTTCCACATCAGTGGTATCAGATCTATGTGTTTATTGGAAAGTATCCTCTTCCCCTAGGCCAGGTTGGTTCACAGGGGGAATGAGAAAACCAGCAACAGGTCTTGGCTTGGAAAGAACACTCTTTTCCTTATAGAAGCATTCGAGCACACCGTTTTCTTTCAAAAAACTTTGTTGGAGTCCTCTACATCCTCGACTCATAGCTAGCTGGGTCCTTCTGACCTTGACCTCAGCTATCGATACTGCCATTGGATTTGTCATTCTTTTAATAGTTTCTTATGCAGTTTTTGATTTTTCACAACCACTGCTACCCTTACTATGCAACACCTACCATTGCCTCTCCTTGCATATCTACTCTCAACGATCTGACTGAGGTGCTCTTCTAGTGCATGCCCTATATCTATCCTGTCAACATCGAGATCCATAGTGTCTTCCTCCATTCAGCGATGTTGCAGAGTGTTTAAGACAGCGTTGCTACATTGCTGCTCCATTCCTTCCTTGCTTTCTGCATATTGACGTATGCTCCCTCCCGTGTTGATCATGTTGTTGACATGTTGTGCTTCTCCCATGCTGTCAGTCATCCGGACAAGTCAGGCATTGTATTCTCCTCCTGTACTAATGTGTGCTCCTCTTGTGTTGTTTGTCGCCATCTGGTCAAGTCAAGTTGTATTATTCGCCTCAATTTGGGAGTGATTGTGCTAGTCCGCCTTGCCTAGTCGTTGGTACGTTTGATCGTTGGTCATTGTAAGTGTCACCTTGACTGCCTAGGCTAGCCCGCTTTGCCTAGTCGTTGGGTAGTTTAACCATTAGCTGTTGTAAGTTGTGCCTCTTGACCATTACCACCTATAGTAAGAACAAATGGCAGCACAAATGGCACAAATGGCTGCCATATTGCAAAATCTACAAGGTTCTTCAAATTATTCCCGTCTGAAGTGTGATGTGAAATTATATGAAGGCTCATGAGATCCTGATGTCCTCCAAAGCTGGATTCTTGACATGGAGACTTGGTTTGAGTACCATCAGACATCGGATACAATGAAAGTTCTAATTGTAAAGTACATAATTTATAACATAGCCAAAGTTCTCATAGCCAATAGAAAAATTGGTACATGGTAGGAGATGGTAAAAATTTTAAAGGCTTCTATTTTTCCATCAAATTATAAGGATGACTTACTAAATCAATGGCCATGCCTTCATCAAGGAAAGAAAGAATCCATGCAAGATTTTATCCATCATTTCAATCGCCTTCGAGTTTTACTTGGGATTTCTAATTCTGATGCGGTCTTGATTGCCAAGTTTAAAATTGGTCTTCTAGCCCACTTTTATAGGGAATTCAAATACATTGTTTGCATTATATTGGATGATGTTTTCAAAACTTCCCTTTTAGACGAAGAGAAGTTCATTGCACAACATCAGGAGTCTCGCTACTCGGGTGAATCTATAGAGGATGGGTACAAGAATTAGGTTGATAGAAAGAGATCTCCTAATTTTTCTTCTTCTGTTAATCCCACTTCTTATGCATCCCTTGGTTCTAAAAATTCTTCTTATTCTTCATTTTCTCATGCTCCAAACAAGAAATTTTGTAACTATTGTAAGAGGCAAACCATGATAAAACTCAATGCCCACAATTACAAAAAAAGAAGAATCTTTTTGTACAGTCCAATGAGGGGACTTGTGATAAACCCATCGAGAAATTCATCCTGGGAGAAGGTGGTTCCTCAACTAGATTATTTGGTAGCATTTTATTGTGAGCTTTAGGGTTGAGCAATGATAATCGATACATATATATACCTTTTGAAATTCACCATTGTTATGCCATCATTACCTCACTATAGGCTCTAGACAAGGATGACTCTTTAAGAATTCTCCCTAGAAATGTAGAGTTAAATGGATCTAAGAATTCTAGGTACACTTGGATGGCTTCTTCCTCTGAAATGATGTAACGAATATCCATCTCGGTGTATAACCTATGGAACCTATAATTAAATTGTCTTGTGGGCTTGTTAGGTTCTTTACAAACAGAAACAAACTGATTTAATATCCTATTCGTATCAATCAAATTTTCAAATTGTTTGAGAAATGCTACCTCCATTTTTTTCCAAGAGGTGATAGAACCTGTAGGTAAACTGATATACCAATCATAATCAAATTCATCTAATGTGTATGGAAATATACTACAAACAACATCTTCATGTATGATTTGCAAAAGAATTAAAATGCTCTTATATCTTTGAATATGCTCTTCAGCCGATTCCATCCCATCATACCTAAATTGGGGTAGATTACACATAGTATCTATAGGCATATGATGTGAAGTCCCAGGTATATCCAAAGGATAGCCTCCCCTTAAATAAGTAGAGAATGCCATTAGATGACCTCAAATAATGTGACTTTAAAATCAATTTTTTTAGTCAAAGAAATGTCTTGCAAAGAAGCATGCAATGACTAACAAATCTCAAAAGATATGCATCAATTAAATCATGTAATTAAATACATTCTCCAATTTGGAAAGGTTAGTATCCATGCATCATCAATTTAAAATAAAATTCAAATTAATGAATATGATTACCCCTGCATCCTTGGGTCTTACCCGAAAGTGGCATCCCTTTTGGGATGTTTTCCACAAAAAAAAAGAAAAATAATATGATCAACAAAACCTAATTAGTCAAAATAAATACCTTCAAATCATGCTTTCAAATAACATGAAAAAGTTAGCATCTGAAACAAAAACAACCCAATCAGGCCCTCCTTCTAGTGCTAAAATTTTAAGTGGTAATTTACCTGTTGGTCCGGCTTTCATACGCACCCTGCAAAGGATGAGCAGGAAGCTCCGGAGACACCCACGGGATGAATCCCACTCACTTTAGGATCTAGCTGGTTATCCAAGGTGCGAGTTACAGAGTTGGGTCAAATGTCTATTCACTCTTTTCCGCTTCTGGAATAGATTTCAATATGGACTGTCTGTTACCTTACAGGGGGTTCTTGAACTTGTTCAGTAGTTGCAGAAGTTGTTACTTGTTAACAATTAGGTTTTGAAATTTATTCTTGATCTAGCTCTCATGGGTCAGCAGATTTAAATAAAAGGCAAATAAAAAAAATAAAAATGGATCACATGGTAAGCAAAGAGAGGGTAGGGTAAGGCAGAAAGGGGATTTTATCAAACTTTAAACTGTAAAACTTAAACTGTCAATTTTATCTATGCTACTAGCTTCACAACAGAACAAATCCAAGAAGAAAGTGTCCAGATTTCTAAGATCACTTTCAACTAGGAGCACAAGGCAAAGTGGAACAGATCTAGTAGAAAATTATAAACTGAAGGGAAGTCAGTAAAAATTGGTATCTTTCATCGGCAGCCTAGCTCACACAGTGAAGACAGGGCAATTAGAACAAACTTACACCTGAAATCTGTAATTTCCCCTAGCAGACAATGGAACAACTGAAGCCTAACAAGATATTTAAACTTGATAATGGCAGATTTACAACATATATCTAACAAACTTAAATGGAACGGATAATGGAAGAAGATACACTTATCACAGATCCGTAAAATATTAGGCTTCCTGGCCATGCTACCACAGAAAACAGCAAAAGCACATCAACTCCCAGTCCAGAAAATAAAGGATTTCACAAAATTTGCAAGAAATTGCTTATAAGCCTTTTATTTCTAAGTCTTCGCCTCCTTGCAATTACATTGAGAAGAAGTATTTATAGACTCAGGACAGACCCTGATCTTTTCAGAAATATCTTCTTCTCTAATTGCAAATCTTATCATCTTAAACCCTAGGACCGGGTTTTACAATAAAAGCCACTTAAAACAAAGTCGTGGATAGAACTTAACCATTCTGCAAAACTGTGCAGTCAGTTGCCATAAATGGAGAAGATAGAGTTGAATGCCACTTGCATTCATCCGCAACTGCAAATGAATGTTCTCATTAATTTCTGTTGGTGAGCCGAATGAGTCACCACTTCTCCATCAATTCCATCTCGCAAATCCATCCTTGAGTTGAAATGGTCTTCATGCTATCAATTCTATCATAAATTCGTCATTGAATGCTTTTACCAGTATCTTCTCCTCTAGCATGGCGATGTTTGATTAAATCTGCACTTTAACTTTGCCTTTATGGTCTTTTTCAGTTGTCTCGCAGGTGACAGGTGGAATCCTGTATGAAAGAGAAAAGATGCATTAGCACTTTAAAAAAAACATTAAATCCAAGCTTAAAACATTAAAATCAGACTAAAAACCGCAAAATAAGCTTGCATGTCGGCCTTGCTCTGTCTGATTCGCGCTTTGACACGTGTCGCTATCCTAGGAAGCCCCCTGTTTCCAGCTGGCAAGCATCTCTGGTCAACTTTCTGCCAGGGTCACGAAAATGCGACATGTCGCGATTTCGCGACATGTCGCGAAATCGTGACATCCCCGGCGCCTTGGCAACCTTTCACCTTGTAGGCCACGAAAACGCGATATGTCACGATTTCGTGACATGTCGCGAAATCGCGCCTCCTGCTAGCCTTCTTACAACTTTTTCAAAGCATGTCACGATTTCGCGACATGCTTCTGCCTCAAACTTCTTCCTTCGATTTGTTCCTTTGGCACTTGCCTTGCATTTTTTGTTCATCCTTCCCACCATTATACACTACTTCTCTGGGTTGGTGGGGTGTCACGATTTTGCGACACCCGAGGCTTCCTTTCTGCACTTGCGTCGCGATTTCACGACGTCGCGAAATCACAACGTCGTGATTTCGCGACACCTTCTCCTTTTAAGCCTCCTCGTAACTAACAATCCGACTTTTGCAACATTGCAGCGCATCGCTGCCATTTTGAACCCTCAAGCCTTGAACCGCTTGCGTCGTGAAAATGCGACGTGCAGCGCATCGCTACAAGTTTCACTATGGAATGCCTTTTGACCAATATGCAATGAATCGCTGCAACTTTTTCTTTTGGACTCCCTTCTTCGACGGCAGTGATTTTGTGACACTTTCCAAAAATGGAAATGTCACGATATCGTGACATTTCCAAAAATGGAAAGTGTCGCGATTTCGCTACGTTCCGTACCACTATGCCTTCTCACTCCAAATTTGTCGTGATTTCGTGACACGTCATGATTTCGCGACCTTTCTGGCACTTAGTCGATTTTTCTCTCCTCCTCAGCAAAAATGCGACATGTCGCGATTTCGGTACATGTCGTGGTTTCGTGACATTTCATACGCTTTCCTTCTTCCTTCTCCAGCTAGTAGCGATTTCGTGACAGTTTCCAAAAATGGGAACGTCACGATATCGCGACACTTCCAAAAATGGAAAGTGTCGCGATTTCGCTACACATTTGCGACTTAGCTGCTTTTGCCAAAACTCGTCGCGATATCGCGACATTTTCAAAAATGGAAGGGTCGCGATATCACGACACTACCAAAAATGGAAAGTTTTGGTTTTCAGTGAATTTATGCAACTATTTTTTTTCTGGATTTTCTTTGGTACTGGTGCAAGATTTTCTTTGTGCATGAATGATTCTAGCATGTAGAAAGTTTAAGCTTGGAATAACAATGCTAGAATGACAGGAAAAGCACAACTTAGAAAGGAAACAGGCAAAATCAAGAACTGAAGATCATCAAGAGGGTCCCTGCTGCAAAATGGTATCTCAAAATCTTCAAGAGGATGGAAATGCATTTTTCAGTGGGGGTGTGTTGCTTCTCAACAAATGGCGATATCTGCGGGTAAAATAATAGCACTATTTTAGAACCCAAGACTCTGGTTTCAAAACAAAAGACCTTGCATCATGCCCTGCCACAGACATCCTTCATAATAAATTGACCACTAACTGCTAGCTGTTAAAATTTCCCAAGGACATACTAGGCTGAACTACTTGAAGGAAGATTGTTGATGGTGCAATTACAAAGGGTATAAAAATTTCTTCAAGGATGACTGGATTGAATGATAAACTTGGATTAATCAACTTTTCTAGATTGTAAAAGGGGAAACCGAGTAGAGCTTTGTTTACTAGTTTAGCCTTTTACAGCCTAGACAGAGTTACCCTTTAGATTTACACGACCCAAATTTACAACTGTAGGGCAGAATCTATAACTTAGAAGAAAATATTTTTGGAAGTATTGGCTGCCTCTTTTAATTGTTCAACTCTTTTCTTTTTCCTTTTCTCTTTTTTTTTATATCTCTCCCTCTGAAATATATCAATATCTGAAATGCTTTTAGGGAAATCACAATTTTCTTTTAACATTTGATCAATCCGAAACTGTTTCAGTCTAGGCACTGATAGCCTCTAGATATACCCAAATAATTACATGACATAGTCCCCTCTCATAACCAGCTTTTCTTGGATTCCTCGGGAGTTCCTCCAACAAAACAACATAGCAGTTTTTCTATTATTAAAACAACTGTGGCAAGTAAGACACAAGATCCCATCATCTCTCTACCTTTGTCCTGAATAAAAAAATAGTTCTACTGTTCAGTGCAAGCATACTATCTCTATTAGAATGGTGAACAGCATGGGCATTGGATTGTGGATTGATCAGCTCAGAATAAAACAATTTTGAAGGCTGACTATTCATTGACCTTTAGGCAAAGGTTTAAAGGACAGAATTTTAAGAGCTGAAGGACTTTGTACAGGTTTCCAAGGACAGGCACAGGCTTCTAAAGCAACACAAAATAAAAATGCACAGACTAAAACACTGAACTGTATAGGCAGCAAAGAAAAAGAAGCAAAGCAACTAAAACTGAAACAAAAGACTGTACAGACATTGAAAGGAAAAGAAACTGCACTGACAAAAGGAATAAATAAACTGAACAGACAGCAAAGAGAAAGAACTGAAATAAACAACTAAAGCAAATGTACAGAAATCTAGCACTAAACTAAAGCAAAATAAACTTGCAGAGCTACTCACAATATGTACACATATTACAACTTCTTTATAGCTCACTCAAATGATACATTGGATGGAACAACAGAGAAATAATGTTTCAAGTATTGACCATTAACAGGGAGGTCCAAAAAATTACCATCCAAGTCTTGTAAGCGGAATGCATTGTTACCCAATATTTTAGCAATTTGGTAGGGGCCTATCCACAGTGGCTGCAACTTTGTGTGCTTACCCTTCTTCTCATGGGCCTTGTCCCACAGAAGCACCAATTCAGCCAGTCTGAAAGCCTTCACTTTGGCCCTCTTGTCAAACCACCATTTGACAGTTTCTTGGTGTCTGCTGAAGTGCTCCAGGACTTGGAGTATTTCATCCTGCAAGTTAGTGAGGTCTAAAACACGGGCTTCAGCATCATCATGATCTTCAAAATAATCTAAGGCAAACTGATAGGTAGGCAACTTCAAGGAGATGGGGACAATTGGCCGAGTACCATACAACAAAACAAAAGGAGAGGTCTTAAGAGCCACTTTGTGTGTTATTCGATCAGCCCAAAGTGCATATTTCAACAATGTATGCCACTGCCTGGGTTTATCTACTGCAGAATTCTTGATGGCATTCATTAAATTCTTGTTCGTTGACTCAGCCAATCCATTGCCTTGGGGGTAGTAGTTGGATGAGAATCTGATAACTATCCCCATCTGGTATGCCCAATCTGCAAATTCCAACGATTGGAAGGCTGGTCCATTATCACAGACCAAATTTAGGGGAACCCCAAATCTAGTTATGACATTTGATTCAAGAAAATCAATCACTTCCTGAGCCGTACTCCTTGTAGTGGCTGCTGCTTCAACACACCTTGTGCAATAGTCAGTGGCTGTCAGAACATATTTATGCCCTGCTGAGGAATTTGGATTTATCACTCCCACAAAATCAAGTCCCCACTACATGAAAGGTTTGTTTATCACAACTGGCTATAATGGCAGGGCCCGGTTAGCCTCTTTGGCTGCAAAAGTCTGGCATTGATGGCAAGTTCTGATATGCTAATGTGCATCCTTAAAGTGTAGGCCAATAATAGCCTACTCTTAATATTTTATGTGCTGTAGCAGATCCTGATGAATGCCCTGCCCCTAGTTTTTCATGAAAACTAGCCATGACTTCACTGACTTCATTGGGAGAAATGCACCTTAGAAAGATGCCAACATAATTCTCCCTGTACAGAGTACCTGCCTTGAGGAGATAGTGAGCAGCTTTTAACTTTAATTCTCTCCTTTGAGTTCTGTTCAAATGGGATGGGCAAATTCCAAACTGTAGCAGATGAATGATATCTCCATACCAATCATCAGATTCAAAATTTAGCTGATTAACTTCTTGTTGTGGAGGCACTTCAGCAATGTGTCTGGACAAGCCAAGTCCTCTGATCAGTTTAGCAGGCCTAATCTCCAAGTCATACTCTTGCAACCTGGTAACCCAATTGCCCCTCAGTTCACCCAACTCATTTTGACTTAGGAGGCATTTCACGGCTGGGTCTGGCACTGTGGCATGAGTTTTGCTTCTGAGTATATAATGTCTGAATTGTTTCACTGCTCTTCCTAAAGCATAAGATTGTTTATCTAATATGGAATATTTCAGTTCAGCTCCCTTCAAATTAGTGCTCTTAAAAGCAATTGGATGTTCTCTGGTTTCTCTTCTTTGAGTCAGGACTGCAGCAAGTGTATGTTCTGAAGAGAAAGTGTACAGATAAAAATCTGCACTGAAGTCTGGGCTTACCAGAACTGGAGCTTGTTTAATGGCTGTCTTGATTTCTTGGAAAGCAGCCTTAGCTTCTGGGGTCCAAACAATCTGGGCAGTCTGCTTTAACATGTCATTCATTGGCTTAACTATCTCTGCAAAGCCTGAGATAAACTTCCTGACAAAGTTAATCTTTCCAAAGAATGACCTCAACTCTTTCTTGGAGTTGGGAAATGGTATGCCAGATATGGCCTCAACTCTGCCTAGATCCATAGAAATGCCATCCTTTGTGACCAAGTGCCCCAGGATCTTACCTTCTGTTACACCAAAAATGCATTTCTTTGGATTCAGAGAAATGCCAAACTCCCTGCACTTGTTAAACACAGACTCTAAGTGTTTGACATGGTCAAATCTGGATTTGGAAAAGACTGTTAAATCATCCATGTATACCACAATACATTTTCCCATAAGCCCCTTGAAGGCATGATCCATTGCTCTCTGAAATGTTGCTCCTGCATTTATTAAACCAAATGGCATTCTCTTGTAAGCAAAAGTACCCCACTTGGTGGTAAAAGCAGTCTTCATTCTATCTTCTTTCTCAACCAAAATCTGGTTGTAGCCTGAGAAGCCATCCAAGAAAGACATCATCTCTGATCCATTGACAATTTGCAGGACTTCATCCATAGAAGGCAGGGGATAGTTGTCCTTTTCAGAAGCTTTATTTAAATTTCTGAAATCCACACACAGGCGGATCTCCCCATTTTTCTTCCTGACTGGCACCAGATTTGCCACCCAAGTAGAATTCCTGATAGGAAAAATAATTGCTGCACTCAAGAGCTTCTCCACTTCTTTCTGAATGAGAGGTTCTAACAGAGCATTAACATGCCTCTGTTTTTGTCTGAAAGGCTTGCAAGATTCTTTTAAAGGTATGATGTGGGTGTAAACTTTTGGATCAAATACCTTTAAATCCTTGTATGACCAGGCCATTACATCATTAGACTTGTGCAGGAAATCAATCATATTTCTCTTTATTTTCGGATCACAATCCTTTGCCAACTTGATGTTCTTTGGATCCTCCTCAGTGCCTACATTCAAGTTTTCAGTCTCATTGTCTGTGGTGCCCACATAATCTTCAGAATTCACCCTCTGCCTGATCTTGTCAACATCAAATAACCTCTCCAGCTCTACCATTCCCTTTGGGATTCTGTTGTCCTTCAATCTCATGATTCCCCTGTCATCATCTAACTTTTCCATCAGGGTGTCCCTTTGGCCCTCATCAATTATAGCATTCTCAAAGGTATTGGTACTCTGTAAGAAGTGCACAATCTACTGATCATCTGAGAAAACTTGAAAGCTATCTATATTGTTTGGAACCGAAGGACAGGGGACTAACTCAATTGAAAACTTATCCCACTTAAAATCTTCCAATGGCTTTAAACTTGCAGCTGAAGATGCCAAGACATCTGCATGTGAATTTTGTTCCCTGGGTATATGTGTTAAGTTAAATGCATCAAAGCCTTACACAAGATCCCAAGCTCTGTGCTTGTATCCTTTCAGATAAGAGGCTTTGCACTAAAACTTACCCCTGACTTGGCTTGCCACTAATTTTGAATCAGTGAAAACTTGAATTTTTTTCACATTTTTATCCAAAGCAAACTTTAAACCTAAAATCAGAGCTTCATACTCTGCTAAATTATTAGTACATGGGAACTGCAGGCGGTAAGACATAAAAAATGTCTGACTTTGAGGTCCTTTGAGGACTGCCCCTATTCCAGATCCCTGTTTACATCTGGCTCCATCCACATGAAGTGTCCAAACTTCATTAGTATGTACAGGATGAGCTTTATTAAACTGGTTACTCTGCCCAGTTGTTAAATTGTAGACACCAATATCTACCTCTGCAATATTGACAGTTTCATTAGCTGCATTGTACTCTGTAATGGTGTGTTTGTACCTGGGTTCTCTGTCAACCCGCAACTGATTTGCCACTCCCTTCCATGGCAACCACATGTGTGAAAAATCTGTGGCTAAATATCCATTCAAGGACCTAGACCAATCCCTACTCAACAACATCTCATATCCCACTGGGATATCCACAACTTGGATTTCAATCTTATGTTGAGCCCTTGGCTCAGAGGCTAATTGGATATGAATGTTTTGAAGCTCTCCAACAACTTTAACTTCTGACTTGTCCAATTGGACAACTCTTCTTTCAGATTTCATTGGGGTCAACCCCAATTGCTGACAAATGGCCAACGACATGACATTAGCAGATGCACCTGAATCCACCAAACAATTATGTAAGTTCTTTCCAAAAATTTTGACAGTCAAGAAAATGGGGGAACTTCAATTTTTTCTTTGTACATGGCTAGATTGGCATTTGCTATTTTCTTTCCCTTGTCTACAAGTTTAGCAGCAGGGCCAGAGTATGTCTTTATCAAGTTGTCTCTCTGCTCTGAAATCTGTGCCAGCTCATGCAGAGTAATGTTGGCCTTAATCTTTTTCATATCCTCCAC
Source organism: Wollemia nobilis (assembly GCA_028583015.1). NCBI lineage: Eukaryota > Viridiplantae > Streptophyta > Pinopsida > Araucariales > Araucariaceae > Wollemia > Wollemia nobilis. The sequence goes on along the minus strand of JAQPPZ010000676.1, from coordinate 10,387,916 downwards.
TATGTTATATCCTTTGTTAAGTGGAGGAACAGTAACATCTGGTACTATCTGAGCTCCTCCCTTTGGTGGAGGTGGATTATTGCTTGGAGAGGGGTCCGGAGGAATATTGTGAGAGTTGTCAGGAGGGGTTGATGTGGTATTTGGCTCAGGATTCCTGTTTCTCAGGTTGTAACTATCTCTTATATACTGCTGGAAGGCTTGTACTTCATCCATAGGCATTTCAACTACATTCTCAGATTCATTCGGGAAAGAAAAGGAATCCAGGACCATGGCTGCACTATGGCCAGATGAACTTGGGCCATCAACAGTTCTTTGATTTTCAGGGGAGATCAGATCAGCAGACAAGGCTTCAAATGCATTGCAAAATTCCAGACAGTCCAACTCCCCATGCTGAGAAGTGGCATGTATTCTACACCACTTGGGCAGAGCTAAATCACAGATGTTCACATCATGAGTTTTACCCTTGTAATCTTTATTAGGTTCATATGGGGGCCTGTTAAATCTGTTTGGCTGATATGAGTATCTCGTTGGGATTGTCACCGAGAGAAGTTTGCCTTTTAAAACTCGAGAAAATCATTGGCCAACTTCTCGAACAATCTTTGAGACTTCTTCAATCCTTGCATTGTCAGCCTCTTTCACTGGGTTCTGTACATTCTCAACAGGTGCAGCAGTTAAGGGACTTGCTGATGGTAGAGTCTGACAGACTGGCAGCATCATCTGATGTGGAATGGGATTAAACATAGGAGTAGCTTGTGTGATCAGAGGAACTTGCTGAGCATTTAAAGGCTGGGGTCCCAACTGTATTTCCAGAATCAAAGCTTCTTTGTAGGCTTCTGTCAAATTGGTAACAGTGGCATCTCTCTTCAAGAAGACAGAGGTCATGAGATCCAGGGAATTTCTAAAAATCTCTAATTCCAAGTCAGCATTAGGTACATAATACCCAGTAAGTCTACCATAGGCTTTCTGGAATCTGACATTATAGGATCTGATAGATTCATTCAATTCTCTATTGATGCTAGAAAATTGCTGATATAAAATACTGGGGTCTATCACTTCCTCGAACTGTGACACAAATTTTTTTTCTAAATCATTCCAACTGGTGATAGAATCATTGGTAAGATTTAGAAACCAATCATAAGCTCCCTCCTGGAGAGTAAACGGGAAGAGTCTGCAGGAAACATCCTCATGTTGTACATTTAATAACTTCAGTGCATTCTTGAATGCAACTAAGTGTTCCTCTGCAATTCTTGTCCCATCATGTTTATACCTAGGGAGGTATCTTTCTGGATTTCTAGGCAAGTCATGGGCTATACCCAGAATGTTCAAAGCTGTGGAGCCCAACCAATTTGCCATAGCTAATGGATTAATAGGGATATTCTGAGGTCTGGTTGGAGTAACAATCAGTGGTGATAAAACTATTTCTGACAGAGACTTGGCCCTTCTGAGGCTAGTTCTTCTCGGAGTTTCTAATTCAGGGACAAGGAGCTCTCTAGCTCTGGGGTGGGACCTTGTTACCCTGTATGTAGAATCCAGCTTTCACAAGCACTTATAACTTTGCATTTCTCAACAAGTTCTGTATTTGGCAATTTAAAACACTACACTGACAACTTACAAAAACTGTACTAACAATTTATAAAACTGAGCCACTTTTAAATGTTAAAATGCCAGACTCTGGATAAAATACAGTATTTGTCAAGCACCACATACAGTCAGATTTCCCAACTCAAGTGCACTAAGAATAGATGTTCTCGGCCCTCCTTCTAGTGCCAATTAGATGTTGGTCCGGCTTTCATACGCACCCTACGAAGGATGAGCAGGAAGCTCCGGAGACACCCACAGGACGAATCCCACTCACTTTAGGATCTAGCTGGTTATCCAAGGTGCGAGTTACAGAGTCGGGTCGAATGTCTATTCACTCTTTTCTGCTTCTGGAATAGATTTCAATATGGACTGTCTGTTACCTTACAGGGGGTTCTTGAACTTGTTCAGTAGTTGCAGAAGTTGTTACTTGTTAACAATCAGGTTTTGAAATTGATTCTTGATCTGGCTCTCATGGGTCAGCAGATTTAAATAAAAGGCAAATAAAGAAAATAAAAATGGATCACACGGTAAGCAAAGAGAGGGTAGGGTAAGGCAGAAAGGGGAGTTTATCAAACTTTAAACTGTAAAACTTAAACTGTCAATTTTATCTATGCTACTAGCTTCACAACAAAACAAATCCAAGAAGAAAGTGTCCAGATTTCTAAGATCACTTTCAACTAGGAGCACAAGGCAAAGTGGAACAGATCTAGCAAAAAATTATAAACTGAAGGGAAGTCAGTAAAAATTGGTATCTTTCACCGGCAGCCTAGCTCACACAGTGAAGACAGGGCAATTAGAACAAACTTACACCTGAAATCTGTAATTTTCCCTAGCAGACAATGGAACAACTGAAGCCTAACAATATATTTAAAATTGATAATGGAAGATTTACAGCATATATCTAACAAACTTAAATGAAACGGATAACGAAAGAAGATACACTTATCACAGATCTATAAAATATTAGGCTCCTGGCCATGCTACCACATAAAACAACAAAAGCACATCAACTCCCAGTCCAGAAAACAAAGGATTTCATAAAATTTGCAAGAAATTGCTTATAAGCCTTTTATTTCTAAGTCTCCGCCTCCTTGCAATTACATTGAGAAGAAGTATTTATAGACTCAGGACAGACCCTGATATTTTCAAAAATATCTTCTTCTCTAATTGCAAATCTTATCATCTTAAACCCTAGGACCGGGTTTTACAATAAAAGCCACTTAAAACAAAGCTGTGGATATAACTTAACCATTCTAAAAATCTGTGCAGTCAGCTGCCATAAATGGAGAAGATAGAGTTGAATGCCACTTGCATTCATCCGCAACTGCAAATGAATGTTCTCATTAATTTCTGTTGGTGAGCCGAATGAGTCACCACTTCTCCATCAATTCCATCCCGCAAATCCATCCTTGAGTTGAAATGGTCTTCATGCTATCAATTCTATCATAAATTCGTCATTGAATGCTTTTACCGGCCTCTTCTCCTCTAGCATGGCGGTGTTTGATTAAATCTGCACTTTAACTTTGCCTTTATGGTCTTTTTCAGTTGTCCCGCAGGTGACAGGTGGAATCCTGTATGAAAGAGAAAAGATGCATTAGCACTTTAAAAAAAACATTAAATCCAAGCTTAAAACATTAAAATCAGACTAAAAACCGCAAAATAAGCTTGCATGTCGGCCTTGCTCTGTCTGATTCGTGCTTTGACACGTGTCGCTATCCTAGGAAGCCCCCTGTTTCTAGCTGGCAAGCATCTTTGGTCAACTTTTTGCCAGGGTCACGAAAATGTGACATGTCGCGATTTTGCGACATGTCGCGAAATCGCGACATCCCCGGCGCCTTGGCAACCTTTCACCTTGTAGGCCACGAAAACGCGACATGTCGCGATTTCGCGACATGTCGCGAAATCGCGCCTCCTGCTAGCCTTCGTACAACTTTTTCAAAGCATGTCGCGATTTCGCGACATGCTTCTGCCTCAAAATTCTTCCTTCTATTTGTTTCTTTGGCACTTGCCTTGCATTTTCTGTTCATCCTTCCCACCATTATACACTACTTCTCTGGGTTGGTGGGGTGTCGCGATTTCGCGACACCCGAGGCTTCCTTTCTGCACTTGCGTCGCGACGTCGCGAAATCGCGACATCGCGATTTCGCGACACCTTCTCCTTTTAAGCCTCCTCGTAACTAACAATCTGTGACTTTTGCAACATTGCAGCGCATCGCTGCCATTTTGAACCCTCAAGCCTTGAACCGCTTGCGTCGCGAAAATGCGACGTGCAGCGCATCGCTGCAAGTTTCACTATGGAATGCCTTTTGACCAATATGCAGCGAATCGCTGCAACTTTTTCTTTTGGACTCCCTTCTTCGACGGCAGCGATTTTGCGACACTTTCCAAAAATGGAAATGTCGTGATATCACGACATTTCCAAAAATGGAAAGTGTCGTGATTTCGCTACGTTCCGTACCACTATGCCTTCTCACTCCAAATTTGTCGCGATTTCGCGACACGTCACGATTTCGTGACCTTTCTGGCACTTAGCCGATTTTTCTCTCCTCCTCAGTGAAAATGCGACATGTCGCAATTTCGCTACATGTCGCGGTTTCGCGACATTCCGTACGCTTTCCTTATTCCTTCTCCAGCCGATAGCGATTTCGTGATGGTTTCCAAAAATGGAAACGTCGCAATATCGCGACACTTCCAAAAATGGAAAGTGTCACGATTTCGCTACACATTTGCGACTTAGCTGCTTTTGCCAAAACTCGTCGTGATATCGTGACATTTCCGAAAATGGAAGGGCCGCGATATCGCGACACTACCAAAAATGGAAAGTTTTGGTTTTTAGTGAATTTATGCAACTGCTTTTTTTTTCTGGATTTTCTTTGGTACTGGTGTAAGATTTTCTTTGTGCATGAATGATTCTAGCATGTAGAAAGTTTAATCTTGGAATAACAATTCTAGAATGACAGGAAAAGCACAACTTAGAAAGGAAACAGGCAAAATCAAGAACTGAAGAACATCAAGAGGGTCCCTACTGCAAAATGGTATCTCAAAATCTTCAAGAGGATGGAAATGCATTTTTCAGTGGGGGGTGTTGCTTCTCAACATTACCCAAGTGCAAAACCACACTCATAGTTAGGATTTGATTAAAAACCCTCTCTTACAAAGAAGTATAAAGTTATCCAAGGTTTCTTTAACTTTAATGTGTGCATGTGTGCTTGTCGAATGAGTGCGTGGAATACCTTAGAGCTTTGCAAAACAACTACTAATAAGGGGCATGTGTTGGGGTTTATTTAGTATAATATGATATTATTGTTCATGAAACTTAAAATGAAATAACTGTGATTGGCCCTCACATGACCACGATGTAGGAGTGAAATTCCTTTTAGCTTGAAGAATTTTAGACAGGTTTTATCTTTCTTTATTAAGCAAGTTTTAACCAATTTTATCCTTCATTAACCTTACTTTAGACATGAAATAAAATATGAAACCTACTTCCAAAACGTGAATCTAAAAATGATGCCAGAATTCCTTTATGTTACTTCAAACATGGAAATGAAATGATTTTGGATGATTAGCTTTGTAGCTCTAATAGCATTTGATATGCCTTATAAATAACTATCTTTAATGAAATTAGTTTCCATAAAGAGAGTTAGTTGATTGCTTGAAATTCCCTGTAAAGTACCCCCTTTCTATGAAACTGTAATTTTCATGAAGTCACTTTATTGCTTTTAATGTAATGGCATATTAAATGTCCAAAATATTACCTCCTGTTAATGAAATTGCAGCTTTCATATAGAGGAATTAGTCTACTACTTGGAATAAAAACAAAAACCAAGATATGAAATTATGCCCAAAATTGAGGCCCTAAAACTCCTTTTAAAATGTATACTGTAAATAATTTTGGAATTTCGAAAAGGCTCAAAAAACAAAACCAAAAAGAGATCTGAATGATATTTTAGAGCTTATTCTATGAATCTGTTTTTTTTTTTTTTATAATTTTTATATTTTTATTATTATTATTATTTTTAAGAGGACATTAGAAAAAATATGAAAATATTAGGTTAGATGAAAATAAGAATGAAAATAATAGAATTAAAAAGGTGTTGCAACTCAAAACCTCCATGAAACCTACAACTATTAGTACCCTGAATAGAAAACTGGCATTTAAAAGATCCATATTCATGCAACCTAAATACAATGCGGTGCAATCTCCAAGGGTAAAAAGTGCAGTACATCAAACTTACAGGTACATTAACCATTACCATGCATAAAACTATGCTGAAAAATTCAATATACTGATGACAAAAATAGATTTTCAATATACTTCAAACATGCAAAATACAGAGTTCCTGTAGGCATTCATGGAAAAGATCAATCCAACTTATGGAAGGAAAATAAAAACTAAAAAATAGACCCATCTACATGCAGTCCTACCTTCAATAACTTTCCAACCCTAATTTTTGTGCCTTCGATACATATTTAACGTTCCTTCTAGACCACCTTTTGTTGCCCCTATCTTTCCGCTTCTCTCTCTCAAATGCCTCTATCCTAGCTTTGGTTTAATGTTTTCTTTCGATGATGCCATGTAACGCTTTTATGTTAGAACTTTCCTCTTTTTATTTAATCCAATATTTTAACCTTGGATCATATTCCTTTTCCTTGAAAAGAACTTCATGGTGCGTGTCACTTTTGTCTTGTCCACCCTACAGTCTCTAGAACACCTTTCATGGCACTTGGCCTACTTCCATACCATAGTAACACTAGGTACATTAACGTTTATTATCGCCAACAAATATTGGACACACATGAAACCTTCATATTATTAGAGGCTTTGCTTTTCATAACATGTGGACTCAATGTTCTATGACTTTCATTATTGCATATGCACCATTTATAAGTTTAAATCCCCATTAGAGGTAAAGATGCTACATCTTATGTTACTTCTCTGCCTATACAAGTCCCCATGAAACTACCAATGGTTACCATATGGACTATCATGAGTTTGGAATGCTCTTTACACTAACCGGGCCACCTACACCATGTTTTTGTGTTTTTCCACAATGAATATACCCTTCGTTAGCAGAAAACCCATGTCCTTATCCTATTCAATCCGTGTGAATGCGTCTGTTGTGACTTCGATAAATTTTTCCACGCTGCTTGTCACTGTTGGCTCTGATTAATCCATATTCTCTGTGAATCTCCCGCTATTGTGTCCACCCTACAACTAAAAATCTCTATTGACACGACTGTTGTTGTTTGCCCGAGTCTTTTGCATAATAGTGCACATGGCAATGTTAATCCATAGTCTGCCTCACCATTGGTGAAAGTAGACACACCAAACTACCGTGACCACATTACCTTGTCTTTGTACTGTATGTTCAAAATTTGAAACCTGCCAATACTTATCACGACGAGCAACGGATCATTAGTTCAGTTCCTCTAGGCGTTCCCTTTTGTATTATAATAATTTTAGCGATAAATTATCTCCCTCACACCTTAACCTTTGGATATTTGACACTGATTAAAATATGTTGGTTTCCTTCCTCATAATATGACATGATTATCATGTTAGATTGCACTGTGAAGGAAATAGCTTAGCGTTAAATAGAAAACGCTTTGCACAGTTGAAAACCGAAAAAGAAACTTCGCAAGTTTCTTGAGCGAAGGAGGAGCTTCGCTGGGCCCGACAGCGAAGCTTCAACAATAAAATTGAGCTTCACAAATATTTAATAACTTCGGCAAAATGAGCAGCGAAGGAGGAGCTTCGCTATTTTACTAGTGAAGTGGCAAATTCGAGAGAGATAACTAATTTTACCCACTCAAGGATGCTTCACGGAAAATACTCCCAAAGTAAATACTTCGAAGGATAAAACAGAGAAGTGGAAAATGCTTCAGAGATTTTAGAGGGTTGATAGGTTCTTCACGGATTTTTTAGAAGTAGAACTTCGGTTTAAAATTGGCAGCGCTGCGACAAATATTGTTTCAGGAAAGTTGGGCACAAGACGATGACTTCTCTTTGGGCAGAAAAGAAGACAAATCTGTACTTCGTTCAAAGAGAAACTTAAATAGAAAAATCATGCAATAAAGCAATGATTTACACGTCTTGCCAAAGTTCAGGTTTGGAAGAAATAAAACAACGAAATTAGATATAACAGAGAAAACAGTCGAGGGTTTACACAATAGCAAAATATTTTATTTCAAAGTACGTAGGTTACAGTGCTTCTTATACAGAATCTATTACAGACATCTACAAAATAACTTGTAGGATAAACATGGAAGGAGGTTTTACAGAGGCTACTACTCCCTTCTTTGGCTATCTGCTACTCTATTCAGATGTTACTCTCCTCTGCCGCACTACACTTCCCAACCCCTCCAACTACACAAAATGATGAATGGTTTGGTATTTATAGATGAGGAATGAGGACAAGAGGTAGGAATAATTCACCAACCAGATGAAAAAAAAAATGTCGAAGAGGGTTTTTGTCCAATCACCGAGCAACCCCAACTACCCGCATGTGCGATGTCAGACCCTCGTTTCCTACGCCTGGTCATTGCTTCACATATTTGATGGTATGAAACTAAATGGTGCGGGAAGCAGGATCGTTTTTATATTGAATCACTTTTTGATTGTAAGGTAGAAAACCCACAATAGACTTAATTTATATATTTGTTCGATGATGCCTTATTATCATATGTGGATTGCATTTAAATACCTAGTCTAATAGTTGTAAGAGTGAAGGGTTGTGACCCTAGAATATAATGAATAAATAATATAAGTAATTAGGACATGTTAGGAGGGTCCTAACATGCCACCCCCCTTAAAGGAGCTTTGTCCTCAAAGCTGGAAATTTGGAAATTGATGCTAGATATCTTGAAAATTTTCCCACGTTGCGTCTTCTAAAGGTAGACCTTTCCAATGGATTAAAACTTTCGTGATATCATGAGTATGAAGGTGACAAGAGCGGAAATCCAAGATAGCTTCTGGCTCGACTAGAAGTACTCCATCATCGGAGAATTCAGGGAGAGTGGGTTGTGTCATGATATGGGCTCCCACTGCAAGCTTAAGGCAAGATACATGAAATACGGGGTGAAGTTTGGAAGAGGGAGGAAGCTCTAGTTTGTAAGCAACGGTCCCAATACATTGGAGAACTTTATACGGCCCGTAAAATTTGGGTGCTAACTTCTGAGAACCTTTTTGTTTAAGAGAGGATTGACGGTAAGGTTGGAGACATAAGAAAACCATATCACCCTCGTGGAAACTACATTCGCTTCTATGTTGATCGGCTTGCTGCTTCATGTGATTTTGGGCGGTGTGTAGGTTCTCTTTTAGGATCCGTAGTATGTCATCTCTATTAGCAAGTTATGTTTCCACCGCATGGAATTTTGTAGTCCCTAGAATATATGAAGTGAGGGATGGTGGTGTTTGACCATATAGTGCTTCATAAGGAGTCATTTTGATGGACGTATGGTATGAAGTGTTATACCACCATTCCGCTAGTGAAAGCCACTTTACCCAATGGAGTGGTTGAGTAGAAACAAAACATCGAAGGTATGTTTCCAAGTATTTATTTACAACTTATGTTTGGCCATCGGTTTGAGGATGGTAAGCGGAGCTCATACGAAGTTGAGTACCTTGTAATTTGAACAATTCCTTCCAAAAGGTGCTAGTGAAATTTGGGTTGTGGTCACTAACAATTATGGAGGGCATACCATGTAATTTAAATATGTTATCTAGGAAGAGGTGGGCTATAGTGCTAGTGGTATAAGGATGAGCCATGGAACAAAAATGGGCATATTTAGATAAACGATCAACGACTACGAAAATGGTTGTTTTTCCTCCTGATTTTGGTAATCCTTCAATAAAGTCCATAGAAATATTTGCCCATGTTTTGGTGGGTATAGGAATAGGTTGAAGTAATCTTGGAATAGCGAGGGTCTCCCCCTTTTGTCTTTGGCAAACTTCACATTCTTTTACAAAGTTTTTGATGTAATTTTTCATTCCTACCCAATAGAAGGAAGTAGTGGCTCTTTTATAGGTTTTTAAGAACCCTGAGTGGCCTGCAATGGGTGAGGTATGTAACTCATGAAAAAGTTTTTCACGATAAGTTGAATTGGGGGTGAGGACCATCCTCCCTTTGTATCTTAATATATTGTCCTTCCAAGTGTATGGAGTTTTGCTACTAGGATTATGTTGAAGTTGTTGAATTAAGGTGTGGATAGTAGGATAATTTATCCATTCTTCATGCACCTCATCTACCCATTTAGGAATAAGGGAGGAAAGAGCATGGACTTGAGGCATATCTTCAAATTTTCTAGAAAGTGCATCGGTTGCCATGTTTTCCTTTCCCTTTTTATATGTAATTTCATAATCATAGCCAAGAAGTTTAGTAACCCATTTTTGTTGTTCCGGGTATTAGTCCTTTGTTCCAAAAAATACTTCAAGCTATGATGGTCAATGCGTATAATGAAATGTTGGCCAATAAGGTAAGGCCTCCAATGTTGAATAGAATGGACAATCGCCAACATCTCTTTTTCATACGTAGAGCGAGCTAAATTCTTAGGAGAAAATGCTTTGCTTATAAAAGTTAGAGGCCTTTCATCCTGCATGAGTACAACTCCCATTCCTATTCCTGAAGTGTCACTTTCAATGACAAACGGTTTAGAAAAGTTGGGCATGGCTAGAACAAGGGTGGTACACATTGCAGTTTTCAAGGTGATAAAGGCCTCATCCACTTTAGACGACCATTTGAAAGCATTTTTCTTAAGTAATGTTGTTAGAGGAGCAACGATTTTACCATAATTTTGGACAATTTTTCTATAATATCCCGTTAGTCCAAGAAACCCACGTAGAGCTTTTAAGGTTTTTGGAATAGGCCAATTTTTCACCTCCTCGATTTTGGAAGGATCTACCATAACTCCTTCCTTTGAGACAATATGCCCTAAGTATTCAATTTCTTGTTTTCCAAAGGAACACTTTGATCTTTTTGCATAAAGTTGATTTTCCTCCAAGATTTGGAACGCTTGTCTAACATGGTCCAAATGTTCTTCCCATGTTTTGCTATAAATCAAAATGTCATCAAAGAAAACTAATATAAATTTACGAATAAAAGGGTGAAATACCTTATTCATTAGACTTTGAAAGGTAGAAGGAGTGTTGGTCAGGCCAAATGGCATCACCAAGAATTCGTAGTGCCCTTCGTGAGTGCAAAAGGCCATCTTAGGAATATCCTTTTCATTGACTCGTATTTGGTGGTAGCCTGACCGTAAGTCTAACTTGGAAAAATAAGCTGCCCCGTGGAGTTCATCTAATATCTCGTCTATGACCGAAATAGGAAATTTATCTTTGATGGTCATTTTATTAAGCGCTCGAAAATCGACACATAAATGCCACGAGCCATCCTTTTTTCTAACTAAAATAATTGGATAGGAGTAAGGGCTTTTGCTAGGTCTAATGACTCCTGCCTTAAGAATCTCTTGTACTAATTTCTCTATTTCGGTATTTTGGAGGTATGGATAATGATAAGGTCTAATATTAGGAGGGTGATGCCTTGGAAATAGTGGAATAGTGTGATCGTGACTTCATTGTGGAGGTAGTCCTTTTGGTTCATTGAATACCGCCTTATGGTGGTCTAAAATCTTTTGTAACTCTGGTGTCTCGTCTTCTTTGTGACTAGGTTGAATTGAAAATAATTGTACAACCATTCCTTTGTTTCCTCTTTGGATAATTTTCTCCATTCTATGCGAGCTGACGATTTGGGAAAGTCCTGATTTCAGGCCTTGGATAATATAGGTTTGGTTCTTTGTTATGAATTTCATCCATAGTTCATCAAATTCCCATTGGACTACGCCCAAGGTTCGTAACCATTGTACGCCTAGTACAATGGCACACCCACCTAGGGGTAGGATGTACATTTCACCTTTCATGTTATAAACCCCCATAGTTAGTTTTATATTTTTGCATTTTCCTTTGCATGCAATTTTTTCGTCGTTTCCAATCATCACTTCGAAGTTATTACAAGGGTATATAAAACAATTTGCTTGTTTAGCCACATTTGGATCGATAAAATTGTGCGTGCTACCAGAATCTAGGAGTATGGTAAGGTTTTGTTTCTTAAAATACCCTTTAACTTGCATTGTTTGAGGGGCAAAAAATCTGGCAAGGGCATTGAAGGAAAACTTTGGTGCATTTTCTTCGTCACTTTCAAGTGTGTTGGATAATACCTCTACTTCGAGTTTAGGTTCCTCTTTAGTATAATTCCCTTCCTCTGTGGCATCTAGAATATATAATTTCCATGAGGCACATTTATGATTTCTATCAAATTTCTCATCGCAATGGTAGCAAAGACCCTTAGCTTGTTTTTCCTTCATTTCCTCGAAACTCAAACGCTTAATTGGTAGAGCAGGATTAATTTTGGGGGCTGTGTAGGAGTTTTGGGTTCATCCATTTTGCATTGGTTTGGGTTTGGTATAAGTGTTTTATGGTTTCCCCCAAGTTGGTTTTGTGAACCGATTTCATGCCTTGATTTTGTCCTCCGCTAATTTTGCCAAGTCGATGGTCTCTAACATGTTTGTAGGGTTATACATTTGCACCTCTATTCGAATTTCTTCTTTTAATCCGCTGAAAAAACATTCTTGAAAGAAGGCAGTGTCTGATCTGGATGTTTGATTAGCTAGCATTTCAAATTCTGCTTGGTATTTGCTTACCGAAGTGGTTTGGCATAATTTAGTGAGGGCCCCTGTAAAGCTTTGAAACTTGCTAGGGCCAAATCGCACTAATAGATTCTGTGTAAAGGTTGACCATGTCAGAGTACCGTTAGTTTTCTCAAACCATTGGTACCATTGGATGGCATCGTTTTCCAAGTGGAAGGAGGCGATATGCACTTTTTGCATTTTCAAAATTTGATTTAGTGAGAAATATTGCTCTGCTCGGTAGATCCAGTTTGTAGGGTCTCCTCCTTCAAATTTTGGGAAGTCTAATTTGGTCGTCCGTGGTAGAATGGAATTTTGTGGACCTCCTAACATTGCTCGATTTGATGACCCGTGGTTGGGTGAATTTGCATGTGTTGTTGCCTGATTTTGACTGATGGCATCAAGTTTAACATCCATTGTAAATATTTTCTCGAGGAGTTCTCTTGTGGTATGGGTATTCTCCTCTCTTTCCTGTTGAACTTCTTCAACAAGCCTTTCATGTTTCTCATGAATGGAATCCAGTGATTGTCGCCTTCAACCATTGCAGTTGGTGTAGGTAATGATCAATATGACTTGGTACAGGTGAGCAAAAGAAAAATTAATTTTTTTTTTCTTTTGTGTTTCGGATGTCAAAAACCTTGATGCTGCGTTGAATATTTTAGCTTTTTCAAAACATCCACCGGTCACCATGCAAAATTTCAAGCAATTTGGGTGTAAGACAACTTAATTCATACCTTAGGAGAAGGTTTAAATTTATGCGAGGATTTTGACATGGATCCGTGAAGCGTGAATGTTGTTTGCATCCTCGCAAATGTGGACTGGCTTAAATGTGCGATGGGAAAAAATTTTAATGGTGAATTTTCTCCTTGATCTAGCTCTGATCCAGATGGTATGAAACTAAATGGTGCGAGAAGCAGGATCATTTTTATATTGAATCGCTTTTTGATTGTAAGGTAGAAAACCCACAATAGACTTAATTTACATATTTGTTCGATGATGCCTTATTATCATATGTGGATTGCATTTAAATACCTAGTCTAATAGTTGTAAGAGTGAAGGGTTGTGACCCTCGAATATAATGAATAAATAATATAAGTAATTAGGACATGTTAGGAGGGTCCTAACATTTGAAGAGCAAAGTGTTGGATTTGCATTGCTTTGGAGCGAAGCACTTGCAAGAGGGCATGAGATCTGGTTTAATATTTCCAACACCCTCCTTTAAACTAGATTTCACAAAGTCTTTGACGCCCAACATTTCTCGTAGCCTGGCGAAGTCCTCCTCCTTCAAAGGTTTTGTGAAGATGTCAGCTACCTGCTCCTTGGACCTACAAAACTGCAACTGTACTTCACCAAATTTCACTAGTTCTCTGATGAAATTATATCGGATATCTATGTGCTTTGTCCGACCATGGAATACTAGGACCGTCGAGAGGGCGATGGCAAAATTATTGTCATAAAATATTGTTGTTGCTGCTTTCAGCGGATGATGGAGTTCACACAAAAATCTTCTTAGCCAGACTGCCTGGCAGGCAGCTGAGGTAGCAGCAACATACTCAGCCTCTACTGTAGATAAAGCCACAATTGGTTGCTTCTTCGAGGACCAAGAAACAACTTTGGATCCAAAATGGAACGTGTATCCAGAGGTGCTCTTCCAGTCATCTATGCTACCAGCCCAATCACTATCAATGTAGCTAATTAGTTCAAGCTGGTCTTGTTTGGCATAGTGGATTCAGTGGTTTCTTATGCCATTGACATACCATAGAATTCTCTTGCCTTCTTTCCAGTGAGTTTCTTTTGGTGACTCCATAAACCTACTGATTAAACTCATGATAAACATTAAATCTGGCCTAGTTGTAGTCAAGTACATCAGGCTTCCAACTAACCTTTTATAGAGAGTTGGATCAACGCTTCTGCTATTGTCAGTCTTGCTCAACTTCAAGCCAGTGGCAACCAGGGTGATAGCAGGTTTGATGTCCTCCATCTTGAAACACTTCAAGATATACTTAGCATACTTTCCCTGAGAAATGAATATGCCATCTTCTAATTGGTCAACTTCAATGCCAAGAAATAATTTCATAAGCTCCATGTCTGTCATTTCAAAATCTTTCTTCATGGTTGTTTTGAACTCCTACAATAGGTTTCTACTATTGGCTATATATATCAAATCGTCCATATACAAGAATATGATTATCATCTCCCCTACTTCATTTATTTTTAGGTATAGGGTGTGCTCATATGGGCATTTAATGAACCCATTATCCTGAAAGTAGCCATCAATTCAGCTGTATCATGCCCTGGATGCCTGCTTCAATCCATACAAGGCCTTCTTCAGCTTTAGAACTTTGTCTTCTTTCCTTTGCACTTCATATCCGAGTGGCTGGTCTATGTAGACCTCTTCTTCCAACACTCCATTCAGGAAAGAAGAATTGACATCCATCTGGTACACACTCCAGCATTTCTGAGCTACCAATGCCATAATCATTCTAATTGTTTTAATTCTGGCTACAGGTGCGTACACCTCATGATAATAAATGCTAGACTTCTGCTTGTAGCCTTTCTCCACCAATCTAGCCTTATGCTTGTCAACTTCTCCCTGGGCATTAAACTTCATTTTATACACCCATTTGACCCCAATGGTCTTCTTTCCTTCTGGAATATCTATCAACTGCCATGTCTCATTCTTCTCAATGGCTACTATCTCCTCATTCATCGCCTTCACCCATTTGTTATTCTGACTTGCTTCTTCAAATGAAACTGTATCACACTCAATAAATAAGGCAAAATCAGAATATTCCTCATCTATCATATTTTGGGTTACCTCATATATGTCTTGCAAGCTTTGAGTCTTCATAGGTGTCCTCAAGTTTGGAATTTTGTTTACAAGTGGAGGTGACCGGGATGAGGAGGTTGTGCTACTACTGGCACCACTACTACTGCTTAGAGGTATAGGTGGCTACACACTATCTTCCTCCAAGTTCACAGGTTCAATAATGGCTAGTTCAAGCTAACCAATTTTTGACTTCGAATTCCAGGCTTCATCCTCCAAGAACTTCACATCTCGACTGATGACAAGTTTCTTTGTCATAGAATTGTATAGCCTATATGCCTTTGCTTGTTCACTATACCCTGTCAAGATGCACTTCTCAGCTTTGTCATTGAGCTTCTGCCTTTTCTCATCTGAAACATGTACATATGCAATGCACCCAAAAAATCGCAAATGATCCACACTTGGCTTCAGATTGATCCAAGATTCCTCTGGAATTTTATCCTTCACACAATTTGTGGGACATCGGTTCAGCAGATAAACTACACATGATACAGCTTCTACCCAAAACTCATGTGGTAAACTTTTCACATTCAACATGCTCCGTGCCATCTCCATGATGGTTCTATTCTTCCTCTCAGCTACACCATTCTACTACGGTGTGTATCTGGCAGTCAACTACTTTCGAATTCCATTTTACTTGCAAAAATTGTGGAATTCATTGGAGATGTATTCACCTCCTCCATCTGTCCTGAGTGTCTTCATTGAATACCCATTTTGTTTCTTAACCAGAGCCTTGAAATTCTTAAACTTTGCAAATACTTCTAACTTCATCTTGATGGGATAAATCCAAGTCTTTCAGTTGAAGTCATCTATGAAGGTCAGGAAGTATTTTTTGCCGATATATGTACTGGTCTGCATGGGACCATAAATTTTTGAGTGCACAAGCTCTAACAGATGTGAAGCCCTCCAAGACTGCCCAACAGGTAATGCATCCTTGTGCTGCTTCCTGACTAAGCAAACCTCACAAACTTGGTTTGGTTTCTCAATAAGGGGTAAACCCTTTACCATATGCTTCTTGTGTAGCAAGTTCAGGCCACTAAAACTCAAGTGACCAAATCTAAGATGCCACAGCCAAGTAGCATCCTTCACAATTGCACTCAGAGACATCAATAATTGATTCTGAATTTGCAACAAAAATATTTTGTTTTTTGTCATGGACACAGTTGCGATATGCCCATGCACTTTGTCTCTGATAGTGCAAACTCTGTCTTTAAACCAAATAGTGTGCCCCTTATGCACAAGCTATCCAACACTCAACAAGTTGTGCTTCAAACCAGGCACATAATACATGTCACAATTTTTTTTTCTTTTGTCGTGTCGGGTGCGGATGAGGATTTTGCCTTTACCTTTGATAGGGACCTTGTTGTTGTTCCCAATTTTCACTTTAGACTGGACTGATTAATCCAGTTGTGAGAACATCTCTCCGTTCCCCTTCATGTGGTTGTTGCATCCACTATCAAGATACCAAATATTTGTCTTGCTCTCTTCCTCAATACTGCATGTCAATAGCATATTACCATAGGCATCCCTATTTATAGCTTCATCTGTGTAATTTGATTGTTGTTGATTATCCTTGGCCATATTATTTTGGCATTGTGAGATGTAATGGCCAAATTTATTGCAATAGTAGCACTAGACCTTTGACATGTCCTTTTTCTAACCAGATCCAACTTGTTGGTGCTTCGCTCCACCTCTTCCACCTTGTTGATGGAAGTTGTAGTTGGTATCTCCCTCACTAGGGTTTGACTGGCATCCATGCTTTTGGCCTTTCCCACGCTTACCTCTGCCTCTTCCTCCTTGAGAGCTAGAAGTGCCATGGTGGGAGTCTTTTCTGCTGCTGTCTCGGAATGAGACTTGCACCTTGAAGGCTTGCACCAAAAAATACTGAGTTGAATGGCTCAGCCTTTGCTCATGTGTCTACAAGGAACCCATGAGCTCATCCACTGAGAGGGTTGTCAAATCCCTCGATTCCTCTATTACAATTACCATAGAATCAAATTTCACTAGCAGACTCCACAAAATTTTCTCCATAATACTTTGATTCTGTACAATTTCACCATTCAACCGCATCTGGTTAATGACATCTGTCGTCCAAGTGAAAAAATCACTCATGGTTTTTGACTCACTCATCTTTAGGTTCTTGAACTCCCTCCTGAGCATCTATAGTTTTACCAACTTCACCTTGTTGGTGCCTTGATAGGAACTAGCCAAAATTTCCTAGGCCTGCTTGGCCTTGGTGGCTGATGCATTCCGTAGGAAGATGGTCTCTTTGACCACTTGCATGATGTAGAAGAGGGTATTCTGGTCCTTCTTCGTGTTATCTTTCAACAAATCCTTGTCAGCTTGGGAGAGGACGACCAGTGCTACTACATCTACCAGTTTTGGGTACCCATTCTCAACCAAGTCCAACAACTCCCGAGACCCGAAAATGATCTTCATTTGAATGCTCCAGTAATCGTAGTTCTTGTCATTAAATCACGAGATCTACAACTACAGGGAATTTTTTTTGGATGCCATTATTCAATCCTTCGCATCATGGCACAATGGCTCTAATACCAATTTGAAGGAAATAGCTTAACGTTAAATAGAAAACGCTTCACATAGTTGAAAACCAAAAAAGAAACTTTGCAAGTTTCTTGAGCGAAGGAGGAGCTTCGTTGGGCCTGACAGTGAAGCTTCAACAATAAAATTGAACTTCTCAAATATTTAATAACTTCGAAAAAATGAGCAATGAAGGAGGAGCTTCACTATTTTACTAGCGAAGAGGCAAATTTGGGAGAGAGAACTAATTTTACCCACTCAAGGATGCTTCACGACAAATACTCCCGAAGTAAAGGCTTCAGAGGATAAAACAACGAAGTGAAAAATGCTTCGGATATTTTAGAGGCTTGATAGGTGCTTCGAGGATTTTTCAAGCGAAGCAGCTGCTTCGCAAAGGATATTTCTGAAGTAGAACTTCGGTTTAAAATTGGTAATGCTACGGCAAATATTGTTTCGAGAAAGTTGGGCACAAGAAAACAATTTTTCTTCGGGAAGAAAAGAAGACAAATCTGTACTTCATTCAAAGAAAAACTTAAATAGAAAAATCACACAATAAAGAAATAATTTAAACATCTTACCAAATTTTAGGTTTGGAAGAAATAAAACAACGAAATTAGATATAACAGAGAAAACAGTTGAGGGTTTACACAATAGCAAAATATATTATTAATCAAAGTACGTAGGTTATAGCGATTCTTATACAGAAGCTATTACAAACATCTACAAAATAACTTGCAGGATAAACACGAAAGACAGAGGCTATTTCTCCCTTCTCTAGCTGTCTGCTGCTCTATTCAGATGTTACTCTCCTCTACCGCACTACACTTTCCAACCCCTCCAACTACACAAAATGATGAATGGTCTGGTATTTATAGATGAGGAATGAGGACAAGAGGCAGGAATAATTTCACCAACTGGATGACAAAAATAAATGTCGAAGAGGGTTTCTGTCCAATCACCGAGCAACCCCAACTACCCACATGTGCGATGTCAGACCCTCATTTCTTGTGCCTGGTCACTGCTTCGCAGATTTGAAGAGCGAAGTGCTGGATTTGCATTGCTTCGGAGTGAAGCACTTGCGAGAGGGCGTGAGATCTGGTTTAATATTTCCAACACCCTCCTTTAAACTAGATTTCATAAAGTATTTGATGCCCAACATTTCCCATAGCCTGGCGAAGTCCTCCTCCTTCAAAGGTTTTGTGAAGATGTCAGCTACCTGCTCCTTGGACCTACAAAACTATAACTGTACTTCACCAAATTTCACCAGATCTCTAATGAAATTATATCGGATATCTATGTGCTTTGTCTAGCCATGGAAGACTGGGTCCTTTGAGAGGGCGATGGCAAAATTATTGTCACAAAATATTGTTGTTGCTGCTTTCGACGGATGATGCAGTTCACACAAAACTCTTCTTAGCCAAACTGCCTGGCAGGCGGCTGAGGTAGCAGCAACATACTCTACCTCTACTGTAGATAAAGCCATAATTGGTTGCTTCTTTGAGGACCAAGAAACAACTTCGGATCCAAAATGGAAGGCATATCCAGAGGTGCTCTTCCAGTCATCTATGCTACCAGCCTAATAATTATCAGTGTAGCCAATTAGTTCAAGCTGGTCTTGTCTAGCATAGTGGAGTCTGTGGTTTCTTGTGCCATTAACATACCGTAGAATTCTCTTTCCTGCTTTCCAATGATTTTCTTTGGGTGACTCCGTAAACCTACTGATTAAACTCGCGATAAACATTAAATCTGTCCTGGTTGTAGTCAAGTACATCAGGCTTCCAACTAACCTTTTATAGAGAGTTGGATCAACGCTTATGTTGTTTTCAGTCTTGCTCAACTTCAAGCCAGTGGCAACCAGGGTGATAGTAGGTTTGATGTCCTCCATCTTGAAACACTTCAGGATATCCTTAGCATACTTTCCCTGAGAAATGAATATGCCATCTGCTGATTGGTCAACTTCAATGCCAAGAAAGAATTTCATAAGCTCCATGTTTGTCATTTCAAAATCTTTCTTCATGGTTGTTTTGAACTCCTACAATAGGTTGCTACTATTGGCTATATATATCAGATCATCCATATACAAGAATATGATTATCATCTCCCCTGCTTCATTTATTTTCAGGTATAGGGTGTGTTCATATGGACATTTAATGAGCCCATTATCCTGAAAGTAGCCATCAATTCGGCTGTATCATGCCCTGGGCACCTACTTCAATCCATACAAGGCCTTCTTCAGCTTCAGAACTTTGTCTTCTTGCCCTTGCACTTCATATTTGGGGTGTTGGACTATGTAGACCTCTTCTTCCAACACTCCATTAAGGAAAGCAGACTTGACATCCATCTAGAACACACTCTAGCATTTCTGAGCTTCCAATGCTAGAATTATTCTAATTGTGTCAAGTCTAGCTACAGGTGCGTACACCTCATGATAATCAATGCCAGACTTCTGCTTGTAGCCTTTTGCCACCAATCTAGCCTTATGCTTGTCAACTTCTCCCTGGGCATTAAAATTCATTTTATACACCCATTTTACCCCAATGGTCTTCTTTCCTTCTGGAATATCTATCAACTGCCATGTCTCATTCTTCTCAATGGTTGTTATATCCTCATCCATCACCTTCACACATTTGTGATTTTGATTTGCTTCTTAAAATGAAACTAGATCACATTCAGTAAATAAGGCAAAATTATAATATTCCTCATCTATCAGATTTTGGGTTACCTCGTATATGTCTTGCAAGCTTCGAGTTTTCGTAGGTGTCCTCAAGTTTGGAATTTTGCTTGCAAGTGGAGGTGACCGGGATGAGGAGGCTATGCTACTGCTGGCACCACTGCTATTGTTTGGACGTACAGGTGGCTGCACACTATCTTCCTCCAAGTTCACAGGTTCAATAATGGCTGGTTCAAACTGACCAATTTTTGACTTCGAATTCCAGGCTTCATCCTCCAATAACTTCACATCTTGACTGATGAAAAGTTTCTTTGTCATAGAATTTTATAGCCTGTATGCCTTGGCTTGTTCATTGTACCCTATGAAGATACACTTCTCAGCTTTGTCATCTAGCTTCTGCATTTTCTCATATGGAACATATACATATGCAATGCACCCAAAAAATAGCAAATGAGCCACACTTGGCTTCATATTGCGCTAGGCTTCCTCCAAAATTTTGTCCTTCACACAATTGGTGGGACATCGATTCAGAAGATAAACTGCACATGACACAACTTCTGCACAAAAATCATTTGGTAAACTTTTTGCCTTCAGCATACTTCGTGCCATCTCCATGATGGTTCTATTATTCCTCTCAGTTACACCGTTCTGCTGCGGTGTGTATCTAGCAGTCAACTACTTTCGAATTCCATTTTGCTTGCAGAAATTGTGGAATTTGTTGGAGATGTATTCACCTCCTCCATCTGTCCTGAGTGTCTTCACCGAATACCCACTTTGTTTCTCCACCAGAGCCTTGAACTCCTTGAACTTTGCAAATGCTTCTAACTTTAGCTTGATGGGGTAAATCCAAGTCTTTTGGCTGAAGTCATCTATGAAGGTCAAGAAGTATTTGTTGTCGATATATGTACTGGTCTACATGGGATCTTCATTTGAATGCTCCAGTAATCGTAGTTCTTGTCATTAAATCGCGAGATCTACAACTGCAGGGAATTTTTTTTGGATGCCATTATTCAATCCTTCGTGTCATGGCACAATGGCTCTGATACCAATTTGAAGGAAATAGCTTAACGTTAAATAGAAAACGCTTCGCATAGTTGAAAATCAAAAAATAAACTTTGCAAGTTTCTTGAGCAAAGGAGGAACTTCGTTGGGCCCGACAATGAAGCTTCAACAATAAAATTGAACTTCGCAAATATTTAATAACTTCGGCAAAATGAGCAGCGAAGGAGGAGCTTCGCTATTTTACTAGCGAAGTGGCAAATTCGGGAGAGATAACTAATTTTACCCACTCGAGGATGCTTCGCGGCAAATACTCCCGAAGTAAAGACTTCGGAGGATAAAACGGCAAAGTGAAAAATGCTTCAAATATTTTAGAGGCTTAATAGGTGCTTCAAGGATTTTTCAAGTGAAGTAGCTGCTTCGCAAAGGATATTTCCGAAGTAGAACTTTGGTTTAAAATTGGCAGCACTGTGGCAAATATTGTTTTGGGAATGTTGTGCACAAGACGACGACTTCTCTTCGGGCAGAAAAGAAGACAAATCTGTACTTCGTTCAAAGAGAAACTTAAATAGAAAAATCACGCAATAAAGCAATGATTTACATGTCTTGCCAAAGTTCAGGTTTGGAAGAAATAAAACAATGAAATTAGATATAACAGAGAAAACAGTCGAGGGTTTACACAATAGCAAAATATTTTATTAATCAAAGTACGCAGGTTACAGTGCTTCTTATACATAAGCTATTACAGACATATGCAAAATAACTTGTAGGATAAACATGAAAGGAGGTTTTACAAAGGCTGCTACTCCCTTCTCTAGTTGTCTGCTGCTCTGTTCAGACTTTACTCTCCTCTATCGCACTACACTTCCCAACCCCTCCAACTACACAAAATGATGAATGGTCCAGTATTTATAGATGAGAAATTAGGATAAGAGGCGGGAATAATTTCACCAATCGATTGACAAAAATAAATATCGAAGAGGGTTTTTTTCCAATCACCAAGAAACCCTAACTACCCGCATGTGCGATGTTAGACCCTCGTTTCCTGCGCCTATTCACTGCTTCGTACATTTGAAGAGAAAAGTGCTGGATTTGCATTTCTTCGGAGTGAAGCACTTGCGATAGGGCGTGATATTTGGTTTAATATTTCCAACACCCTCCTTTAAACCAAATTTCACAAAGTCTTTGATGCCCAACATTTCCCGTAGCCTGGAAAAGTCCTCCTCCTTCAAAGGTTTTGTGAAGATGTCAGCTACCTACTCCTTGGACCTTCAAAACTGTAACTGTACTTCACCAAATTTCACTAGCTCTCTGATGAAATTATACTGGATATCTATGTGCTTCATCCGGCCATGGAAGACTGGGTCCTTCGAGAGGGCAATGGCAAAATTATTGTCACAAAAATATTATTGTTGTTGCTTTCGACGGATGATGCAGTTCACACAAAACTCTTCTTAGCCAGACTGCCTAGCAAGCGACTAAGGTAGCAGCAACATACTCTGTCTCTACTATAGATAAAGCCATAATTAGCTGCTTCTTCGAGGACCAAGAAACAACTTCAGATCAAAAATGGAATGCGTATCCAGAGGTGCTCTTCCGATCATCTATGCTGTCAGCCCAATCGTTATTAGTGTAGCCAATTAGTTCAAGCTGGTCTTGTCTGGCATAGTGGATTTCGTGGTTTCTTGTGCCATTAACATACCGTAGAATTCTCTTTCCTACTTGCTAGTGAGTTTCTTTTGGTGACTCCGTAAACCTACTAATTAAACTCACGGTAAACATTAAATCTGGCCTGGTTGTAGTCAAGTACATCATGCTTCCAACTAACCTTTTATAGAGAGTTGGATCAACGCTTCTGCTATTGTCAGTCTTGCTCAACTTCAAGCCAGTGGCAACCAGGGTGATAGTAGGTTTGATGTCCTCCATCTTGAAATGCTTCAGGACATCCTTAGCATACTTGCCCTGAGAAATAAAGATGTCATTTGCTGATTGGTGAACTTCAATGTCAAGAAAGAATTTCATAAGCCCCATGTTTGTCATTTCAAACTCTTTCTTCATGGCTGTTCTGAACTCCTCATATAGGTTGTTGCTATTGCCAGTATATATCATATCGTCTATGTACTAGCAGATGATTATCTCCCCTGCTTCATTTTTTTTTAGGTACAGGGTGTGCTCATACAGGAATTTAATGAACCCATTATCGTGAAAGTAGGCATCAATTCAGTTGTATCATGCCCTGGGCACCTGCTTCAATCCATACAAGGCCTTCTTCAGCTTCATAACTTTGTCTTCTTGCCCTTGCACTTCATATATAGGTGGCTAGTCTATGTAGACCTCTTCTTCCAACACTACATTCAGGAAAGCAAACTTGACATCCATTTGGTACACACTCCAGCCTTTCTGAGCTGCCAATGCCAGAATCATTCTAATTGTGTCAAGTCTGGCTACAGGTGCGTACACCTCATGATAGTCAATGCCAGACTTTTGCTTGTAGCCTTTCACCACCAATCTAGCCTAATGCATGTCAACTTCTCCCTGGGCATTAAACTTTTTTTTATACACCCATTTGACCCCAATGGTCTTCTTTCCTTCTGGAAGATCTATCAGCTACCATATCTCATTCTTCTCAATGGCTACTATCTCCTCATCCATCACCTTCACCCATTTGCGATTCTGACTTGCTTCTTCAAATGAAACTGGATCACACTCAATAAATAAAGCAAAATTAGAATATTCCTCATCTATTAGAGTTTGGGTTACCTCGTATGTCTTACAAGCTTCGAGTCTTCGCAGGTGTCCTCAAGTTTAGAATTATGCTTGCAAGTGGAGGTGACCAGGATGAGGATGCTATGCTAATACTGGCACCACTACTACTGCTTTGAGGTACAGATGGCTACACACTATCTTCCTCCAAGTTTATAGGTTCAATAATGGCTGGTTCAAGCTGACCAATTTTTGACTTCCAATTCTAGGCTTCATCCTCCAAGAACTTCACATCTCGACTGATGACAAGTTTCTTTGTCATTGGATTGTATAGCCTGTATGCCTTCGCTTGTTCATTGTACCCTGTGAATATGCACTTCTCAGCTTTGTCATCCAGCTTTTGCCTTTTCTCATTTGGAACATGTACATATGCAATGCACCCGAAAACTTGCAAATGAGCCACACTTGGCTTTAGATTATTCCAAGCTTCCTTCAAAAAAATTTTCTTCACACAATTGGTGGGACATCGATTCAGCAAATAAACTACACATGACACAGCTTTTGCCCATAACTCATGTGGTAAACTTTTTGCCTTCAACATGCTTTGTGCCATCTCCATGATGGTTCTATTCTTCCTCTCAGCTACACCATTCTGTTGTGGTGTGTATCTGGCAGTCAACTGCTTTCGAATTTCATTTTGCTTGCAAAAATTATGGAATTCGTTGGAGATGTATTCACCTCCTCCATCTGTCCTGAGTGTCTTCACTGAATACCCACTATGTTTCTCAACCAGAGCCTTGAACTCCTTAAACTTTGTAAATACTTCTAACTTCAGCTTGATGTGATAAATCCAAGTCTTTCGGCTAAAGTCATCTATGAAGGTTAGGAAGTATTTGTTGCTGGCATATGTACTAGTCTGCATGGGACCAAAAAATTTTGAGTGCACAAGCTCTAACGACTGTGAAACCCTCCAAGACTACCCAATAGGTAATGCATCCTTGTGCTACTTCCCGACTAAGAAACCCTCACAAACTTGGTTCGGTTGCTCAATAAGATGTAAACCCTTTACCATCTACTTCTTGTGCAGCAAGTTCAGGCCACTAAAACTCAAGTGACCAAACCTGATATGCCACAACCATGTAGCATCCTTCACAATTGCACTCAGATACATCAATGATTCATTCTGAATCTGTAGCAAAAATATTTTATTTTTTGTCATGGACACAGTTGATCTCTGCCCATGCACTTTGTCTCTGATGGTTCAAACTCTCTTTAAATTGAATATTGTGCCCCTTCTGCATAAGCTATCCAACACTCGACAAGTTGTGCTTCAAACCAGGCACATAATACACATCACAAATTTATTTTTTTTCATCGTGTCGGGTGCAGATGAGGATTTTTCCTTTACCTTTGACATGGACCTTGTTGTTGTTCCTAATTTTCACTTCATACTGGAATGATTCATCCATTTGTGAAAACATCTCTCTATTCCCCGACATGTGGTTGCTACACCCACTATCAAGATACCAAATATTTTTCTTGCTCTCCTCCTCAATACTGCATGTCAAAAACATATTACCATAGGCATCTCTATTTCCAGCTTCATCTGTGTAATTTTCTTGCTGTTGATTATCCTTGGCCATCTTCTTTCTACACTGTGAGATGTAATGGCCAAATTTCTTGCAATAGTAGCATTGGACCTTTGACATGTCCTTTTTCTAACCAGATCCACCTTGTTGGTTCTTCGCTCCACCTCTTCCACCTTGTTGATGGAAGTTGCAGTTGGTCTCTTCCTCATTAGGATTTGACCGTCCTCCATGATTTTGGCCTTTCCTACGCTTGCCTCTTCCTCTTCCTCCTTGAGAGCTAGAAGCGCCATGGTGGGAGTCTTATCTGTCATTGTCTTGGAATGAGACTTGCACCTTGAAGGCTTGATCCAAAAAATACTGAGTTGAACGACTCAGCCTCTGCTCATGTGTCTACAAGGAACCCATGAGCTCATCCACTAAGAGGTTGTCAAATCCCTCAATTCCTCTATTGCAATTACCATAGAATCAAATTTTATTGGCAGACTTCACAGAATTTTCTCCACAATCCTTTGATTCTACACAATTTCACCATTCAACCGCATCTAGTTGATGACATCTATCATCTAGGTGAAAAAATCGCTCATGGTTTCTGACTCACTCATCTACAGGTTCTCAAACTCCCTCCTGAGCATCTGCAGTTTCACCAACTTCACCTTGTTGGTGCCTTGATAGGAACTGGCCAAAATTTCCCAGGCCTGCTTGGCCTTGGTGGCTGATGTGATCCATGGGAATATGGTCTCTTCAATCGCATAAATGATGTAGAAGAGGGCCTTCTGGTCCTTCTTCGTGTTCTCTTTCAACAAATCCTTGTCAGCTTGGGAGAGGACGACCAGTGCTGCTACATCTGTCGGTTTTGGGTACCCGTTCTCAACCAAGTCCCACAACTCCTAAGACCCAAAAAGGATCTTCATCTGAATGCTCCAGTAATCGTAGTTCTTGTCATTAAATAGCGGGATCTGCAACTACAGGGAATTATTTTTTGATGTCATTCTTCAATCCTCCGTGTCACGACACAATGGCTCTGATACTAATTTAAAGGAAATAGCTTAGCATTAAATATAAAAAGCTTCACAAAGTTGAAAATCGAAAAGAAACTTCGCAAGTTTCTTGAGCAAAGGAGGAGCTTCGTTGGGCCCGACAGCGAAGCTTCAACAATAAAATTGAACTTCACAAATATTTAATAACTTCGACAAAATGAGCAGTGAAGGAGATGCTTGCTTTTTTACTGGCGAAGTGGCAAATTCGGGAGTGATAACTAATTTTACCCACTCGAGGATGCTTCACAAAAAATACTACCAAAGTAAATACTTTGGAGGATAAAACGACGAAGTGAAAAATGCTTCAGAGATTTTAGAGGCTTGATAGGTGCTTCAGCGATTTTTCAAGTGAAATGATTGCTTCGCAAAGGATATTTTCGAAGTAGAACTTTAGTTTAAAATTGGCAGCACTACGACAAATATTGTTTCGGGAAAGTTGGGCACAAGACGACGACTTCTCTTCGGGAAAAAAGAAGACAAATCTGTACTTCGTTCAAGGAGAAATTTAAATAGAAAAATCACGCAATAAAGCAATGATTTACACGTCTTGCCAAAGTTCAGGTTTGGAAGAAATAAAACAACGAAATTAGATATAATAGAGAAAACAACTGAGGGTTTACACAATAGCAAAATATATTATTAATCAAAGTACACAGGTTACATCGCTTCTTATACATAATATATTACAGACATCTGCAAAATAAATTGCAAGATAAACATGGAAGGAGGTTTTACAGAGGCTGTTGCTCCCTTCTCTGGTTGTTTGTTGCTCTGTTCAGACATTACTCTCCCTTACCGCACTACATTTCCCAACCCCTCCAACTACACAAAATGACGAATGGTCCGGTATTTATAGATGGGGAATGAGGACAAGAGGCGGGAATAATTTCACCAACCGGCTGACAAAAATAAATGCCAAAGAGGGTTTCTGTCCAATCGTCGAGCAACCCCAACTACCCGCATGTGCGATGTCAAACCCTCATTTCCTGTGCCTGGTCACTGCTTCGCTATTTGAAGAGCAAAGTGTTGGATTTGCATTTCTTCAGAGTGAAGAACTTGCGAGAAGGCGTGATATCTGGTTTAATATTTCCAAAACCCTCCTTTAAACCATATTTCACAAAGTCTTTGATGCCCAACATTTCTCGCAGCCTAACGAAGTCCTCCTCCTTCAAAGGTTTTTTGAAGATGTCAGCTACATGCTCCTTGGACCTGCAAAACTGCAACTATACTTCATCGAATTTCACCAGCTCTCTGATGAAATAATACTGGATATCTATGTGCTTTGTCTGGTCATGGAATAATGGGTCCTTCGAGAGGGCGATGGCAGAATTATTATCACAAAATATTGTTGTTGCTACTTCCGATGGATGATGCAGTTCACACAAAACTCTTCTTAGCCAAACAGCCTGATAGGCGGTTGAGGTAGCAGCAACATACTCTACCACTACTATAGATAAAGCCACAATTGGCTACTTCTTTGAGGACCAAGAAACAACTTCAGATCCAAAATGTAAGGCATATCCAGAGGTGCTCTTTCGATCATCTATGCTACCAGCCCAATTGTTATCAGTGTAGCCAATTAGTTCAAGCTGGTCTTGTTTGGCTTAGTGGAGTCTATGGTTTCTTATGCCATTAACATATCGTAGAATTCTCTTGTCTACTTGTCAGTGAGTTTCTTTGGGTGAGTCCGTAAACATACTAATTAAACTCACGATAAACATTAAATATGGCTTGGTTATAGTCAAGTACATCAAGCTTCCAACTAACATTTTATAGAGATTTGGATCAACGCTTCTGTTGTTGTTAGTCTTTATCAACTTCAAGCCAGTGGCAACCAGGGTGATGGCAGGTTTGCTACCCTCCATCTTGAAATGCTTTAGGACATCCTTAACATACTTGCCCTGAGAAATGAAGATGCCATCTACTGATTGATGAACTTCAATGCCAAGAAATAATTTCATAAGCCTCATGTCTGTCATTTCAAACTCTTTCTTCATGGTTGTTCTAAACTCCTCAAATAGGTTGTTGTTATTTCCAGTATATATAAGATCCTCAATGTACAAGCAGACGATTATCATCACCCCTTATTCATTTTTTTTAGGTACAGGGTGTGGTCATATGGGCATTTAATGAACTCATTATCTTGAAAGTAGCCATCAATTCAGTTTTATCATGCCCTGGGTGCCGGCTTCAATCCATACA
Source organism: Wollemia nobilis (assembly GCA_028583015.1). NCBI lineage: Eukaryota > Viridiplantae > Streptophyta > Pinopsida > Araucariales > Araucariaceae > Wollemia > Wollemia nobilis. Next base: position 10,359,083 of record JAQPPZ010000676.1, on the reverse strand, counting down.
AGGCCTTCTTCAACTTCAAAACTTTGTCTTCTTGCCCTTGCACTTCATATCTAGGTGGCTGGTCTATGTAGAACTCTTCTTCCAACACTACATTCATGAAAGCAAACTTGACATCCATCTGGTACACACTCCAGCATTTCTGAGCTACCAATACTCGAATCATTCTAATTGTGTCAAGTCTGGCTACAGGTGCGTACACCTCATGATAATTAATGCTAGACTTATGCTTGTAGCCTTTCACCACCAATATGGCCTTATGCCTATCAACTTCTCCCTGGGAATTAAACTTCATTTTATACACCCATTTGACCCCAATGGTCTTCTTTCCTTCTAGAAGATCTATCAGTTGCCATGTCTCATTCTTCTCAATGGCTGCTATCTCCTCATCCATCGCCTTCACCCATTTGTGATTCTGATTTGCTTCTTCAAATGAAACTGGATCACACTCAGTAAATAAGGTAAAATTAGAATATTCCTCATCTATCATATTTTGGGTTACCTCGTATATGTCTTGCAAGCTTCGAGTCTTCATAGGTGTCCTCAAGTTTAGAATTCTGCTTGCAAGTGGAGGTGACCAGGATGAGGAGGTTGTGCTACTGTTGGCACCACTGCTACTACTTGGAGGTACAGGTGGTTGCACACTATCTTCCTCCAAGTTCACAGGTTCAATAATGGTTGGTTCAAGCTAACCAGTTTTTGACTTCCAATTCCAGGCTTCATCCTCCAAGAACTTCACATCTCGACTTATGGCAAGTTTCTTTGTCACCGGATTGTATAGCCTGTATGCCTTCGCTTGTTCGTTGTACCTTGTGAAGATGCACTTCTCAATTTTTTCATCCACCTTTTGCCTTTTCTCATCTAGAACATGTACATATTCAATGCACCCGAAAACTCGCAAATGAGCCACACTTGGCTTCAGATTGCTCCAGGATTCCTCTGGAATTTTGTCCTTCACACAATTGGTGGGACATTGATTCAGCAGATAAACTGCACATGACACAGCTTCTGCCCAGAACTCATGTGGTAAACTTTTTGCCTTTAGCATGCTTCGTGCCATATCCATGATGGTTCTATTCTTCCTCTCAGCTACACCATTCTGTTGTGGTGTGTATCTGGTAGTCAACTACTTTCGAATTCCATGTTGCTTACAAAAATTATGGAATTCATTGGAGATGTATTCACCTCCTCCATCTGTCATGAGTGTCTTCACTGAATACCCACTCTGTTTCTCAACCAGAGCCTTGAACTCCTTAAAATTTGCAAATGCTTCTGACTTCAGCTTGATGGGATAAATCCAGGTCTTTCGACTGAAGTCATCTATGAAGGTCAGGAAGTATTTGTTGTCGACATATGTATTGGTCTGCATGGGACCACAAATGTTTGATTGCACAAGCTCTAACGGCTGTGAAGCCCTCCAAGACTGCCCAACAGGTAATGCATCCTTATGTTGCTTGTCGACTAAGAAACCCTCACAAACTTGGTTTGGTTGATCAATAAGGGGTAAAAACTTTACCATATGCTTCTTGTGCAGTAAGTTTAGGCCATTGAAACTAAAGTGATCACATATGAGATGTCACATCCAGGTAGCATCCTTCACAATTGCACTCAGATATATCAATGATTCATTCTGAATATGCAGTGAAAACATTTTGTTTTTTGTCATGGACACAGTTGCGATCTGCCCATGCACTTTGTCTCTGATGGTGCAAACTCTATCTTTAAACTGAATAGTGTGCCCCTTCAGCACAAGCTATCCAACACTCAGCAACTTGTGCTTCAAACCAGGCACATAATACACGTCACAAATTTGTTTTTTTTCATCGTGTCGGGTGCGGATGAGGATTTTGCCTTTACCTTTGATAGGGACCTTGTTGTTGTTCCCCGTTTTCACTTCAGATTGGACTGATTCATCCAGTTGTGAGAACATCTCTCTGTTCCCCGTCATGTGGTTGTTGCACCCACTATCAAGATACCAAATATTTTTCTTGCTCTCCTCCTCAATATCGCATGTCAATAGCATATTACCACAGACATCCCTAGTTCCAGCTTCATCTATGTAATTTGCTTGTTGTTGATTATCCTTAGCCATATTCCTTCTGCACTGTGAGATGTAATGGCCAAATTTCTTGCAATAGTAGCACTGGACCTTTGACATGTCCTTTTTTTGACTAGATCCGGCTTGTTGGTGCTTCCATCCACATCTTCCTCCTTGTTGATGGAAGTTGCAGTTGGTCTCTCCCTCACTAGGGTTTGACCGTCCTCCATGATTTTGGCCTTTCCCACGCTTGCCTCTGGCTCTTCCTCCTTGAGAGCTAGAAGCGCCATGGTGGGAGTTTTGTATGCCGTTTTCTTGAAATGAGACTTGCACCTTGAAGGCTTGCTCCAAAAAAAACTACTTTGAACGGATCAACCTCTGCTCATGTGTCTGCAAGGAACCCATGAGCTCATCCACCGAGAGGGTTGTCAAATCCCTTGATTCCTCTATTGCAATTACCACAAGATCAAATTTCGTTGGCAGACTCTACAGAATTTTCTCCACAATCCTTTGATTCTGCATAATTTCACCATTCAATCACATCTAGTTGATGACATCTGTCATTCGGGTGGAAAAATCGCTCATGGTTTCTGACTCACTCATCTGTAGGTTCTCGAACTCCCTCCTGAGCATCTGCAGTGATGAGGCTTGGAAATGCCTCAATTATAACATGTTTTGTACACTAAAAATGCCTATAAACTCTTATGTTTTATCTGATATTTTAGTTAAGTTGATTTAATATGTTGTATATTAACCATTTTGCATGATCAATGTATTTGAAATATTATATGTTGATTTTACAACTTTTTGCATAGTTTTGTGCTCTTTTTGTTATGATTTGCTACAATGGGATATGCTTAGAATAATAGCAGCATTTCACTAATCATATTCTAATTTGTTTCAAGCATTTACTTCACCTAAATCTGCAACAGTAGTAAGCAAACTGTTGCTATGCAGCAAAAACTTGGTCTTTCCCATATAAATTCCAGCCAGCTGTCCATAAATAGCAAGGCATGGAATTCACATGAGGAAAGGGATGAAGACCATTATAATTTGATCTTAGGAGATAACCCACCTGAGATATGCAGAAGAAACCAATGGAAAGCATACATTTGTTTATTTCGAAGCATCTTCGGAATGAACAGATATCTTTGGAATGAAGAAAACACAGCATCTTCAGAATGAGCGGATCTTCGGAATGAACAGATATCTTTGGAATGAAGAAAACACAGCATCTTCGGAATGAGCGGATCTTCGGAATGAAGAAAGCAGCGTCTTCGAAATGAGCGGATCTTCAAAATGAAGCATGCAGTATCTTTAGAATGAGCAATCTTCGGAATGAGAATGCAGTATCTTCGGAATGAGCGATCTTCGAAATGAAAACTGCACTGTCTTCGAAATGAAGCCACTTATCTTCGGAATGAAGAACAAAATGTGTTTTTGACCTTTTTGACCGATTTCTGAAGGCGAAAAAAGGAAAATAAAGGTTGGAAAAAGTAAAGAGAAATATCCTCCATCTGTCTTTGCCGTCATTGCCAACCAAATCCATCATTAAGGGAAAGATCAGGTTTTAGTCCTCTTCTAGGATAAAACCAGAATTTGTTGCAGCATTTTAGGATTAGATCTTTTGAGATATTCTTTGTTTGTAATCAGATCATAGGATAGCTATAAATATTGATCCCGTTCAGGTTGAGCTATAGATATAAGAGGTAGATAAATAGTAGATAGATAGAAAATAGAGTAAGGAAGCTAAATACAGAGTATAACTAGGAATTGACTCATTACAATCTCAGTAGCTTTTTCAAAGTAATTCTTGTAATCATGTCTTTTGATCAATAAAGTGCACCAGTTCTATTTCAAATTACTTGTAAATGAGTGTGATTAATATTTATAAAGAGAGAGAGACTTACACCTTCTTCTGGACAAAGAGGCTGGCCACTTCCAGACCTAGGAGGAGGACTAACAGAACAGGTTTTTATTCTGATTTTGCTGCAGCAGAATGAGTTGCAGAACTTGTTATGTAAATTGCTTGTGAATAGTTGAAAATATTTGCAGTATTAGTTTATTTATGCTAAGATAAATCTTTTGCTTAATGTTTTAGTTGCAATCTTACTTTCAGCCAAGCTTTCACTTTATTTTTAGACTGTTATTTTTAGCATTTCCTATTTTTCAGCAATTTTTTGCATTTTTATGTTTTGCTGTCAAAATCTGAACAGAGGATTGACAACCTTCCGTTACGTAATTTTGATAGTTTTTATTTCCACATTAGATCTAGACTTTCATTACTGCAAAATTAATTAGATTTCCTTTCTACAATTAGAATCAGACTTTCAATTCTGCAACTGTTAATTCTGTAATATAATTAGGTCTTATTCTGCAATTGTAATTAGGACTTCATTTTTGCAGTTAGTGATTAGTTTCCAATTCTGCAACTTAGATTAAGATTTAATTCATGCAATTTAGAGATAGGAATGTTCCAAAACCCCCCACCAAACCGATTCCACCAATAAGACTTGTTGCCCTAGATTGACCTAAGTTATAGCTGTTTCACTTCTTCTCCCGTAGATAGCCTTGTACACTGCCCTGGATTGACAGATTCATTGAGAATTAATGATGGTATAACGACTACACATCATTTTGGTGTCGTTGCCCAAGTAATAGTGTTTTTAGAAGAAAACAAATAGTTCAATAGCTGTAATCAGACCAAACTGTGAACATTCAGGTTAAAATCTGAATATAACAGCAGAGTAAGATAACAACTATTGACTTAATTTATGTTATTTAGGAGTAAACATGAATGAGTAAGTCTAGGGAGACCCCAAAGGATCCTTGGCTTGTCCCATTAAGGAGAGCTTCATGCCTAAGGGGTGAATCACTTGTGTTTGAACTACTTGAAAGACTGATAGAAAAATCACCTGTCTCACCATCAGTAGGACATTTTGAGAAAGGAAAATCACCAATTGTATCAACAGAATATATTAAGGAAGATAATTCATCAAACTCATCAACAAAAAAGCTTGGACCTCTTGAGAGAAAAATTTGGGAAGTTTTAACTTCTCCTAAGAAACAAGAAACTATGGCAGAAGGAGGCAATGTAGATGGCCAGCATGGCTATGTTCATAATGAAGGAGATGATCAGGATATACTCCAACCATCCAAAACATTTGAATATCCTATTCATCTAAATCCAACACAAAACTCTCCCATGAAGACCATTTCACCTTCAATACTTCCCACCTTCTGAGGTGTTGTATCTGAAGATCCTGACCAGTTTTTGTTTGTGTTTTTCCCTCAACTCTCAAGGATTCAGCATTACGCTGGTTCATGAGCTTAGATCCAAATTCCATAAGAACCTGGGATCAAATGGAGACTATATTTTTAGACAAATATCATGAATACTACCATGTAAGGAATAGAAAAGATGAGTTATTTAGAATCAAGCAGGAAGATGATGAGACCTTGGAAGATTACCTTGATAGGTTCTCCTTTGTTCAAAGGAGATGTGGACTAGTAGAACCAGAATTATGTAAAACTATCTTTTTGAGAGGATTGCAAGATGAATCCAGAGAAGTTCTAGATTTGATGGGAAAAGAGGATGTAACCACTCTCAGTAATGAGGAAATTATGGATCTCTGCAGAAATTACTCTCGCACTAAGCATAGAAGAAGAAAAAGCCACACAAATGGTACTGATGTAAAGGACCTGATAGAGGAACTTGCAAATTTCAAAACTGATATCCTAGTGCATTTAAACACTACTTTAGGGGAAATCTCTGCAAAAGCTAAAAACACAGAACCTTTGGCAATTTATTGCCCAAGATGTAGAAGTAAACATGCTTTGCAAGAATGTCCTTTGAATAAAACAACCATCTCAGCCATTTGTAGTATCTGTTCAAAAAGGCATTCAACTGATCAATGCCACCTGCTACCACAACTCAAAACTGTGTTAGAAAACCAAACTAAGGAACTCAACTATATTGGACCAAAACAAGGGGGAAATTTCTCTCAATATCAAAATCCCCCTTGTTTTCCTACAAATTGGGGGCATAATCCTGGTACTATGCCTTGGGGACAATCGGAACCACCCCAACGTCCTTGGAATTATCCTCAATGGACAAATTCCCAAGAATGGCCACAATCAAATTGGAGTAACCCAACTGGAATCGAATCAAAACAACCCCTCATGGAATCAAAACAATCCAGCTTGGAATCAAAATCAGACTAATCCACATTGGATGCAAAACCAACCACAATGGAATCAACAATACCAGTCCTATCCAAGGCAGCAAAGGAATCAAGGTCAAACTCAGCATTTGTTGCCTGCACCTAATCAAAAATTTTAAGAAAAATAGCAAACACAGCAAGTGAAGCAACCTCAATTTCCAGCTCAGCCAATCACTAATCTAAACAGTGTAAGACAGACACCTCCTGTCTATGTGGCTGAAGCTGAAGAAAATATTGAAATTAATGTTCTTGATTGTAGTGATATTCAACTCCATTCAGGAAAAGTTGTACCTAAACAAGTTTTAATAGAAATCAAAGATAATGAAGAGCAAGAATCATCAGAACCAGAGAGAATCCAACCAACAAAAGAAACAGAAAAATTGGATCCAATAATAGAAAAAGAGACACAAGCAGAACAATTACCAAGGATAGTTCCATATCCTGAAAGACTTAATGCAATACCAAAAATTTCTGAGTCAAAATTGGTCAAAGAACTAAAAAAATTGACTATCTCACTACCCTTATTGCAAGCCATTAAGGAAATACCAGAAATTAACAGTACTGTCCAAAATTTGTGCATTAAAAGAACAGGGAGAAAGAAGAAAGCATTCCCCAAGACTGTGCAGGTTGAAGGAAAGATAGCTGATCTCTTATCTGGAAAACTACTACCTCCAAAGTATAGTGATCCAGGAAGCCCAGTTATCACAGTCACCATAGGTTCAGTACCAATATCAAATGTTTTAGTGGATCTAGGAGCCGCAATAAATGTCATGACTAAAGATACAATGGAACAGTTACAGCTCAAACATCTCAGCCCCACATTTACAGTTTTAGAAATGGTTGATAGGTTAGTAGCAAAACCTGAAGGAATAATTGAAGATGTCCTTATAGAATTTTCTTCTTGGGAATTCCCTGCAGATTTTTTGGTTTTACAACCAAGAAATTCAGCACATGGATATCCCATTATTTTGGGAAGACCTTGGCTTGTAACTGCAGAAGCCTTCATAGACTGCAGATCTGGAAATATGACCATTTCAAATGGTATTGAGCTGAAACAAATTTCTTTATATCCTCCTGCAAAACCATCTAGCAAATTTTTAGGTCAGTTATGGTTTTCTGACTCAGATGAAGAACCGGAAGAGGTCATCTCCACACTAGCTACCTTAGTAGTAAGAGAACACACAAAAGACCTCAGTGACACATAAAACTTAGAAAATGAAACAATCCTGATGAATGTTCTGCATGAACAAGGTCTAGAAGGGGAAGCAACAAATATCCAACAGTTGATAAGTAATGAGGAGAATCAAAAATCTGAAGATGAATCATCTGTGCTATCACAAGGAAACTCTGTTTCACTATCACATGGATGGCACCATCATCTGATTTTTCCTTCTCACTGTTCCATACAAGAAATGCTTCCCTCAAGCAGCAATGAAATAGAAACTGCTTCGTTTCTCCAATCACAACAATGTCCTCTTAATCCCTTAATCACCAAGTATGAAGGAGTGAATTCAGTCCTTCTAAATACAAAACAAATAGAAGTCCAACCAGGCAAATTTCTGAATATCTACAGCCAGCTTACTAGGGAAGAGGAAGAAAAATTGATAGTTGTTTTGCAGAAGCATGTTCATGTTTTTGCTTGGAACTACAAAGATATGTCAGGAGTTCATCCTGATATATGTACCCATAAGATCTATACCGAAGAATTCAAGCCAGTCAGACAATTTCAAAGAAGATTGAATCCTGCCTTAAGAGATATTGTGAAGGAAGAAATTGAAAAACTCCTGGAAGTAGGATTCATTTACCCAATTTCTGATAGTCAATGGGTTTCTCCATTGGTAATAGTTCCTAAGAAAAATGGAAAAATGAGAGTATGTGTAGATTACAGAGAATTTAATAAGGTGACATACAAAGACCATTTTCCATTACCTTTCATAGTTCAAGTGTTAGATACTCTTTCTGGAAAAAGATACTTTTGTTTTCTTGATGGATTCAGTGGGTATAATCAAATTCAGATTGCACCTGAAGATCAAGAAAAGACAACTTTTACATGTCCATGGGGAACATTTGCCTATAGGGTTTTACCTTTTGGTTTGTGTAATGCCCCAACAACTTTTTAGCGAGCAGTCCTAGCAATTTTTGCTGATCTGACCACCAAAAGTGTTGAAATTTACATGGATGATTTCACAATATGTGGACAAACTTTTGATTTTACATTGGAAAATCTTGACAAAGTCTTAACTCGCTGTGAAACATACCACTTATCCTTAAATCCAGATAAATGCTTCATGATGATGAAGGAAGGGATAGTTCTTGGTCATCACATCTCTCCTGAAGGGATCCAAGTTGATCCAAAGAAAGTTGAAATTATCAAGAACCTCCTTCCTCCTAAAACTCGGACTAATGTCGAAGTTTCCTAGGACACATTGGTTTTTACCGCAGGTTTATTCCTAACTTTAGTACAATATCCAGTCCACTGTTTGCCTTATTGACTAAAGATTCTGAATTCTCCTGGACTGCAAAGTGTCAGGAAGCATTTGAAGCTCTAAAAGAGAAATTGATAACTCCACCTATGCTTAGAGGACCTAATTGGACATTACCATTTCACATTCAAACTGATGCCTCCAATATAGCAATTGGAGCAGCATTAGGACAAATTGATAATGGTGAACATTATACCATCTACAACATTAGCAAAAACTTGACAGGAGCAGAGAAAAATTATACAACAACTGAGAAAGAATTCCTAGCAGTGATTTATGCCATCAACAAATTCAGGCATTATATCATAGGTTATCAAATATTTATTCACACAGATCATACAGCCATTAAGTATTTGATGAATAAACCTATGGTAAGTGCAAGAATTATTCGTTGGTTGCTATTGTCGCAAGAATTTGATATCACCATAATCAACAAACCAGGAAAAGCTAATGTTGTTGCAGATTTCTTGTCCAGGTTGCAGAACACAGATGAAGGGGAATTAGTTGATGACACTTTTCCTGATGAAAAACTATTTGCTATATCAGTTCAATCACCTTGGTTTGCAGATATAGCCAATTATTTGGTCACAGGGAAATTTCCTTCACATTTCACCTCAAAACAGAAAAAACAATTGATCAAACAAAGTTCTTCTTTTGAATGGATTAAGGGTATGCTTTTCAAGTGCAGTCCTGACCATGTGTTACGTATGTGCATCCGAAAGGATGAAGTATATGATATCCTTAGAGCTTGTCATGATGAACCCTCAGGTGGACACTATTCTGTAAAAAGCACGGTTAGAAAAATCTTGGGGATAGGATATTATTGGCCATCTCTTCACAAGGATGTGAAAAAGTACATCAGGCATTGTGATGCATGCCAAAGAATGGGGAAACCCACTCATACAAATGAGATGCCACTGTAGCCTCAAATGGTTTTAGAACCATTTGAGAAGTGTGGGCTTGATTTTGTAGGACCTATTGATCCACCTTCTCAAGGAAAGGTGCATATTCTGGTATGCACTGATTACCTGACAAAGTGGGTAGAGGTGCGTGCTTTCAAACATGCTCGTGAAGAAAAGGTCACTGATTTCTTGTACACTCAGATTTTTTAGAGATTTGGAGCTCCACGGTCTATCACCACAGACCAAGGACCCCAATTTGCATCCAAATTCATAAAAGTATTTACAGAATTATATGAAATCAAACATAGGAAATCATCACCCTACCATCCACAAGCAAATGGCCAGGTTGAAGTAACAAATAGGGAACTAGAACGCATCTTGACAAAAATAGTAGCTTTTCATAGGAAAAATTGGCTAGACAAATTACCTGAAGCAGTTTGGGCCTACAATACCACTTGGAAGTCCACTACTGGATTCACACCTTATGAACTAGTCTTTGGTAAAAAGCCTCTTTTACCTATTGAATTTGAGTTACTAACATTGCGCACAACACTGGAAATTGGAATTGACTTGTCGCAGGCATAGACAGACAGGATTCTACGACTGAATGCATTGGATGAACTTAGATTGGATGCTCTGCACCAAACTGAGGTAATTAAGGAGCAGAGGAAGTTGTGGCATGACAGTCACATTCAAGCAGAGGAAACTTCAACAAGGAGATTGGGCTTTACTGTTCGATTCTCAATATGAAGACTTCCCCGGAAAACTAAAAACTAGATGGTTGGGACCTTACTGGATTGAAGAGGTATTCAACAATGGAGCAGCTCGTTTATCCCCCATTGATGGGTCACAAAGAAAGTTGGTAGTGAATGGACATCGCCTCAGGGTATACCATACACCTATGACTAAAGAAGAGTTCTTGCAAAGAACTTGACAGCTTGGATACACAAGCAGTGGAAGAGATTCCTTCTTCCACTTCAAAACAATCAATATGATCAATGGATTTCAAGAAAACAGAAAATACAAAAAAATCAGAAAAATAGAAAACAAAAAGATGAATAAATTCTGAGTATGAATTCCTTCATGGGCATGGTTTCAGGGGAAATCATGAAATTCCTTCATGGGCATAGTCAGGATCAAGAAAAAAGAAAAAAGAAAAAAGAGAGAAAAGGAGAGGCAAAAAAAAAAATAAAAATAAAAAAATGGGAAAATCAAGAAAAAAAAAAGAGAGAAAAATGAATAACTCAGCAGTGAAAACCTTTTTAAGGCACTACTGGGTTGGTATGCATGAAAACCAATTTTCTGGCATGCATAACCTTGAGAATTTTTTTGAACCATCATCGTACAAATTCACCTAGTGCACTTGTTTTGAAATGTTGCAGAAAATCTCAACAGAATATCAACAAAAGCAGTCATTCTTCAAAACTGGCATTAACTATTTTTATCAGGTATATATTTCTTACATTTCTTCATTGTAAAATGATTGGTATATAGTATGTGACAATTAACCATTAGCATAAAAGGTATTCATAAGAGTTGGCATACTTAAAAACATGTTTTAAGAATGACAATATTGATTTCTGCCTAATCTTCGAAACAAGAATGCCAAAAAAAAGTGTTCTGCTGTATTATCTTCGGAATGAAATTGTCTTCAGAATGACAGAAAAATGAATGTTGCATCTTGTCTTCAGAAAGAAAAATTGTCTTTGGAATGACAATTTGTCTTCAGAATGAAACTTGGTCTTCAGAATGACGACTTGCTGCATCATCTTCGGAATGAAGATATGTCTTTGGAATCCAGATCTATCTTCAGAATGAGGGTATGTCTTCGGAATGATGATTTACTTTCATAATACAGCCTAATCTTCGGAATGAGGATTAATCTTCGGAATGAGGATTGATCTTCGGAATGAAGATCTATCTTCGGAATGAAGATCTGTCTTCGGAATGAGGTCATAATCTTCGAAATGAGGATTTGTCTTCGAATGAAGACTTGTCTTCGGAATGAAGTCATAATCTTCGGAATGAAATTTTATTTGCATTTTCGGAAAGAACATTTCCACGTGGCATCCAAGAAAATAAGGTACGACAAAATTAAGATTTTTTCTTAGTTGCATGCGAGGAAGGGACACGTGTTAATCAGCACATGGTCTATTTTTGCACTCATTGGAAATACGGAGAATCTGCAACCATATGCCACCACTTTTTAATGTCAATTAACATGCACGTGAGAATCGCAAAACCGATGAGGTGGATCCGATGACAAGGACATCCATGCAATTATCAACGAACAGGTGTACAGGTGCAGAAGTAGATATGTGTGCCATATTTCTTTTCGAAGACGTGTTGCGAGGTACAGTGCACAGAATATGGCTCATTCCGAAGAAGAAGACGCGAAACAGGGCAACGAGGGTTCTAACTCAAAACTCTGCAAATTTGCAACAGGAAACAGCCAGAAATCCTGCAGTAGAACAGCAGCCGTAGTGTACGAATTTTAAACAAAGAAAAATGGGGCGAAAAATCAGAACAGAGCCTGCAGATACCAATTTCCTCCGAGAAAATCCGACAGTTGTGCAGATTTTTGAAGACGGAGGGTTTATGATGTTTCTGGACAAATTCAATGGGTCTTTTGAATATTTAGCTGGCATGTTTGCCCATACATTCAAAAAAAATAGAGCACATGTCAATGGCATGTCTATTGAGGTAAGCCCTAAAATTTTAAGTCAGATTACAGAGCTGCCATTAGAGAGAATTTCAATTACTAGATCTGGCAAGAACACATTAGCAAATATAGTTAATCAGTTTGTAGAAGAAAATGATAGGGAACCTGAATACTTAACCCATAACAACACATGCAAAGGGTTAAAAAGGGCCAGCCTGCAAGAACCCTGGGATGAAGTAGCTACCTGGGTGATTAAGTTTTTGACCTGTGAAGGGCAGTATGTGTTGTTATCAGGGCATCATCTGTGAATTTTAAACCATCTCAGACATGGTAGACAACAACCAGAAGTTAGGATTAATCTTCCCCCCGTATTTGTATCAAGAATTAAAGAATATGGCAAAAAGATATCAGGAGGGTAAAGGGAGCCTTCGCCATCATGGCCTTATCAAATTAGTTTACCAACATCATTTTAGAGGAAACCCTAGGAGTTTTGACAGGTTTTACTCTAACCTAAATGATGTCATTTTTGGGGATGAAAGTGAAGAAGAAGAGGAGCCAAGTACTGCTGATGTTGCTATAGAAGAGGAAATAGCTGCTGCAAAAAATATTGCAGAAGCTGCTGCAGAAAATGTTGCAGAGGATGCTACAGAAGAGGCTGCAGAAGATGCCCCTAAAGCAGTTACAGAACTACACCCCATAGCAGCAGAAGAAAACCTTGCTCCTAAGCCTTCAACTTCACAGGCTAAGAGACAAAGGAAAAGAGGATCTGGAACTAGCAGCAGAGTAGAAAAACAAAAGAAAGTTTGATTTGCTAAAGCTGCAACTGACTTGTCAGAACAGAGAAGTGAAACAAGGGAAATAGAGGCATCAAAGACTGACCCCATGACCCCTGCTGTCACCAAAAAATAGAGCAAAAAGAAGAAGTTTGCATCTGGAACTAGGAGGTCTACAAGAATCCATTTGAAAGAAACTGCAGAACAGGTCATGGAGGAAGAAGATAGACCAAGTAGCCCAGATGTCACAGAAATACAACAAGCATCTGATAACTTTCCAGAATTCCTTGAATAGATGGCTGAGGCGTAAACTGAGCAAGTTGGTTTGGAGGAGGCTACAATTCAACAGGCTACGGATATGGTAGATATCCTTATAGACAGTCTCACAGAGCCTCCTGAACAAGAACAAACTGTTGCAGTAGAAGAAGAAAATTTGGTTGAACAGCCAACTGCAACTGATTTGTCTGCATCAACTTCTGAAGCAGAAACAAAAGAGGAAGACATCACTGAGCAGCTGAGGGCAGCAAGAAGTGTTGTCAAAACACAGACCAAATGGATCATAGAGAAAGAAAGCATCATTGAGATGCAAGCAAGAAAAATTGTAGAACTTCAGCAGGAAGTGGCAGAACTGAAAAAGTTGTTGTCACAATCTGAAAAACAGCCAGCTGTATCCCATGATGAAGACAGTTTGGCTCAATTGCTTCTGGGTTTATCAAGAGCAGATGACTCTGTTGAGGCAGATATAGAAGTTCATCTTGAAACAGCACTCCTTCATTCTGAAGAAGTGCCTGTTCATTCTGACAAGTGCCTTCTTGTTCTAAAGATGCTTCAGAAATGGTGAGAAATATCGTAGAGGATGTTGAAAATGAGCCACCAACACAGGAATAGTCCCAACAGTAAGAAAATGCTCAAGTAAGTACTCCAACTGAGGTCCCTACATTTCAACTTGTTACACTTCTAGTAGAAACAGCAGATAAGGGGGCACAAGTAGAAATACTATCTGATGACAACTCCATAGAAATAGAAAATAAGGGGGTGCAAGTAGAGATATTGACAGATGAACAGCCAATGGAAGTGGCATAAAAAGGAGTTCAGACAAATCTGGTGCCTAGGATTCCCCTTGTAGTAATACCACCTATTACTGTGTCCCTAGAGCAAGACAATGCGGACATAGCTAGATTGGATGATTAGATATGAACAGCTTGCCAGTAAAACTGAAAATTTCAAACTGGAGGCAAAACAGCTAGAAGCCAAGGACACAGAAATTTAGACATTGAAAGAAAAGGTATTTGACTTGTGCCAAATTACTAAGTTTTTAGTCCAATTTAGACGGCCAGCCAGATTTTACAGCCTTATTTTGAAGGAGAAATACCTTAGATGGCAGGTCATGAGGATTACTTCAAACCTTCCATACAAATTGGACACTATTGAAGATTTTCTGGAGGCATATTTTGACAGTCCTTTTGAGCAGAAAAATCTCCTGTGTGAACTATTTTTGCATAGTTTCTTCATACCAGAGGAAGTTGACTCTCATCCTCAAATCTACATTGGAGATGTTCAGTTGAGAGCATTTATGTCTACCTTGCAAAATCAGCTTTATTGGGATCATGAGAAAAGGCAGAATAAAGTGGTTGAAACAAGGGCTGAGTTTTTAGTCAGAGCAATCCAACCAAATCACTTAAATATCACTCAACAGCACTTCTCAATGATGAACAGGGATGATATCAAGAGAATGTACTTGAACAATTTGAGGGACTGTGTGACCAGATTTAACAATTTTTGTGATCACAATTTCTTTCCAGCATTGTCAGTATGCAGAGACAGATGGAATGAACTTTCCATGTCTTTAAGGAAAAGAGAACCTATCTCCCCCATCAATCTAGAGTGGTCCAGAAGAAGAGCAGAAGGTGTAGTCCAACTGATCCAGATCATGCAGCATAACTGGATAGGTCTCAGGTTCAGGCCTCCAACCATCATTACTCCAGTTCTATTTTACTTTGAGGAAAATGAACAGCCTGATGAACAATTTGAAGATTGGCTCAGAAACATTTAGGAAAATAGAGGATATTACATAGGCAAGAAGTTATTCTACAGATCATGGAATCTAAACATGGACATATGTGATTCCATAGCCCAACAGAATGCATGAGGGCATGCATCAATATAAGTTGGGGGGAAAATGATGAGGCCTGGAAATGCCTCAATTATAACATGTTTTGTACACTAAAAATGCCTATAAACTCTTATGTTTTATCTGATATTTTAGTTAAGTTGATTTAATATGTTGTATATTAACCATTGCCATGATCAATGTATAAATATTATATGTTGATTTTACAGCTTTTTGCATAGTTTTGTGCTCTTTTGTTATGATTTGCTACAATGGGATATTCTTAGAATAATAGCAGCATTTCACTAATCATATTCTGATTTGTTTCAAACATTTACTTCACCTAAATCTGGCAACAATGCAAGAAAACTGTTGCTATGCAGCAAAAACTGGTCTTTCCCATATAAATTCCAGCCAGCTGTCCATAAATAGCAAGGCATGGAATTCACATGAGGAAAGGGATGAAGACCATTAGAATTTGATCTTAGGAGATAACCCACCTAAGAGATGCAGAAGAAACCAATGGAAAGCATACATTTGTTCATTCCGAAGCATCTTCGAAATGAATAGATATCTTCGGAATGAAGAAAACACAGCATCTTCGAAATGAGCGGATCTTCGGAATGAAGAAAGCAGCGTCTTTGGAATGAGCGGATCTTCGGAATGAAGCATGCAGTATCTTCGGAATGAGCGATCTTCGGAATGATAATGCAGTATCTTCGGAATGAGCGATCTTCGGAATGAAAACTGCACTGTCTTCAGAATGAAGCCACTTATCTTCGGAATGAAGAACAGAATGTGTTTTTGACCTTTTTGACCAATTTTTGAAGGCAAAAAAATGGAAATAAAGGTTGGAAAAAGTAAAGAGAAATATCCTCCATCTGTATTTGCCTTCATTGCCGACCAAATCCATCATTAAGGGAAATATCAGGTTTTAGTCCTCTTCTAGGATAAAACCAAAATTTGTTGCAGCATTTTAGGATTAGATCTTTTGAGATATTCTTTGTTTGTAATCAGATCATAGGATAGCTATAAATATTGCTCCCGTTCAGGTTGAGCTATAGATAGAAGAGGTAGAGAAATAGCAGATAGATAGAAAATAGAGTAAGGAAGCTAAATACAGAGTATAACTAGGAATTGACTCATTACGATCCTGTAATGCTTTTTCAAGTAGAATTCTTGTAATCATGTCTTTTGATCAATAAAGTGCACCAGTTCTATTTCAAATTACTTGTAAATGAGTGTGATTAAGATTTAGAAAGAGAGAGAGACTTACACCTTCTTCTCGGACAAAGAGGTCGGCCACTTCCGGACCTAGGAGGAGGACTAACAGAACAAGTTTTTATTCTGATTTTGCTGTAGCAGAATGAGTTGCAGAACTTGTTATGTAAATTTTTTGTGAATAGTTGACAATATTTGCAATATTAGTTTATTTATGCTAAGATAAATCTTGTGCTTAATATTTTAGTTGCAATCTTACTTTCAGCCAAGCTTTCACTTTATTTTCGGACTGTTATTTTCAGCATTTACTATTTTTCAGCAATTTCCTGCATTTTTATGTTTTGCCGTCAAAATCTGAACAGAGGATTGACAACCTTCTGTTACAAAATTTTGATAGTTTTTATTTCCACATTAGATCTAGACTTTCATTACTGCAAAAGTAATTAGATTTCCTTTCTGCAATTAGAATCAGACTTTCAATTCTACAACTGTTAATTCTGCAATATAATTAGGTCTTATTCTGCAATTGTAATTAGGACTTCATTTATGTAGTTAGTGATTAGTTTTCAATTCTGCAACTTAGATTAAGATTTAATTCATGCAATTTAGAGATAGGAATGTTCCAAAACCCCCCACCAAATCGATTCCACCAATAAGACTTGTTGCCCTAGATTGACCTAAGTTATAGCTGTTTCACTTCTTCTCCTGCAGATAGCCTTGTACACTGCATTGGATTGACAGATTCATTGAGAATTAATGATGGTATAATGACTACGCATCATGAAGTTTCACCAACTTCACCTTGTTGGTGCCTTGATAGGAACTGGCCAAAATTTCCCAGGCCTGCTTGGCCTTGATGGCTAATGCGATCCACGGGAAGATGGTCTCTTCGATCGCTTGCATGATGTAGAAGAGGGCCTTCTAGTCCTTCTTCATGTTCTCTTTCAACAAATCCTTGTCATCTTGGGAGAGGACGACCAATGCTACTACATCTACTAATTTTGGGTACCCGTTCTCAACCAAGTCCCACAACTCTGAGACCCAAAAAGGATCTTCATCTGAATGCTCTAGTAATCGTAGTTCTTATCGTTAAATTGCGGGATCTGCAACTGTAAGGAATTATTTTTGGATTTCATTCTTCAATCCTCCGCATCACGACACAATGGCTCTGATACCAATTTGAAGGAAATAGCTTAGCGTTAAATAGAAAACGCTTCACACTATTAAAAATCAAAAAAAAAACTTTACTAGTTTCTTGAGTGGAGGAGCTTCGCTGGGCCCGACAGCGAAGCTTCAACAATAAAATTGAACTTCACAAATATTTATTAACTTCGGCAAAATGAGCAATGAAGGAGGAGCTTCGCTATTTTATTGGCAAAGTGGAAAATTTGGGAGTGATAACTAATTTTACCCACTCGATGATGCTTCGCGACAAATACTCCCGAAGTAAAGACTTTGGAGGATAAAACGACAAAGTGAAAAATGCTTCGGATATTTTAGAGGCTTGATAGGTGCTTCGGGGATTTTTCAAGCGAAGCGGCTGCTTCGCAAAGGATATTTTTTCGAAGTAGAACTTCGGTTTAAAATTGGCAGCCCTGCAATAAATATTTTTTTGGGAAAGTTGGGCACAAGACGACGACTTCTCTTCGGGTAGAAAAGAAGACAAATCTGTACTTCGTTCAAAGAGAAACTTAAATAGAAAAATCACACAATAAAGCAATGATTTAAACGTCTTGCCAAAGTTCAGGTTTGGAAAAAATAAAACAACGAAATTATATATAACAGATAAAATAGTCGAGGGTTTACACAATAGCAAAATATACTATTAATCAAAGTACGCAGGTTACAATGCTTCTCATACAGAGGCTATTACAGACATCTACAAAATAACTTGCAGGATAAACATGGAAGGAGGTTTTACGAAGGCTGCTGCTCCCTTCTATGGTTGTCTGCTGCTCTGTTCAGATGTTACTCTCCTCTGCCACACTGCACTTCCCAATCCCTCCAACTACACAAAATGACGAATGGTCTGGTATTTATAGATGAGGAATGATGACAAGAGGCGGGAATAATTTCACCAATCGGCTGACAAAAATAAATGTCGAAGAGGGTTTCTGTCCAATTGCCGAGCAACCCCAACTACCTGCATGTGTGATGTCAAACCCTCGTTTCCTGCGATGCGCCTGGTCACTGTTTCGTAGATTTGAAGAGCGAAGTGCTGAATTTGGATTGCTTCACAGAAAAACACTTGCAAGAGGGCATGAGATCTGGTTTAATATTTCCAACACATTGGTGGCATACAATAAACAAGCACTACTTTTACTTGCCCTACGATAGGTTTTCAGCGTGAGATTGATCCATTTCATTGGTTAAGATTACATTGTACCATCAGTGATCCATTTTAGTTTTGTCATGGCCTTGCTGTTCCCATTCGGATGAAAGCTTTCGAAAGCATTTTTGTCTCCACCATCGTATCCTTATCATGCGGGTATTTCTAGGTTGGTCTTCCTGCATAATCGTGTCTATTAAAGGCAATTTCTACCATCCCAACTATGCTCGTTCATGTTAATCTTATCTTCATTGTTCGTTGGGTATGAGATCTGAATCATGCCATGTTAACTGCCTCACTTTGCCATCCCATTGGTTATTGACACCGCTACCGCTACACGCTATTGGTGATGGCAAATCCCACGCTCTGCCTGCCCATATATACCACGTTGCATCCTGCCACTGATGTCCACGCTAATAATACCCCCATCTTATCTAAGTCTCATCGAAGACTATGGCCAACATGGTCAATTGTCAGTCAAATTTATGTGGTTCATGCCATGTGTACTGCTACAAAAATTGATGTCAACGTCTCAATATAATTCAATCCACCTCGTTTGTGATGTCCACCATGTCCATGTTGTTCACACGGTGTCATTTGCCAAGTTATTCGCTGACTGGACATCATACTCGGTAAGATCTGCAAGGTTATCACAATACTGGTGGGGTCTACGCTAGTCTGCTTCAAACTCCGTCTGACACCACCGCCTTATCCTTCAAACCTACATCAAAATCTGCATTGATAATCTACTATTTAATCTAATCTGAGTTGCTTCTTCTGCAATACAAATATAGATAAGCAAATATTAAAGGCACATCTTTAGTGCTTTATAAAACCTATAACACCAAATCAATGCGGTAAAATAAATCCATCTTAACAAATAAAATACTATAAACCATAGCAAAATAAGATAAAATCTAAAGTAACAACTAATGGCATTTTGTTTTATTATATATATATATATATATATATATATATATATATATATATATATATATATATATTATTTATGTTGTTTTTACATTTTTACATATTATATATGAAGGAACATTAAAATGCACCCTCCCCTTAAATAAAAGGTGCTACTACAACCATCCTAAGCAATCCAGAGCAAAACACGCTATACACTAACCAAGGACATCGAAATAAATAAACTAAAATGACCACTTTTTACTAGCCAAAAGCAAAACACTTTGGTTGAACTGAAAAGACAGATACACCAAAAATGAACCTTGGCCCCTACATGGTGAAAACCAAGGGTGAAGATTTATCAAAAATGACACTCGAAAACACTCAACAACCCAAAAATGTAAAATTTAAGGTGGGTCCCCAAAAATTAGGGATTGTTGTGGAGAGGCCACAACATGGTAGCGTAGGCTAGTTGCTGAAAGAACTTGAAGAGTGTTCCTATCAAAATGTAGCTTGGTCATTGGAAAGAAACATAGGATGGACTCGTGTTCTTATTGAATGATGTGGTTTACATTAAACTTATCTTAGAGGTGCATGCTAGTAAATTTTAGTATGAGGAATGAATGGGAATTTTTGTGTGTGAAGTTATATGTTGATTGTTTAGGAGAAACAATGAACATAGGATTTATTATGAATAAAATTATTTTAGTAATTGCCTTGTTCTATGCTACGTGATGCTTGAGATAAAATGCTTCATGTGTGATGTTGTATTGGAATGCTTCGACAGAATGAAGTTCGGCTTGGTTTTCATGTGCAAAGTTACACTATCAAATGTGAATTCGTGATAGTTTTTGAGTACTTTCTTATGGGAGCCATCTCTGATCTTGGGCATGGACAATCCCTTTCTAGTGTGACAAATCCAGTAACGGTAATGGATAGTGTATTACCAAAGATGAGTCTTGGTAGAGTTGCGGTTAAGAACCCTTTGTTGGTGAATCAGGGAAGCTTGGTTCTTCCATGCATTGGAAGCTCTAGATAACTCCTTTGTAAACTAGTTGTTTCAATGGAAGACTATGAAAAGGAGTTATGGGAATGTAGAATCTTGTAATTAAATATTGTGTGGAAATATTTTATGTAATCTCCAAGACAGAGGTTGAATTTGAACCTCTTTGCATGTAATGTGATCCTTTCATGTTGATTATGGAAAAATTAGTTTTGTTGGAAGTAATTCTTTACATTCTATCCAAGATTTGCTTTGTGGTGATTATGTTAAAATGGAATTGGTAATTAGTTTATGTTGCTTTAAACTCTGTGAATTACTTTCATAGAATTGAATTTGTGCTTGAGATTTAAGGAAGGCTTTAGAGAATGCTTTAACTTCTTTTAGATTAAGAGATGGTGTAATGAAACCATGTTCGTTTATGTACAAAAGAATGTATGAGGGATCAAACGTTTAGACTTCACCTGAGTTTTTCCTTGTGGCCTCGAAGGCTGGCATTAAGGTTTTAATGTGGTAAAGTACTTAGTAGTGTAATCTAAATTAGGATCAAGTTTGTTAAATCAAGAAATCTCTCGAAGTTTTTTGGAAAGCATAAGTTTACCCCATGAGCTAAGTATTTACATGGTCTGTTTAGGATTTAACTGAGTGAGCCAAGTCAGTTTCTGATGGCATATATGAACTAGCGTATAGTTCTATTCTCATTTTTTTCGCTCTCTTGAGCTACAAGGATGTCTCACTAAAGAAATGAAGATTATAATATTAATGAATACAAGATCCTCGAAGAAACCAAGTGACAATGAATATGGTTCCATTTTTGTTGTGCTAAAGATGGATGTTGCCAGGTAAGCTAACCCTTGATTGAAGAAGGGGTAATCAGCTAATGCTTGCATAGTGCAACTCGTTGAATGATCTATAAGGCTTGCATAGATATGCACAAATCTTTTCGATGGATTAAAAAAGGGAAGATCTAAACTAAGTGACATGTGTAGTGTGGTGTGTCGAGCATTTCCTTTCAAAAAAAATGAAAAGGAAAGCACCTACATTAAATGAGACATGTAGGGGTATGTTCCTACTAAAGTAGCCCTTTTAGAGGAAATAAAGGGGAAGGTGGCAATCCATGAATGACTAAAAGAAATGATGAACTCACTTAGAAAAATACCTACACCACATATCTGAGGGATAATGTGGTTGTGAGATTGGTGTGGGTCTTAAGAGGGTTAATGTCCTTAAGCTACTTGGAAAAAAAAGAATGTGGAATTTTTGGGTTGTTACATTTGGTATCAGAGCATGGTTCAAAAGGGGAATTGGCTCATTATGCAAACTTATTTGAGTATGTTTAGTTGTAGGTTTACCTTGTTTGTTTGTTTATAGGAAAGGGCAAAATCAACTGTTAATTTAGGAGTTAGTCGGTAGGAGAAATTACCAAAGAAGAATTGGAAATTGACTCCTACTACCTCTTTTGTGTGTGGTCAGGGGATAATACCACCAAAAATAAGAAGAGGGAGTGTTGCCCCATCAATGAGGGTAACTCGAGGAACCAACATAGAAAATAGAGCACCTAATGTTGGAACAAAAAATCCCAATGGAAGTGAGAATCTTACTGAAACAGTGGCTCTACTTCATGAGTAGGTGGAGACCCAAAAATAATTGTTGGAGGTTGTGTTGAGTCATGAAACACAGTCTAGTATTCCGAGAAGGGGACAAGAATATGAACCACTTATTGAGGCACAATTGGCAAGAGTTCGATTGGAGGTTGAGTTGGGCAAGGAAATGAAATATCTAAAGTCTTCCAAGTTTAATGGAGAGGAAGATGGGGATAAGGCCGAGGCTTGGTTGAAGGAGATAGAGACATACTGCATCATGAAGAATTTTTCTTCGAGCACTCGAATGTCTTATGCTACTCTACATTTGCAAGGAGATGGTTTAGCTTGGTGGGAAACCCTTAGTGAGGAATAAAATTTAGCAGCTGCAGTTGACTTGAAATGGGAAGAGTTTGTTAAAGCTTTCAAAGAAAGGTTTCTTACGGAATATTTATATTCCCAGAAGTATAACGAATTCACTAAACTTCATCAAGGAATTAGAATAGTGGAAAAATATTATCAAAAATTTGTTAAGCTGGTGAAATATGTACCCGCATATACTGAGAAAATGAAGATCCACAAGTTTATACTTGGAATAGATCCTAGGATAGGATAGGAAGTGGACATGCGAGAACCCAGAACATTGCAAAAGGCCTATGAGTTGGTAAGGAAAGCTGAGACATACCTTAAACCCTACTTTGACTATGAGGGGTTAGATGAGCAAGGTAAAGAGGCATTAAGGAAAAGAAATAGTTCAGGGTTCATGAAGTGGGAACATGAGCAAGCTAGCAAGAGCATTCCTAAGCAGGATGGAAAAGAAGATAGTAAGCAAGGGAAGTTTAGAAGAAGGTTACAAGGAAGGAAGCATAGATGAGATAATCATGGCAATAGTGGCAATAGATCACCACAGAGATAGACTAACCTACCCAAGGAAGAGGGAACAATAGGAGAGTTGAAACAAAAAGAACATCCAAGACCCAAGGAAGGATGTTTTCTTTGTAAGGGAGCTCATTACACCACTAATTATCCACAAAGAGTAGGGATGAGTTTGAAAGGGAAGGAACTAATGAATAAATAAATTGCACCTAGGGAACCAACGCACAAGATTTATGCAGCTACAAGAAACCAAAATTTGGATGGACAGGCCACTCCTTTGGTAATAAAAGGTAAAATTCTTGGTAGAAGTGTTAGAATCTTATTTGATAGTGGTGCTACTGACAAATTTATTTCCACTAGTTTAATTAAACATATGTCTATAAGGCCAGAATTTTTTATGCATGGGTGGAAGGTTGAGTATGGTTCAGGATAAACCTACTCTATAAATCAGTGCTATCCTAGGGCGGTCATCGCTTTGCCTAGCGGAACAACCATAGGATGCTTATATGTTGCACCATTGCATGCCTTTGACATAGTGATAGGAATGGATTGGTGCAAGCACATAAAATAATGATTAAAACAATGATTAATTTTTAGGACCATTGGATTGATTATACAGATGCTGACGGGTTGGTTCAAAGAGTGAATAGCCTACAAGGGGCTTTTCAACCACAAATTCTCTCAACTTTGCAACTTAAGAAAGCCATCAGAAAAGGAGGGATGGTATATATAGTTAAGATAAATGAGTTAAAGGAAGAAAAGAAAGAAGAAGTTTTTGGGAGACACCCTGTTCTTCAAGAGTTTAAAGATGTTTTTTTGAAATATTTACCCGGATTACCTCCTAAAAGAGAATTTGACTTTTCTATTGAACTTCAACCTAGAACTGAGCCTATTCATAGGGCTCCCTATAGAATGAATCCTATTGAAATACAAGAACTGAAGGTTCAACTTCAAGGATTGTTGGATAAAGGACTAATAAGACCAAGTGTGTCACCTTGGGGTGCACCAGTTTTGTTTGTGAAAAATAAGGATGGTTCTTTAAGACTATGCATTGACTATCGGATGTTGAATAAAGCAACTATAAAAAATAGATATCCTTTACCCATAATTGAAGATCTCTTTGATCAACTCAAGGATGCCACAATATTTTCAAAGATTGATTTAAAATCTAGATATCATCAACTGAGGATCCAAGATGTGGATACTCACAAGACAACTTTTAAGACCCGATATGGGCATTATGAATTTACCATCTTGCCATTTGGTTTAACGAATGCACCGACAACTTTCATGAATTTTATGAATAACATATTTAGGAAGCAATTGGATAATTTTATTCTGGTATTCTTGGATGACATATTGATATATTCCCAGAATAAAGTAGAACATGATAAGCATCTCAAAATTGTGCTGGAACTGTTAAGGAAAAATTAGTTGTTTGGGAACTTGTCCAAATGTGAGTTCTATGTGACAAGAGTGCAATATTTGGATCATATTGTGTCAGCATATGGGATCACAGTAGATCCTAAGAAAATTGAGGCTATCCTAAATTGGCCACCACCAACCAATGTGACAGAAGTCCAAAGTTTCATGGGTTTAACTGGATACTACAAGTGGTATGTTAAGGATTATGCCAAAATTATTGCACCTATAACTAACCTACAAAGGAAGGGAAAGGAGTTCAGATGGTCTGATAAGTGTAAAGAAGCTTTTGAACTGCTTAAACAAAAGCTCACTATGCCTCCTATATTAAAGATACCCAAACCCCAGGGAAGTTTTTTAGTATGCACAGATGCATCTATGGAGGGTTTGGGAGGAGTACTCTCTCAGGATGGAGCAGTGGTTGCCTATGGGTCCAGGAAGTTGAAAATACATGAGAATAATTATGCAACTCATGATTTAGAGCTAGCAGTTGTAGTGTTTGCTCTCAAGAGTTGGTGGTACTATCTAGTAGGAAGACCTTTTGAACTAAGGATTGACCATCAGAGTCTACAATATATCTTTACTCAACCCTTAATCAATGCTAGGCAGAGGATATGGATGGAATTTCTTGTGGAATATGATTTTGGTATTGAGTATATAAAAGGAAAAGAGAATAAAGTAGTGGATGCTTTAAGTAGAAGGAAACATATTGTTGTTTTATCCTATTTCCATTTTGACTTGATGGAACAAGTCAAAGAGAATCAGAAATAGGACATTTATTACAAGCAAATTTGGAAGAGAATGGAAGAGAAACTAGATTTATATAGAGATTTCAGCTTCAAGGATGGATTCTTCTACTTTAAGGATAGAGTGGTAATACCCGAAGTTGGAAATTTGAGGAAAAATATTATGAGTGAAGCTCATAGATCCCCATATTCTGCTCACCCTGGTGGAGCAAAACTGAGGAAGAACATGAAGAAAAATTTCTACTGGACTAGGATGAAGAGGGACATAAATGAATATGTTTCTCAATGTCTTGAATGTCAGAAATTTAAGGTTGAGCATAGGCATCCAACAGGATTGTTGAATCCGCATGTCATACCTGAGCAAAAGTGGCAAGTAATTTCCTTGGACTTTGTAGTAGGGCTGCCTAAAAATAGGTTTCAACATGATGCAATCCTAGTAGTGGTCGATAGACTGACCAAGGTTGCACATTTTATACCTGGAAATACTAAGGATGATGTTGTAGTAGTGGCTAATAGATTTTCCAAAGAGATATTTTGGCTCCATGGTTTTCTAGAAGTGATTATATCGAATAGAGACTCGAGATTTACCTATGAGATTTACCTACTAAAATTTAAAATTAGGTTCTATGATCAATTTTATAACATTTTAAACAATCTAATTGATTATCTCCACTAACATGTACACAAGGAGGTTCTTTAACATCTTTCTATCTTTATACCCAAGAAAATGGATATAAGAACTAGATACTGTCTCAATTCATCCTTACTACTTAAAGAGTTAAAAATCACTCTATTTAGTAGAGTGATAGAAAAAGCACTAGGTTTGGATGGATAAGCTATGATTTTTTAAAAGCCCTTTATGGCCTTGGTATTACTATAAACTTGCTCATGATCAATATAGAAGTAGAGCTTAAAATATCCTTATGTCCCTTTATTAACCAATAATTGATCAAGCTCATTGATAATATCTCTAACAATGACTTTATTATTATTGATGCTTGATTACACTATTCAATGTGACTTATATAATCATTACAAAGGATTTATCTAATTGGTTCATCCTAATGACTCATAGTATTTCTAGTCTTGAACAAATGAGATTTTTTAAATGTAAATTTATATTGGAAAATATTATGCTTGCATGGGAATCCCTTGAATGGGCAAAGAATATAGCTTAAATTATTATTTTTAAACATGATTTTGATAAATCCTATGTCAAGTTAAATAGTTCTTAATTTAAAAAAAAATTGGGCTTGATGGGATTTGGACAAAAGTGCACTAATCATATTGTGGTGTTACTTGCTAATTTTTTAGCAATGGTTGTTATTAATGGAGTTTATATGAAGCATTTTCTTTGGAATAAATTAGACAAGGATACCTTTCGTCTCCCTTTTTAATTTTTATACATATGTTATGGGACACCCCTTTGAAAGGGTTGTTTGTAAATGATTTAAGGTATCTTTATCATTGACAATATTCATGTGACTAACTCACATCCAAATTATAATTTTTCCTCTTTTTATCCAATGATTAAGATGAGATTAAGAATGCTCTTCAAATTCGTGTTTTTTAATCACAAGATTGACTTCATGTTATTCATTGATGAACTGTATCTACAATGGGTACCTCATCATGAAATCAATATGAATATTGTCTTCTTCTTTTTGGCTACATAGTTATCCATTTTGGGATTAGGGTTACACCCAAGAAATTATGACTATGGTTATTAACTAAATATTAGTAAAATATTGAGTCTTGTGTATTATTGATGGATTGAAAATGGCCATAGGGGCATATAGCATCATGTTCTTACTAATAAAAATATTATGAAAAACCTTATTGTCTTATTTTCCTTTGAAATTTAGATTGAACACCAAATGAGGGATTGAGTTAAAAGAACCCACATAGAGATTATTTGACTATAAGTTTGTAATTCAAGGGTAGAAGGTTTTATTTAGTTTCTATGCAAAAAATTTCTCCATCACAAGTTTCCTTACAAGATGGTCTTGGCTAAAATGAGCTTATTCACCTTGTATTGTGTCTTTTGTAATTATGATGAGTCCTTGATGCATTTGATACGAGGGTGTAATTTGGCTAAGAGTGTTTGGCATATTGTCTATTTGTTACTTATTGCTATGTTTCTTGAGATTTATATTGCTTGAGATTGTGAAATATTTTAATGTGATTACATAATATTTTAACTGCTTAATTTTAAAGTTTATCTCTAATATTTATTGTAACCAATACTTCTTTGGTTTAGAATTTTTAACATCTTCTTTTAGGTCTCTCTTGTCTCTAAGTAGTTATTGCTCGAAGGAGCAAGGAATATAGGACAACAAACCAAGTTTAGAAATTACAAGCACATGTTACTTAACTATTAAGAAATCAACAATCTCTATAGGAAATTGTTATGAAAGTAAAAAATCAATAAGCTATTTACTAGGAAGATTAACTATTCAAAGATCAACAGTCTCTATGAAAACTTCTTGTGAAAGTAAAAATCAATGAACTATGTACTAGGAAGATTTTAGTACATTAAAAGTTATTTATTTTATCTTAAAAAATCAAAACAAAAAACAAATATCATGTTTTTGTGATGATATAATTCTTTATCTTTAGTGGTTGATACTTTATATGATGAGAATCTACGTATACTTTCTTTAAAAAAAAATTATAAATTTTTTTTTAAGAAAACATTTAATTTTTCCTTTTTTAATATATCTTGGATATTCACTCTCCTCGAAATTATAATCTAATCAAGATTTCAAAGATAGATTTACCACATATCATGTTGCATCCTTAATGGAATATCATTTAAGCAACTTTATAATAATTGTACAATGGTAGGAATATTTCTATGTTCATTTAGATCATTTATATTGCTATGTTCATTTAGATTATTTTTATTTTTGTGTTCATTTACATCATTTACATTCAAATGTGCATTTATATAATTTTTTTCATTTAGATAATTTATATTTCTATGTTCATTTAAATCATTTTTAATTGTGTACATTTAGATCATTATATTTTTGTGTGCATTTAGATTTTTTTGTGTACATTTAGATCATGATATTTCTGTGTGCATTTAGATCATTTATATTTTTATGTGCATTTCATTACACTTAGATCATTTATATTTATGTGTGCATTTCATTACACATAGATTATTTATATTTCTATGTGCATTTCATTACACTTAGGTCATTTATATTTTTGTATGCATTTTATTTATTATCATAGATTGTATTTAGGTCATTAGTTAGTTTTATTTTTTCATTGTTATAGATTGTATTTATATCACTTTATCTAGCTTCCTTTTATTTCTTAGATTGCATTTACCTCATTACACTTCTTTTCCTCTACCCATTTTGTTGTTTGTGTTCAATTTGTTGTTGTTAGATTAAATTTGTCTTCTTACTTTTGTCTTCTTTCTTCCCTAGTTATCTTCTTTTTTATTTTACATTATTTTATTTTATTTTACTTTCTACTAAACCCTAGTTTTCTCTAATTTACATTGTATTCAACTTCCAAAAATATCAAGATATATTATGTTCATTGCACGATCAACTAAAAGGACCAAGAGGGATTGATTGTTGCACCTGCAAGCCTAGTCTTTATAGCAACCTAAGTAGGCCCCCAAACACTAACAACATTTTTTAGTTTTTTTTCTTTGTTTACCGGTCCTACTTGGATTAGTTGTCATGGGTTTTGGGGTATGAATTCAATGCAAGGATAAACATCAAAAAATATAAGTTTCTTATTAGTCTTTTAGGTTGTTTTCTATGTGCTTCTATTTCCTTCTTATTTTCTGTAAAATAATAAAAGAAAAAGAAAAGTAGATTTAATCTCACTTTTAAAATAATATTAATTTTTAATCAAAATTCATTTAGTTTTACTTCTTTAAGCAATAAAAAAAATGTATTTTGTTTTATCTTTAGGTATTGAATGAAAAACAACATATAATTTTGCATATAGGTTAGCTTGTCTGTGCATCTCTCTTGAGCAAAGAATAAAAATATTATTTTAATTTATATTAGTCATATTAATGCATATAAAGAAATATTTAATTTTAGGATAGCTTTTTTTTTATCTACATTTTGTCTTTCTGCATTTTTTTTACAATATTTTGAGTATTTGTAGTTTCATTTTCTTACATACCAAACTTAGATGTTTTTAAATTAACACATCAAATCCTCCCATCCTAGATTTGGAGTGAATTCTTAAAGCACTCTTGGTGAACCCTCAAACCCAAAAATCACCAAGCCTAAAGTGTGAGGGCCATAGCTCATAATAACCTCTGCTCCTATCCATCGAGAATCATGTATTTCAAATTTTCCCCATCTACATGAACACATGGAGGTTCTTGAACATATTACTATGTTTATATCCAAGAAAGTGAATTTAAAAACTAGGTACTATCTCAATTTACCCTTACTATTTAAAGAGTTAAAAATTGTTCCATTTAGTAGAGTGATAGAAAAAGCACTAGGTTTGGATGGATTACCTATATTTTTTTAAAATTTCTTTATGGTTTTAGCCTTACTACAAACTTGCTCATGATCTATATAGAAGTAGAGCATAAAATATCCTAATTTCTATTTATTAACCATAAATTGATCAATCTCATTGATAAAACCTCTAACAATAACTTTACTATTATTGATGGTTGATCATGCTATTCAATGTGATTTATATGATCATTACAAAGGATCTATCTAATCATTTCATCCTAATGGCTCATAGTATTATTAGTATTGAACAAATGAGATTTTTTAAATGTAAATTTATATTGGACAATATTATGCTTGCATGGGAATCCCTTGAGTACACAAAGAATATAGCTCAAGATTCTTTATTTAAAACATGATTTTGATAAAAACCTATGTTTCATTTTAAAAGTTTTGGATTTGATGGACTTTGAACAAAAGTGCATTAATCATATTGTGGTGTTACTTGCTAATGTTTTAGTAATTGTCGTTATTAATGGAGTTTTATATGAATTATTTTCTTTGAAATAATCTATTAGATATGGATACCTTTCAGCTCATTTTTAAATTTTTTATATATAGATGTTATGTGATGCTTCTTTGAAAGGGTTATTTATACATGATTTAAGGTAACTCTATCGTTGAAAAAATTCATATCACTAACTCCTATTTAGATTATGATTTTTCCACTTTTAATCTAATGATTAAGATGAGATTGAGAATGCTCTCCAAATTCTTGTTATATTTTGTTTTTCCTTAGAAGAAAAAATATTTAATCACAAGATTGACTTTATGTTATTCATTGATGAGACACATCTACAATAGGTACCTTATCATGAAATCAATATGAATATTGTTTTCTCTTTTTTGGCTACATAGTTAACCCTTTTGGGATTACTGTTACACCCAAAAAATTATAAATGTGATTTTAAACTAAATATTAGTAGAATATTGAATCTTGTGAATATATTTTATGGATTTAAAATGGCCATATTGGCATATAGCATCATGTCCTTATCAATCAAAATATTATGAAAAACCTTATTTCCTTATTTTCCTTTAAATTTTAGATTGAACACCAACTAAGGATTGAGTTAAAAGAAACCACATAGAGATCCTTTTGACTATAAGTTTGGAAAATAAGGGTGGAAGGTTCTACTTAGTTTCTATGCAAAAACATTTTCCATCACAAGTTTCCTTACAAGATGAGCTTATTTACCTTGTTTTGTGTCTTTTGCAATTGTCATAAGTTCTTAATGCATTTTATACGAGGGTGTAATTTGGCTAAGAGTGTTTGGCATATTGTCTATGTGTTACTTTTGGCTATGTTTCTTGAGATTTATAGTGTTTAGGCTTGTGAAATATTTTAATGTGATTACATAATCTTTTAACTAGTTAATTTTAAATTTTATCTTTAGTGTCTATTGTAAACAATACTTCTTTGGTTTTAGCCTTCATTTAGGCATTGAAACTAGAATCTTTAACATCTTCTTTTAGTTCTCTATTTTCTATAAGTAATTATTGGTTGAAGGAGCAAGGAATATAATATAACAAGGAATATAGGATAACAAACCAAGTTTAGAAATTAAAAGATCAACAATCTCTATAGGAACTTGTTATGAAAGTAAAAAATCAATAAGCTATTTACTAAGAAGATTAATTATTAAAAGATCAACCATATCTATAAAAATTAAGGCAAAGTGGGAAACTCTTCATTGTTCAAAATCAAGGCTCATAACAAATGATACCTCCCCATCAGGGTAGTTTTTTTTTTCAATTGCACATAAAGGAAGAGGCGAGTTAATTGCACTGAAACAAAGAGACGGATAACGGGTATTTATAAGTGTTTGCATACTGAAAAGATATCTTGGCACCGCAAATCAAAGAAATTTTCAATGAGGTCATACAAAATGGCTTCCCTACTGAGTGGACAACTAGCTTGACCATTCCTTTGTTTAAAAGTGGAGATGTAAATAATCCCTCAAACTATCAAACTATCATGATCAACCCTCTCTTTGCAAAGTTGTTTGGGAGTATGATAGAGCGTAGGATCAACATATGGGCGGAAGAAAAAGGAAAGAGAGCAAAGGGGCAAGCGGGTTTTAGGCCCAAGCACTCAACTATTGATCAATGTATCACGCTTAGACACATAGTGGAAAAAATATGGGACAAAAAAGAGAAGGCTTTTTGTTGTTTTGTAGACTTCAAAAAGGCATTTGACACAGTGCCTAGGAAAAAATTATGGAGCAGAATGGAAGAGCTAGAGGTTCCAATTCACTACAGGGCAGCGAGTTCACGAGACTATATAAGCATGTAAAAGCTAGAATCAGAACACAGGAAGGGTTATATGAATGTTTTGGTAGTGACATAGGTGTCAAACAAGGTTGCCCTCTATCTCCGACCTTATTTGGGTTGTACATTGACAAGTTAGAAGAATGGATAAACAAATTTGGGGGAGAGGGTGTGCATTTAGCCAAATATGTGGTAAAACTCCTCATGTATGGAGATGATGTAATTCTTGTGGCCAAAACAACCAAAGATCTAGAAGATCACCTTCAAGCTCTAGAACTCTTTTGTAAAGAAGTTGGGATGCAAGTGAACACGAGCAAAACAAAAATTATGATTTTTTCAAGCAAAAAGAAGAAGCAACAACTCAAATTTCGGTTTGCGGGAGAACCGCTTGATGTAGTAGTAGTATACAAATACACGGGCATAGACTTTCATGACAAACTTAATTGGAATACATGTAGGATGAAAAGAACTCAAAGTGGGTGGAGAGCACTATATGCACTTCAAAAGAGGTGTAGGAATGCCGAGTTGTGGGACTAGAAGACCACCAAGGTCTTATTTGGCCTACTTGTTACACCGGATTGCATTGTATGGTTGCGAGGTGTGGGCTAGTGGCACAAAAAATGCAAAATGGAGGCAAATAGAAAAGATTCAAAAATATCTAATCACAAACTTTCTCAAAATTAAGGCCACAACCCCTTATGAAATTATTCTAGCCGAAACTGGAATGTTCCTTTTAGAAGCAATTGCTATGACCAAGCTGTTATGTTACTTGAAAAAAATAGAAAACATGACAAATGATAGATGGCCTAGAGCAATTAGGGACGAAGAGTTGCATAGGCGAAAGAATACATGGATGAAACAAAATCGAGAAATGGATGAAACGTCGGGAAATCAACATAAATGAATGCCCAAATGTCAACAAAGACATTAAAAATTATGTGAATGAAAAGTTCAGAAGTGGAATGTGGAAAAATGCAAGCAGGAAAAGACAATATTATATTGCAAATTTTAATCCAACGTATGACCACAAGGAAAAAGCGTATATAGGCACTAAAATCAAGTGGAAGGAAAAAATACTCATTGCTCAGATAAGGACTAGCTCTCATAGGCTTAGATGTGAAACAGGGAGATGGACAACGCCCAAAGAACAATGGGAAGAAAGAATATGTACTCTATGCAACACAGGGGCAGTAGATACAGAGGAACACTTCATCTATAAATGCCCGAGTTTTTTAGATATTTGTGATAAATACAAAGAAACACTTGGGAACGAGTTTATTACAGATTCATTTGAAGACAGTGAAATAAAAAAAGTTGGAGAATTGCTAACACAAATCAGCAGGAGAAGGAACAACCTTCTCAAAGATATTAAAGATCATATGATATGATTTGAGTAATTGTACTTCCATATTTGAGGTCCCATAGACCATATTTAGGTCTAGCGTAAGTAATTAAAATCTTTCATTCATTCATCATTCACCAAGCAATCGTTGATTTTCAAGCGCCTGAACAATTTTGGATTTATTTGTACGCCGAGCTGACGCGCTGATAAAGGAAATGATGTTGTATTTTGAACAATTTTGGATTTATTTGTACGCCGAGCTGACGCGCTGATAAAGAAAATGATGTTGTATTTTGAGAATGTAGCCATTGCATTTACGCTTGCAGGCAAATAGTTTGTCTCTATGCATATAGATAGCCTCTATGAGAGGAGAAGAAAAGCAATTATTAATTAATATCTTTTATTTTAATTTAATTATTTCTTTTAAAATATAAAAAAATATAGATAGCCTCTATGAGAGGAGAAGAAAAGCAATTATTAATTAATATCTTTTAATTTAATTTAATTATTTCTTTTAAAATATAAAAAATGACAGCAAGTGAATTGTCTTTATAACAACTTAGACTTAAAGAAAAAACTAATATATATTTTATATATATATTTTATTTAACGAAAAACGGCTTGAGAAAACCACCAGTAGGGATTTTATATGACCTTACCAGCACCAACATTATCAACTGGATTTTTGGATATCCTGTGCATTTGGTATGGTGGAGATTCGACTTCCCTTGGAGGATTGCTCTATCCTCTTAAACTCACGTGGAAGTGGTTAAAAAAAACCAATATTGTTAATATTACATATTAACAATTTTAATTTTTTTTTTAGTAAAATATGAAAACAATGTTAAAAATATGTAAGACTAATTTTGTGAATTGTTCTTATAACAACTTTGTTTGAGAAAAGGAAAAAAATATATTATTAATATTATATAATATATATGTTTATTTATAAATTTACCATGGTTTTATTTATCAAATATTATAATTAGTAGAAAACTGTTCAATCCTATATATTGGTTGTAGGGTTTAATGATACTACAAAATCAAAAAAATAAATA
The DNA here is from genome assembly GCA_028583015.1 of Wollemia nobilis. Lineage (NCBI taxonomy): Eukaryota > Viridiplantae > Streptophyta > Pinopsida > Araucariales > Araucariaceae > Wollemia > Wollemia nobilis. Next base: position 10,324,630 of record JAQPPZ010000676.1, on the reverse strand, counting down.
AATAAATAAATATTTTATTTTATTTTTTATTAATGATAAAAAAACAAGTTTTGAAGGGTTTTAGAACCTTTTACATAGAAATAAAAAAAAGAAGGGTCATTAAGTTCAGGCCAGCCTACAAGGTCAAAAAAAACCACCAAAAAATCAAAATAGATAAAAAAAATTATATTATATATATATATATATATATATATATATATATATATATAGATTTAATTTTTTCTTTAAAATATAAAAACAATGTCGTATAAATTGATTTTTTTATAACAATTTTATTTTTATTAAAAACTAAAATCTAAAAAATTAAAAAATAATATTATAAATATCGTTTTTTATAAAAAAAAAAAAAAATCCCTTTAAAATATGAAAACAATGAAAAAAATATGTAAACCAGTTTTCTGAATTGTTTTTAATAATTTTTTTTTTTTATTAATATTAATACCATGTAACACTTCATAAATTAAATTATTATTATTTTTAAATATAAAAACAATGCGAAAAATATGTAAATCAATTTTATGAATTGTTAATTATAACAACTTTGTTTTTATTAAAAACTTATTTCTTAAAAAACAATATCTATATGACTGCTTCGGGGCAGAAGATTAATGGGGAAATCTTTCATTTTCTTCTTTAACACTAATCCGCTTATACAGGCTCGTATTGCGTAGATTCTAAGATTTCAGATTGGTGCTCTTCCCTTAAAGTATCTGGGTATTCCTCTTTCTGTGGGTCCTTTGCCTCGTGAGATATGGAACTCCATTTTGGACTAATTTTGTGCTCATGTTTCTCATTGGATTGTTAGATGGCTCTCCTCTGTTGGTAGAGTTTTACTCCTTAAGTCTGTGGTTCATTCCCTTTGCATCTATAGGTGCATGATTCAGGTTGCTCTTGCTAGCTTTATTCATGAGTTGGATTCTTTGTCTAGAAGATTTTTATGGGCTGGTAATTTGGAGTCTTCGAAGTGGAGCTTGGTTAAGTGGGAAACTATTTGTAGACCAAAGAAAGAAGGGGGTTTGGGTCTTCGTTTGTCTTTTCTTTCTGGAGAGGCTTTGGTGGCTAAGTTTTATTGGAGATGATGTATTTCTCAAGACCAAGCTTGTGATTCTTTCCTATAAATATTTGAATGGGGTTGAGGGCTCTGAGATTCCTAGATATAGTTTGTCTGGTAGGGGCTCTTTCATCTGGAACACTCTTAAGAAGGGGACGAATCTTGTTAAGCAAGGTTTCTTCTGGATATTTCATAAGGGTTCCAAGGCTCTCTTTTGTCAGGATGCTTGGGATGGGTTCCCTACCATTTTTTCCATGTATCCTCATCTTTAGAATCTGTGTAAGGTGTTTTTTTATGCAGGTTGGAATCGGGTTATGGACTATAAATTCGTTGACAGATTTGGGCAGGTTGAGGTTGTTCGTTGAAAGGATCCTATAGTTTTCAGGGACCTTCTTTCTGTTTTTTATGTGCGAACAGTGAAGAGTCTTCAAGTCATATTTTTTTTCAATGTTCTTTTGCACGGGATATTTGGCATATTTGGTGGGGGGTGTGGAAGCAACCTTGTGTCCATGCTTCTTCTCTTTTGGAGTTCTAGAGGAGTTTAGGGAGACCTCCTGCTAAGGCTTTCTTTCTCTAGGTTGCTTGGACTATTGGCCCTTCTTGCATTCTATGGTAGATTTGGTTGGAAAGAAATAGAAGAATTTTTCATGATAAGAAGCTTACTGTTCCTCAGCTTTGGCAGCAAATCATTGGTATAATCCAGGAAATTGTCTCTTCTAAATGCCAAATTAGTCTTCCTTTGGTACAATCGAAGATTTTGATGATGCAGAGTTTGGGATTTGTGGAGAATGGTCCTCGTCCTTCTATTTTTTTTGGAAAAAGAGATGTTAGACAAAAAATGCAGAGAGATGGTAGATGGCATCCTCCTCCTCCAGGGGTGTTCAAGATCAATACGGATGGGTCTTCTCAAGGTAATCCTAGGCATGTTGTTATCGAAGGAGTTGGGAGAGATAGTGCTAGGAATGCATGTTTCATTTTTTCATGCTATAAGGGGATACACTAATAATTATATGGAGGCTCTTGCTATCTATTGTGCTTTGGAACAAGGGTTGGCTATGGGTTGGCGGAGGATAATATGTGAGTTTGATTCACATATTATTATCAATTTGTTAAAGACTCACCATCTTGATAATGTTCACTAGAGGTTGACTTTGGTTGTTCGACAGATTCTTCAAATCTATTGTAATTTGGAGTTTATCTATTTTGTTCACATTCCTAGGGAATGGAATAAGGTTGCGGATTTTTTGGCCAAATGGGCTTCTCAGTTTCAGGGTAATTGGTCTATTAAGGGTTGGGATCACCTCACTTTCAACTGATCTTAGTGTCTTCATAATTTACTTGTTGAGGATATGTCTAGTTGAGGTTTTTGTTGGTTGTTTTTTGGTGGTTGTTTGTTCTCTGTTGTAAGGTTTCTTTGATCTAATAAATCTTTACCCCTCTTTTTAAAAAAAAATATATATATATATATATATTATAAAAAGAGGGGTAAAATTTTTATTGAAATCAGAAAAACATATAAGAGCAAGAATCATATTACAAAAAAACTGCCTCATCTAGGCATATCAGCTTTCAATAAACTAGTAAGAGTTTGAGAGCATGCTGAAGGAAGATGATGTCACTCCCTAACACTCCAACCTTCTTGAAATTTAGAGGCCCATTTAGCCAAATTGATGTAAATCAGGATACAAGAGGTCAAAACATAATACCTCCCATTACATAAAAACTGCTATAAATAAAAATATTATATAAAACCCTCCATTTACATAAAAAATGCAATAAATGAAAATAATCATAAAAACCCTCCATTCACATAAGAACTACAATAAATAAAAATAAACCAATAAATATTTTTTTTTTCATTCCTGGATTCACTTCCCCTTTTACAATGCAATACCAAGGGAATATATATCTCCAAAGAAACCCTAAAACTTGAAGCCCTAAAAGAAAACCCTAAAGCTTAAAACCCTAAAAATAAAAAATAAAAATTACTATTTTTGGCAAATTATTTTTTCATAAAAAATTGTTTTTTTTAGTAATTATCATTTTTGGTAAATTATAATTTGCGTCAAATAATTCCATTTTGAGTAATAAAAATTTACTTTAAAACTTCTTTTAAAAAACCCTCTAAAGATAGGCTCCTACATCATTCTCCTTTGGTTGAAAATGACTCTTCTCCTGCGAGTTTTTTTTATCAAACTCATAATCGCTCTCCGTAGAATGTCACACATCTACAAGTACTTCTCAAAGTACCAATATCTTTATGAGGTTTTATATCTCAAACCTTCTGCAAGCACTACACATAGTGCCAATTTATTCCTTCGAGGTTTTAAAATAGCAAACCTCCTGCAAGAACTACACACAGTGCCAATTCTTCCTTCTGAGGTTTTTAATGAAAAAAAAAACCTCTTGCAAGCACTACACAGAGTGCCAATTTATTTCTTTAAGGTTTTACAAACCTTATGCAAGCACTATACAAAGTGTCAATTCCTCCTTCTGAGTTTTTATATAAAAAAACCTCCTGCAAGCACTTACACAGAGTGTCAATTTTTTCTCCAAGGTTTTACAAACCTTTTGCAAGCACTACACAAAGTGCTAATCTTTCTCTGAGGATTTTACATAAAAAATAACCTCCTGCAAGCACTTACATAGAGTGTCAATTTCTGTCTCCAAGGTTTTACAAACCTTCTGCAAGCACTGCATAGAGTGTCATTTTTTTTTTTGAGCCTCTTTGCTCTCCTCTCATTTTCTCTTTTCTTCTCTTCTCTTTTCTTCTCCCAACAAGATCCAACTTGCTCTGATACCAAATGATGTAAATCCGGCTACAAGAAGTCAAAACATAGTACCTTCCATTACATAAAAACTACCATAAATGAAAATAATATATAAAACCCTTTATTTACATAAAAACTGCAATAAATGAAAATAATCATAAAAACCCTCCATTCACATAAGAACTACAATAAATGAAAATAAACCAATAAATATTTTTTTTTTCATTTTTGGATTCACTTCCCCTTTTACAATGCAATACCAAGGGAATATATATCCCCAAATAAACCCTAAAATAAAACCCTAAAACTTGAAGCCCTAAAAGAAAACCCTAAAGCTTAAAACCCTAAAAATAAAAAAATTACTATTTTCGGCAAATTGATTTTTCCACAAAAAAATGTTTTTTTAAGTAATTACTATTTTCGACAAATAATTTTTTCATAAAAATTTACCTTTTTTAGTAATTACCATTTTTGGCAAATTATAATTTGCGTCAAATAATTCCATTTTGAGTAATAAAAATTTACTTCAAAACTTCTTTTAAAAAACCCTCTAAAGATAGGCTCCTGCATCACAAATAGTCAGCAACACCATTCCACTCCCTTGGAATATGAGTAAAAGCGATGAACTCCATATGACAATGAAAATGAAGAATCTGCCTAACCACCCCTTCCAACCTCCAATTAACATTAGTAAGATTATAAGTATTCAACAAATTAATGATAATTTGATAATATGATTCACAAATTATCCTACACCAATCCAAAGCATATATGTGCTCCAATGCATAAAGAACAACAAGGGCTTCCATATAATTATTGGTATACCTTCCTTAAAAACTTGAGAAAAAGAAACATACCACACCACTGCAATCACGTCTCACTCTACCAATACTAGCCTTTTTAGGATTACCTCTTGAAGACACATCAGTATTAATCTTAAGAACCTCCCTAGGAGGGGGCTGCCATCTGCCAACTCTCTGCACTCTGTTATTGAATCCCCTCATGCTAAAAGAAATAGTAGCACATGGACCAGACACTGTCAAACCCAAACCATACATAATTTGAACCTCCACTATGTTCACAAGAATATTAATCTGACATTTAGTAGACACATTTTCTTAGATCATTCTCAAAATTCTTTGCTAGACTTGAAAAACAGAGAGCTTTCTCCCTTGAAAATTTCTCTGATTCCTTTCAAGCCAGATTTGCCAGAAGATGCAGGAGGGACCAATATGCCAAACAACTTGTAAAAAGAAGACCTTAGCCGAAGGCCTTCCCAAACTCCTCCAAAAATCCAAAAGAGAAGAAGAATGAACACAAAATTGTTTCCACACACCCCACCACAAATGCCAAAGCTGACACACAAAACCATATTGAAGAAGCACATAACCAACAGATTCCTCACTATTCTCACATAAGAAACAAAAGGAAGGGCCATAAAAACCTCTCTTCTGAAGGTTATTCCAAGTAAAACATCGATTACTAGTGACAAATCACAAGTAAAAATTACACTTAAGCCACAATATTATAAATATATAATTTATTAATATTATAAAATTTATTTATTTATTCATAAATATATTTTTTCTTTTAAAATATGAAAACAATGTTATAAATTTATTTTTTTCCTAAAAATATATACACCAATTTTATGAATTGTTTTTTATAACTATGTTTTTATTAAAATTGAATTTATAAGAAATATTAGTTTGTATGTAGGATCTTTACATAAAGTTAAAAAAAAAAAATCAGAAACTATTAAATAAAATAATATTATTCTCAATCAATTTATATATAAATAAAATTGGAATATTTTTTATGACACTTTAAATTAAAAATATATATATTTAATTTAAAATCATTGAAATATAAATATTCACTTTCTCATTCTCCCACACACTGTAACAAGTATATCATAGTTTTAAGATTAACACTTAAAAGTTTCCATTATATGTTAATAACCTGCAACATACTCAATGTTGAACCAACATTGATTTATTCACCACACTAAATCCAAAAAAAACATTTAAAATTTATTAACTCATTTAAAATATTTTAAAATTCATAATCATTTCCTTGGCAAATTTAGATTGTACACCATTGATGTAGTTTGATTTTTAATTCTAATTTATATAAGAAAGGTATACTCTAAAGAAACATCAACCTGACTAACTTAAATTTTTAAATTTCAACTTCAAACTTACCACTTCATAATTATAATACTCTGTTAAAACCCATCATTTCAAATGAGCATTTCCTCTAAATTTGTTGTGAATGAGTGTGAGTAAGATCTAGAGAGAGAGAAAGACTCATACCTTCTTCTAGACAAGGAGGTTGGCCACTTCCAGACCTAGGAGGAGGACTAACAACAGGTTTTTATTTTGATTTTGTTGCAGTAGAATAAGTTGTAAAACTTATCATTTCATTTCTTTGTAAAAAGCTAACAATATTTGCAATCTTAGTTTATTTCATGATTAGGACGATCTTGTGATTAATGATAGGTTTGGTTGTAATCTCCATTTTTAGCAAGCTTTCAAATTACCGCAGATTGTCATTTCCAGAATTCTTGTTTTTCTGCAATTTACTGCATTTTGTGTTTTGTTGTCAACCCCTGCACAAAAGATTGACAAACTTATGTTACAGAGCATTGATAAGACTTAATTTCCATGTTATAATTAGGTTTCCATTATTGCAAAAGTAAATAGACTTCCTTTCTGCAATCATAATTAGATTTCTAATTCTGCAATTGTAACTAGGGAGTTATTTCTGCAACATAATTAGATTTCATTATGTAATTATAACTAGGATTTCATTTCTACAGTTAGTAATTAGTTTCCATTTATGCAATTAGATTAAAGTTCAATTTATGCAATTTAGAGATAAAAATATCCTAAATCCCCCACACAATCAGTTTCACCAATAAGACCTGTTGCTCCCAAATGACCTAAATTATAGCCCTGTTCTCTCCTTCTTTCGCAAATAGCCTTGTACACTGCCCTGGATTGACAAATTCATTGAGAATTAATGATGTGCATAACAAAAACGCATCAGTGTGATTTCTATATGTTGGCTCAAATATTACGTACCCTTGGATACTAGACCAATATCGGATCCGAGAACCTTTCGTACCCTAGAAAATTTGCATGTATTCTCTTCGAAGGGTATAACGTTGACTAGGGGAAAATGGGTGAGGATATGGGAGGACCTGTGCTCCCTGACCATGTGTGGGCTTCATTACCACATATTATAGGTTGGATTACGCAACTTGGATTTCATAGCCAAGTTGTTGAGCTACGAGTATACAGGTGAAAGCCAATTAAACTAAGATTATCATCAAACAAACTTTCAAACATGATAAAAGTTTCTAATACTGACACAAAAAATTATGAAACAACATCAAACAATTTAGGTCTCACATTTAAAATTTAATACGAGATAATCACCATTGTATACCTTGTTTGCATAATAAAGAATAAATATAGACACTAGGTGCACCATGGTGGAGACACGGGGAGGTCAATAGAGGCTTAGACCTGATGCTATTGACCAAGCCCCATTAAATTCACAACAAAATGTGTCGAACCCTCACCCACATGAGCTTCCCAAATGTCGTTCGATGAGCATCAGAGGAGACAATTCGACACGAAAAGACACTATTGAGCATACCCCTGATAGAGGAGTTTTTGTACACTCTTTTAGATACATGATAGAACATGGAGCTGCTCAGCATGAGGGTACTCCACTCGAAAGCCATTATCGAGATCGTGCTACATGTGCATCCACGAGATTGGTCAATGAGTATATCATACAAGGGGCAAAGTTGATACCCTTACATAATAGATCTACAAGAGGTTCCATACCTTCGACTTTAGAGTATAGAAGAGACCAAGATCCGCACATCCAAGGGAATGCAGGTAGACCCGCTTCTGATCATAGGTCTATCCACACTCCCATGCATAGTGAACCTCGTAGGATCACTATCGATGTATCCAAGGTGGGATCCAATGGGACACCATCGCATGAGTCATAGTGATCTAGATAATTGGATGGTTTGGGTAGCATCCTAGAGTAGTTAGACTACAAGCCTTCGACTTCGCCTACTCATGCTTCGAGTGAGAATGGTGGAAGCATTGTTATGACAACCAAAAAACATGGGGAGGCTTCCAAGCACCCTCATGGTTCACATCCACCATCCATGCATGGTGGCACACAACACAGACCTCATCATGATGCTAATACCATCTACATGAACAAGGGCAAAAGCATCACAAATTAGTTAGAAAGATACAAAAACCATAAGGTCGCTCGCACAGAGCACATATATCAGAGGCCTCTTATGGCCGATCACCTTGATAGATTGTATAGACTGGTATCCGAGCAGAGACGACAACTCCTCCAAGATCAATTGGAGGATGCTTGCGTAGAGAGGCAGTGCATTGAAGAAGAGAATCTTCAATCACAAAGGCTCATTAGACAAAGATTATATGAGTAGCATATGCATGAGGAATTTATCCTTACCCAAAAGGAGCATGTGGAACAAGAGGATAGGCTAGCTAGGGCTGGTTTATACACTCATGTTGAGCACGAAGAGCACATTCATAGGAGGGCTTTTTCACAAGTCAATGTGCATCAAGAACATAGATACGCTCACACTTATATTAGTGCCTGACACAAAGAATGACAACCACCATTTGAAGATCAGAGGCAAAGGCAATCTGAGGAAGAAGAGGGAGATGGAGCCGATCAAGGATATCCTGAAAGCTCCCAGGTTGAGGATGAGGAAGAGCAACGTCTTACACCTCGACATAGTAATAATGTACCTCAAGGACCTCCCCCACGTCATCTTAGGGAGGAGGACTTTCTATCCTAGGAGGCTTATAAGGCCTTAGTAGTGAAAGTGAAAGGAATTGAGAGGCATGACACGACTTTTCAAAAGCTGACATTGAGCAGATTCATAACGAGCCTTTGGACCCCTCGGTGCCTACTCCAGTATATCCTGAGTATTTTGTCATGCCCAGGCTAGATAAATTCAAGGGTGATGAATACACATAAGAGTATGTCATAGGGTTTTTGGATGTATGCTTCTAGATCACGAGCAGCAATACCTTGATTTTGCATACATTCGTCACAACTCTCTCAAGCCCAGCCCGGGAGTGGTTTAATCAGCTGAAGAAGCATAGTATCACCAGTTTGGTTGATGCCTTCCTTGAATTCTTTTCCTTTGGCATAAATAAACAAGCTAACATTTCCAATTTGGCTGTGCTAGCTTAGTGTGATGATGAGCCAATTCTAGAATACAGAAAGAGGTGGAGGAGATTAATGGCAAAGTTACCATTCCCTATTACTACCACAAAATTGACCCAGATGTTCACAAAGAGTTGTGCCAAGCACATCTCATTATTGTTGCAATTGCAGCAGTACCAAAAGTTCAAGGAATCTTTGGCACAAGCCAAAGTAATTGAGGATATCAAGTTGCAATAGGGAAACTTGAAGCTCAAAAATAGGAAAGAAGGGCACAAGAAGAGCTCCACGAAACATCAGGGCAAGTAGGCCCATGGCAATCAGGTGGTGCTAAACCTACAGAGAGGATAAGGGGTAACAAAAGTAGAACTATCAGGTCTAACCTCCTCTTGTGCAATATGAGTAGTGCAAGAATAATTAGAAGGGCAAAAATAAGGAACAATGTCTGCCTCGTCAATTCATGCCTTTGATAGAATCGTTGACATCGATATTCCATCAATTATGTGAGGCTAAGGTGATCAGGTTACCTAAGATTAAACTGGTCGATCCTAACCAACCCGAGTCAAAGGGGTATCAAGATGATCTATTTTGTATCTTCCATCGCATGAAGGGTCACGATATCAAAGCATGTTGGTCCTTCAAACATATTGTGTAGAATATGATTGATAAAGGTGAGCTTGTAGTGTCGAATAATCCACTGGCACCCGACAACCAAAATATGGGGATTTATAAAAATCCATTGCCAAACCATGAGGCACCGTGCAACAATGCTGGCCATGTCAACCAAGTGCGCGTCGAACCACCCACCCAGTGGTTCGAAAGTATTGTTAATGTTGTTACTAGACATGGGAGATATGAGCAACCAAATCAACCATGCACTCCCATCAGGATACAAGCTATGCCAAATTAGCAGTTGACTTAGAATATTCTAGGCCCACCAACTAGAGTAGTGGTGACCATACGAAGCAGGTTGGTTCAAAACCTGCAGATAACTCCTACGAAGTTGTCTATTTATGAGTTGATACAACAATCCCCCAGGCATAGGGAGATGTTCATGGACATTTTAAGGTCCATCAAGGTGCAGTCCAAGGATGTTCAAGCATTCACTAATTTTGTGGGACATGTACAAAAGTGCCAGGAACCTATGATCCAATTCTACGATCATGAAATTAGGATTTTTCCTACAGATATGGCTGACCTGATGTTCTTGTTGGCATTTTTGCCACATTTATTGTTATTATTAATTATTAATGCTTAAATTGTTGGCCCAAAGCAGTTTTGTGAATTTCGAGAATTAAATGCAGTCCAAAATTAAATACTTTAAGGATTTCCAATGCATTTAAGGTCAAAGAAGCGCCCAGGCCACAAAAATTGAAGGATTTATTGGTTCGAAGCTGTTGTTCATGGATTGAGTCAATGGTTTCATGCATATTTTAAAAAAACAAATTTAATGAAGGTGGTTCTTCGAAGCTGACATGTAGATTGCATTCAATTTTGTGGGTCTCCAAGGTTGCAATTAAAGGGATCGTGTGCATAATTTCCAATGCATAATTGTAGATCACAAGGAAGTCGGTTTCAAATATTTAATGCTGCAAAGAGGACGGCCCTCTATAAAAAAACCAATGTAAGCTTCATTTGAAAGTGTGGTTGGAAAAGTTCTCTGCTAGAAACTGAAGTTCATTTGCAGGAATAAAGGATTGGCTTCTAATTTTTCAAGTGGTTGCATTGGTGATTTCCTTTCTGTTCCTGTTGCATTTCTAATAGTATTTGTATTTCTTCATGGTCGTTGCATTTAAATTTTGCATATTGGATTTATGTACTGTCGTGAGAGTATGATTCTGGAATGTGATTTTGGAGGGTTTCTCTGCGTACATCGTGTGAAAGTTAGGTTGATAACTTTTATTGCTTGCTGTTGCTGCACTTTAAGTTTCCTGCTGTTATTTTTCGATCCCATAACTTCGGCCTGCGGCCATATTTCCCATTCCTTTCTGCAACTTTTCAATTTCTTTCCCGCAACCCTTATCTTAAACCAAGTTTAGAGTAGTAAAGGGAACCAGCCCACTCTGGAGATTGGTCTGGAAGCCATTTCTTGCTTCCAGCCTTTCAATGTTGGTCGGGTCTAGGGTGCAATTGTAAAAATTCTTTCCTGTGGCAGATTTTGGACCAACAGTTTTTGGCACGCCCGGTGGGACAAACTTCTTCTGTCTCACAAAAATCCACATTTGTTTTACCACCCGGAGGTCTCAAGATTTTATGAGCTGTCTTGACCTCATAGTGGAGATTTGTAAGTTCATTTGGCGACTTTGCTGAGTTGAAGATCTGAATTTCTTGATCGTGGACGCCTATTTTTTTTTTAAAGTTCAAAGAATGTTCATCTGGCAACTCTGACTTAATGGCGATAGTCGTGATCCCATAGACCACTGCCACAAAGGCGAGGATTTTTCCTAGATGGGATGATCCTAGCCCTCTGAATCTCCAAATCCGGCATGAAATTCTCGAAGGTGCCCTGAAGGCCCTGGCAAAATATGATGGTACCGAAGGCATGGCTCTAGCACATGTTGAAGACATTGCTACTCTGTCCATGATCCATGTCATAGAACATGAAGATGTCATGATCCGACTTCTGGTTTAGTATTTGGAAGGAAGAGCATTGCAGTGGTACAGATTGCTCAAGCGTCAAAGCATCAGCTCATGGGATGATCTAGCGGGAGCACTAATCAGAAGATTTGATGAAGATCCCTTTTACAGTTCTTTGGATCTCTATCAGTTTTTAATGTACATCAAGAGAGCACCTCTAGAGAGCATCACGAATTTCAATGTCCGATTCTTGAGAAGTTGGAAGAGAATTCCAGAGAAGATCCGACCATCACCCACCCAGGCCCACATCTTCTATGTTCGAGCTTTCCATCCTGACATAGGCCTCCTGCTGCTGCAATCAAGTGAACAAAGGTTCCCGCAAATCTTTGAGGAAGCAGTGCGAGCGGAACAACTTTTGCTCTTATCAGGAAAATTACCGTGGGAAGAAACTCCATCACTTTCCTCGGTAGTTGCTGCTCCTGTCCATCCCGTGCAGTATGTTTCATGCCAGATCCCTTATACTGTACAAAAACCTGAGATGTCGTTGTGTGGAGCTCAAGGGACAGATCTCATCCAAAGCCAAGGATCGGCAATGAACAATATGGTTGCTTGCAGTTTTCATAAGGATATGGATTCAGAGGATATAAGCAAAGAAGAAGAACAGACTCAAGTGGTAGAACCTGAGCATCAAGAAGGCATAGCTGTGCAAGTCATGCAAGCATGTAGTCAGAACCTGTTAAATATGTCAGATCAACAGGTAGAGTCTGAAGAGATCCTGAAGAAGGAGCTGTTGCTTGGACAATTCTCGTGATCGGATCCGGGAGTTGGAGGAACCTGTTTCGATCCACGGTCGAGAGAACTTTTCAAGATGGTGGGGTTTATTTTCTACATTATTTGTCAGTTGTGTAGGTCCTGGCATGTATGATAACTTTCCAGTGTCTGAAATATGGAGAACTTCAGGAAGAAGCCAGCCCAATTTCAAGGACCGACTTAAGTATGATCAGATCTGGTCAAGACATTGCAGATTTATCGGATAACCTCCTGAGACTGGATGTCTGGTGGCGACATTCCAATCATGTCGTGAACTATTGTATATAGTATAAAAAAACAAAAACAAAAAAAAATAGAAAAGAGGAGAAAAAATATATATATATGTTTTGTTTTTATTTGTTCATCTCGGCTCTTTTTGCCTGCGAGCTGTAGGTGCTTGTTTTCCTTTTGTGCTTTTCCAATCCCAACAGTTGGTGGCTTTCTAGCAAATTCTTCCTTTCCCTTCCCTTTTTCTTTCCTTCCTTTCTTCATCTTCCTCCTTCTTTTTCTTCTGTAGTAAAAAAAAAAAACAAAGCCACGGCTGTTGTTTCTTTTCCCCATTTCTATTATTCTCGTTCCTTCTTATCCCTTTCTTCTAAGTTATGTCATTTTACACATTTATTTATAGTTCATTTCATTTTAATTCCATAGCCTTCATATTTCCATTTCCATTCCATCCGTTCATTCACTTTCATTCCATCCATTGTAGATGGTAGTACAGCAGCATTTTGTTATTGTGTCTACCACATTGCTTTGTCAATCTATCATTTCATTATTGTCATCACTCCATTGCATTCACCGCTTACGCAATCACAGGAGCTCACTCCACTATCGCATTCCATTTGTCGCATTTCATAACCGATCATATGCGAGTTCTTTCGGTTTCGACTTTTTCATGAGAAGATGATTACGTGAGTCCCACGACATGTACCACCGCAGCTAGTTTACAGTTCCAATATGACTCTGTGCCCAATGGATTCAGGCCTGGATTCTTGCATACAGCGAGCTGTATACCCCAGAGCCGCCAAGAATGTTGGCATTTTTGCCACATTTATTGTTATTATTAATTATTAATGCTTAAATTGTTGGCCCAAAGCAGTTTTGTGAATTCCGAGAATTAAATGCAGTCCAAAATTAAATACTTTAAGGATTTCCAATGCATTTAAGGTCAAAGAAGCGCCCAGGCCACCAAAATTGAAGTATTTATTGGTTCGAAGCTGCTGTTCATGGATTGAGTCAATGGTTTCATGCATATTTTAAAAAAAAAATTAATGAAGGTGGTTCTTCGAAGCTGACATGTAGATTGCATTCAATTTTGTGGGTCTCCAAGGCTGCAATTAAAGGGATCGTGTGCATAATTTCCAATGCATAATTGTAGATCACAAGGAAGTCGGTTTCAAATATTTAATGCTGCAAAGAGGACGGCCCTCTATAAAAAAACCAATGTAAGCTTCATTTGAAAGTGTGGTTGGAAAAGTTCTCTGCTAGAAACTGAAGTTCATTTGCAGGAATAAAGGATTGGCTTCTAATTTTTCAAGTGGTTGCATTGGTGATTTCCTTTCTGTTCTGTTGCATTTCTAATAGTATTTGTATTTCTTCATGGCTCTGTTGCATTTAAATTCTGCATATTGGATTTATGTACTGTCGTGAGAGTATGATTCCTGGAATGTGATTTTGGAGGGTTTCTTTGCGTACATCGTGCGAAAGTTAGGTTGATAACTTTTATTGCTTGCTGTTGCTGCACTTTAAGTTTCCTGCTGTTATTTTTTGATCCCATAACTTCGGCCTGCGGCCATATTTCCCATTCCTTTCTGCAACTTTTCAATTTCTTTCCCGCAACCCTTATCTTAAACCAAGTTTAGAGTAGTAAAGGGAACCAGCCCACTCTGGAGATTGGTCTGGAAGCCATTTCTTGCTTCCAGCCTTTCAATGTTGGCCGGGTCTAGGGTGCAATTGTAAAAATCCTTTCCTGTGGCAGATTTCGGACCAACAGTTACATATCATCGCATGTTCAATAGGTTCTTGATTAACACTGGTTTGTCGATCTATATTATAACGACCAAGGCCTTGAGTCCTTTAAAGCTGCCCAAGTCACATATTGTGCCTATCGCATTCACATTGATAGAATTTAACGATGCACTATGTTCGATGGTTGACATGATTGTTCTACCTATGTAGGCTGGTCTAAATACCATCCCCATGATGTGTCATGTGATCAAAGGCACCATGTAGTATAACATCCTACTAGGGAGACCTTGGATTCAAGAAATGCATTGTATTCCCTCTATACTACATCAATGTGTAAAATGCATTCATGAGGGATGAGTTCACGTAGTACCGTCAGACAAAGAGCCCTTCAAATTTGTGAACATGGTTGATTTTCTAGGGGGTTTCATAATCCCATCAACATACCTAGACTTTCGGTCTGTATCACCAGTTAAGAATCCAAGAAGCAAACAAAAAGTGCATGCTCAACCATCGATATCTATATCGTATAAATTCGAGCACACTATAACAACTTCTTTGAAATTGACTACATCAGCAATGCTTCAAGAGGAAAGTAAGCTAAAGGTGAAAATGGGTGAAAAAGAAAAGGAGCGCGTGCTTGAACCAGTTGCCAATGAGAATCCCACTCCTATAGAAGTAGAGGAATCCCAAGACAAATCCAAGGAGGTACCTCAACCTACCTCACCTGCATCGTCAACAGGGTCATCTGCACCGTAGGTAACTATTCATCTGGCCAACATAGGGTTAGGTGAATATATTATGCATAATGTCACCTTTGGACCAATCTTAGAGATTGCACAAGAGATGGACCGACCCCATGCTCATCATTTTTTGGTTGGATCAGTAGTGCCAGTGGGAGAGCCACCCAATTAGATGAACTTCATCTACGCTGGTCTAGATCAGCTTCCTACTCAAATGCCCATGGATGAATACGATGACAAACCATTCACAGTGAATGTTTGTTACCTATCCAACCCTGAATATGCCATGCATATATTTGAATTATATCACTGGCATGGGTATGGCCTTGGTATTTTTGAGCAAGGACGTAGGACTTCACTTGAGCCACATTATCAATTGGCAACTGATAGGTTTAGGCTAGGGTTGCAAATACAAGGACATGATGATTTTCTTGTAGCATCCTTGGATGACCTATACCTTAGTCTGGGGGACGATGTGGATTTCAACCCATATCACCCTAATCCTTCTACGTTCCAAAGGGATAGTTGGATGGTGTCTTATGTCACCATAGCACCACCCGAGATGTATCATGAGAATATCTTGGTGGATAGTGAGTCCTCACCCGATAATTAGTCAGGGGATGAGGTTGAGCTGGTTTATGAGGCATTATCGTATTTACGGTGTTTATACCTGATTTTACCAAATAGTGACGATAGCAATTAGGATGTAACTTATATGGGGCCACATTTTCTAGAGTGTCCCATGCTATTGGATAGTTGCGAAGTATTGTATTACAATAGTGATGATGAGGATAAAATGGAGAGGGCCTATCTAGGACCTCCCTACCTACGTCATCGTAATGCACCTTATACGGCTGAGGACATGCGTAGAGAGATCAATCTCAATCCTTGCCTTAGGGGAAGACCACCAAACTTCGATGTGATCTATTACATGGTGTTTCTCGATCCACATATGTATATAGAGCTCCTTGGGCTAAATGATCCAATATTGCAATCAGTGCACATAGAGGACCTAGTCATCTGTAGTTTGTATAAAGAGGACCCATTTGTACCCGTGCCATTAGAGCTAGATCACGGGTATGGGAGCTGCATCGATGATGTATAAGTTTTTCTATGTGGTCCTGGAGATCAATTTCATTCTATCAATATGGCCTCCATTGATTTGACCACTCCACTCCATAATCCAGTCGATCTGTTCAAGCCACTGTGTCTAAATGTAGATGCTATCGATTGGGATCATGCTAACTCACCTATTGAGCCTGAAGATTTCTTCCCTAACAAAGAAATGTTGCAACAATTCCATTTTGCACCAAGTTGTGCTTATGATGTCTATCATGCTGAGGATGCTTCCAATGTAGAACCTATAAACCCAGTCGATGACATCCACTTGATCCCTACACCTCATCAGCTTGAGGAAGGATTGCACATGTCAGTAGAGGAAACCTTCGATGTGGATTTTAGTAACGATCCCACCAATCCAAGGAAGATCAAATTTGGAGAAAGTCTCACTCCATATGAGCATACCATCCTCATCCCTCTACTAAAGGAGAGACCTAATATTTTAGCCTGGACTTACAAAGATATGCCAGGTCTAGATCCAAAATTGGTTACCCATAAACTTTCGCTAGATTTGTCAAAGAAGCCATTCAGGAAAAAGCTTATAAATATGCATCCAATAGTAGTCTTAATGGTGAAATATGAATTGCAAAAGTTGTTGGACGTAGAGTTTGTTATCTCCATTGACTATTCGGAATGGGTATCCAATATGGTGCTCGTAGGAAAACCTGATGGAAGGATCCGTATTTGTATGGATTTTAGAGACCTGAATAAGGCAACACCTAAGGATTCATTTTTGTTACCTAATATTGATGTTCTTATAGATGCAACTATAGGTCACGAGATGCTCTCCTTAATGGATGATTTTTTTGGTTACAATCAAATTTGAATTAAGCTCGAAGACCAGCATAAAACCACGTTTATAATGCCATGGAGAACATTTTGCTATAAAGTTATGTTGTTTGGCCTCAAAAATGTTGGTGCCACATATCAGCGGGCCATGACATATATCTTTCATGACTATATGCAAAAGATCCTAGAGTATTATATGGATGACTTATTGGCTAAGTCATTACTACTCGTTGAGCATGCGGAGGTCCTGAAGAAGGTCTTCAATCGCTTGATAGACCATAATTTTAGGTTTAATCCTAAGTATGTATTTAGCCTAACTTTTGGTAAACTCTTAGGATTCATCGTTTCAAAGCGAGGCATCAAATTTGATCTAGTAAAGTTCAAGTTTGTTAAAGAGATGCGTCCCCCCACAAAAATTAAATAATTAAGAAGCCTTTAGGGCAAGGTAGCATCGATAAAGTGATTTATTATGCAATTATCAGATAAATATTGATCCATGAATTGACTGTTACACAAGGTGGTCCCATTCAACTAGGACGAGGAATGTCGAGAAGCCTTTGCTAAAATAAAACAATGCCTAGTGACGCTTCCAGTGCTAGCTCCACCAAGGCCAGATGTGCCATTTCTACTATATATTAGCAATCGAAATTGCATTAGGGACCATGTTAGCCCAAAAGAACATGCAAGGCAAAGAGCAAGCCATATATTATATTATCCGAACCTTGGTGAGTTATGAGCTAGGGTATGCATATGTGGAGAAATCGTATTTAGTAGTAGTGTTTGCTACAAAGAAATTATGGTACTATATGCTAAGTCATACGACATATGCAATATCAAAACAAAATCATTTGCAGTACATGATGAACAAGACATATCATAACACACGTACTGCAAAGTGGATCATGCTACTGACAAAATTTGATCTAGAATTCATAAGCCAGAAGTCCATTAAGGGATAAGTCATAGTTGATCAGTTGGCTAAGGCATCGTTGTCAAATAGTAGGCCTCTTACCATCGAGCTTTCGGATGACGTGGTCTTCATCGTATTTGAAGCTCTCGAACCCGAAGAACCAAAAAATAATGCTGATATGACCTTGTTCTTCGACGGTTCAAAGTACAAGCAAGGGGGTGGTGCAAGAATAGTGTTTTTCATGCCGCAAGGAGCTCCAATGCCCTTGTCATTCAAATTAGACTTTCCTTGCACCAACAACAACACTGAATACGAAGCCCTAATTCTAGGCCTCCATATAGCCGTCACCATGAACATTAAAATATTAAACATATTTGGAGACTCCTTGCTCATAGTCAACCAAGTTAAAGGATTATTTCAGTGTCGATGTCCCGTACTAAAAGCTTATAAAGATCTTGTTGCTACATATTTGGCTAATTTGGAATGGTATGACATCGAGGCAATCCCTCGTTCATAAAATAGGTTCATAGACACCATGGCATCTTTGGGATCCTTAATCCCTTAGAATATGTCTACCGATTTCACTACCATTCATGTTAAAATGCTCTCACATACCGTAGTGGAATGCAAAGCCTTTGATAATAAAATATCAGTCAACATGATTAGTGTGGAACCAAAATCTGAATGGTTCTATAGAGCTAAAGACTTTCTAAAGAAGGCACCCTGGGGGTCATTAACCTCTCAGAGTTCGATAGGGAGTGGTACTACCATTCACCACAAGGTTTTTTCCCAGTATGCATTTGCACATGTAGATATGTAGGGGGAGCAAGTCATCTTGGCAGTTGAAGCTAAGGCTCATCAAAGATGGATGTTGCAAATCCAAGATTTCTTAAAACTTGGTCTAATCCCAAAGAGATTGTCATGTGCCACAAAATGCACATTCAAGTAGAAAGTGACTAAATATGTCTTTCTATGAGATATTTTGTACGAACGAAGTTACGATGGAGTTCTCCTTCATTGTCTAGATCCCCAAGAGTCATCTTGGGTGATTTCACAAGCTCATGACGATACGTGCGATGGCCATTTTAGCAACATGGCCATTTTCAAACACATCCTTCGAATGGGTTACTATTGGCCCACTATGGAGAAGGATTGCAATGTGTATGTCAAGAAATGCATCAAATGTTAGCATCATGCTAATCTTACGCACTTGCCATCGCAGGTCTTACAACCCATCCAAGTAGCTTGGCCATTTTCTTAGTGGGAATTTGATCTCATCGATAAGATCTCTCCCCCGTCATCGACCCAACATACATTTATTATAATGGCTACTGAGTATTTCACAAAGTGGGTGGAAGAAATACCCTTAACAACGACCACTGAAGCTCGCATAGCAAATTTTATACTCAAGCATATCATATGTTGTTTTGGGATTCCATCCAAGATAGTTTTAGATAATGGAACGTCATTTAAGAACAAAACTATGAGAGCTTTGACATCTAAGTATAGAATCAAACACAATTTTGTGACTCCATACTATCTGTAGGCAAACGGGTAGGATGAGGCCTCAAATAATATAGTGGTCTCCATCTTGAAAAATATGGTACAATAACACCACAAATATTGGCATATCCAACTGCCTCTTGCACTATGGGCTTACAAGACTAGCATTCGGACACCCACTAGGGCAACTTCATTTTCACTAGTATATGGCACTGAGGCCATTATGCCCTTAGAGCTAGAAATTCCAACGTTGCACATCATATTGAAAGAGTTCATCGATGATGACACTGCATGGCAATATTTCCTAGATCAACTGAAGCTGCTTGATGAACGTCGAGTAAATGCCCTTGAGCACCTTCATGTTTATCAGGAGTGACTAAAACAAGCTTATAATATCAAAGTCCATCAGAGAGACTTTGAAGTTGGGGATCTTGTCTTAAAAGAAAACCAACTAAAATCTAATTTTCTGCTTGATATGTGAGACAAATTCATGGCTAATTGGCTAGGACCGTATATCATATCTAAAAATATTGGTTTGGGTACCTATCGCCTAACGTTGCTAGGGGGTGTTGAAGAGCCTAAACCTCTCAACATCATCCATATTAAGGCATTCTATGCTTAGGAGCATAGCAAAATGCCCCGAGGGTTTGCTTAAAACCGCTCGATCAATCCCAAAAGGCTCCAAGGGTTCCTAAAACCACTTGGTCATGTTAGTTAAAAGCCCCGAGGGTTTACTTAAAACTGGTCGATCATCCCAAAAATCCCCAAGGATTCTTAACAATCACTTGGTCATCCCTAAAAAGCTCCAAAGGTGCTCATAATCCCTTTGGTCAACCTAAAATATCCAAGGGTTTATAAAAAATTGCTTGGTCACTCCTAAAGGCTCCGAAGGCATGTACTCGTCATTTGGTCAAATATAAAGGCTCAAAATCCATAAAAATTTAAAAAACAATAAAATACAAAAAATTGGTAAAGCATAAAATCCAAAAACATTTGCATTTGCATTATGCATTTTTATTTTGCATTCACACATGCATGTTAACATTGCATTGCATATAGGCATTCATCATCTGTTGTATTTGTCAATCTTACAAATGATGCCATGTTTGTGTTTTAATCATGCACCTCTACATTTATCATAATCCATCATTCATGTGAGTAATTATGTTTGTCAACACAACACCTATTGCTATGAAATATGTATATATACTAAAGTTTTCCGATCACTCAGCTACACCTAGTGGGTTTCTCAGATTTTGTAGAAAGCTTGCTTCACTTTTGTAAATGAGGTCACTAGTTGTGATAGTACTTGGCATATCAAGATCCTGTCACTGATTGAAACATTTAAAATCCTGTTAAGATGATGGAAGATGAAAGCTGCAAAAGTGATCCTGGGTGTCTAGAGATAAGGGTTTGATTAAATGCTTATCTTGCAGATATTTTGGTCTAGAATGTTGAACCTTGGCAAAAGGAAAATATTTCCCCTACACGTACATTCCCTTTCTTACAAATAAATGAGCAATATCTCAGATCAACATCATAGGTTGATACCCCACATCGATATCCTAAAATCGATATCCCAAATTGACATCTCAAAAGTCAAAACCCCCAAAGTTCAAATCAAATATCAAATGAAGATCAAAATCAAGTTCAAATTTAAATCT
Source organism: Wollemia nobilis (assembly GCA_028583015.1). Taxonomy (NCBI): domain Eukaryota; kingdom Viridiplantae; phylum Streptophyta; class Pinopsida; order Araucariales; family Araucariaceae; genus Wollemia; species Wollemia nobilis. The sequence goes on along the minus strand of JAQPPZ010000676.1, from coordinate 10,303,487 downwards.
AAAGTGACATAGTGAATCAAAAGCACTATATAAATCCCTTGCTCAAGAAAAATGGGAATAAATAGTGATTTTTATCACTCAAAGTAAAATGTGAAAAACAATGATTTTTATCACTACACATGAGCAAGTATCCCTATGAATAGAAATAAAAGAAGGGTGAGAACTTGAATCCCTAAATTGTTCACCATTCAAATCCATAGAGTGAACCCCGATTGTAGTAATGGGTTGAAAGAGTCCCACCTGTTTTTGGAGTAGTAGTTCTATTGGGTGATCCCCAATCACAGCAATGGGTTGAAAGAGTCCTGATTGTTCTTGGAGGGGTAGTCCTAATCAATTTGCAAGATGAGCTAGCTCTAGGTGCCTGGGGTTGTCTAACATTATAGTCCAATCAAGTCTGAAACAAGGATGATACGAAAATGGAGGAACCTGATCTCACATATGGGTCGAAAGAGTCTCGACTAACATCTAGGGTATGCTTATGGTCTATCTAAAAATACTCACGTGCACACATAGGGGTAATGAACAATTGTGTCATTCGTAATGAAATATTTGTCCAAAAAAAGCCTTGTACAGTTAGTATGTGACGTTTGAGAAGTCTACTAGGGTTTTTGAGTCCCATGGAAAACCTCTCTAATAGCAACAAAATAACAAATATCACAAACCATCAAAAACAAAAGCCATCTCAATCATCAAACTGCAAAGTATCGAATCCATGATACATCACTTACATTGAGCATAAAGTTTTCAAGGATATAGGATAGATACCAGATAGATATCAAAAACAATATCTAGACGGCCATTGACTATATTATGCATATTTTTCAAAATTACAAAAAAAAATATAGAGTGACATATTACATAATTCACATCATACCACTGCATATCATTTCATTTCATATATGGGTGATTAATTGATTAAATTCTTGTAATGAGGATTTTTAATTACATTCATTATTTTTACAAATCTTGTGGTGTCATCCATTATATGGTTAAATACATATCACATTCATTCCGTATGTTTGAATATATTAAAGCATACAGGTTCATTTATATCAAATTACCATCATGTAAATAAAGCATTACATACATTACACCAGCATAGCGTGACATCATCACAAATTAAATGCATACAATAAAGCAAAATTAAATATACATTTAAAAGTAAACATCGCATCCATATGCATCCATCATAAATAGCACATATAAGCATCTAGATCACTGCATACCATCATCATCATAAATTAAATAGCTATATAGTGCATGTCATCCATACATCACGTCATATAAACATAGCATCAATATAAAACATTTGCATCCATGTGCATAAACATAAAACATAAAACATATAAATGACAAGTACACATAATGAGCCAAATGATCAAATATCATATATAAATATGTGTATCAATGAGTACATAGAGGTATATCAAATGCCCACAGGCTACATTTGTGTAGGTCCTTGACCTTACACTCAAAAATGGTACAATAAATATCAGCAAGATATGTACTATACGATGCCTGTGCCCCTAGCCTGAGAGTCACCACCATCACCCCCACCATCCCTATGGCTCCTGTGTGAGCTGGTGTTGTGTGTGCTAGAGGACCTGTGTGTCCTCTTGGTCATGTGGATCATGTGGCTCAAACTCGTAGAAGATTGCCCTATCGCCCTAGTCCTGGACCTCCTCTGATGTGTATCTAAAGCATGAGGGTCCTATGGGACCTACCCACCAGTCAATATGATTTAGCCCTCTAGTTGATCTACATGGGCTACTCTACCTGTGTGCCTCTCATTACCCTCCTCCATGAGGTACTGTAAGCATCGGATCTCTGCCATAGGGTCATGGTCGTCTGGTAACCATGAGTATGGCATGGCTGTAGGTGGCATGACCATCTGAGATGATGAAGGATCTCCCCTATGTAGCCTGAATAAATCCCTCTCGACAGTAGCTACACTCAGTCATGTTTGTGCTAAATTGCACTTGCTGGTGAGCTCTCGGATCTATGGGGTTCATTACCAGTAATTTAGTGTGATTCATGTACCGATTAATTAGTAAGGTTCATTTTAAAACCAGAAATCAAATGCAAGGTCTCAGTTCATGAGTCACATTTGAGCCCTCAACTCTCCCTATAGTCGATGCTTCCCCTTGGTCCACCATAGGTGTGAGGTTAGGTAGTTGGTTTTGGTTTTTAACAGTGTTTCGGATCAAGTTTCAAATTTTTACCTCCAGAGCTCCTAGGTTTCTTGGTTAATGCAGAATAAAATGACACATTTACCCAAAAATGGGCCCCTTTTATAGCTTTCCCTATTCGCATCGGGCCGCGACTGACACCCACGGTCCCCAAATTAGGGTTTTCCAACCATGGGTTTCGGTTGTGACGAGCAAAATGGCTCACAGGGGAGAGCCACGATTTAAAAATTTAATGTAATTTCCTTAATTTCCCTTGAGGAAATCTCCTAGGTGATATTTTAAACACCCCAACTAAACCTAAAAAATTCAAAAACTTCAAAAGTAACAAAAAATCAAATAATCCAAAAGCCAAATGCACCTTGTATTTAGCTATTTACCCTAGACACTTGACGGTTGCAGCTACTGATGCTCCATGCAATCCGACGAGATGAGTAAATAACTATAAGGACATTTGGGGCAAAATTGTCATCATTGATTTGGTATGTTTCTTTTCAATCCCGAAGAAGGCCTTCGAGGCTAGACCGCACCATGGGAACGAGGCGTTTTAGGTCATTTCTCCTATGACATATTTTCAGTAAATCATCGACAAATTGATTCAACATACATCTACTTAGCATTGTATCATTTTGATTCTCTAAGAAGGCTATTACAGCTTGACCACTCCATGGGATAGGAATGTACAATTACTATTAACAATTGCAATTATAAGCTAAACTAGGCCTAGCCAGGTAATTAAATGCTAAAATTTTAAGTTTGTTTAGATCTTTCATAGTGGTCAAGTGACCTCGTCGCTTCATTCAATTATCATTACCCTCATCGACTCGTCGCTTGAGGGGGTAGTCATAATATCAAATCATAATCAAAATCAACAAAAGATCCCTAAAATCATAGATCCCTTGATCTTGTCAAAATTGTGTTCATCCTTGCAAATCATTGTCAAAAACTATCATAAGCTTACCCCTTTGCTTGGGTAAAATAGCAAATATGACGAGTGCAAGCTCTCCTCCTTTCAGTTATATAGTCCTAACTCCTATTGTAGAACCAAAGCTACCTGAATGCTTGATGACAAGTGCAAGCTATTTCAAATTTAAGCCTTTCACCTAGTTGGAAGCAATGATTCTAGGATGCGCATCCTTTTGTAGGACCTGGGGCATCTAATGTTGATCAGACTAATGATCATAATTCAACCTATGACATAATATTAGGTGGTGTATTTTTGCTCACGCATTGTTTGATCTCATAACGCATCTCAAAAGGGGCATCTATAGACACCTAAAACATGTCATGTTGATGGCGACTACTCATATGGGACATGCTATAAGACCATATAAAAGACCTTTGGAAAAATCCAAGGTATAGCAGTGGTTTTTACCACTCAATTGGGCATTTGTGCCTAGTAAGTACTAGCCACGGCTGATAGTTGTGGCCCCTAGTCTGTCAATTGAGGATCATGGCTGAAACCTGTGGTTAGCAGTTCTAGTCGTGGTTGACACCCGTTGTCAAGAATGAAGTTTAGTTGACCTTCATCCGACCCCAAAAGTTGGTTGCAATGGCGAATTGGTTGCGAATTGGAGCGTTTTGAGTGAGGAAGGGTCTAGAACCTTCCATCCAACAGACTCAACTGCCCAATATTGATCTTGGATTCATGAGGAAGCCACCCCTAGCCCTTGGGTAATCCTATAAGTACCCTATCAAATTAGGGCAAAAATATAGAGTGATCATTGAGATAAAAGTAGTGAAGCCCTATTGAATTGTATACTCACCTGAGTGTATTGAGAGAGATTTGTTGCCAATTCATTTGATAATTCATCAAGCATCATGTCAATTTGTGACATGGATGCCCTAAGGAGCTAGAATTCCAAGAAACATGAATCTAGGCAAACAAAGGCCCAATTGAGGAATTTAACCACCAAACCTATCAAAGGACATAGAGGTGACCCTTGACCATCAATTTGGTAAGGTAGATCATAAAGGAAGCCCTAATTTTGAGGGTAAATATATTTAGAGCCTCGTCATGACTGTCAGCCATGGGCTATAGTGTTGACCACATATCAGACCCACGATGAGCAAATGGCCACAGATCTCCTTGTACTCTTTCTTAAAAATTAATTATTTAGATCATGTTAGGCTTAATATAGGTTCAATTAGTGTTTTAGAGACATATGACCAGTTGGATTAAGCATTTGAAGTAGATTTACTTTCATGTTGTCAATTTGATAATTAGTGTAATTGTGGGTTGTTTCATGCACCTTTGCTTCCTATTTGTTAACTAATCCAGTAGATAGATAATACATGTCTTCTTGAATATGCTTAATGATCACATTTCATGATTAACATAGGTTTAGCATGATTTACTCATTTTCTTTATTATATGCTTGTCATGGCATCCTCTTGTGAAACTTCCTTAAAAGACCTCATCAAGAGAGGTTACCTTTGCTTCTAACATGTTATTATTGTTTCTTGATCACAGGGAACAAATATTGAAGGATATTCAATCATCCAATTCCTTCCTCAACGCGAAGAAGAGGGTCAAATCCACCCTAGAGCAGTTTGTGTCACCCTAGAAGGCGTTTGATTTGCATCTACCCTAGAAATGGATTATATCTATTGTAATTGAAGTATCAAAAGGGTATCCCTAAGAGGGATTGATTTGTAAAATAAAATGAATTGGTTCAAAGAGGAATAAAATATGCATTTCATTTCATTCCTTTTGTCCTTGTCAATTTGTTTATGAATGCCCAATTTTACTTTATTTTAGCAATTGCAATATCATGTGAAGCCTTTTTGGTGGTTATAGGATAGAAAAGTAAAAGTTTGATCTTATATTGTTCACCCCCCTCTTAGTATAAGCTTGTGTTCTTCAATTGGTATCAGAGCGGGTTCCTTCATGAAAGCCTAATAGCTTGAAGGAAGATCTTACAAGAACACACATGGCCACTAAAGTGAAGAAAGATGTGCCTATGGTTGAAATCAACAAGAAATATTCAGAAAAGGAAGGGGAAGCCACAGTTGATATGGAAAAGGAACTTATTGCTACTCTTGGAGAATTGAAAAGGGTTAGAAAGAAGAATTTAGGATTGAAGGCTCAAGTTCAAGAGGATGAGGAAACAAAGACAAAGCTTCTACAAGATCTCATAGACTTAAAAGTGAAGGTTGAAGAGACAAAAATAATTGAAGAAGTTATGGTTGAGAAATTAAAGGTAAAATAATTAGAATGTGAAAAATTGGAACATGAAGTTGTCTCTCTAAGAAAGGAAGTAGAAAAGTCTAAGGATAAGTTGCAGCAAAATATAAGGTTAGAGAAATAGAAAGAGGAGTCAAGCTCAAAAGGAACAAAGATATCAAATAAAGTAAGTAAAAAGGAGCCCATGACCTATGTTGATGTATTGAAGGAGGAAGAAAATAGAGGATCATCATGGACATAAGTCAATCACAGGAACAAAAATGAAAGAACCATGTGACCATATCATCCAAGGCAATCAAACAGGTTTAAATATTTCTTCCATGGTTATTGTTTTTCATGTAACAAATATGGTCATAAAGTTGTACATTGCATGGTCTATGTGAAAAATAATGTTGGCATCATTAATAGAAATTATAATTCTTTTGCACCTCTCATGAATGACAATGTCATGTGTTACAAATGTAATAATTTTGGGCATAAATATAGATGGTGTAAAATAGTATTTCTTGAAATTCCTAAATCAAGCAAGAAAGAGGAAGGTCAAATAGTTCAGAAGGAGATGTCCTCAAAAGTTTGGAAAAAGAAAAAGGAACAAGAAAAGGAAAATTCCATGTTGGTACAAACAGCTCTTCATGTGCAAAATGAAGGAAATCAGTGGTATATTGATAGTGGTTTTTCAAGCCATATGATAGGTGACAAAAGTAAATTTATTTCTCTCAAGAAAATAAATGGAGGAACAATGAAATTTGGTGATAATGCTTCTACCAAAATTGTTGGAAAAGGGACTTTGAGTTTGGATAATGGAATATCAAGGACAAAAAATGTGTTATATGTTGAAGGATTGAAGCACAATCTACTAAGTGTAAGTCAACTATGTGATCAAGGGCACACAATCACATTTCAACCAAATGGATGTGAGATCAGGAAATCCAAAATAGGAAAGCTTATTGCAGATGCCGGTAGAACTACAAACAATATCTACATGTGCAAAATTAAAGGAGAAAAATGTTTTTTATCACAAGAGGATGAAATTTGGTTATGGCATAGAAGAATGGGTCACCTAAACTTTGACAACATAGTAAAAATAAGCAACAAATAGGCAGTCATAGATTTTACCCAAGATAGAAAAACCCCCAAACACGGTTTGTGCACAATGCCAGCATGGTAAGAAAACAAGAACAAGTTTCAAATCAAAGGAGTTTTCTTCATCCAAGACCTTTGGAGCTAGTCCACACCGATCTATGTGGGCCTACAAGGACAAAGAGTTTACAAGGTGAGAGTTACTTCATGTTATTTATTGATGATTTCTCTAGAATGACTTGGGTAACATTCTTAAAGGAAAAATCAGAAGCATTTGAAAATTTCAAGGCATTCAAGGCACTAGTAGAAAATAAAATAGACAAAAAGATCAAGTGTCTAAGATCAGATAGAGGAGGAGAATTCACTTCAAGTGAATTTGTAGAATTCTGTGAACAACATGGAATCAAGAGATAATACTCAACAACAAGAACTCCACAACAAAATGGAGTAGTTGAAAGGAAAAACAGAACTATTCAGGGTATGGCCAGGGCTATGTTAAATGAGTCTAATATTTTTGATGTGTTTTGGAAAGAGGTAATTCATACAACTATTTACATTATCAATAGAGCTCAAATAAGAGTAAATCACCACAAAACCCCATATGAGCTTTGGAAGGGAAGACCAACTACTGTGAAGTACTTCAAAAATTTTGGAAGCAAATGCTACATTAGACGAGAAGAGAAAAATCTGGGCAAGTTTGATTCCAGGTGTGAAGAGGGTATCTTCCTTGGTTATTCCACTAAGAGCAAAGCCTATAGATGCTACAATAAAATATCACATAAAATTGTGGAAAGTACAAATGTAAGAGTTGATGAAGAAATAGATCTAAGAGAACCAACTCAAGAGATTGTGTATCAAGAAGGAGAAAGTTGCAAAGAATAAGAAGGTGAAGAAACTAAAGAAGATGAGACACAAAGGGCACCACCTAAGACACCATCCAGGTATGTGCAAAAAAATCATCCGAGAGAACTGATTATTGGGAATCCAGATGAGAGACAAACAAGGAGGAAGATAATAGGAACATGTGAACATGCAAATTTTTCTTTGCTATCCAAAGTTGAGCCCAAGGATTTCAATGAAGCAAGTGAAGACAAATACTAGATTAAAGCAATGGAAGAAGAGTTAGACCAAATAGAAAAGAGTGAGACTTGGGAACTTGTCCCACGTCCAAAAGACAAGAATGTAATTGGCACCAAATGGGTCTACAAAAATAAGTTGAATGAAGATGGTCAGGTTGTCAGAAATAAAGCAAGACTTGTGTGCAAAGGCTACACACAAGTTGAGGGGATTGAATTTGAAGAAACATTTTCTCCCGTTGCACATCTTGAAGCCATAAGAATGTTCCTGGATTTCTCAAGCTTCAAAAACTTCAAGGTGTATCAAATGGATGTAAAATCAGCTTTTCTCAATGGTTACTTAGAGGAAGAGGTCTACATAGAGCAACCAGATGGTTTCAGCCTGACAGATAAGTCAGACTATGTATGCAAATTAAAGAAAGCTCTCTATGGACTAAAGCAAGCTCCTAGGGCTTGGTACTCAAGATTGGATAAGTATCTCCAAGAATAGGGTTTCAGAAAAGGTATAGCTGATAGCAATATATACATCAAAAATGAAGGAAATAACTTGTTGATTGTAGTGGTCTATGTGGATGATATCATTTTTGGAGGCAATAATGACAAGATGTGTTAGAAATTTGTAAAGTGTATGCAAAATTAATTTGATATGTCTATGCTTGGTGAGTTATCTTTCTTTCTTGGGTTGCAAATTTCACAATCAGATAAAGGTATATTTCTCTCTCAAACCAAGTATGTGAAAGAAATGTTGAAAATAGTTTAGGATGGAGGATTACAATCCTGTGAGTACCCCCATGGTTACAGGATGTAAGTTAAGTAAATATGATGAGTCTCCTGAAGCAAATTAGACATTGTATAGATCCATGATTGGAAGTTTACTATATGTCACAGCTACTAGACCAGATATAATGCAGGCAATTGGATTGGTGGTAAGATTTCAAGCTACACCAAAAGAAACACATGTACAGGCAGTAAAGAGAATATTTAAGTATTTGAAAGGAACTATGAGTTTTGGACTGTGGTACCCCAAATGTAATAATTTCACACTCATTGCATATACAAATGTGGATTGGGTAGGCAATATTGATGATAGAAAAAGCACAAGTGGAGGAGCATTCTTTCTTGGAGATTGTTTAGTCTCTTGGCTAAGCAAGAAACAAGCATAAGTATCCTTATCTACTACAAAGTAGAGTACATTGTAGTAGTTGCTTGTTGTACACAGGTTTTATGGATGAAGCAGACTTTAAGTGATTTCAAAATAGAACATGATCATCCTATCCCTATACTATGTGATAATACAAGTGCCATTAATATCTCAAAGAATCTAGTGATGCATTCAAGGACTAAGCACATTTCAATCAAATATCATTTTTTGAGAGAGCAAGTGACTGATCAACAAGTCAAATTGGAATACATTGCTACAAAGGAACATATTGTTGACATCTTTACCAAGCCACTTCCAAAGGAAAATTTTGAGTATCTCAGAGGAAATTTGGGAGTAACTTCACTCCCATCCCATAATTGATCACCTCAAGAAAATGAGGTGGTGAGGGGGTTGCACTAAGTGTCTTATTTTTATCCCCAAGGAGCCCTTTGCCATTGATGTCAAAGGGGGAGAATTCAGTAAGGGGGAGCAACTTGTCAGGGGGAGCAGATTTGGAACCCAGTTGTAGTAAAAGAAAATTTTCTTTGTAGGGTTGCCATCAATGAAAAAGGGGGAGATTGTTGGAAATATTGAGTATATTGAGTTGTCATTGATGTCAAAGGGTGCATATTATTCAAGGCAAAAATATTCTTCAAGGGTGTGAAGTTGACAAGGTTGGACAATATAACAATGGACAATTATTTAAGGCAAGGTTTTAAATAAAGGATTATAATATTTAAATATTATACAGAGAAGAACAAAGGTTAAAAGTTGCGTGGGATAAAAGTTTAAAAAGAAGGATAAAAAGTTTACAAGTGCTTGGGACAAAAGTTTTACAAAGGTGGACAAAGGTTTAAAGACTAAAATTATAATATTTAAATATTTATACTTAAATATTATAATACCAAGAGGGTTTAAATAGACAAGGCACCAAAAATCATTGAGAGAAAAATAAAATTCAAAAACCCATCTCAAGCGTCGACATCATGGAAAAGGAAGGCAAAGGTATATAAATGATGCACCAAATCAATTGAAAAGCTAAGGTTTTTGTATGTAAAATTTGATATCTCTTTGTGCCTTGTATCTATGAATTTTAAGAAGAAGAGAAGACAATATGTTGTGTGAAGCGAACTGAGAACAAGAACTAAGTGCCATGATTTCCATTTCAACTGGGTGGCTAGCCCAGTTGGTCACTGAGCTAGCGCTAAGGCACTGGGGGCAGAAGGTCATAGGATCGAATTCGGGCAGGTCCTGTTTTGCTTGGCAGTGAGGAGAAATATTTTGTTTGGACAAGGAAGGCTTCAAATATTTTGCACTATGTGGTGGTTACTACCCACTAGGGTAGCCTAGCTGGTTACCAAGCCTTGGCTTGGGTGTTGTGTTGGCAGAGGTTAAGAGTTCGATTCTCAATGCTTTCATGGGGGCTTGTTGGTAAAGGTATGGAAAAATTTTATTTAAATTTCATATGAGGAGAGATAGTTCATTGGCTTATTTGGTTAGAATAAGAGCATAAATTTTGTTTATATTTTAAATTAGAAAAGGAGGCATAAGGTGTATTAAGGATTATCTAAAATTGTAATTTGTGCATGAGGAAAATAAATAAAGGGTGATTTGGGTATTACTTGAAAGTTATAAATCTTGCATGTTAGAAAGGGAGTTATAAGGTGTAATGTGGTTTATTTTTTATTGTATTTCTACTTTATAGAAAAAGGGAATTTTAAGGGTTTGGTTATTCTTAAAAGCTTTGAGTGTGAGATTAAAAAGGAGATATAAGGTATTATTTTTCAAGCTTTATTGTGCACATTTTTGGGAAGGTTTTTGTGGATGATTTTCTATCTATGCAAGAAATAGAAAATTACTAACCAGATTTTTGAAGGATCAAAAAGGAAATTATTTTGCCAAGACAGGTTTGAGAAGCTCATCATCATCAAGGTAGTTTTAGAGGTATGGTGATTTAATCCCTTACTCAAGGTTTGTTTTTGGATGAAGAAAATATTTTGATGTCATATGGTTGGAGATATAAGGATTGATTTGATGAGCATTAGTGTTGAATGAAATTGGGATTAAATGTGCAAATATTATAGGTCAGTTTTGTGAGTAGAGTTGTGCACTGCTTTGAATGAATTTGGGAATAAAAGTGCAAGGGTTTGAGAACAAAGTTGTGCATTGCTTTGATTGAAATTGGGAATAATAGTATAAGGGTTTGAGAGCAAAATTGTGCATTGGTTTTGATTGATTTTGGGAGTACATAAGAAAGTCAATTATCAAGTGCTATACTAGAACTATCTTTTTGAATGCAATAAATGTGAGATATGAGAAAGTGACAGACTTAATGAATGTGAAAGAACATATTGGGTATTTGTATTGCATATCATTCTCTATATGTTCATGAAGAAAAATAATTCTGGGTAGAATATGTCTGAATTACTTTAGCCAAAGAAAGCACTTTTGGGAAAGATATAAGCATTGTTTGTATGCAATATTTGGGAATATTTGAAGCAAGTTCTATGAGCAGGATTGAGGTAGATTTGAGTAGGTTTGGTGAGCAGATTTGAGCAGAGTTGTGAGTAAATTTGAGCAGGTTTTAGGAGTAGATTTGAGCAGGTTCTATGAGTAGATTTGAGCAAGTCTTGTGTGTAGATTTGAGCAAGGTTTGGTGAGCAGATTTGAGAGTAGGTTTTGTGAGTAGATTTGAGCAAGCCTTGTGTAAAGGCTTGGAGAAGATTAGAGAAGAGGGGATTGAGGTCTCCTGTGGATAGAGGTCTACGAACCAGAGCAAAGGGGATTGGAGTCTCCTGTGGATAGAGGTCCATGAACCAGATCAGAGGGGATTGGTGTCTCCTATGGATTGGGATCCACGAACTTGTGAGAGGGGATAGGTGTCTCCTATGGATAGATTTCCATAAACATTGTAATAGGGAATGAGTTCCCAAGAATTTTGTTGAGAAATTTATAAGAAATATTTCTCCATGGATGTAGCCCACATTGGGTGAACCATGTTAAATTTGTGTCTCTTATGTGTGTGATGATTTGTGCATTGTTTCATTATTGCAATTGATAATATTGGATGATATTGCTTTGGAAAGAAAAGTAAAAGTTTTATCTTATACTGTTCACCCCCCTCTCAGTATAAGCTTATGTTCTTCAAAATGATGTCAAGACATTACAAGTATTTGATGATGTAGAGCTAGTAGTAAAATAGGTAAGATATCAATGCTTGGACAAAAATAGGCTAATGAGGCTTAGAGGCATTGAATTTAGGATTTAATAGAATATTTTAATGTTTTAAATATCAAAGTCCTATTGAGGGCTTAGGACATGGATGAATACCCCATGGCCATCATTGGGTTACAATTTGACCTTGTAAATGACCTAATTTAGAATTAATAACATGTAAAAATGTTAATCAAGCTAGCCATACCCAACAATGATAACCATTAGATGTTGTTTGATAGTGACAAAAATATTATCCCATTCATCCAATAAGTGTATGATTTTTCTAAAAATTTAGGTTCCTAGATCAAGGAATTATATTACTAATAGATTATATAGCTAAAGTCCAACAAGCTTCCCAAAGGACTCATCACACTAGAATTTCGCTTTAGCCCTAATGATCACTTCGAAGGAAAAATGGGTATGACAGTTGACAAAGAAGATGATCAAAAAGTACAGGTGGCCTAGGATTGAATGTTGAAAGTTGGGAAGGTTGCCACCTTAGAAAAAAATAAGCCCTCATTCATCTCTATTAAAAATATAGTGGTGTAATGGCATGGAGTTGAGGATCTGAAAGGGTACAATACTAGCATCATCCAACACACCATTGAGCTTTCTTTAGGTACAAATTTGGTGAGGAAAAATCAAAGGCCTATCAAACCTAAAATATAACCCCTCATAAGGAAGGATCTAGACAAGCTAATTAAGTCAAGGATCATATACCCCATCAAACACACTACTTGGATCTTTAACCTAATATCAATGAGAAAAGAATGGCAAGATCATGCTATGTGTTGATTTTAGATACTCAAATAAGGCCTCATTGAAATATCATTACCCTTGTCCTCAATGGACCAAATATTTCAAACCACAATTGAATTTGAGAGATTCTCCCTCCTGGATGGTTTTTTTGGGTGTAACCAAGTGTGGATACAAGATGAATATCAATGCAACATAGCTTTTACCACCATATAGGGATTGTTCATTTATTAGAGGATGCATTTTGGCTTGTCTACACTAGTGAAATATTTTAAAGAGCTATGGAAACTGATTTCAAAGCCTCATCAAAAAAATTATCCTTATCTACCTTGATGAATTAGTTATCTTCTCAAAGTGGAAGGAGGACCACATGGTACACTTAGAAGAATTTTCCAGGTGATGTCAAGAGGTTGGTGTGTACTTGAACCCCAACAAGTTTTTTTCTATGTTTCCTAGGAGAAATTGCTTAGGCACATTGTCTTGAAATAAGGTGTCACCATTGACCCTAAAATAATCCAAACCATTACTAATATTTCTCTGCCTCAGCACAAGAATGCTCTCTAGTCCTTCTTCATGAAGATCAAATTTTTTAGGATATTTATATCTAATTTTTCATGTATTGTTACGTCAATGATCCCTATGCTCAAAAAGGACCAATTGTTTAGATGGATTAAGGAAGGTAAGAAATATTTTGAAAAAATTAAATAAATTGAAGTATAAACCTCGATGCTAAAAAACCTTGATTTTAATAAATAATTTATCCTCTATGCTTTTGGGATGGAATTTAGCATTGCATCTCTACTCAACCATAAATATGAGGATCAATATGAACAATTGATTACCTTTAACTAAACCATGAAGGGATATGAAGAAATATATAAATTAATTGAAAAGTAGTTAAATTCCCTAATCAAAGCATCAAAAATGCTTTTTCTCTATTAATAAGACTATTGAACATGTCATCCTGTAGACATGGGAAATTGACCCACCTAGATTCATTTTTCCTTGGGTCCTATGAAAGGTTATAAAAATTATTAGGAGTAATTTTGGACCCTTTTATTGTGTTTTGCTTTGCTTTTCTTGACCTTGATCAAATTTGCACCAAGTAATTTATGAGGCACAATTTCAGTAAATTTAGTCTTTCTTCAAAAAAAATCTAAATTTTAAATCAATCATTTTTTGGGGTGTTAGCCTAATCAAGGTTAAGTTTCATTTTTCCTACATTTTAGCCCTTCAAAACCTTTATAAATAAAGGGATTGGATCCCATTTTTCACCCCAATTGCAAAAATTTACTCTTAGCCATCCGAATAATTCTTAAGTGATCTTACTAGCAATATTATAAAATATTTTGGTGCTCTTGTGCTTTTGTGTTCTATTGTTGGTGGGCTTTTGGGATCTACAAGTGGAGAAAGCCTTTATAACAAATTTTCTTCTTGAATGAGGAGAGGTATTCCACATTTGCTCTTGCTTCTTCTACAATATCACCATGTTGTTTCTTTGCATTCATTAGTTTGCTAATTTATTTAATTTTATGTTTTTTTGCATTTTTTATCTATGTTTTAGGTTTTAATCCCATATGTGCAAATTCACACTCTTTCTACTATAGAGAATGGATTTGGCAAAGGCTTTACTTTTTTCCATCAGGTGTTCTATGTCGGTTTTTTATCTATCACCAAATCCACACTTGATATCCTACAGGGAGTAGATTTAGTCCAATTAAGCTTTGGGGTGACTGTTCACCCCAAAATCCTAGGGTTTCATTTTGCATACCCTTCGCATACTATTTCATCTCTATTTGCATTATTTTTTATAGTTATCATTATATTTTGCTTACATTTCATATCAAATTAGCTTGAGGATAATTATTTATTCCCAAACCCTATATTTTGAAACTACATTCTAGTTCAAGATTTGTATCCATTCTATTTGCATTTCATTTTTTGTTCCACGCTATCATATTATGTTGTGTTTGTTCCAAATTTCAAAGCTCATTTTTATTACAAACAATAAACTGAAAGGACCTAGGGGGCTTTACTACTGCACCTCCAAGCTTAGTCTTATAGCGGCCTAAGCAGACTCCTAAATGCTAACTATATTTTCTAGAGTTTTGTGAATCTATTTTTCATATTTGAAGCTATGGGATATTTTGGATGTAAGAAAAAACTTGGTTCAAACATCAAATCAGATAAGTACCCTTGGTAAAGCTAATAGGTTGTGTGTTTTTTTCTCTTATATTTTATGTTCACAAGCTAGGTTATAAATAAAAAGAAAAAATATTTGATTACGTTCTAGGAATTTAAAATAAAAGGCATATAGTTTTGCATCTAAGGTTTAGTCCTGTTTGTGCATTCCCTTGTTCCCTTGATCAAAGATAAAAATATTTAATTTATTACAACCTAGGATTAGAGACTATTGAATCAAAGAATCATACTAGGGTTAGATATTGTCTTCTTGCATCTTGTGTGTTTTGCATTGTTCTTTCATTTTCATAATTTAGTTTAGAAAGGCCAAACATAGATGATTTCTTAATTAACACATTAAAAATTTACACCCCAAAATTGAAGTGAGTCCTAAAATTGTTCCTGGTGAACCCTTTCCCTTATCCACTAAGTATAGGGAATATATCTGCCACTGTAGTTACCTTGGATCCCAGCAGATCCGACCGAGAATCATATACGATGTGCAGTTTTTCCCCTCTACATATTTGGTGAACCCAACATGAACACACATCTTAGTGGCCAAAGTAGGAAGCCTCTTCCTTTTTTTCCTAAAAAAATTAAATAATACCACTAATTTTATTTGTTTAGAAATGGAGAAATATTTAAAAATATCTTAAGGGTCTTCTTGTGTTTCTTTTGTTAGTTTTATCCTCTATTCTTTCATTTCTCCTAATGGCTCTATTCCTTAGGAGTTCATGAAGGCACTTAGAATCTAATTAGATTCCTCAAGAATATAATCAAGTTGATAGGGAGAATCCTAATATTAATGTAGAAGAGCAAGAACATGTGGAAACTAATACTAACTATGATCCCTATGAGGGTTCTAATAGTAACTTTACTTTTATATCATTTGATCATGTTTGGGGTTTCATGAAATTCCATAGGGTGGCTTTGATCAAAGCTATGGAGTAGGAAGCTTAGCTCAAAAGGGGTGAGACTCCTCCTCCTCAAACCATTTATCCTAGAAATATTCATGATAACCCTTTGTTTGAATCTTCACATCATGGAAATCCATTACATAAACCAACATATGCCACTACTGTAACCACCAACATTGGAAGGGTTTTGTAAGTCCCTCCAACTAGTAGTGCATATCAAGATTATGCTCTATTTCCTCCTCATTCTTCTCATCTCAACAATCATATTTTTGTTCCACCAAATGTTCGTTATCCTTCATAGAAAGAATATTACAACCCTTACCATAACAATATAAATACTCCCAAAATTCACCAAGTTCCCTTTCAATAGCCTACTTATAACCCTCCCCTAGGGAATCTAGGGGTATTGCACAGTAATAATCCCAATATGCAAAGTTTAACTAATATGATGAAATAATTGGTTTCAAGAGTGGATATGATACACCTCCTAGTTTCACCTAAAACTATAGAGAAATGTGAAATCAGCCCTTAGACCCTATTTTTGCCTCTATGCCCTACCATAAGAATTTTTAATGCTAGTTTTTCTTACCCACAAGGGAATAAAATATCCAATTGAGCATTTAAGAATATTTAGGATGACATGCCATGATATCATATATTATGACATGTTTTTACTAAATACGTAACCTAAGAGCCTTGGTGGTATGGCACTAGAGTGGTATTATCAACTACCCAATCATTCCTTGAGAAATTTTGAAGAGACAGCTAAAATGGTTGTTCAACAGTTTGGAGCTTATGTCAAAAAAATTGTGACTATGAAAGATGTCTATATGCTAAAACAAAATAAAGATGAAAGTTTTTCATAATTTTTGTCTTGCTAGAGGAGTCTAGTTGGACATTTGAGATATACCTTACATCCTCGATACATGCTTGAGATATTTATTAGAAATTTATAAGAACAAATATATTATGAATTGTAAACTACAACTATCACATCCTTTGATAAAGCAATAGATCTAGCAAGAAGGGTAGAGCAAGCCCTTATCTAAAGAGGTCAACTTAATATAAAGGAATATAGGACCACTAAAACATAGTATAATAATAAGAATTTAGTTGATGAAGGGGTAACATATAGCAGGCTTGTTAATAGTGTTGTTAACAACCTACAAAATATGGTGCTTCACCAACCTCAAAAACCTCCACCAAGAAATTTGACAAGACTCAACATGCCTATGAATGTGGTCCTATAGTAGTTTTTGGAAGATAACATGATTGAATTACCTTCCATAAGGCTACCTGATACCATGACTAATTGGTATAATCTTGGTCAACATTGTGAATATCATAGAGTGGAGGGGCATATGAAAAACTCATGTAAGAGGTTGAAACATGTGGTTTAGGACCTAATTTATGAAGGATGCCTTGTTATAGAAGGTTCTTGACCCAATCCTCCAACAAAAAATAAACCTCCTACTCAATGAGCACCCATAACTAATCAAGACATGGGAATCTTCTAAGATCCCCTACATAAGCATGATCAACCAGTAGCTAATCAAGTATCATATTGTAATGTACCACCTCCCTATGATAATATGGTTGGAATGATAGCAATAACTATAAGGTAACAAGCTCAAGCACAAATGACTCATAATTCTTAGTAGGAGATGAGTTCTTCTAGCCCACCTTAGTTTTGAAGAATATCCAAAAATGGAGCACAAGATTAGAAAACCCACATTTAATGTTGAAGCCATAGCCTAAAATCTCCTTTGAAATTCAAAAATTAGCCAGTATGCCAACCAAGATCTCTCTCTTAGATCTTTTACAAAATTCTATTCATAGGGAAGCTTTGTTAAGACTTCTAAGACAACAATTTATTTCTTAAGACATTTCCCCTAGTACTATAGCTAATATCGTAAGTTCTATTGGGATACATCATATTACCTTCTTATATGATGATATTTCTTCCTTTGACCTATGAGGATATTCTTCCTTTTACATCACTACATTTATTGGGAAAAATTTTATCAAACGAATTTTGATTGATAATGGTTCTTCCCTCAATTTATGTGCTTATCAATTTTTCCAAAAAATTGGTTTTAAAGAGGAAGATTTAACTAAGTGTGATATCATAATCAAAGCTTTCAACAAGTTCCAAGAGGTTTGTAGTATTATATCTCTCCATATTAGGGTTAGACATAAGATCTTAGATACCTTTTTATATGTGGTGTCTTGCCCTGCATCTTTTAATATTCTTCTCGAACGCCCTTGGATTCATGCAATGAGGGCTATCCCTTCTACTTTTCATAAATGTTCGAAATTCAAATTTAAATATCAAGTGGTCACCATTTAGGGTGACCCTCACCCATTTGAATATTGTTCAATGGTAGAGAAAGGTCAATTTGATATAAATTTATGTCCATCAGTTTCCTCATCTCACATAACTAAAGAATTTGAAAATATAAAAGTGAGTGAGGAGCTGATCATCAATATTTCATCACGAGATTAAGTTAATCATTTTTTTCAAAGCCTCTTTTAGATATTTCCAAGCTACCACCTTCACCAAGGACTATGGGTTTACCCTATAAGAAAGGTGAAGTAGTATAAATTGGCACATGTAGATTTATCTTCATAGGAGTCTCCCTCAAAGAAAATATTTGTGGTAGTAAACCTCATCCTGTAGAGCATTATTTTATCCATTGTTACCTATCCAATGACTACCCACTTCCTACAAAATCCTTTCTAGTACAGAATATATAGATAAAGGTTTGGGGCCAAAATAGAAAGGTGTTCAAGATCTTTTGGAAGTGGATATTTTGCCTAGGAGATGTGGCGCAGGATACATCCCTAATAAAACCAACCTTTACCATTTTATAATGATGATCACCTTGTTACTTATGCTTTATATTTAGATCATCAAAGCTTGGAGTGGAGTGATGAGGATGAGGGTCCCCCTTATCCCTCAAACATTATTTTTTGTAATATGGTAACCTTGGTGCATCCGAAGCGAGGTGTGACCCCAAAGAAGTACGCTAAAAGGAATACCTCTTATGAAACAACTCATGAGGATGTCCCCTATACCTTTGATGGGTCTATCCCTTGTGTTGTGTATGTAGCATCTTCTCATTTTTTAGAGGACCCTACTCCTCTATCTATAGAGACCTTGCAAAGTTGGGAATCTCTTCCTGTTTCATCAAAAAGGATAGCATAGTCTATGTTTTCCATGACTTTCATGCAACGTTTCTCGAAGAATGTGTTGTGGATGATTCCCTTTGTGATGCAAATTATGAGGATATCTTCCATCATTACCCTTTTTTTTATGGGGTTCCTTGCACTACCACCATTTTTGTTAAATAAGGTGATAAAATTAGAATCAATGAATGTAATATTCTAAATATATATATAATATATATAAAATAAAACTTGAAGATGCAAGTAAAACCTAATATTTCATTTTTATCTTCTCTCTCCTATTTCTTCCTTTTGGCGTCTTTTTCTCCTTTTTTCACTATTGATACTCTATTCTCTTCTGAGTTAGCCATTTTTATTTTCCTTTGGAATTTGGTATTCTTTTCAAAACTCGAGGGGGCATCCCGAATTGAGAGGCATTAATATCCCTAATGCCTCATTTTGCATACCAAATATTCAAAGTGTCCAGAATGATATTATTTTTGCACCTTCCCTTCTAAAATAGCCATCCTTTTTTATTCTTGTGTTTGCCATCCTTTTCACCCATAGGTGTCTACATATTTATTTGATGCATTTTTTAGGCCATAAATGCATCAAAGAGAGGGAAAATGTAGACATAAAAAATTGACCCACCCAGATGAGTCATTTTTCCTTGGGTTCATTTGAAAGGTTCTCAAACTTGCTAGGAGCAATTTTGGCTCATTTTTCTTGTATTTTTCCTTGCATTTCTTGAAATTGCCCAAATCCACGCCTGATAATTTACAGGGCATGGATTCAATAAATTTAGTAATTTTCTTCAAAAAACCTAAATTTTAAACCAACCCTTTTTGGGATGTTGCCATATTGGCCTAATCAAGGTTAAGTTTCATTTTTCTCACCTTTTAGCCCTCTAAACCCTTTATAAATAAAGGGATTGGATTCCTTGTTTCACCCTAGTTGAAAAAAGTTACTGTTAACTATCCGAATAATTCTTAAGTGATCTTGCTAGCAATCTTGTGCAATATTATGGTGCTCTTGTGCTTTTATGTTCTTCTATTGGTGGGTTCTTGGGATCTACAAGTGGAGAAAGCCTTGATGACAACTTGTCTTATTGAAGAAGGAGAGGTCTTCCACCTTTGCTCTTGATTCTTCCACAAGATCACCAGGTTGTTTCTTTGCATTCATTAGTTTGCTTATTTATTTTAGTTTGTGTTCTATTGCATTTTTATTTCATGTTTTAAGCCCATCTGTGTAAATCTTTGCTTTGTCTACTATAGGGCATAGATTTAGTGAAATCTCTACTTTCACTCATTGAGAGTTCTACATCCATTTTGGCTTTGTTATTGAATTTGCACTCAATATCCTATAGGGCACAAATTCAGTCTAGTTAAGCTTTGGGGTGATTTGTTAGAGTATATTACATTATTTAGTACATGTCAATGTACCACCTTGGGTACATTTCTAGATTAGGAGTTTATCTTAGATTAATGTTTGAGTAGTTACTTCAAACAAGTAATAAATGCACAAGTGTTAGAATGTGAAATGATGTAAATGTGGATGTAGTCCACATGTACATGAGTCATAGAATAGGTAGATAAAGAGTCATGGGTAGAGTAAAGGCCAAGGCACATATCCTCATATATATATATATATATATATATA
This sequence comes from Wollemia nobilis, assembly GCA_028583015.1. Taxonomy (NCBI): domain Eukaryota; kingdom Viridiplantae; phylum Streptophyta; class Pinopsida; order Araucariales; family Araucariaceae; genus Wollemia; species Wollemia nobilis. The sequence continues at coordinate 10,282,920 of JAQPPZ010000676.1, read as the reverse complement.
TATATATATATATATATATATATATATATATATATATATATATATATATATATATATATATATATATATACCTTGAGGTATAGAGAGTGATAGAGAGATTGAAGTTACTATAGTGATTTGTAGTTAGAGTAAAATGTAGTTCTCTCATTGCAATTATGTTCATGTCCTATATTGTACTATTTTTTGTGAGCATCTATTTAGTTTTCTTGTATATTATAGTGTCGTTATCATATAGTTATCATTGCTTGCTCATTTTACATATTGTAGTTTCCTTTAATATAAATCATCAAAAGATAATAGTGTGTTGTGGCCATGGCACAACTAGACCCAAAATTGGGGACCCACATTTTTATTTTTTAGTTTTAAATTTTTTTTGGTTTAGGTTGTGTAGCAACCTCGAGGAAGCGGCACTCCATCCACCAACTACTCTACTTGCGATTTTATTGAGTCCTTTAATGTTAAACATGCAATAAATGAAAGGTATAAAGCAGATATAACCAGAATGCGAAAAAATAAATGAATGAACACTTTTTTTGTATTGATATTCCCAAGAGATGGTTACATATGAATCCCTCTAAGGGATACCCTTCATTTGATACATGATTTTACACACAAAGAGGGCATTAGGTGTATAAAATATACCCTTGCATAGGGGGCGCTCTTTATCAGGCTTCTTAATGATGCACATAGAAATGTATGAGGGCTTACAGATGCCTCTTTCCCTATGTATGATTTCTAGATGGGTCTTCTTGCTCTCGTATGTTTTGGATTTACCCAATTTAACCTGTTGTCCTAAAATTAATGAAACAACAACACATGCTTAGGTGTCCGAGATTGCCTCCCCAGATGAGGCTGTTAGCAACAAATAAACTCAATGAAAATAAATGCAATGAAACTAGTACTATGAATGCAAATAACTGAAATAAATCTTATGCTAATGAAATGAAATAGAAATTAGAATAAAATAAACTAACACCTAAAACCCTAGACTAGGTTGTAGGCCACTGTCCAATACAGCGGCCGCTAAGGTGAAATCTCTCTATTGATCCAATGGGTATGGGCTCAAGTCTGCTACTAATGTTAAATGATTACCTTATGTGTTCATATTTGCCCTCCAATTCGACAGGGCTTCGCTACAAGAATCGATCTCCAAGGGAATATCTCCAAGTCTCTAGAAGCTATCCTCAATGATCCAACCTATTCAAAGTTCTGATGTGTGATACTCTCTCTCTCTAATTGATCAAAATAAGGTCTAAGAAATTCCCCTAGTGCTTTTAGGTTTATTCCTTATAAAGTTTTTGAATCCCTAGGTCAATGTTCAAACCCTAGGACTGAATCCCTCATGCATACTAGGTGTTAACATGATAAGCTCTTTGTTTTTCTATGTTTAACTGAAGTCTAAATCAATATTGGAGTATTCCATGTAGACTGGCTATGAGGAGGAATGCAAAGTTGTCCCCGCTCATCCTTATTGCATGCATACTATCACTTCCACCCAATATTAGGCTATATGGGCAAAAAAATGCATTAAAAGCTTAGCCAATGTCATCTACAGTGGCTAAGGTTTGGCCGCTCTGAGCTATAATGGCTGGATTTTGGCCACTTTGGTCTACAACGACCAGGTTTAAATGGGTTGAAAATGCCCCATATGAGTGGCCAGAACCACTTTTGATACTTGGAAGATCCCAAGGCTTAGTCACATGACAAATGAGTGTGCCTATGTCAGTAGTCTCCTTGACCATGACATGTTTTAGGTGTCTACAGATGCCCTTTTTTGTGATGTGCTGAGTGAAAGACACAGTGCGGAGCAAAAATGTAGACTACTATGTTTACAGGGTGTATGATTATCATTGATCTGATCAATGCTAGATGGCCCAATCATGCAAGATGGCACGCATCCTTGAATTATTGCTTCAATTTTTGGAAGGATTTACTTAGCACAGGTCTTGCACATATCCAACCGCACTCATTTCTCAAACTCAATCAGGTAGCTTCTGTTGCTACAATCATATCCAACTGGTAGGAGAGCTACAAATTGAATATGCCATGTTAATTATGTTCCCAACAAACATGGGAAGTTATGTAATTTGTTGGACACAATGATTCATAGGACAAACACAATTTTGACATGATCGAGTGATATTTTATTGATTTTGATTATGATTATTTTAAGATTTGAACTACCCCCTAACACAATGAATTGGTGAGGGAAGGACAATGAATGAAGCGACAAGTCACTTGAAAATTTTGACTAAGTTTGGTTACTTTCTAGTGTGTGTTATTTAATGGGCAATACTCATCCAAATGTGATTTCACTTATTTATGATGATTACTCCTTATCTCAGGGAGCGGTCCAGCCACAAATAGCCTTCTTAGGGAGTTAGGGTGAGCGATCCTATTTATGTTTGTATTGCGTCACTTGGCTTAGTGTTTTTGGTGTCATAGGAGAATTAGGATGATTCCATCGTACCCATGGAGCATTCCGACCATCTTGGTCTTCTTCGGGGTCGAGGTGATGCATCGTAATTCCAAAATGAAGATTTTGCCCCGAGTAGCTCTATGGTGACTTACTCATCTCACCAAGTTGCATGGAGTGCAAATCGCTGCAACCGTCAAGTTGATAGAGTAAATAACTAAATACGAAGCTTACTCAAGATTTGTTTTTATGTAATTTTTTTGTTATTTTTGAACATCATGGTAACCATGAGTCATCAAAATGTGTTTCTTTAATGTTTTTGTTGCTTCCCATGGAGATAATTCCTGTTGTTTTTGTCTAGGTTGTTGGCCGTTTTCAGGTCCAACGATCCTCAAATGTCTACTCGTGGTCACTCTCGTCCTGAGCAGCCAAGAAATTTGGGTCGTTGACGACAACCGTAGCCAAGGCATAATTCAATAATATAAAAATTACCTTAGGGTTTTGAATTTTCATTTTCACCAGCTGTTAGTTTATGTTTCAAAGCTCTATAGTGAAAGCGAATTTTGTTATTTAGAGCGCTGCTGCAGTTTGGAGGCCATGGCTATGCAGGGAGAGACATTTGCAAGTAGAGGAGCCAGAGCTTCTTGGGTATTCTCTCAAACCTTGACCATATCTATTTCATTTTTGGGTAAAATGAACCGCATTAAGTAATCGGTACAAGAACCTCATTAAACTTGTTGGTAATGAATTAAACTCGTAGTTAGGTTTAGTTTAAGATTTTATGTGGTGGGATTACCCCCATTTGCTTATTTTTCCATTTTTTTTGTGATTTCTAGCCTAGGGTAGATGTTTTTGTCATGTTGCCCATCAACCACTACTGCTCAGAGTGGCCAACTCGACCTGTGGTTTGGCCGCTGTCACTTAGAGCGGCCAAATTTGAATCCCAACGGTCAAAAACTTGACCATTGGGGTTTGGCCACTCTCAGCTTCAGCGGTCGATCTATGGCCCTACAGTCGACAGTGGCTAAGAACACTTGTGAATTTTTTTTATTTTTCTTGCATTTTTGAAGTGATTAATTGATTTATTTTGAATTTTTGACTTAATTTTGTGAAATCTGCTGCATTATTAGGCACATTTATTGCTCTTTTTACTTGGACTTAGAATATCCTATCATTATTTGCACCGTTTCCATGTTTTATAGTGATTTATGCCTTAGATGTGTTGTAGTTATGCTTTGTTTTCTCTTTTGCTCTTAGATTCTCACTACTCGGGCTCATGACCCGAAGCTCATGAATGACCTCCCACTCTTGGATGATACAAACTGGGACTGGCTCAAGGCCTTTAGGCTAAATTTTGTCACTAGGCTAACCTATATTATGTCAGATCAGGCTTACCTCATGGCCTTGGCACACCGATGGGATTCTCAGACTAATACCTTCCACCTTCCTACTAGCAAGATGACTATCACACCAGAGGATGTGTATAGGATATTCTAGATCCCCTTTGATGGAGTGACCATTGTCTATTCGATCACTAATGACCATGATGTTATTTTTCTTTGAGTGTTCAGAAGGCATGCTACAGATGCCTTCAAGGACACCAAATTTTGTGATGTATCTGTCATACGTTGGTACAAGGAGCGTGTCTTCATGAGGAAGCACGCAGTATTGCTGATGGTCATCAAAAAAATTCTTATTCTAGATTGCTCAGGCCTAAGGTTCCCGTAGAACCTTCTTGTGATGGTCCAAAATTTGATGGGCAGTGCAGAGCCCATCATCTATGCATGGGGGAGGTCCCTGTTGGCCTAGTGCTATGATGAGTTGTATCACATCCACCGACGAGGTCGCATCAGCATCTCTTGCAGTTTGCTTCTATAGGTTTGGGGATGGGAGCACATCAAGGCAGATTTTCCCAAGGGACTTCCTTCCAAGATCATATTTATTGAGGAGCGGATGCAGTTTTATGCTGCTAGATGGTCTCAAGAGCACGAGGAGTGCAAGATCCATCCTCATGCGAGGGAGCTCTACCACTACACTACTACTTTTATTGGGATGAAGGCTGGGGATATCATGTGGCATCTGTATCATGAGTGCTTAATTTGGGATGACCCGACTAGTTTCATACCTAGGACGTGATATGAGCGATGGCTCATCGATTGCAAGGTTGGTATCAGAGAGTATTTCTTCTACTCACAGGTTCTCTGTTAGTATGGGCTACAACAAGATGTGCCACTAGTTCTATTTTTGTATAGGTGTCTCATAGTAGAGGGAGACCTTCCTCCTCCATGGATCACAGAGCTTTCTAATGAGTAGGATGCCTTCGTAGTTGAACCAAGAGTCACTAGGGGAGTCACAGATGAATTTGTGCAGTGGTGGGAGGATCTAATGTGGCATGGTGATGGTAGTTTAGGTCATGAGGGTGATGGTGGAGATGAAGGTGCAGATCTAGCAGGGCATAGAGTCTAAGCCAGGACTGAGGTGTGGGTCCAACTAGCAGAGTAGGTGGTAGTAGAGGAGCAGGAGGCTTCTGAGGAGGATGAGGAGGAGTTGGATCCCGAGGAGAGGGATTCTCCTTTGAGAGCACAATTGCATGAGGTCAAGGCTGAGCTCCAGTTGAACAAGATCTAGGTACAATAGTGATATGCCACTATATCCTAGCGAGATGATATTATAAAGCAGCTCATGCTATAGATCCAAGATTTTTAGGCTACTATTGGGGGTGGTGCTACTAGGATGCAGTTTTTTGTTCCTCCTACACCACATAGTGATACCGAGGTAGATCTTGGGGCAGACACAGGGGCAGAGGTTCTATGCCTATAGGCATTACTAGATGAGTACGAGGGGTAGATCCAAGGGCATGTCTCCCATATAACCTCTCTCTAGATACAAATTAGGAGGCATGGAGTTGTCCCTAGGAAGGCACTAGTTGTAGGTGGCTCACAAGTCAGTAGGTGTTCCACCTCTGGGTAGTCTTCTGTCTATCCTAGCTAGAGGACTCAGACTCACACAGAGAGACTAGTAGGGTCACATCACTCTACTCATAACATAGCCATAGGGGGAGGTGATGTCGAGGGCACATGCCCCGTGTTTGATTTATTATGCACTTGGATTTCATTTTTGAGGTCTGCTTGACCTATCTAACTATAGCCTGCGGACAATTTTTGTATACCCACATAATTGGTACACACATTTATATGATATATTTGCATTATGACTCATTATGTGTATCATTTATTGCTTATGTTTTTTGAAGAAAACAAGCTTATACTGAGAGGGGGGGTGAACAATATAAGACCACTTTTTACTTTCTTTCCAAATCAATATCAATTAATGTCCTTAATTGCAATAACCAAATATAGCAGTGTGTATTAATAACTCAGATAGCAGTAGTAAGCAAGAGCACAAGTCACCACACATAATTAAGACACAATATTTAATGTGGTTTCCCCAATGTGGGGTACTCCACTAGATAATATCCTTATAATACTTCACACATAAATAAGGATCCTTATCCAATACAATGATTTCTTTGATCTGCTCAAAGCTAGGCAATAACAAGTTCACACAGAACTTTTCCAAATCTAAATAACAAGCTCACATAGAACTTGTCCAAAACTAAATAACAATTTCACACAGAACTTGTCCAAATATGAATAACAAGCTCACATGGAACTTGTCCAAAACTGAATAACAAGCTCACACATAACTTGTCCAAAATTGCTCTAGCAAGCTCACCAAGAACTTGCCCAAATCTGCTCTAGCAAGCTCACCAAGAACTTGCCCAAATCTGTTCTAACAAGCTCACCAAGAAATTGTCCAAATCTGCTCTAGCAAGCTCACCAAGAACTTGCCCAAATATTATCTAGCAAGCTCACCAAGAACTTGCCCAAATATTCTCTAGCAAGCTCACCAAGAACTTGCTCAAATTTGCTCTAGCAAGCTCACCAAGAACTTGCCCAAATCTACTCTAGCAAGCTCATCAAGAACTTGCTCAAATCTGTCCATAAATTATCCCAAAATTATCCCAAAGCTGTCCACAAAGCTATCCCAAAACTATCCACAAAGCTATCCCAAAATTGTCCACAAAGCTATCCACAAAGCCTTCTCAAAGGCTCAATCAATCATGCTCAAGTAGTACTCAAATCTCATCCACAAATCTATCAAGACAAAGCTCAAATATGAACTCAACAATGAATGGCAATGTACTCTTCAATGGATGACAACAATGATCCACAATTATCTCAACTCAACTCAACTCAAATCAACTCATAGAAGCATAAAGAGAATTTTTAGAGACTCAATATGTTCTAAGCTCAATCTCAAATCAACTCAACTCAAATAAATCTCAACTCAAATCAAAATTATGGAATAGTTTGTTTCATGGAACTTGACCAATCATCTCACACAATCACTTGACTAGGCTCAATCAACTCAACTCAACCAATCACCACAAGGGACTACTCTTTCTCACAAAAACCCTAGTCCAAGCATGTATCAAACAACTCAAATATTTGCAATAATGCTCAACCACAAATCTCACATAACAATGATACTCATGTTCTTTTCAAGTTCTTTCACAACCAATGGGCTTCAAAAAATATGCTTATAAAATAAGGTTTCCTTGAAGCATTCAACCAACCACTTTCGAAAAGGAAACCACAATCAATCCTTTTCACTTCAATGATATTTCAAAAATCAACCACCATAAACAATCAATAGGAGAATGTGCCCATACCTTTTTTATGCCAAGAAGTTATCCACCAAATCTGCCCCACTAAATACAACTTTCCTTTCCAATCTCAATAAGGGTTAGTGGAATTCAAATAATAATCACAAGATAAGCATAACTCAATTTACACCTTTTTACTCCAACTAAATAAACACATCCACCAAATTCCTTTTTAATAAAACCCTTATCACAAATAATAATCAATAAGGCTCTCAAAAATATTTTATAACAAATCCTTATTTCTCCTAAATCTTAATTTTCAGTTTCATGAATATTAAAATAAATCAACAACTCATCCACCTCTGAAATAATAATCACAACCCTTATAAAAATAAAGTTTAATTAAAAAATTTAATTATTCCTTAACCACCTTATAACTCCTATCCTAGGGCATCAACCAAATTGAATTAGAGCAAAACGTAATTACCTCCTCAAGGGGATTCGAACCCCCAACTTGCACACACCATGAGCACCTTAGTCATGGCTAAGGTTGCCACATGAGCTAGCCGCTCATTCAAAGGGAAAAGGCATGACGTGCCTTAATTCCTTCCTCCCTTCCATGCAAACCAAAAGCGCTTCGAGCGCTTTCCTTCCAATGCCTTCGAATGCATTCAAGGAGATTCAAACCTTGACATAAAGCACTACCACACACCTTAACAAAAAGCCAATTTCCAATGCACCACTTTGCCCACAATATCTTGGGCTTTCGACCAACCTTGGATTTATTCATTGTCTCCCTTTTCAAAATGATTTTCGCATGAGCTCTCTTCGGATGCTAGCCAACGATTAACATGAGCAAGGATTAATTTCAAATGAACCTTAGGATACCCCTTTATATAGTCTTCTCCTCATTTTCGATGACATCGACGCATTATTTATTTTCCCTCTTTCTCTAGACGTCGACACTAACTTTAATTAAAATTTTAATTTTAATTTTAAATAATTAAAATTTAAACTAAATATTTAAAATTAAATATCTCCATCACCGGGGCACCTTTTTCGATGAAACGAAAGGCCAACCTGGGTTTTAAGAAAAACCCATTTCAAATATACCATCCATGGTTTTAAATAAAACCTTTTATTTTACCTACCTTGGTTTTCACAAAAACCCTGAATTTATCCATGCTTTCCAAGATATCATTCCACCATAAAAACTCAATGTGATCCATATGACATCAATGATTCATGTGAAATCAATGAAAACATAAAATAACTCAAATTGCCAACATTTTTGTTTTATTTATGCGATGTTATGATGGCATTATGATGAGTTGATATATATGTGTTAGATGATAGATGATATTTATGATGATGTGGATTTGAGATGGATACTTATGTATGTGTTTATGTAGATGCTTATATGATTTGATTATTGTGACATGATGTGATGTATCATGAGTTGATTTAATGATGGACTTATGATTTTATGTATGGATGAATGCAATGATGTGATCTTAATAGATGGATGATTTATGACATTGTGTATTTATGAATACAATATTTTTGTTAGATACATGTTTAATTTTGATTTAATTGTATGCATCTAACTCATGCTATGATATGGTGAATGCAGTATGTAATCTAATGTGAATGAACTTGCATGTTTTAATCACTTAAAACATAATGGATGCATATGCTATGATGTTGACAATTTACGGGTGATACCACAGAAAGTATAACAACCATGAATGTTAAATAATCATTCTAATAATAAGAATTAATTATTTTAAACCATCCATATGTGTGATGTAATGATGTGGAATGTATGTATTTTTTGGATAAGCTTTTGTAATTTAAAATATATAAAATAATCAATGGCCGTCTAAATATCATTTTTGACATACATCCGGTATCTAATGTATTTTATTATTACCCCCCTAATTTACAGGAGATTATAAAGAAAGTTGGTGATGTTATTGATGATATGATTTGTTGCTATGTAGGAATTTTTGGGGTTTTTCTTGAGACTTCAAACACTCTAGTTATCCTATCAACAACTATGTACTGACCATACAAGACTTTTGAAAAGCAAGGCTTTCACTCTTTACTTGGATATTCATTATCTCTGTGTGTGCAAATGAATATATTTAGATAGAACTCAAGTATTTCCTCCGATGTCAGGCATGATTCTTTCATCCCATTGCTAATATCAGGGGTCCTCAAATTTTAATCTTATCCTGTGTTGGACTTAGTTGGATTATACCACTAGGTGACCTTGGGTTACCTAAAGCTAGCTCATCCACATTCAAACATTGGTCTACACAAATGCAAAATGCTTTTGTACTAGACATATCGTCATGCTTATGGTTCGGTTATGCTAAGAATTCCAGGGATTCAAGTTCCATTCCCTTATTTTCTTCATTTCATTTGGGATACTTGCTCACACTTAGTGATGAAAATCACTGTTTATTTTAATTGATTTTTTCTTTGAGCAAGGGATTTATGTAAGACTTCTTGTTTGTTTCGATTTGACTATTGCTTGATTTTGGATTTTGAATTATGACTTTGGAAACTGGGATTTTGGATTTGTGCTTTGTTTCAGGATTTTTGCTTGTTTTTATGAAAGCAAGGGATTTATGTAGTGATGATAATCACTCATTTATGGGTAGGGCGGAACTTGTCCTTTTGCCAATTCTTAGCACCTTTGAACCGGTTGCACAAGGGGATAAGCAAGGAAGACCCTTTTCACTTAAGGTAACCTAGAACACTATATGCAATTTTCATCTTCCCTTGTACCAACTAGGATTTTAGTGTTTCAATTAGTGATGGGATCTTGAATATCCAAGGTATTTTCACAACTAGACCTTGCTCTCTACTAATCAAGGTGGATTTCTACAAAAGATGATAAGACCACTAGACATGGTTGAAATACTAGGAAAACTTAGTATATTTCGTATAGCAACATGAATTTGGTTGTTCTGAGAAACACAATTACACACATGGATGCATGGATGCAAATGATCTTGAATATTGTGACTGAGATACAAATTGTGGCATCGTTTGTAAGAATGTGATCATAAGACATGCGGATGCAATGGATATGTATTGATATGCAACTACGTGGATGTGGATGTTATATGCACATGTTTTTTATTTTTTTGATCTTTGCATTGTTTTTGTATTTTTGCTTATTTTGAATGGTTTTGTGTTTGGATTTGACCAAATGGCTTTAAGATGATTTTGACCAAGCGGCTTTAAGATGCCTTTGGAGATTTTTGTTTGATTTTGACCAAGCGGATTGGGTACCCTCGGAGCATTTTTGGATTTGATTTGACAAAAGGGCTTTAAGATGCCTTTGGAGCTTTTTATTTGATTTTGACCAAGCGGATTGGGTACCCTTGGAGCATTTTTGGATTTGATTTGACCAAAAGGCTTTAAGATACCTTTGGAGCTTTTGGATTTGATTTTACCAAAGGGATTTAAGATGCCTTTGGAGCTTTTTGTTTGATTTTGACCAAGAATATTGGGTACCCTTGGAGCATTTTTAGATTTGATTTGACCAAAGGGCTTTAAGATGCCTTTGGAGCTTTTTTAATTTTATTTGACAAAAGGGCTTTAATATGCCTTTGGAGCTTTTTGTTTTATTTTACCAAAGGGCTTTAAGATGCCTTTGGAGATTTTTGTGATGGAGGTGACCATGTTTATTATTTTTATGACATATTTGAATATTTTTTATTTTATGACATATTTGAATGTTTTTTATTTTTATGACATATTTGAATGTTTTATATTTCTATGTATGAAAGGCCTTCAAATGAATTATATTGAGGGGTTCAGGCTCTTCAATACCTTCCAAATATGTGAGGTGATATGCTCCAGGCCCAACCTTCTCTAAAATCATGTAGGGGCCTATCCAATTTGCCACAAATTTATCTCGCAAATGTGGTGGAAGATTTGAGTTCTGTTGGTTTTCTTTGAGCACAAGATCCCCAACTTTGAATTCCCTCAATTGGAATTTACTATTTTATGCTCATGCAAGGTGATTTTGATAAAAATGAAGATGCTCCAAGGCATTTAATCATCACTCATCAAGAAGCATTAACTAATCAAGGTGACATTATTGTGCAATGTCATTATCTCTGAATTCCTTCAATGCTATGCGCATGGTTGGAATCTATAATTCTAGGGGTATGATGGCCTCAGTGCCATATACAAGTGAAAATGGGTTTTCCCCAATGGGCATCTGCACACTATTCATATATTCCCATAATGCTAGAGGTAACTACAAATGCCAATCCCTATGATTATCTCTCACTATTTTCCTCAAAATTGAGACGATTATTTTTTTTGAGCTTTCGCTTGCCCTTTTGCTTGTGGATAATAGGGTGTTGAAAAACTATGCTAGATATGGTATTTGTTCATTAAATTATGCACATTTTTGTTCTTGAAATATGGCCCATTATCTGATATAATATTCAAAGGGACCCCAAAATGACTTATGATATTGTGGAGTATAAAATCCATAATCCTTGGTCTAGTTGTCGATGTTAAGGGGATCGATTTGACCCATTTGGTGAAATACTCAGTGGTCGTTATGATGAACATGTGTCAGCTTGAAGACGGGGGAGATATCTTCCCAACTAAGTCTAATCCCCACTGTGATAAGGGCCATGATGACTGGATGGGTTTCAAGGCTTGTGATGGCAAGTGGGTGGGTTTACATGATGCTGACACTTGATGCATTTCCTGACATACTCACAACAATATTTTTACATAGTGGGCCAATAGTAACCCATCCTTAAAATACGTTTAATGATGGCCATGCCACTGAAGTGACTGACACATGTACCATCATGAACTTTCCATATTGCCCAAGATGCTTCCTGAAGCTCAAGATAACGAAGGAGCATTCCATCATAACATCGTCTATAAAGGATCTCTCCTAGAAAAATGTATCTTGTCACCTTTTGTTTAAATTTTCATCTTTCAGCATGTGATACGCCTTGTGGTATTATTCCAAGCTTTAGGAAATCCTGTAATTATGATAGCCAATCCTGATAAGCCACAACTTCTATGGATAAAATGACAAGTTCTTCTTGTGATCCGGAATTTGTGAACATAGATTGGAAAACAATCTTGTAATGAATGGTTTTTCCACACTTCGTAGGACCTTGAGAGATCAAATATTCCCAAGGGGCTATTTGCAAGAAAGCTCTAAATTTGAAGGACCAATCCTAATTTGGTTCAGTCTGGATCATGTTGACTGACTCTAGGTTGTTAATAACCTCATGTTGTATTGCTAAAAATACGAACACTTTCACATGAACGATTGTGAATTTAGGAGACAGATTTTGAGGGATTAAGGATACCGAAGATGCCATAGTGTCTGTAAATTTGTTTGACGTACAAGGTATTGCATCGATGTCATACCATTCTAGTCTTGCTAGGTAAGTGTAAACAAGCTCCTTGTAAGCTTTCAAGAGTGAGCACCTGCATTGGAACAATCCTTTGACTTGATTTACTATGAGCAAGGAGTCACCAAAGATATTCAACCTTTTAATGCCCATTGCAATGACTATTTGGAGTCCCAATATCAGGGCATCATAATCTATGTTATTGTTCATGCAAGGGAAGTATAACTTGAATAATAAGGGAAATGGAGCACCCTGTAGTGTGATCAAGACTATCTTTGCTCCGCCTCCTTGATCATACTTTGAACCATTGAAGAACAATGTCATGTCTCTTTGTTTCTCAGGTTCTTCAAGTTTCGTCAAATCTGATAATGTGAAGACTACATCATCAGGAAATTCTATAGTGAGAGGTTTTCTATCCTGGAGGGGTGCCTCTGCTAATTAATCCACTATGAATTATCCCTTTATGGACTTTTGGCTTATGGATTCTAGATCAAATTCTATCAATAACATTATCCACTTTGCAGTACGTGTATTATGATATCTTTTTCATCATATATTGCAAAGGATTTTTTCTTGATATAATGTAAGTCGTATGGCTCAACATGTAGTGTCATAATTTTTTGGTTGCAAAGACCAATTCTAAGCACAACTTTTCTACATATGCATATCCTAGCTCATAACTCACCAAGGTGCGACTAATGTAATATACATATTTCTCTTTGTCTTGTGCTTTCTTTTGGGCTAACATGGTGCCCAAAGCAAAATCAGTAGCCGATATGTATAGCAAAAATGGTGTGTCTAGCCTTGGTGGAGCCAACACTAGCGGTGTTGCCAAGTATGTTTTGATCTGTGTAAAGGCTTATTGGAATTATTCATCCCAATGAAATGGGACATCCTTTCATAGCAACCAGTTCATGGGTTGACACTTTTTTGACAATTGAGAAATGAACCATTTTATGGATGCTACCTTGCCTTATAGGCTTCTTAACTCCCTAATGTTGGTAGGGGTGGCCATTTATGTTATAGCTTCTACTTTTGTAGGATCGACTTCAATGCCTCTCTTGGAAACAATGAAACCTAAGAGCTTACTATAAGTTATGCCAAACATGCACTTCTTAGGATTCAATCTGATGTTGTGCTCTATGAGGTGATCGAAGACTTTCATAAGGATCTCAGTGTGCTCTTGTCGTACAAAATATTTGGCCAACAAGTCATCCATGTAGTCTTACAATATTGTGTACATGTAGTCAATGAATATGTATGTCATGGCCTGCTGGTATGTGCACCAGTATTCTTTAGGCCAAATGGCATCACTTTGTAATATAATGTTCCCAATGGAGTAATGAAAGTAGTCTTATGTTGGTCTTCGGGTTTGATTCAGATTTGATTGTATCCGAAAAACCCATCCATTAGGGAAAGCATCTCATGACCTGTAGTGGAATCAATAACAACATCTATGTTTGGCAACGGGAATGAATCCTTCAGAGTTGCCCTATTCAAGTCCCTAAAATATGTGCAAATGTGGGACTCTTCCATCGGGTTTTCCCATGGGCACCATGTTCGAGACCCATTCAGGATAGTCAATTGGAACTATGAAAATTACCTCTAATAGTTTTTGTAACTCATTCTTTACCATCAAAGTGATGTTTGAATGCATTTTCTTCAATTTTTGCTTGACTGGCTTCTTTAGGGGATCCAATGAAATGTTGTGAATTACTAACTTTGGATCAATCCCTGACATGTCTTTATAAGTCCAAGCAAAAATATTTGACCATTATTTGAGGAGAGGGATAATGATGGCTTGTTCCTCTAAAGACAGACTTTCTCTGAACTTGACTTTCTTTGGTTGAATAGGATCATCACTGATGTACACCTTGAAAGTAACTTATATAGCCATATGTGACCCATCCTCCAACTGGTGAGGTGTGGGTATCAAGTGAATGTCATCAACGGAATTTATAGGTCCTATTGACTTAGGATCCAAACCAGCATGGAACACATCATATGCACAACCCGATGCAAAATGGAATGATTGTAATGCCTTTTCATTAGAGAAAAGATCCTCAAAATCTATGGGTGAATTAACATGATCCCAATCAATAGCCCCTATATCAAGACACAAAGGTTTAGTGGGATCTGTTGGGTTATGAAGTGGAGTGGTCAAATCAATGGAGATTGTGTTGATGGATGGAATGAAATATCTAGAACCACATGGGTGAAATCTTGTCTTAGATGTTTCCCTTCTATACTCACGATGAGGCTCTAGAGGAAAAGGAATCTCCGGATCTGGCCCATGAGCTGGTCGGATAATAGGATTATTAGGATCTAAGAGTTCCCTTAACATCTGTGGAGGGGAATTGACCATGAGATGAATGACATTCAAGTCAATAGGTCTCCCCAAAAACTGTAATTCAGGGTCTATGGCATGAAGTATCACTTCTCTCTCTACCAACATGTCAACCTGTTGCAAGTGGCGAGGTCCAAGATAAGCCATCTCAGTCTCGTCTTCAAAGTCATCATCGCTTATCCAAAAACCATTAGCATTGGTATGCAGTCCCAATGTAAGGGGCACATATCTTGGCCCCAAGTAGGCCATCTCTATTTCATCCTCATATTCTTCATCACTTATGAAGATGCCATTTGCATTATTATGTTGTCCCAAGTCATGGGGCCATTGCCTTGTTCCTAGGTAGGCTCTCTCTGTTGAGTCCTATGAATCATAGCCACTTTTTTCCGATATGAATCCACTCTCATTGTGGATAGACCATGTAAATCTATGTAAATAGTGAGGCCCATGATATGCCAAGCCTGCTCGTGCTTCATCATTTCCTACTACATATCCGTTTTCTTCTTGCTCATCATCCCATGAGTTGTACCCCTATTGGGATGGCATCTACTCCAATGAGGTCATAGTATATTGGAATCCTTCCTCTTGTGTGAAGGATATATTTTGTTTGATTTCTATGAATAGATGTATCTCTAGTTTCTTGCCCCTTAGTGGGCTGCTCTGTTCTAATTTTCTCATGTGAATGTTGGGATGCTGGGACTCTTGTGTGTATTCTTGGTGATGAGGGTTTTGTGGCCCTCTCTACCCTTTATGAGGATGGATATGGGGAAACCTCATCATCTCTATGTGAAGAACGGGGTCTAGAACCCTCCTTATGTCCATGTAATGAGGAAGCTCTTGAAGCATCCTCATGTCTCTGAGAATTTTCTGTGTGTTTAGAGGAAAGTATTGAGTCTTCCTCATGTCTCCTTGATGATGATGGTCATGAGGCATCTTTGTGTTTATGTGATGTAGTTTCATGCTGTGGTTCCCTGTTTGGGGTTTCTCGAGGAGATCCCCCAAGGGTTGAGTTATCACCCCTTAGACTCATGGAATTATGTCTCACAATATTTCGAGTAGCTCTTTCAATGTTACTACGACTTTGCCTAAGGGTATGCGTTTCTTCATATTCTCCCTCGGTATCATACCGAGGATGCTTAATTCTTGTTTTGACAATTATTTTTGGGAATTTAGCTTTTGTGTTGCACTTAAATATGACCAAACAATATCAAGCAAATTTTTATCTTGATTACCAATTTAAGTGTGCCCTAGAATAATTACTATATTTTTATGTTTTATTTTTTCTTGTTTCTTGTTCTGGATTTAGAATGAGGAGACTCATCCATAGTGATAATCAAGAACACTCATGCCAAACATGATTTTTTAAAAGATACTAGGGTACACTGCTTAAATCCCAGTGGGGGGTTCGCCTAGTTCTTCCACTCTGAACCAATGATTGTTCCAATAGTGGGAGACAATTTGAACACAAGTAACTTAGTACCACTATAAGTAAGTTCCTCAATCCATTTATAGGAATCTCTAGGGGGCAAACCGGTGGAAGGAGATGAATGCCAACGTCATCGGACTGAATTGAGGGTTGGTGATGAAATCCAACTCCCCAATGTTTAAAAGATATATGTGTGTGTGGGGTTCATTTTAAGCTTGCATGAATAAGAATGCATCATACAACAACAATGACTCTTTCCTATATGCCTAATGCAAAATACGTTTCAATTTCAGAAAGGTGCATAGCTACTATGAGATTAATGAATGCACTCTATTAGGTGCAAGTATGGCCTTTAGAAATGCCTCAAAGCAAGTAAAACAACACACATTGTCTAGCATGTTGGATTCTAGGGTGAAATTTACAAACATAAGTCATTGTTCCTAGCAACGCCTAGTGAAAAATCTAAAAGGAAACCTAATATGTGTAAGATGCAAGTTCTTTTTATTTCATTCTTTCAGTTTTCCAAATTGAAATATGTATTAATTATCACTGTTTTTAAGAAAATAGAAACACACAAACAATCATTAAGTGTCAAAAAAGTTGTACTAACCTTTAATCCAGCTCAGAGAGTCAAAGTTTTGACCTCTGCTACACTCCAATTCTAGCCATTGTCGACCAGAGTGACTGATTTCTTGCCACTATAGAACATAGTGGCTGAGTCCTAGCTATTGTAGACTAGAGAGGCTAGTTTTTGGCCACTATAGATCAGAGTGGCTAAACCTGCACATAAAACCCAAGTCAATAAAGCACCTAAAAATAAACTAAATAACTAGGCAGATGTACCACTATGATCACCATCTGTAGCGACCCTGGGGAAGCGGTGCGCCATCCACCAACTACTCTACTTACGATTTGATTGAATCCTTTAATGTTAAACATGCAATAAATTAAAGGTATAAAGCATATATAACCATAATGCGAAGAAATAAGTGAATGAACACTTTTTTTTGTATTGATATTCCCAAGATCCGGTTACATATGAATCCCTCTAAGAGAACCCTTTGTTTGATACATGATTTTACACACAAAGAGGGCAGCAAGTGTATAAAATATCCCCTCGCACAGGGGGCATGCTTTATCAGGCTTCCTGATGATACACATGGAAATGTATGAGGGCTTACAAATGCCTCCTTCCATATGTATGATTGCTAGAGGGATTTTATTACTCTTGTATGTTGTGGATTTGCCCGATTGAACCTGTAGTCCTGAAATCAATGAAACAACAACACACGCTTAGGTGTCTAATATTGCCTCCCCAAATGAGGTTGTTAGCAACAAATAAACTCAATGAAAATAAATGCAACGAAACTAGTACTATGAATACAAATAGCTGAAATAAAGCTTATGCTAATGAAATGAAAGAGAAAGCAAAATAAAAGAAACTAACACCTAAAACCCTAGACTAGGTTGCGGGCCACTGTCCAAGATAGCGATTGCTAAGGTGAAATCTCTCTCTATTGATCCAATGGCTATGGGCTCAAGTCTGCTACTAATATTAAATTATTACATTATGTGTTCAGATTTTCCCTCCAATCCGATAGGGCTCCACTACAAGAATCGATCTCTAAGGGAAGCTCTCCAAGTCTCTAGAAGCTCTCCTCAATGATCCAACCTATTCAAAGTTCTGATGTGTGATGTTCTCTCTCTCTAATTGATCAAAAGAAGGTCCAATAAAGTCCCCTAGTGCTTTTAGATTTCTTCCTTTTAAAGTGTTTGAAGCCCTAGGTCAATGTTCAAACCCTAGGACTGAATCTCTCATGCGTACTAGGTGTTAACATGAGAAGCTCTTTGTTTTTCTATGTTTAACTGAAGTCTAAATCAAGACTGGAGTCTTCCATGTAGACTGGTTGTGAGGAGGAATGCAAAGTTGTCCCCACTCATCCTTATTGCATGTAAACTACCACTTTCACCCAATATTAGGCTATATGGGTGGAAAATTGCATTAAAAGCTTAGCCACTGTCATCTGCAATAACTAAGGTTTGGCTGCTCTGAGCTATAGTGGCTGGATTCTGGTCGCTCTGTTCTACAACGACCAGGATTGGATGGGCTGAAAATGCCCCATATGAGTGGTCAGAACCACTTTTGATATTTGGAAGATCCCAAGGGTTAGTCACATGACCTATGAGTGTGCCTATGTAAGTAGTCTCCCTGAACATGACATGTTTTAGGTGTCTACAAGTTGCAATATATGTTCTAATGTTTGGGTGTGGATTAGTATCTCCTTTTAGTTTCTTTTAAGTTGTTTAGTGTGTTGGTTAGGTTCCTCCTTGTTTTTTTTATTGTTTTGGTTAATTTTAATGTTTTGAATTAAACCAATTCAAATATTTGAAATTTAATTAAATCAAATTTAAAAAAAAACAAGTAAAATGAAAAAATAAAATAAAATAAAAATAAATAAAATAAAACAAATAGAGATTTAATAAATAAAACATTTAAAAATGATATATTAATATATATATATATATATATATATATATATATTAATAAATAAATCAAAATAAATAATAATAATAATAATAAAATATAATATATATATATAATACCTTTCCATGGTTGTCGAATAGTTTTTAGGGCTTTAAAGTAGTTAATTTTTTTTATATGTTGGTACAAATTTATTGAATCAATAAAACCATACAAGAAATGAAGAATCCCAAAATAATAACCCTTACAAAGACCAAAATAAAGAGACATCCAAAACCACCGAGCACCCGATCAAAAGATACCCAACAAAAAAAACCTCAACTAGACATATCAGCAACAAGTAAATTAGCAAGATGGTGAGAACAATCCAATGGGAGCTGATCCCATTCCCCAACATTCTAGTCTTCCTAAAACTTAGAAGCCTATTTTTCCAAGCAATTAACCACACCATTCCATTCCCTAGGAATATGAACAAAGGAAATAAACTCCAAATGCCAATAAATTTGAAAGATCTACCGAGCCACTAATGCCAGTTGCCAATGAACATTAGAAAGATTATGAGTCTTTAATAAATTAATAATAATATGAGAGTTTGACTCACAAATTATCTTCCGCCATCCCAAAGCATAACCTTTTTCCAAAGCAAAATGAATAGCAAGGGCCTCCATATAATTATTAGTTTTCTTCCCCTTATAGCATGAGAAAATGAAAAGAGTTGCACCACTACTATCTCTCTCAACACCAACAATACCTGCATACCCAGGATTCCCTCTAGAAGAGCCATCAGTATAAATCTTAAACACCCCCAATGTGGAGGATGACATCTGCTATATCTCTACACTTTTTGATAGAGATTTCTCCTCCCGACCTATAAAGAAGGATGAGGTTCATTCTCCACTAAACCTAGGTCCTGCATCATCAAAATATCAGACTGCTCCAAAGGAAGACTGATCTAACATTTAGAAGAAACAATTTCTTGGATCATACCAATAATCTTCTACCAAATATTATAAACAGTTAACTTTATACCTTGAAAAATTCTTCGATTTATTTCAATCCAAATATGCCATATAATACATGAGGGTCAAATACTCCATGCAACTTGAATAAAGAAATCCTTAGCAGGAGGTCTTCCTAAACTCCTCAAAAAATCAACAAGAGAAGAGGCATGAGAACAAGAGTGTTTCCACACCCTCCACCAAAGATGCCAATTATCCTATGCAAATAAACACTGTAAGAGAAAATACCTTAAATATTCATCACTATTCTCATAATGGAAACAAAATGAAGGGCCCTAAAAACCTCTCTTTTGGATATTATCCCATATAATATATTTGTTCCTAGTAGCCAACCACAAATGGAAATTGTGTTTGGTCCAAGAAAACTTATTCTAAATCTGTTTCCACCAAAGAACCTCCTCATCCCAAAAATGTTGTCTATCTAAAACATGATAACCATAAGCCATCGAGAAAATCCCTCTAGGATCCAAACCCCAAGCCAAAACATCATCATCATGTAAAGAAGAGCACTCCCTAGTAGCCAAAATATGAGCCAACTCTTCTCTATCCTAAACAGAACCACTTGTCGATCAATCTCTAGGATCTTTCCACTGAACTACCTCCACCAGATCAACTCTTTTGGCAACTTTAAAATACGTCAGCTTTTACCAACCAACAACTAAGAAACAATTACATAGATCCTGAATATGATGAAACATAGAAAAAATTGTAGGGAAAGCATCCCAAGAATCATGTCTGAAAAGAGCCTTCGAGCCTTTGAGGCAAATCCAAAACAATCCTTGCTTAACAAGAGTAGCCCCCTTCTTAAGGGTGTTCTAGATCAAAGAGCCTTTACCATACAAACTGTATCTAGGTATCTTAGATCCCTCAACCCCATTAAGGTACTTAAAGGAAATAATTTTAGCCCAAGCATGGTCTTGAGAAATGCACCATCTCCAATAAAGCTTGGATGCCAATGCCTGACCAGAAAGAGAAGTAAAAAAAGACCCAAACCACCTTCTTTTTTTGGTCTACAAATAGTCTCCCACTTAACAAAAATCCATTTTGAAGACTCCAAATTTCTAGCCCATAAAAAACTTCTTGACAGAGATTCAAGCTCATGAATAAAATTAGCAGAAGTTACTTGAATCATGTACCGATAAATACATGAAGCTTGAACCACCAACTTAAAAAGTAGCACTCTACCAGTAAAAGAAAGCCACTTAATAGTCCAATGAGATACTTTAGATTGGAATTTATCCAAAATATTATTCCAGATACTTCGAGGCAAAGGGTCCATAGAAAGAGGAATTCCCAAATAAGTTAAAGGAAGAGCTCCAATCTGAAATCGAAGAATTTGAGCAATTCTAGCCTGTATAAGAGGATTAGTATTGAAAAAGAATATGGAGGATTTCCCCTTGTTTATCTTCTACCCCGAAGTACCCAAATAAATATTCATAGATATTCTAAAATTAGTTGCTTCCCTAATAGATGCAAGATCCATTACAGTAGTATCATCCACAAATTGAAGATGAGAATACATAGATAAACTATTACCCCATCTCCAACCATAAATCAACCCCTGACTAACATGTGATTTGAGAAGCCTACCCAAATCCTCAGCCATAATAATAAACAAATAAGGATACAAAGGATCCCCCTGACGGAGACCTCTTGAAGCTTGAAACAAAGTAGAAGTCTCACCATTGATAAGGATAGAATAGGATGGAGACGTAATACAAATCATCACTCAACTAACCCAGTTGGAGTCAAAACCAAAAGCAAGGATAATTTTACTTAAGAAAGACCATTTAACCCTATCATAAGCTTTAGCCATATCCAATTTTATAAACATAAATTTTCTTTAGAAATTCCCATAGAATGAATGGCCTCAACAACAATAGCCACATCATCAAGGATTTTTCTACCCACCACATAACCTCCCTATCAATGAAAAATTACCTTATTGAGCCAAGGCTTAAGTCTCTCAACAATCAATTTGGAGATAATTCTATACACCAAATTACATAGTGCAATAGGTCTCATGAGCAACTCATTCATCTCAGTAGTGAGAACTGATGGAATACAATCCAAAATACTATTTTGTTCAGCAACCGCCAAGGGAGAATCCTCATAATATAAAGAGGAAAAAAAAACTTATAGCCTCCCTTGAAATATCTTGAGCAACAATCAACTAGACCCCAAGAGAAGAAATAAGAGAAGAAATTGCATTATCATGCCTTATAGATTTAACTAAATTGAAAAATAAAGCAATATTTATGTCTCCTTCTTGCAACCAATCAATCCAAGCCTTTTGTTTCCAATAAATTTCCTCCCTCAATTCCTACTTAGATAACTCCTTAAGAGCATCAGATTCCTCTTTAATAGTCCTTTTTGTGAGGCCAAAATCCCTAATTTATCTTGTGATAGCATCTAACTTCTCTTGAGAAGCCAAATTAGCCCCAAAAATATTACCAAAACTCTACCTATTCCACTTCTTAAGTTGATATTTCACATACTGGAGACTCTTAACAAAAGAGAACATAGTAGTTCCATGAGTAGGCCTACACTGTAACCACAAAAATCTCATTAAATCATGTAGAGAAGGCTCTCGAAGCCAAATTAACTAAAATTTAAAGTAGGGTTTCCTATAAACTCCCTAGTGAATGGCATTTATCTTCATAGACCAATGATCAAAACCTCTCCAATCCAAAAATTTTGAGCTGATTTACCAATTATTACTGATCTAGAAAGGAGAAACCAGAAAATGATCCAATCTCTCAGAAATAGCCTCAGTGCCACATCTCTTGTTGCTCCAAGTAACATACCATTACCAGGTTTAATATCCACAAGGTTTAAGAAAATTATATTATCATTAAGAGCCAAAGATGCCTGTTTAAGAGAACCCACACCACCTCTTTTTTCCTCCAAATTGGTGATAGCATTAAAGTATCCAACAACAATCTAAGGATAGTGAGGAGCCATTAACCGCACCACCTGAATATGATTCCAAAGGTTTTTTTTGTCAACAAGATCAAAGGGAGCATAAACATTAGTTAATAAGACCACTTCACTAGAATCCTTACAAGAAACAACCATAGAGAGTGAAAATTTATCAAAAAACCACCATATAAGAGAGATTTTGAGGATTCTAAAAGTTAACAATACCTCTAGCACTGCCCTAGGCACCAATACACTGACATTGACCATGAGGCCACAATTTGGAAGCAATACTAAACAAACAATCAACTGATAATTTTGACTCCTGCAAAAAACAATATCAGGCTTATGCAACTTAATCAACTCGCGAATAGCTTTTTACCGAGGGATGCTATTCAATCCCCTCACATTCCAAGATAAATCATTCATTTATGAGAGGTGGAAAAGTGAGAATCAAGGGGCCTAACCAATCCTAACTCAATGAAGGACTCCCCCTCAGGTTTAATTTTCTCCACATCTTTCTTCCTGCCCACCTTAGAAGAATTTTTAGGTACCTCCTTTTTAAATTTTTTTGATGCAATCCCAACATAGAACTCACCTTAGAACCTTTTCCATGACTGTAACCCACCAAATCATCCAACAATAGATCATCTGCAACCACACCATCCTCCTAAACAAACATATTTTCCTAAAAAAGGAATAGAAATTTGGTTTCCCTCAATAGTCTGTACCACACAATTCACCAAAATTGGAACAATCACATTACCTAGAGACTGATCAGTGTCCATCTGAGCAATAGATAGATCTCTTTACATATTAACCCTAGCAAGCTAGTTTAAGTCATCCAAAGCATCAAATATATTATGTAATCCATCAACTTGCCTCTCATTAATGGATCTCTTCAAACCCTTGCCTTTATTGTGGGACTTAACAAGAATGAAACCCTCCTTATCAGTCCCACTATTTTGCATTGGATATTTTCCCTCAATAGACCCATTATACTGCTTAGGAGCTTTCCATTTATCTATCCCACTATCCTACTTAGGAGGTTGAGCCTTAGCTGATAAATTCCTAGGTAATTTTGGGTATTTTATATGAAGGTGTCCATATGCATGATACAAACAACATCAAAAAAAAAGGATTTCATAGTCTAATTGTTGAATCCAAGAAGAGGATCCAACACAAATATCCATAGAATCTAGAAAAGGCTTATTTAAATCTATCTCAACACAAGCACGGGAATAAGAAACTACTTTTTTATATGTTATTTATTGAGAAGGACCCACCGACTTCCCCAAAAACAGTGCAATCATGTGAAGAATATCATTCCACTAGAACTCCAGAGGTAACCAAGGGAGCCGAACCCAAATCAACACCCACAACAGAATTTTATCCAAATGGTTAAAGCCCACATGCCAAGGCTTAATGAACAAGCCAACCTAGTCATAAAAATAAGGCCCTCATTCAAAAACTTTATGTTGATCCTCCATGCAAGAGAAAACAACCATGAAAAAATTGTTTACCCCCAACATGATCTCCATATCTCCAATTAGGTTCCATACTTTTTTATTCTAATATTCCAACGAAATGAGAGGGACCCGAATTCCTAAAAATTTGCAAATTAAGGCATGATTAGTCAGGTATTCAAAATCCTCTACAATTGAATCTGGTTGAATCACCAAGACATGCCTATCTAGAGCTCGTTCAAGACAACCATTCACTTTTGTAGCTCTAAAAACCCTAGTTGAAATAGATCCAAATGGGTTTGATGATTTTTTTCCAAATGCATGCCTTGAAGAAGATGGTCTAGAGCCCATGAGGGCCTCTTGGAAGGACAATATTTGCTTATCATTCAAATCCCCTGCCATCATATCTTTGTCTATCTCATTCTCTGCAATATTCCTCCTGTATTCTCTACAATATTTGTCTTGTATTCTCTGCAATATCCAACCAATTTTTAAACTATAATTCATGAAGCCTCGCCTAAGTGGTTAATTTTAAAGTTTTAGAATTATTAGTGTAATGGTTGTAATTTTATATTTTTTAAATGTTAATTTTAAAAAGCTAATTCAAATGTTTTTATATGTAGGTACACACGTAAGATGACCCATACACGAGTTAAAATGTGGAAAGCAAATGGAATAAAAGGAAAAAAGTGTTATAACACCATGAACATTACCAAATGAGGTTTTAGAAAATGATGTGTTGTGAAGACCATAATGGACATGTAGGAAAACAAAGCGCAAAAAATCAGAAGGGAAAGTGAAGAGTTTTTATGTAAATTTAAATATGCCATTAAAGGATAGAATGGGCGGGCTGGAAATATGTTGCAACACAGACTATATTTTTGTTATTTTTAATGCAAAATATGCCAGGAAGTTGCACCTTATAGCTAAAGTTGAAGGATAAATTTTTTGCATGTTTGGAGTTTAGTGTCTATCTTTCCTTCCATGTTTTTTAAGTTTATAAATGGTGTATGTTTTTTGCATGGTTTTATTGATTTTTACCAATATATTAAAAAAATACATTATATGGTTACACTATTGAATGCTTAGAATTATGGATTTTATTTTTTTCCCCTTTGAAGATTGCATCTAGTTTATTTTGAACCGTGCGAATGCAAATTCGGATAAACCAGGTTACATGCAGAAACTCACATATTTGGTTTTTCACGATAGCATAGCTTTATACTGAGAATACTTTGCATGTTTAAATTTTTAGCATTTTGGTCCATTTCCATACTTTTATTTTTATTTTTCTAACCCTTCTCTTTTGCATATTTTTAAAACTTTGACGATTAAAATAAAAATCGAAAAAAATTAAAACTCCAAAAACAAATGCACGGATGTGAAGAACGAGCTTTAATGTTTTATTTAGAACAAGTTCAATTTCATTTTGAAGCCATTTTGAAATTATAAAAATTATTTAAAGTTGTTTTTACAGGCATTTTATAATTTCAAATTTTACATAATTTTGCATTTTGAAAGTAAATCATATTTCAAGATTTGCATGTTTATTTTGCAAGCAATAAATTAACTTTCCTTTATGAAAATTCAATTTCATTAAAGGGGAGTTATTTATATGGCATTTCAAAGGCCATCATTTTTAGAGCAATAAATTGACGTCTCTTATGAAAATTAATTTCATCAAAGAGAGGTAATTTATTTATTATATCAAAGGCTATTTTTACTTTTATATTCAAAGAAACATTAAATGAATTCAATCATCATTTAAGGTACACATTTAGAGATAGATTTTAATCTTCTATTTCAGGCTCAAAGTAGGGTTTAATGCAAGATAAAACTTGTTTAAAATCTACTTAACCAAATGAAGATAAAATCTACCTAAAACACATCAAGATAAAATGAACTAAGGCTTTACATCGTGGTCATTTGAGGGCCAATCATATTTTACTTTTCTTTTAAGTTTCATGAAAAATCACTAGCATAGCATAATAAAATAAACCAACATAGGCCCCTTGTTAACAATTATTTGCAAATCACTAAGGTATTCCTAGAACTTATTTGATACATCTTTACAAGATTACAAGCACACATTAAGTAAAAGTAACCTTGGAGAAATTTATATTTCTTTTCAAGAGAGGGTTTTCTAATCAAAATCCTGATTGTGATGGGGATTTTGTAATTGGATAAAATTTCCACTCATCACAGTGGTATTAGAGAACATGGTATATCAATAGGAAATAGGGAGAGCCACAAGAGAGATTGAGATGGATAGAAAATCTCATTTTCAATTTTTTTTTTAAATTCATTTGGTTAGAGTACTTCCACAAAGTTGCAGAAAAACTCGTGGAGACTAGGACTCAACATTGATTCCACTAGATTGAAAAATAAACTAGTGATGATTCATAATATCTAGATTTAAATTTTCTTCCATTGCAGATTCAAATATTTGTTGTAGGAAAAGGATATTCAAGTAAATTTGGGAAACTTCCTACAAAGAGCTAGGAAGAATATCTTATTTGGAATCAATCCAGTATATGAAGCAACAAGTTGGAGATTAAATATTTGGAGGCCTAAGGAAAAGGTCCCATTGCAATATTTGTAGACTTGCAAAGTGTAGAAGGGAAAAATACAAAAGGAGCCTTATTGCAAATTGAAGGAAGAAGAGACTCCATAAAAGAGTCCACGAGAAGATTGGAGATTGGAGATATCCATTGAAGATAGATTATAGATTGAAAGGGGGATAAAATAGCTCAAGGAGATGAAGATACCCACAAGAGGTCCCATTGAAGAACTTCCAATTTTGGAATATTGAATATAGAGAAGGACAATTAAAGGTCTTGTTCTAGATTTGAGAGAAGGCTATTGAAGGAGTTTCAAGGAGCTCATTGGAGAAATTTACTAGTAGAAAGGAGTTCCTAATAAAGAATTTTTTGGGACAATTGTCACCATCTGAAAACAAGCCCAAAAGGAGAAGGATTTGGCAAGGATTTTGCCAAATTTTGGAGGAGAATAGTGAAGACCTCAAGACATTCATATTCTTTAGAATAAGTCCACTAGATAGGCCAAGGTTGAAGTTAGAAGTTGAAAAGGAGGATAAAGGAGAAAGGAGTTATAAGAAGCTACCAAATCTAAGAGATTTTAAGATTTCCATTGAAGACTATTTCGGAGAAAGTAGATTGTTGGTTTTACAACAAAAAAGAGAATATTTCTTGAAGGAAAATCTCAGTTATGATTTGGAGGATTTTCCAACAAAATGTTTGAGATTCAAGGACAACAATTCAGAGAAGAAAATGATTGCTTTGCATTCTGAAAATTTCAGATTTGAGGATAGCAAGGAAGTAGCAATTTAGGCAGCATTAATAAATTCCAAGTTTCAAATTTTTAGAGTGCATATTGAAGGAGAGTTAAATCCACCAAACTACATTTTCGGGCAGCAAGTTAGAGGAGTTTCAAAGCTGTAAATTGGTGAGTTAAAAAGCTGTTTTGGATAGCAAATAAGAGCTAAGATTTTATATAATACATAGTAGAATTTTGGTGAATCTAATCACTAGGAAATCCAACATCTATAGAGTCATAAAGCTAAGCAACTTAGGTGCAACAGGTTCATTATTTGAAATTTAGTTATTTGGTTTATTATTAAGTTTATTTAGCACCAATTTTGAGGTTTAAAGTTGCAAGGAAAATATTTTGAATTTAAAGTCTTCAAGGTAGTGCAAAAGTTCATTTCTACAAGGTTCAAACCTGCACATAAGAAATAGGATTTAGATATATTTAAAGAGAAATAAAATATCAACCAAGGTTTTTCTTAGTGGCGAATTTCATAATTTAGCGTGAATTTTTGGATTTCCAAAATGTCAATTTTACGATTTTTGGGACCATAGAGGTCGGCCCGTTCGCCCAAAAATTTCGGGATCTAATTTTTTTAGGGTAAATTCGCCCCGTTGTCATAAGGTTTCCTACCCAAATTTTACCCTAAATTTATTTAAAATAAGAAATATCTCACCCAAATCGCCCCTTGTACCCCACTATATATAGCTAACCCTGACAACGACTCCCATACAATTACAAAAAAAATTTGGGATAGTGAGCGATACAAAGCAAAGTACTGACAAAACCAGAGTCCACGAATGCCAGAAGGCAACTGGTATAATGCGACTGGCAGAAGGTGACTGACAGAAGGCGACTGACAGAAGGAAACTGGCAAAAGGCGACTAATAGAAGGTGACTAGTAGAAGGTGACTAATAAAAGGCGACTGGTAGAAGGCGACTAATAAAAGGCGACTGGTAGAAGGCGACTGGCAGAAGGTGAATGACAGAAGGTGACTGATAGAAGGCGACTGGTAGAAGGTGACTGACAGAATGTGACTTGTAGAAGGCGACTAACAGAAGGTGACTAGTAGAAGGCGACTGTCAAAAGGTGACTGGAAGAAGGTGACTAGTAGAAGGTGACTGACTGAAGGTGACTGATAGAAGGTGACTGGTAGAAGGCGGATGCCAGAAGGTGACTAATAGAAGGTGACTGACAAAAGGTGAATATGAGAAGGTGACTGACTGAAGGTGATTAATAGAAGGCGATTGATAGAAGGTGACTGATAAAAGGTGACTGATAGAAGGTGACTGACAAAAGGTGACTAGCAGAAGGTGACTGATAGAAGGTGACTGATAGTAGGCGACTGGTAGAAGGCGACTGGAAGAAGGTGACTAATAGAAGGTGACTGGAAGAAGGCAACTGGTAGAATAAGACTCAATTTATCCGTATGCTTATTTTACCATTAAATTTCATTTTTCATTTTATTAATGGACACTCAATAATGAGGTTTGTTCTACTTGCGAACAATATTCATGGGACAGTCATAGATTATGTTGTCTCTAGTAGTAGTTCTCTTTTATACCTATTATTTTCATATTTAAAAATGATGTTCTTTGTTCATGTTATTCTTTTGTTCATACAGGTAAAAATATCAACTACAGGCAATGGAAATAAGGGAGGAGAGTCTTCCAATAAAAGGAGTATCCTCAAATACTTTCCTAATATTTCAAAACCTAGTCTGCCATCAACATATGCACAAACTGAAGGTATGAACACCTTTACTCACCAGTTAATTTTTTTACTTTGTTAATTTTAAATATAATGTCCTCAATTCATAAAGAAGTGTGTTTTTTGGTTGATGGATTTATTCACTTTTATTTGTAGAAAACACTAGTATGCTTTTAAATGCCATAGTGATAATTAATCTACTATTGACACTAGAATTATCTCTATAGAAAACATTGTTAACCCTATTATTCCTCCACTTCCATGTATCGACGATAATCAACAGTCCACACATGAAGATAATATCAATAAAATTGAACAACAACATGAAGAGATTCCTGAATCTAACACGCCAAGTGAAAAAGAAACTAACAGTTCTTATGCAGTCCCTACTTCCAGATAATATTCATCTAAAAAAAATAAACGTGCAAGGTTATCTAGGTGGACAATTAACAAATCATTTCAGCCTGATTGGATATCAGAATTTCCATTTATTGAACCAGTGCTGCCATAGAATAGTAGTGATGATATAATATAATTGAGATGCGTAATTTGTAGTTGGAAACACGGAAAGGAGCATATGTTGCAACTTAAGAAAGATACAGTAGAAAAACATTGTGGAAAGGTTTATATCAAAATAAAATAAGGTGATCGAGCAACACAAAAAACTTGTAGGTGTAAGGATGCATCAGAGTGCACACATATGAGATATGCAGAAGAATATCTTAAATAAATGAAACAAAAGCAAACATTGGTTGAGAAAGGTGCAACGATTCAAGCCCAATTTTAAAAAATGAATAAGTTAACTTTAGCTGCAAAAAAATTGCAGTTTGCTGTTGTATTTTGTATTCTTAAGAAGGGTAGACCTATGTCTGATTTCATAGATTATAAATATCTATTTTGACTAGCTAATGTGCAAAACTTACCCAACGCTCATTGGTCAGATCAAAGTGGTTGGAAAATGGCAAAATGTATGTCATTGGTTGAGCATAATGACCTCAGAGAGAAAGTAAAAAAGGCAAAATTCATTTCACTTTGAATTGATGAGGTGATTATAGTTGAAAATACATCTTGGATTTGCATTCATGTTTACACATTGGAAAATCATTAAAGGCAACCTCATTTACTAGGAATATGCAAAATGGTGGAAAATTGTAATGCAGAAAACATTTACAATGTTGTGGTAACTAGTTTAAAAGAAGTAGGAATGAATAAAATTGAAATAGACACTAAGTTAATATGTGTAGGAGCTTATGGTGCTGCTACAATGCAAGGACACAGGAATGGTCTTTGTTTTAGACTACAAACATCAGTTGCCCCATATTTGATCCCTATTCATTGCATGGCTCATAGAAGGAATCTTGCATACAAAATTGTGGATACATTTACAAATGTTGCCAGAGTGGAAGATCTTGTCCGTGAAATTCATGAATATTTTTTATGTAGTCCAAAAATATTTTCAAAGTTTCAACAGTTTGCACTAGGAGTTACCAAAGGTAAAAAATTGTTGAAATATGTGGATACTAGGTGGATTTCGATGTATCTACCGACATTAAGAGTTTTCAAAGAATATCAATCCTTGATAGGTTTTATGTATGCAAATCGTAGGGTGGTTGATAAGGCTAAAGATTTACTTTTTTGAATGAGTGACTTTGAAACTCTTCTCACATTATGTGGAATTCTTCCAATGTTGGAAAAAATGAATAATTTGATCAAAATTGTACAAGAAAGATCGATTTATATTGTGGATTTCATCAGGACAAGAATACAAATTTGCATGCATATTGATATGATGTATGCATCTGGTCAAAATTTTATGGATCCCTTGTTTGATATTTGGAGAGCATTAATAAGTGTGAATAGTCCTCGGAGCTTTTTGAAGTTCAATATTAACGATCATCTGTGTATTAATGTCCATGAAAATAAAATACCTTTATATTGTTATGGTGTGCGATTGGATATAGCTGCAAATGAAGTTGAGAAAATTCCCATAACCTACAATAGATTTAATGTGGTTGTGGATGATACAAAACTTAAACTAAAACAAATAGCAGAATCATTGACAAAAGAAATCAGAGATCATTTTCAAAGATATGAATTGCTAGAGGCTATGGGTGTGGTAAATCTAATGTTTTAGGATTCTTGTAATGAATACCATATTATAAATTATTTGTTCCTCAAATACATGGGTAGACTTGCTGGCCATTTTAGTCAAAGTGTTGTAGTCAATGGCATTAAAATCAATGGCATTCTAAACAAAGATCTTTTGACAAAACAATCCAACTGTTTTGGAACAACAATGTCTGCTCAAGTTTCACAGCTCTCTAATCGTCATGAAGCAGGTTCTATTTCACGTTTGTGGAGAATATTACAACCAAGTACTGTCTTAAAATATACTATGAGTGAATATTTTCATTTATATGAATTATGTCAAATGATGATTTTGGGATCCGTGGAAGATGAAAGGGTGTTCAATACACTTTCATATATAAAATCTAAAGTTTGAAATAATTTGGACAAAAATTTGGAGAATTTATTGAGAGTATATATGTCGGCCTATGAGGTGGAGGAGTTTCATTACGAAAGAGCATTATCACATTGGATTTCTTTGGCAGAGAGAAGAGGTGTAACAAATATTGATAATGATGAGGATGATGGTAACACTGGTCAGATTATGATGAAATTTTTTTTGGGAATGAGTGTAGAACATTTTGTACAATTTGAAAAGAGTTTGTTCCAGCTTCCAACATTATGATGCAAGGATGCATTCATTTGATTTTATTTCACATATTATCATTTGATTTGATTTCACATATCAGAATGAGAGGAAGCTATCATTTGATTTGATTTCACATATCAGAATGAGAGGAAGCTATCATTTGATTTGATTTCACCTATCAGAATGAAAGGATGTTTTCATTTGATTTAATTTGAGTTCACATGTTATTATTTTATTTGATTTCACATATCTGAATGAAAGGATGTTATCATTTGATTTGATTTCACATATCAGAATGAAATGATTCTATCATTTGTTTTGATTTCACATATCAAAATGAAAGGATGTTATCATTTGTTTTGATTTGAGTTCACATGTTATTATTTGATTTGATTTCACATATTATCATTTGATTTGATTTCACATATCAGAATGAAAGGATGTTTTCATTTGATTTAATTTGAGTTCACATGTTATTATTTGATTTGATTTCACATATCTAAATGAAAGGATGCTATCATTTGATTTGATTTCACATGTTAC
This sequence comes from Wollemia nobilis, assembly GCA_028583015.1. NCBI lineage: Eukaryota > Viridiplantae > Streptophyta > Pinopsida > Araucariales > Araucariaceae > Wollemia > Wollemia nobilis. Next base: position 10,250,465 of record JAQPPZ010000676.1, on the reverse strand, counting down.
ATTATTTTTTTTGTAATATTTGTTATTCATGAAAGTAATTGCCTATGCTGTATTTTCTAACATTTCAAATTAATTCATATAACATAAAATAACATCTTACTGCATTCACATAATTCAATATTACTTAATATATCAACACAAACAATCAAAACATAACAACATTCAAAACAACGTTTTTAAAAGATAACACATATCAAACATTATTTCTTCCACTTCAAATTAAGAACAACAAAATTTTACATCATCATAAATAATAAAAACATACTCTCTTTCATTGAATTCAATATTTAAAGAAGATACCATTCATTCATTATATACAATACATATCAAACATTATTTCTTCCACTTAAAAATTCCAATAGATAACATATTTTTTGGAAATAGTCATTAATTGTTTCAATTCTCAAAAAGGATACCATTCATTTACAATTTACAATATATCAAACATTATTTATTTTGGTTCAAATTACTTAATACATCAACACATATAATCCTAACATAACAACATTCAAAACAAAATTTCCAATAGATAACACATTTTTTGAAAATAGTCTCATTCATTGTTTCAATTCTCAAAAATGATACCATTCATTTGCAATTTACAAAACATATCAAATAGTATTTCTTCCACTTAAAATTACTTAATGCATCAACACATAATCATAACATAGCAACATTCAAAACAAAATTGCAAATAGATAACATATTTTTTAGAAATAGTCTAATTCATTGTTTCAATTCTAAAAAATGATACCATTAATTTACAATTTACAAAACATATCAAACATTATTTCTTCCACTTCAAATTACTTAATACATCAACACATATAATCTTAACATAACAACATTGAAAACAAAATTTCCAATAGATAAAACATTTTTTGACAATAGTCTCATTCATTGATTTTAATTCTCAAAAAAGATATCAAACATATCAAACAAAATATATCAAACATTATTTATTCCACTTAAAATTAAAACATAACAATAATTAAAAACAAAATTTCAAAATGATAATATGATTTTTTCAAAAATTGCCTCTAACATTGATTTCAATTTTCAAAAAAATACCAGTCTTAAATATTTATAAAAAATATAAATATATAAAGAGTTTTTGTTTCACTTGAAACCCAACACAACAAAGATCTATTGTTTTTCAATGTTTCCTGAAGGTCCACCCACATCTACCTCAATATCCTTTTCTTCTAATGCCCCAACCCTAACCAAAATTTTTGTTGTAGTGTTGATCCCCGATAACAAGGCACTCTCTTCCTTCACTAGATCTTCTTTGAAAGGTGCATTCAGCTCCTTCTCCTTTTATTTTAGTTTAGCCTTGACATCTAGGCCCCCATATTTGATAACCTTATTTAGGTAATTATTTTCTCTAACCGTGTGTTGTAACCTCTTCTTCAATTCAATAGCATTATTAATGCTAATTTTGGCAGTCTTGATCAAAAATTTCATGGCACTAACTTGTTGCTTTAGGTGCTAGAAATTAGACTACAAAATAGAAATAAAAAAAGGTTAATATTTATAAAAAAAACATATTTAACAAAAAAAAAAAAAATAGTTATATGTAGAACTTATATCAGTTGTAAGTCGTGTTGTTTCTGCAACTACTACTTTGTTCTGATCAAGTGCCCATTCGTTGAAAATGCTTGGGCTTCTGCATTGAGGTTTTCCAAATGATTCATAACAATGGAAAGAATTTCATATCTGTATGTAGACTCGGCCTCCATAGTGCTAGATTCAGCTTTATGTAGCAAGGCATCGAGCTTTTGGGGCTCATTTTCCATCTTGAGAAACAACTCTTTTCTTTTTGAAAAATTCTTATATCGGCCATTGATGGATTTAATCAAAACCTTGGCCCGATATTCCCATTCCTTCAATTTATCAATATCCAAAAGAAGAGTATTATGAACTACAACTTTACATGCATCGACTAATAACACATTTTCAAAAACGTTTAGGATATCATCTTCTGTAATAGTATGGGTGGTGACTTGCTATGCGGCAGAGGGGGAAACTTTAGCGGCATCTACATTGACATCATCTTCTTCTCCATCAATGCCCTCTTCATCCTCAAGAATATCACTTGCCTTTAAAGAGAAATTTTTAGGATTCATACCTTGATAAAGAAAGTCACAATCAAGAGTTCCCAAGGGCATTTGAGATGCACTCTCAACATTTGAAAAATTCTCCAAGGTTAATATCGGTACAACAAAAATATTAGATGATGACACATTTTGTGTCTCTGTAGCACTTCTTGCATTATGAGGTGGCGATGTGAGGAACATTTTACCATGCATGCATGATTGGTTCCTCGTAGGTGGAACCTGAAGTGGATGGACTTGAACTTGCTTTAGGTGGACCTGAACCTACTGTGGCTGTGGTTGTGGCTGTGGCTATGGTTGTGGTTGTGGTTTTGGTCATGGAGGGTCAGGTGGTGGAGCCATCCTTTTTTTCAGCCTTTTGAATCTACGAGGTCCCTCTGTTAAATTTCACACAAGAACATAAAATAAATAATTTGTAAATAACAATAGCATTAAAAAATATTTATTCAAAATATACATACTTGACTCAGACTCTACAACCATTGATGTTTCAACCATTTACCCTTTGTCTGAAAAATACGTAAAACACATTAAAAAAACATAATTTTAAGTCAAAAAATAAATCATTTAAAAAAGCATTTTTGAACAATGCAAAGTAAGGTTACCTTGTGGGTTGGAGGTAATCTCTTCTATGTCGACTGTAATTATTTCTCCAGTAAAAGGTTTCGCAGGTGTATGCTGAATCTGACCATCATCAGACCTCACACGTTTGTTGGGAGTCATTGGTGACAACTACGATTGCGTGTCAGAATCAATAGATACTTCCAGAATCCTAAATGTGGCATCCCTCTTTTTTTGGTAAATAAAAGTCTTCATTAATTACCGGGTTTTGCAGGTTAACCCAAAACCTATTACAATATCCAGCCTTCTGTTGAGATTGTAGATCCTAGTCATCCTTGAAACTTTCTTACCAGAAATTGTGTTGAATCCCCTACAACACCTTACTAACAAAGCACACCCATACCTAAACATAATTGTAAACATTACTTACATTGACAGGAATTGAAGTTTGGAACTTTGCACTTGTGAAACCTGTTGCTTGCCCATTTCCTATTCTCTATCGAAATATTCCAAGGCTTACACCCTGTTACCTTCATTTCCAATTTGGTATGATTTAGAGGGAAACCCCATAGTTATTACCAGCTCCATGGGGAAAGAACACCCATTCATATTTCTCCTTAATGGGTAGGTTTCTTTTCATGACTAATAATGTTTTCCACTTCACGTGGCACACCTTGTGTCCATGTCACCAAACTACCAACATCAACACCTATGTTGGCTAATTTTTCAGCTGACCTGTTGGCCTCACGGTACACGTGACGAGCCCTCCTATTCTATCTTGTCACAAAAAGGATCCTCACTTCATGGATGACTCCCTCGATTCTCCATGGAGGTTTTTTCCATTGGTTAATAGGTTGATGATGTTCATAGAATCACCTTCAATCATCAAGTTACCTTGAGTTGCTTGGGCTACTTGCAACCCTCTCCAAAGGGCTCTAGCTTCTGCTTCGTTATTAGTTCTGATTCCCAATGGTTCAGTGAAGGCCTTGACCAAATTTCCTTGATGATCCCTGATTATTCCTCCAACTCTAGCTCTTCCCGGGTTCTCCTTGGCTGCACCATCAAAATTTAGTTTAAACCAACCCTAGGGGGTGGCTCCCAAGAAATCCCATTTTTGGGATTGGGCAAAGGAATGGAAGGTTTGTCCTCAATACCTAAGGCCCAAGCTAATTGTTTTTCTTGGGGAAGAATTGAGTGGTTCTCATCCACTAAGGTGCTAAGGTTTTCTTTCGCAAAGACAATAATCCTGTTGAGGATGGTTTTTGGGTTGTGAATGGTATCCTTAAAGGCTCTATGGTTCCTTTCTAGCCAAATCTGCCAGAGAAAATGATGCCAATAGATTTTCCATAGGTACTTAAGTTTTAGGCTAACAAAGGGTTGAGGCCATTGATGGAACACTTTGGATATAAGAGCAGGCTTAACCCATGAGATCCTAAAGGCTTGGAAAAGTTCATCCAGGATGGACTCCACTATCGGACACTCCAGAAACAAGTGTTGGGTAGTCTCCCATCCTGCCCTGCACATGTAGTAATGGTTAGCAATAACCATACCTTTGGATAACATATTGTCCATAGTGAGGATTTTTCCTTGAATCACCAGCCATGAAAAAAATGATATTTTAGGAATTAAGCCTTTGATCCAAACCAAACTCGATTGAAATTGTTGACCTTCCACATTGAGAAGAAAATTATAGGCAGACTTAACTGTGAAGTCACCACTTTCAGTCTCAGCCCAAACAATGTGATCTTCATCCTCTCCAGAGGGAATAATTTGCTGAGTTAAAATGTTATAAAGCTCTTCAGACTCCGCTTCAAAACCCTGTACTCTGATGTGTTTCCACCTGTTGATATTTATATCCTGCCACATATAATTTGCAACCTTCTTCCCAATATGCTACTCCATATGCTCTTGAATCCTAGCCAAACGAGGATTCTGGGATAACTCCTCAGCTCTCACCCACCGATCCTTCCAAAAGTCTATTATTTTCCCATTTCCTAGAATCCATCTAAGACCTTTCTTGACAAGATCCCTGCTCGTGAGGATTGCCTTCCAAAAAGTAGACCCCCTACTTGCTAAGTTGTCATTAAGGAAGTTCACACCTTGGAGGTATTTCCTCCTAACTATGGCAGTCCATTCATTATCGACCTTAGTCAATAACCACCACGCTTGTTTGGCTAATAGAGCTATATTGAGATGAGCAACTCTCCTCAATCCTAACCCCCCATCAGCTTTAGGTTTGCAAACCTTGTTCCAACCTACTAAATGGATCCTTTTCTTATCCTCAATCCCTAACCAGAGAAATTTTTTTTGAAGCTGCTCAATTTTGTGATACACCTTGCTGGGAGCTCTGAAGACTGATAGGAAGTAAACGGGTATACTTTGAAGTGAAGCCATAGTTAAAACTACTTTGCCTGCTTGAGATAATAGATGTCCTTTCCAACCTGCTAGCTTTTTTTGGATCCTCTCCAAAACTATGTTCCACATTGATCCTTCAGGTTTCCCCGTAAATAGGGGAAGACCTAAATAGGAGGTGGGAAGGGATGCAATCTGACATTCCATGATCCTTGCTATGCTATTTTGCCTAGGAATGGGGGTATTGATGAAATAAAGTTTGCTCTTATCAAAATTCACTTTCTATCCAGCCGCTTCTTCATACATTATGAGAATATTTTTAATCCTTCTTGCCTCAACCACAGAAGCCAAAGTCAGTAGCAATGTATCATCAAAAAATTGTTGATGTGTCATCGGGGTAGTTAGCGATGTGGCCTTGATACCTGATATGAGTCCAGCTACCGCTGCTGCCTTAATGGTTCTTCCCAAGGCCTCAGCTACAATGATGAACAACATAGGACTTATGGGATATCCTTGTCTTAGACCACATTTGATTTGAAAAAAACCTATAGTAGACCCATTAACCAAAACTAAAAAACAAGGCTTAGAAATACACTCTCTTATTAACTTGACCCATTTCATGTTGAAGCCAAATTTTAATAAAACTGCCTCTAGGAATTCCCAATTTATCCTGTCATAAGCTTTGTTCATGTCTAACTTTAAAGCCATGACTACTTTTTTGGTCTGAGTGGTTGTATGAAGAGCCTCATGAATAGTAATAACTCCATCTAAGATTGATATTCCTTGTATAGAACTTCCTTGACTTGGATCAATGATAACCGGTAGAACTTTCTTCAAATGGTTGGCTAAAACTTTGGACAGAATTTTATAGGATATATTACATAGGCTAACCGGCCTAAAGTCAGCCATAGTCTTGGGGTTGGAACCTTTAGGGATAAAAGCAATGAAAGTTGAATTGAAACCCCTTGGAATGTGATTTGAACTTTGGAACTCCTTGATTGCAGTAATAACTTATGCTCCAACAATATTCCAACAAACTTGGAAAAACCGTGGTGAAAACCCATTCGGCCCAAGATCTTTGTCAGGATCCATGTTAAACAAAGCCTCCTTGATCTCTTCACCTAAAAAAGATGTTGTAAGAGACTCTTTAATTGTTTCATCAATGATTTGTGGAATGAATTGAAGGAGAGAGTCCTTTTCTTGGGCATTATAGGCCCGTTCTTCACCCAATAATGAACTGAAAAAATTAACAGCCTCGTCCCTGATCTCCTGAATGTTTTGAGTTGAGGATCCATCCACCTTAGTTAAATTTCTAATATTATTGTTGCTTCTATTGCTCAATGTGGTAACATGGAAATTTTTTGAATTAGATTCCCCTTCCTTTAGCCATAATGCCCTTGATTTCTGCCTCCAATATATCTCTTCACAAGCTAAAATGTTATAAAACTCACAAAGGATTTCCTTCTCTTTAGTCCTTGTTGCCTCATCATAGGTTCCATTTTGGATTTTGCTTTCTATTATTCTCATTTTTTTCCCCATTGCTCTCTTATTCTCAAAAATATTTCCAAAGACTTCTTTATTCCATATTCTAAGGTTGTTTTTCACCATCTTAAGTTTTTGAGATAGTTTGAAGGAAGCACTTCCCTGGATAGGCTGCTGCCACCATTCCTCTATTCGTTTCTTGAAGTTCGGATGTTTAACCCACATTGAAAGAAATCTGAATGGCTTTTTAAAGGAGTTAGCCTAAAATGCCTCCCATAGAATAAGATTATGGTCTGAATCTTACTTGAATACTGAGATGCTCTTTTCTGTTTTCAAAACAAAATTAGAGAATAAAAAGATAAAATTAAAAAATAAAATAAATATATTTCAATAAATATTTTTACCTGTATCTCACCATCAGATATGGCAATAGACAAAAAATTGGGGTGCAATGCAGTGGGACGACTGCTCTATTGAAGTTTGAAATAAGCTTCCTGAAATAAACAAAGAATAAAATTATTGGTAGTCACTGTGTAAGTAGATGCTTGAATTTTTTGGGCACTCAAAAGGTCATGCTTCAGGCGGTTGGAAATGTGCGTGCACCAATAAAATTTATCGTCATCAATACAACGAAGCAATAAATAAAGTGCCCAAAAATGCATTTATGTAGGTCGCCCCTACAAAATAAGCCTTGCCTGAAAAAATTCAATGCAAGCATATAGAAATTTGTCTCCAACATTCGAAATGTTTAAGCCCCTTTTGGACTTAGAATAATTGACTAAAAAAAGAGAACATTATTAGAAAACAAAAAATAAAACAAGGAGAACATTTTTAGAGAAATGAAACTATAGCAGAACAATATTTAATGTTAAATAAAAAATAAATTTTCAAATTATACCTTTCATATTGTTAAGATGAATAGCGTAAATGTTTCCTAGGGTGGATTTATCATCGTCGATTAAGGCGTACTGGTTGTTCACTAGTACACCATCCGAAAATGGAAGCCCTGTTAATTGCTACACATCGGAGGGTTTAACCAAAAAACAATTTCATTGTTATCCACATAGATCGAAATAGTGCACACGTCATGGTTGTAACAAGAAATGATTTTTTGCATCAACTGAATGTTAATGTTCAACTGAGGCATCTTCAACACACCAACAAGTCCAGTGGTGTAAATCCATTGGGAATATCTATAAGGAGTGTTGAAAATGCTCTTGAGATTGGGGCAGAAGGTGTACTTGAAATGAACTTTGGATGGAAGATGGGAGGAACAACTAGCCATCTCTGAAAAGTAGGAAAATGCTAGAAAAACCTTATAAAAATGATGCCAAAATGCTACCAAAATGCTGCCAAAATGCTCTAAAAATGCTGCCAAAACACACTAAAATTGCTTGGAAACGCTCTAAAACCACTGTGGAAAATGCCTAAAAATGCTAGAAAAATATTTTAAAGTTGCTCTGGGAAAAGCTGCAAATGACCCTGCAAATGAATTTATAGATTTTCTGCATGGCAAGAGTTAACGCATGAACAACACATGGCAGAAGGGAGGACATGTGGCACCATCTTATTTACGATAATGGTAGTCACCTTGTTCCACTCGCCATCTACCAGTCACCTTGTACCACTCATAATCTTTCATTCACCTTGCACCACTCGCCATCTGTCAATTGCCTTGCACCACTCGCCATCTATCAGTCACCATGTGCCACTCGCCTTCTACCAGTCGCCTAGTGCCACTCACCTTTTACCACTCACCATCTGCTAGTCGCCATGTAACACTTGCCATTTATTAGTCGCCATGTGCCAGTCGCCTTCTGCCAGTCACCTTCTACCATTTGCCTTCTTCCAGATGCCTTGTGTCAGTCACCTTGTGTCAGTCGCCTTCTGTCAGTCTCCTTCTGTCAGTCGCCTTTGCAAATCACCTTCTGCTAGTCACCTTGTGGTAGTCCCCTTGTGTCAGATGCCTTCTTCTAGTTGCCTTTTTGCCAATCACCTTGTGAAAGTCACCTTGTGTCAGTCACCTTCAGCCAGTTGCCTTTTACCAATCGCCTTATGCCAATCACCTTGTGTCAGTCGCCTTCTACCAGTCACCTTCTTCCAGTCACCTTCTGTAAGTCACCTTATGTCAGTCGCATTATGCTAATCAACTTTTGCTAGTCGCCTTATGTCAGTCGCCTTCTGCTAGTTGCCTTGTGTCAGTCGCCTTCTTCCAGTTACCTTGTGTCAGTCACCTTCTACCAATCACCTTTTGCTAGTTGCCTTGTGTATCGCCCAAATTTTTTACACCCTTACCTTCAGGCTAAAGGATCCATACCCGAAAGGGGGTGAGAAAAGGATGGAACAATACCTCAGATGGAGAGGCCCTTTGAAGGTCATGCATCTCGGGGGAGGGGTATAAATGTGAATTTTTGATAAATGGTGGGGTTCACCAAGAAAATTTGAGTGGCAATTTCCATGCCTAGGTTGAGAATGGGTTTGATTTGTTCGTTTTATGTTCAATCATTCAAATTCCTAGGTTGGCCAAAATGAAGCTAAGCTATTCTATATGAAGATTTTGATTTATATGAAGGTAGAAGACATAAATGAATCCTAATGTGATTGAATATAGAGAATATATAAAATGGAGAAGAGGACACCTGATTTCTGATGTCTGATGAAGATTCTAAAGCTTGTAGGAGTCCAGATCGTCTTGGATATGACAGGATCGTCTGTAATTGTACAAAATCATCCAAAATCATAGGATATCATCTGAGATCACCCAAGATCATCTAAAATTATAGTTGAATCACCTACGACAATCCGAGCTACCTCCGACTAAAACACAGTGAAATCCTACAACAAAACTTGAAAACACAAGTGCAAATGATGGGAGATCACAACAAAAACTAAAATTGTAGGGAAATAATCAGCCAGGCAGCCAGGTAGGGAGTCAGGGAGGGAGTCAGGGAGGGAGTCAGGGGGATAAACTAGGAAAATCCTAGTTTATATAGGATTAGGGGGAGGTTAGGAGGTTGGGGATCATCTCAATCTGGGAGATCCCCAACGTGGGAATATCCAAATGCACAGACACGCTTCTGCCCAAGTTGGAGAGGTCGTTGGAACATAAGCTAATTACAAAAATTTGGTTTTGGGATGATATTGTCAGATCGATGATGATATCGTCCAATGGTCACAACAACCTCTAAAAATGGTGCAAAAAATGAGGTGAGTAGTTAACGGGCGGTTTCGGGGTTAAAATTCAAATTTCTACTTTTTATTGATGGTTTAACTACGCCAATTTTAGGGTGCTACATTTTACCCCCTCTTTAGCAAATTTTTTGAAAAAAATGCGTTAAAGACAAGTTCTTCATGCTTTACGAGAAAGCAAAAATTTATTCCATTTTTTAGATGATGATTCTAGGTCAAATCGTACGATTGTTTGCTATGGTGCCCCCTCCGATTTTTTACCCAAATCGAACGTTTGAGGTAAAAGCACGGAAAAGCAAAAAATAAAAAAATGTCGTTTTGAATAAAAATAAGAAAAATAGGGTAAAACCCTAATTCATTTTTACTGTTCACTTTCGCTATTTCAGAGTTCTATAGGCGAAACGGTGGAAATGGCACACAGATCGACAGAGATCCGACGTGGGTTGCGAGTAAGGATCTAAACCTAGTTTACTATGTTTTTAACGTGATTTACTTTGATTTTTGACTTTAATTTTAAGTGTTTTTTGGGTGTCACGACCATTTTTAGGTCGTCGATGAAATCGTCTCTATATTTCCGATTTCGTCCAGGGACAAAATCAGAGAAATAGGGGTGATCCCGTCCAATAAGGGGCGATCCCCAAATTGAATAACGAAGACGATTTTGTCCTATTAAGGATGATTTTATCTAAATTTGGTACGATATCGTCCAATAATGGGCGATATCAACTTTTATGGGATGATTTGATTTTTTTTAATGATTATGTACTAATGATTTTTGTTGTTTTATTGCTTATTTTGCAGAGGGGATTGCTAAAGAGTCGAGAGTGGAAATACGGAGGTCTAAGATATGATTTGGCCGTGCTCGATCAGGCAGAGTGAGATAGATTGGTAGAGGTAGGACTGCAGCATGTAGCAGAGATGCCATAAATTCCTACATACATGGGGCTACTGATAGTCCTAGTAGAGAGATGGTATCCAGAGTCGTCCTACTTTCGGCTATCGACAAGGGAGATGACTCCCACTCTAGAGGATGTATGGAGGATCTTGAGGATCCCCATATATGATTGATTCATGACCCCTTTGGCCAATCCGAGCCATGCTATGATGAGATTGTACGAGGACCCGAGCTTCGTCCTGAAGAAGGGCAGAGTGAACATCTAGGCTTTGAGGCAGATGCGTAGGGCATCTTGGTTGACCTAGGTTTTGGTAGGGGTGGTGGGTGGCCTTCTTCTATGCCACTAGAGTGGATGCAGGTTATCGTGGCTACTTTTATATGTGGTCTATGACATGAGAGACCATGAATACAGGTTTGCTTGGGGCAGCTTTGTACTATGCCGCTTGTATAGGATCCTTTATGGGGTCGTATACAAGGGGGGTTGATGTCTGGTGCTGACATGTCTTCTACAGGTTTGGTGCTAGGAGCACATTGCGATGCAAAGTTTGGTAGGCCTTCCCCTGATAGGAGTTGACTGGGAGAGAGCCTAGGTTTTCTATTGGTGGCTCTAGAGAGGGTCATAGCGATGGATAGATCTGTCGATGTCCTGGAGGTTTCTAGATGACCTCACCCCAGATTGAATTGTCTGGAGACCATGGAGAGAGCATCCAGGGTGGGTAGATGATGAACAGGAGTTGGCTTGCATCAGGCAAGTCATATGGTTGAGGACAGAGCGAGGAGAGGTAGAGCTCCACTACTACGACCGAGTTTTGAGGTAGTTCGGTCTACAACAGGGGATCCCTACTCTTAGGTATTATGAGTACTCCCAGACTATGCAAGATAGTACCACATTGAGTGGGGCTCTAGACATACAATGGTTCTAGAGTCAGGATGCTGATGATACCCCCATTCAGCTAATGGATGGGGATGATGTGGGGATAGCAAACGGATATGATGCCTGGTATGCAAGAATCCGCCCTCCTCGGATGATGAGGGCATAGGGTTTGATGCATGCTATAGTGCAATGGATGGAGAGGCGGTGCCAGGCTACCATCGATGTAGTGAGGGGTCACGAAGGGAGGGATCAACAACGACCTCCTTAGGAGAGACATCAGAGAGTACCACAGGCTCCAAAGAGATAGCAACAGTCGAAGATGATGGAGGAGAGGAGATAAATACTCCCTCCTCAGTAGAGGGATAGGCCACCATCACCCGGTAGGGGCAAGGGTGTCGAGGTGGGGGAGAGTAGTGAGATGGCAGCTCTCTGGGCAGAGAATGCCCGCCTACGAGCTCAGGTGTAGACTCTATAGGATGAGGCTACACGACTCAGGGCTCGGAGTGGAGGGGTGAGCATTTTGGAGCTGGTGTGATCGGTTGCTCAGACCACGTTCTATCAGGGAGTGTACTACCAGTTGGTTCCAGAGGGCCAGAAAATACAGTTGCCAGCCAAAATTGTGAAGCTGATCAGGATGGGGTCATCGAGGACATCATCACGATCGATATCGAGGATCCATGATACAAGACGGGATTTGATGGGACCACCTCCTCCACCTCAGGGTAGGAGAGGAGATGAGGCTGAGAGCTCAAGGTCTTCTCGAGACTAGATGCACATTGTACATAGACTATTTTTTAGATGATTGAGTATGCCAGGGTATAGATTGTGGCATACCAATCCGTTTTGATATGATGTAGATACTTCTTGATATATATATTATGTTCTTTTTGTGATATGACTTGTGCATATGTTTTATGATGCTTTAATATTTTAATTTTTTATTGACTATTCATGTAATTATGTCATTGAAAATATTATAATTTTATGTCATGCTATAAAATTAAATGAAATAATCTAATGTAAACAAACTAGTTGTTGTGGTGTGTTTTGATGAAAATAAAGTGACTTCTAAAAATAATTTCAAAGGACATTGTCATTGTTACATGACCATTTCATGGAGTCACCGCTCGCTAGGTCATCAAGCTAATCCCGGTATGAGAGAAATATTGCTAAAAGTAAAAGGGTGCTTAAGATTTTCTTAAGACTTTGTGTTGTGATGATGAAAAATGATGATAGTGATGATCTGTTTTTAGATTTCCATGAAAATATTATGCATGAAATATTAAAAAGATGATTTTTTCTAGGCATAAAATTTCTAAATATGATAGAAATTTGAACAATTCCCTAGGAATTATACCATCGTCGCAAAAAAATGAATGTTGATATAATGAAATGAAATAGGAAAGTTTTTGTTATTTTTTTAACGCACAATTGTGTAACATAATGATTTAAGCCATATGCTTTTATGGATTAAATAAATGGGAAGTAAAATTAGAACGATGGTTTGCGCTAGGCATAGAATTTTAGGTATAGACTTATACCACATCATGAAATCTAAGGAAGAAATTGATATAATAGTTCTATTGCATAGTTGATTTTTGATTTTAAGATAAACAAAAAATATAAAAATGAGTACTTGCACTACGCATAAAATTCCAATTTAGGTTTAGGAACTATACCATCGTCGCGAAAGTCGAAAATATATAAATGTGATTTTATTGCTAGATTTTTAACATGTTTTGCAAGAAAATTTTGGATTTTTGAAACAAATGTATTTAATTGATTTTACGCTAAGTAGATATTCTCAAGTAAGAAAGTCAAATTATTTTAGAAGATTTGAATAAATATTTTAAATTATCTCAAAGACAAAATTTAGATTTATAAGGAACCCCGTGTGCATACGTGAGTTCATTTCTGATCTTGATCTATCATAATGATACAAAATCTCTCAAACACAAATGTGTGTGCAATTTGTAATGTTCATTTATCGATTTTGAGCAAGATAATTTGATACAAGTAATTTAAATTAACCAAATCAGTGTTCATTGACCATGATTTATATGCATGTAACCATACCAGACTACTATGTAAGTCGGGTCATCAAGAGCTAGTTGATCCATAAGTGAACATAGGTATGTACAAAAGAAGGTCACTAATGTGATAGACATATCACCATGCTAGGAGTTACCCAATGTCAAGCAAGTTGGGCACAAATCACCTGTTATGGGGTTTACCTCACAATTTTCGAATAATTGAGAATTCCAAGGATTCAAGCTTCACACTTCCTTCTTTCAAAGGGGGGGGATTTATTGCTTTTTGCTTTTTCTTTTCTTTTATTTTTCTATTTTTTTTTTGTATTTTTTCCTTGACACTGAGATAATGCTAAAATATTGCTGAGATGGTACAAAATGATACTAAAATAATGCTTTTGAATAATTTCTCTTTTTCTCATGATTTTTCTTGATTTTCTTTTTCTTTTTCTTTTTCTTCCTATACTAGAGATACTTGCTCGGATTGGCTGTAGAGCAAGGGATTTTTATTCTGGGCATGAGTGAGCTTGTCCTTTTTTCAATTCTCAAAGATTCTAGACCATGTGCATGATAGGATAGGAGGGAAAACTTTTCGCTCAAGAGACCACTTCTACTGTGTAGCATCGTTTTGAATTTGCAATGAAATCATTTTAATGTGAAAATGTGTACTTGGTTCAAGTAAATAACAAGATCAGTTCTCTATGCTCAAAACTTTATTTAATTCAACTATGGACTTCGATATAAGAGAGATTAATAATCATACCAAATAAGATCAAGATATTTATTCATGTGAGTGTGAAAGTGAGGGATTCCAGATAAATGCTAATTTATCCAAAATAACTAAAAATATAACTGCAATACTTCAAGAATTGATAGGTGCAAAATAGAAAATGTTTTTGAGGATTTTGATGATTTTGATATTTTTATATTTTGATTTTAATTTATGAATTGAGATAATACATAATATTACTATTTTTTTGAAATTTTTATATGAATTACTAATATGAGAAAATATGTATAATATATACAGTGATGAAATTACCATATTTATGCATAATAGCGCTTAAGATGCATAATGTTCATAGGTTATTTAATATCTTTACCATCTAAGGTAGCTAATCTGTATGCTCCCGATCCAAATTTAGCAGAGATAATATATGGCCCAAGCCAGTTAGGCTCGAATTTGCCTTTAAGGTCTTTAGTTGCATTAGTATTTTTTTTATTTTCTTTTAAGACGAGGTCGCCGATCTCAAAGGATCGGTTATGAAATTTTTTGAGATAAGCTCGTTTGAGCTTGTTCTGGTAGGCACGAAGATGCTCCAAAGCATTAATGCACTTCTCATCTAGGAGTTCCAGCTGACTAAATTTGCCAACATGATATTCATATCCTACTTCAGTATCTTGAAGTAGCAGAGCCAAAGAAGGAACTTCTAGTTCAAAGGTAAAAACAACTTCAATGCCATTAACCAAAACAAAAGGTGAAGTGCCCGTGGGAGTACAAATGCTAGTTCGATAAGCCCACAAAGCAGGATATAATTGAATGTGCCAATCACGGCCAGATTTATTGACCAGTCTCTTTAGGATTTTAATTAATGTTTTATTAGATGCTTCTGCTTGGCCATTATCCTGAGGATAATAGGGAGTGGACCAACGATGTTGAATTTTATATTTTTGACATAGTTTCTTTACATATTTGTTTTTGAAACAAATTCCATTATCCCAGATGAGATTTGCAGGAATTCCAAACCTAAAAATAATTTGATTAAGAATAAACTTGGAAACTTGCATTCCAGTGCAAGAAGCTAAGGTCATAGCTTCGACCCACTTCGTAAAATACTCGGTGATGGTTATGATGAATTTATGTCCATTAGATGACACAGGATTGATTTTTTCGATGATGTCTAAGCCCCATTTTGAAAATTGCTAAGGAGATAAAATAGCATGCAGTTCTTGTGCAGGTGCATAGACAAGGTTAGCATGTTTCTGGCACTTGTCGCAATGGCACACGTAATCATGTGCATAATTCTCCATGGTAGGCCAAAAATATCCTATCCTAAGGAGCTTCTTAGCAATGGCACTACCACTAAAGTGTCCCCCACAAGATCCATCATGGGCTTCACTCAAAGCTGATCTAGAATCTTCTAGATTCAAATATCTCAATAGGATACCTTCAAAAGATCTCTTATACAATGTATTGCCAATTATTATGAAGTGAATTGCTCGTCTACATAATAACTATCCATGGTTTCTATTAAAACCTTTAGGGAAGGTCCCATTTTGAAGAAAATTGAGGATGTCAGTGTATCAAAGTTTAGGAATAGTTTCGTTGATTAGAAACATGTCCAAAGGTTCCAAGCATGATTTAGTTGAAGCGGGTTCCTGGAGTCAATGAATAATGATGGTAGCATATTCATCATCTAACTCCAAGGGTAAAAGAGATGCAGCTATGGCCATAGCGTCAGCCGCACGATTGCTAGTTCTAGGAATAGCTTCCAAGGTAACTTGATCAAATAAAGATATTAATTGTAATACATATGCTTTATATGGGTGTAATTTATCATCTCTAGTCTGATAAACATCATTAATTTGATTTATAACAAGTTGAGAATCACCAAAAACTAATATATTTTTAATTTTTAGTTCCAGGGCAGCTCGTAATCCAAGGATTAGAGCCTCATATTCAGCAATGTTATTAGTACAAGAAAACGTTAATTTAAATGATAGAGGTATGAGATGTTTCTATGGAGATATCAAAATAATACCTGCACCAGCCCCACTCATGCATCGGGCTCCGTCAAAGTATAGGGACCATTGCTCTGAATGATCCACTTCTAGATTAAGGCATTCATCAGGAAACTCAATGACGAGGGGATGGGTGGACTCTAAGGGTACAACAGCTAATTGATATGTTATGATTTAACCCTTAACAAACTTTTGTCCTATAAACGTGAGTTCAAACTCGCTTAGAGCAAGAACCCACTTCATTGTGCGACCAGATAAATAAGGTCGACTCATGAGATACCGCAAGGGATCGGATTTAGCAATAATGTATGTTTTCTCACTAAGCATATAATGGCATAGTTTTTGTGTAGAAAATACGATTGCTAGACATAACTTCTCTAATGTTGTGTAGTGGGTTTCATAACTAATTAATGTTCTGCTAATGTAATAATTAGCACGCTCTCTTTTCTCATCATCAAGTTGAGCTAACATAGCTCCTAAAGCAAAATCCGAAGCAAAAATATACAAGATAAATGGGCGATCAAGTTTAGGTGGTGAAAGTACAGGTGGGTTAAGAAGATATTGTTTGAGGAGTTCAAATGCTTCCTTACATTCATCGTCCCAATGGAAAGAGACATCCTTCTTAAGAAGCTTAAGAAAGGGTCCAGTTTTATCCGCCAGCTTATCGATGAAGCGACGGATAGCTTGAAGTTTACCTTGTAGACTCTGTAATTTAGATATATTTGTAGGTGCGGGCATATCAGTGATAGCCGTAATCTTGAGAGGGTCAATTTCGATGCCACGTAAAGAAACTATAACCCCTAATAATTTACCTGACTTAACTCCGAATATACATTTGGCTAGATTTAATCGGATAAGATATTCTCTTAACCGATCAACTACTTTTATTAAGTCATCTAAATGGTCATCTTCTTCAGTAGAACAAGCTATAATGTCGTCTACATAATCATGTAGTATATCATGCATCATATCATGAAAGATATAAGTCATGGCTCATTGATAGGTTGCACCTGCATTCTTCAAACCAAATGGCATCACTTTCCAATAGAAAGTCCCCCAAGGGGTAATAAAGGTTGTTTTAGCCTGATCTTCAGGAGCTATCCTGATCTTATTATAACCATAAAATCCATCCATTAAGGATATCATTCCACTCCCAGTAGTAAAATCAATGATCTGAGCCATATTGGGAAGGGGAAAATTGTGTTTAGGGTATGCAACATTAATATCTCTAAAGTCTATACAAACCCTAATCTTAGTAGCTTCTTTCTTAGTTACTGGAACTACATTCGAGATCCATTCAGCATAATCAATGGCTTGTATAAAAATAACATTTAGGAGTTTTTCTAACTCCCCTTTGACTAGTAAGGCCACTTTAGGATGCATTTTTCTAAGCTTCTACTTAACAATTTTAGCATCCGGATGCACTACTAGGTGATGCATAACTACAGAAGGGTCTAAACTTGGCATATCTTCATATGTCCAAGCAAAAACATCTTCATATTCTTTAAGAAATGCAATGTATTTATCCTATTTTTCTTGACCCAATTCTGATCCAATATTGATTATGTGAGGGTTATCGCCGATTACAATGTAAATTTTTATGACATTTTCTACTTCCATGTGTAGATCTCTCTCAAAATTAGGTGGGGCATGCCCAATTCTTGTAATTCTTCCAAGGTTAGTTTGGATAATTCATCTTGAGGAGTCGTGGCCTCAAGCTGGGCTATACTAGGTATAGAGCCATAAAAATAAAATCCATTATGTAATAATTCCTCGACGGAGACATCATGAAAGATATCTCCCTCCAACTCATCGTCGAATTCAATGATCATCTCAGGATAAGCTATAGATAGCATATTACATGTGAATGTCTTATTCATTAAACACAAAGCATCACGTTCATCTAAATAATCTTAGTAACATATAAGATGGTCATCATCCTCAAATGGGAATGGCTGACCCTTACTAGAAAATAGGCCCACACCACATCAGGCGGGCCATGCTTCTACCTCAAAAGCTTCTTTCATACCATTTTGGAAAGGTCCCAAACTTTTCCCTTTATATCGTAATTTAAGCATTATAGGTTTTGCTTTAATATACTCATTAGTAAAATAACATCAAGCATATCCATCATAATGAGTTCTGATGTTTCTGGGTATTCTACCCCAGTCATATCCCTTATAAATAAATGCATAGCTCCCGACTTGGTAAATACTTCCCATAGGCTGTGGGAGGCCCAAGGTATGAGGAGATGGTGGCAAATTATTTAAAATAAGGGAATCTTGCATAGAAGCATTTGTTTCTTTTGATATAAGAATTTTAGATAGATCGGGTAAGATCTCGTCAGTAAGAGCATAAGAGGTAGAAGGAACATTCCCTACGTATTCCAATGTAGAAAATATGAATTTGGTGGATGTAGACAATGTAGATGTGTCGATAGATGGGTCTATTATAGGTATGGAAGTTATATGAGTAGAACAAGAGACATTGGTTGTGGGATTAGGATCTTTCTTAGGTCCTAATGCGGTTTGTTCGAAAGATGGTTGAGTTATATGTGGAGGTGCAACTGATGGAGAAGACATTGTGCAACTGATGGAGATGACGTTATGGGTGTGAGTTTCACATTTTTAGATGGATAATGAGAATTAAGATGTGTGGATGACAGAGCGAGGTAAAATTGAACTTCAATAGGTTCTACCAAAGCACACATATCAAAGGGTCTTGGATCACCATGAATAGTAACCAACTGATTCTTAAATTTGAACTTAACACATTGATGTAAAGTTGAGGGAACAACTAGCATCCCGTTGATCCAAGGACGAACCAAGAGTATATTGTACGATGCAGGGCAATGTACAATAAACACAGTCGTATCCAAGGTTCTTGGACAAACCTGCAATGGAATGGTAATAACTCCACATGTTTCTTGTGTTTCTTCATTGAAAGCTTTTATGATCATATCATTTATTTTCATTTCATCACTTCTAAACCCAAATATTTGGTAGAATTCAAAAGTGCAGATATTTAAAGATGAACCGTTATCAATCAAAACTCGTTTAACTGCTACATATCCAATTAAGGCAGTAATACACAAGGGGTTATCTTTATGTAAACTATGTTGCGGTATGTCTCTATCTCGAAATTCAATACAATCAACTTCACGAGTTATTATAGTATTGGCCATGGCTTCAGGTTGAATGTCTTGTGGTACCATCATTTGACTTAATGTGAGCATTAATTCATCTCTATGTGTAGGAGAAGATCTTAAAAGGTCCAAGAGAGAAATTCTAGCTATAGTATTTTATAATTGTTCATTAATATTATAAGGAGGTTTAGGTTGAACATTAGGTGAATGATTCCATTTATTAGGAACCTTCAAAGCAAATGGAGCTGATCCACCATTCTGAATTTGATCTTGTTGAGAATTTTGAGCCTGTTGAGCGTTTATAGCTAGCTCATTAGAAATTAATCAGTGAGACGATGGTCTAGTAGTGACTCTTCTTGGAAATGGCTCTTTTAGAACCATATAACTTGTGATAGGGTGAATAGGATCTGATTCATATTTAGAACTATTCGATTGATTTGATGTGATTTCCATATCACTCTCAGTCTTGTATTCTGTATCACTAAGATCAGGTATCTAAATATTATATAGAGGCTTGGTTGTAACCACGAATAAAGTTGTGTCAAATATTTCTAGATCATGAATAGGTAAATGCCCACTAACAGTTCCTACATATCGGACAGGAGGAGGGACATTATGATGTTCAAATTGGTTAGCCACCTCCTTACCATGTTTTGGTAAGGGATGTTGAAATATGTCCAATGACTGATTGGCATTCTGATTCTGGTTTTGTGGGGTTTTCTTTTGAACATTATTAGGACGATTTTTCTTAGGTTGAAAGGCTTGCACCTCCATATCATTGTTATCAATCAAGTCTTATATTTTATGTTTTAATCTTTTACAAGAGTTGGTAGTGTGTCCAGGTCCTCTATGGAAGTCATAGTGTAAATCTTCTCTGTATCCGGGTATAGTTGGATCAGGTTCTCGAATATTTGGTAATTGAATCAAACCTCATTCTAATAATTGAGATAGAATAGTTGATAAAGGTTGATTTAACCTATTAAATTCTCGAGGAGGTCTATCAGGAGTTTTTAGTACAAACTTCTCTGTTGTCTTCACAACATTAACATTAGCAGTATTTCTGCTATCGGTGACTCCATCACCCACAACTTGTTTATTATTATATTGATTTTTGGATGTTTTCTCATCGTCTCTCTTTTTAATCTGGCCTCTCCTAATGAGAGCATCTTCCACTCTTCAGGCTAAGTCTATAGCCTGATCGAAGGTATCAAGGTAGTAGTTGATAATTCGTAAGATAGTTGCTCTTGCAAATTATTAATAAAGATGTCCAACATCTCTCTATAAGGTAACACAAAGTGCAATTTTCCTATCAACTGTCTCCACCTATCTAGGAAATCAACAAAGCATTCATCTTTACCCTGTTTTAAGTTATACAAATCTTTAATGGTCACATATATTTCGATGTAGGCACTAAATTGATGAACAAAAGACTCGACAGTTTCTTCAAAATTCCTCAAAGAATTAGTGGGTAATTGATAATACCACTCTAATGCCATTCCTCCCAAGCTTTTCGAGAACATTTTTAGTAATAACAAGTCATCATGTGATATATCATGACATGCTATCCTAAACATACGAATATGCTCTATGGGATATTTGGTTCCTTTATATATGGGAAGAACAAGCATAGGAAAATGTTTAGGATACGGTTGTTCTACGACTATAGGATCTAAAGGCTAACTACACATCTCTCAATAATTGTACAAGGGATGATAGGGATCTATCTGGTCCATGCGGGAAACTAACTGTTTCACCACGACTTCAAGATTGCTAGTTTGTCCACCATATTGGTTCGGTGGCACATAGGTATGGGATCTATGAGTGTATGATGGTGTGACATAAGGATTAGATGTTACATTGCTATTATGCAAAGTGTTGGTAGGAAGAGTATTATGAAGGGGATTTGTAATAGTATTATGTTGTACCTTAGATTGTTGGTAATTGGTGTTTGGTTTTGTTTTGGGTTTTTGTTTATTTGAGGTATGTTGATCAAGATCTTGGCAAAATAGAGCAGTAAATGATGGTTTCTTTTGTGCGGGAATGAACCTAGGCTTGTTAACAGGCACTTTAGATTTTTGGGTAACCTGCTGTTGTTGCATGCTCTGGATCGCAGCTACTATATCCAAATTGGATGGTCCAACTTGATCACTCTCTTGTTCAATAAAGGATAAGGGATTAGTGTGTGTTTGAAATACTTCTTCTAGAGTTGCTTGAGTGTCACTAATTTGATCCTTGTCCATATGGGCTGCTCTATTAAAAACACCAATATTAGTGTTAATGAACTTCTAGAATTGTTCCATGTTCTCAAAAGTGATAGCTCCTCCCGGAGATATTTTAGGGGATGAGGATCCTTCCTCTCTAATAGTTTCTTCTTGTTCATTTCCTACAGCAAGCTCTTCTTCTTGCTAGTCTAGGGTTTCTTCTTCCTGAACTTGGTCCTCAAGAGGGACATTTTGGTCAGTTAATGGTCTTCCTAACCAATATTCATCTTCTTCGGTTTGTTTTCCATTCCTAAGTCTAGGCATTGTGCTAAACTTAGGTTTTAGAAAATATATATACTTATATATATATATATATATATATATATATATATATATATATATATATATATATATATATATATATATATATATATATAGCAATAGGGTTGAGAGGTATATATTTTAACTATATACCTACTATAATACTTTAAAAGGAAATGTTTTGATGTTTTTTTTTTTTTTGGTGTGATTTTATTATATTATTATTTTGGATTAATAAAAATAACAAACAACATGCTAGTTGTAAGAAACAATAGTAGAAAGAATCACTTAGCTTTCTATGAATAGTTTATGGATATCATTGATAGGGTCAAGTTCATTAGGAGTCATGAAATTCTCCTCTTCAAATTGGAAGTTGTTTTTCAAGAACTTGACAAAGTGTGCTATGGTAATATGATTTATTTCAGACTCTGACATGTAAAAATAAAGTTCATGGAAATACTCTCGATACAACACAGCTCTAGGAACTCTATTCCATATCTTTCTATCCATAAGAACGACTTCCTGATCCTCTACATGAGATAGAAATTTATGTACTACAATTGCGTTCTCAAGGTATTCCTCAAAGGTGTATAATTCAGAAGACACAAGTGATCTTTCATCGGCTAACCACCTATGGCAAGCTCTCTGAAGTTCATGATACAAAGTCACCTGATCAGGATCCAAGATTCTATCTAGGACAAACCTATTAATTTGCCTAAGTTCTGTAGATCTAGATTCAATAATACCCAATATCCTATCAAGTTCATCCCACAAAGGTTGGGCTGTATATGTTTGAGGTACTCTAAGCACAGAAGTAATATCTATGGCCATTAATTGATTTTCAACATTTATGGAGACAACTTGTCTTCTATTATAATCTACCATCTAAGTATGATATGCAAATTTAACAGTTTTATAATGATTCTATATGTTCTTAATAATGTGTTTTAATTTTTTTGGATTGTTTTCAAAAGGTGTTTTTAGTTTCACGTCGGGTTCACCAAAATGTATCGCACAAATTTTTCACACCCTTACCTTCAGGCTAAAGGATCCATACCCGAAAGGGGGGTGAGAAAAGGATGGAACAATACCTCAGACGGAGAGGCCCTTTGAAGGTCATGCCTCTCGGGGGAGGGGTATAAAGGTAAATTTTCGACAAATGGTGGGGTTCACCAGGAAACTTTGAGTGGCAGTTTCCATGCCTAGGTTGAGAATGGGTTTGATTTGTTCATTTTATGTTCAATCATTCAAATTCCTAGGTTGGCCAAAATGAAGCTAATCTATTCTATATGAAGATTCTGATTTATATGAATACAGAAGACATAAATGAATCCTAATGTGATTAAATACAAAGAATATATAAAATGGAGAAGAGTACACCTGATTTCTGATGTCTAATGAAGATTCTGAAGCTTGTAGGAGTCCAGATCATCTCGAATATGATAGGATTGTCTGTAATTGTATAGAATCATCCAAAATCATAAGAGATCATCCGAGATCACCCAAGATCATCTAAAATTGTAGTTGAATCGCCTGCGATGATCCAAGCTACCTCTGGTTGAAACACAATGAAATCCTACAACAAAACTTGAAAACACAAGTGCAAATGATGGGAGATCATAGCAAAAACTAAAATTGCATGGAAATAATTAGCCAGGCAGCCAGGTAGGGAGTCAGGGAGGGATTTAGTTAGGGAGTCAAGTAGGGAGTCACGGGGATAAATTGGGAAAATCCCAGTTTATATATGATTAGGGGGAGGTTAGAATGTTGGGGATCATCTCAATCTGGGAGATCCCCAATGTGAGAATCTCTAACCGCACAGACATGCTTTTGCCCAAGTTGGAGAGGTCGTTGGAACATAATCTAATTGTGAAAATTTGGTTTTGGGACAAAATTGTTTGGACGTTCTGTTCCAAACAAATTCATCTGATTT
This sequence comes from Wollemia nobilis, assembly GCA_028583015.1. Classification (NCBI taxonomy): domain Eukaryota; kingdom Viridiplantae; phylum Streptophyta; class Pinopsida; order Araucariales; family Araucariaceae; genus Wollemia; species Wollemia nobilis. Next base: position 10,226,626 of record JAQPPZ010000676.1, on the reverse strand, counting down.
GGGACGATATCGTAAGATCGATGATGATATCATCCAATGGTCACAACGACCTCTAAAAATGGCACAAAAATGAGGTGAGCGTTTAACGGGCATTTTTGGGGTTAAAATTCAAATTTCTACTTTTTACTGATGGTTTAACTGCACCAATTTTAGGGTGCTACACCTTGTGTCAATCGCTTTCTATCAATCACATTCTGTCAGTCGCCTTTTGTCAGTCACCTTTTTCCAGTCGCATTCTGATAATTTTGTTGATACTTGTAGTTGAAAAAAAAATCACCATGTTTTGAAAACTTTTCTTCAAAAAATTGAAAAATTCGCCCCATAGTTTATACAATTTTCATGTTGATTCACCCCGATTTGATAAATACTTTTTCGGTACTACCCCTTATGCATAACCATGATATCAACTTCATATTATCTATTGAAAGCAAATAATACATTATTCTTTAGTGAAAATTGCATATATTATAGTGCATTTTTCAAGGTACTTTTAAGAGTTCATTTAAAGGAGCAATAAGGAGTTATTAATAGTGAATTATACTAGTTATTCTTAAAAAAATTTAAAGTGCATTGATTATTTATAAAATGAGGAATATTAAGTGCACAAATCAAAGTAGAAGTGAAGTGTCAAAAGATACTATTGAGCATAGGAAATCTGCAACATATTATGGTGAGGAGAAGCCACCAAAAGGAGTAATATAACCTCCAAATATTGGAGAAGGAATCTGCCATATCAAGTCAAGAAAAAAGCTTCAAAAGGAGACTTAAAGGTCTCAAAGTACAAGGTGCAATTTGAGAAATAAAAGGAAGACAAAATATAGCACATATTTCAAACATCAAGTGGTGATATTAAAAATATTAAGAAGAATCTTCGGTACATAGAAGATAGATTCATCTAAGCGCTCAATATCTATCTATTTTAGGTGTCTAAATACATCCAATATAGTTCCAAAGATACCATATTCAATGCCTATCGTAGTACAAAAAAAACCTACAACATTGAAGGAGTCTATGTAAGATAGCACTATTGCAAGGATTACGTGCAAGTGGGAACAAAAATAGCACAAGGTTTACATAGCACAAGTGACAAAATGAGGTGCAAAGGAGGATACCATACCCAAGAAAACATATAGAGGAGATTGGATGAACCATCCTTGCTAAAGCTAGCTCTAAACCATCATAGGAAGCATCAACACCATCGAGGAATATCCACTATCATTGAAGAAGATCCACCATGCATTGAGATGCAAGAAAGCACATTGGAATAAGAGTTTAAATAGCTTGCAAAGAATTTGGGGTGATAAGATGCATTGAGGGTCTTGAGAGCATGCTAAAGAGGATCCTCCACTTGCCATAAAAAAGTAAGGTATCTTGTGCCACTTGGAACAAGGGAAGTGGAAGCATCTACAATCCCTAACACTTGCACAAATAAGCCAAGGAGTTCCCAAGTTAAGTAATGCTCCAGCCAAATCAAAGAAGTTCCTAGGAAAGACTAATGCCCTCATTATCATTTCAACGCCCATGAATGATCATTCTTAATGCTCCAATACCATTACTAGGCCTGCACCACATGGACTAATGCCTCAAGAAGGATAATAACCACCCTGCACCACCTAAAAAGAATGCATAAGATATAAGGCAATATAAAGTGCCACTTGGTACTCATTTCAAGAAGGACAAGGGTATTAATAGCCACCATTGAAAAGAGCACATATACCTCATGCATACCTCTAGAAAGAGAGATCAAAGAGCATTGAAGGAAGGAGGAATACCATCATAGAATGAGATCATTGAACATTGAGAATTAATTGCTCACTGTCATATGCAAAAGACTAATAAATACAGTGCCCAGGCTTGGATAAAGAGTCATAACAAGATCCAATCATATTACAACATTCAACATTTAAAGAAAGGTAAAATTTTATATAATTCAATATTTTCTTTCTTTAAGTATAACGAGTTATAAGGTGATTATATGAGGTTGAATTTATTTATTATTTGCATTGGAGATATAAGCAAATACCAACCTTAGTGAATTATAAAGTAAACTTAAACAAGGAGTTTATATCCTTAACTGACATTTTAAAAGTGCACTAGTTGAAATTCAAATATAATAATATTTGCAAATTAATTAAATAGGAGTTATAAGGTTTTATACCTTGGAAAATTAAAGTATTACTCTATTGCAAATATTATCATTTCTAAATTTTCAAATTAGGGAGATATAAGGAGTACTACATCAAACTTTAGATCATTGGAATTTAGAAAATTGGACCATTGAAAGTTAAGGATAAAACAAGCAAAATCATTGATTTTCTTACAAGAATTGGAATTTATTTCTTATACTTGTATCATAATCATATTAAAAGTGGTAAAAGGAATCCAACCATAGAGTCTTGAATTTAGAGAAATTCATCTAATTAAAGTGCATATATCAATAGGGAGATATAAGATGATATAGGAGTCTTGATCATTACCTTCAAAATATTATGGAATCATCTCAAAAGAAAATCTAATAGATGCTAAGAACTTTAAAATCACAACATACTATAATAACTTGGGAGATATAAGGGATACTACAAAATCCAATATTTGATAAGGGTTTATCAAGTTAGTTCACATATCCTAAACTAGGGAGTCATAAGGTAGACAACTACAAAGTTTTGAGATACAAAACTTCTATCAAAATTGTTCTCTTGTAAATAAAGAAATAAACTATGGAAAATGGTTATTAAATTCACAGGTATCAAAGAACCAAAGTGATTCAAAGATATACTTTATTCTAGAATTGATAATAAGGAAAATTCAATTAGAAGAGAAGAACCAATATGGTTTAGAAAGACTTCTAAGAATTCACAAATCAATAGATTGGCAAAAGTAAATTCTTCATAAATATCTTTCAATGATATCAACTATACCAATGAATATATTGAGAACCATATTCAAAAGGTATAAAAGAATATTCATCAAAAATATATCCTACAAATTTATGAAAGAAGTAAGGATGAAATAGCTTCAATCGTACATAGATGGTTTAACTATTTCATCAAGGAAATTGATGGACTTGATTAACCTAAAATAAGTAGCAAAGAAATTGGTATATCTTTACTATGCACTTATTGCAACAAATTTGGTCATGAGAAAGCAAACTATTGGAGCCTCCATCCATGTAAATATTGTGGAGGAAAATCTTATTCATATTTATTTTGTTACTATAATGACAAGTACTATAAAATATTTGAAGATAGACTAATATTCATATTATATTGCTTCTTCCAAGTTCTTATTTTAGATGCATCCACTAACAATAAATTCAAGTTTGACATTTTTGAATATCAAGAAGATAGGTCATTCAAAAAAATAAAGGAAATAAAATGGAGCAATTCTGATCCACTTATGACTTGCAATATCATGAGATCTCTAGTTCATCAAAGATACTTTGAATACTCTAAGAAAAAGGATTCTACCAAGCACTTTGAAACAATGAAAACTAGATGAATGAAGAAGACAATGAAATACAACATGAATAAACCAAATGAAAGAGGACCAAATCAAGTTGAAGAACATCTGAAGGACGAAGACCATATTGAAGACTGAAGTCTTCAATATCCAAATAATGTAAAACAAGGTGGTGTTAGAGTATATTACATTATTTGGTACATGTCAATGTACCACCTTGGGTACATTTCTAGATAAGGAGTTTATCTTAGATTAGGGTTTGAGTAGTTACTTCAAGCAAGAAATAAATGCACAAGTGTTAGAATGTGCATGTAGTCCACATGTACGAGTCATAGGATAGGTAGATGAAGAGTTAAGGGTATAGTAACGACCAAGGTACATATCCTCCTATATATATACCTTGAGGTATTGAGAGTGAGAGAGATACTGAAGTTACTATAGTAATTTGTAGTTAGAGTACAATGTAGTTCTTTCATTGAAATTATGGAGTGTTCATATCCTCCATAATAATACATTGTACTATTTTTATGAGCATCTATTAATGGCATATTTTTGAGTTATTACAAAATCTTATCTTAGATTTTTCCTACATATTATAGTGCCATTATCATATAGTTATAATTTCTTTCTCATTTTACATCTTGTGGTTTCATTTCCTTTAATATAAATCATCAAAAGCTAACAGTGACTGTTCACCTCAAAACCTTAAGGTTTCATTTTATATGCCCTCTACATACTATTTCATCTTTTTTGTGTTATTTTTTTACTGTTATCATTATGTTTCACTTGCATTTCATATCATATTATCTCAGGAGCAATTATTTGTACCCAAACCCTATATTTTAAAATTACTTTCAAGTTCAAGATTTGTATCCATTTTGTTTACATTTTATTTATTGTTCCACATTGTCATATTCGGTTGTGTTTGTTCCAAAGGTCAAATATCATATTTATTACAAATGGTCAGCTAAAATTATCTAGGAGGATTTATTTTTGCACCTTCAAGCTTAGTATTATAGGGGCCTAAGTAGGCCCCAAAACGTTGACCATATTTTCTAGATTTTTGTGAAGCTATTTTGCATATTTGAAGTTGTGGGATATTATGGACGTAAGACAAAGCTTGGATCAATCATCGGATCAAATAAGTATCCTTGGTAAAGCTAATAGGTTTTGTGGTGTTTGCTTTTATATTTTTTGTTCACAACCTAGGTTATAAATAAAAAGGAAAAATATTTGATTGCTTTCTAGGCATTTAAAAGAAAAGGCATATAGTTTTGCATCTAGGGTTTAGTCTTTTTTATGCATTTCCTTGGTTCCTTGCTCAAATATAAAAAAATATATATTTCTTTCAACCTAGGGTTAGAGACCATTGAATCAAAGAATCATACTAGGGTTAGACATTGTCTTCTTACATCTTGTGTGTTTTGCATTGTTCTTTCATTTCCATAGTTTAGTTTAGAAAGGACAAATATAGGTGATTTCTTAATTGACACATTAAACATTTTCACCTTGAACTTGGATTGGGTCCTAAAACCATTCCTATAGAACCATTTCTCTTATCCACCGAGTGTAGAGAATATAACCACCACCACGGTCACCTTGGTTCTTAGCATATCCAATCGAGAATCATACACAGTGCATAGTTTTCTCCGTCTACACATCCACTTGAGCATAAAAGAGTATATAATGGGGGAGGAAATTAGCAAAAAAAAAAAAAGGTAAGATGGGTTACTAAGATCTTGTAATTCAACATAGAGATACAAACCTACTAATTTGGTCAGGGAGAGAGAATTGTGTTATAATATGGTGGAAGATGTGGCTATCATGGAGGTAGATGAAGAACCATGTCTAATCAATTCAAATGAAAAGAAGCAAGATTGGATAGACCAAAAATTCAAGTATATGCAAATAGGGCAATATTTTCCCAGTCTAGATAAATCTTAGAGGCAAGATTTTAGACTACAAAATACCCACTTCATTCTAGTTGGAGGTAATCGATGGTGTCCTCTTAAGGTGTGTTAAGGAAGATTGGGCTCATTAGATGCTTCTAGATTTTCATAAAGGTTTCTCAATAGGTCACTTTTTAGCCCAAACCACCACCAACAATTACTAGCCCACTATGATTTGGGACGCACGCTGGTGGGTAAGAAAATATGATGAATGCAAACTATGTTTTAGAAGGAAGAGAAATACACCACTTCCTATGAAACCCATAGTAGTAGATAAACCATTCCCCCAATAGGGATTGGATTTCATTACCATGATCAACCCTCCATAAAGTAAAGGGTATAAGTGTATTCTCATTTCCATCAATTGCTTCACTAGATGTACCGAGGTGGTACCCACTAAAGAAAGCAATCGAGAAGGTGATAATCAATTTCTTGGAGGAAATCCTAACTTGTATCCTTAATACTATTATAACTCTAGTATTATTTATGAGTACTTGATGCATTTGATATTAGGTGTAATTTTCATTAGAGTGTTTGGCATATTGTTTATGTTACTTCTTGCTATATTTCTTTATATTTATATTTCTATTTTACTGATTTGGTTGGTTTCTTACTGATTGATTAGCTTGTTCTAGTCCTTAATGGCTTACTCTAGGGTTTCATTCATTGTCTCATATTGGGCTATCCATAGGAAGGGGTCACCATGTTTTCTCGCATATTCAATTATTGATTTTTTCCCACTCTATTTCCTTGACATTGCATAGTGTTTTTAGTTGACTTATATGACTTGACATCCACATGGGCTAACATTATTTTTATCTTGTAAATTAGCTACCATATAGTTATACCTTATATACACATCCTAATCCATATTTGCTCTCCCTTAATTCCTTGTGCAACTTCTTAGCCATGTTGACATAGACTCTTCTAGCCATGGAGATACTACATATCTTTTCAATGTCCATTATAGTATTTTTAGCCTATTATTTTTGTTTCATTAGAGACACCTTTTTTCTCCTAATAATCTCTATATATTTCTTGGTGGGGTTGGGTCCTTTTATACCCTCATTAGGTTATGGTGCTTTAGACTCAAAAGACCCAATATCCTCCTTTCAAGCCTTTGTCACCCCTAACTTCTTTAAGATGTTATTTATGCACTCCTCTACTTTTAGTCTATAATTTTTGGTGGAAAGATTCCTAAAATTATCCTTTGTGAGCTCAATTACTAACCTTAGTATCTTGATGTTACCATAGACATATAAATTGTGTAAATCATGTCCAACAACATGGAAGAATTCATTTGTTAATTTTATTACAAATGGAGTGTTGGGCTAAAAGATAACTTGATTTATTATTAGATTATTTCTCTCTTTATTGTATATAATGCTTGATTTCATCCTTTTTTATTATGGAGTTATCATAATATCATCAAACCAATTTGAGATTTTAGTATCCCTTTATATCTTATCTAGGTGTTGATCTTCATTTAGTATTTATATCACAAATATCTCACAGTATTCCATCCTTTGTTCCATCAAGGCCAGGGCATTTTCTCCTCTATCCCCCTCAATTGCTTTTTTGACATTTTAGCCTATAGGATGATCAACATAATTGGATGTAACCTTCTCATCATTGTTATTCTTCTTGTTTCGTTTCTTGAATAACAACTTTTTTTTCTCCCAAGATGGTCATTGTCGTCATCTCCACTATCTTCATCTAAGTTTCCACCTTCATCAACCTTACCTTTTACTTTGGTTAAAATGTGTCTTTGTAATGATCCTATATGAGCATGTTGGGAACCTACCTTTAAATAATACTATTTTAACGATTATTATACTTTTAGATAACTAGTTGACACTTTGATCACTTCTCTACAATTTAGTATGGATAATTAAATGGGTTATCCACTGAGGTTAACTCCCTTGGTAGTAAAAAATTCTAGAATTCTAACATTCATATCAATTACAACTTCCTCACTATAGGAATATTAGCCTATGGGAGAACCTTCTATGATGTTGATGTTCGTAACCTTAGAGGTATGCAGTTTTTCCTTCACAAACCTAGTAGACAATGGTCATTTGAAAACTTATTTGGTGATCACTCATCCATACGATTCTCTACACTACTTTGAATCTTTGATTATTTCATAGCCATTATAAAATTCAATCCATAATAAGAGATGTAAGTCCCCATTGATTTCTCATGAATACCTTAGTCACCATCACAATTGGTCAAAAAGTAATTTTCATCTTCTTGATGTTCAAAGACAAATTCTACCCTTTTAGAGTAAGTTGTCCCCATTATTCCTCTTCTAATGTAGTTTTATTTATTAGACATAGTTGAGAAGCCAAATTATTGACTATTTATCTCCATGTTAATTACGTATATAGTTGACTCACAATGGGAAAAGAAAGCACTACCAAGTTCTTAATGTGCTTGGTGGTAATCCTTTGATGAACTATGAGTCAACAAAATTTCTTAAAAATGATGTTATTGGTGGGCCCAATAGGAAGTACCATAGAATTAATTACCTCCATAACCACCATTTATGAATACATGGCATGTTGTACAAATCAATCTATGTAAGGGTGTATCACCTTCATCATATTTTTTAAAATCCTTGTACTATTATCTCCAATTATAATCTCAAAAAATTGCCTCTGGAAGTTGTCATGCATAAAACTCTCCTTTTCCTTTCTACTTCTAGCACTGAATGTAGGGTAGCACAAGGGGATTCATATTCCTTGTTTAGTTTTTTTCTTGATTCCTAACTCTTATTTATTTGTCATGAATTTCAAAATAATATAAACTAAGTATGAGGTCATATAAAATGAACTAGTAGTGAGGGCATTACATCATTGACTAATTTGCTCTTAGCAAATGAATTTACCCCAATCAATAATATTGTTATGAAATATAAGATTTAAAGTGCAAAAACCTTGGCTCTAAAATGGCTATACTTAGGATATATTCTCATATAGTTGATTAGTACAATAATATCACCAATTTCCTTCCTAGAATTGACCTTGGGAGCTCTCACTATCATGTGGAAATTATTATTTTTAGGTTTTTTTAGGTAGTAATTAGAAGTTAATCTAAGAAATATTTCTTGATTATTCTTAGAGGTCTCTACTACTTTAGCCTTAGAGGTAATGATTATAAATTTAGATAGTAATTCTAGGCCAAGCATAGCCCTAAAGACTAAGGGAATGATGGAGACAAAAACCTTTCTTGTAAAGATCAAGTTCCCCATATTTCTATCTAGATGTTTGGCACAAACAATCCAAGAGAAGGTTTCTTTTAATATCAACACTTTGGCCAACTAGAATCCCTCAAGGCATATTTTTTCTCCACCTCGATGTTTTACAATTAATAAACCATGATTTCATCCTCTTGTGGGTGGTTTAATAAGACATTAGAAAATATTCCTTAATACATAGAAGAAAAAATGCAAGAATAAGTAAATATGAGGTGGAAATTAGAAGAAGTTTTATCCCATAAAATGTACATTTAGAAAAACACCCTATGTAATTAAATGCCCATGTGAAATATTATTCACATGAAGTAGACTAACAGTGGGTGACATCACCTCATATCAATGTAGATTGAATCTATTTTTATTAACCATTTCAAGCTTGGGAAAAGTAGATGCTCATGTAATGGCCCTCCTTGGTAGGATTTATTCTTGACATTGATTTATGTATTTATGTGTGGATATCTAATGCATAGTCTCATTTTATGATGTTAATAAGAGTGGGTAGTTGCACTTTATGCATTGATTTATATTCTTGGAATATGATGTTGTTGATGTATTTGTCGTTGCAGGACATGTAATCTCACTAATGGATTCGTATGGGACAACCACTAGAGTTGAGGGAAAAATATGAGAAATTATGGATGACTTGTTCATAGATAGCTCAAGCATAAAAGGATACACTTCATGTAGATGCATTTGCATAAATGCTTATTGTTTGAATACACTATTGGTCCATGAGGTTTCTATTGGAAAAAAAGTCATCCTTAGTAGGTAGGGGATAACATCCTAGTTATTTTAAAAATCCACCTATTTAAGGATAAAATAACGTGGTGTATTTTGGATTTGAAAAGTCTTAGTATTTTTGATGTTTTGGAACCATAAAATTGGTTGGTTGATCTAAATAAAGTATTAAATGGTTAGTGATATTAATACTTGAACTACTAGTATCAATGTTAATAATTAATATTAACATGTGGTATTAATCAGTAAAGTAATTAATTTAATTACCTATTGTTAGAGGTAATATTATTTGGATGAAATTTAGATTAATTACTTTGTCAGTGAAGGTTAAAATAAATGAAAATAAAAGGATTAATTAGCTTTAATTCTTAAATAATTATTTGGAGGTTCTTTATGTTGAAAAAATTAAGGAAAATATTGGAGGTGAATATTAGAAATTGACATTCTCTATTATGAGTGATTAGTAAGCTAATGATTGTCTTAATTTTAATAAGGTAATTTATTAGTTAGTCTTATTAAATAAAGGAAATCCAAATTAATTAATAATTATGAATAAATCTGGGATGGCAACTATTAGGGTAACATTGAAGTCTTGAACATTACCTTCGTATTTGTTTGAAATCATCCGTAAAGAGTGGGCAAGGTGACCAACATGAAAGAAGGAAAAGGAGCCACTTGAGAAGGTGTTACTCCTCTAAGATCTTCTTATACTACTTAGAAAGAGGCTAGCATGGGTTGGCATATGGTACAAAGGGGCTTGGAATATTATAAGGTGTGCTTCAGATATTGGAAGAACTAGAATAGAGTAGTATAGGAGCTAATTACTCTGGTAATGTTGAATATCTCATTTAGAATGATTTGCTGGTATTTAAGCTTCGTTAGGTTTTCCATTATCCGGTGATAGCTTTGCTATGTTTTCCTATGTTTGTTTTTGTAGTTAGCTTACTTTAGTTAGATTCTAGTCTAAAGTTCTAGTTTTTCCTTGTAAGGTTGTAAGCCAAGAGATTTACCCATTTTTATTTTGCTTATAGTGTTTTGTTGTAAAATCCCTTTAACTTTGGTTGTTGATTGTGCAAATTAGTAAGCTTGTATGTGGCTTTGGTTCTATTAGCTTTTCTCCTTTCAATGTGTGCCCTATGTAACTTTTGGTTATCCTACGGAAGGAGGTGCACTTATGGATTTTTTTTTTGTTTGTGTCTTCTATTCAATCTTCCATAAGCTTGTATGAGACGTCTACCCTTGGGCATTGGATGTTGCTTCTTTGTGCTTGATTAAAGTTGTGTCTTCTTTGTAGGTTTTTTCTTTAAGGATGGTGTATTTGCATGATATTTCTATCTCCTTTGTAGGGATGATAGCAGGTGAGTGTTTGTTTTTACTTTCTTATTATTGCATTGAATCTAAGATGGTTTTTAATGGTTGGGCTTCGTGTTGTTTATGCCTATGGTTTTGAGCTTTTGGTCCATGCGTGTTGTTGGTGTATGATGTAGCTTGTTGAAGTTTTAGCATGTTTTCCTACCTCTTTGTTCATTTGGATTTTTTTCAAGTAATTATTTTATAATTGTTTAGTGCAAGATAACTATTTTAGATCGTAGAGTTAATCATTGGAGTAAAAGGGTAAATGGAAGGTTTTTAATTATGTGCTTTTTATTTATATTTGTAATCTTGAAAAGTCATGTAGTGTAATGATGTTCCTTAAATTCCTATAGGAATGTAGAGTCTTATTATGCTTGGATTTCCTTTCAGATTCAACAAAATATAGAGGACTTTATTATGTTGGTGTTTTCTTTTAAAAAGAAATGGTAGGGATCTCTTGATATAAAGAAAATTAAAAATTTTCTATTTATGTTGTTTTATTTTATAAATGGGTTATGGGTTTTCCTTTTATATAAAAACAAAAAGAGCTTTAGTTTTGTTAAATAATTATAATGGTTTCCTAAGATTTGAATAGGCAAGGAAACCATTATAGAAGTATAGAATTCTCTCCTTGATTGCTTGGAATGTAATTTTGCATGGTTGCTTGCATTTATACATATAGCATGTTAAATTGCATTGCATTAAGAGTTGTCCTAATCCCTAAGTTTTTATTTTATTTGTGGGAGACTTCTTCATGAAGAGGATCATGGAAATAAGGTGGTGTAAAGGCCCCTTGGGCGGGCTCGCTCTAATGTATTTGGGAAATAAAAGTTTTTATGTAATTGAAAGCTTGGTTATGTAACACTTAGTTATTTTATTGATAAGGCTTAGAAGATTTTATATAAATGTAAAAAATAGTTGGTTCTTTTTTAGTTTTCAAATAAAGAAAATTATTTGTTGATGATATGAACTATTTTTTCTTAGGCTTGCTATTAGCTTAAATTTAAAAGATGTTTATACTAGTCTTATGATGGGATGTTATCTTATTGAAAAATTCAATCATGATTTAATTAGAGAGATGTTTCCATTATGTTGGAGTTCATATTTAAAATCTTAAAGATGATTATATTATGTTGGAAATTCATTTTCAAGTATGGATTGTAAATTTTATATTTAGATCCAAGATCTAGATTGTGTTATATCTAGGCATGTTATTTATGTTATAGCACTTCAATACTTCTTGTCGATTAGATGTTATAATATTTAATGTAAATCCTATATTTTGTGTGGATTCTTGGGTGTGGATCTAGAACCTTTTTAAGAACCCTAATTCAAAATAATACCCAATTTTGGGAGGAGTTATGGTGATGCAACAACAAGGTAGTTGTGATTCCTAGGAGTTGTGATGATGCAATAGCTAGTTACTTATAAATATGGAAGGATTTGTGATGATGCAATAGCCAAATAATCATTATTGATACACCTTAAAAAATGAGGATGGGGTGTTCCCCATGGTTATGCATAAGGGATGGGGGCAAAAAATTATTTATCAAATCGGGGTGAATCAACGTGAAAACTATATAAACTGTGGGGCAAATTTTTCAAATTTTTGAAGAAATTTTTTCAAAACATGGCGATTTTTTTTTTCAACTACAAGTATCAACAAAATTATCATAAGACAAATGGAAAAAGGTGACTAATAGAAGGCAACTGATAGAAGATGACTAATAGAAGACGACTAACACAAGGCGATTGGCAGAAGGCAACTGGTAGAAGGTGATTGACACAAGGCGACTGGTAGAAGGAGACTGACACAAGGCAACTGGTAGAAGGTGACTGACATAAGGCGACTGGTAGAAGGTGACTAGCATAAGGCGACTAACACAAGGTGACTAATAGAAGGTGACTGGAAGAAGGTGACTGGCATAAGGCGACTGACACAAGGTAACTGGTAGAAGGCTACTGGTAGAAGGCAACTGGTCGAAGGCGACTGACACAAGGTGACTGTCATAAGGTGACTGGCAAAAAGGTGACTGATAGAAGGTGTCTGATACAAGGGGATAGCCACAAGGCAACTAGAAAAAGGTGACTGGTAGATGGCGACTGGTAGAAGGTGACTGGTAGAATGTGTCTAACACAAGGCATCTGGTAGAAGGTGATTGGCAGAAGGTGACTGGCAGAATGCGATTGGCACATGGCGACTGACAAATGGTGAGTGGCACATGGTGACTGGAATATGGTGAGTGGTAAAAGGTGAGTGGCACTAAGAGATTGGTAGAAGGCGAGTGGCACATGGTGACATACTGATGGTGAGTGGTGTAATGCGACTGATAGATGGTGAGTGGCACAAGGTGACTGACAGATGGTGAGTGGCACAAGGTGACTGGCAAATGGTGAGTGGAACAAGGTGACTGCCATAACCGTAAATAATATGGTGCCACATGTCCTCCCTTCTACCATGTTTTGTTCATGCGTTAACTCTTGCCATGCAAAAAATCTATAAATTCATTTGTAGGTTCATTTGCAACTTTTCCCCGAGCAACTTTAAAACCTTTTTCCAACATTTTTAGGGCACTTTACACAGCGATTTTAGAGCATTTTTAGAGCGTTTCCAAGCAATTTTAGTGCATTTTGGTAGCATTTTTAGAGTGTTTTGGCAGCATTTTGGTAGTGTTTTGGCATCATTTTTATAAGGTTTTTCCAGCATTTTCTTGCTTTTTAGAGATGGTTAGTTGTTCCTCCCCTCTTCCATCCAAAGTTCATTTCAAGTACACCTTCTGCCCCAATCTCAAGAGCATTTTCAACACTCCTAATAGAGATTCCCAGTGGATTTACACCATTGGACTTGCTGGTGTGTTGAAGATGCCTCAGTTGAACATTAACATTTAGTTGATGCAACGAATCGTTTCTTGTTACAACCATGATGTGTGCACTGTTTTGATTCATGTGGATAGCAACGAAATTTTTTTTTTGATTAAACCCTCTGATGTGCAGTGACTAACAGGGCTGCCATTTTCGGATGGTGTGTTTGTGAACAACCAGTATGCCTTAACCGATGATAAATCCACCCTAGGAAACCTTTACGTTGTTCATCTTGACAATCTGAAAGGTATAATTTGAAAATTTATTTTTTATTTAACATTAAATATTGTTCTACTATAGTTTCATTTCTCTAAAAATGTTCTCCTTGTTTTATTTTTTGTTTTCTAATAATGTTCTCTTTTTTCAGTCAATTCTTCTAAGTCAAAAAGGGGCTTAAACATTTTGAATGTTGGAGACAAATTTCTATATGCTTGCATTGAATTTTTTCAGGCAAAGCTTATTCTGCAAGGATGACCTATAGAAATGACTTTTTGGGCACTTTCTTTATTGCTTCGTTGTATTGATGATGGTAAATTTGACTGGTGCATGCACATTTCCAATTGTCTGAAGCACGACATTTTGAGTGCCCAAAAAATTCAAGCATCTGCTTACACAATGACTACCAACAATTTTATTCTTTGTTTATTTCAGGAAGCTTATTTCAACCTTCAACAGAGCAGTCCCCCCACTGCATTACACCCCATTTTGTTATCTATTGGCATGTCTGATGGTGAGATATAGGTAAAAATATTTGTTGAAATATCTTTATTTTCTTTTTTTAATTTTATCTTTTTATTCTCTAATTTTGTTTTGAAAACATAAAAGAGCATCTCAGTCTTCAAGTAAGAGGGATGCCACATTTAGGATTCTAGAAGTATCTGTTGATTCTGACACGTAATCATAGTCATCACCAATGACTCCCAAAAAACATGTGAGGTCTAATGATGGTCGGATTCAGCATACACCTACGACACCTTTTACTGGAGAAATAGTTACAATCGACATAGAAGAGGTTACCTCCAACCCACAAGGTAACCTTACTCTGCATTGTCCAAAAATTCTTTTTTAAATGATTTATTTTTTGACTTAAAGTTATGTTTTTTTAATGTGTTTTACATATTTTTCAAACAAAGGGAAAATAGTTGAAACATCAATGGCTGTAGAGTCTGATTTAGGTATGTATATTTTGAATAAATCTTTTTTAATGCTATTGTTATTTACAAATGATTTATTTTATGTTCTTGTGTGAAATTTAACAGAGGGACCTCATAGATTCAAAAGGTTGAAAAAAAGGATGGCTCCACCATCTGACCCTCCATGACCACAGCCACAACCACAGCCACAGTAGGTTCATATCCACCCAAAGCAAGTTTAGGTCCATCCAATTCAGGTTCCACCTATGAGGAACCAATCGTGCATGTGTGGTAAAACGTTCTTCACACTACCACCTCGCAATGAAAGAAGTGCTAAAGAGACACAAAATGTGTCATCATCTAATATTTCTATTGTACCGATATTAACCTTGGAGAAATTTTCAAATGTTGAGAGTGCATCTCAAATGCCCTTGGGAACTCTTGATTGTGACTTTCTTTATCAGGGTATGAATCCTAAAAATTTCCCTTTAAAGGCAAGTGATATTCTTGAGGATGAAGAGGGCATTGATGGAGAAGAAGATGATGTCAATGTAGATGTCGCCGAAGTTTCCCCCTCTACTGCATAGTAAGTCACTGCCCGTACTGTTATAGAAGATGATATCCTAAATGTTTCTGAAAATATGTTATTAGATGATGCATGTAAAGTTGTAGTTCATAATACTCTTCTTTCGGATATTGATAAATTGAAGGAATGGGAATATCGGGCTAAGGTTTTGATTAAAGCCATCAATGGCCGATATAAGAATTTTTCAAAAAGAAAAGAGTTGTTTCTCAAGATGGAGAATGAGCCCCAAAAGCTCGATGCCTTGTAACATAAAGCTGAATCTGGCACTATGGAGGCTGAGTCTACATACAGAGATGAAATTCTTGCGATTGTTATGAATCATTTGGAAAACCTCAATGCATAAGCCCAAGCATATTTCAATGAATGGGCACTTGATCAGAAAAAAGTAGCAGTTGCAGAGACAACACGACTTACAACTAATGTAAGTTCTACATCTAACAAAAAAATATTTTTTTTGTTAAATATATTTTGTTTATAAATATTAACCTTTTTTTTTTTTTTTGTAGTCTAATTTCCAGCACCTAAAGCAATAAGTCAGTGTCATGAAATTTTTTATCAAGACTGCCAAAATTAGCATTAATAATGTTATTGAATTGAAGAAGAGGTTACAACAGATGGTTAGAGAAAATAATTACCTAAAGAAGGTTATCAGATATGGGGGCTTGGATGTCGAGGCTTAAATGAAAGAAAAGGAGAAGGAGCTGAATGCATCTTTCAAAGAAGATCCAACGAAGGAAGAGAGTGCCTTCTTATCGGGATCAACACTACAACAAAAATTTTTGTTAGGGTTGGGGAATTAGAAGAAAAGGATATTGAGGTAGATGTGGGTGGACCTTTAGGAAACATTGAAAAACAATAGATCTTTGTTGTTTTGGGTTTCAAGTGAAACAAAAACTCTTTATATCTTTATATTTTTATAAATATTTAAGACTGGTATTTTTTTTTAAATTGAAATCAATGTTAGAGGCAATTTCTGAAAAATTCATATTATCATTTTGAAGTTTTGTTTTTAATTATTGTTATGTTTTAATTTGAAGTGGAATAAATAATGTTTGATATGTTTTGTTTAATATGTTTGATATCCTTTTTTAGAATTGAAATCAATGAATGAGACTATTGTCAAAAATCAATGAATGAGACTATTGTCAAAAAATGTTTTATCTATTGGAAATTTTGTTTTCAATGTTGTTATGTTAAGATTATATGTGTTGATGTATTAAGTAATTTGAAGTGGAAGAAATAATGTTTGATATGTTTTGTAAATTGCAAATGAATGGTATCATTTTTTAGAATTGAAACAATGAATGAGACTATTTCTGAAAAATATGTTATCTATTTATAATTTTGTTTTGAATGATGCTATGTTATGATTATGTGTTGATGCATTAAGTAATTTTAAGTGGAATAAATACTGTTTGATATGTTTTGTAAATTTCAAATGAATGGTATCATTTTTGAGAATTGAAACAATGAATGAGACTATTTTTGAAAAATGTGTTATCTATTGGAAATTTTGTTTTGAATGTTGTTATATTAGGATTATATGTGTTGATGTATTAAGTAATTTGAAACAAAAGAAATAATGTTTGATATATATTGTAAATTGTAAATGAATGGTATCCTTTTTGAGAATTGAAACAATGAATGACTATTTTCGAAAAATATGTTATCTATTGGAAATTTTAAGTGGAAGAAATAATGTTTGATATGTATTGTAAATAACGAATGAATGGTATCTTCTTTAAATATTGAATTCAATGAAAGAGAGTATGTTTTGATTATTTATGATGATGTAAAAGTTTGTTGTTCTTATTTTGAAGTGGAACAAATAATTTTTGATATGTGTTATCTTTTTAAAACTTTGTTTTGAATGTTGTTATGTTTTGATTTTTTATGTTGATATATTAAGTAATATTGAATTATGTGAATGCAGTAAGATGTTCTTTTATGTTATATGAATTAATTTGAAATGTCATAAAATATAGCATAGGCAATTACTTTCATGAATAACAAATATTACAAGAAAAATAATGTAACATGTGAAATCAAATCAAATGAAATCAAATCAAATGATAGCATCCTTTCATTCAGATATGTGAAATCAAATAAAATAATAACATGTGAACTCAAATTAAATAAAATGAAAACATCCTTTCATTCTGATATGTGAAATCAAATCAAATGATAATATGTGAAATCAAATAAAATAATATGTGAACTCAAATCAAAACAAATGATAACATCATTTCATTCTGATATGTGAAATCAAAACAAATGATAGCATCATTTCATTCTAATATGTGAAATCAAATCAAATGATAGCATCCTTTCATTCAAATATGTGAAATCAAATCAAATAATAACATGTGAACTCAAATTAAATCAAATGAAAACATCCTTTCATTCTGATATGTGAAATCAAATCAAATGATAATATGGGAAATAAAATCAAATGAATGCATCCTTGCATCATAATACTGGAAGTTGGAACAAAATCTTTTCATATTGTACAAAATGTTCTGCACTCATTTCCAAAAATTTTGTCATCACAATCTGACCAGTGTTACCATCATCCTCATCATTATCAATATTCGTTACACTTCTTCTCTGCCAAAGAACTCTAATGTGACAATGCTCTTTCATAAGGAAACTCCTCCACCTCATAGGCCGACACATATACTCTCAAGCAATTCTCCAAATTTTTGTCCAACCTATTTCGAACTTTAGATTTTATATATGAAAGTGCATTGAACACCCTTTCATCTTCCATGGATCCCAAAATCATCATTTGACATAATTCATATAAATGAAAATATTCACTCATAGTATGTTTTAAGACAGTACTTAGTTGTAATATTCTCCACAAACATGAAATAGAACCTGCTTTATGACGGTTAGAGAGCTGTGAAACTTGAGCAGACATTGTTGTTCCAAAATAGTTGGATTGTTTTGCCAAAAGATCTTTGTTCAGAATGCCATTATTTTCAATGCCATTGACTACAACACTTTGACTAAAATGGCCAACAAGTCTGCCCATGTATTTTAGGAACAAAGAATATATAATCTGGTATTCATTACAAGGATCCCAAAACATTGGATTTACCACATCCATAGCCTCTAGCAATTCATCTCTTTGAAAATGGTCTCTAATTTCTTTTGTCAATGATTCTGCTATTTGTTTTAGTTTAAGTTTTGTATCATCCACAACCACATGAAATATATTGCAGGTTATGGGCATTTTCTCAACTTCATTTTTAGCTATATCCTATCGCACACCATAACAATATAAAGGTATTTCATTTATGTGGACATTAATACATAGATGATCATTAATATTGAACTTCAAAAAGCTCCGAGGACTATTCACACTTGTTAATGCTCTCCAACTCTCAAACAAGGGATCCATAAAATTTTGACCAGATGCATACATCATATCAATATGCATGCAAATTTGTATTCTCGCCTGATGAAATCCACAATATAAATCGATCTTTCTTGTGCAATTTTGATCAAATTATTCATTTTTTCCAACATTGGAAGAGTTCTACACAATGTGAGAAGAGTTTCAAAGTCACTCATTCAAAAAATTAAATCTTTAGCCTTATCAACCGCCCTATGATTTGCATACATAAACCCTATAAAGTATTGATATTCTTTCAAAACTCTTAATGCCGGTAGATACATTGAAATCCACCTAGTATCCACATCTTTCAACAATTTTTTACCTTCGATAACTCCTAGTGCAAACTGTTGAAACTCTGAAAATATTTTTGGACTACGTGAAAAATATTCATGAATTTCACGGACAAGCTCTTCCACTCTGGAAAAATTTGTAAATGTATCCACAATTTTGTATGCAAGATTCATTCTGTGAGCCATACAATGATAGGGATCAAATATGGGGCAACCGATGTTTGTAGTCTAACACAAATACCATTCTTGTGTCCTTGCATTGTAGCAGCACCATCAGCTCCTACACATATTAACTTAGTGGTTATTTCAATTTCATTCATTCCTACTTCTTCTTTTAAACTAGTTACAACAACATTGTAAATTTTTTCTACATTACAATTTTCCACCATTTTGCGTATTCTTAGTAAATGAGGTTATCTTGAATGATTTTCCAATGTTTAAACATGAATGCAAATCCAAGATGTATTGTCAACTACAATCACCTCATCAATTGAAAGTGAAATGAATTTTACCTTTTTTACTTTCTCTCTGAGGTCATTCTGCTCAACCAATGACAGACATTTTGCCATTTCCCAACCACTTCGATATGACCAATGCGTGTTAGGTAAGTTCTACACATTAGCTAGTCAAAATAGATATTTATAATCTATGAAATCAGACATAGGTCTACCCTTCTTAAGAATAGAAAATACAACAGCAAACTGCAAACTTTTTGAAGCTAAAGTTAACTTATTCATTTTTTGAAATTGGGCTTGAATCGTTGCACCTTTCTCAACCAATGTTTGCTTTTGTTTCATTTATTTATCATATTCTTCCACATATCTCATATGTGCGCACTCTGATGCATCCTTCCACCTATAAGTTTTTTGTGTTGCTCGATCACCTTCTTTTGTTTTGATATAAACCTTTCCACAATTTTTTTCTACTATATCTTTCTTAAGTTGTAATCTATGCTCCTTTTCATGTTTCCAACTACAAATTACACATCTTAATTTTGTTATATCATCACTACTATTCTATGGCAGCATTGGCTCAATAAATGGAAATTTTGATATCCAATCAGGCTGAAATGATCTGTTAATTATCCACCTAGATAACCTTGCACGTTTATTTTTTTTAGATGAAGATTCTTTGAAAGTAGGGACTACATAAGAACTATTAGTTTCTTTTCCACTTGGCATGTTAGATTCAGGAATCTCTTCATGTTGTTGTTCAATTTGATTGAGATTATCTTCATGTGTGGACTGTTGATTATCGTGGATATGTGGAAGTGGAGGAATACCAGGGTTAACAGTGTTTTCTATAGATATAATTCTAGTGTCAATAGTAGATTCATTATCACTATAGCATTTAAAAGCATACTAGTGTTTTCTACAGATAAAAGTGAACAAAGCCATCAACCAAAAAACACACTTCTTTATGAATTGAGGACATTATATTTAAAATTAACAAAGTAAAAAAATTAACTGATGAGTAAAGGTGTTCATACCTTCAGTTTGTGTAGATTTTGATGGCAGACTAGGTTTTGAAATATTAGGAAAGTATTTGAGGATACTCCTTTTATTGGAAGAATCTCCTCCCTTATTTCCACTGCCTGTAGTTGACATTTTTACCTATATGAATAGAAGAATAACATGAACAAAGAACATCATTTTTAAATATGAAAATAACAGGTATAAAAGAGAACTACTACTAGAGACAATAGAATCTGTGATTGTCCCATGAATATTGTTCGCAGGTAGAATAAAACTCCTTATTGAGTGTCCATTAATAAAATGAAAAATAAACTTTAATGGTAAAAGAAGCATACGACTAAATTGAGTCATATTCTGCCAGTCACCTTCTGCCAATTGCATTTTATCGGTCGGCTTCTACCAGTCACCTTCTTCCAGTTGCCTACTGTTAGTTTCTTTCTATCAGTCGCCTTTTGTCAGTCACCTTCTATCAGTCACCTTATGTCAGTCACCTTCTGGCAGTCGCCTTTTGTCAGTCACCTTCAGTCAGTTGCCTTCTTCTAGTCACTTTTTTCCAGTCGCCTTTTACCAATCACCTTCTATTAGTCGCCTTCTGTAAGTCACATTCTGTCAGTCGCCTTTTGCTAGTCACATTCTGCCAGTCACCTTCTTCGGTTGCCTTCTACCAGTCACCTTCTATCAGTCGCCTTCTGCTAGTTGCCTTCTATCAATCACCTTCTGCCAGTCGCCTTCTGTCAGTCACCTTCTACCAGTCACCTTTTTGCAGTCATGGACTCTGGTTTTGTCAGTACTCTACTTTGTATCGCTCGCTATCCCAAAAAAATGTTGTAATTGTATGGGAGTCATTGTTAGGGTTAGCTATATATAATGGGGTACAAGGGGTGATTTGGATAGGATATTTCTTATTTTAAATAAATTTAGGGTGAAAATTGGGCGGGAAACCTTATGACAATGGGGCGAATTTACCCTAAAAAAATTAGATCCCAAAATTTTCGAGTGAACGGGCCGACCTCTATGGTCCCAAAAATCGTAAAATTGACATTTTGGAAACCCGAAAATTCGTGCTAAATTGTGAAATTCGCCACTAAGCAAAACCTTGGTGTTCCCTATGTAATTAAAGGAATTATTCATGAATCAACATGATGGTACCTCAAACAATGGAGTTTAGATTATCATGTTCCTGATCAGGTGAGTGGTAATGACCTTATTTAGGTTGTATAGGTGTGGTAACCAAGCACAAAGGATTTACACCAAAATAACGTACATAGATAAACTTGTGGCTAGGTGTCATGACCCACCTTGGTAGGACTTTTTTTATGATGGACTATGTATTGATAAATGATAATTAATGCTAGTTTTTTTGTATAGTTATATGCTTTTATTGTTTTATTATATGAGGATATGGTACTATTGATTTTATGCATGATTGTAGGATAAGGTACTCTTGTATATAGACAAGGAAGTTGGCCATACGGAATGAGAGACCATATAATAGGGAAATGATAATGATGATTTTTTCATCATTAGCTCAAGCTAACATGGATAAATACCCTTCATGTAGGTGCATTGAATTTTTCTTATGCTCATGTTTGCACCATTGGAGGAAGTTGCTTGCAATGAGTCTCCTTAAAGTAGGTCGGTGATAGCTTGGTCTATCTTAAAAGAGGTCACCCACTTAAGGATAAAACAATGGTGTGAAACATTGAGGGAATATTTTTGTATTTTGCTTATGGTATGTTGGATATGGATGGATTTATATCTTTGTTTCCATGAAGCATATATTAGCTTATGTTGTTAATCTTCAAATAAATTTAATGTTGGATGTGTAATTCTTAAATCAAGGAATTTGATCCTAATGTTTTATTGGTGCTCTTAAGTTTCTTAAAAACTACCACCTTGCTACATGGAGTGGATTTTAAATAATATGGTGCTCATAATTTTTTTAAAAACCTCCACCTTGCTACGTGGAGTGACTATTGAATGATATGGCGCTAATAAGTTTGAACTTCCACCTAGTTATTTGAGTGGCTATTGAATGAGATGGAACTCATTGTTACCTTGCTTCAAGGAGTGGTGTGGTAAGTGTATGGGTGGTGAGATAATATGTTCTATTGAATATTTTACATATACACCCATTCAAAAAGATGCCAAGATGTTTTACAAAAGAGTGAATGGTTGAAGAGTGGAGGGTCTTTTTTCAAAAGAAAATAAAACATAGCAGATGACATGGACAAAAAAGAGAAGACCATATCAAAGTTGTAGGTGGGCATAGGAGAAACTAAGTGGTCTTGGCTCTTGTTTGTTTCTCTAGCATGCTTGTTGGTTGGTTTTTCTTGTTGTACCTTCCTTGTAGCTTGTTGTTCAAACATCATTCCTTATATAGCATAGTATTCTCTATTTGAGCATAGTTCTCTCTTCCTTTGCTTATGCACTAGTTGTTGCTTGCTCTGAATATTGGCACATTGGTGTGCACTCCCTCTTTACATTGGTGCATGTGTTTTATTGCCTTATTCCTAAGTGTTCTATGATGTTGTCACAAGGGAAGTGATATTGTTAAGTTATTCTCTAGTTGTTTATGTTTTTAATACATTGTGTCATAGGTTTTGTTGTATTGGTTGCTTTTCTCTTTCATGTATGTAGAGCTTTGTGTACTTGGCCTACATCTTCATTTGGTGTTTAAGCATATAGCTACCTTGCTTTAAGCTTACCTTGGAAGTCCTTCATTAACCATGTTGTATCCTTGGATTATGTATCTTGATGAACTCATTGTTTCTTCATGGCTATGCCTTATTCGTTTCTTCTTGCTTTCTATGCTCGAATTTGTTTGTTTTTTTATTTTTGAAGTGTGTCTGCCTATTGGATGTTGGGTTGTACTTGCTATATGTAAAGCTTAGATTTAGTTTTTTTAAATTTTAAGAATAGAATGAATTATCCTTTACTTTAATGGTTTCCAAGCTATATTAGATTCATGAAGAAGAATGAAGTATGGTTTTTGTTCTTTACTTTATTCTAAGTTAATTTTGTTATTAAAGGTTGGGTTGTTCTTTAGACTTGATGTATTCTAATATAATATTAGTTGTGAAAGGAATTATATTTTAAATGGCTATTTATGAGAATATTTTAGAATGAGTAGAGTTTTCTTTTAATTGCAAATCTTTTAAAGTTATTGGTTTTATTTAGAATGTTTGGATATTGTTATTTATGGAAAAAGAAAAGAAGGAATTATGGGATTACTTGTAGTTTCTTGTGGCATAGGAATTATGGGGTTACTCTATAAATGGTTTTATGTTTGAATGAAATATAGTAGTGACTATCAGTTACATTTTAAACATGGTTTTAGTTATGATATTAATGAAAATAAGTATGGGCTTATTTTTTTGCTTGTATACTTGCATCTTTGAAATGGATCTTTTAGAAATACATTCATATCATCTTAAGAGCTATCTAAACCCTCCTTTCTATTTTCATACCATGGAGAGTAAATGATATTCCAAAGGAAATAGAGAGTATGTGGGTCCTTTTAGACTTGTGTAAATGATACATTTCTTTCACTTAAGTCCTATGGAAGGATTAAGGAATCATAATCACATTTCGGTGAAATATTATAATAAATGGGTAGTTTTTTATTTTTATGAGACCACCCTTGTTGTTGAGATGTTTCTTTCAAGTTTTGATTATGTAATAACAATGAAATCTTATGCTAATGGTATATGCATGTGGTTGTGAGCAATTTATATCATCATGGGATTCTTGTTAAATAATTGATGTGAATTATGAATTATCTTGTATTTGGAATTAAATGGTAATATATTGGTAGTTATCATGTTTTACTTAAACATTATGGAAAAGTATATTATTTCTATTTATGCAATGGATTTTTTACCATGTGTTTTATATATGCAACAATGAGAGAGAGAGTTGGTTTGTTAAGTTCTTCTTATTGTTCTCTTTTGGGGGTGGGGTTTAGTGGGGATCACTTTTTAACCTCTATCTTAATCTGATCCTGAGGTAGTTACGGGGAGGCAAAACCTAGATCATTTGTGTGGATGGAAATTCTATCATGCAAAGTGGTAGGTGCTTTAACTATCCATCAAAAATATGGATAGATCAAGCAATGATGATAATGGTTCACTACAAAGACTAAATTCAAGGCAATAAGCCAAGGAACCAACATATATTGACTTATATTTGTTAGGGAAAAGGACATTTTCCTTCTCTAAATATTGATAAGAGGTAAGACCTATACTATGGTTTAGTTGGCTTGTGTTTGCAAATAGTAGCAAATAATTTCGGGTGACCATTTAGAGTGTTCTTGGTACAATGGAGGTATACAGGATAAACCCTAGTGATTATGGGATTTTAGCCTCTCCTATCCAATAGATAAATTTTTGTAGTGTTATGGAATTGAAATGTGGTTGTGCCTAACTAAGATGATCCATGGATACTCCTTGTGAACCTTGTTCCTTGCCAAAAAATTATTCTCTCTCGAGTTGGTTAGTTTAGGGTTGTTACAGTTGGTATCAAAGCTCTAGGTCATAGGACTAGAAGCTTCCATTATGAGACTTAGGATTGACTATAATTGATGAGTGTCTTTAGGAAGAAAAGATCTTCCTTGGGGAATGTTAACTCACATGGAGTAAGAGTGATCATTATTGTTATCATTGGATGATAATACTCTATTTCTAGTTCATATGGATAATGTAACTAACTAGAAATTTAGACTTACAATTGAGAAGAGAAATTGTAACCTAACTTCGGTTTGTTGTGTGGCTAGTGTATATGGCAAAAAAATTGAAAAGAGGAGGAAGAGGGTCTTCCCAACCACCAAGGGAAGCTAGGAAATATAGTTTCGAGGATAGACCTCGAGGAGAAAGTTTTAGGAATTCAAATAGAGAGGTGGAGAACTTCACTATTGTTGTCTCTCTATTGCAAGAGTATATAGAGAAGTAAAGGGAACAAATGAACCACAAAAGGGAGAAAATGGACCAACAAAAATAGTTGTTGAAAACTATAGTGAGTCAAAGTTCATAAAATAGAAATCTTAAGGTTAGATAGGAAAGAAATCCTCCTACAAAAGAGCAAGAAGTTAGGGCCCTTATAGAGGTAAAACTAGCTAAGGATTTGAAGAATGTAAAGACCTCCAAATTCACTAGAAAATATGGGGGTGATTCAGTTGAGGCTTGGTTGAATGAGTTGGATACCTACTTCTCCATGAAAAACTACTCCTTAGTGACCTAAATAGTTTGGGCCACTCTCCATTTGCAGGAGATAGGGTTGGAATGGTGGAACACTTTTAAAGCTAGACAAAATATTTAGGAAATAAATCTAATGTGGGAAGGTTTTGTTAAAGCCTTTAAGAAAATGTTACTCATAGAACAACGTAATGTCGATAAATTCAAGGAATTCTCCACACTTCTCCAAGGAACAAATATGGTGGATATTTACTACCCAAATTTTGTAAGGTTGCTTAAGTATGTACCACTTTATGAGAAATATGAGACTATGAAGGTACATAAATTTTTCTTAAGATTTGATTCTAAGATAATATCAATAGTGAATTTGCGTAATCCTGAGACACTACAAAAATCTTATGACCTAGATTGACAAGTTGAGTCCAACCTACAATTAAATAAGACTTACTTTAATTATGTAGAATTGTTAGAGGAGGATCAACAAGCTCTGCAAAAAAGGAAAAGTGTTGGTTTTATGAAATGGAAACAAGAGAAAAGAAATAAAAGCAAAGGTAATCCAAAGTTTAAAAGGAAAAATGAGAAAAAACAAGGGGATTTCAAGAAGAATTTCTAGAAGAGGAAAAATAATAGTACTCCTCAACCATAAAGGCAACCAGAACTGTAACAAGGAAAGTGGAAAATGGAGAAAAAATAAGAAAGGCACCCAAGTCCCAAAGGTGGTTGCTATGATTGTGGAGGAAACCATTATGCAAAAAAATATTCAAATTAGTTAGGACCAAGCAAAAGGATAGAATAACCCAACCAAAAAAACTACGCAGTAATCGAAGACCATAATTTGGATGGGCAAGCCACACCTATACTCTTGAATGGTAAATAATTTGATAAGAAATTTAAAATTTTGATAGATAGTGGAGCTACTGATAGTTTCATTTCTTCTAGTATAGTTAGGGATATATCAGAAAGACTAAGATTTTTAGTACAAGGGTGGAAAGTTGGTATGGATCTAGATAGACCTACTTAGTGGATCAATGTTTTTTCATATTCGATATCACCCTACCCAATGGCTCTACCTTATGGAGCTTATATGTAGCACCACTACATGCCTTTGACATCATCTTAGGAATGGATTGGTTAAAGGCTCATAGAGCCCTAATTAATTTTGAAGATAGATGGTTGGACTATACTGATAAATAGAAGCAGATATTGAGAATCTTTAGTGAATAGGGGTCATTTTGACCTCGGATGATCTCAATAATGCAACTAAATAAAGCTATTAGAAAAGTTGGAATGGTCTATGTCATTAAGTTGAACCATAATACCAGGGATGATAGAAAGGAGGATTTTTTTAGGTTCCAGCCAATTTTACATGAGTTTAGGGATGTATTTCCTAAATATCTCATTGGGTTACCACCTAAGCACAAGTTTTATTTCACTATCAAACTAATGTCAAGATTAGAACCTATTGATAGGACTCCTTATAAGATGAATCCTATTCAGATGCAAGAGCTAAAAGTACAACTCCAAGGGTTGCTAGAAAAAAAATTGATTAAACCTAGTGTGTCATCATGGGGTGCACCTATTGTTTTTATAAAAAATAATGATGGTTTACTAAGGTTGTGCATAGACTACAAAATGTTAAATAAAGAAACCATCAATAATAGGTACCCTTTAACCAAGATTGAATATTTATTTGATCAACTTAAGGGTACCACCATATATTCAAATATTGATTTGAAATCAGAATACCATTAGCTGAGGATCCAAGAGGAGGATACTCACAAGACTAATTTTAATACCAGGTATGGATATTATGAGTTCCTAGCATTAGATTTTGGGATGACCAATGCACTGAAAATATTTATGAATCTAATCAAGAGTGTATTCAAGGAACATCTATATCAGTTTGTCTTAGTATTTTTGGATGATATCCTATTATATTCCCATAGTAAGGAAGAGCACAATAAACACTTAAGAATTGTACTCAAGTTGTTGAGAAAGAACCAACTCTATGGAAATTTATCAAAGTGTGAATTTTATGTTCCAAAGGTATAGTATCTAGGGGATATCATATATGTATAAGGGTTAGTTATGGATACAAAGAATATTGAGGTCATTTTGAGTTTGTCGCCACCTACTAATGTGCCTGAAGTGTAGAGATTTATGGGCTTGACTAGATATTATAGGAATTTTGTAAAGAATTATTCCAAAATAACCTACTCCATAACTAAAATTCAAAGAAAAGGAAATAAATATAAATGGACAGACAAGTTTGAAGTCACTTTTGAGTTACTTAAGCAAAAACTTACTATTGCACTTGTTCTTAAGATTCTAGCTCCTCAAGGGAACTTTTTAGTTTATACAGATGCATCTTTGGAATTTTTGGGAGAGGTTCTATCCCAATATTATTTAGTTATAGCATATGAGTCAAGGAAACTCAAGAAGCATGAGGTAAACTATAGAGGGGAAAAACTACCCTACCACGTATGATTCTTAGTTGGATCCACTCAAAATAGAGGTGAACTACAGGGGTGTGTTATATTCTCTACACTCAAGGACACAAAAGAATGGGTTCACCAAGAATGGTTTTAGAAATCACTCCAAGTATGGTATGGAAGTTTTTGATGTGTCAATTAAGCATACACCTATTATTTGGCCTTTCTAAACTAAACTATGAAAATGAAAGAACAATGTGAGACAAACAAGATGCAAGAAAACAAGACCTAACCCTAGTATGATTTTGTAATTCAATGATGTATAACCCTAGGATCACAAAGTAAAGCCTTTGAGAAAGGTTTAAAGGGAAATGCACAAAAAATATTGAAACCCTAGATGCACACTATATGCTTTTATTCTTTCAAATACCTAGAAATTCAATCAAATGTTTTTCCTTTTATTGCAATCTAGGTTTTGAACATACATGAATAGAAAGCAAACACAAAATAGTCTAAATATCTATTAGGTAACTTATAATATTTGGTGGTTGATACAAGATTTATCTTATTTTAGAGTATCCAATGGTTCTAAGCTTGCAAAATAACTTCACAAATCCTAAAAAATTTGATCAGCATTTGGGGGCCTACTTAGGCTACTATAATACTAAGATTGGAGGCATAGCAGTCAAACCCCCTTGGTCCTTTTAGATGAATTTTTCAAATTAAAATTTATATTTGAACTTTGGAACATGCACAAACAAAGTGAAACATATATGTAACAGTAAAATAAAATGCAGACAGTATGTACACAGTAGAATACTAAAAATGCACAGTGCAACTTAGAGTTTTGGGTGTGAAACTTACCCCCAAGCCCTGATTTACCAAAATGTGTTCCCTATAAATAGGGATCATAAATTTGGATTACCAAAATTTTACCTTGTACAAGAAGGGCATGAATTTGGTTTAGATGCCCTTTTTGGGCCTTAAAACGATAAAAAATTGAGTATAAAACAACGAAAATAGACTTGCAAATCAAACTAAAGCAAATACAGAGCCTAATGAGATGATGGAGAAGGTAAGGAGCTATGAATAGGTGGAAGAAGCACTCCAATAAGGTTGATATATCCAATAATAAAGACTCCACTCAATACCCAAAGGCAACAATCACCAAAGTACAAACAACAAAACAACTTGCAGTAGAAGAACACTTGATAGCATGAGAAAATGAGCGATTCTATAGTTAGAATATCCTTAGAAATTTGTTAGATAATCTTAGGGAATCCAAACCCTTATTTATAAGAGTTTTGGAGGGTAAAACAAGCAATAAAATGAAATTTCACCATGGGCAAAGACCGACCCCAAAATGGATTGGCAAGGAGAGGGGTTTTAGTGAGAAAAACCCTAGAATATCAAATTTGTGTTCCATAATAATAGGGTGTGAATCTAGAAAGACAAATTCATGCCCCGTATAGACCAGGTATGAATTTGGTAAAGCTAAGGAAACAAGGCCAAGGGGGAAGGCAAAAGGACCCCAAATTTGCACTTAGCAAGTTTGGGTGGCTAGCTAGGGGTCTAAGAAAGAATTGACTCATTTGGGTGGGTCAATTTTTTATGTGTGTATTTTCCCTCTCTTTGATGCATTTACAACCAAATAAATACATCAAAGAAAGATGTAGACTCCTATGGGCGAACACAAAAAGGGGTGGCTAGATTTGGATAGAGGGGTAGTACAAAAGGGGTGTTAACCTGAACATCACAAATTTACATGAAAAATAAGGTATTACTATCATTAATTCCCCTAAGGCTAGGGTGCCCCCTCAAGTTTTTGGAAGGAAAAAAAATTCTAGATAAAAATTCAAAAAAGGCAAACAAAGGGCAAAAAAGCAAAAAAATAGCAAAAGATAAGACAAGGAGAGAGAAAAGAAGGAAAGGGAAGGAGAGAGAAGGAAATGGAAGGAGAGAGAAGAAAAGGAAGGGAAAAATAATAATTAAGAGAGAGAATAATGGGAGGGAAAAGAAAATAGAGGGAAGAAAAGAGGAAAATGAGGGAAAAGAGTCTCATTTTCACCACGCGAGGAGGAGAAAAAGAGCTCTAGAGAAGAAAAGGAGAAATGGTGCTACCAACTCACTGTGTTATCATGGTGATGGGTGATTTGGGGACCACTACTAACTAGGTGAAGGTATAGATTGATACCCACTTGCTCTTTTTTTATTTTGCACCTACACACACAAAAAAATAGTATTTTCTGCATTTTTTTATTTTTTAAGCAAATTTTGTTAAAATTCAACGTTGACCATGAATTTGGTCATCGAGCATGAATTTGGTTGGATTCCAAAGACAAATTCATGCCTGTATGGATGAGGTGTGAATTTTCTTATGATCTCGATCATTCTAGGGCACGAATTTGATAAATTTTATACAAAAAAAGCTAAAATTTTAAATTTTTATGTTATTAATGTTTTATAAATGTGTGAATGATGAACTGATGATAAGATTGATTATTATGTAGCTATATGTACTTGAGAGAAATTATTGGTGGCTGAGAACACTCAAGTATTCTATGAGAGATATCACAATGGTAGAGAGGGAGACGTTGGAGAATGTAGGGCTATTGCACTTAATAGAGATGCCCTGTGTTGAGGCAAACTGAGACCTATAGATGGATTTGGTAAAGCGATGGTATCTAGAATTATCCATATTATAGCTACCAATATGGGAGATAACAATCACACTAGAGTATTTGTGGTACATCCTAAGGATCCCCATCAAGGGGAGGACTATTTACATGGTATGGGTGTTGATGGTGGTATCGGAGATGATGTTGGGAAACCTGACACATGTGATCCAATAGAGTGGATTCCATGTTGATGAGATGCCACATAGATATGGATTTGGAGAACTAACATTCATACTATGTAGAGTTGTGGTGGGGATTTTGGTGTGTCATAACAATAGGTAATACCTACAATGGGCACTAGTGGGAGTAGCAGTAGACATGCAATATTAGGGAGTAAAAATTGCATGTGCATCGTATGTGCTGGCCTGATTATATAAGATGTTGCACAATGATCAGTTGTAAATGCTTACATTTAATTTATCAATATAATGGTAATTAAGGTTATATTTAAAGAGTAGAAATCCTATATATATTGTACCGTAGGGATTAATGCTAAGCTTAGTTCAGATTTATTTTAGTTTTAGGTGTTTGCAAAAAAGTAATAAACAAAAATTAAATTGTGTAGGAATGAAAAAAAAAATACAATTTAGACTAAGTCTATATGAGTATGTATGGATCCACGTATGATTTAATGATGCATATTATAACTTTATTATTTATTATGCAATTTAATTAATTTTATGCTCTAAGACTTATTCTACATTCTAACTCTATCTACCATATTTTTTGAGGAAGAGATTTAGGGACTAACCTTTCGAAGTGGGCTCTACCTCCGAAAGGTTAGTATTAACCTCCTCCCCTTTCTCTACTCTATTTTAAATTTAGTAATATATTTTATTAAATGAATCTAATGCTAATTATTTCATGGTTGCAGGAAAAATAAAAGAAAGGGAAGTTACCAAGGCAAGCAAAGCATAAAGAAATTAATTGACACAATTACCATATGAGTAACAAAAGTGTTGCTACTTTATTATTGGAAATTTGGACGTACATGGTTGTGCATCCAACTTTCAAAATTGTATATAGAGGATTACATTAGGAATAGTCACAAATTAGACGTTTTCTTCATTAGCTAGCCAAACCTTTTCAAAGGTCTCCTATGTAATATATAAGGTCGCTTGGAAAATTTTTAATATACCTCTTCCACGTATTTTTCCATGTGGTGTACTTGATAATGCGACAACTATGTACTAACAAAGACAATCTAAACTAAAATAATTCCCAATCCTGCTTGAACTCAAAAAATATCATAAATGGTCCAAGTGGCACTCTATGAAACAACATAACAAAACAATACTAACTTAGACATTTTGCAAGATGTACAACATAACCATATGTCCTTTATTCTCGGGAAAGACACAATAATATTGCGTGGAAATATAAACAATCTAAAAATAATCTAATTATACAACTTTAGGAATATCTTTACAACAACTTTATTAATTGTAATATCCACGTGAATAATCCTTGCCAA
This sequence comes from Wollemia nobilis, assembly GCA_028583015.1. Taxonomy (NCBI): domain Eukaryota; kingdom Viridiplantae; phylum Streptophyta; class Pinopsida; order Araucariales; family Araucariaceae; genus Wollemia; species Wollemia nobilis. Next base: position 10,194,343 of record JAQPPZ010000676.1, on the reverse strand, counting down.
TTCAACTAATCATGTTGACTGGATATACGTTTTCTATCATGTAAAAAGTGCCATACTGTCACTAATATGGAATGCAACATCAGTCAATTGACCTAGTCAATTTTATATTGTAACTACTGGTAAAAGATCTCTTCGGTAACAGTCTTCAGTAGCTACCTTCTGTAACATACTTTGATAACTATCTTCTATAACATCCATTTGCAACCAGTGTCTACAATATTCTTAACACATCATCCTTGTGACCATATTATCCTATGCTCAAAATCTAGTTCAAATATTGTTTTACCGCATCAATCTCCCATGAAGTATTCTTCAATGTTCTCTTGTCCAAACATACAAAACTTGCACATATTTGCATTTATAATTTGAACATCATAAATCAAATTTAGTCATAAATAATGCAAATAAGATATAAAAATTATCAAAATAATTCCATTTTCACATATTTGTAGATAAAACACATATAAAAGGTTTCATAATACATGCACATTTCAACACTCATCACACAACATCATGTATAAGTAGAATATAGGGCTGATTTGTATGATATTGATCTAGGTGTGGTGTTAGGATCACATACCAGAGTGGAGACCAAGTTCACTACTAGGGTTGTTTCCCAATGTGGAGCGACCAACAACATATAGGTGGATCCAACACTACAAACATGGGCATAGGTCATACATTGGTGTCTTACCACTAGGAAGGTAGGTGATAGATGAGTTGTGAGAGCACCAAATCATATGGTGATTATGGTATCTACAACCAAGATAGAGAGAGGACACAGATAAGCTAGCTCATGTGAGAAGGACCTGGTGGCTTGTTATTGAGAAGGGCGAGCAGGGCCTATTCAAGTTTGATCATGTACAATGTTAGTTTGGTATTCTACAGGAGATTCTATTTCTAGGAGACTATTGGTTTTGATGGATGAGGAGGGACCCACCAGGATGTGGATGCACTCTTGATGTGGAAATGTAGGTAGAGGAGGACCTGGATGACCCACTATATGTGGATATAGGGGTGGATGATATCAAGGTAGCCCTTAGGTACCAGATATGGTATAGGATCATTATGCCCCTGAGTATCTCTCCACTAGTGCTAGTGAAGATATATCGGGTGATTAGTTGATGAGTGTAGTTGGTACTTCGAGAGGCCACTCGATGTACCATCGAGAGGTAATAGAGAGGCACAGTCCTATCCAGACCACCATGGGTACAAGATTGAATGGAGATACTAATAGCATGAGGGGGGCCATCATGATCTCTAGATCAAGAGGAGGGGAAGCTATTGAGGTTGCTCCCACTATGGTACATGAGGTGATAGACCCAGGGGAGGTAGAGGGGCTACAAGCCACAATGGTAGATATGGAGATAAATTCTATTCATAGTGTGTTGGACTAGGATTGAGCATAGTGGGACACAATAGGGGATGAGGTAGAGCAACTTAGAGGGGATATGGGTCAATAGACCTAGACAGAGGGGATGGTTGTCGTGGTAGGTAACCAATAGGGTGAGGGAGGTCACCTATTTCTAGTGGAGCTACAGAGGATGAGGGAGTCATATGATATGGTAGTATGGAAGGTAGCATACTATTAGATGGCCTATTACCATACCATCCCAGCTAATTAGAGGGTTCCAAAACCATTGCCTTAGTGATCATAAAGTTGTTTGCAGTCACGAGCATGATCTAGTTCATGATATATAAACATGAATCTCCACCACCTCCAATAGGTGGAGTAGAGGGGATAGGCTTGCATGGCTAGGGCTAGGATCAAGATGACATTTCAATTTTAATTATGGCATGCACCCTTAGGGATGGTCAAGTGTTCCAAGCTCTCTTTTGTGGCACACCGACCAACAAGCACACACTTAGTGCTATCGAGTAATACTAGCTATGATTTATTTATGTGTTATGGTGCAATTAAAATGTGTGTGCTTATGTGTGATTGCTTTATTTATTTATATTTTTATATTTTTTATATTTTTTTGTGTATGCATGGTGAACACAGACATAATGGATGCAATGAATGAATCCTAAATGAATGAGATGGAATGGTATGAATCTAACTAAGTGCAATGCATCTAAAATGCAAACCTAAATGAAATGCATGGGTGAATGAAAAAAAATCTCCAAAAGGCCAAAAGAAAATGAAAATAACAAAACCCTATGAGGATGTATGCTCACAAATGATCGAGATGGAGGTTACCCCTCGTGTGTGGCCATGAAGCTATCCTATGAGGGTTGTAAGCTTGCAAATATGGATAAGGTGGAGCTGAACCCACTATGGGTGTAGTGCTCACTAATGGCTAAAGAAAAGAAGAGATATACCCATTGGGATGTATGCTCACAAATGGTCGAATGGAGGTTGTCCCTCGCTCATGACCATGAAGCTATCTACTATGGGATGTTGAGATGATGTGAATGATATTGCCAAAGTGAGTACTACCCAATAGGGGTGTGGTGTGTGCAATAAGGTGTATGGACAAAGTCAATGGAGAAAAACAAGAACTATATCCCTTGACTTGGAGAGATGTAAGCAATGAAAACTTTCAAGGTCAAGGGATATAGAATAACATGAGCGAATGCAATGATGGAAGTGCATGAAGGTGAGCCCTAGGTTGGGGATTTGCTAGGCATCAGAGCCCTAGTGAGAGTGCAATGCATGTGAGCTACGACCTAACTAGGTGTCATCACTTGCCATTGTTGCAAAATCCCTAAAAATCTATATGATCAAGAAGTCATGAAAATATGAACAAGTAGTAATGCAATTGTATGACAAGCAAAATGCAAGGAATAGAATATCAAGAAAATCATGCAAAATATGATAGGTAGTCATGCAGTATGAACAAGCAAACCAAATGCAAGCTAGATGAAAATGCAACACCATGCACAAATTAATTTTTTTTTATTTTTTTTTATTTTTATTATTATTTTTTTATTATTATTAGATTAAATTACATTCATTGATTTTTAAAGTCAGCATAAATTTTGAGTGTGCCACCTATTTTAACAAACATGATGATGGTGCAAGGATCTGACCCATCAAAGAAAGGACTATGATGGAGGATATCTTCATGATTCTCATCACAAAGGGAATCTCCCATAGTACATTCTCTAGAAGATGTTGCATGAAATTTAGTGTAAACTCTGATTGTACCATCCTTTTTGATGAAAGGGAGCAATTCCCAACTTTGCAAGGTCCCTATAAGATAGAGGAACATGGTCTCCTCAAGAATGAGGAGACTCAACATGCACAACACAAGGGATAAACCTATCGAAGGAGAAGCTATTCTGGGAGATATCCTTATGAGCTATGTCACAAGGGGTACTCCTTTTAGTATTCTTCTTCGAGGCCACACTAGACTCAGGATGCCCAATGGTTACCATATTGTAAAAAATAATATCTGAGGGATAAGGGGGTCCCTCATCCTCATCACTCCACTCCAAGCTTTGATGATCTAAATATTCAACATAAGTAACAAGATGATCATCATTATCAAAGGGTAAAGGTTGGTTTTTATTAGGAATGTAGCCTACACCACACCTCCTAGGCCAAATATCAACATCCAAGGGTTCTTGAATACCCTTCTGTCATGGCCCCAAAATTTTACCTATATATCCCATACTAGATAGGATTTTCTTGGGAAGTGGGTAATCATTGGATAGGTAACAATGGGCAAAAGAACACTCAATAGGATAAGGGTTGCTACCATAAATATTTTCTTCGAGGGATGTACCCATGAAGATAAAGGTACATATGCCAATGTGTATGACTTCACCCTTCTTACGAGGTAAACTTGTAGTCCTTGGTGAAGGTGGTAGCTTGGCAAGATCTAGAAGAGGTATTTGAAGAAATAAATTAACTTGATCTCGTGATGAAACATTGATGAGAGGTTCCTCACTCACCTTTAGATTTTTAAATTTCTTGGTTATGTGAGATGAGGAAATTGATGGGCATAAATTAAGATCATATTGAGCTTGCTCAACCATCGAACAATATTCAAATGGGTGAGGGTCACCTGGAATGGTGACCAGTTGATCTTTAGATTCAAACTTCAAACACTGATGAAAAGTAGAAGGGACCACCCTCATCGCATGGATCCAAGGATGTCTAAGAAGTAGATTAAAATATGTAGGGCAAGACACCACATAGAACAAGGTATCTAAGATCTTAGGTCCAACCCTAAGGGGGAGGGATATAATGTCGTAAGCTTCTTGGGACTCATTGTTGAAAGCTTTGATGATGATGTCAGACTTAGTTAAGTCTTCCTCTTTTAATCCAAACTTTTGGAAGAATTGATAAGTGCATAAATTGAGGGAAGAACCATTATCAATCAAAATTTGTTTGATAAAATTTTCCCCAATAAATGTAGTAATGTAGAGGGAAGAATCCCCCGTAAGTCTAAGGAAGGCTTATCATCATCCAAGAATGTGATATGATGTATCCCAAGAGAACTCACAACATTAGCCATAGCACTAGGGGAAATATCTTGAGGAATAGATTGTTGTCTTAGAAGTTTCAACAAAGCTTCCCTATGAATAGGAGAAGTTTTCAAAAGTTCTAAGAGAGAGATCTTGGCTAGGGTACTAGCTAACTATTGTTGAATGTCAAAGGAGACTTTAGGTTGTGGCTTCAACACTAAAGGTGGGTTTTCTAACCTTGTGCTCCTTTTTTAGGTATTCTTCAAAACTAAGGTGGGTTGGATGAAGAACTCATCTCCTACTAAGAATGTTGAGTCGGTTGATTTTGTGCTTGTTGCCTTGTAGTTATTGCTATCATACCAACCATATTATCATAGGGAGGTGGCACATTCTGATATGACACTTGATTAGCTACCTATTGACCATGCTTAGGGAGAGGATCTTGGAAGATCCCCATGTCTTGATTAGTTGTGGGTGCTTTTTGAGTAGGAGGTTGATTATTTGTTGGAGGATTGGATCGAGAACCTTCTATGATAAGTCATCCTTCATCAATTAGGTCTTGAACCACATGTTTCAACCTCTTACAAGAGTTTTTCTAGTGCCCCTCCACTCTATGATACTCACAATGTTGACCAAGCTTATACCAATCAGTCGTGGTATCAGGTTGCCTTATGGGAGGTAACTCAATCATATTAGCTTCCAAAAGTTGTTGTAGGACCACATTCATAGGCGTGTTGAGTCTTGTAAAATTCCTTCATGGGGATTTTTGGGGTTGGTTAAGCACCATCTTTTGTAGGGTATTAACAACATTGTTAACATGCCTACTATCTGTTACCCCATCACCAACCACATGCTTGTTCTTATACTTATTTTTAGTGGTCCTATATTCTTTTATCTTAAGCTGACCTCTTCTTATAAGGGCTTGCTCTACCCTTCTTGCTAGATCTATAGCTTGGTCAAAATATGTGATAGTTGTAGTTTCCAATTCATAAGAGATCTATTCTTGTAAGTTTCCAATAAATATCTCAAGCATGTCTCGAGGAGGTAAGGTATATCTCAAGCATCCAACTAGACTCCTCCAATGAGACAAAAATTCTAAAAAACTTTCATCTTTCATAGTAACATTCTTTTCAACATAAGCACCAAATTGTTGAACAAACATTTCAGTTATCTCTTCAAAATTCCTCAAAGAATGATTAGGCAATTGATAATACCACTCTAATGCCATACCACCAAGGCTCTTAGGGAATATTTTTAGTAACAACATGTCATCATATATGATATCATGGCATGTTGTCCTAAACATTCTTAAATGCTCAATTGGATCTTTCATTCCCTTATAGATAGGTAAAATTGATATTGAAAAATGCTTAGGGTAGGGCCTAGAGGTAATGATAGGGTCTAAGGGTTGATTGCACATTTCTCTGTAGTTGTAGGTGAAACTAGGTAGTTGAATCATATCCACTCTTGAAACTAATTGTTTCACCATATTTGTTAAACTCTGCACTTTAGGGTTGTTGTTGTGCAATACCCCTAGGTTCCCTAAAGGAGGGGTATAGGTAGGTTGTTGAAAGGGAACTTGGCTTATGTTGGAGGTATTGACACTATTATGGTATGGGTTATGATATGTGGTATCTTGATGGAGAGGATAACTAACATTTGGTGGAACAGAAGCATGGATGTTGAGATTAGCTGAATGAGGAGGAAATTGAACATAATCTTGAGATGCACTACTAGTTGGAGGAATTTGTAAAACCCTTCCAACATTGGTGGTTACAGTAGTAGCATATGTTGGTTGATGAGAAGGATTACTATGATGTAAGGATTCAAACAAGGGGTTGTTATGAACATTCCTAGGAGAGACGGTAGGAGGAGGAGGCACCTCACCTCTTTTGAGTTGAGCTTCCCACTCCATAACTCTAATTAAAGTCTCTCTATGATGTTTTATGAAACCCCATAAATGATCAACTGATGTAAAAGTGAAGCCACCATTGGGCCCCTCATAGGGATCATAGTTTGTATCAGTTTCAACATGTTCTTGCTCTTCTATCTCAATATTATGATTCTCCCTATCAATCTGATCATCTTCTTGAGGAATTTGATCAGATTCTAGACACCTTCACTGACTCCTAAGGAAAGGATCCATTAGAAGAAGCAAAAGGATAGAGGAGAAAACCAAGGAAAGACACACAAGAAGATTCTTAAGATGTTTTTAGATGTTTTTTGATCTAAACAAATAGAATTAGTGGTCTTGTTTAAAGTTTTCAAGAAAACACAAAGGAAGAGGCTTCCTATCTTGGCCACTAAGATGTGTTTTCATGTTGGGTTCACCAAATATGTAGAGGGGAAAAACTACCTTGTTACGTATGATTCTCGATTGGATCCACTAGGAGCTGAGGTGAACCATGGGGGTGTGTTATATTCTCTACACTCAGGGACACGAAAGGATGGGTTCACCAGGAATGGTTTTAGGACTCGCTCCAAGTCTAGGGTGGAAGTGTTTGATGTGTCAATTAAGCATACACCTATTGTTTGGCCTTTCTAAACTAAACTATGAAAATGAAAGAACAATGCAAGACACACAAGATGCAAGAAGACAAGAGCTAACCCTAGTATGATTTTGTAATTCAATGATGTCTAACCCTAGGATTGCAAAAATAAAGCCTTTGAGCAAGGGTCCAAGGGAAATGCACAAACAAGATTAAAACCCTAGATGCACACTATATGCTTTTATTCTTTCAAATGCCTAGAAATTCAATCAAATGCTTTTCCTTTTATTGCAATCTAGGTTTTGAACAGAAATGAATAGAAAGCAAACACCAAACAACCTAAATATCTATTAGGGAACTTATCTAATTTAGTGGTTGATCCAAGCTTTATCTTGCATCCAGAGTATCCAATGGTTCCAAACCTACAAAATAACTTCACAAACCCTAGAAAATTTGATCAACATTTGGGGGCCTGCTTAGGCCACTATAAGATTGAGCTTGGAGGCATAACAGTCAAGCCCCCTTGGTCCTTTTAGATGACCATTCAAAATAAAAATTGATCTTTGACCTTTGGAACATGCACAAACAAAGCGAAACAGATATGTAATAGTAAAATAAAATGCAGATAGGATGGACACAATAGAATACTAAAAATGCACAATGCAAATTAGGGTTTTGGGGTGCAAAACTTACCCCCAAGCCCTAATTTACCAAATTCATGCCCTGTAAATAGGGAGCATGAATATAGCTTACCAAATTCATGCCCTGTATGGGTAGGGCACGAATTTGGTTCAGATGCCCTTTTTGGACCTCAAAACAACGAAAAACTAAGCATAAAACAACAAAAATAGACTTGCAAATTAAACTAAAGCAAATACAGAACCTGATGAGCTGATGGAGAAAGCAAGGAGCAATGAAGAGGTGGAAGAAGCACTCCAAGAAGGTTGATCTATCCAATCATCAAGACTCCTCCACTCAATCCCCAAGGGCAACAATCACCAAAGCACAAACAATAAAACAACAACTTGTAGTAGAAGAGCACTTGATAGCATGAGCAAATGAGTGAGTCAATAGTTAGAATCTCCTTAGAAATTGTTAGACAAGCTTAGGGAATCCAAACCCTTATTTATAAGAGGTTTGGAGGGAAAAACATGTAGGAAAATGAAATTTCACTACAGGAAAAGGCCAACCCCAAAATGGGTTGGCAAAGAGGAGGGGTTTTAGTGAGAAAAATCCCTAGAATAAAAAACCCATGATTTGTAGTTATAGGGATACATGAATTTGGTAAAGCTAAGGAAACAAGGCCAAGGGGGAGGAAAAAGGGCCCCAAATTTGCACTTAGCAAGTTTGGGTGGCTAGCTAGGGGTCTAAGGAAGAATTGACTCATTTGGATGGGTCAATTTTCTATGTCTACATAAACTACACTACACATTATTTGGACCTAGCAATTATTGTGCATGCTCTTAATATTTTGTATCATTATCTTCTAGGGAAAAAATTTGAGTTGAGGATCAATCACTAGAGTCTGAGGTACATCTTTACTCAACCAATATTGAATGCTAGACAAAGAAGATGGATCGAGTTCTTAGCAAAATATGACTTTGGTATAGAGTATATCAAAGGCAAGGAAAATAAGGTCATAGATACCTTAAGTCAGAGAAGGCATGTAGCTACTTTGACTTGTAGTCACATGGACTTAATAGACCAAGTCAAGAAAATGTAATCACATGATTACTATTGCAGTGAAATTTGGGCCAATATGGGAAGAAATACTAGAGAAAATGAGGATTTTGGCATAAAGGATGGACTCTTATGTTTTAAATATAAGGTTGTTATAACTGAAATCGGTGATTTGAGGAGATGAGTCATGCAATAGGTACATAGATCTCCTTAATCCACTCACCTTGGAGGGACAAATATGAGAGAGAACATGAAAAAGACTTTTTAATAGTTAGGGATGAATAAGGTTATCACTTATTTTGTTTCTCAAAGCCTAAAATGCTAGAAAGTAAAATTTTAGTATAGAAATCTAGCAAGATAATTATATCCCCATGACATACCAATGCAAAAATGGTAGGTCATATCTATGGACTTTATTGTGGGATTACCTAAGACTAGGTACTAACATGATGCAATTCTTGTGGTGGTTGATAAGTTGACCAAGGTTGCACACTTTATACAAAGGAACACCAAGGATAATGTTCTAGTAGTGGTAAATAGGTTTTCCAAAGAGATATTCAAGTTACATGGATTTCCTAAGGTAATAATCTTAAACAGAGACTCTAGATTTACATCTGAGTTTTGGCAAGGTCCTCATCGTGCAGTTGGCATAAAGCTAAACATAAGTTCTACATACCATCCGGAAATAGATGGTCAAATGGAGAAGGTAAACCAAGTCTTGAAATACATGCTTCACATATATTGCATAGACCAAAAGTCTCAGTGGGAATACTATTTGCATTTTGTAGAGTTTTCTTATAATAATGGTTATCATGCTTCCTTGAAAATGAACCTTTTTGAAGCCTTGTATGGTAGGAGATGCAAAACTCCTTTATCTTGGGATAATCTAGAGGATTATATTATCATTGAATCGGATGAGATCAAAATTATGGAGGAATAACTTAGGATGATCAGGAAAAAGCTTAAGGAAATCATCAATCGTCAAAAGAGCTATGCTGATATGAAAATATTACCTAGGAAATTCTCTATGGGGGACATAGTTTTATTAAGAGAAAAACCCATGAAAAACAACATCATGTCTTCTAAGTTGGATCCTAATTATGTTTGGCCTTTTTAAATACTTGAGAGGATAATTCCAATGGCCTATAGACTCGCCTTACTATGCAATCTATCAAAGATCCATGATTATTTCCATGTATCCTTTATTATAAAGTATATTGTTGATCCTAATCATGTGTGGGATGTTTCAAAATTTTAGATGGTAGATCCATCGATCATTAAAGTGAGACCAATGAATATTCTATAGTTTCATTTCAAAGTGATGAGGAAACACGCTCTAGAATAGTGCAAGATCCAGTGGGACAAATACTCTAAGAAAAGTGCCACTTGGGAAAACGTGGATGAGATGAAAATAAATTTTCATACTTGTTTGAATGAAAATGTAAATTGTATTTCAATAAACACACGAGACTATGTTTAGTCCAACGTGGGTTAGTATGTCACGACCCACCTTGGTAGGACCTTTTATATGATGGACTATGTATTGACAAATAATGACTAATGTTAGTTTTTTTAAGTAGTTATATGCTTTAATTGTTTGATTATATGAGGATATGGTATTGTTGATTTTATGCATGGTTGCAAGATTATGTACTCTCATAGGTGGACAAGGAAGTTGGCCACAGGGAATGAGAGACCATATAATAGAGAAATGATGATGATTTGTTCATCAATAGCTCAAGGTAACATGGATAAATACCCTTCATGTAGGTGAATTGAATTTTTCTTATGCTCATGTTCATACTATTGGACCAAGAAGTTTCTTGCAATAAGTCTCCTTAGATTAGGTCGATGATAGCTTGGTCTATCTTAAAATAGGTCATCCACTTGAGGATAAAACAATGGTGTGGAACATTGAGGGAATACTTTTATATTTTGCTTCTGGTATGTTGGATATGGATGGATAAATATCCTTGTTTCTATAAACCATCTATTAGCTTATGTTGTTAATGTTCAAACTAATTTAATGTTGGATGTATAATTCTTAAATAAAGGAATTTTGTCCTAATGTTTTGTTGGTACTCTTAAGTTTTTAAAAACTACCACCTTGCTACATGGAGTGTATTTTGAATAATATGGCACTCACAAGTTTTTAAAAATTGCCACATTGTTTAATGGAGTGGCTATTAAATGTGATGGCACTCATAATTTTGAACCACAACCTTGCTATGTAGAGTGGCTATTGAATGAGATGGAACTCACTACCACCTTCCTTCGTGGAGTGGCAAATGGTTATTGAAGTGGGTGCATGGGTGGTGAGAGAGGACATTATCTTGAATGTTTTGCATATATGCCCATTCAAAATTATGTCAAGGGTTTTTTACAAAGAGTGAATTGTTGAAGAATGGAGTGTTTTTTCAAAATAAATATGAACACAGTGGATGACATGGATAGAAATGAGAAGACCAGATTGAAGTTGTAGGATGGGTATAGGAGAAACCAAGTGGTCTTGGTTTTCTTGTTTGTTTCTCTAGCATGCTTGTTGGTTGGTTTTGCTTGTTGTACCTTCCTTGTAGCTTGTTCAAACATCATTCCTTCTATAGCATAGTCTTTTCTATCTAAGCATAATTCTCTCTTCCTTTGCTTGTGCACTAGTTGTGCTTGCTCTAAATATTGACACATTGGTGTGCACTTCCTCTCTATGTCAGCTCATGGATTTTTTTTCCTTCTTCCTAAGTGTTCTTTGATGTTGCTTCAAGAGAAACAATGTTGTTAAGTTATTCTCTGGTTGTTCCTACTATTAATCCTTTGCATTGTAGTTTTTTTGTATCGATTGCTTTCCCCTTGTGTGTGTATATCTTTGTGCACTCATATTACATCTTGGTTTGGTGTTTAAGCCTATAACTTCCTTGCTTGAAGCTTAAATTGGAAGTCCTTTATTAAACATGTTGTTTCCTTGGATTGTGTGCCTTGGTGAACATGTTGTTTCTTTGCAGTTATGCGTTGTTCCTTTCTTATTACTTTCTATGCTCAACTTGGTTTGCTTTTTAGTTTTTGAATTGTGGACACCTATTGGATGTTGGGCAATGCTTGCTGTATTTAAAGCTTAGGTTTAATTTTTCTAAATTTTAAGGATAGAATGAATTATCCTTTACTTTAATGGTTTCCAAGCTAAATTAGATTCGTGAAGAAGAATGAAGTATGGTTTTTGTTCTTTAATTTATTCTAAGTTAGTTTTGTTATTAAAGGTTGCGTTATTCATTAGACTTGATGTGTTCTAATCTATGATTAGTTGTGAAAGGAATTATAGTTTAAATGGCTATTTATGAGAATATTGTAGAATAAGTAAAGTTTTCTTTGAAATGCAAATATTTTAAAGTTTCTAGTTTTATTTAGAATGTTTGGGTATTGTTATTGAAGGAAAAAGAAATGAAGGAATTATGGGATTCCTTGTAGTTTCTTGTGGCATAGAAATTATGGGGTTCCTATGTAAACGATTTTATATTTGAAGGAAAGATATTAGTGAATTTCAATTAGTTTTTGAACATGGTTTTAGGTATGGAATTTATGGAAAGAAGTATGGGCTTATTTGTTTGCTTTTATGCTTTGCATATTTGAAATGGATCATTTAGAAATGCATTCATATCTTCTTAATAGTTGTTTGATTCCTCCTTTCCATATTTCTTCCATGGAGAGTAAGGTATATTTCAAAGGAAGTGGAGAGAATTTGGATCCTTTTAGACTTGTGTAAAGGATACCTTTCTTTTGCTCAAGTCTTATGGAATGATTAAGGAATCATAATCACCTTCCAGTGAAATATTGTAATAAAGGGGTAGTTTTGATTTCTTGATGAGACCACCCTTGTTTAGATGTTTCTATCAATTTTTGATTCTAAAATAATAATGAAATCTTATGCTAATGGTATATGTGTGTGGTTGTGAGAAATTTCTATCATCATAGGCTTCTTGTTAAATAATTGATGTGAATTATGAATTATCTTGTATCTAGAATTAAATGGCACTTTGTTGGTAGTTATCATGCTTTACTTTAAAATTATGGAAAAGTATATTGTTTCTATTTATGCAATGGATGTTTTACCATGTGTTTTAGCTATGCAAGAGAAATTGAGAGAGATTTGGTTTGTTTAGTGGTTATTATTATTCTCTTTTGGGGGTGGGGTTTAGTGGGGCTTGCTCTTTAACCTCTATCTTAACCTAAGCCTGAGGTAGTTGTGGGGAGGCAATGCCTAGATCCATTATATCTATGGAAAGCTATCAAGTGGAGTGGTAAGTGCTTGACCTACCCATCATGGATATGGGGTTATCAAGTAATAAGGATAGTGGTTCATCATGGAGGTGTAACTAACTATATTAAAGGAAATACACCATGGAACCAACATAGACTAACTTGTGTTTAGTAGGGGAAGGAGTATTTTCATTCTCTAAATATTGAGAAGGCGTAATACTTACGCTATGGTCAAATTAGCTTGCATTTGTAGAGAATATAAAGTAATGCGGGATGACCATTTACAGTGTCCTTGGCATCATAGAGGTATACAAGGTAAACCCTAGTGACTACAAAAGTTTAACCTCTCATGTCCACTCGAGAAATATTTGCAGTGTTATGGACTCAAAATATGGTTTTGCCTAACTAAAATGATCCATGGATACTCCTTGTGAACCTTGTTTCTTGCAAAAATTTCTCTTGGGTTGGTTAGTTTGAGGTTGTTACACTAGGTTAGGGAATAGGCATTCCTCTTTAAATGTTATGGGCCTTAAAAGATAATCCCTATTCTATGGTTAGATTGGCCTATGCCGATGAGGGTATGGTAAAGGTGAGGGGACCTCTGGTGCATCCTTATAAATGGTGAGGTTTAGTAAGGTGAACCCCAAAGATACAGGATGTTAGGCATTCTTGTCCACTTGAGTGTCGTCTATAGTGACATTGAACTCAAATTTGGTTTATCCTTGAGAATGCTAAAATAATATTGGGATTCCTTTATGAACCTTGCTTGAAAAAAATATCTCTCTCACTCTTAGGTTAGTTTTGGTGAGTTTTTACAGTTGGTATCAAATATCTAGGTCATAGGAATAGAATCTTCCATGGAGTATGCTTAGGATAAGCCTTTACTTGATATGCTACTTTGGGGAGACTTACTCTACTAGGGACCTTAACGTGATCTGGAATAAGCCAAGTATTGCACACCGACTAAACCATTTAGACCAAGGAGTAAAAATCCTAAAGAGTATAGTTTCTTATTGGGGAATGGCACCTTGTAGTGAGGTAAGCATGACCATGAATATTATCAAGGGAGTGATAATGGCCTAAGTTAGTTCATGGGGGAAATCTAACTAACTGATTGTAAGTACAATTGAGGTAAATTATGACTTACCCATCTCCTTTGTGTGAATAGTATATGACACCTATTTTAAGAGGAGGATAATCCAAGAAGGCAAGATAAGTTACATAGGAAGAAGCCATGATACAAAATAAGTCTGGAAGAATATGGAATCCATCATGAAAATTAGGAGAATGAATTCTAGTAAGAAGTATGGAAGAATAACAAAACCCAAAAATAAAATTGGAAGAGCAATGGAATCCAATGAGAGGATGGAAGACCTTTCATCCATGTTTAAGTTTATCTAAGAACAAATAGAACAAAAACAAAAAATAATAGAAACCTTAATAGAGAACTAGATAACATGGAAGCAGTGGACAAACATGAAGAGAATTCTATTAGGATAAATCATGAAGGAAAAGCTTGGATAGAGGCCAAACATGCTAAAGACCTTAAGAATGTTAAGGTAGATAAATATAATGGAATGGAAGGAGGTGATGCAGTGGATTCATTGCTAAAAGAGCTAGAAATATTCTTTTCCATGGAGAATTATTCTTTTGAAACCTAGACTATGTGGCCTACTCTTCATATTCAAGACACATTCTTAGAATGGTGGAACACATTTAGGGTAGGAAAAGGAACCCAAGTTGTAGATCTTGATTGAAATAGTTTTGTTGACGTAATGACACAAAAATACATAAACATAAAAATACAAAATTAGAAAAAAATATCACTAAGGAGAGAGGTACATGAACCCTTCATGAACCCCTAATCCACTAGCAAAACCTAAAGTTTCATTCTCCTAAGTTTTCCTGGAAGTTACATCTCACGAATTACCCTAGCACAAATCCATCTGTGTAGGTGTATAATGTGTTTCTATGGATAAGTCCATATGTTTCATCATCCTTGATGAGCTAGAATTATCACCCTCTATCCATCGAAGGTGTACATGCATCTCCATACCATACATAAATCCTTATGTGTAGGTATACTACGAGTACCATGAGTTAAGCTATCCATATCGTCTCCACGACGAGCTATCTTAATTCAGATGTAATTTCTTCCTACTTAGTCCTCTATCTCCCTAATGGTGTCTCAATTCCCTTAGTTCCTCCTACGTTCACCCTAAGGGGGTCTCAATTCCCTTAGGTTACCTTTGAGTTCACCCTAGAACTCTACACTAGATTCCCTATCATCAAGCAATTAACGATAATACGTCTATGCTACCACATTATAAAAAAATCAAACAATAATAGAGAAAATGAAGCAAGATTAACTCTAAAATAGATTATAATACATGGCATAATCAAATACAAACATAGTAAAATTACCTTCAATAACCCAATAATGATTAACTCAATATTACTTGCATAACAAGCCTGTCCTACTCAAAGGTATCACATTAAATATATTGGAGATATCTCCCCACAATTATAATATATGGAACATAAGTCAATCAACATAAGATGCCATACCTATTATTTTTTTCCATTTGATTCCTTGCTTCTCCTTGCTTCCCTTTGGTTCTTTGAGGGTAGTAGGGGATCAAGATACTCATGGTTCAGGATAGGCATACCTTTAAATGCATTTATTCATCTACTATACCAAATTGCAACTATATGATATTCCATTAAGTCTCTAACCATCTAATGGATAATGGACATCATAAAAGAAACCTTACTTTTATTTTCACCTCCACCAAATCCCCTTGGAGAATCATCCAAACATGCTATCACTTAGATTAAGGTCTACCTTAATTTTATTTCATTCATGTTCTAAAGCATTAAAGTCCCATACCCTTAACCTTTAGAACAATCATTCCTTCATCCCCTAAACCAAAGCCCCATAACTTCATCTTAAAGAATAAATCCACATTTCATTCTATTTAAAAACTCCTAAGATAATCAACATTAATCCAAGGGTTATCTTTAAATAAACCTTCCATATCTTTCCCTAAGATCAAAGGTTCATTTTCAATAAAAACCTAACATTTACATATCCCATATAAATCAAAGGCTCCTTTAAATAAAATCCATTATATGTCTCATATAAATCAAAGGTCCATTTGATTAAAACCTACTATATGTTTCACATATAAATCAAAGGTCCATTTAATTAAAACCTACTATATGTTTCACATATAAATCAAAGGTCCATTTAATTAAATCCTACTATATGTTTCACATATAAATCAAAGGTCCATTTAATTAAATCCTAATATATGTTTCACATATAAATCAAAGGTCCATTTAATTAAATCCTAATATATGTTTCACATATACATCAAAGGTCCATTTAATTAAATCCTAATATATGTTTCACATATACATCAAAGGTCCATTTAATTAAATCCTAATATATGTTTCACATATAAATCAAAGGTCCATTTAATTAAATCCTAATATATGTTTCACATATACATCAAAGGTCCATTTAATTAAATCCTAATATATGTTTCACATATAAATCAAAGGTCCATTTAATTAAATCCTAATATATGTATCACATATAAATCAAAGGTCCTAATATATGTCATATATATAAATCAAAGGCCCTTCTTTTTATTTAAAACCATGATCTAAAACCTTTCATAAACTATGGCTCTTTTACGTAGCAAATCTATAGTCAGTGCTAATGCCATACAAGGCACACTAAACATCCATGGTGAACCTAACGTCCACTAAAATGAGGGATGTTATACTGATGCTGATTGATTTTCTCAACCTGCACTCCCTAAAACCTAGGGGTTTTTCTTTTTTGAACACTACGCTTACTTTGTCGAATGTTGTTCTAAGGCAAACAGAGCATTTGACATCGCTCTCTACAGTACTGGTTAAACATGGTACCCTCTCATGGTGCTAGGGGTTTTTGACTCAAATGTAATGCAGAGTGGCCTTACCAACAACACACCTCTCCCACTGGTATTGAAGTTCCCAATGCAGGTACAATGCACAACACTTCCAAGCAATAATGGCTTCACTAAAATACACATTTCTCCCACTCAAGGTGGTTCCAAATGAAGGTACAATGCACAAAACTTCCAAGCAAGAATATCTTCACTAAAACAACCCAGTTCTCCCACTCACAGTGGTTCCAAATGTGGGTATAGTGCACAACGCTTCCAAGCAAGAATGGCTTCACTAAAATAGCCCAATTCTCCCACTCATGGTGGTTCCAAACATGGGTACAACACACATCACTTCCAAGCAAGAATGGCTTCACTAAAATAGCCCATTTCTCCCACTCATGGTGGTTCCAAATGTGGGTATAGTGCACAACGCTTCCAAGCAAGAATGGCTTCACTAAAACACACGGTTCTCCCACTCAAGGTGGTTCCAAATAAAGGTACAACAAACACTTCCAAGAAAGAATGGCATCACTAAAACAACCCTGTTTTCCCACTCACAGTGGTTCTAAACATGGGTACAATGTACAACGCTTCCAAGCAAGAATGGCTTTACTAAAACAACCCAGTTCTCCCACTCACAGTGGTTTCAAATGTGGGTACTGTGCATAGCACTTCCAAGCAACAATGGCTTCACTAAAACACACAGTTCTCCCACTCAAGGTGGTTCCAAATGAAGGTACAAGGCACAACACTTCCAAGCAAGAATGGCTTCACTAAAATAGCCCATTCTACCACTCACGGTGGTTCCAAATGTGGATACAATGCACAATGCTTCCAAGCAAGAATGTCTTCACTAAAAAAACATTTATGTAAAATCAAACCTTAGCTTAGAATAACCCAACCTGTGGTTTCACTGAGATAGACGTCTGATGAAGTCTGTTGTCTCCCTTTTGACTCCTGGTACACTTCCTTTCCTCTGCCTTCCCCATCGCTTCCTATGTTCTTCCCTTACGTTTCTTTCTTCCCCCATTTCATTTTACCTCTTCCTTATGTGCCCCCTCACCTTGGTGGTCCATCGGTTGCCCTCTCGAAGCTTGCACCACCACCTTCCCATAAATGCTCGTCCCCTATCCCTTGTGCTTTCCTCCCATATTTTTCTTCTTTGGCAATTTTTAGCATCGTAGGCCTTTCCTTAGGTTGCACCATGTAGGAATGTGGGATCACGACATATTATTTTAAAATAATAAAGATATTTATAATATATTATAGTATAAGATATTTATAATATATTATAATATAAGATATTTATAATATATAATAATATAATTATTATTATTTTATTTAAATGAAATATCCTCTTTCAATTTATTCTTAATTAATTAAAACTTTTTTAATGAATTTTATCTTATCATTAAAATAATCACTTTTAATTAATCTCTAATAAATCATAACCACTATTAATTAAAATATCTATTTTTAACCAGGTGTTGTAGGTGAGTTGGAGAGGAGAGGGCAATCCTCCAAGAGAGGTCCCAGGTTCGAATCTCCACCCTACCAAAAATCTGAATTGGATAGCCAAAATACAATTGATAATGTTGGTGCGGGCAGGGTTGGGTGTGGCCCCTGGGTGACTTTGACAGTGTAGAACCCCCTGTTTGTGGTCTCTTAGACCAATGCAACCCCGCAAGGGGTTTTTTTCTTAAAAAAAAATCTATTTTTAATTAATTAAAATGAAAACTCCTTAATTAATTGCAAATGAAGTTTACAAATGAGCTCTAATGAGCCAATCATTATTTTCCTAAACTCCATTAATTAATTTAAAAGCATCTAAATTCAGCATATAACTTAATTTGTTCTCTTTTACAAGGAGGATGCTTTATTTTCATTTTTTAATATGACAATTAATCTTATGCATATATAATCATCTTGTAGTGGTTCTCATATAGGAGCTAAATCATCAAACTACCCAAGTTATGATGCAGTAGAAAGCAAACACATTTATACAATTAACCAAAGAGGGAGTCTTTCCATCAATTCAATAACCCATCTTAGCCAGATATTTTATGATAGCTACTAGGCTATCAACTAAAGCTCTAGGTGATCAACTATTGATGATTATCCCTTTCGTCAATGCATGCCTATATGAAGGTATCTATCCATGTTCCCTTCAAGTATCTTAATCATCATTTCCCCTGATATTTTGTACCCTCGTCTCTGGTGGGTAACTCTACCTATTTCACCTATGAGTGTACCTGATCCTACACACTTGGCAATATGTTAGCAATAACATGCCCTCATAAATCAACTAAACATCACATAGTTGGTTCAATTTTTCAAACTAAGTATCACCACATATTCGGTTAATACATTGTTTTCTTATGCCTTAAAGTCAACTAGGGAGGGTCATGACAGTTGAGTCATTTAATAAGAGGTTTCTATCATAATAGTTTTATCTATATATATATATATATATATATATATATATATATATATATATATATATATATATATATATATATATATATATATATGTTTGAATAATTTTCTATGCTCCAATAGGGCACCTTGTCTGTAGAGGTATACTACCAAAGATTTATTAAAATTTTGAAGTATGTTCTTAAGTACAATATCAATGAGCAATTAAAAGTGCATAAGTTCATATTTGGGGTGGATCCTAATATTAGGACAGTTATTAATTTTTTCAAACCTAGAACCCTACAAATATCTTATGATTTGGCCAGACAAGAAGAGACCAATATTTAGACCAAAAAGTCCTTCAACTATGCAAGGTTGACAGAGGTAGAGAGGTAAGAACTCAAAAAGAGAAAAAGTGTGGGGTTTATGAAATGCAATAAGGAGAAAAACAAGAAGAGTAAAGAGAACCCAAAGTTCTATAATAAGAATAATGGAAACCAAGGGCAATATAAGAAGAAATTTTAGAAAAAGGATAGTACCAACCCTCAACCTTAGAAGTAGAATGATTCAATGCAAAAATAGGGAACAAGAAAAAAAAGGAAAGAAATATCTCAAGCACCCAATATAGGTTGCTACATTTGTGGGGATCTTCATTATGCTAAAATGTGTCCCAAATGACCAGAGTCGAGTAATAGAGAAGTGGAACAACCACACCATATCTATGCTACTATAGGAATTAGAACTTAGATGGAAAGGCAACACCTATGTTATTGAATGGTAATTTTTTTTATAATGATGTAAAAGTTTTAATAGATAGTGGAGCTATAGATAGTTTTATTTCCACTATTATTTTCAAAGATATTCTAGACAAGACCTAGATTTTTGACATAAGTATGGAAATTCGAGTATGTCTCTAAATAGACCTACTCAATGGATCAATGTTTACCTATGTCTAAGATAACCTTAACAAATGAATCCACAATATGGCACCTATATGTAGCACCACTCCAAGATTTTTATAATATCCTAGGGATGGATTGGTTGAAATTCCATGGAGCTTTAATCAACTTCCAAGAGAGTTGGATTAATTACACCGATAAGGATAAAAGGAGAGTAAGAGTTCAAAGTAGGCAAGGGTCTTTTTGACCCCATCTATTGTTAGCTATGCAGTTGAAGAAATCCATTAAAAGAGGTGGTATGTTGTATGTAGTCAATATAAATGGCAAGATAGGAAATAAAGGGGATGAGGAATATTTAAGAAACATACCATTTTGCATGAATTTAGGGATGTATTTCTATAAGATCTTCCAAGCCTACCACCTCAATGTGAATTTTATTTCACCATTGAACTAATGCCTAGGGTAGAACCCATTGCAAGGACACCTTACAGAATGACCCCTATTGAGTTGTAGGAGTTAAAGGTGCAACTTCAATATTTGTTGGAAAAGGGTCTAATTAAACCTAGTGTGTCACCTTGGGGTATTCCAGTATTATTTTTGAAAAATAAGGATGGTTCCTTAATATTGTGCATTGATTATAGGATGCTAACGACAGTGACCATCAATAATAGGTATCCTTTACAAAGAATTTATGATATCTTTGATCAACTAAAGGATACTACTTCAAAGATAGATTTGAGATCTAGATATCATTAGTTGAGGATTCAAGAGGATGATGCACATAAAATAGCCTTTAATACTAGATATGGATACTACAAGTTCATAGTGTTGCCATTTGGGTTGACAAATGCACTAGTAGATTTTATGAATATGATGAATAATGTGTTTAGAAAATATCTAGATCAATTTGTTTTAGTATTTTTATATGATATCTTGATATATTCTTGTACCAAAGAGGAACATGACCAACACTTAATGTTAGTGTTAGAGATATTGAGGAAAAACCAACTATATAGAAAGTTGTCTAAGTGTGAGTTGTATGTCTCACAAGTGCAATATTTGGGAGATATCATGACTATATATGAAATCATTGTAGATCCTAAGAAAATTGAGGCTATTTTAAGTTACCCTTCACCCACAAATGTATTCAAAGTAAGAAGCTTCATGGGGCTCATTGGTTATTACAACCATTTTGTGAAGTATTATTCAAATATTGCCTACTCTATCACCAACCTTCAAAAAAGGATAAATGATTCAAATGTTTGGATAAATGTTAGACTACCTTTGAAGATCTAAAAAACAAGCTAACTACATAACCAATTCTCAAGATACTAGATCCTCTTGGGAATTTTACAGTGTGTATAAATGCTTCCTTAGAATTTATGGGTGGGGTGTTGTCCCAAAATGAGGCTACAATATCATACAAGTCTAGAAACACAACAAGCATGAGCTAAATTATACTACACATGACCTAGAATTGGTAGTAGTTATGCATGCACTAAAGGTATGGAGACATTATTTTTTGGGTAAACCATTTGAGCTAAGGATAAACCATAAAATTCTAAGGTATATTTTTACCCAACCTATGTTGAATGCAATATAGAGAAGATGGATAGAGTTCTTAGAAAAATATAACTTTGGTATTGAGTATATCAAAGGGAAATAAAATAAGGTTGTAGATACCCTGAGTAGGAGAAGGTACATAGCAAAATTAACCTAAATTCATGTAGATTTGATGGATAAATTCAAAGAAATGTAGCTACAGGATCTGTATTGCATAGAAATATAGGTTAAAATTGAGGGAAATCCTAAAGAAAATAAGTTCTTTAATATAAAATATAGACTTTTATATTTTAAGGATAGGGTTTTCATACCCAAAATCGATGACTTGAGGAGAATTATTATGCAATATATGCATAGTTATCCATATTCTTCTCACCTAGGGGGGTAAAAAATGAGAGAAAATATGAAAAAGACCTTCTATTGGGTAGGAATGAAATAGGATATCACTAGTTTTATTGCAAGATGTTTAGAGTGCTAGAAGGTTAAGGTAGAACATTGACACCTAGTAGGGAAATTATACCCACATGATATACCCACTCAAAAGTGGCAAGTTATATCCATGGATTTTATTATGGGTTTACCTAAAACTAGGTACCAACATGATGCAATCCTAGTAGTGGTTGATAAGTTGACCAAGGTTACACATTTTATATTGGATAACATCAAGGATGATGCACTAGTGGTGGTAAATAATTTTTCCAAAGAAATTTTCTAGGTTACAGGGTTTTCCTAAGATGATCATATTAGGCAAGGATTCTAGGTTCACTTCAAAATTCTAGGAAGCTCTTCACCATGTAGTGAGCACTAATTTGATCATTAGTTTTGCATATCATATGGAAGTATATGGACAAACAGAGAGGGTGAACCAAGTTTTAGAAGATATGTTTCACATGTACTACATGGATCAATATTCTAAGTGTGAGTTTGCATTTAATAATGGATACAATGCATCCTTGGGAATGGTCCCGTTTGAAGTCTTATATGGTTGAATATACAAAATGCCTATATCTTGGGATAATCTAGAGGATCAGGTGGTGATTTAACTAGACACTATCAAAGAGATGGAGGAGCATCTTAGAGGGATTCGACAAAGAATCAAGGAAGTTATTGATTGCCAAAAGAGCTATGCTGGTATGAAAAGATCACCATGAAAATTCTCTATGGGAGACAGAGCCTTATTAGTTGGTAAGACCCAAGAAAAGTGCCATCAAGTCAACTAAGTTGATCCCTAATATGTTGGACCTTTTGAGATCATTGATAATATTATTCCAATAGCCTACACGCTCACCTTGTTACCCAACCTATCAAAGATCCATGATACTTTCCACATATTCCTACTTAGAAAATATGTTGTTGATCCATCTCATGTTTGAAAAGTTTTTAAATTATAGATGGCAAATCCCTCAGTCATTTAGGTGATACCGATAAATATTCTACGGTTTCTTTCCAAGATGTTGAGGAAACAAACCCTCGATCAATGTAATGTCTAATGGGACCAATGCTTTGAAATTGCACAACTTGGAAAGATGTTGAGGAAATGAGGAAACAATTCCTATATTTATTTGAATGAAATTTATATGTTGTACTTTTAGAAAATAGATAGGACTATGTTTAGTCTAAGGGGGGGAGTATGTAATGGCTCTCCTTGGTAGGATTTATTCTTGAAATTGATTTATGTATTGATGTATGGATATCTAATATATAGTCTCATTTTATGATGTCAATAATAGTGGGGAGTTGCACTTTATGTGTTGATTTCTATTCTTGTAATATAAAACTGTTGATGTATTTGTGGTTGTAGGATTAGGTACTCTCACTAGTGGATTAGTATGGGAAAACCACCAGAGTGAGGGAAAAATATGGAAAATTATGGATGACTTGTTCATCGACAGC
Source organism: Wollemia nobilis (assembly GCA_028583015.1). NCBI lineage: Eukaryota > Viridiplantae > Streptophyta > Pinopsida > Araucariales > Araucariaceae > Wollemia > Wollemia nobilis. Next base: position 10,170,799 of record JAQPPZ010000676.1, on the reverse strand, counting down.
TCAAGGGTAAAAGGAATTTCTTCATCTAGATGCATTTGCATATATTTTTTTTGTATATTTTTGGGTGATGAGGTTGTGAAAGCACGAGGATACAAAAGCAAAAAGGAAACACCAAGTGTGATGCAAACGAAGCCAAAGATAACGCTAAATCCTATGAATTGAAAATGCATGAAAGGAGAGAAGCATAAAAGAATCAAGACCAGATAGAAAGCAAATGTGGAATACAACCATTTTTATTAATGTGCTTTAAATCTCAGTTAGAACACGTCTCCTCCCTTTTCGGGGGCTAGGAGCGATAAATAAGGTTTCGTTGCACCATGGGTGGTATGCCTTCTTTTGCGTGCCCACATGTAAAATGGGTGAACCAAACATTGCTGTAGCTTGCATGAAAGGGTCTTTGATTCTTTGCTACTCCTCTAGTGTTGAGATCCTGCATTCAAAGAAATAGAAAACAATCAGTAGCACCTACGGATGAAACAAAACATGCGATCCCCAAGCCTACGATTAGTGCATGCATAAAATAAACAAAATTATAATTAAAAGAGATCAAAATGAGCTAAAAATTTGACAGAGGCATGAGAAAATCATCGGGAAGGCACTGCAAAAAGAACAGTTAGAAAATTCACCACGGATTTCTAATCACTCCGGGGTGGGACGATTAGACCTACAACAAAATGTCAAAAAGCACTGTCCCAAATGTCCCATCCGAGAGGCTCCAAATCACCTGCAAAGTTGGGGGTTAGGTAAAATGGGGTATTTTGGAAAGACCCAGAAGGTCAGATTTTGCCAATTTGGCCTCTATCGCCAAGAATTTGATGATGCTACCTGCATGTTAGCGAAAGCGAGAAATAACAAAAACATGATCAAAACTACTCAGAATTACATGAAATTTGAATGCAAGCCTATGTAAGAAACCTAGAATAAAATGCAAAATTAACAGAACTGAATCTACTACAGATTTCTAATCACTCTGGGGTGGGCCAATTAGGACTGTAGCAGTGCGACGGGCGCCTGGGGGCAGGATGCCCACCGTTTGGGGCCCGATTTTGGCACCAATCCACTTGGGATGGGTCCAAAACCTTTTGTGGGGTTTTTTTAACAAATTTGGGTGGGATAATGTGGCCAAATGTCAGGTTTGGGGTCCAGATTGTGCTTCCAATAACCACCCAATGACCTCCCTTCCAAAAGAGAGATCAAGGATGTGAAAGGCACAATCAAAAGTGAGTATGCAAAATGGCAGCACTTCGTTGCTCAAAATGCTCCTTCTCTGTCTCTTTTTGGGGTGAGAAGACTCACCATTTTATAGACCTGACGGTCTCTATGTATGAGCATGCAGAGGCACCACTTGGCAATCATGCCTTTCCAAGGGGGGAAGATTCCTCCCTGATTAAGGGCTCCATGACTGCCTCTGTAACTGCCTCTAGCACTAAAAAATGCTCACTCACACTCCATGCATTGAAGGAGGAGTTAAGTGGTGGATCTGAGCTACCATTTTTCAAGGTTTGAATTTTTTCCCGTCAAAATTGCTATTCGCCCCACCCAAGAGCAAATACTGCTAATCATCCTAGGGTGGGATGAATACCAGTTTGTAATCGTTCCTCGATGGAACGAGTATGAAGCAGAGTGCCTGAAAGGTGCTAAATTGACCTCTGACCTTCCAAAACTATTGTGAGAGTGGTTAGGACCACTATTTAACCTCTAGGGGCTGCCCTAGGGGCTGTGTGTGTCAACTCGATCAGTGTTTGCAGTCACATAATTGGATTGGTGTTGTTTTGGTGTCTACAGATGCCCCTTTTTGGGATGTGCTATGTGTGGCGCAGTGCTGAGCAAAAATAGATAACCAAAGCACTAATTATTAGGGTTTCTTAGTGACCTAACCAATTTTTTATACCCCAAGTATGGAAAGGGCATGCATTCTTGAATCCTTGCTTCTGACAAGCTAAGGAACTTAATTCAAGTATTAACCTTTTTCGATGAGGTGTTACTTGATCTTGGACATTGATCAGTCATGAATAGGCAAAGGGCACAACCTTTTGTCTATGGGAACCTTGAGTTCATGATTCATGAATGCCAAGTGTTTGATCCGCTTGTGATTATTGCTTGTTTGCTGCCCCAAGCAGGGGTGCGATTTTCTTTGTCAATGATTCTTTGAATGCATGTCATTTCCTTAATTGGGTGTGTATTTGTTGATTGGTGACTAAGTGTGACTACCCCCTCAAGCGACGAATCGATGAGGGAATGACCGACATGAGAAAAGCGATGAGTTGCTTGACCCAAGATGACTTGTGTAAGGGTGCCTTTTAGTTGTTTATCTTTGAAGGCTTATGCAGTTTCCCAACATTTAGACCTATTTTTGGTGGGTATGAACCCTTTTTGTGATGCATTTTGGAGCTAAAATTGTCAAAAATTCATCCTCCCATGGAGTGGTCCGGCTATGGTAGCCTTCTTAGGGAGTAGGATAGTGACAATTTGTGACCCCAAAATCTGTTTTGAATGCCAATAATTTCAGGTGCAAAGGCGCCTTCGTTTGGCAATGTTATTGTTATTTTTGGTTGGGTTTTGACCGTTTTGTGTGACGCATTTTGGGGATGAAATTCTCACAAATCCGTCATCTTGTGGAGTATTCCGGCTATGGTAGACTTCTTAGGAGTAGGATAGTGACAATTTGTGACCCCAACATCTATTTTGAATGCCATTAATGTCAGGCACAAAGGCGCCTTCATTTGGCAATGTTATTGCTATTTTTGGTTGGGTTTTGACCCTTTTGTGTGACGCATTTTGGGGATGAAATTCTTGCAAATCCGTCATCCCGTGGAGTGGTTCAGCTATGGTAGCCTTCTTAGGGAGTAGGATAGTGACAATTTGTGACCCCGACATTGGTTTTGCATTCCAAGAAGCATAGGCGTAAATGCGCCTTCGTTTGGCAATGTTATTGCTATTTTTGGTTGGGTTTTGACCCTTTTGTGTGATGCATTTTGGGGATGAAATTCTCGCAAATTCATCGTCCCGTGGAGTGGTCCGGCTATGGTAGCCTTATTAGGGAGTAGGATAGTGACAATTTGTGACCCCGACATCAGTTTTGCATGCCAAGAATGTTAAGTGCAAAAGCACTCTTATTCGGCAGGTTTATTGCATTTTTGGGTGCATTTTTTTTTGCTGGACTGGCCGATCATTGAGCCGTTGGGTGAGGATTCGGATACATCGATTGACGTCCTAGATGTGTATGACATCGGGGTTACTACTGAGTATGATATGTGGTGGATTTTGTGGTGGTGGTGAGGTGAGGGGCCTCTAGGGGGTCCAGAGGCAGCAACAGCAGGCGGGGAGGGTGCAGAGGCACCAGGAGAGGGTTGGGGGGCTCCGCTAGATGATGCGGACATGGTGGAGGTTGATGAGGTGGGTGGGTATTTTGGGGTTCCAGAGAATCCAGAGATGTAGTATTTCCTAGAGTAGTGGGAGCTAGAGTAGGCTACCATTTTGGAGATACCGATGCCTTAAGCAGTCCTAAAGGATACGGAGGCAGGGTTGCACACTAAGATAGCACGATTAGAGGGGCTACTCTGGAGACGGGATGAGGAGCTCAGGGATACACTGCAGGAGAGGGATATCCTATAGACATGGTTAGAAGAGAGGGAGAATTCATTGGTTGTGTACCATCGATGGTATGGGGATACAGATGCTGCATGGGATATGGATCTCCTACGGACGTAGCTGGCGCAGCGCGACAATAACTTGGTGACATTTCTTCAGTGAGAGATGAACTTGATTTGGCATCAGTTTGAGCTGGAGGTGGACATTATCCACCTCAGTGGATGGATCCCTATGGTTAGTGGATTCATATTGTCACACCACATAAGAGGGAGCGATACTGAGCAGTCATCATCCTCTCAGCGTAGGTGACTGGATGAGGGAGGCATTAGTAGGCGTGATGCGAGGGCTAACAGCAACCGCCTTGAGGGGTCCTATAGGACCCACACCACGGGGGGTAGTTCCCATCGCATCGATCCTACATGATCATGGTATTCGATGCCCTAGGCTTGGGGGTTTTTGAGCTTTTTCCTTTTTGCAAGGTCATAGGACCGGTTTATTGTAGCCTGCGGGCATTTTTTATGGTATATATATACAGATGACTTTCTTTTGTTTATGCATGTGTTGTGATTTGATTTTATGCACAGTGACTGATGTTTGATGGATGCATGTTAATTTATATTATGTATGGATATGTTGTGATGAATGCTAATATTTCTAATTTATATGATATGCAAATGGAATGGATGAATTGAATTTGTGATTTTTGGCGGTGGCACCATAGACTGTTTAGAACTTATGGCTTTTTGTCCTAGGCGATTGTTGTGGTAAATGACTTTTAATGTATACATGTTGTTTTTTGTATTTTTTTATGGCGATGCAAGGATGAAAGATATCCTAGTTGGTTTTATAATGTAATTAAGGTTTTCTGAGACTCATATGTTTTAACTAGCCAAGACTGTACTTTTATCTTACAAGACTTTTGAACAAGGTATGAACCCGACTTGTCTTTGACCAAGTTATCTCACATCCTTGTGTATGCAATTGAGTTTGTTTATGTGGTATTTGTCAGGATACCGCCAGTGTCAGATAGAATGTCAACCAAACCTATACTGAGGATCACATAATTAGCTCCAGTAACTCCTTTGTTGTATTTAGTTAGATTAATCTGCGATGCTATTTAGGATACCATAAGCTAGCTCATCTACATGCAAACATTGATCTGCACACAAGTTAATGTGATAGATATATCATCATGCGGGAGGTTTGCCACCAGTGATCGATAGGCTATCCACCAAAATGATACTGAGGTTTACCTCATGACCTTCTAAATGCTAAGAGTTCCAGGGATTCAAGTTTGACTCCCTTATTTTCTTCAATTGTATTGGGATACTTGCTCTTTTATAGTGATAAAAATCACTGTTTATTTTTGTTTTTTCTTTTGAGCAAGGGGTTTGAATATGGAGTGATGAGAATCATTATTGCCTGTGCTATTTGATGTATGCACTTTGTGGGATTTTATGTCTAACTTTGTAGTATTGACTTTTGCAAATTTTTGATGTTTTGCAACTTTTTGAGAACTTGGGATTCTTGGGGAATTGGGTAGGGAAGATGCTTGTCCTTTTGCCAACTCTCAACATTCTTGGGGTCATTCACACAGGGGGATGAGCAAGATAACCTTTTCACTGTATGGTATCCTAAATTGCTTTGCAGGTTTCATCTTTTGTTTACACAACATGGGAATTGTTTATGTGTTTTAACTTGTGGTGGGATGCTACGTAACAAGGTGTGATCTAAGTAGAACTCTACCTTTGTAAAATCTATCTACCTTGGTACAGTATTTGGCTAGAAAGCTAATGACAGCTGAATGATGAAAACTCTTGATACAGTAGAAGACAACTGACTATGATATGGTGAAAATATGTGAATGGCTTTTATTTTTGATGGACTGTTTAGAGAGTGGAGAAATGTAGAAAATGATGGATTGGCCGAGTAATTACAGTCTATGGTGCATTTGACTTTGTATGATCAACAAATATGCAATGTATGGTTGCGATGCCTATGCAGCTTATATTTTTGTGTTTTCGATTGAATTTTTGTGAGTATAAAAATGAGATGCAAAAGAGTTTTTTATTGTTGTGATGATTTTGAGTATGCATGGAAATGAGATGCAAATTTTTGTTATTTTTGATGATTTTATTGTTTTTGAATTTTCTTGTTTTTGACCAAGCGATTGTGGGAACCCTTGGGGCTTTTGGTTTGACCAAAGGGATGATGGGTACCTTTGGGGCGGTTGGTTTGACCAAAGGGTTTGTGGGCACCTTTGGGGTATTTTTGGGTGACCAAGCGATTGTGAGAATCCTTGGAGCTTTTGGTTTGACCAAAGGGAGTATGGGTGCCTTTGGGGCATTTAGGGGTTGACCAAGCGATTGTGGGAATCCTTGGAGCTTTTGGTTTGACCAAAGGGATTATGGGCACTTTTGGGGCGTTTGGGTTGACCAAGCGATTATGGGAATCCTTGGAGCATTTTGGGTTGACCAAGTGATTGCGGGAATCCTTGGAGCTTTTGGTTTGACCAAAGGGATTATGGGTGCCTTTGGGGCGTTTAGGGGTTGACCAAGCAATTGTGGGAATCCTTGGAGATTTTGGTTTGACCAAAGGGATTGTGGGCACCTTTGGGGTGTTTTGGTTGACCAAGCGATTATGGGAATCCTTGGAGCATTTTGGGTTGACCAATCAATTGCAGGAATCCTTGGAGCTTTTGGGTTGACCAAGTGATTGCGGGAATCCTTGGAGCTTTTGGTTTGACCAAAGGGTTTATGGGCACCTTTGGGGTGTTTTGGGGGTTGACCAAGAAATTATGGGAATCCTTGGAGCTTTTGGTTTGGGCTATGGCTCTTTTAAATATGGAATGGTTGTAAATGACTGATGTTCAAGGGTTCGAGTTCCTTGAAGAGAAGCGAGTCGGTATGTTCCAGGTCCTATTTTACTATCGATGACATAAGGACCTAACCAGTTTGCCGTGAACTTGTCCCTTAGATGGGGCAAAAAGTTAGAATTTTGTTGGTTCTCTTTTAAGACCAAGTCACCAACCTGAAAGTCCCTTAGGTGAACCTTCATGTTGTATGCTTTCTTAAGTCACTCTTGATAGATACGTAAATGCTCGAGAGCAATGACGCGTCGTTCTTCAAGAAATGTAAGTTGGTCTAACCAAGATTTCCGTGTAGTGTCATCATCGATGAACTCTTGCATTGATATGTGCAGGGAAGAAATTTCCAACTCAAGAGGTATGACTGCCTCAGAGCCATACACCAACGAAAATGGAGTTGCCCCAGTGGGCATTCGGATGCTAGTGTGATAAGCCCATAGATCAAGTGGGATTTGAATGTGCCAATCCTTATGACTATCTATGATGGTATTTTTGAGGATGGTGACTAGCATTTTTTTTACGCCTCTGCTTGCCCATTTGCCTACGGATAATAGGGTGTCAAAAAATTGTGCTGAATTTTGTACTTTGTGGTCAAAGCATGCACATCTTTGTTCTTGAATGACATCCCATTATCCGAGATTATCTTGGATGGAATACCAAAATGACATATGATGTTATGTAAAATAAACTCTACAATGCGGGGTCCAGTCATAGAGGTTAGCGAAATTGCTTCCACCCACTTGGTGAAGTATTTTATGGTCGTTATGATGAACGTGTGATGACCCGATGACGTAGGGGAGATCTTTTCGATTAGATCTAAGCCCCACTACAAAAATGGCCAAGCCGATTGGATCGGCTGCAAGGCCTGAGAAGGTATGTGTGTCAAATTAGCATGGTGTTGACACTTCACGCACTTCCTTACATATGCACAACAATTTTGCTCTAAATATGGCCAATAATAGCCCATGCGAAGAATGCGCTTTGTGATGGCCATACCACTGAAGTGGCCATCGCATGTACCATTGTGTTCTTGGGTGATCGCCCAAGTGGACTCCTGTTGGTCCAAGCAACGAAGGAGGATTCCTTCATAACTACGACGGTACAAAATATCTCCTAGTAAGACATGTTTTGCCGCTTTCTGCTTGAATGATCGTTTTGCGGCATGCATCAATCCAAGTGGGAGGTTACCTAGCTTGAGGTAATCTTGTATGGGTGTATACCAATCTTGTTGATCAAAAACCTCGACAGTATGAATAGCCAATCCCTCTTGAAGTTCATCCCTAGAAAAAGCTAAGCGGGAAAGAACTTGTAAGAATAGCATTGTGTTGCTATTAAGGGGAGTAGGGGAGAACAAGGACCCCCAGTTGGTGTGATTTAGACAATCGTGGATTTGAGAGAACTTGTTCGGGGACGGTTCAATCTGGATCAGGTGGATTCTTGGCGTTAATTCAGAGCTTGCACGCTCCATCACGGATTGTGATAGTGTTTTCAATTGAATGGTTGTCATATCACCAAAAATGTCTTGCGGGATTAGTGACCTCAGGGAGGCCATAGTGTCTGCAAAATGATTCGATGATCGAGGGAGTGCCTTGATGTCGTACCATTCAAGCTTTGCAAGGAATTTATCCACAAGGGCTTTGTAGGCCTACATAACTGGGCATTTACATTGGAATACCCCTTTGACTTGGTTGACAATTAACAACGAATCACCAAATATGTTAAATCATTTTATGTTCATGGTGATTGTTGTCTGAAAACCTATGAGCAAGGCTTCATATTCTACATTGTTGTTGGTGCACGAGAAATCTAATTTAAATGATAGAGTCATTGGATCCCCTTGCGATGTGAAGAATACAATTCCCATGCCACCCCCTTGCTCACATTTAGAACCATAAAAAAATAGGGTTATGTCGGCCTATGACTCAGGCTCATCAAAATTTGGCAATTTTGAGACATGGAAGACCCCATCATCGGGTAGCTTTATGGTCAGAGGTTGATCGTCTTCGAGAGGAGCCTCTTTTAGTTGATCGGCAATGACTTGACCTTTGATGGATTTTTGTCCAATGAACTCGATGTCAAACTTCATCAACAACATGATCCATTTTTTTGTGCGACTACTATGATAAGTACGATAGTCTACGTCAGTCGTCTCCTCAACTGACATGTGGATTCATTGGATCAGAGCTGATGTCTACATCAGTCATCTCCTCAACTGACATGTGGAACCCATCCTCCAATTGGTGTGGAGTTGGAATCAAGTGGATATCATTCACTGAATTCATATCTGCATTAGTAACTTTGGGTCCCTCTTCAGCAAGGAAGATATCCTAAGTTGGTCCTGGGGTGAAATGAAGCATCTCACTGCAAGGCCAGTACTCTGATGCAGATGGTAGTGAATTAGCGCAATCCCAATCTATGGCATCTAGGTTTAGATACAATGACTTTGCTGGATCAGCTGGATTATGGATAGGGGTGATTAAGTCAATGGAGATCATGTTGATGAAATGATTTTGGTCTCCATTACTATAGGTGTGGTGACTCGGACATCTTGGATGATTTTTGTGCTCTGGATCGGGCTCTGGAGGTATTGGCATGAATGGATCGGCCCTATGTGTGGAGAGGAGGACAAGGTCTGCCCTCGGCACTGATATCACTAGAGGGTTTCTGGGTGGAAGGTGCTCTATGTATGCCCAAAGTGGCGGATGCAACACTTGGTCCAATTGTGTTGGGTTTAGGTGCCACCTATGCCTTGGCCCTATGTTTAGTTGTTTGAACATGTCATCAATTTCCATGGGGTATTTTTGTTGTTGCATATGATTGAGATAGGCCATCTCAGTTTGATCTTCATAATCACTGTCAGATATCCAAAGGCCTTCATTGGTTCCAACAACTTTTTGTGATATTTTAGGCTTGTCCTACTCAAGAAAATTGATATGGTCCCATCGAGGTTGTTCCGCTCTCTACGAGGGGACCTAATTTTCTTGGTGTGGTACTTGCTCAATTGGAGCATCCAAAGGAAACATTTCCAAGAGGCTTTCTTGATAGTCATACATGGGGGTCACTTGTGAGTGGTTGCTATCCGATTTGAAAGGGCCCCATGGTGCTACCTCATACTCTAACTCATCTTCTAAATATCCTTCCTAACCTTGTCTATTTCCCCTTTGTAGGTGAGTTCTCAAACTTTCTCCTTTCTAAGTTAAAGGGAAGGGGTTGTTGGGGTCAACAAGGTTGGTCGTCAATAATGGGAGGTAATCCCCCAATGTATATGTTGTGTTAGGATTGGCATATGGATCTAATGCCAGCCCATCCTTGTTGCCCATCCCTAGGCCTTGCATGTTCTCTACCAAGATGTCCAAGCGCAGGGGGTGGTTGAACCCTACTCCTGATTTATCGTATGGCATCTGATATCTTGGTTGGCAAAGAACGCACACTCCTTGATCATATCTACCCAACCCATATCCATGCCAATTGCATTGGCCAAGATATCTTAAAGTGAAGTTTGGGTTGGACAAATAGTTGAAATCCTCAGCGAAAGGCTCTTCATCTTTGTACTCTTGCATGTAAGGTTCAATGCCATTATCAAGGCCCCCATATACAAAGTTTGTCTGGTTTTGCAGGTAGCTTAGAGGAACAATAGTGCCTATGGGGAGGCGAGGTCTCCCCATGTCCTGCATGGACTCCAGTGCAGGTGTTGCTACAATGTTTCACACCAGATACTCCCCTAAGCCCGTATTTGCCATCTCAAAAATGATTTTTGGCAGTTGAGGGGGAGGGAATGGGAGTTCTTCCTAAGTCTACTCCATGTTAGGTGAACTAGGTGTCTCGACTTCCATTCGGCTAGGCATTTATTTAGTAGAAATGGATAAGACTAATGGCAGTGCCTCTTCTAGGGGTTTCTTCCCATTGTCCTTCGGTGTGGCCATCGTAGGTGGCATCGGTGGTGAAGGACCAGATGACGAAGATGGACTCGGCTGGGGATTTGATGGACTTAACAATGGGGGTGTATGTAGAATCGGACCTTGTTTAGATGGATTCAACTAAAAATCCAAATGTGTTGATGGAAGGTTCGATTGCGACATCAGCTGCACCGTATTGTAATATTTGAAGGGTTCTAAGTCCATCGAGACTACATGCACCTGCCCTTCAAATGTATACTTTAAGCATTGGTGGGTTATTGAAGGGACACACTTCATGTCCCTGATCCATGGCCATCCTAGCAAAATGTTATAAGCCATCTCACCCTCCAAGATGTGGCACAATGTAGGAATAGTCTTTTGTCCCACTTGGATGGGTAGGATGATTATGCCAACTGTTGAGCATATCGCATCATTGAATGCTCACAGAGTGTAGGTGGAGGCCACGATGTGAGATACTGGCAACTTCAAATGTTTCAATGCCATTGTTGTAATGTTATTACTGGATGAGCCAGTGTCCACAAACACCCTCTTATACGAAATCCTGTTGACCCGCACAATGACATGCAGGGGTGGATCTGCCATGTCACTAGTCACTGATTTCAATTTGCCCTCTCTAAAGGTGATAACTAGCTCGATGCATCGTTTGACATGTCCGACGAAGTTGTTGAAAGAGTTTGCTTCATGGGGCTACAGCTCGATGGCTTTAATTATCTCCATTAGAGCTTCCCAATGGGGTGATGATTGTTGTATGAGCTCATAAATGGAGAGCCTAGCCAATGTGGTCCTCAAACTCTAGGTGAGTTTGGTCCGAATTGTGGCCACTAGTCTAGGCATAGGAGGTTGTGTAGGGTGTTGTTGTGGTTGTGACATTGTTGGCACCTCTCCTGTAACTACCATGAGGGCAGATGTGCTCGGGTACCTTTTGTTTCGAGTCACTATACTGATCATCCCTACATACCCCTGCATGGGGCAATTATGTGTCACCTCATTGACTTGTAGGGTCTTTGCCTATGCATCATGGGCAGGCAGGGGGTATTTTAAGACCTCCATCTATTGGTTGTTTGGTGCTACTGGATTATCCACCACTAGCGTCTTTTTGTCGATTAGGTCTTGCACGAAGCTTTTAAACTTCCAACACGCATAGAGGTCATGTCCCTTCTGTTGGTGAAACTTACAATACAAGTCTTCCCTATAACCTTTGGGTTTTTGTGCATTGGGGTCTATAGGTCAACTCTCTAGGAAGTTCATCAAGTTTACCATGGTCAAACGATCAAACAAAGAGTCTTTAGACTCTATGAAGGGTGTGAATTGTCGCCTAGGGTGACACTGCTAATTTTGATCTTGTCGATGATTTTCCCTTTCATAACTATCAAGAGGGACCACTTGATAGTTAGCCTTTTGGGGCTGTGTTGCTTGTGTAGGCTTAGGTACATTTATAGCAACCTGATTGACCATGGTGGGTTTTGGTTGCGTGGTCCCTGTCTTGGTGTTTTTAGACCATTATTTCTTCTTTGGCTTGGCAATCTCGCCATCCTAAATCTTGATCTCCTCAATGATTCTAGCTTACACCAGAGCTTCCTCTAAAGTGGCATATTGTTGCAGCTACAATAGCACAAAGATCGATCTCAAATAGCTCTTTGAGAACATTTGGGTAAGGTCAGTGATAAGAGGGAGGTAGGGTACCTTTGAAAGCAACGTCCTCCATCGATTTCCATAGGCCACCATGGTTTCTTCCTCGTACTACCTGAGGCTGGCTAGGTTGCTTAGCGACACCTTCTTCTTTGTGTTTAAGGTGAAGCACTCGAGGAACGCGTCCACTAGCTGATCTAAGTTACAAATGTTGTGCTTTGGCAATTGAGTGAACCAATCCGAGGCAGGGCCTACGAATGTGGTTATAAATGTTCTTAATAGAAAAGAATCATTGTCCTGAATGCCAAAGCATTAGCTCAAGAATCTAGTCACGTGCTCTTGGGCATCCTCCTCACCTCTAAATATTGCCAACTAGGGTAGCCTAAAGTGTTTAGGGTATGGGTGTGTTGGCACTGATGGATGCACTGGGTGACTACGAAGTTGGCATAAAGTAGGCTTTTGGGGCCTAGAAGTCTTGGTCTCCTTAGACTCTAAGCACTCTAGTAGCGCTTTATATGCATCAAAAGATTTTATCTCTTCCTCCTTGGTTAGTTCTCGTTGCGGGTTGTGGGAAACTTGAGGCCTATGGAGGGGTGGCCGGATAGCACCCCCTCTGCCTTGGTAGGGTGTTTCAGCCCACTCTTCTTCTTGCTCATACTCCTCATAGGCTTATTCAGGAGTTTTTGGGTGAGACCTATAAACATGGGTGGGTCCCTATAGAGGGTGCCCATCGTTGTTACTGGGAGTGGCCTCCCGCTCAGGTCTAGGAGGTCTCAGAGGAAACACTTGGTAAGGTCATGGGGACCTGTCTCACACCAAGGGGTTGCACCTCTCATATAGTTTTGCTTTTTGGGTGCGATGGGTTGGAACCCTCTCAGGCATAGTGTTATGGAGCAGCTCATATTTTTGACGTTGAATGCACTCTTTGCTAAGGCGATACAGGTGCTCCAACTGTTGTTGGTCTTGCTTAAGCTGTGTGATTTACACTTGGCGGGTGGCATGTTTGGCAAATTCCAAGTCAATTTTTTTTTTTGTCTTAGGTCTAGGGGGCCTAGATGCCTCTCCTATGTATTTATCTTGGTCGTGATGATTTGATATCTCTATAGGTCGCTTTCCTCTATCGAGGTTGGCAGCATTCACCCGAGGTTCTAGCCTTAGTAGGTGATTCTGGTAGATAGCAGGTGTAGAATCTCATTGCTCCTGTGCTGTGTATTGCTCTTGAGGAATGTTATGGTCTTCCTCATGCTCCCTTTTGTATATGTGAAAGGGGCGAGCAGAGTTGGCTCACCCTATCTGAAGAGCCTTGTGCTCTAGATTTGGCTTGTTATTCCTAACAGTGATGAGGGGTAGAGGAGAGATGACATAATCATATGGCCTCTCCTTATGGACCCTATGCTATTCTAGTGCTTCATTACATGATGGCCACTCATACCAAGTGTCTAATGGAGCCTTCCTATCTATATTGAGTGCCACGTGTAGGGATTCCTCCTGAAAGGGTCTTTGTTGAACGGGAGTGCCCCTCGAAGGGGTGCCTTTATAGTCCCATTCTGAAATGGTAGGATGTGGACTATCTTGTGGGTCAAGCCTTTAAGGTGGTATGAGCAAGTCCTTGGGGCTATAGCGGAGGCGACTTGTGCCCCCTTGTACACTCTTTGCAGCTCCTGCCTGTGATTGGGCTTGGCTACGGGTGTACACCATGGTGGTGTCTTTCTACAATCTACGTAGGTTTTTATCTTTTTTTATGTTTTTTTTTGCTACACTAAAAAAACAAGAGCCACACAATCAAAGAAGTGATTATCTCATTTATAGATTAAAGGTGTGCCCTAAATCTAGTTTAGTGTGTTTTGATTTTTGTGCTTTGAAAGCTTTGTAAAGAACATGTTGTTGTATATGCAATATGATGGCTCTTATGTCTCCCAAAATGGTCACCCCTTCAATATACCACTGCCAGGCTGTTATACCAAACCTCTCAATATACCCACCCTTACATGAGGGAAACTATTGGTACGCAAGAGCAAAATGGTACATGGAACATAGGTGGTACGAAAGGGGGATCGCCCTATTTTTGACACCTACCATAGAAGACTTATCCTCATGCGCTAGGAATCACCCCAGCTACACTCGGTTAGCTTTCATTAATATTTATGTCTAGCAACAGTAGCGATCGAGGTTATGGATGCAAAAATTCAAGCCAAGGTGGTGATGAAATCCACCATTGGTCTTGATCAAGGGCTGGGGTTTTACGACCAGCTCCTTGGTGTTTAAATTACCACGTGGTGTGTGGGGTTCTTTTTAATTTGCATAAATGAAGAAAAAAAGCATTAAAAACTCTCCTATGCAAGAAAATAACTAGAAAACAGAAAACAAAAAGCAAAAAATGACAGAAGGTGTTTAGGACCCCTACCTCTTCTCTACCCAAATTGGATGCCTTTGATTTTCTGCCCTAGAACTGCACAGAGAGCTATTCGTCCCTAGGTGGTATGAATAATAGAACTGTATTCATCACAGGGTGGGACAAATGCCCATTTGTCCCTGGATAAGATGAATTCTAGCTCTGTACTCGTCACAGACTGGAATGAACAACAGTCCAGCGTTTGAAAACTTGGTACCTGCAAGCAAAAAAAAGCAATTTTTGATTAGAAATTTGATCTAAAAAATAGAGGACAGGGTCCCACCGTGATCACCTTGTTAGTCTTACAATGACACTGAGAGGGGGGGTGAATCAGTGTAGCTCTTTAAACTTGAATTTATAGCTCTTAATACCACAGCAGTTAAAACTTATTACTAGATACAAACAAGTATAACAAAAGAGCATCACACAACACAAGATTTAACGAGGTTCACCAATGTGGCTACTCAAAAATTGACTGCTTGGACTACCATCCAAATCTAGCCTTTGCAAAGCACCAAATTTACAATCAATTTACCAGAACCCACTGGAAGGAGCACCAACCCCTGATTTATTGGCACTAACAGAAAGGATCACCAACCCTTGATTTATCAACACTAACTGGAAGGAGCACCAACCTCTGATTTATCTGCACCAACAAAAAGGAGCACCAACCCCTGATTTACCAGCACCAACTAGAAGGAGCACTAACCCCTGATGCCAAGCACCAACTTGGACTTCAATTTTGAATCTATAAGTTTGACAGTAAGATACCTTTGCTTTTGCAAGACCCTGACTGGTCTTCTTCACCTTTGTGTTCTTTGCGCACTCTGCTTTCTCTGCACAATCATAACAGCACCTGGTCGAACTTCAACCTTTTCACTCTCTACGCACTCTGCACTCTCTACACAATCACTTCACACACTCTACTTAGTTACAGTTGAACTTCACGATCATCTTCTCCCTTTTGCGCACTCTACTCTCTTTGTGAATTTTGCACTTAGCATGATTCAACATGACTTGCTCTCTGCGCACAATGATCGTATTTCACACGCATTCAACACTTTCAATTCTCCAAATAGCCCTCCTTTTATAACAATATTTTTTATGATGAAAACCCTAATCTTAGTCGGTTGTAAATCCTAATCTTAGTCAAATTTCATAACAATTGTAAACCCTAATTTTAGTTGGATGTCATTAGTCTTGGTCGACTTCAACTCAAGAAGATGTTCGGTTTATCCATCGCTTGATGATTTCATTCTGGACAGACCCTGTAACCACCATACTGACTTTTGATCACTCTTCGTATTTCAACAGTATGAAATCACTCTGTAACTACCCCTGTAAATGTCATAGTGATGTCGGTCCACTATCATACTTCTCATTTCAGTTAGGTTCTCTTTCTTGACTTGCGCATTTATGACCTGTCGCAAAATTGTGACATTTCTACCTCTATAGCTTCTTTTGTTGTTGTTGTCGCAAAAATACATGTCTTGATATCGTGACACTTTCACCTCTGTACACTTTATTATTTTGTCGCAATATCATGGCATTTTTTCCTTCGAAGACTTCGTCTTTTCTTTTGTCGTGATATCACGACATTTCTGCCTCTGTATACTTCGTATTTGCTTTTGTCGCGATATCGCGACACTTCTACTTCCATAGACTTCGACTTTGCTTTTGTCACGATATCATGACACTTTTGCCTCCGTAGTCTTCAACTTAGCTTTTGTCGTGAAATCGTGACACTTCTGCTTCCATACTTAGCTTCTTTGCTTTTGTAGTGAAATCGTGACACTTTTGCCTTTGAAGTCTTCTTCTCTACTTTTGTCGTGAAATCATGACACTTCTGCTTCCATACTTTACTTCTTTGCTTTTATCGTGAAATCGTGACACTTCTGCTTTTGAAGTCTTGCTTTCTTCTTTTGTCATGAAATCACGACAGTTCTACTTTCGTACGCTTCCTATCTTTCTTTTGTCGCGAAAATGCGACATGTCGCGATATCGCGACACTTTTCAAACTTACTTTCTCTCTCCTATTTTAGTCGCAAAAATGCGACATGTCGCAAAATCGTGACACTTTTCCAACTTACTTTCTCTCTCCTATTTTAGTCACGAAAATGCGACATGTCACGAAATCATGACACTTTTCCAACTTACTTTCTCTCTCCTATTTTAGTCTCGAAAATGCGACATGTCGTGAAATCACGAAACTTTTCCAACTTACTTTCTCTCTCCTATTTTAGTCACAAAAATGTGACATGTCGCAAAATCGTGACACTTTTCCAACTTACTTTCTCTCTCCTCCAACAAGTCGCGAAATCGCGACAGTTTTTCTTGCCTGTAGTATATGTCGCGATATCGCGACACTTTTCTTACTTGTCTTTTTCTTTGATATTTTGCATATGGGCCACTTCGGTCTTCTTGGAAAATAATTGTACATACTCTGAATAACATTTGAACTCATGTCTTCTGCATCTGAATAGCTTTTGAACTTCATGTCCATTGCATCAACAGATCTATTTGACTGTGTTGACAATAATGACAATATTGTTGCTGCACTTTGCTCAACAATCTCCCCCTTTGGAATTTTTGGCAACACATGTGCAATTTCCTGTAACTCTTCTCCCCCTTTGACAATAATACCAAAGGGCTACTGCAGACTCCCCCTGAGTCCATGCACAAAATTCTTAGGTAAAATTTATTACACTTAGCAAAAATCATGAACATGAGCAAAAATATAATCAAATACTTAAATGCTCCCCCTGAGAATGTGATCCATGTAGCTAGTCAATTCTTGGGAAGTGTGACCATTCCCAATTTATTGTGAAGGTACTCAAAAACTTCCTTAGGCAATGGTTTTGTGAAGATATCTGCTACTTGCTCTGTAGTTGGAACAAAATCCAACTTAACCTCACCTTTCGCAACTTTCTCCTTCAAAAAGTGATACCTAATAGCAATGTGTTTAGTGTGTGAATGCATAACCAGATTCTTGGATATGTTAATGACACGGGTGTTATCACACTTAACTGATATTGGCTCACTGAAGCTAATACTGAGATCTTTTAGGGTTTGTTTCATCCACAATACCTGCATACAACATGTTGTCGTTGTAATATATTCTGCCTCTATTGTCGATAAAGAAACTAACTCTTGTTTCTTACTATGCCATGCGACCAATCTGTCTCCAAGATAGAATGCACCTCCACTGGTACTCTTTCTATCATCAACACCTCCTACCCAATCTGCATTTGAATATGAAATAAGGGTGAATTCTTTACCTTTCGGATACCATAACCCATACTCCATAGTACCCTTGAGGTACTGAAGAATCCTCTTTACTACTGTCACATGAGTCTCCTTGGGATTAGCCTGAAATCATGCTACCATGCATACTGCCCTGCAAAATATCTGGTCCGGTAGTCGTCGAGTACGATAAGCTCCCAATCATAGATCCGTACATGGTTTGATCAA
This sequence comes from Wollemia nobilis, assembly GCA_028583015.1. Taxonomy (NCBI): domain Eukaryota; kingdom Viridiplantae; phylum Streptophyta; class Pinopsida; order Araucariales; family Araucariaceae; genus Wollemia; species Wollemia nobilis. The sequence goes on along the minus strand of JAQPPZ010000676.1, from coordinate 10,152,933 downwards.
CAGGTGGAGATTTGTCATCCTTGCTCAACTTGCAACTTTGTCATCATGGGAGTGCTAACTGGCTTACAATCCTCCATTGTGAACTTTTTTAACATCTCTTTCACATATTTAACTTGAGAAATAAATATGCCCTTCTTATTTTTATTAAATTGCAACCCGAGGAAATATGAAAGTTCACCAATCATTGACATTTCAAATTCTTTTTGCATATTATTTGCTAAATTTTTACACAACTCATCTTTCCTACTACCAAATATGATATCATCTACGTATACAATAAGAACAATAAGATGCCCATTTTCTATTTTGACATACAAATTACTATCCACCATACCTTTCTTAAATCCTTGTTGAGTGAGATAGTTGTCTAGCCTTTCATACCATGCTCGAGGTACCTGTTTTAAGCCATATAATGTTTTCTTCAACTTGCAAACCAATTTGGGATCATCACCAAGTTGGAAACCATATGGTTGCTCAATATAAACCTCTTCTTCAAGTTTCCCATTCAAAAACATTGATTTCACATCCATTTGATAAACTTTGAAATTCTTGTAGACTGCTAAATCCAAAACATTCTAATTGCCTCTAGTCTAGCTACTGGTGCAAAAGTTTCCTCAAATTCAATGCCTTTAACTTGTGCATAACCCTTACATACCAATCTTGCTTTATTTCTGACTACCTGTCCGTCTTCATTCAATTTGTTTTGAAAAATCCATTTAGTCCCGATTATATTTTTATTTGCAGGTCTAGGTACTAACTCCCAAGTTTCATTTTTCTCAATTTGATCTAATTCTTCATTTATTGCCTTCATCCAACTTTCATCTTTACTTGCGTCAGCAACATTTTTGGGCTCAATGTTGGATAATAGATAGTAGTTACTTACTACTCTTCTTCTTGTCTGAACACCAACTTTGGGGTCTCCAATTATTTGCTCTCTAGGATGTTTTTCTGCTAGCTGCCTATTTTGAATTTCTTATTTTCTTCCACTTTTGAATCACAACTTAAATCATCTGAGTCAATTTTTGTATCTTTTCCATTTCATTTTCCTCATCTCCTTCAATAACCTCTTCATAAATTGGGTAGTTCTTTTCATAGCTAATTACTCGTTCTCTACCTTCATCAAATTTAACATCGGCACTGTCCACAATTTTCTTTAGCCTCTTGTTGTAGCATTTGTAAGCTTTGCTTTTTGACGAATAACCAATAAAAATACCTTCATCCGCTCTATATTCAAACTTACCAAGATTATCTTCAGTTCTTTTGATGTAGCACGTGCTGCAAAAAAATTTGAGGTATTTTTTTGTTGCCCTTTTTCCGAACCACAACTCATAAGGAGTTTTTCTTTCATGTGTTCTCAGCATGTACCTATTTTGGATATACATCACAATATGGACTGCTTCTTTCCAAAATCTATCTGCTACTCTGCTCTCAGCCAACATAGTCTGTGCCATTTCTTGCACTATCATGTTCTTTCTTTCTACCACTCCATTCTGTTGAGGTGTCCTTGCTGCTGAAAACTGTCTCCTAATATCGTATTTTTCACAGTACTCTATAAAATCCTCTGAAATGAATTATCCTCCTCTATCTGATATTAAATATTTGATCATCTTTCCTGTTTCATTCTCAACATGGTTTTTGAAAATCTTGAACATTTTAAAAGCTTTTGATTTATGCTTCAAGAAAAATATCCATGTCATTCTAGAATAGTCATCAATGCACAACATAAAATATTTGTCACCATTTATGCTTTGTGTTCTCATGGATCCACATAAATGAGTGTGTATTAGTTCCAAAGGTTTGCTTGTGTAGTACTCTTTTGTTTTGAATGTGACTCTAGTTTGCTTCCCTTTTTGGCATGAAGCACAAATGTTGTTTGCAGGTTTGCTGATGGTGGGAAAATCTCTCACTACCCTTTTTTAGTTGATTTTTACTAGATTATAAAAATTGATATGACCGAGTCTCTTGTGCCACAACCAATTTTCTTCTTCTTGTCCAATAAAACAAGCTCCTTTTGAAGTCTCTGATAGCATGTACAGGTTGCCAGATGTCCTTGATCAAGTTACTATCAATTTTCCACAGTTTGTTTTTTTGACTTCACAACCCTGCTTCTTAAAAACTACTTCATGACCTTTATCACAAATCTGACTTACGCTCAACAAGTTATGTTTCAAACCATCCACAAACAAGACTTGTTCTGACTTAATTTTTTCGTCACTAATTTTAAGCTGAACCTTTGCCAACTATCTTAGCTCCATCATTATTTCCAAACTTTCTTGAACCACCTTCATATTTCTGTAACTTCTCAAATTTATGTTTGTCACCTGTCATATGACTGGAGCATCCACTATCAAGTATCCATGGTACATATTTATTATGTGATTTAAATGTTGTTTGTACGATTAAGGATTCCTTTTCTTCCTTAAGTCGCTCTTTTTCTTTCCACTCTGTTTTGATAGTAGTTTTGGGCTCTTGTTTTTCCTTTCCCTTATCAATAGCTTGTGCATGTTTTTTGAGAAGTTTTCTATTTTGTCTCATCCTATTTGATTGAAATTTTCTTTCCTAAAACTGATTTGATGCAAATGTACTTCTACAATTTCTTGCAATGTGCCCAAAATTATGACAGTTATAACATTCTACTGTATAATTCATCAACAAAGAAAAAGCATTTCTACTGGTGAATTTCCTTGGTTTTACATTATATTTGCAGTCTGAGATTTTATGTCCATAGCCATTGCATTTAAAACAGAAACCAAAAAATGGATAATTGAACCTAGGTGATGGTCTTTGCCATGTTGTCGTAGGAGCCATATGTCTTCTTCTTCTTTGATGTGTGACATTGGTGAATCCATCATTGTCAATTCTCCTTTTGTGCATGGCATTATTGCTTTCTTTTGCATGAGATGTTTTTCCTTGATCAAACCTATTTTTTATTTTCATTCTTTATGGATTCTACATTTCTGGCCTTTGATCCATTTGATGATTCTCCTTCGACGAAACCCAGACCAAAATTGATGCCTACAGGCCTTTGGTCATTTATAATATTATCCAGCTTCATAGAAATTTCTTCGCATTTGTGATAGCAACTAATTTTGTGATTCATATCTTCTATCTGCATCCGTAAACCAACATTCTCTTCTTCTAGTTTATAGCAATAATCTATTTTCATGGTAATTTGTACTTCAAGATCTTCAGATATTTTCTTGTATTCTTCTGTCTATACTTTCAGACTGGTTATGATTTCGTTTGCATCCTCAAGATTTTTTGAAATTTTCTTATTCTTTTTCTTCTCTATTTTCCACTCTTCAAGTGCAGAGATCAACTCACCTTCTAGATCTACTTCAGCCTCAGGGTTTTCACCACATACTTCAGAGTTCACTCCTTCTTCCTTTTCTAATTTTATTTCTTCAAATGCCATGAAAATAGCTTCACCACCTGTCATTGTGTTACTTCCAAGATCACCCTAGCTAGTTAAGCTTGTACAAGAACTTAGCTCTAATACCAATTGTTAGTCTTACAAATGACACTGAGAGGGGGGATGAATCAGTGTAGCTCTTTAAATTTGAATTTACAGCTCTTAATACCATAGCAATTAAAACTTATTACTATATACAACAAGTATAACAAAATATCATCACACAACATAAGATTTAATGAGGTTCACCAATGTGGCTACTCCTCAAAAATTGACTGCTTGGACTACCATCCAAATCTAGCCTTTGAAAAGCACCAACTTTACAATCAATTTACCAGCACCCACTGTAAGGAGCACCAACCCCTAATTTATCTACACTAATAGAAAGGAGCACCAACCCTTGATTTACCAGCACCAACTAGAAGGAGCACCAACCCCTGATTTATCTACACCAACAAGAAGGAGCACCAACCCCTGATTTACCAGCACCAACTGGAAGGAGCACCAACCCCTGATGCCAAGCACCAACTTGGACTTCAATTCTAAATCTATAAGTTTGATAGTAAGATACCTTTGCTTTTGTAAGACCCTGACTGGTCTTCTTCACCTTTGCGTTCTCTACGCACTCTACTTTCTCTACACAATCATAGCAACACCTGGTCAAACTTCAACCTTTTTTCTCTCTGCGCACTTTGCTCTCTCTACACAATCACTTCGTACACTCTACTTCGTTATAGTCGAACTTCACGATCGTCTTCTCCCTTTTGTGCACTCTGCTCTCTTTGCAAATTTTGCACTTAGCACGATTCGACACGACTTGCTCTTTGCGCACAGCGACTGTATTTCACATGCATTCAACACTTTCAATTCTCCAAATAGCTCTCCTTTTATAACAATATTTTTTATGATGAAAACCCTAATCTTAGTCGGCTATAAATCCTAATCTTAGTCGGCTTTCATAACAACTGTAAACCCTAATTTTAGTCAACTATCATCGGTCTTCATCGGCTTCAACTCAAGAAGATGTTCGGTTTATCCATCACTTGATGATTTCATTTTGGACAGACCCTGTAACCACCATACTGACTTTTGATCACTCTTCATATTTTAGCAGTATGAAATCACTCTATAACTGCCCCTGTAAATGTCATAGTGATGTCGGTCCACTGTCATACTTCTCATTTTAGTCGGGTTCTCCTTCTTGACTTGTGCATTTATGACCTATCATGAAATCATGACATTTCTGCCTCTGTAGCTTCTTTTGTTGTTGTTGCCACAAAAATACATGTCACGATATCGTGACACTTTCGCCTTCGTACGCTTTCTCTATTCTTTTGTCGTGATATCATGACATTTCTGCCTTTGTAGACTTTGTCTTTTCTTTTGTCACGATATCATGACATTTCTGCCTTCGTATACTTTGTCTTTGCTTTTGTCGTGATATCGTGACACTTCTGCTTCCATAGACTTCGACTTTGCTTTTGTCACAATATCGTGACACTTCTGCCTCTGTAGTCTTCAACTTAGCTTTTGTCGTGAAATCATGACACTTCTGCTTTCATACTTAGCTTCTTTGCTTTTGTCCTGAAATCATGACACTTCTGCCTTCGAAGTCTTCTTCTTTGCTTTTGTCGTGAAATCACGACACTTCTACTTTCGTACTTTACTTCTTTGCTTTTGTCATGAAATCGTGACACTTTTGCTTTCGAAGTCTTGCTTTCTGCTTTTGTCGCGAAATCGCGACAGTTCTGCTTCATACGCTTCCTCTCTTTCTTTTGTCGTGAAAATGTGACATGTCGCGATATCGCGACACTTTTCAAACTTACTTTCTCTCTCCTATTTTAGTCACGAAAATGCGACATGTCACGAAATCGTGACACTTTTCCAACTTACTTTCTCTCTCCTATTTTAGTCGCGAAAATGCGACATGTCACAAAATCGTGACACTTTTCTAACTTACTTTCTCTCTCCTATTTTAGTCGCAAAAATGTGACATGTCGCGAAATCATGACACTTTTCCAACTTACTTTCTCTCTCCTATTTTAGTCACAAAAATGCGACATGTCACGAAATCGTGACACTTTTCCAACTTACTTTCTCTCTCCTCCATGTCACAAAATCGTGATAGTTTTTCTTTCCTGTTGTATATGTCATGATAACGCAACACTTTTCTTGTATTTTTCTTTGATATTTTGGATATGGGCCACTTCGGTCTTCTTGGAAAATCACTGTACATACTCTGAATAACCTTTGAACTCCTATCTTCTACATTTGAATAGCTTTTGAACTTCCTGTCCACTGCATCAACAGATCTATCTGACTGTGTTGACAACAATGACAATACTGTTGTTGCACTTTGCTCAATAATCACCACTGAAAGCATGAGGATATGAAAGCAAAAAGGAAACACCAAGTGCGATGCAAACGAAGCCAAAGATAACGCTAAATATTATGAATTGAAAATGCATGAAAGGAGAGAAGCATAAATGAATCAAAACCAGATAGAAAGCAAATGTGGAATACAACCCTTTTTATTAATGTGATTTAAAGCTCAGTTACAACACGTCTCCTCCATTTTTAGGGGCTAGGAGCAATAAATAAGGTTTCATTGCACCATGGGTGGTATGCCTTCTTTTGCGTGCCCACGTGTAAAATGGGTGGACCAAACATTGTCACCGCTTGCATGAAATGGTCTTTGATTCTTTGCTACTCCTCCGGTGTCGATATCCTACGTTCAAAGAAATAGAAAACAATCAGTAGCACCTACGGATGAAACGAAACATGCGATCCCCAAGCCTACGATTAGTGCATGCATAAAATAAATAAAATGATAACTAAAAGAGATCAAAATGAGCTAAAAACTTGACAGAGGCATGAGAACATCATCGGGAAGGCACTACAAAAATAACAGTTAGAAAATTCACCACATATTTCTAATCGCTTCGGGGTGGGACGATTAGACCTACAACAAAATGTCGGAAAGCACTGTCCCAAATGTCCCATTCGGGAGGCTCCAAATCACCTACAAAGTTAGGGGTTAGGTAAAATGGGGTATTTTGGAAAGACCTAGAAGGTCATATTTTGCCAATTTGGCCTCTATCATCGGGAATTTGATGATGCTACCTGCATGTTAGCAAAAGCGAGAAATAACAAAAACATGATCAAAACTGCTCATAATTACATGATATTTGAATGCAAGCCTATCTAAGCAACCTAGAATAAAATGCAAAAGGAACAGAACTGAAATCTTCTATAGATTTCTAATCACTCCAGGGTGGGGCGATTAGGACTGCAATAGTGCGGGGGCGCCCGGGGGCAGGATGCCCACCATTTGGGGCCCTATTTTGGCACCAATCCACTTGGGATGGGTCCAAAACCTCTTGTGGGGTATTTTTGGCAAATTTGGATGGGATACTATGGCCAAATGTCGGGTTTGGGGTCCGGATTACGCTTCCAATAACCACCCAATGACCTCCCTTCCAAAATAGAGATCAAGGATGTGAAAGGCACAATCAAAATTGAGTATGCAAAATGGTAGCACTTCGTTGCTCAAAATGCTCCTTCTCTATCTCTTTTTGGGGTGAGAAGACTCACCATTTTATAGACCTGACAGTCTCTGTGTATGAGCATGTAGAGGTGCCACTTGGCAATCATGCCTTTCCAGGGGGGAAGATTCCTCCCTGATTAAGGGCTCCATGAATGCCTCTGTAACCGCCTCTAGCGCTCAAAAACGCTCACTCGCACTCCATGCATTGAAGGAGTTAAGTGGCAGATCTGAGCTACCATTTGTCAAGGTTTGACTTTTTGCCCGTCAAACCTGCTATTCGCCCCACCCAAGAGCGAATACTACTAATCGTCCTAGGGTGGGATGAATACCAGTTTGTAATTGTTCTTGGGTGGAACGAGTATGGAGCAGAGTGCTTGAAAGGTGCCAAATTGACCTCTGACCTTCCAAAACTACTATGAGAGTGGTTAGGACCATTGTTTAACCTCTGGGGGCTGCCCTGGGGGCTATGTGTGTCAACTTGATCAACATTTGCAGTCACATAATCGGATTGGTGTTGTTTTGGTGTCTACAGGTTGTTATTAGAAAAATATTCATCCTCAATAGGTAGGGGATAATGTCCTTGTTATCTTAAAAGCCATCTACTTAAGGATAAAAAAACATGGTGTATTTTGGTTTTGAAAATTATTAGTATTGTTGATGTTTTGGAAGCATAAATTTGGTTGGTTGATATAAATAAATTATTAATATTGCTAGTGATATTAATACTTGAACTATTAATATCAATGTTAATAATTAATATTAACATGTGGTATTAATCAATAAAGTAATTAATTTAATTACCTATAGTTAGAGGTAATAGTATTTGGATGAAATTTAGATTAATTACTTTGTTAGTGAAGCTTCAAATAAAAGAAAATAAAAGGATTAATTAGCTTTAATTCTTAAATGATTATTTCAAGATTCTTTGTTGAAAACATTAAGGAAAAATAATAATGTTGGAGGTGAATATTAGCAATTGATATTCTCTATTGTGAGTGATTAGTAAGATAATTTTTGTCTTAGGTTTAATCAAGTAATTAATTAGTTAGTCTTATTAAATAAAGGAACTCCAAATTAATTAGGAATTATGAATAAAGTTGGGATGGTAAATATTAGGGTAATGTTTAAGTCTTGAATGTTACCTTCGTAGTTGTCTGATGTTAACTCTAAAGAGTGGGCAAGGTGACCAAAAATCAAGAAGGAAGAGAAGCCATTTGAGAAGGTGTTACTCCTCTAAACTCTTCTTATAATACTAGGAAAGAGGCTAGTGGGGGTTGGCAGATGGTGAAAAGGAGCTTGGAGGCTTAGAGGTGCACTTTAGGAAGTGGAAGAACCATAGTAGAGAAGTATAGGAGATAATTACTTTGGTAATGTTGAATAGCTCATTTATAATGCTTTGTTGGTATTTGAGCTTCGTTTGGTTTTCACTTATGTGATGCTAGCTTTGCTACATTTTCTTAAGTTTTATTTTTTAGTTAGCTTGCTTTGGTTGGATTCTAGTTAGAAGTTTTGGTTGTTCCTTGTAAGCTTGTAAGCCAAGAGATTTGCCATGTTTTATTTTGCTTAGTATTTTGCTATAAAACTCCTTTAAGTCTAGTTGTTGGTTGTGTTACATAGTAAGCTTATATGCGGCTTTTTTTTTATTAGCTTTGCTTATTTCAATGTGTGCCCTATGTAGCTTTCGATTAAGGAGGTGCTCATACGGTTTTTTATTTCTTTGTGTCTTTTACTTAGTCTTCCATAAGCTTGTATTAGATGTCTACCCTTAGGCGTTGGATGTTGCTTCTTTGTGCCTGATTGTAGTTGTGTCTTCTTTGTAAGATTTTTCTTGAAGGCTAGTGTGTCTACATGAGAGTTTTATCTCTTTGTAGGGATGATAGCATGTGAGTGCTTGTTTTCATTTCCTTATTATTGCATTTAATCTGAAATGGTTTTCATTGGTTAGGCTCCATGTTGTTTATGCATGTGGTTTTGAATTTTTAGCCCTTGTGTGTTGTTGGTATATGCTATAGCTCATTGAAGTTTTAGCATGTTGTCCTACCTATTTTTTCCTTTGGGTATTTTAAAAGTAATTATTTTATAATTGTTTAGTGCAAGCTGATTTTATTAGATCATAGACTGAATCAATGGAGTAAAAGGATAAATGGAAGGTTTTTAACTATGTGCTTTTTATTTATATTTGTAATATTGAAAAGCCATGTAATGTAATGATGTTTCTTAAATTCATAGAGGAAGATAGAACCTTCTTATGCTTGGATTTACTTTCATATTCAACAAAATATAGAGGACTTTATTATTTTGATGTTTTCTTCTAAAAAGGAAATGCTAGGTCTCTCTTGATATAAATAAAGTTTAAAATCTTCTATTTACGTCACTTGATTTTATAAATGGGTTATGGGTTTTCCTTCTATAGAAAAAGAAAAAGGTCTTTGGTTTTGCTAAATAATTATAATGGTTTCCTAAGATTTGATTGGGCAAGAAAACCATTATAGAGAGAAATATGGGATTCCCTCCTTAATTGTTTGGAATGTATTTTTGCATGGTTGCTTGCATTTATACATAGAGCATAAAAAATTACATTGCATTAAGAGTTGTCCTGATCCCTAAGTTTTATTAAATTTTGTGGGAGATTTCTTCATGAAGAGGATTATGAAAAGAAGTTGGTGTAAATGTCACTTGGGTAGGCTTGCTTTAATGTATTTGGGAAACAAAATTTGATATGTAATTGAAAGCTTGGTTATGTAGCACTTGATTATTTTATTGATAAGGCTTGAAGACTTTATGTAAATGTAAAGAATACTTGGTTGTATAGCTCTAAAATTCTCACACTCCTTTCCTTTAGGCTAATGGATCCGTGCCTCAAAGAGGAATGGGAAAATAGTAGGTCTACACCTCAGAGAGAGGCACTTGAGGTCATGCCTTCTTTGGTGATTTTTCAACAAATTATTTAGGGTTCACCAGGAAACATTTGCTATGGCAGTTTCCACACCTAGGGTTGGGAGGTTGTTTGATGTGTTCTTTTATACTTGCTCACAATCACCTAGTTTTAGCCAATGCAACTAATTCTATAACTAAATGCAATTTAATTTTTTATGAATACAACAAACAACAATAAGCAGAGGATAATCTAATGCAAAATGCTTAATTTTGAAGAAATTTGATACTCTTGCTCAGTCTGAAAGTCTGATGTAGGTTATGTTTACTTGTTACAGATAGCATCAGATGCTGCAGGGTCAAGATTGTATGTATGATCTGTGGTTGTACCTGTTGATGAGAGATCATATTAGTCAATCAGTGATCGACAAATCCGATCATAGTAGAAACTTATAATTTCATATATACAGTACAAAATAGAAACTCACAATATGCTATAGACCTTGTTAGATAAATATTAAATCATATAAATCTGATTAAAATGTTGTGTTAAAATGAAATGATATGAATGTGAACTATGATATGCAAAATATGTAATTAAATGCAAAATGATGAACACCGAGAATGATAACAATATAATTTTATACTATATGCAATGGATAATGATAAATGGAATGGTAAACATTTAGATCAGAGACCAAGAGATGCAAACCAAATGCTTGTAGTTACCCCCAAGAAGTCTTTCAGCAAGATCATACTCACAAAACCAGATTGGATGCTATCAGGACGAGATCATAACTACGATCGTTGATCATAACCACACATGCCTATGATCGTACTTTTGATCTTACAAAAACACAGTAAAATAACAACGATAAATGTAGAAATCGAAATGACTAAAATGCAAAAATTTATCAATGAGTCAGGAGAGAATCATGGGGGAATGTCCGATTAAATAGTCTAAGCAAACTGGTGAAATTGGGCTAAAAATAAAATGATTTATAACCTCTTCCAAGCTAGGACTGATTGGAGGATCTGATCCCGTAACTACCGCACAGTTGGACAGATAAAGACAAAAATGGTTGCAACTTGTTTATCATTTTGCTTAACTGGGTGTTTTCTATTTTTGGATGAGATCATACGTATGATCTCATCCAAAAATAGAAAACACACTTGAAATACCTATCAAAGACCGTACGTACGATCTTGTCCATATTAGGCCTGATCTTGCCAAGAGGGTGTGAAAATTGAGATAGCAAGTTAGGAATCAATTTTTTGCAAGTTTTAGACTTAATGTAAATTATTATGGGTCAATTTTAGGATGTTACATTTTTCCCCCTCTTTAGCACATTTTTTAAAAAAAATGTGTTAAAGAAAAGAACGACACACTTTACAAGAAATCCAATATTTATTGCAATTTTTTTTTTTAAATTTGAATTTTTTATTGAAAGTTGCTTTAAGTGTGATACCCCCTTCAAGTTTTTATGCCAAATCCTTCGTTTGGAGAAAAACTCAAAATTTTCTACATTAAGGGTAAAATGAATAAAAATAGAAAAATAGAATAAAAACTTAATTCATTTGTTATTTGCCATTTGCTATTTGGGAGCTCTAGAGAAAACTATGGTAGAAGTTCCCCATTGTACAGATTTAATTTGAGCAGGACCTCAAGCTATCAGGGTAAGTGTTTTTCACTCATTTAGCTTAGAAATTTCATATTTTTTGCTTTAATTTGATTTAAATTTGGATTTTTAGGGCACGACTACTGTCACACAACCCTAATAGCAATATCATAATGATCTTGCAAGTTTGTAATGATTTCACAATATCAAAATGTCCAATATCATCAAAATTGATCTGATCTAGATCAATATAAGACCGATTTCGATGATATCGAAGAGTACGATTGTAACCACCAAAAAGGCTCACACCTAATGTATCCTATTGCAAGAATTGATAAAAAAAATACAAGATGCATACAAGAACAAGAAATTGACAATGAAATGATCAATAAAAGATGCTTTATTCCATTATATTTCAATGCCAAACTCAAATTACAAGTACATCCCTCTTAGGGATAATCATCTTGATACAATTGTTACAATAGGACGTATTTTTATTTCCCTCTCAAGGGTAGGTGTGATTTCAAAGTGCCCTTTAGGATGACACGAACTGCTCTAGGGTGGAGTAGACCCTCTTCTTCACGTTGAGGAAGGAAATGGATGGTTGTAGCTCCTTTAAAACCTGTTTCCTATGATCAAGAAACAACACAAGAATGTCAAAAGCATAGGAAGCCTCTCATGATGAGGCCCTTTAAAGACAAATAGCATGAGAATAGCATAATGACATAAAATCAAGAAAATGCATAAACTATGCTAAACATGTGTAAATCCTATCAAGATTGATGGAAATATGTGAACAAGAAATACAACTATCAATCTATGGAATCAATTACTTGAAATGAAGCACTATAACATGAAAAGAAGCCATTAATGTCTAAACTACTATAATGAGAACAAGTTAGTAAAAACACTAATTATGTTGGTCAGAAGTCTCTAAAATCCTAACTAAACCATTAAAATGCTAAATGTGATCTAATTAAGCATACTAGAAATGAAACAGTAAGGAGATCTGTCACCTGTTGCAAACCACAGCTCTGATGAGCGGTCTGCACTGTAAACCATGGCTGAAAGCCACGGTGAGCAACCAAGTGGTTTGCCCTCCAAATTCAAGGGTTGTGGGCTTGACCTCCTTGTCCAATTGATGTTCAAGGGTCACCTTCGGTGTCCTCTGACAGGTTTGGTGGTTGAATCATTGAATAGGGCCTCCATTTGCCCGAATTAGCATTTCTTGGCTCTCCTAGGTCCTTAGGGCATCCATGGCCTAATTCGTCATGATGCTTGACAAATTGACAATGGGGATGGCAACAAGGCTCTCTCTATGCACTCAAGTGAGTCCACAATTTGATAGGGCTTCACTTCTTTGATCTCCAAATGCTCTCTCATACAATATTTTGACAATGCTTCGCTATCAAAATGCTCTATATGCTCTCTCCCATTTGAAGGGGTACTTATAGGATGTCCCAGGGCTAGGGGTGGCTTCATGGAGAAGCCAAGATCAAGAAGGGGTGGTTAGGATAGTTGGATTGGAAGCTTCCATCCTCTAACCACCTTCTTCTAGAACAAATGGTCGTTCAAACTGATTTGGCTCGGATGAAGGCCAACTGAACTTTAGTTAAGACCGTAGGTTACAACTATGGTCCAGACTGTAAACCGTAGGCCTCAGCCATGGTTCAGCCTATAGACCATAGGTCTGGGCTATGGTTCAGACTGATTAGGCCAAGGAGCCCAAATTGAGTGGTTAGAACCACTGCTCTATCTTGGAGTCTATCCAAGATCTTCCATATGGTCTTGTAGCATGTCCATATGAGTAGTCGCCATCGACATGACGCGTTTTAGGTGTCTACAGATGCCCCTTTTGAGATGCATTGTGAGATCGAACAATGCTGAGAAAAAATAGACCTCCTAAAATGATGTCGAAGGTTCTATGATGATCATTAGTCGGATCAACATTAGATGCCCTAGGTCCTGCAAAAGGATGCGCATCCTGGAATCATTGCTTCCAACTCTTTGGAGGCTTAAACTTGAAAGAGTTTGCACTCATCATCAGACATTCGAGTAGCTTTGGTGCTACAATAGGAGTTAGGCCTATATAATCAAAAGGATGAGAGTTACAAATAAATTATCATATTTGCTATTTTCCCCAAGCAAAGGGGTAAGCTTATGATAGTTGTTGACAATGATTCGCAAGGACGAACACAATTTTGACAAGATCAAGGGATCTACGATCTCAGGGATCTTCTACTGATTTTGATTATGATTTGATATTATGACTACCCCCTCAAGCGATGAGTCGATGAGGGTAATGACAATGAATGAAGCGACGAGGTCGCTTGACCACAATGAATGATCTAAACAAATTTAGATTTGAGCATTTTAATGCCTTGGCTAGGCCTAGTTCAGCTTCTGATTCCAACTATTAATAGTATTTGCACATTTCTATCCCATGGAGCAATCAGGCTGCAATAGCCATCTTAGGGAATCAAAATGATACAAATCCAATTAGATTTGTGTTGAATCAAGTTATCGATGATTTGCTGAAAATATGTCATAGGAGAAATGACATGAAACACCTCGTTCCCATGGAGCAGTCCGGCCTCGAAGGCCTTCTTAGGGATTGAAAAGAAGCATATCAGATCAACGATGACAATTTTTGCCCCAAATGTCCTTATGGTAATTTACTCATCTTGTCGGATTGCATGGATCGCAAGTCACTGCAACCGCCAAGTGTATAGGGTAAATTATTGAATACGAGGCGCATTTGGTTTTTAATTATTTGATTTTTTTGTTAATTTTGATTTATTGATCGATCCTGGTGCTTTGAACATCACCAAATTTGCAATATTGATTGCTCTTTTTGAAATTTGATCCATTAGGAGTCATTAATTTATCATTTTAGACCTTCCCACGATGGGGTTTGAGTGCATTTATTGCTAGTTGCAAACCACGAGTACGGTCTACGATTGAAGTTTTCAAATTTTGGGAACCATAGGTTGGACCTATGGGTGAAAAACCCTAATTTTGGGACCGTAGGTGTCAGCTGTGGTCCATAAAAATTAGGAGGACCTATAAATAGCCTTTCCCATTTGAATTTTTCATTATTTTCTTGAAAGCAACTACAATTGTGAGAGCTCTGAGAGGTAGAAGACATTCCTTGATCTGGAACACTACCTAAAACTCGACCAAACCTCACACCTATACCCCGATGGTGGATCCTAGATAGCCATCGACTAGCGGAGGCCATAGAGCGGGCAAGGTAACTCAAAACCGAGTCCTCGCAATCAATACCAACTAAAATAAACCACATTAATTAATGGGTTAATGAATTTCATTAAACAGTTGGTAATGAACCTCACATTAGATTAGGTTAGTTTAGTTTTTAATTTTTTTGGTCAGCGAGGCTAGGAAGGGACCCAAAATGGGTATCCTTCCTAGACCGCAGCTGGTAGCTATGGTTCCCAATTGTCATATTGGGGACCGTAACTATCAGCTATGGTTGGAATTCAAATTCCAACGGTCAAATTTTGACCGCATGCGGACCGTAGGGTTGACCCACGGTTCATTGACTTTAGAAAAAAATTATCAAATTTTTAATTTTTCTAAGGTTTAATAGGCAATTAATATTATTTAATGCAATTCTGACTTGCCTAATTGATTTTTTTTATTTTTCTGAATGCTTTGTGACATGTTTTTGTCTTTTTATCAATTTTTAAATGTTTTTGACATTTTTAAGGTCATTTTTTATCTATTTTTGCTTGTTTTTAGTTAGATTTTCTCTTATACAATGCTTTTATTTTAGAGGTTGACCTCTAGAGCTCATGAGCTAGACCTTCTAAAGACTCTCCATAGATAGCTCACTCTTGGAGAGCGGACATGGTTTGGAGCTGTCGGCTTTAGCTACGTTCTAGATCTACCCACTATTAGGGTAGATCAGGCCTACTTGATTGCGTTGGCCCAATGCTGGAATGCACGGACCAACACCTTTCACCTGCCTATGGGTGAGATGACCATCACTCTCGAGGACGTCTATCGGATCTTTAGGATCCCTATTGATGGTGAGGCCATCACCTCTTCCTCCTCCTGGAGCAAGGGGGTAGTATTTGATTCTATCTTTGGTGATCGAAGCTAGGAGGCTCAATGCATGATTGACCATGGAGGAGTCCATATCGGATATTGGTAGGGTTAGTGCATCTTCTCCATGAGAGAGGTGATATTTATGCACCTGGTGGTGCAGATTGTTCTTCCAGACTCCTCGAGTGTGAGGATTCCTTGGAACCTCCTGGCTAGTGTCAGGAGAGTTATTCAGAGCTCCACTACTCAACCACTACTTCTAGCTTGGGGGAGCACCCTATTATGCTAGCTCTACCGGGAGCTATACTAGATCACTAGCCAGAGCCATCGTGGCATTAGTTGCAGCCTGCTACTATAGATCTAGGGTTGGTAGCATATCAGGATCGAGCATCCTATAGATCTACCCCTTGACATTACTATGATTGATGATCAACATCAGTGCTACACCATGTGCTGGCCTTAGGAGGAGGAGGGATTTTAGAGTAGGACTCATGTTGGCGATGTAGATCATTACATTGCATGATTTGTAGTGCTCGAGCTGGATGACATTGAGTGGCACTCCTATATGGATTTCCTAGACTAGCTAGAGGTAGGCGAGTGACTATGATAGGCTCACCGGGATAGGTGGCTACTCGGTCATAAGGTCGAGGTTAGGGAGTACCAGTTCTACTCTCATATCCTATGGTAGTTTGGCCTAGTGTAGGACATCCTAGAGATTCCTTTTGTTTATAGGCATCTAGTCTTGGAGATGCACCTATCATGGATTCAACCTACGACACTTGGAGATGAGGCTGATGATTTCTAGGAGTCTAGAGATGATAGGGCTAGGACCACCCCTGCATATGACACATGGTGGTCCCTATTATAGTGGTAGGGATTAGGACCTCTAGGTAGGGTGGATGACCAGGCAGAGGTAGAGGTCGATCCATATGGGTGTAGGGTGCACAATGGATTGAGGGTGGATGGGGCATAGAGGCCACCGTAGAGGAGGCTCCATAGGTAGAGGTTGAGGAGGAGGCTAAGGGATATGAGGAGGGCAATGTGCCTCCTGATAGTGAGGTAGGATAGCTCCTTGCTCAGATCATAGACCTATAGAGTTAGGTTGGGAGGTTGTAGACTCAGTAGTTGTAGTGAGATACTTCTATCACCCTTCTAGAGGTGAAGCTAGCTCATAGGGATAGGTAGCTAGTTGAGGCTTAGGAGCAGATCATGAGTCTCACAGCATGGGCTACAATGGTAGAGACTCAGGTCTATGATCTCACTAGTGCATGTGATGTGGCACTAGTGCAGTGGGGTGAGGCTATTATAGAGCGCGACTTGCTTAGGGTATAGAGGGGGATCCTTCATCCTCCCAAGCTATTATGGGACCTCCAGCTACACCATTATCATTGTTACTAGGTGGTCATGACCCGATGGTAGAGATTCGATGCTTATAGGACCAGTTGGTGGATGCCAATGCTAGGCATACATCTAGGGTAGCTCGAGTGGACCATTTGGAGGGTTACATTAGGTTGATTGGTGGGGAGGTCCTAGAGGATTCACATGCTATGGGGTCTCAGAGGACCAGGTCTAGGACTATAGGGTAGTCCACAATGAGCTCCAGCCAATGGACTCATAGGATCGAGAGGACACATAGGTCCTCTAGCACACATGGAGGTAGCTCCCATACCAGGACCGAGAGAGGGGTGCGACCTCTAGTCATAGGTCTCGCTGCATAGACATACCAGTATCTCATGTGCTAGGCCTCTTTGGGTTAGGTGGCACATAGGGCCCTCAGTAGGGCACACAATAGGCACTAGAGCCGACTACAGAGCAGGCTCCAGAGCATAGGGCTGAGGGAGGTGGTGAGAGCTCTAATTTAGGAGGAGCAGGCTAGAGCTAGGGCTCTATCAGATCTAGGCTACATTTTTGCATATGTATCATTTTTTGGTGTAAGGTCTAGGACCTACACGATTGTAGCTTATGGGTATTTTGTACTCCTGATGTACTCTTTTGGACACATAAAAAAAATATATATATATATATATGATATTGATCATTTATGGCTCATTATGTGTACTTGTGTATTTTTAATTTTATGTTTATTTTATGCACATGGATGCAATGCTTATGTTAATTTGATGCTATATGATGTGATGTATGGATGACATGCACTAGATAGCTATTTAATTTATGATGATGATGATATGTAGTGATCTAGATGCTTAGATGTGCTATTTTTTATATTTACTTAAATGCATATTTGATTTTGCTTTATTGCATGCATTTAATTTATGACGATGTCACGATATGCTAATGCAATGTATGTAATGCATTATTTACATGATGGTAATCTAATGTAAATGAACCTGTATGCTTTAATCACTTTAAAACATAAGGAATGAATGCAATTATGTTTATCAATCTAATGGATGACACCACAGAATGTATAAAAATCATGAATGTAATTGAAAATCCTCAAGATAAGAATTTAATCAATTAATCACCCATATATGAAATGCAATGGTATGCGATGTTATGATGCGAATGATATAATGTGTCATTCTATTTTCTTTTGCAAATTTGAAAAATATGCACAATATAGTCAGTGGCCATCTAAATATTATTTCTAATATCCATCCGGTATCTATCCTATATCTTTGATTATGCTTTATATAATGATGTATCATGGACTCGATACTTTGCAATTTGATGATTTTATATGGTTTGCGATATTTGGTATTTTGTTGCTATTAGAGAGATTTTTGAGGTTTTCCATGAGACTCAAACACCCTAGTAGACTTATCAAAAGTTGCATACTAACCACACTAGACTTCTGAAGTGTAAGGCTTTTGCTAGGATAGGCCCTAACTGTTCATTATCCCTGTGTGTGCACATGAGTATATTAAGATAAGACACGAGCGTTCCCCGATGTCAGATGGGATTCTTTCAGCCCATTGCTAAGATAGGGGTTCCACAAATGTCTTATCCAATCCCAAGTTTAGATTTTAGTTGGACTAAGCCACTAGGCAATGCAGGACACCTGAAGCTAGCTCTTCCACATTCAAACATTGGTCTACCCACAAGTGAGATGCAAGTGTATCAGACATATCATCATGCGTAAGGTACAGTAGTGCCGACAATTCTAGGGATTCAGGCTCATTCCTTTCTATCCTTCAATTTTTGGGATACTTGCTCATATGTGGTGAAGCAAGGGAGTCGATTCCATCTTCACTCTGAACTATCTCTGGATCTTCATTTGATCTCTCTTCGAATTGGATTTCTGATCTTCATTTGATCTCCACTCGAACTTTGATTTATGATCTTCATTTGATCTTCACTTTGAACTTGATTTGAGCCTATTTTTTGATCTTCACTTTTCGGCATTTACATGTGATAATTTTCTTCAGAAACTTTCCTTTGGGGGATTTACTTTGGGAAACTATTTCTGGTATATCGATTGAGGATATCGATCTTATGATATCAATATGGGATATCAATCTGGGAAGTCGATCTATGATATCGATCTAGGGTATCAATCTTGAGGATTGATGTGGGATATCACTCTGGGATATTGCTCATTTTATCGTAAGCAAGGGATTCTGAATAGGGAACTAACTTGTCCTTTTTCCAACTGCCAACATTTCCCATACCGTCCACACAGAGGGATAAGCAAGAATAACTCTTTTCACCTCAGGATACCCGGTCCTACTTCATGACTTTCATCTTCCCCTAGTCCTTGTTAGGATTGTTTAATTTTTTGATTAGTGATAGGATTCTGATATGCTAAGGGCTATACTAACTGAACCTCAGCTACAAAAGCAAAGCAAGCTTTCTATCAACTCTTGATAAGACCTCTAGGTATGGTTGAATGACTGAAAAACCCTAGTATATTCTCCATAGCAACAAAATAGGTTGTGTTGAAAAACACAATTACTCACATGAATGATGTATTTATGATAAATGTAGAGATGCATGATTTAGACACAAACGTGGTGTCATTTGTAATACTGACAAACATAATCCCTCCTACTATGGAATGCAATGGATGATGAATGCCTATATGCAATGCAATAATGTAGTGGATGCATGAGTGAATGCAAAATGAAAATGCAAAATTCAAATGCAAATGCAAATGTTTTTGGATTTTATGCTTTACCAATTTTTTTGGATTTTATTGATTTTATAATTTTTATGAGTTTTGAGCCTCATATCTGACCAAACGGTGAGTACATGCCTCTGGAGCCTTTAGGAGTGACCAAATGATGAGGAAATGTCATTGGAGCCTTTAGATTGACCAAGCAATTTTTTAGCAAAATCCTTGGAGCTTTTTAGGATGACCGAGCGGTTTTAAGCAAACCCTCGGAGCCTTTTGGGTTTGACCAAAGGGATTATGAGCACCTTTGGGACTTTTTGGGATGACCAAGTGATATTTTAAGAATCCTTGGAGCTTTTGGGTTGACCAAGCAATTTTTTAGAAACTCTTGGTGCCTTTTGATTGACCAAACTACTCATAGATGAGCTTGGAGCCTTTTAGGATGATCGAGCGGTTATAAGCAAACCCTTGGAGCCTTTGATTGACATGACCAAGTAGTTTTAGGAACCCTTGGAGCCTTTTGGGAAGGGCATGCTGCCCTATGTACCCCTAGTGTGTGTGCCATTCGATGATGGTGAGGGAGGTGCAATACCTCTAGATTCCTCATTTTTCCTTATCAAATTTGGCATGGTTGGTGGGAAAGGTATGCTACCTTGAAGACCCCCAACGTGCATGCTATTCACTGAAAGGTAATCAACTTGTTTAGGAAGAGTGATAGAAATCAACTCTCCTAGGTGAAGAATGGACCTCACCGATGTACCTATGCTTCGGCATGGGTGAACGAGAGAACCATCCTCATGGATCTCATCCCATTCTACTAGGTCTTGGATGACCCTCTTAAATGATTGGCAACCCTGAATGTCATGTCCATGCACTCGATGATACACACAAAAGGGACCCCCATCAGGTGACCCAATCTTGGATGCCCTATGCTTGACTTTGGGTAATATGAATGCCTTTGCCTCATGTAACTTTTGAAACAAAGTTAGAGTAGTCATCTAAAATGAAACTACTCATTGCACTAGCCTATTGGGCTTACGAGGTGACTGACGACTTTGAGGTCACTCTTGAGGAAGTGTGACCTCCACTTCAGCATGTTGGGGCACTATGAGAGAACCATCTACATGATAAACCCCCTTATCTATCATATTTTGCACCACACTCTTAAATTCATGATAATCTCGAATGCCATGACCCTCTATTCAGTGATAGAGACAATAGTGATGCTCCCTGTAACCCATAGGTTTAACTCTACTTGGGTTTAAAGGGATGATATCAGGTAAGGTGATGACCTTAGCCTCTTGCAGCTTCTGAAAGATGTCTGACATAGACTCTTTTAATGGAGTCCCACTATGTTGTGACTATTTTGGGCTCTTGACCCACATTGGTTTGCTTTGAGAATCCAATGGTTGGGTTGGCCGCATGGGCTTTTGCTTTCATTGAGGCTTTTCTTGTACTTGCACAGGAAGCGATTCGGCCTCAGACAAGGGTTGCTTTTGTGATCCCAGGTTTTCAAACTGGTTCTTGATAAAATGCAATACCTTATCTTGCTCATCCATTCGATGCTCCATCCATTCTAGATGGCTTAAAATGGATCGCAAGACTAACAAAGAGTTCATATGTATTTCCAATGACTGATTCGAAATACCTTTGTCATTTGAAGGAAATAGAAAAGTGGATGCTATGGATCCATTAGGTAATTGCAAATCACCTATTTCCTTCATTTGAGTTGATGTGGAAGCTTCTTGATGACACACTTCATCAGTGCTATCCACATGCTCATGCCTATGACTCAGCTCAAGCTGTTGTTTCACTTCATTGTGTTGAACTGTGTCAATTTTGGTACCCCCAATATGATGTGAGGAACCTACTTATTTGTGCTCTTGAGATGGTGCCATGAGAAATGAGTCAAGAGTGACTAATTTCAAAGGTTCTGGCCCTGGAAATGTGGAAACACCATTGGATTACCCCATCTCCGGCTCTATGTGATTAGGAATCACCTGATCTTCTGGCCTAATGTCAACCATTCCCACAAACTCATGAGAAGACTCCACAACTACATGCATCATAGGTAATTCATCAACATACTGAGGCTATCTTATTTTAGTCATGATAACTGAACCTTCCTCATACTCATACGATGTCTCCAGGATAGGATCCACAGGTAGAGACTCGATGAAAAGTTGACCTAGATCCTCAATGGACTCTATGGTGGGCAGCATCGTAATGTTGGCCTCTATAAGCTCTTCATATTCACCATCATCCTCATGAGGACTATCTGGTGACATGATGGATGAAGATGGTGTGATACACTCAGATGCATCCATGACCATGCTAGGTTCTTCCTCCTTGATAGGAGTATGAAGATCCTCTAATGACACCTCTGAAGTAGCTATGAGCATCTCTATGAGGGCATTCATCAATCCTTCCCTGCTAAGTGATGTTGAGAATGAGGGTCATAGGTGACTCCATAGGTGATAGCGGTGGGGATGGTAACTCCACCATAGTCTGCAAGGCTGCATCCAAACTTTGGATAGACTCATCCAATTTAACTTGCAGATGCATAGGCACCTCACTAGGTTCCTATGGATGATCCTCAGGTTTATAATACTTGAAGGGATCTGGGTCTACCTCAACTATATGGACTTCACCTCCATGGGTGTACTTAATGCATTGATGCACTATTGATGACACACACTCCATGGCTCTTATCCATGGTCTTCCAAGTAGTATATTATACTGTCTTGATCCCTCTAAAATGTAGCACAATGTAGGAATAATATTTTGTCCCACCTCGATGGGGAGGACTATTGTGCCTATTATAGGGGATTCCACATCGTTAAAGGCTTGCAACATTAAAGTTGTTTCCTTGATGTGGGATGGTGGAATTTTGAGATGTTTGAATGCTGAGGTGGTGATGATATTAATCGATGATCCTGTATCCACCAACACTCGCTTATACACAATCTGCTTTATCCTCGCTATGATATGCAATGGAGGATCAGATTCCTTGATAGGGATAGGTTTGACTTCCTATTTATGGAAAGTAATCATAGGTTCCTTATATGGTGGAATAGATTGTATATACCCCAAGGATTGTGATGACTTTCAAGCATTGACACTGCTCACCTATCGAACTTGACTACTCTCGACCTCATGCTTACACATGGGATCCTTAAACATCTCTTTCTGTTGCTCTTCGATAACCCTAGGCATGTCTATCCATCTAGAGGAATGGCTATCTACTTGCTTAAGTGGCAACTCTTGATGATGCACTGGGTGCATCACGTTGACTTGTTGCCTAAGCACTCTAGGTATGAGCTTCTTTTTGGGAGTTACCTCACATGATTGTTCTTCACATGCTTTCTATTGGTAAATCCTCTCTTCACGTCATTGGAGCTCATCCAACCTTTGTTGATGCGCTCTCTTTTTCTCTATGCACTCACGCTCTAGACACTTACGCTCACTGCGTGCCTCCTCCAATTGGTCTTGGAGTAGTCACCTCTCATGGGCTGCATGAGACTCAAATTCCCTATAGGACTGACTCATGGAGTAAGATCCACAACTCTCTATCTCACTAGGTGGAGACCTAATGATGTGGGTTCTCACTGTGTGTGAGGAAACCCCATGATCTGTATGGGTGAACCCCCTGCATGATGAAGGGAGCTCGTGATGACTATCAGAATGTCATGCTAGGAGGATTGGATCCTCAGGTGCATGATGAGTGTGATGCCTAGCAAGGAGGCGTGCGAGGTCTGAAAGATCCTCAGGAGAACATCGAAAGCATTCAGAGCCTCTCCATGAACTCTCTGACTCATTAGCTCATGATTGAGCTCTATCATGCCTAGTCGTCATGATGAACCGACTAAGCAAGACTCGAGAGGTTTCCTCTCTTACTAAAAATTTTGGCCTCAAGGAGGGCCTTATCTTGATGAATTAAGCAATAAAGAAGCATACAAAGTAAACAATGTGATTATCTCCTTTACATTTTTAAAAGTGAGCCCTAAACTATTTGATGTGTTTCAATGATTTGTTGTATCAGTATAGAACTCCTTATCATGTTTTGAAAAGCGTTGAATGATATTCTCAATTTAAATTGGCTTTCACCTATATACTCGTACAAGCCGAATATGAGGTAGTGATAGTCCACACTCAATGAGGTAGCATAGGTCCTCCCAGTTCCTCACCCATTTTCCCTCATGCGCATTGATATACTCTTCGAAGATAATACATGCAAATTTTCCATGGTACGAAAGGTTCTTGGATCGGTATTGGTCATGTAGCAAGGTACGTAATAGGATTTGAGCCAACGAATGGAAATCACCTCCACTCGTTGAACCCTACTAGTGGTTGGATGTCAAGCCCAACTCACTAGCGTTTAAGTGAGACATGGTGTGTGTGGTTCATTTTAATTTACATAAAAGAAATGCATCATATAGCACTCATGCTCATTTTCTATATGCTATGCAAATGAAAGAACATTTCAAATTTAGAAAATGTAAGCTATTCTAGATGCTCTTTTAGACAATGCATATTATGATGATAATGGCCACTACTTGGGCCTCACACATGCACACCAAACACACAAGTTTTATTATAGCACGTTGGATTCTACTAAAATCAGAGATCCGTTGTTCCTAACATTACCTATAAAAAAAAAGAAACCTAAGGACCTAATCCATTTTCAGTTCATTTTAGCCTTAGTAGATTTATGTTTCAATTTTTGTTCTTGGGAAAATGCAGACATAAATAAAAAATACAGAGGGTGAAAATGGGGCCTACCTCAGGTCCTGATTTGATCTGCACTCTACTTTCTGTTGTCTGTGTTACCAGATGTAAACCGTAGGTCTGATCTATGGTTCAGACTGTAAACCATGTTGTGTACCTACGGTTCAGTTGTTGGCCCATAGCTGATAGCTGTGGTCTATACCTACAATTCCAAAAACATAAGAAACATAGTCAGATGTCTATTTTTATGGGGTGCCATCGTGATCGCCTTTTGTAACCACCAAAAAGGCTCACACCTAATGTATCCTATTGCAAGAATTGATAAAAAAAATACAAGATGCATACAAGAACAAGAAATTGACAATGAAATGATCAATAAAAGATGCTTTATTCCATTATATTTCAATGCCAAACTCAAATTACAAGTACATCCCTCTTAGGGATAATCATCTTGATACAATTGTTACAATAGGATGTATTTTTATTTCCCTCTCAAGGGTAGGTGTGATTTCAAAGTGCCCTTCAGGATGACATGAACTGCTCTAGGGTGGAGTAGACCCTCTTCTTCATGTTGAGGAAGGAAATGGATGGTTGTAGCTCCTTTAAAACCTGTTTCCTATGATCAAGAAACAACACAAGAATGTCAAAAGCATAGGAAGCCTCTCATGATGAGGCCCTTTAAAGACAAATAGCATGAGAATAGCATAATGACATAAAATCAAGAAAATGCATAAACTATGCTAAACATATGCAAATCCTATCAATATTGATGGAAATATATGAACAAGAAATACAACTATCAATCTATGGAATCAATTACTTGAAATGAAGCACTATAACATGAAAAGAAGCCATTAATGTCTAAACTACTATAATGAGAACAAGTTAGTAAAAATACTAATTATGCTGGTCAAAAGTCTCTAAAATCCTAACTAAACCATTAAAATGCTAAATGTGATCTAATTAAGCATACTGGAAATGAAATAGTAAGGAGATCTATCACCTGTTGCAAACCGTAGCTCTGATGAGCGGTCTGCACTATAAACCATGGTTGAAAGCCATGGTGAGCAACCAAGTGGTTTGCCCTCCAAATTCAAGGGTTGTGGGCTTGACCTCCTTGTCCAATTGATGTTCAAGGGTCACCTTCGGTGTCCTCTGACAAGTTTGGTGGTTGAATCATTGAATAGGGCCTCCGTTTGCCTGAATTAGCGTTTCTTGGCTCTCCTAGGTCCTTAGGGCATCCATGGCCTAATTCGTCATGATGCTTGACAAATTGACAATGGGGATGGCAATAAGGCTCTCTCTATGCACTCAAGTGAGTCCATAATTTGATAGGGCTTCATTGCTTTGATCTCCAAATGCACTCTCTCATATAATATTTTGATAGTGCTTTGCTATCAAAATGCTCTATATGCTCTCTCCCATTTGAAGGGGTACTTATAGGATGTCCTAGGGCTAGGGGTGGCTTCATGGAGAAGCCAAGATCAAGAAGGGGTGGTTAGGATAGTTGGATTGGAAGCTTTCATCCTCTAACCACCTTCTTCTAGAACAAATGGTCATTCAAACCGATTTGGCTCGGATGAAGGCCAACTAAACTTTAGTTAAGACCGTAGGTTACAACTGTAGTTTAGACTGGTTCAAACTGATTAGGCCAAGGAGCCCAACTTGAGTGGTTAGAACCACTGCTCTATCTTGGAGTCTGTCCAAGATCTTCCATATGGTCTTGTAGCATGTCCATATGAGTAGTCGCCATCGACATGACGTGTTTTAGGTGTCTACAATGATATCACCAAAATCGATACGATATTGAACATTTTGATATGATTTTGCACTTTTTGATCTGATTGACTGATTTAATTTTTGTTTAGATCCAATCACTGATTTAGTTTTTGTTATTAATAGATACCATAACTAAAGAATAGGGAGTAGAGATATGCTAATCTCCAAGCAGATTTATGTGCTCTCTCAGGTGATGAGAGGACTTGTCTAGAGGCAGTTGGACTTAGGCATGTGGTAAAAATTCCACAAATTCCAGTTGACCTCAAATTGCTAATAGCCTTAGCAGAGAGGTGGTATCCAGAGTCATCATGTTTTTAGCTACCAATAAGGGAGATGGGCCCTACTTTGGAGGATGTTTGGAGGAACCTCAAGGTGCCATTGAGGGGTATGTTTATATTTGCATCTGGCCAAAAAGGCCAAGCATTGAGGAGACTGACAGAATACTCCAACTTCGTACTAAAGAAGGGTGGATTCATCATTGATAAGCTCAAGGAGATAGATGGGGTTTCACATTTGATAGTTTTATTGAGTGGGGTAGTGGGAGGTCTTGTATTGTGCCACCTCAGTGGATGCCACTTGCCATGGATGTTAGTAGAGGTGATCTGCAACATATGAGACCAAAGTGTACAATTTTCCTAGGGACCATTCATTCTCTGCAAGCTTTACAGATTTCTACATCAAGTGGTCTATAAGGAGGGTAATATATTGGTGCTCACATCCTTCATACATATTTGTTTTTGGGAGCACATAGCTATCGGGCGACCTTTAGGGCTTCCTTTGAATTGAGTTAGAGATGGCCAACCCGAGATGGAGGAGGAGAGATCGAGGATATTCTACTAGCCTATACAGAGAGGGTGCTAGGGATAGATTAGACTTGATGTAGCGAGGTGACTCTTTGATGAGTTATTGGTTGAGGACATTAGGTGGAGATCCTGGAGGGAGATACCAGGATGGGGAGAGGATGCATTTGATTTGGCTCGTGTAATGTGAGTCATTTGGATACAAATGGACTAGGGAGAGCTGGAGCTACACCACGTGGATTGAATGATGCACCAATTTTGGCCACAGTAGGACATTCCATAGTATAGGAATGCCATTTATTCCAAGGTGACTCAAGATCACACTACTATTAGTGGTTCTCCCAACATGGCTAAGTTTTTGGACCCTTAGCTATATGATGAGGTATTACCCACAACAGATGGGTATGATGCTAGGATTATAAATAGGCACCAATAGTGGTACACCTGCATTCGTCCTACTTGGATGACTACACTGAGGAGTGTAGTGTAGCAAGAAGTTAAGCGGGTTTTTAGATAGTGATACATAGTCAGCCAACAACAACAATCAGAGACATAGGTATCCTCTAGGAGATATGGGACTCATACTAGGGGTGGGCATCAGAGTCATATGAGAACACCTAGGTCAGAGAGATATGTTGGGATAGGGGAGAGATCTTAGGATACTAGGGAGGAGAGGAGAGCATCTTCTAAGTAGGAGAGGAGACCTGACTCACCCGATAAGGGCAAGAGGATTATGGAGGATGGGGAGAGCAGCAAGGTGGTGGCTCTACGAGAAGATATTTCTAGCCTTAGGGAGGATAATGCCTCTCAGAAGGCTAAGATTGAGTCTTTGGAGACAGATTTAGTACAGGCTATAGCACAGGTAGGGCAGAGACCTAGGGCTCCTACTCCATCTTCATAGATGACTCGATCTGGGAGAAGAAACTCAAGGGATGATCTAGTTCAAGCTATTGGGCGAGTTGCTTTCTATCAGATGCTATACTTTGCATTAGTCCCCATGGAGCAAAGATAACCACTTCCTATGATGTATGAGCCTCCAACTACTTCAAGTTGCTTGATATCCCGCTCGACTGCCAGGATAGCTACTACTACGGGAGTAGGAGGGTTTCAAGCACCATGACCCCCTGGTGGAGATGATGATGCCTAGAGTTCTAGGGATTCTAGAGGATAGGGGTTGATCTATGCTATGGTTTTTTTGATTGAGTATGCCAATGTTGGATATTGTGGTATATTAGTCAACTTTATTTTTTATATAGACCTTTTGAGATATATATAGATGTTGATCCTTCTTGCTTATGTGACTTTGAATGATTTAATTGTTTTTATTGTATTTTCTTTATGATGTTTAAATTTCTTATAATCATGCTTGTGATTTTTAAATACTTTGATCATGCTTAAAATGAAAGAAACTGATTTGAATTTTGTAGATGTATTTTTGAAAAGATGTTTTTTTGTATGATGATGGAATTAATAAATTAGCAATATTCCTTGAAGGATGTTGTTTTGTTATATGACTGTTGGTGGAGATCAATGCTCGCTAGGTCATGAAGCGAATCCTGTTGTGAGAAAGTCTTGTATTGCTAATAATAGAAATTTTTTTGTAGGGTTCAAGAGTGATCTCAAGACTTATGATGATTAAAGAGGATGTTTGATTTTGTTTTGGAGAAAATTTGATTTTTAAGAAACATTTTGATAAAGGTTATTATTGTGAGAAAATAATGACTTAAAGCATAAAAATTTGGGAAGGATGACTTGCGCTAGGCATAGAATTCCTATTGTGAAAATTTTGAGGATAATAGTTTCTAGGAATTATACCATCATCGCGAAGTCAAAAATGCAATGCATGATAATATGAAATTTTTTGTTCTTAAAATACAGATTGAGATGAAGCAAATCATCGTACCACATGTTTTAAGAATATTGACAAATATGAAATGATTTAAACCTAAAAAATTGGGAAGGATGACTTGCGCTAGGCATAGAATTCCTAGTGTGAAATTTAAGAAAAATAATTACTAGGAATTATACCATCATCGTGAAGTCAAAATGCAATGCATGATAAATGATTTTGGACATGCAAGTTCTTTTGGACTAAGTTATTTTGAATATTTTGAAAATTTTGAAATATCTATGTAATGAATTAATATGAATAATGATAGACTAATGTTGTTCCACAAATTTCAAAGAGATATTTTAACTTATTTCTAAGACAAAGTTAAATTTATCAAGAACCAGTGTGTGACATGTGAGTTCAGTATCCATCTTGATTTGTCACACTGATAAAAAAAATCTCTCAAGGATTAAATGTGTGTGCTTGTGAGATTAATTTTACCAATTTTTAGTAAGGTAGTGATACAAGCAAACTTTTATGAACCAATGTGTGTGCAAGTAAAATGTTTATTAACCATGATTTTGTGCATGCCATTGTACCCAACTACTATGTAAGTCAAGTTACCAAAAGCTAGCTAATCCACAAGCAGACATTGGTCTGTACAAAATAAGGTCGCTAATGTGATAAACATATCACCACATGAAAGGCTTACCTAAGGTTAAGCGGGTTGGGCACAAACCTCGAGTTATGGGTTCACCTCATGGATTTTGAATAACTAAGGAATTCCAAGGATTCAAGATCAATACCCCCTTATTTTCTTCTGATTTTTGGAGTAGGGATTCTTGTCCATTTTTGAACAAGGGGATTTTATTGCTTTTGTAGTGGAACTACTTTTCCTTTTCTTTGCTTTTATTTATCTTTCTTTTTCTTTTTGCTTTTTTTTCTTTTTTAGGATACTTGCTCAGATTAGACATAGAGCAAGGGATTTTATTTAGGTAGGGGGGAGCTTGTCCTTTTTCCAATTCTAAATATTCTAGACCATGCGTATAATAGGATAGCAAGGAAGCTTTTTGCTTAAGGAACTAAGACTACTATGTAGTATCCTTTTTTCAAATTTTGCAACAAATCATTTTAAGATGTAAAAGTGTATTCTTGGTTCAAGAAGTAGCAAGATCAGTTCCCAAGACTCAAAACTTTATTTAGTTAAATAATAGTGTTTTTTAATACAAGAGATATTTATAATCAAAATGACAAAATCAAAATCATTAAAAATGTAACATTAAGTGCATGGTTCAAGATAACTTTTGAGTTTAATTGAAATAAAATAAAATATAACTTGAATTTTGGAAAACAACACACACTGATGCAAAGAATAAGAGTTTAAAAATTTGAAATATTTTTGGAAATTTTTCATGTTTTTCTAATTTTTTTTTGTTGTTTTGAGAATTTGATGCAAACTGAATGATGAAAAAGTTATTTACAATTATATACAGAAATAGAATTTTACTTTATGCATAATATCTTTTGAGATGCATAATGTTCATTGGATCTTTGAGATTTTTTTCATCCAAAGTAGCCAAATGATATGCACTTGATCCAAATTTAGCAGTGATGACAAATGGTCCAAGCCATCTTAGAATCTTGTGGAGGACACATCTTTAAGGCTTCACTTAAGGCTTTATTAGACTCATCTAGATTGAGACATCTTAATAGGATACCTTCAAAAGATCTTTTATATAGGGTATTGCCAATAATTACAAAGCGAACAACACTCTTACGTAATAGCCTACGTTGGTTTCTATCTAGTCCTTATGGGAAGGTTCCATTTTGGAGAAAATTAAATATATCTATGTACCAGAGTTTTGGGGTTATATCATTAATTAAAAACACATCTAATGGCTCTAGACATGACTTAGAGGAAGTTGGTTCTTGGAGTTGGTGAATAATTATAGTAGCATATTCATCATCCAACTCCAAAGGTAACAAAGAGGTAGCAACATCCATGGCATCATTAGCACGATTTCTAGTGTGAGGAATGGCTTCTAAAGTTACTTTCTCAAACAATGAAATAAGCTTAATAACATACTCTTTATAAGGATAGAGTTTCTCATCTCGTGTTTAATAAAATTCATTAATTTTATTTATCACAAGATGATAATATCCAAAGACTAATAAAACTTTAATTTTTAAGGCTAAGGTGACTCGTAACCCAAGGATTAGAGCCTCATACTCTGTAGTATTGTTAGTACAAGAAAATTAAATTTTAAATGAGAAAGGAATAAGGTGCTTTTGTGGAGATATTAATATAATACCTGCACTTGCACCACTCATACATCTAGCTCCATAAAAATACAAAGATAAATATTTAGAAATATCCTCTTCTAAGTTAAGACACTCATTAAGAAATTCTATGGTTATAGGATGAGTAGATTCTAGAGGTGCAGCAGCTAATTGATCGGCTATAACTTGGCCTTTAATATATTTTTGGCCTATAAATGTCAGTTCAAAATCACTCAGAGAAAGAACCTACTTAGTTGTACGTCTTTAAAATTAAGGTCTACTCATCAAATACCTTGGTGGATCAGACATAACAATAACAAATGTTTTCTGACTAAGCATATAATGATGCAATTTTTGCATAGAAAACACAACTACCAAAAAATGCTTTTCTAATGGAGTATAATGAGTTTCATAGTTTATTAATGTTATACTTATATAATATGTGGCTCGTTATTTCTTATCATCATCAATTTGAGCCAACATTGCTCCAAGTGCAATTTCAAAATCAAAAATTTACAAAATAAAAGAATAATCCAGTCTAGGAGGAACAAGCACTAGAGGATTAAGAAGATATTGTTTAATATTTTCAAAGGCTTCTTTACATTCATCATCCCATTGAAATGGAATGATTTTCTTAAGTAAATTAATAAAAGGTCATTTTTTATCTACCAGCTTATCAATGAAGCGATGAATAGATTGTAATTTACCTTGTAAACTTCTTAATTTTGATATGTTTTTATGTGGTGGCATATCAAGGATGGCCTTAATTTTAAGGGGATATATTTCTATGCCACGGATAGAAACAATAACCCCTAACAATTTTCCTGATTTAACTCCAAATACACATTTGTCTGGATTTAAGTGAATCATATATTCTCTTAATATATCAAACACTTTTCTTAAATTATTAATATGCTCCTCTTCCTTAGTTGAACGAGCTATAATATAATCTACATAATCATGTAGAATATCATACATCATATCATGAAAGATATATGTCATAGTTATTTGATATGTTGCTCCTGCATTCTTTAAACCAAAAGGTATTACTTTCCAAAAAAAGGTACCCCAAGGTGTAATGAAAGTTGTTTTGGGTTGGTCTTCAGAAGCTATTCTGATTTGGTTGTATCCTAAAAAACCATCCATGAGGCATAAAATCCCACTCCCAACTATAAATCTATGATTTGATCCATATTAGAGAGAGGAAATTCATCTTTAGGTCATGCATCATTAATGTTTCTAAAATCAGTACAAACCCTAACTTTAGTGGCCTCTTTTTTGGCTACTGGAACAACATTTGATATCCATTCAGCATAATCAATAGCTTGGATAAAAACTACATTCAAAAGTTTTTCTAACTCATTTTTAACTAGTAGTGCTACTTTGGGATGCATTTTTCTAAGTTTTTGCTTTACAGGTTTTGCATCAGGGAGCACTACTAGATGGTGCATGACCACGGAAGGATCTAGGTTTGGCATATCTGCATATGTGCAAGCAAAAAAATCAGCATACTTTGTGAGAAATACTATATATTGTTGTTGTATCTCTTCACTTAGTTCTGCTCCAATTTTAACCATGCGAGGTTTTTCTTCTGTCCCAACGTTAACTTGTAAAACATTTTCTACCATAATTTTTAATTCTCTTTCAAAATTGGGTGGTGTGGGTGATACACCCATTTCTTGTAATTTTTCGAAGGTTGACTTAGCTAGCTCTTCTTGAGGGATAGTTGCTTCAACATGGGCTATACATGGTATAGACCCATCAAAGAAGAATTTATTATTTAAAACATCATCAAGAGAAATATCATGAAATATAAATCCCTCCAAATATTCATCTGGTTTAGCAAACATGTCTAGGTATGCTATTAATAACATATTACAATAATATATCCTTCTACTTGGTTTGAAAAATTCTTGATGTGCTAAATATTCTTGATATGTTACAAGTTGATCATCATCCTCAAATGGGAATGGTTGGATTTTTGTAGGAATGTAACCAATACCACATCAAGCAGGCCATTCCTCAACTTCTAAAGGTTCCTGTATTCCATTTTCAAGAGGTCATAAACCTTTACCCCTATAACCCATGTTACACATCATTTGTCCTGATTTTATATATCCATTAGAAAAATAACATTTAGCAAAACCATTTTGATCAATTGTGATACTTACAATATTAATTTTACAATAATCATACCCTGCATAAATAAAGGCACAACTCCCAACATGATAAATACTTCCCAACTTTTGTGGTAAGCCCATCATTTAGGGAGATGGCAGTAATTGATATAACACCAGGGAATCTTGAGTGGTAAAATTATTACATTCTAAAGTTTTGAGTATTGAAGATAAATACGGTAATACTTCATCCGAAGTAGGATATGAAGTAGAGGGACTATCTTCTTTAATTGTAGATTTATATGGTGTGGGTTTAGATGATGAAGGTGGACTAGGGTGTGTTGAAGATATAGCAGGACAAAATGGGACTCCTATTGGTTCTGACATAGCACACATGTCAAATGGTCTAGGATCACCATGGATAGTAACTATTTGATTTTTAAACTCAAACTTAACACATTGATGTAATGTATAGGGTACCGCTCTCATTGTGTTGATCCAAGGTCGACCTAAAAGGATGTTGTAAAATGTAGGACAATGTACAACAAACACAATAGTATCTAAAATCCTTGGACCAACTTGTAAAGGAATCGACAATACTCCACATGGTTCTTGAGTTTCATAATTAAATGCTTTGATAATAATTTTAGTTCTTTTAAAATTCAAATCTTTGGAAAAAGTCATATGTGCATATGTTTAATGATGACCCATTATCAATTAAAACTCTTTTAACACCTACATCCCCAATTAATGTTGTGATGTATAGAGGATTATCTCTATACATGCTTTGAGGAGGAATGTCCTTATCTAAAAAATCTATATAATTTGTTCCATGAGAGATTACAACATTAACCATAGCATCAGGTTCTATATTTTGAGGTACCATCATTTTGCTTAAGGTACTCATTAATTCCTCTCTATGGATGGATGAAGTTCTTAGAATATCCAAAAGAGAAATTCTAGCTGTGATATTTGCCAATTGTTCATTAATGTCATAAGGAGATTTATGTTGTGAATTTAATATATTATTTACTTTTGTAGGTGCCTTTAATACAAATGGATTTGATTTCTCATTTGGATTTTGAGTTTGTAATTGAGAAATATGATTTTAGACTTGTTGTCTAGTGATGGCTCCAATAGTACCTACAACATTATTATTTTTTAAATGACCAAAGTGAGGTCTATCATTTTTTGCTTGTTCATTTGTAAGCATTTGTTGAGATGAGGGTTGAGTGGTCATTCTTCTAGGGAATGGTTCCTATGGCATTAATAAATCTGTGATGGAAAGAATTTGATCTGACTCATCTTCAAAACTATTGAAATTATTTGAGGTGATGTCCATTTCACTCTCTGTATCACTTTCTATGCTTTCTGTGTCACTTCTTGTATCTTCTAAATATGAAGATTGAAAATATTGTATTGGTCTAGTTGTGACTACAGATAGAGTAGGTACATAGGAGGTTTGTAAATCTGGTTGTGGTAAAAAGTTACTAATGGTTCCTACATACCGAGTGGGAGGAGGAACATTATTATGTTCTACTTGATTTACAGTCTCTTTACTATGCTTGGGTAAAGGATGTTGAAAAATATCTAAGTTTTTATTTACATTTTGAGTTGGTTGTTTTTGGGTATTATTTTGAGTATTATTATTTGCATGAAATTGTTGTACTTCCATTTTACCTTTATCAATCAAATATTGTATCATATGTTTTAATTGCTTACAAGAATTATTTGAATGCCTGTCTACTTGATGAAAATTACAATGCAGATCAACCCTATATCCAGCTGCAGTGGTATCTATTTGTCGTATCTTTGGCAACCGTATTAAACCTTGTTCTAATAATTGAGGCAAAATCATGGTTAAGGATTGATTTAATTTTGTAAATTCTCTTGGAGGTTTATCAGGAATCTTCAACAAATACTTCTTTATATATTCTATAGTATTGATGTTTGATGTATTTCTACTATTAGTTACTCCATCACCTACTACTTGTTTATTATTATATTGATTTTTGGC
Source organism: Wollemia nobilis (assembly GCA_028583015.1). Taxonomy (NCBI): domain Eukaryota; kingdom Viridiplantae; phylum Streptophyta; class Pinopsida; order Araucariales; family Araucariaceae; genus Wollemia; species Wollemia nobilis. The sequence continues at coordinate 10,117,786 of JAQPPZ010000676.1, read as the reverse complement.
AGTTTTATCTTCATCTTTTTTCTTAAATTGGCCTCTTCTGATAAGGACATATTCTACCCTTCTTGCTAAATCTATAGCTTGATAAAAATAGGTTACTGTAGTTGTAGCAAGTTCATAGTATAATTGTTCTTGTAAATTACCAATGAATATTTCCATCATTTCTCCATGAGGTAAAGTGAAATGCAATTTTTCTAGAATTTGCCTCCATTTTTCTAGGAAATATGTAAATCTCTCATATTTTCCTTGTTTCAAGTTGTATAAATCCTTAATGGTAACATGTCTTTTTATGTATGCACTAAATTGGTGAACAATCATTTATGTTGTTTCTTCAAAGTTCCTCAAAGAATTTGTAGGTAGTTGATAATACCATTCTAGAGCCATGCCTTTGAGACTTTTAGGGAATATTTTTAGTAACAACAAATCATCATAGGATATATCATGACATGTTATCCTAAACATGCAAATATGCTCAATAGGATCTTTGGTTCCTTTATATATCGGGAGGATAGGCATAGGGAAATTTTTTGGGTATGGTTGAGCAACCACAATAGGATCCAAGGGTTGACTACACATCTCTCTATAACTGTATAAGGGATGGTAGGGATCCATTTGTTCTAGTCGTGAAGAAAATTTTTTAACCATGGCTTAAAGCCCCTGTGGTTGTCCACCAAGTTAATTTTGTTGCACCATATTGTTGTGTCTTTGATAATGAGGTTGTGTTGCCACATAAGGATTTCCAGTTGAAATACTACTGTGTAAAGTATTTGTAGGAACAGTGTTATGTAGTTTATATGGGATTGTGTTTTTGTTGAAATTTTTGTTGATGATGATTGGTATTTTGAATTTTCTTAGGTCTTTGTAATGTAGCTATTTGTTGATTAGGAGATTGAGAAGCAGAATAATTTTGTTTTTGTTTGGTATTTTATTGTGTTATTAGTTTTTGATAATTTAAATCTATTTTTTTTATGATATGGACCAGCTTTATTTTGGTCTGTGTTATCTATGTATGTCATTGGATTTGCATTTAATTGGAGAGCAGATTATATAGCAGTCTCCATTGAATAATGTCCTAATGGTAGTAAATTTTCTATCTTTATTACGTGATGAAGTTCATCTATATGTTCTTTCATGAAATCCATGAATTGTTGAATAGATTTAAAGCTGACATGACCTTCAGAATCCACAAAAGGTTGATTAGGATCTTCTTCTCCTTCTCCTCCATTATCATCCTCACCTTGTTTTGTGAGTTTATCATCTTCAATATTTACCCTATCATCAAGGTTTTCTTGATCTTGTTCCTCCATGTAATCAGATTCTAATTGCTTACCACTTCTCAAAATTCTAGGTATTTTTGTTTTTAGGATGTTTTTATCTTGCAAATATATATATATATATATATATGCTTAAATTCTTGGGGTATATATGTTATATATATACCTATATAAATATGCAAATATGTTTTATTTATTTTTTTGGTTTTTTATGTTTTTGTATTTTTGAGAACACAATAGAAAATATAATTATAATGTTCTAGATATTATACTTAATCTTCCTGAAAGAGTCTATAGATATTGTTAATGGGTTCAAGTTATTCAGGTGACATGTAATGTTCTTCCTCAAACTGAAAGTTAGCTTTTAAGAATTTGATAAAATGGGCTATAGTGATATTATCAGTTTCATAGCCTTGACCATAAAAATATATTTCATGACAATACTCATGATAATGGACTGCCCTAGGAGTTTTGTGGAATCTTCTCTTATTTTCCAAGACTATTTCTTGATCTTCTATGTGTGCTAGAAACCTGTGTACTATTATGGCATTTTCAAGGTAATCTTCAAAGGTATAAACAGTTGAAGAAATACTTGCTCTTTTGTTTGTTAACCACCTCTCACATGCCCTTTGAATATCAAAGTAACGAGAAGTGTTCTCGGGCTCCAGGATTCTAGCTATGTCAAACCTTATAATTTGGCTAAGTCTTAGTTTGTTGGCTTTTATAATGTCTAATCTCTTCCAAAGTTCATTCCACTATTCTTGAGATGGGATACTAGAGTTTTCAACTGTTAGAGAGAGTTCTTGGATAGATAGCAAGGCTCTAACATCTATTCTTGTAGCTCTTCCTATGTTGAAGTCTAACATCTATGAAATTTACTTAAAATGTACAAATTTTGAACTTTTGTTTTTGTTTTATGTTTTGTAACTTTTATTTTTTTTTTGTGTTTTATAAATAAAAAAGATGCCTATGTTATTCACGTCGGGTTCACCAAATAATGTGGCTCTAAAATTCTTGCACTCCTTTCCTTCAGGCTAATGGATCCACACCTCGAAGGGGAATGGGAAAATAGTAGGTCTACACCTCAGAGAGAGATGCTCTTGAGGTCGTACCTTCTTTGGTGATTTTTCGATGAATTATTTAGGGTTCACCAGGAAACATTTTCTATGGTAGTTTCCATGCCTAGGGTTGGGAGGTTGTTTGATGTGTTCTTTTATACTTGCTCACAATCACCTAGTTTTATCCAATGCAACTAATTCTATAACTAGATGTAATTTAATTTTTGATGGATACAGCAGAAAACAATAAGCAGAGGATAATCTAATACAAATGCTTAATTTTGAAGAAATTTGATACTCTTACTTGGTCCATAATTTTGATGTAGGTTCTATTTACTTGTTGTAGATAGAACCAGATGTTGTAGGGTCAAGATCGTACCTATGATCCATGGTCGTACCCACCGATCAAAGATCGTATCAACCGATCAGCGATCGACAAATATGATCACAGTAGAAAATTGCAATTTCACAAATACAATGCAAAAAAGAAACTCACAATATGATATAGACCTTGTTAGACAAATATTAAATCATATAAATTTGATTAAAATATTGTGTTAAAAGGAAATGATACGAATGTGAACTATGATATGCAAAATATACAATTAAATACAAAATGGTGAACACCGAGAATGATAACAACATAATTTTATACTATATGCAATGGATAATGATAAATAGAATGGTAAACATGTAGATCAGAGACCAAGATATGCAAACCAAATGCCTGTAGTTTCCCCCAAGCAGTCTATTAACAATATCATACTCATAGAGCTAGATCGGATGCTATCAGGATGAGATCGTAACTATGATCTTTGATCATAATCTCATGCACCTATGATCGTACTTTTGATCTTGCAAAAACACCATAAAATAACAAAGGCAAATGCAAAAATATAAGCGACTAAAATAAAGAAATTGATCAATGATTCAGGGAAGAATCAGGAGGGAATACCTGATTAAATAGGCTAAGAAAACTGGTGAAATTGGGCTAAAAACAAAATGAGTTATAACCTCTTCCAATCTGGGACTGATTGGAGGATCCGATCCCATAACTACCGCACAGTTGGACAGGTAAAGACAAAAATTATTGCAACTTGTTTGTTTTTTTGCTTAATTGGGTTTTTTCTATTTTTGGATGAGATCATACGTATGATCTCATCCAGCTTAGGCCCGATCTTGCCAGGAGGATGCAAAAATTGAGGAAGCAAGTTAGAAATCAATTTTTTTGCAAGTTTTTGACTTAATGTAAATTATTATGGGTCAATTTTAGGGTGTTATAGGTTGTTTTTAAGTTTTAAAATAAAGGAAATTATATGTTGGTGTCATGAACTATTTTTTCTTAGGCTTTCTTTTAGCTTAAATTTAAAATATGTTTATACTAGCTTTATGATGGGATGTTAGCTTATTGAATAATTCAAATGTGATTTAATTAAAGAGATGTTTCCATTATGTTGGAGTTCATATTTAAAATCTTAGAGATGTTTCTATTATGTTGGAAATTTGTATTTAAGTATGGATTTTAAATTTTATATTTAGATCCAAGATCTAAATTATGTTATATCTAGGCATGTTATTTCTATTATAGCACTTTAATACATTTTTTGATTAGATTTTATAATATTTTATGTAAATATTAGATTTTGTGTGTGTTCTTGGGTATGGATCTAGAACCTTATTAAGAACCTTGAGTCAAAATAATACCCACTCTTGGGAGGAGTTATGGTGATGCAATAACCAAGAAGCCTTAGAAGGAGTTGTGATGATGCAATAGCCAGTTACTCATGAATCTAGAAGGATTTGTGATGATGCAATAGCAAAATGGTCATGATTGATAAACCTTGAATTATGAGAATCAGGTGTTCCCTAACTATGTAGTTAAAGGAATCATCATGAATCAATAGTGGTGGTACCTTGAAAGGTGAAGTTCATGTGACCATGCTCATTATCAGGTGAGTGGTAATTACCTGAATTAGCCCATGGAGGTATTGTAACTAAGCACCAAGGCTTTATGCCAAAATAACCTACATAAATGGACTTATGGTTAGGTTAGCAAATAGGAGTCCCCATTTAAGTGTTAAGGGCCTTAAAGGATAATTCCTATGCTATGGTAAAAAAATTTATGCTAGTGAAGGCATGGGAAAGGTGGAGGGACCACTTTGGCATCCTTCTAAATGGTAATATTAAGTAAGGTGAACCCCAAAAATATGGTATGTTGGTCACTCTTGTCCACTTGAGTATCGTTTGTAGTGACATTAAACTCAAATGTGGTGAAGCCTTGATAATGTTGAAATAATATTAGGATTCCTGTATGAACCTTACTTGAAAAAAATATCTCTCTCTCACTCTTGGGTTATTATTGGTGGGTTGTTACAGCTCCACATTTGCAAACATGAAAAACACCTAGAAATATTTTAGGCCAAATCTCAATTCCAAGTGTTTGAAAATAGTACAATTTTAACACCATAAAATACATTTAGCAAAATTGATACTTACAATAACAAACCAAAGGAAAACACAATATAACAAAATGATATAACCTCATATCATGTGCTAACACTCCCCTTCAAAGAATTTTAGGACCATAATTTTTCATTAAGACACTACTATTTTTTTCTCTTAGAGAATCATTCTTTGCATAAGACTAGAACCATAATTTTATTGCCTTTGAACACAAAAATCTTTGTTCCAATTTAAAGTTGGCATATATAATGCTAAAGAGACACTGTGAGGGAACTACTATGACAATATATCAAATATTTTTAATGTGATATCTTAGAAGTGCATTGATCATTTATAATATTGAAGTAGAATAACATTAGTGTCTCTTCTACATTTAAGCCTAAACATCCAAAAATACCAAGACTTTTAATTTTATCCTTACAAAATATAATAGAATGAGGAGAAATAATGAAAACAAAACAATTAATACAATAAGAAAATAAAGAGAAAGATATATTGAAGAGATTATATCTATGATATCAAATATCAAAGAGAGATTAGAGGAACAAAAATAAGAGTAGAAGAGAAATAAGAGGGAAAAAGCATTAGAAATAGTATATTAGAACACTCAAAAGAGGTATGATCTCTCAAATTCTCAATTTAATATAATATTTTTGAATAATTCTTCTAATTTCTAATCATTAACCTATAATATTCTTGGTTTTTGCAAAGAAAACTTAAACCCTAATAGTTTTAAATTTATATAGATGCTTGTTATTTTTCTATAAAATATATGCAAAACCTTAGGGTTTGTTTGATTTTTCCAAAATCATCTCAAATTTGGGTTGCTTTTTAATGGGTTATATGGTATTGAAATGACCCTTGTACATATTACATCATGAACACATAGTGGTATTACAACAACTTGCAATTACATGTATCACTTGGCAAGACTCAAGTCTTAGTCTCCTCCTTCAAATTTGAGGAATTGAATTGGTTGATCTAATGTCATTTTATTAAAATTATAAGGTTCTCCCATGATATTATAACCTTATTTTATATTTTGAAACTCCTCCCTTTTGACCAATTGCTCCAAACCTCGTGGGAAGGTTTGAGTTGATTTTTATCCTAGGAATTATGTCTTTTTTTCTTTTTTTGTGTGGAAAAAATCCCTTTTGGGGTACCACTTTTAAGTAAGACCCAAGGATGTAGGGGTAACTATTCCATAAAAATCACCTAGGTCTCTCACCTAACCTTCCCCCTTTAGCACACTCAAGGAACATGCCTAAAACAATAAAAACACAAACAACACAAACACAAACAACAACAACAACAAACAAAGAAAATACAAACAACAACAAAAAATAACAAACAACAACAACAAAACCATACAAAAACACAAAAAAAATAACAAAAACATAAAAAAAACCAAAAAAACAACACAACACCAAAACACACACATATTGAAAAAATAAATTGATGGAAAAAACATATTACATCTTTAGCATTTCTAGGCCAACAAACCTTTTAACCAAGAATCAACACAAGAAACATAAGAATGATATTTTTAAGCTAGGGAGCTAAAATACCCTAACTAGACTAAAGATAAGCTAATACAAATTAAAAAGGAACTAGGTACCTCTAGTACTAGATCCATCTAGAGAAAGGATAGATAGAAGAACATCCCTATTTTGCAAAGCCCACCATTTGGGAGGGTGGTTGTAGCAAATAAGATCACCTTTTTCCATCACCCAATTAGCTAAAGCATCAATAATTATATTCTATTCTCTAACCACATGATTGTATTCAACTTTCAAAAACCCAATCTAGATTAATTGAATCCTCTCAACAATTCTTTTTATTCTCCTATCAACCTTATTATTCTTAGGAGTCTTCAATAGATTAATCATGACATGGGAGTTAGATTCAACTAGCACATTTTGCCATCCAACCTTAGCAGCCTCACAAAGGCCTATAAGGATACCATACCCTTTACCAAGGTTATTGGAAAGGATACCCAAATTTTCAGCAAAAGTAAAAACCAGGGAACCATTTGAAAGTCTATCAATTCCTCCCATAGTTGCCTTTCCAAGGTTCTCCCTAGAGGTTCCATCTGTATTGACTTTTCTAAAATCCTTAGGAGGAGGTTGTTAATTCCTTGTTCTATCCATATTTCAATTACTTGCATTCCATTTATATTGGTTATCGATAGTAGAGTGAATATTAAATCTTTGCATAACTTGATCCCATTATTGGTGGGAGTCTTGGGGGTGATTAAGAAGTTTTTGGATTGATTCAGCTAAGTTGGCAATGGTATTTTTTAAAATATATTGAATATCCTTTCTTTTCCATTTGAAAATCTAGTTGTTTCTTTTCTTCCAAATATTCCAAGACAGGATGGTTGTTCCCATCCAAACTAATTGCCTAACAAAATGATCAACAACCTCCTATTTAGGCTAATCCCTTCATAGATTCTCAAGAGTATAAAAATTGGGCCATTGTAGATCGATTAAGATATCCATTCTACTCCACATATTAGAGGCTAAGGGAAACTCAATAAAACTATGGCTAAGAGTTTCCACATTCTTTCCACACATTTCACATCTAAATGGGCCATGAAAGCCACATTTCATAAGTTGCTCACTAGTAAGCACCCTTTGATGCAATAAAAGCCAAATAAAAATCCTCACCTTAGGCCAGAGCTTTTGATCCCACAACTGTGTAATTATGTCATAGAACTAGTTGGTATTATTGTGGCATAAGGCCAAATAACCTTGAGCAATAGTATACTCACCCTTAGTAGTGTTGTACTTATCATGGGACCAAGAGAGAGATATCATATGAAGGTTCTATTGGATATCTTTTATTTTAGTCCTCAATAAGGATCCAATATCTACCAACCTCTAAATTACCAATCTGGTACCTACAAAATTTAGCTACCTTTATCCAATTAGCTTGGTGTAGCTTCTCCATATAGGACCTCCAATCAAGGAACTAAGTTATTAAATTTTGGTGATCATCCCAAGATCTATCTAATATATTTCCTATTGATCATAATGAACGAACAAAAATAACTTCTTAATCAAATCCTCACCAATCCTAAGAACTACCAAAATGGGAGAACCTCTGGTAGGTAGTTGATGGTGAAAAATATCTTCAAGAATTTTGTTTTCAGCATATTTAGCACAAATATTATTGGCCGATGGGGCATTGGAGTTTTTCAAAATCCTCCAATACAACTTTATAGCTGAAGTCTTATTGTTTTTTATAGCAAGTCAAAATCCTAATCCCCCTTCATGCTTGGGAAGGCATAAAGTATCCCATTTCACAAAGGCCCATTTATTTTCTCTTTAGAACCACTCAAGAGGAACTATTGATTAATTTGATCAAGTTCTCAAAGAACTACCTTTGGAATATTCAACAGGAATATTCAACATATCAAAAACATAAATAGGTAGATCTCAAACGATAAATTTTACCAAGGTAATTCTACCCCCAAATGAAATCCACCTATTGGTCCAATTTCTAATTTTATCCTTTACTCTATCCAAAAACCAATTCTAGTCTTTTTTGTATGTCTCTGGATGTTGATAGGAATGCCTAAATAAGTGATCAAAAGGGAGACCTTTTTATATATTAATTTATCTAGAACCATGGATTCTTGTCTAGGAGAGTAGTGAAAGAAAATATTTTTTGATTTATCTTCATTGATCAATTGCCATGTAGTATTACAGAAATAGTGAATGATTTGTTTAATTGTCGAGGTGTAGCTTTACCTAATTGAGTAGAGTCATCAATAAACTAAAGATAAGAGATAGGCCTAGCTCCATGAACAATGGTAACTTGATCGAGAGCAAGAATTACTAAGAAGAAAAACAGTTGTATTTTATTCCAAATGCAGCAGAGAATTACTGTTACAACAGAGTATTACAGTCACAGCAGAATATTACATAAGTCACAGAAGAGTTGCACCTTTACAGAATTTCTCAATTCTGGAAATAAAAAAAAAATTATCATTTTCAACCCTCGTGTGCATGCCTTTGCTCCCCTTTTTAAAGGTTCTTAGGTGATGCTCCATTTCCAGCTGGCGGCCCTTCGTTTCCTCTTCCAGAACCTTTCGTTTTGCCTCCCCTTGTCGCTTCATCGTCCAGGTATTTGACACGTCTCCCTTTTTGACTCTTTGTCTTTGGCTCGTCTTTCAATGCAAAAATATGACATGTCACGATATCGTGACATTTTGGCTTCCCTGCACTCTTTCTCCCTTTCGGTCACGATATCACGACATGTTGCGATATCGTGACATTTTCTCTTCATCTCTGCCTTCCTCGCCTTCGGGTTGCGATATCGTGACATGTCGTGATATCACGATGTTTTCTCTTCATCTTTGCCTTCCTTGCCTTGGGGTCGCGATATCGTGATGTTTTCTCCACCACCACTGCCTTTCTTACCTTCGGGTTGCGATATCGCGACATTTTCTCTGCCACCACTGCCTTTCTTACCTTTAGGTCATGATATCACAACATTTGCCTTCGAATGCCCATGCTTATCTGCTTTGGTCACGATTTCACGATAGTCACGATTTTGTGACATGTCGCAAAATCGCGACATTCCCAACTACCTCCTCTCGGCTGCTCCTCTTCGTCGTGATTTCACGACAGTCACGATTTTGTGACATGTCACAAAATTGTGACATTCCCAATTGCTTTCTCTAGGCTGCTGCTCTTATGTCATGATTTCGTGATAGTCACAATTTCGTGACATGTCACGATTTCGTGGCAGTCGCGATTTCGCGGCAGTTGCGATTTCGTGACATGTCACGAAATTGTGACATCCCACCTGCTTTCTCTCGATTGCTGCTCTTATGTCACGATTTCACGACATCCCAACTACTTTCTCTTGGTTGATACTCTTATGTCATGATTTCACGACAAATTGTTTTGCCTTGCACTTTCTCTCTCCTTCCTGAGTTGCGAAAACTTAGAAAAAATTTTGTTGATGCAAGATTGTGTTCCTGCCACCGGATGCTCCTGCATCATAACTCCCTTAAGGGTTCTATTTTTTTTATTTTTTGTCATAGTCTTGGACAAGAATTTAGCAAGAATGATGAATAAATAAGGGGAGAGAGGGCCACCCTTCCTAATACCTCTAGAAGTTGGAAATAGTTGTGAAGGGTAACCATTGATAAGAACTGAGTAGGAAACCAAAGAGATAATCCCATAATATAATCTATCCAAACCTGAGAGAAATCAAATTGCCTCATAACTTTGATGAGGAAGTGTCAATTCACTCTGTCTTAAGCTTTGGATAGTTCTAAATAAATTAATATAGAAGGAGATTTATGCAATTCCATGGAATGGATGGCTTCATGAGTAAGAACTATCTCATCCACAATCAATCACCCTTCCACATAACATCCTTGTTTAGGGGAAATAATATTATGAAAAAGAGGTTTCAACCTCTCTGCCATGATCTTGGTAATGATTTTGAGAAGAATATTACATAAACCTTTTGGTCTAAAATCTAAGATATGTTCTACATCTTGAGCCTTCAAGACTAGAGCTATATAATTATTATCGATTACGTTCAAAATAACTTTGAACTTCCTAGCTTCTTCCACCACCTCTAATAAATCAACATGAAGAATATCTTAGAATTCTTGGTAAAATTTGATGGGAAAACCATCAGGTCCTAGGTTCTTCCCTTTTTACATTTTAAAAACCACTTGTTGAAGCTCATTGATAGTAATTGAAGTAGTCAAAATAGATTTCTCCTCGAAGTGATAAGAGTAGGGATTGCTTGAAGGATATTCTATTGAGAATCCAAGTCAAGAGATGCAACAATGAATAATTTGGAAAAGTAATTGATTTATGTCATCCCAAGTGTGGGCATACCATCCCAAGTGTGGACGAAGTCTCTAGAATATGGTTTTAGGGAAGAAATAAAGTTGTGCAATATATGGGTTAGAAGAGATTTGTAGAAGAATTTTGTGTTTCAATCTCCTTCTTTGAGCCATTGGATCCTAGACTTATGTTTCTATAAGAGCTCTTCTCTTTTTTCACAATCCTCCAACTATGTTATGATTCTAATATCATCTATACTTCTACTCTCAATGAGGCCATATAAATGAATTTGATCATTCAAATCTTCAATTAAAGCAATCTCTTCTTGTTTATTCTGCTTAATGTCTCCAAACACCTTCCAACTCCAAATCTTGATTTTGGATTTGATGTATTGCAACCTTTTGGAAAAACAAAACATCTTAGTTCCATGTCTTGGTTTTTCTTCCTGCCATCATTGCCACACTCAAGGTCTGAAGGAACAATCTTTGAGCCACATTAACTAAAAATGGAAGGGCAAGAAATTGATCTTGATTTTTCTCATTTCAACCATGATTGGCCAATGATCTAAATCAACATTTTTAAGAGTTTTCACCTTAGGAATGTGTCCATGTATTAATAAATTTTGAGAGAACAATAACCTATCCAATATTTCCATGATACAAGTTGAGCCTTACCTTCTGTTAGACCAATTCATGAGGCCATTATCTGGTTGGATGTCCACAAGGTGAATTTTTTCAATATATTCACTCATGAGGTGTGAGCTCTTGTCTAAATTCCTATTTTCCCTTCTCTTCTCATCCAAAGAGAGGATGATATTGAAGTATCCTCCAATCAAGACCCAAGCTTCAAAATAATGGGAGATAACATAATTTATATCCTTCCATTGTCTCTACTTTTCCTCTAAAGTAATTGGAGCATAAACAGTCAAGAAGAGCATAATTTGGTTAGATTATCTACTTTGTGCAACCACATCCAAAAGAACCCAATGTAGAGGGGTAAAACTACCCTGTTGCGTACAATTCCTAAACAAAAGGACTAAATCCGCAAGGAGGGAACCCTTTGTGGGGTGAACCTTGGGGGTGTGTTGTACTCTATGCTTGGTGCTAGGGGGTTCACTAGGAATGGTTTAAGGACTTGCTCCAAGTCCTCAGGATATTTGGGATAGTTTGGTGTATTCAATTTCAAGATAAACACCTAATTTTGGCCTTTCTAGATCTAAGCTAGAAAATATAAAGGACAATGCAAAAAGTAGAATAATGCAGTTGAAAATAGAATGCAAGCATACAAGAGCTAGCCTAAAAATGATTCTTTATTTTGGATGCTCACTAACCTAGGGTTTGATTTCAAAAAATATTTAAAGTAGAGATATACAAAATAAGTGCACAAAAATTATTCCTAGATGTAAACTAAATACCTTTCACTTTTATATACCTAAGAATCAATAATTAAAGTAGATTTTCAACCAATAGAATGAGTAGAACACTTATCTAGACCGATGGTTGATTTAACCTTTTTTGCCTCTTGTCCAATGATATCAAGAATACCTATTTTTGCAAGATCACTCATGAAATACTAAAAATAGAATTAGCATTAGGGGGGCTACTTAGGCCGTTGTGTAACACATCTTGGAGGCGCAGTAGTCAAGACCCCTAGGTACTTTTAGATGACCTTTTAATACAAAAGCAAAAATTGACCTTTGGATAATTAATCATAAAATAGAAATATTGTAATAGAAAATAGAAAATAAAGTGCAACAATATTATCTAGAAGCAAAATAGAGTGCAATAGTGAAAGCATAATCTGGAATTTTTCCTTGGTGTGCCCTAGGGAAAAAATTTGTCTCACATAGAGCGAGTGTGATAATGCAGTAGCAAATTCACACCTTGCTTGGATTGGACGTGATTTTGCTTCTACAGATTAATTTAACTTGATTAGGGTAGGCAAAGTTGTGCCTCACTAATGCCATGTGTGATATCACTGCATATTAATGAAAAATAAAAAGCAAGTGTAGAAGATGAAATAAATGCCAGAAACAAAGTAAGCAAACCCCAATGGACATCACAAAAGTATGCAGAGAAGAGTGAAGTATCCAAGCAAGAACTCTATCTCTCTGAACTACACCATAGATCCACCAATTCATACAACAAATCAATCCAATCTACGCAATAGAAGATCAATCTGAAATTTACATTTCAGCATTAGCTTATAGCAGAGAAAAAAAGGAAGAAGAATGAACTATCATAAAAATTTTGAGCTTAATCAATAATCAAAAATTTGCACTAATATCGCACATCAAAACTTCACATATCACATCTTATTGATTTAGCAAGAATATATTTCCTTTTATAGATGTAAGCAGAGAGAAAAATGTGGAAAAAATAAACCCAAAGATGATGCCAAAATATGTTGGAGGGTTTAAACCTGGGTCTAAGTGGGCTCAAAATACTAAAATAAAATAAAATTAAAAATTTAGGTTAAACAACAAAGTCACACCTCGTTCTGATAGGGCACGATATCGTTGGCGCGAAGTTGTGCCTCATAAATATGGGGTGCAATTTCTCTAAAAGATAAAAAAAATTAAAAAATAGAGGCAAAGAGGTCTTCCTTGCTCTTGGCAAGGGTTGAGGGTCTCTTAGGGGCACTAAGGAAGATTTCCCACTCAAAGTGGGTCAATTTTTTATCTACATTTTGCCTCGTTTTTTATGCATTTATGCCTATTAAATGCGTCAAAGAAATGATGTAGGCACACACTAGAAAAACAATAAGAAAAAATGGGGTGGTCAGGTTAGAATAAAGGAGTGGTGCAAAAACGTGTCATTATATACACTCTTTAATTTACATGCAAATTGAGGCATTAGGGATATTAATGCCTCTATAGGTTGGGGTGCCCCCTAGAGAGTTTATGAAAAAATGATGTTTCATAAAAACTCGAAAGAACTGACACAGAAGAAAAGAGAGAGAGAAAGAGCAAAAATTGAACAAAGAAAGAGAGGAGAGAGAAAAATAAAAAACATGGTTAAAATATAAACATGGGTAAAATCCTAATTCATTTTTACTGCGAGGAGGAGAAAAATAGAGCTTTGGGAGAAAAGGCAATGGTGCTTCCAATTCACCAAGTGGTGACTGCAAGAGGTGAGACTGGGGCTCAAGAACGGGTAAGGATTGCTTGTAACCCTCCTTTCACTTTATTTTCTTCTCATTTTGCGTAATTTGATTAGGGTTTTAGGATTTTTTAGGAAAAATCATCGTAAAAGCCAATGATTTTCATGCCACAACACGGACATGACTTTGTGAAGTCGTGCTAGGAAAACATAGGGACTGACTTCACGAAAGCAAAGTCGTGCACCCTAAAAATGGGGCACAATTTTGCAAAAACCTAAGGAAAAAAAGAAAGAAAATAAAAAGATAAAAAGAAAAATAAGCAAGTAAAACCTGAAGTGCTAATTGCGAATTGAGATTTCCTTATGCTGAATTTTTAATTAATTTGATTTTATGATGGAACTGATGATATTTTATGTTATTTTTTTAGTGCAGTTAGGTATTCTCGAGAGTTGAGAGTGGATATCAGGGGCTTTAGCAGAGCTAGATGCTTTGGGATCGATAGAGAGGGCTAGACTATATGTGGTTGGTCTGGACCATGTGGCAAGGATGCCATGGATCGAGACAGATAGGGCTATGTTGATCGCCCTGTAAGAGCGATGGTATCCAGAGACTTCTACATTCTAGCTACCAACAGAGGAGATGATTGTCACACTGGAGTATGTGTGGCAGATCTTGAGGATCTCCATTAGGGGGAACGAGGTTTACAGGGACTGTGGGAAGGTATCTAAGCTATAATAATTTTTCACAAGTTTCACCTACCAAATGCAAGAGGATACCATAGCAGTGGATGACCTGGTTGGCTGCTATGGAGTAGACCCTTTGACCATGGTACTCTTAGGGGTGGTGGTTGGTCTCTTGACCTACCACACTAGCAGATAACACTTTCCATGGGTACTAGAAAAAGTAGTGGTAGACATACGATAATAGGGAGTCTGCTTCACATTGGGCCCTTATGTGTTGGCCCACCTATACAGGATGTTGTAGAACATCATGTATAAGTAGTGTACAGGACTGGTATATATGATTTTGCTCCAGGTGTGGAAGCATATTGTAGTGCATAGACCGTTAGCACTACCAAGACCATCATCTGACCCATAGTGGCCAGTAGCATACATATGGCCTAGATCCCTGGTGAGGACCGTGATGGCCTATGCAAGAAACTTGCCACTAGCAAGTTGGGTGATCAATGAGTTACAAGAGACACAACTCATATGGTGACCATGGAGGCTTCATCCTAGTTGGGTAGATGATGGGACAAAGTTTGTGATAGTGAGGAGGATCATATGGCTATGATCAAAGAGGGGAGAGCCAAAGGTGCTTAGGTTTGATTGAGTCTTGTGATAGTTTAGGATCTTACATGGAATCCCAGACCTTGGGAACAACTGGTACCAGAGGGTGACCTAGGATCTAGTATGGGTTTGATGGGAGCCAGACCTCACCATATGGATTGAGAAGGATCAGGATGGTCCTCCTTATGTCGACCCAAGGGTAGGCAATGCAGCTATGGCCATCAAATACAAGAGGTGATACAAAGGAGTTGCATCCCAGAGGATCTCACCACCAATACCAATATAGAAGTTCAAGGTGATGGACCTAGGCATGCAGTAGGTGTTATGAGAGGTATATCATAGGTCCATAGAGATGGCACAGAATGATCCTGCTGCATCTAATCAGATGCTAACATAGTTCTAGATCTAGGTGGTAGAGGAGATCATCCTAGGAGTAGGGATCAGAGAGGGAGAGATGAGAGATGCCCCCACACAGGTGGAGGGGCCATGGGTTAGAGACCCTAGGGATGCATCCACATCAATAATTGTGGGAGGCCAAGGCCAAGAGATAGAGGAGTTGTGGGCACAACTAGCTTCTCTATAGATACAAATGGCCTAATTACAGAATGAGAGGGACACCGCACTGGCAGAGGTTACCTAGATGTAGGGAGAGTCTATCGACTAGATGGAGAGTGCCAGTGGGCAAAGGCTAAGGGGATGACTACCATTAGGAGTATCTAGGCAAGGTATGCGATGCAACTTCTTTAGGTGGAGTTGTGGTGTATCAGCAATAGGTTAGAGATAGCCATTTAGAGGGCCATGTTCTTTAGGATGGCTTACTACGTAGCTATCCCTCTAGAGTGGAGGATGGAGCTTCCTCCATCCCTTCAGTTAGTGAGCAGGTCATGATCTTGATCATGGGCATCGATGACATCACAGTAGTCGATGGCATATTTGAGATTGCCTCCACCCCAGGGAGGGCCAGAGGGAGCTGGCTCTCAAAGCTAGGATAGGCTAGTCTAGGGATCGGGATGACGCACAAATTTTTTGATTGTGGTGTGCATCCCTAGTTTGAGTGTATCAAGTCTAGATTGTGGTACACCAACCTCACATGATGTACTCTTTTCCCTACGAGTAATACATAGTTGTATATTTTGTTATGATTTTATGTGTTTTATGTGCAATGTTTTAATGCATATTTTTATATGTTTTGTTTTTTCGCTTTAAGTTTTTTTATGTATGCAAAATATCATAATGCACACTATATGAAGGATGAAATGAATGCAAAAATAATAAGACCAAGGAGAAGAAGGAAGGAGAAATGAAACTTAAGCAAGAGAAATATAGAAGGAGAAAAATAAGAAGGAGCTTATCCTATAATGGGGCATTGAGCCTACTGAGTCAAAATAGAGTATGACCTGATACAAGATCGTGAGTAGTGCAATACCTGCTATGATGTACAAGTATCCCATATGGGGTGTAATATGTGTAAAAATATTATGCAAGTGCTATCCCAAAGTGGAATTGTGAGCAATATTTTGTACAACATCATGAAGAAATTAAGAAAAGGAGAATAAGAGATTAGAATTAAAGGAGAGAAATAATCCCTATGGGAGATCTTGCTAGGCATTAGCATCCTAGTGAAAATTTCAATGCATGTGAGCTATGACCTAACTAGGTATCATCACATGCCATTGTTGCAATATCCCCAAAATCTATATGATCAAGCAATCATGAACAATCAATCATGCATTTATGACAGGAAAACATGCAAGGAGTTTGGTTTAGATGTCAAGCAACCATGCAAATATGACAAGCAAGAATGCAATATGAGCAAGCAAGCGAATGCAAACGAAAAATGCAAATGCAACTATATGAAAGTTTTTTTTTTGGTTTTTCTTTCTATTTTTTTTTTGTTAATAATTGAAATCAAAGCAAAACCTAAATTCACCATTCATTTTATTAAAATAAATTAACATGCCATAAGGTTTTGTATTGAATATATCCCCAATGAGTGCATTTTCTTGATGATTAAAATCATGGAAAAGTTCTTCCAAGGCCCTTATTTTGACATCCATGGCACGATAATCACTACATTTTATAAGAACACCATTCCCTTTAACATAAAAGACATTATACAAAGATTCCTCATTCTTTAACACAGAAGCAATTTTTTTAGAACAGACAGAACCAACCATATTACAAGACATTATCTTTGAAGGAAAAGAAAAACTAGCACTTTTATTATCATCTATTGACAATTTTTGATACTCCATGTATTATGCATAAGTCATAAAAAGGTAAATACTCATTTTTATTACGTGTAAAACCTATACCACATATTCTAGGCCAAATCTCAACATCTAAGGGCTCTTGAATACCCTTTTGTTGTGGTCCCAATCCTTTAGCTGCATATCCCATATCGAACAGAGCCTGCTTAGGAAGGGGATAGTCATTAGTGAGATATCATTGAGCAAAAGAACGTTTATTGAGAGATGGGTTGCTACCATGAATATTTTCTTAAGAATCGATACCTCTAAAGATAAAAGCACACGTACCAATGTGTACAAAATCACCCTTCTTATGAGGTAAGACCATAGTTCGAGGTGAAGGTGGTAGCTTAGCTAGATCTAGAAGAGGCTCCTAAAGAAACGGATTATCATGATATGAGGAGAAAGAATGGGTTTTATATTACTCACTCACTTTTAAACTTTGAAAATGCTTAGAAATTTGTGATGAGGAACATGGGGAAGTTTTTGAAGAAATAGAAGGACATGAATAAGAATCTATTTGAGCTAACTCTATATTTTAATAGAATTCAAATGGTAGAGGGTCGCCCGAAATGGTGATAACTTGATTCTTGAACTCAAACTTGAGACATTGATGAAAAGTAGAAGGGATGGCCTTCATAGCATGGATCCAAGGTCACCCAAGAAGAATATTAAAATATGCAGGATAATATACCACATAGAAAAAAGTATCCAATATCCTTGGCCCCACTTTTAAGGGGAGATATATGACACCATAGGCCTCTTGGGGCTCATTGTTGAAAGCTTTAATAATGATATCATTTTTTGTTAAATCTTCCTCTTTTAATCCAAATTTTTGAAAGAATTGATATGTACACAAATTGAGGGATGACCCATTATCAATCAAAACATAGCTTGATAAGGGTATCCCCAATAAGTGTGGTGATGTAAAGTGATGAATCTCCATGTAAGTTTGAGGAAGGTTTATCATCATCTAAGAATGAGACATGATGTATCCCAAAAGAACCTACAATGTCAACTATGGCATCAGGAGGGATATCTGAGGAAATAAATTGTTGTTGTAAAAGATTTATTAAAGCATTTATGTGATCGAGAGAAGTCTACAAAATTTGTAACACTGATATCTTTGTTGGTGTACTAGCTAACTACTTCTAAATATCAAATAAAACCTATAATTGTGGCCTCAACACGATAGGTGGAATCCTTGTAGCTGAATATCTTATTTGATTCTCCTTTAAAATTGAATTGGGATGAGATATTGAACTCTATCCTTGCTAATATTGTTGATTATAAGCCTTTTTCCTTGTAGTTACCCCAACCATACCAACCACATTTCTATGGCATAGGGAATCATCTTGATGAGCCATCTGGTTGGCTACTTGTTGCTCATGCTTAGGTAGAGGATCCTTAAATATCCCCATATCTTGGTTTATTTTTGGAATTTATTGAGTAGGAGTTTGACTACTCATTGACTGGAGATTTCCTAAATCAACGTGTCCCACATCAATCAAATCTTGAACCACGTGCTTCACTTACAAGTGTTCATCCAATGTCCTTCTACTCTATGATAAGTGTAATATTGACCTACCTTATACCAATGAGTTGTAGTATCTAGTTGTCTTACTGGAGGTAATTCTATTGCTTTAGAATCCAATAACTACTTTAAAACTACTTCCATAGGGATATTAAGTCTTGTGAAATTCCTTTGAGGAGGTTTCTGAAGTACAATCTTTTGTAGGTTGTTAGTGACATTGTTAACAAGCCTACTATCACTATTACCTCCTATATGTTTATTCTTAGGTTGAGACTTAGTTGTCTTATCTTATTTAATCTTGATTTGACCTCTTATAATGAGATCTTGTTCCACTTTTCTATCTAACTCAATTGCTTGGTCTAAATATGTGACAATAGTAGTTTCTAGAGCATAAGATAAATGTTCTTGCAAATTACTAATGAATATATCAAGCATATCTTTCTAAGACACAGGTTGTCTTAACCAACCAACTAAACTTCTACAATGAGCTAAAAATTTTAAAAAAATTTCTTCTTTGCTTTGCTTTAAATCATATGTCTCTCATTGTTACTTCCTTTCAATATAGGCACTAAACTGATGAACAAACATCTCTGCATTCTTCTCAAAACTCTTCAAAGAATAGTTGGGCAACATATAATACCATTCTAATGGCATTCCAACATGAATCTTTGGAAATTTTTCAATAAGAGCATATCATCATAAATAAGATCATGACAAGCTATCATGAATCCTCTCAAATGCTCTATTGGATCTTCAGTCCCTTTATAGATTGGCAATACTAGCATAGAAAAATTCTTAGGATAAGGTCTAGCAACAACAATAGGATCCAATGGTTGACTACACATTTCTTTATAGTTGTATGTAAACCCTGAAGGTTGAATCATATCCATTCTTGAAACCAATTGATTCACAACACTTGTCAAATTCTGCATTTTTGGATTACTATGTATGTTTCCTAGACTTCCCAAAGGAGGAATATATGTATGTTGAAACCCTGATGTTGGATTCAAACTTTGGATACTTTGGTTGTATGTGGCACTTTGAGGATAACTTACATTTGGTGGAATAGAAGCAATAGTGTTGACATTAGAGGATACAAGAGGAAATTGAGAATAAATTTTTGGGCCACTACTAGTTAGAGGGACTTGCAGATTCCCTCCAAGATTGGTGGTATTAGTATTGGCACAAGTGACTTGGTTCTTAAAATTATTTTTATTCAAGGATTGAGATGTAGAAATATCATAATGAAGCAAAGGAGACCTATTGGGAGGGGAAGGAGTAGCATCCTCTTTTTCAATATGAGCTTCTCACTCCACATATTCCAATAGTTTTTCCTTATGAGATTTCATGAATTCCCAAATGTGATCAAATGATGAAAAGATATAACTTCCATTAGGTCCAGCAAAAGGATCAGGATTAGTTTTAGTTTCCATGTCTACATCTTCTTGCTCTTCTGGATCTACATTAGGGTTTTCCCTATCAATCTGATCATCTTCCAAAGGAACATAATCAGATTCTAATTGTTTCCTCTGACTTATAAGGAAAGGAGCCATTAGAAGTAGTGAAAAACAAATAGGGAAAACACTAACAAATAGATTTTAATTACTTAAATATTTTCCAAACAAAATTAATGATCTTTCTTAGTGTTTAAAAGAAAAGGAGGTGTTCACATCAGGTTCACCAAATATGTAGAGGGGGAAAACTGCCCTACCACGTACAATTCCCAAACAAAAGGGTTGGATCCGCAAGGAGGGAACCCTTTGTGGGGTGAACCACGGGGGTGTGTTGTACTCTACACTAGATTCTAGGGTGGGTTCACCAAGAACGGTTTAAGAACTTGCTCCAACTCCTCAGGATATTCGGGATAGTTTTATGTATTCAATTTCAAGATAAACACCTAAGTTTGACCTTTCTAGATCTAAGCTAGAAAATATAAAGGACAATGTAGAAAGAAAAATAATGCAACTGAATACAGAATGCAAGCATACAAGAGCTAGCCTAAAAATTATTATTTATTTTGGATGCTCACTAACCTAGGGTTTGATTTCAAAAAACCTTTAAAGCAAATATATACAAAATAAGTGCATAGAAATTATCCCTAAATGCAAACTAAATGCCTTTCACTTTCATATGCCTAAGAATCAATAATTAAAGTAGATTTTAAACCAATAGAATGAGTAGAGCACTTATCTAGACCGATGGTTGATTTAGCTTTTTCTACCTCTTGTCCAATGATATCAAGAATACATGTTTCTACAAGATCACTCATGAAACACTGAAAAATAGAATTAGCATTAGGGGGCCTACTTAGAATGTTGTGTAATAGATCTTGGAGGTGTAGCAATCAAGCCCCCTAGGTCCTTTTAGATGATATTTTAATACAAAAGTGGAAATTGACCTTTGGAGAATTAATCATAAAATAAAAATACAGTAATAGAAAATAGAAAATAGAGTGTAGCAATATGATCTAGAAGCAAAATAGAATGCAACAGTGAAAGCTGAATCTAGAAATTGCCCTTGGTGTGCCCTAGGGAAAAATTGCACCTTGCCTAGAGCATGTGTGATAACACAACAACAAAATCATACCCTGCTTGGATGGGGCATGATTCCTCTTCTGTAGATAAATTTACCCTAATTAGGGTAGGCAAAGTTACACCTTTCTAATGTCAGACATGATATCACTGTAGATTAATGAAAAATAAAAAGCGAGTGTAGAATATGAAATAAATTCTAGAAATAAAGTAATCAAACCCTAATGGACATCACAAAAGTAGGCAGAGAAGATTGAAGTATCCAAGGGGGTGCTCTATCTCTCTGAACTACACCAAGTCACACAACAAATCAATCCAATCCATGCAACAGAAGATCAATCCAAAATTTGCACTTTGGGGTTAGCTTGTAGCAGAGAAAACAAAGGAAGAAGAACAAACTATCATAAAAATTTTGAGCTTAATCAATAATCAGACATTCACACTAAGATTGCATATCAAAACTAAGAAATATGCTCATTTAATTACTATTGCTTGCAAAAGGTTACAATTTATAGTTCTTTGAAGAACTAGATTATAGAACTATATAGTTGGAAAAAGATTTATTCCCATGAACATCCTCCTAACTTAGCTAGATGACTCACCCACTAAATAGCAAACTCTAACTTAACTCCTAGATGCTCTCAATTCTAAAATAGCAATCACCTCTAAATTAGCAAAGCTAATACAAAGATTAACCTTTTAACAAAGATTAAACTAATGCTAATTATTGGAACCTAGATACTTAGGGAAGATTAAAGTATGCTCTAAAGTCCAACATTCTCCCCCTTAAAGTTGAGAGGGCTGACCAGACAATCTCTCAGCTTTAAATACTGAGCTTTAGCAACTCCTTTGGTGAAGATGTCCGCTATGTTGTCCAAAGTGTTGCAATGTCTTAGCTCAATCACATTTTTCTCCACCATGTCTCTAATGAAGTGATACTTCATGTCGAAGTGCTTTGACCTGCTATGGTGGATAGGATTATGTACCAATTTTATGGCACTCATATTATCACAATACAATATGGTAGGACCACTTTGTCTCTCACCTATTTCTTCAAGTACTTTTCTCAACCATAAGGCTTGGGCACTAGCATTTGTGATTGCTATGTACTCAACCTCAGTAGATGATAGTGCTACAATAGTTTTCTTTTTAGAACTCCAAGTAATTAGTCCTGACCCAAGACTAAAATAATTCCCTGAAGTGGATTTTCTATCATCTATGTTGCTTCCCCAATCACTATCACTAAATCCAACTAATTTTACATCATCATTTTTGTGGTAATGGATCCCATAATCCATTGTACCCCTTACATATCTCAAAATTATTTTAGTTGCTTGTAGATGAAGTTCATATGGATCAGCCATATATCTTGATACTAGAGAGACAACATATTGAATATTCGGTCGTGTGTTGGTGAGGAACATTAGACTCCCAACCATGCTCCTGTAAGTGGTCTTGTCAACTTTTGGTGCTCCATCTTCTTTGCTTAATTGTATCCCATGACCTATTGGAGTTGCAACTGACTTGCACTTCTCCATAGAAAATTTCTTTATCATGTCCTGTGCATATTTATGTTGACATATGAAGATCTCATTTTCTTTTTGATGTACCTCCATTCCTAGGAAGTAATGCATCAAACCTAGATCCTTCATTTCAAACTCTTTCATCATGGAGTTTTTGAACTCCTCATTCATTTTAGCACTACTACCCATGAATATTAGATCATCCACATATAAGCACACAATGAGGATGTCTTTACCTTGTTTCATGTAGTAGATAGTAGGTTCACTTTTGCTCCTAGTGAATCCATAGTCTTGAAAGTAGCCATCAATGTGTGAGTACCATGCCCTTGGTGCTTGCTTTAGTCCATACAATACTTTCTTCAATTTGTAGACAAGGTTCTCCTTACCTTGTTCTTCAAATCCTTGAGGTTGTTGCACAAAAACCTCTTATTTCAAGTACCCATTAAGGAAGGCACTCTTAACATCCATGTGTTGAATGTTCCACCCTTTGTGGGCAGCCAAGGAAAGTACTAGTCTGATGGTCTCTTGTCTAGAAATTGGAGAAAAGGTTTCCTCATAGTCAATCCCATACTTTTGAGTAAACCCTTTTGCTACTAGCCTTGCCTTGTGTCTTTCAATGCTCCCATCAACATTGAACTTGGTCTTATAGACCCATTTACATCCAATACATTTATTTCCCTTAGGAAGCTCCACTAGCTCCCATGTGTCATTCCTTTTTATAGAGGTCATTTCCTCTTTCATGGCTTGTTGCCATACATCATGATTACATGCTTTTTCATAACTAGATGGCTCTAGCTCTACACTAGTCATTAAAGCATAGTTTACAACATCTCCCTTAGGTTCTTGGGAGTCTTCATCACCATACATGTGCAAATTTTCAAGTCTTTTCAAGACTTCATTCATCTCACTAGCTTGGCTTCTAGTGTACCTTCTTTGAAAATTCTTGTCCATAATTTGGAAGGAGGGATGGTACTGAAGTGTTCTCTTACCTCTTTGTGGTGTATCTTCTTCCATTGGCATTGGAGAAGAACTTGATGCTCTTGGTGGTCTTTGTGGAGGACTTGGAGTAGCACTTGTTGTACTTGAAGTAGAACTCTTTCTTGGACTTGGAGGAGGACTTCCATTGTTGTTCTTGTTAATGGGTTGCACTTGAGAGGAGCTTTCATCTTGAGATCCATCATCAAAAAAATGTTTTTGATGACCCCATTCTCCCCCTTCATCAAAAATTACATCTCTTGAGATTACAACTTTGTGTGTTTTTGGATTGTAGAGTCTATATGCCTTTGAAGACTCACAATACCCAATGAAAATACATGCTTGACTTTTGGGATCAAGTTTCTTTCTTGTCTCATCAGGAATGTGTGCATATGCAAGACAACCAAAAACTTTGAAGTGCTTTACATTTGTCTTTTTGCCATACCATCCCTCATATGGAGTTATCCCATCTAAACTAGAAGTAGGACTCCTATTCAAAATGTAAACACTTGTCCTAACAACATCATCCCAATACATGTTACTTAGTTTCTTTGTTTGAAGCATTGATCTAGCCATTTCTACAATAGTGTGGTTCTTCCTTTCAGCCACACCATTTTGTTGTGGGGTGTAGGCAGTAGTGAATTGCCTTTTGATCCCACAATCTTTACAAAATTTGAGAAATGCATTTGAGCAAAACTCCCCTCCTCTATCAGTCCTTAAACTTTTTACAACATACTCACTTTGATTCTCTACATTATTTTTGAAATCCTTGAAACATTCAAAAGCTTCATCCTTAGTTTTCAAAAAATAAATCCAACACATTCTAGAGAAATCATCAATGAAAGTAAGAAAGTAAGAATTGTTACCCAAGCTTTTGGTATGCATTGGACCACAAATGTCCGAATGTACCAATTGTAGTGGATGGCTTGCTCTCCATGCTTGACCTCTTGGAAACTTTATTCTTGAGTGCTTTCCCAAAGCACATCCTTCACACACCTCCTTGTGCTCTTCAAATTTTGGTAATCCACACACCATAGCTTGTGAAGTCAACAACTTCAAGCTTAAAAAATTAAGATGACCATATCTCAAGTGCCAAAGCACACTTGGATTAGCTATTGCCACACTAGCAAGTTGAGCACCTCCTTGTTCCCCAAACTTAAGAGGAAATAACCTATTCTTTGTCATAGGTACATTTGTGACAACTCTATTACAATTGTTTTTGTCAAAAATTACACATTTTCCATCTTCAAAAACAAGTTTATAGTTCTTTTTCATGATTTGTCCAACACTAAGCAAATTATGTTGGAGTTTAGGAGTGTAATAGATATTGTTCACCTTCTTTGTGCCTTCTTTTGTTGGAACCTCCATGGCTCCCATGCCTTCAACTTGTAGTGCCTTGTCATCTCCCAATTTGATCTTGGACTTGTATGTGGAATCCATTGTAGCAAATAACTCTTCTTTGCCACTCATATGATTTGAGCAACCAGTATCCAAAATCCAAGTTTCATTAAGATTTTGATCTGATTTTCCATATGTGAGGAACCAATTTGAAGAAGTTCCTTCCTCTTCTCCATAGTTTCCATAATTATTACTTCTCCCTTCTTGAGAAGCCTTTAGTCTACAATCTCTAGCAAAGTGACCAAGCTTGCCACAATGATAACAAGACTTGTTTGATTTGTCACCTCCTCTTCCTCTTCCTTTTCCTTGGTAGCCACCTCTTGATCTACCTCTTCCTCTTATTCCTCTTGAATATTGTCCTCTCCTTTGTCCTCATCCTTGTCCTCTTCCTTGTGTATTGCCATGAGTCTCACCTTCCTTGGATGAGAATGCTTTTTCATCACCTCCAAAGCTTGATGATGTAGAACCTTGGAGTCTCTCTTCATGGGACATCAAAGAACCAATTAGTGCATCAAATGTTAGAGTAGAAAGATCTTTAGATTCTTCAATAATAATGGCAATATGATTCCACTTATGAAGAAGTGTTCTCAACACTTTCTTCACAACAACTTCAATTTTTATATCCTCTCCAAGTGTCTCCATTTTGTTTACAATTGCTTTGACTCTCACACAATAATCTCCCACTCTTTCATCTTCTTGCATTTTGAGATTCTCAAAATCTCTCTTCAAATTTTGAAGCCTCACTTGCTTCACTTGATTGCTCCCTTGATAGCTATCTCTCAAGGCATTCCATGCTTCTAGGGTTGTTGAACAAGAAGCAATCCTAGGAAAGATACTTTTCTCCAAAGCTGCTTGGAGATGGTAGAGAGAAAAAGAGTTCTTATTTTGGGCATCCTTCTTATTAGTTCTATCAGTTGCATTTAAAATAGTCCAATCATCTGGTTCAGTGTAGCCTTCTACTACAATGTCCCACAAACCTTTGCCTATGAGTAATATCTTCATCTTGATAGACCAATACTCATAATCCAATCCATTAAACTCAGGAATGGGTAGGTTATTATTGGCAGCCATTACTCACTAATTAATCAACAAGACTTAGAAAAAAATTTATGCAAAAAATATCTTTATCTCTATTTTCAACAAACAACAACAATACAAGAAAATAATAATAGTACAGTAGCAAGAAAAAACAACTCACCAAACTCAAAAATAGATGTATACTTCAGGAGGTGTTGTTACTCTGTGTAACCAGCCTCACACGGTCCTCTCCTCTCTAAACTAGTTGTATTACAACTAGTTGCATATCCTCTTCACCAATGAAATGTAGGTAATTCGCATCGTAACTACGAGTTGCGCAGCTTGGTGTGTGATGCACGTAAATGTAGTTTTCTCCTCTACCTACAACTTGATGCATATCAGCCTACGACTTGAGTCATCCTCATAGCGATGAACCAGGTCGTATGCTCTTGTTGCAACTATATGCAACAGGTTGGGAGTGACTACAAATCGGTCTACAATTCCTCTTTACCATGCTTTTGCTTTTGTGTGATCTCCTTCAAACACGATGTTGCCTCCCATTGCATTCTATGCAAGGATATATCACCACAATCTTGCACATGAAACCAACTTGTCTACATGATAGGTGTCTTCATCACAACAAGGAGGAGGCATTGGTAGAAGTAGAATTCATTGACTGCTCCTTGTATCAACATCGTCTATCAAATTTACAAATTATTTTTTTTTGTTAAATGAAGCAAATATATAAAAATCTCGATCATCACCACTATTGACTTGCAACAAACAAAAATGGTGTTGTTCTCTTGGATGATCTGCCTCTTGGATGATATCCTACACACTTGGCCTCTCTTGTGTTCTTTTTTGATCTACCACACAGGTAAGAAACAATGACTATAACGGCTGCAAAATCTGAGGACTCGCCTTCATAGTGAATTACCTTTTGATATGCACTGTAGAGAGGTCTCCAATTTCCATGATGTCACTTGATCTATGCAAATCCCATGCACAAAAATAACAACCTCCATTTTGATTCACAATGGTTATAAATCAGTAGACAGACTGCATCCAGAAATGTGTTGCCTTCACTGGGAAATTAATTTGCTATGGTCAACATCCTTTTGTGCTGCTCTTTTTGATAACAAATAAATGCATATATACCACATGCAGTAGGCCGAGGTAAAATACGGTATATAAAAAATGAAAGGATTATATTATACTTTGATTGCCTTACGACAATCACTTCCACTACGTGACCCTTTTGAAACCACTCACCTCTAGCCTTTGCCAAACTAGTTTATCCTTGCCACGTCAATGGTTGACTAGCCTTTGGTTGTCCACATTCGTCATCCATTTCTTAGGTTTAGGTTTCATGACTTGTCCCCCTATTAGAGTTAACCCATTCACATCTGGGCTTAGGTTTTGTCATCTCCATATTAATCACCGTGTCATCATCCAGTACTCCCTGATCTACATGTCTGTCATCCAAGTTAGTCAAGATGTTTTCAGGTTTGGTAGTCTCAGGTTCAATAGCGGTCATTTCAGCTATGTCTAGAATGGTCACATTAGGTCATCCTTATGCACAATCCACTAGGTATCTATCGCTTAGGTCACGTCTACCTCATGTCCTGTGGTCTGCTCCAGTTAGAAGGTCCAATCAACCTCCAGGGTCAGTCCTTAGGATTTCGTAGTCCACACACATGTTAGATCCATCCCAACTGGACTTCTTGGACTACCTCCACCAAGATACTAGATCCAACCAGCATTCGCCACTCAAGCTCTGATACCAAAATGAGAAATTTTCTCATTTAATTACTATTGCTTGCAAAGAGGTTACAATATATAGTTCTTGAAATAATTAGATTATAGAAAATATGGTTGAAGAAAGCTTATTCATGAACATCCTCCTAACTTAGCTAGATGACTCACCCACTAACATAGCAAACTCTAACTTAACTCCTAGATGCTCTCAAAGCTAAAATAGCAATACTAATCACCTCTAAATTAGCAAATATAATACAAAGATTAACTTTAACAAAGATTAAACTAATGCTAATTATTGGAACCTAGATACTTAGAAAAGATACTCTAAAGTATACTCTAAATTTCAACAAAAACTTTGCATATTGCATCTTATTAATTTAGCAAGAATATCTTTCCTTTTATAGATGAAAACAAAGGGGAAAATATGGGCAAAATACACCCAAAACTGATGCCAAAACACGCTGGAGGGTTTAAACCTAGGTCTAAGCGGGCCCAAAATAATAAAATTAAATTAAATTAAAAAATTTAGGTTAAACAGTGAAGTCACACCCTATTTTGACGAGGCATGATATCGCTGGCGCGAAGTCGCGCCTCGTAAATATGGGACACAATTTTGCTAAAAGATAAACAAATTAAAAACTAGAGGCAAAGAGGTATTTCCTTTCTCTTATAAAGGTTTGAGCACCTCTTAGGGGAACTAAGGAAGTTTGCCCACTCAAAGTGGTGTTATGACTGTCGCACAACTCACCCCAAAATAGGGGACCTACCCTTTTGTTTTGGTATTTGAGTGTTTGTATTTTGTTTTGAGGGTCTAATGCTTTGCTTTGTTTTGGGTTTGCATTTCATCGTCAATTTGTTGTCGATGATATTTTTATCGTCAATTTGTTGTCGATGATATTTGTTATCATCAATTTGTTGTCGATGATATTTGTTATCATTAATTTCTTGTCAATGATATTTTTATCATCAATTTGTTGTCGGTGATATTTTATTGTCAATTTGTTCTCGACGATATTTTTATCCTCAATTTGTTGCTGACGATAGTTATCGTCAAATTTATTGTTAGCAATTTTATTGTTAAATTATTGGGTTTTCTTTCATTTGTGTGTTCCAAAGAATTCAAAAAAAAAAATTAAATCAATATGAAAATATATATCTATATATATTTCATATATACATAGATATATGCAATAAAAAAGGAGCAAAATAAAAAATTTAGAATATTTGTGTATATTTTATATATAAGTATTTTAATAAAATAAAACATTTAATAATAAAGAAATTACTATTATTATATATATTTGATATAATAATAATAATAATAAAATAAAAATAAATATAATAAAATAATAATAAAATAGTATGTAATAAATAATAAAAATTGAATAAAGCCTTGATGTGCTCTATTTAAGGTATAGAATTATAATCATTTTTAGGGCTAATGTTAATATGTTTTGAGAACAAGGCTAACGTGTGTTTCATGCTTACAGGTTTACAAGGAATACGATGACGGGGCAGATGAAGGCCTGGACATGGACTTCGACAAAGACAATTTAGTGTGGTAATCGCATGGAGCATGGGTATTATCTGACAGAGCGAATGGTTTGGACGATTTCTACGCCAAGGTATTCATAGGAGGATTGGGATGCAAGGGATGAACACTCGAATATGGTGACCATAGCATGTTGTCATGGGTGAAAGCCATATGACCTCCTATGTGGTGATTGAGACCGGTGAATAGTCATCGAAAGACTCACTGACGTGGAGCATACGGGATGAAGTCAATGAATACATGGCTAACAAAAACCCTAAGCCCTAGATTGGAATCATGGCAGAGGAGGTTTGAATTTCGAATCTCAAACAGAAGAGGATGCCCAGAAGACGGTAGCAGTAGACCTATTGGTGACAATGAAAGGCAAAGGTAACCGAATATTATGTGGGTGTATCAACAGTGATATTGTAGTATGGATAGCTACGTGGGTACGCAGCAGCGAGAGGTATTCATATCAAAATGGGTGAAGGGTATTTTTTTCAAACCATGGTGCCTACATCGATGAGTAGATAAGGCACGTAGGAGATAGTCTTGGTGATCGATGGTGATCAGTTGAATATGACGACCTAATAATGGGAATGGCCCCCACTAGCATAACAGTGAGGTGCAGAAGTAACAGTAGTGGGATAAAGGTTTTCCCAAAGCAAACGACAATCAATGGGATAATATTACACATATTAAGACACAAATGTTCACACAGGTTAGGTAGTCTAAGAACGTGTCAATGCGAGTTATGCCAAGGAAGGAAGGAGTGCCATGTACTGGTGGGTGATATCAAGGATACAACATTGTCAGCGGTTGGTTACATTATGTGAACGCAATTAATGCTGGGGTGATAGGATATATGATGAGGGCAGACTGTAGACATGAAGACATGGATACAAGTCAGACGATGAGATGGATAGATAGCGTGACACAAATGGTGACATGGAGGAAGTAACATCTTGATGTTTGAAGAAACCCAATCAATGGTGACATGGAGGAAGTAACAACTTGATGTTTGAAGAATATTTGGTGCAATAGATGACAAAATTTCTGAACTATCACTTTGACATATACAACATGGCGGATGGTCCTGTGCATACATAGAGTTGGCAGCAATCAAGTGAATGATGTGGAGCTTGATATCATAGACAACCAGCAACATTCTCATTTCCAACATTGGCAGCTAGTGAAATGATCAAATTGACACTGTGGAAATGTCTTTTCAGTCCACAACTCATGTTTCATAATGCAATGATCTGAAATGGCAAGCATCATTTAATTTTTACACAGTAGTGATGTTGAATGCTAAAGAGCACAGAGAAAAAATGATAGCACAATGAGATCCTGGTTGAACAGTCAGTGATGTGACGGTAGATGTATATACAGTTATCAAGCATGGTGGATTGGCTCAGACGTAAAGCAGGTGGAGGCTACTCTGTCCAAAGCAATGAAGAAAGACCCGCAATGTGATGAATAGTGGGATTTACAACACATCATACGACCATGCGGTAGTGACCGAGATGCTTCAGGGAGAGACGTTGTCCACTTGGATTGAAGAACTGGATACACAACCATACACAGTGAAGCCATTGCCGATGAAAGGGGAGATACATTATAGGCTATCAAATAACATTGTGGAGTGTATAATAGAGAATTTAATGCCAAATTACATGATATGAATGTCACGTTTAGTATGGGTAAATAGTGGTTGTTATGGATACAACACCAGGGAGGCATCGAATTCAATGTGGTAAACTTGATGACAGACCACCAAATGGATACATTCCAAAATGCAACAAAAAAGTACTACGATCACACTGTTGTTGAAGATCAGGCATCCCACGATGGATATTCAAATGCAGGGTGGTCTCAAATTGAAGTGATATAGATAATTGCAAATAACAACCCGATGCCCTCATTTGGCTGATGTGGCAGTCATCATCGATGTTTTCTATTTGATATATGTGGATGAAATCACAATATTCACAAACAAATAGTGTACTAGGACAACCAGATGACAACCTAGACATGAGGATGAATGGCACAGTGTACGGCACGCCGGGAGCTACATGGTAAAATAGCAATGGATGCCATCACAATGAAGATGCAAAACAATGAGATATTTTGCTATGCTTCCAAACATGGAAAACGTAAAAACAATAATGTACACATGAAACGTCACCCGGGGAGCTTTCAAAAAAGGGAATAAAATGATTATATATAGGCAGTTACCAAATGAAATAAGAAAGTAACATATTCGGGTCGAGCAACCCATTGCTATAGACGAAACGAAATAAGGTAAAACCAAGTGAATTAGAATTAAAATGTAGAAGTGGAAAAGTCGTGGAGGGATTTCAAAGACCCCATTGAAGGATTGAAGAGGGGTTGGTTCTTTTTGCAAAGACCAGAAATGCTGCCGAAATATGAATGTAAAAATAGAAATATTATTTTAATGCAAGATGCTTTTTCAGAAATTTGGATTTTGTTAGTGAAATAGGAGGAGAAAATTTTTGCATGCTTGGATTTAATTTTTTATCTTTCCCCTTTTCAGATTTTGGATTTATAGATGATGTTTAATGCATTTTAATGGTCACATCATTGAATGTTTGAAATCTGGAATTTATTTTTTGTGTCCTAGGAGCTAGCACTTAGTTTATTTTGATTGTGCAAATGCAGGTTAAAATAGATTAGGTTGCATGCAAGAGTTTCTCACATCTTCGGTTTTGCAGGACGGGGTACCATCAAACTGATAAAGCTTTGCATGTTTACGTTTTCAGCATTCAAGTTTATTTCAGATTTTATTTTCATTTTTCTAACTTTTCATTTTGCAGATTTTTTAATTTAACTTCAGATATTAAAATAAAAATAAAAATAAATAAAATGACAAAAATAATTACATGGGTGTGAAGAATGAGATACAATCTTTCATCCGAAACAAATTTAAACTCATTCCGAAGCCATTTCGATTTTATAAATATTTTTGAAAATTGTTGTTTTTAAGGGTTTTTATAATTTCGGAATTTTATTTTTTACATTTTGAAGGCAAATCAGATTTTTTTAGCTTTATATTTTTATTTGCAAGCATAAATGAACTTCCCTTTATGAAAATTTCAATTTCATTAAAGGGGGGTAATTTTTAATGGCATTCCATAAGCCATCATTTTTAGAGCAATAAATGCACCTTTCTTTATGAAAATTTTGATTTCATTAAAGAGAGGTAATTTATACATTACATCAAAGGCTAGTGTTTTAAAGCATTAAATTATTTCTTCTTTATGAAAATTGATTTCATTAAAGAGGGATAATTCATAATGACATTTTGAGGCCATTATTTTAAAGGCAATAAATTGGTGTCTCTTTATGAAAATTAATTTCATCAAAGAGGGATAATTTATTAATTATATCAAAGGCTATCTTTATCTTCATGATAGAAGCTACATTTAATGAATCTTTTCATCATTTTAAATTCACATTCATAGATAGGTTTTAATCTTCTACTTCATGCTTAAAGTAGGATTTAATGCAAGATAAAAACTTGTTTAAAATCTACTTAATCCAAAGGAAGATAAAATCTACCTAAAAACATTCAAGATAAAAGGAATTAAGGCACTACATCATGGTCATATGAGGGCCAATTCACATTTGCTTTTCTTTAAGTTTTATGAACAATCATTAATATAGCATAGTAAAATAAACCAACACATGCCCCTTGTTAATAGTTACTTGCAATCACTAAGGTGTTCCTAGCATTTAATTGATATATCTTCATTGAGATTACTAATACACATGTGCAAATGCTAATATAGCGGAGACCTTGGAGAAGTTGTTTTGTTTTAACTTCTTTGCAAGAGAGGGTTTTGTGATCAAAATCCTAAGGAGAGTGTGATTTTGCAATTGGGTAAAATTACCACTCAACATTTTGGTGCTAGAAGAAGGGCATGAATTGGTGTTATTTTATTCATTGTTGTTTTAAATGCTTTTGAATTATTCATGCAATGAATAATGTGATATTGGTGTAACTTTGAGAGTTTTGAATTGCTAAATATTTCAAGTCCATTTGATTAGCATCTTTGGCCTCTTTTAACACTCAACACTTTGGGAGCTAAGAGGGCTTGAATTGATTTATTTTATTGCTATTTAGATGCTAAATTGTTCATGTTACTTGAAAGATTTATTCAAAGACATTGGTCTTGACTAACGAGATTTTGTTTCCATATGATCACTTTCATTGATTCTAACATTCTCTATTTGATGATGTGTTAATACTAACCTTTTTGCAAATTTGAGAATGTTCTTTCATGTCATGGTTTAATTGAGGCATATCTTGTTATCGATACTAACATGATGATCTTTGTGGTTTACTCATTTGAAAATTGTTAGTCATTTTATGCTTATTTGCAAGATATTTTTATTTGACTAACAAATTTGGTTCTGAAGTTATTCTTTGAGTTTCACTAATGGCGACATTTGATGAACTAAGAGCTGAAATGGTATCTTTAAGAGCAAGAATGGTATCTATGTTAGGGGACTATTATAAGTGTTTTCATATGCCTGGAATACCCCATCAAATTCCTGAAATGGTATTGGAGTTTCTACGATAGTTTAATCAAGATGAGACATTAGGATACATACAAAAATTGCATATCTACAAGAGCATATTATTTCAATGGTAAATTTACCATGAGGATGTTGCTTGTAGGTTATTCTCATACATTTTGGATGATAGATCATTCTTTTGGTATGGCCAATTACCCATGGAGGTTAGGACTTCTTGGGTCCAACTAGAAGCAACATATCTTTATCATTTTGGTAATCAGGTTGACTTAGATATGTTGTGAAATCAGTTTACCTCTATTCGTAAAGAGCCTAATGAATCCATGAGTCAATTCAATGAGAGGTTCCGTGAGTTGCACTCTCAAATGTGGGAAAATTTTGACATAATAGAAGAGGAAGCTATTCAAGTATACATGGGAGCCATACCCCCATACTTGCTACACTTTTAAGGGAAAATCTTGATGACCCATCTTTGCATAGAATCTATGAGGTCACAATAATGGTAGAACAATGGCAAGTGGAGGCACAACATGTTCCCATGAGAGATTGTTCTTCTGGAGTTATTGATGCCAACCTACACCAACCATCTAATATAGCACCCTCCACTCCAATGATGCCTAAGGTGAATGATCAAGGGGATGAATTTGAATGTCCAAATGTTATAACCACCTTAGATATCATCCAAGAGGAGGTGCAAGTTGCCAAGCCAACATCCACCAATGAGGATTGTGTAGAGATGGGTTCATTTCTAGAAATGCATGAGTATTCAGATAATGGAGGTGTCCTAAATCTAATTAGTTTTGAGATATGTGATAGGATAGAACCTTCCATGGAATTGAATAAAGTGGTTGAAAGTGAAATTGAAAGAGAATCAATAAATGAATTTGAAGACATAATAGAATTTCACCACTGGTTCTCGAAAGACACTTTGGATGAGATTCTTGAAACTAATGGTCAAGAAGATCCACACCTTCCAAATTGTGATGAAATTGAATCATGGGTTACAAATGTGGATTGTGATAGTCTTGCAAACTTGAATACAAAGAGTAGCCCACTTTTGGAAATCATTGAACCATCTAAGGAAGGTGAAGGTGAATTTGATGAGAAACACCTTGATGAATTGGAAGATGTTGAAGAAGTAGTTGAGCATCACCACTTGATTTTGGAAGATGATTATTATGATTCTTGGAAGAAGTGGGAAGAATACACTCACTCCAAACCTTCTAATGAAACTTTTGTGTCAATTGATATGCAGGATAATACAATTGCTTTCTCGCATGAGGATATTACAAGTCCTTGTACAATTTGAGAATGTTTTGGAAGAAGGGTTGGAATCTCATCAAGTGTTGGAAAATGATAATGATTCTACTACCAAGGACAAAGAAGAAAAATAATTGATAGATGAATCAAAATATCATGTCACAAATGCAATAGAGTTTCATCCCATGAATTTGGATGACAATTTTTACAATGGTTGGGGAAGATATGAAGAATCATCTACTTTTCACACCCCTATTGATGAGATTTCTATTGACATGCAGGATGCTAAAATCACCATTTCACATGAAGATATTGCATTTGCAAGAATAGAGAAAGTTCCCAAATTAGATCATGTTGAATATGAATTTATTGAAGATCTTGTTGAAATAGAAAGGGAAGAAATGGTAAATGTTTCTTATGACTCATCTATTTTGGATGAGGAAGAGGTAAAATCTTCTCTTTCATTTTGGGATTCTGAAAATTTGGATACAAATTCACATGATTGTTTTGAAGATTCAAATGAAGAGATACCATTGATGGTTAATAAGAAATTGGAACCAAATGACAAAGAGGTTGATCTATTTGAAGCAACTCAAGTGATTGATCATGGTGATGTGTTATTTGACACACACCTTGACCAACAAGATTTAATGTTTGAAAAGGATGGGCATATTTTTAATTGGGTGCCTAATTTTGGTATGTTTGATGAATAGGTAATCAATGAAGAAGATAAAGACCATGAGGTAAAAGAAGGAATTACAAATCCTCACCAAGTCTTGGTAAATGAAAATATACAAGAGGTAGAATCTAACCTTTTGTGTCCAAGCATCCAAGCTTTAGGTGAAGATTTGTATAATCACTCATTGGATTCAAATGTTATTTATGATGAAATGCCATTGGAGGTGAATGAAGAACTTGAATTGATTTCTACTCACACCTCTAATAAGAATGCTTTGTTGAATGAAAAAGAAGTTGATGCACTTGAATTATTAAATCAAATTCATCAACAATTGATAATAGAATCTAGGATAAAAATTTATAATGATTCTCATTTAGTAGATATCCTAGATGCTTGCAAGTTGTTGCATAAATTTGATTGGCCTAAAAACATGAATAATGAATTGGCTTTGAAATTTTTAGAAATAGGCTCTTGTTTGCAAAATCTCATGTTTGAAAAGGAAAGCCTAATTCTAAATCATGAATTGAATTATGAAATTGACATCTTAAAGAATAGACAAGAAAGAATTGAAAATCAAATATTGTCTAATCAATTTAATGATTTGAATCTCACCTATGGGATTATTAATAGAACTAAATCAAATTGGTGGGGTGAGAGAGGCAAGATGAAGATTGTTGTATTGTTTGGCTTAATCTTGTTTTCGTTGGATTTCTGTAAAACTTGGCTTGCTTATCATGTTATATGTCTTTTGAAATGTGCTAGTCATGTTTGGGATCTAGGGAAGTGATAGTTCAAGCTTTGCACCATCCTGTACCATATTGTACATTTGTATATAGTTTTGGTTTTTGCTTTCTATTTTTGTGTTTTGTTTTGTGTTCTTGTTAGTTTGCATTAAGTTAGATTTTGGTTTGTGTTTTTGTAGTTTTGTGTTTTGGGTTGTTCCCTTGTTTTGAGGTGATGTTTCGTGGTCGCTAACTTATGGTCTCTGGCCCATTTTTGTGTTCCTTTGCTTAGTAGGTTGGAGTATCTAATCTGAAAGTAGGTGAACCTGAGAAAAGGGGGATGAGTTATTTGGTGATCATGCTCAGATTTTGGGACTAAGATGGTGGAGAGTGGAACAATGAAATATTTCGCTAAAGCTCCACATGTAACTCACATACATTAAAGGGTATTTCTGGAAATTATGAAGGATGAAGTTATCTTGATTTGCAATCCTAGGTAAAAATCCAACACGCTCCACTTGTAGGCTGCCTAACCCTAGTGATGCTTGAAGCTTTGCAAGGTTGTTCTTTGAAAAAAAAGAGAAGAAAGAAAAATATATATATATACAAAAAGAAAAAAATGAGCATTGAAAAGCTTGATCAAATCAGTCACAAGATCTAGATAAACTCTATCGGGGCTATGGACGCCTGACCGGAAGTAGGGCT
Organism: Wollemia nobilis; assembly: GCA_028583015.1. Lineage (NCBI taxonomy): Eukaryota > Viridiplantae > Streptophyta > Pinopsida > Araucariales > Araucariaceae > Wollemia > Wollemia nobilis. Next base: position 10,080,339 of record JAQPPZ010000676.1, on the reverse strand, counting down.
CTGTCTAGACATAGCTCGGGTAAAAGGAAAGGCTTTGCAAAGCATTAAGCAAACACAAGGGTGAGTTAGATAAACCCCACCGGGGCTATAGATGCTTGATCGGTAGTGGGGCTCTATCTATAGCCATTTCATCTATGATGCGATACTTCATAGCCTAAATGCAGAATGGGATGATGGAATCCGGAGGGTTTTCAGAGATGCAAGAATGAATCACTTTTTCACACACTGAGCAAAGGCAGATGGATTAGTTGTTTTTATTCAAAGTTGTTTACCCCCACCTTCTCGGGACATTGCTAAATAATTTATATTTCGCTGATCTTGTGTGTTCTCATTTCAGATTGGGTTCTTCACCCGAAATGCTCAGGAGCATTTCCCAGTAGAGTCACCATTTGTTGTGACTGTCGCACAACTCGCCCCAAAATTGGGGACCCACCTTTTGTTTTGGTATTTGGGTGTTTGCATTTTGTTTTAAGTGTCTAATGCTTTGCTTTGTTTTGGGTTTGCAATTTTCATCAATTTGTTGTCGACGATATTTTTATCGTCAATTTGTTGTCGATGATATTTTTATCATCAATTTGTTGTCGATGATATTTTTATCATCAATTTCTTGTCGACGATATTTTTATCATCAATTTGTTGTCGATGATATTTTATCGTCAATTTGTTGTCGACGATATTTTTATCGTCAATTTGTTGTCGATGATATTTATCGTCAAATTTGTTGTTAGTGATTTTATTGTTAAATTATTGGGTTTTCTTTCATTTGTGTGTTTCAAATAATTCAAATAAAAAAAAAAATCAAAATGAAAATATATATCTATATATATTTCATATATACATAGATATATGCAATAAAAAAAGGAAAAAAATAAAAAATTGAGAATATTTGTATATATTTTATATATATAAGTATTTTAATAAATAAAACATTTAATAATAAATAAATTATTATTATTATATATATTTTTTATATATAATAATAATAAATAAATAAAAATAAATAAATATAATAAAAGAATAATAAAATAGTATGTAATATATAATAAAAATCGAATAAAGCATTTTTGTGCTCTAATTAAGGTGTAGAATTATTATCATTTTTAGGGCTAAAGTTAATATGTTTTGAGAACAAGGCTAACGTTTGTTTCATGCTTGCAGGTTTACAGGGAAGCCAGTGATGGGGCAGATGAAGGCATGGCCGTGGACATCAGTAAAGATGATTCGGCACAGTAATCGCATGGAGCGTGGGTATTATCTGATAGAGCGAAGGGTTTGGATGAGTTTGATGCCAAGGTATTTGTCAAAAGACCAGGACGTCGATAATGAACGCTCGAATATGGTGACCATAGCATACTACCGTGGGCAAAAGCCAAACAACCTCCCATGTGATGATTGAGACCGATGGATAGTCATCGAAAGACTCACTAACGTGGATCATACGGGGTGAAGTCAATAAATACATGGCTAACAAAAAACCCTGAGTCCTAGATTGGAATCATGGAAGAGGAGGTTTAAATTTTGAATCTCAAACAAAAGAGGATGTCCGAAAGATGGTAGCAGTAGATTGATTGGTGACAATAGAAGGTAAAGAGCACCAGATATTATGTGGGCGGATCAACAATGAGATTGCAGTATGGATAGCTACGTGGGTACACAACAACAAGAGGCATTCATATCAAAGCGGGTGAAGGGCATTTTTTTTCAAACCATGACACCTACTTCGATGAGTAGACAAGGCAAGTAGAAGATAGTCTTGGCAATCAATGACGATCAGGTGAATATGACGACTTGATAATGGGAATGGCCCCCACCAGCAGAACAGTGAGGTTCAAAAGTAACAGCATAAAGGTTTTTCCAAAGCAAATGGTAGTTAATGGGATAGCATCGCACACATTGAAACGTAGATGTTCATGCAGGCTGGGTAGTCTAATAAGGTTTCAATGTGATATATGCCAAGGAATGAAGGAGTATCGTGGACTGGTGGGTGATATCAAGGATGCCACATGGGCAGCAATTGGTTACATTATGCGAATGTAGTTAATATCGGGATTATAGGATATGTGATGAGGGTGGACTGTAGATATGAAGACATGGATATAGGTCAGACGATGAGATTGATAGACAGCACAATACCAATGGTGACATGGAGGAAGTAACGACTTTATGTTCAAAGAAACCCGAATAGGGATGTGGAATATTTGGCATAGTAGATGATAGAATTTTTGAACTATCACTCTGACATATAAAACACGACGGATGGTCTTGTGTGTACATAGAGTTGTTAGTAATCATGAAAATGATGTGGAGGTTGATGTCACAGACAATCAGCGGTATTTCCATTTCCAACGTTGGCAATTGGTAAAATGATGAAATTGACATAGTGGGAACGTCTTTTTAGTCCACAACCCACGTTTCATCACTCGTTGACTTAAAATGGTAGGTATTGTTTAATGTTTACATAGTAGTGATATTGAATGCTAAAGAGCACAGAGACAAAATGATAGCACAATGAGATCCTGGTCGAATAGCTGGCGACATGATGGTAGATGTATATATAGTTATCAAGCATGGAAGATTGGCTCGAACATAAAGTAGGAGGAGGCTACTATATCCAAAGCAGTGAAGAAAGACCCACAAGGTGATGAATAGTGGGATTTACAGTGCATCAAATGACCATACAATAGTGACTGAGATGCTTTAAGGAGATATGTTGTCCACCTGGATTGAAGAACCGGATACACAGCCATACACAGTGCAGTCATTGCTAATGAAAGTGAAGATACGTTACAGGCTACCAAATAACATCGTGGAGTATATAATAGAGAATTTAATGCCAAACTACATGATATGAATGCCACATTTAGTATGGGTGAATAGTGGTTGTTACGGATACATCACCAGGGAGGCATCGACTATAATGTGGTAAACTTGAAGATGAACCACCAAATGGATACGTCCCAGAATGTAGTAGAAAAGTACTATGATCACACTGTTGTTGAAGCTCAGGCATCCCACGATGGGTATTCGAATACAGGATGGTCTCAAATTGAAGTGATATCAAGATAGACGATGGTAAACAACAACTCGATGCCCTCATTTGGCTGATGTGGTAGTTGTCACCGATGTTTTCTATTTGACGTATGTGGATGAAATCACAACATTCACGCACAGATAGTGTACTAGGATAACTCGACGACTACCTAAACATAAGTATGAATGGCATAGTGTAAGTCATGTGGGGAGCTATGTGGTAAAACAATAATGTATGCCACGATAATGAATATGCGAAACAATAAGACATTTTGCTATGCTTCCAAAGGTAGAGTTTTAGAAAAATTACGAGGATTTCGTAGCTATGCGATAGGCTAATGGGGATTTTGGTAGTTACAATGGTAGTATCTTAAACTATCAGCATGGTGTTGATGTTCATAAAACAAAGAGAATCATCATCGATGGTGAGTATCCATAGCAGTGCACAAGCATGGATATCAGATTCGAGAATGTAACCAATGCATGGCAATGAAGGTGAATTTTGCACAATAATTCCTAGTGCAGGCAGACGGTGATTCAACGTAAGGCAGTAGTTGGACATTGTAAATAAGTATACCGACGGGTTGATATCTAATACGGGCTATGTATATTGATAATTACAGCAAGACAACACACATTGGATGATCATACAAAGAGGATATCCGACGGAAAGCTAGACCTGACCTGGATAGTGTAGTGTGACTATGTGTATGATTTAACGAAGCTATGGGATGATGTCGACTATTTACTGAGGATGCAAAAACCCAATGTGCATAGAGGGAAGTATTTGTTTGGTGAAGATATTGTTCACAGACAATTATTATGCACCAAGTAATACGAGTGCCTTCATTTGATGGGTATACACTGGGTAATTTGCACGGAGACAGAGAATAAGGATGTTGTCATGGCAACAATCAATGCATGTCCATATTAAATCATACTTGGAGCAATGGGATGTTGATGCCAAGCATTTGGAAATACCCATGGATATGCAAGTACCTTGGATGTTTCAAACCCGACGCACATGTGGCAACAGAGCACTTATATGATGGAACATTGGGTAGCGAGAAGGGCATCAAGAGTAACGTAATAAAGATTTATACTGGCCTAAGCGACATTCAAACCAATGGTAGAAGGAAGTTGTGGACTTATCTCTCGAATATCAAGCAAGGGATAGTCATTTTTATTTATGTGGGACCTCCTTTGCTGAGGTAAAAACAATAACATATGCATGAAACGTTACTCGAGGAGCTTTCAAAAAAGGGAATAAAATAATTATATTTGGGCAGTTACAAAATGAATTAATAAAGTAACAATTTTGAGCCGAGCAACCCATTACTGCATACGAAACAAAATAAAGGAAAACCAAGTGAATTAGAATTAAAACGTCGAAGTGGAAAAGTCATAGAGGGATTTCAAATACCACATTGAAGGATTGAAGAGGGGCTGGTTCTTAATGCAAAGACCAGAATGCTGCCGGAATATGATTGTAAAATGGAAACTTTATTTTAATGCAAGATGCCTTTTCAAAAATTTGGATTTAGTTTGTGAAAAAGGAGGAGAAAATTTCTACATGCATGGATTTCATGTTTTATTTTTCCAGTTTTCAGATTTCGGATTTATAAATGATGTTTAATGCATTTTTAATGGTCACATCATTGAATATTTGGAATCTGGAATTTATTTTCTGTGTCCTAGGAGCTAGCACTTAGTTTATTTTAATTGTGCAAATGCAGGTTAAAATAGATTAGGTTGCATGTAAGAGTTTCTCACACCTTCTATTTTGCAGGACGGGGTACCATCAAACTGATAAAGCTTTGCATGATTAAGTTTTCAGCATTCAAATTTATTTCAGATTTTATTTATCATTTTTCTAGATTTTTATTTTGCAGATTTTTATTTTGCAGATTTTTTTTAATTTTTAGAGATTAAAATAAAAATCGAAAAAAATTAAATAACAAAAATAAATACATGGCTACGTAGAATGAACTTCAAAGTTTCAGTTTGCACATTTACGTTTCCATTCCAAAGCCATTTTGGTTTTATAAATTTTTATGAAAATTGTTATTTTTAAGGGTGTTTATAATTTCAGAAATTCATTTTTTACATTTTCAAGGCAAATCATATTTTTTTAGTTTTATATTGTTATTTGCAAGCATAAATGAATTTCCATTCATGAAAATTTCAATTTCATAGAAGGGGGGTGATTTTTTTTTAATGGTATCCAATAAGCTATCACTTTTTAGAGCAATAACTTGCCCTTTCTTTATGAAAATTTCGATTGCACTAAAGAAAGGTAATTTATCATTTTATCAAAGGCTAGTGTTCTAAAACATTAAATTATTTCTTCTTTATGAAAATTGATTTCATTAAAGAGGGATAATTCATAATGACATTATGAGGCCATTATTTTAAAGCAATAAATTGGTGTCTCTTTATGAAAATTAATTTCATCAGAGAGACAATTTATTAATTATATCAAAGGCTATCTTTATCTTCATGATGAAAGCTACATTTAATGAATCTCTTTATCATAGATAGGTTTGAATCTTCTACTTCATGCTTAAAGTAGTATTTAATACAAGATGAAAACTTGTCTAAAATTCACTTAATCCAAAGAAGATAAAATCTACCTAAGAACATTCAAGATAAAAGGAATTAAGGCACTACATCGTGGTCATATGAGATCCAATTCACATTTGCTTTTATTTAATTTTTATGAAAAACCATCAATATAACTTGGTAGAATAAACCAACACATTGAAGCTTGGTAAAATTTAAATTCCTTGTGAATTTAAATGATTTATAAATAATTATTAAACCTCCTTTTTAACTTTCGCAATAACCCATCTTGGGTTTGTATAAACCAATCATTTAACCTATGCTCCCAATAATATTAAAATATTATAGAGCCTTTTTCCTTTCTCTTTTGTACTGATGAAGCTTTTTCCTGGATGACTTGGGTGAATTTATTTCTTGCTGAATTCCTTGATATGAGTGATAACTCTATCAGGTGACATCAATGACAACTCGACTTAGAGGACTCAAAATGTCCAACAATCTCCCCCTTTGTCATTGATGGCAACCCTTATCCTTTTACTGAAACCTGACCTTCTTTTCTTCTCCCCCTGGGACTTTGCTCCCCCTGGCTCAATGCTCTCTCAAATATCAAATCTCTCCACATAACAAATATCTCCCCAATACACAAATCTCTCCCCATTTGACATCAATGGCAAAGGGTCACCTTTGGGGCTCGAGGCTAAGAATGAGCCTCTTAGCTTAGCCCCTCGCCCACCTCCACATGAGGTGGTTAATTCTAGGGTGGGAGTATTTCTCCTCCCTAAAAGCACTACTCTTTGTCTTTATATTTTTCTCTTCTTTTCTAAGATTTCCGAATCCTCACATTGTTTCTTTCCAAGTCATCATCCTTGTTCTTTCATCCTTGTTCTTATCATCAGTTTTGTTCCTATTCATATTCTTGTTTTCATCCATGTTCTTGTTCTTCTTTCTATTCCTATTCGCATCCATGTTCCTGTTCATGTTCCTGTTCCTATTCTTGTTCCTGTTCCTGTTCCTGTTCCTGTTCCTGTTCCTGTTCTTGTTCTTGTTCCTGTTCCTATTCTTGTTCTTGTTTTTGTTTCTGTTCTTGTTCATGTCAATGTTCCTGTTCATATTTTTGTTCCTGTTCATGCTTGATTCTAGAATATTTGCTCTACACCATCTTGCTATGTGACCATCATTATTGCACTTATAACACTTAATGTTATTATTTCTTGGATGTGCAACTATCTTAGGATTTCTCCTAGTGAAGCCATATCCTCTCCTGTCATGAACCCTGTAATTTATTGTCTTGTGACTAGACTCATTGCATGAGTACCAATATCCTTGGAAAATTTGTCCTTTCCTATATACTTGTCTTTCATGTGTCTTGCACTATGAAGCCATGTGCCCAAATGAAAAGAGAAACATCTTCTATTGAAGAAAACTTGTCTAGACCCCATTGGTCTTTTAGTTCATCTTGACCTATTCTGATTGTTGTTCCATCTGAATCTTCTTTGTTCATTTTTCTTGTTCCTGTTGGACTCACTGCAATCTGACTCATCCTTAGGAGTTTCACTTTCACTTTCGCTCTCATCTAAGAAACCCTCTTCTAAATTATCCTCTTCTTCTAAAGTGTCTTCAGAACTGGAAGTTAACTTATATTCTTGAACCTGTTTGGAACCAAGACCTATCTTATTTGTTGCTCTTCTTTGTATCTTGACTATTTTATCTACACTATTTGCATTGTTTACATACTTATATAGCTTATTCTTGAAATCCTCTAGATCTTCTTTTGATAGGGCCACTTATTGTGTTAACTTTTCACATCCCAAGATCTTTGCTTATAACTTATCTTTGAATTTTCTTGCCTTGGATTTTGACTTTTCTAGATCCTCTATGAGCAATAATCTTTCTTCATCATATTCTTGAAATTGTCTTTCAAGCTTAGAGTATTGTTTTCTTACCTTCTTTACTGTGTCAAGGGCATAGATAAGTTCTCCCTTGAGATCATATCCATTCTCTACTAAATAATCCTCTCTTTTTTACCTTTGTCCATATCATCACTTCCTTTTTGCTTGTCTTCTATAGAATCACTCACTTATTCTTCTAATGCCATTAGAATATTTTCATATAGTCTATCAAGAGCATCTTCAAAATTATCATCACTGAAACTATAACCATCCCTTGTGTAATCATCTTCAAGATGTCCAAATCTACCACATCTAAAACACTTGAGAATAACTTGAGTCTTTTTCTTAACTGGATATTTTTCTTCAACCATAAATAAGACTTCATCTCTATCATTGTCTGAAAAACTAGTATCACTATCAACTGAGTACTTACTTGCATTATCCGCATAGTAACTTCTCTTTTGCCTTTGGAAGAACTTCTTCCATCTTTTGTTTTGTCCATCCTTGCTCTTCTTCTGGTACCTATGTCTTTTTGATTTCCTATACCTGTGATCCTATTTTTCTTCTTCATTTTTGCTCTTGGGCTCTTTGCACTATGTTGCATAATTTCCATACTTTCCACAATTGAAGCACTTAATAGATCTTATATCTATGGATCTTTTGGAACCTTTATCTCTTCTACCATAGTTAGCTTCTTCATCACTGGAAGATTCACTGCTTGATTCTGACTTCTTACCATTTTACTTTTTGTCCACTTTGAATGCAACTTCTTTTGGATGAATAGGATCTTTTTCAAATGTAGTAAGCATGCCAAGCAAAAAATTCCTTGTCAAAGAATCACTATTAATTGATGTTTCTATAGAAAAAACCTTTTCACTGGACCTTTTTGGAAGAGTTCTCAATATCTTATCACAAGCATCTGATTCATCAATCTTCATTCCAAGACCTTTCATCTCATGTATGAGTTCATCAATATTTATGAGATAGTCACGAATATTCTCATCATCCCGCATTCTTAGGTTCTCAAATTCTCCTTTGAGATTTCTTATCTTATCCTTCTTGACATTTTTATCTCCTTCATATATGGTATGCAATAAATCCCACATATCTTTTGTTGTCTTACATTCCATAACCTTCATATATTTTGATCTATGCAACCCTTTTATAATTGCATTCATAGCTCTTGAATTTGCATGCATTAGAAGCTTACCTTCCTTATCTGTAGGAGGATTGGCTCCTAAATCATATCCAAATTCCATTGCATCCCAAACTTTATTGTCAAGTACCATCAAGTGAAATCTCATCATCACACACCAATATAAGAAGTCACTCCCATCAAATACTGGTACTGCATTATTGAATAACCCATCCTTTTGATCCATTATGTTTTTAGACTGCTTTTCCTTCAAGTTTTCAAACTCTTCTGAAGGAACACACTCTGATACCAATTGAAGAACACAATATTATACTGAGACGGGGGTGAACAGTATAATACCACTTTTTACTTTTCTTTTCAATTCAATATTATGTAGTGTATAGATAGCAGTATCAATAGAAGTAATTAAAGCAATGCATAGAACACCACACACAATAGAGACACAAATTTTAATGTGGTTCACCCAATGTGGGCTACCTCCATAGAGAAAATATTTCTTCTAAATATTTCTCAAATAATCTCTTTGGGAATCCTTCCCAATTACAATATTTATGGATCTCTATCCAAAGGAGATGTTTATCCCCTAATATCAAGTTTGTTGATCTCTTCCATAGGAAAAATATTTCCCCTTCTGCTCTGGCTAGTGATCTTATAAAATATGTTGTCTCTCTGCTACATTGACTTGTGGATCTCTCTCCACTTGAAGACTCCTCACTTAGAAGATCTGTCTTCAATTATCTTGGCTATTGGATCTCTATCCACTGAGACTCTATCCTCTATACTCTGTCACCTCCAAAGCTCTTTCAATAGGCTCACTTAGAACCTTCTCAAATTTGCTCAATAGGTTCACTTAGAACCTACTCAAATCTGCTCAACAGGTCCACTCAAAACCTGCTCAAATTTTCTCAATAGGTTCACTCATAACCTGCTTAAATCTGCTCAATAGATCCACTCATAACCTACTCAAATTTTCTCAAAAATATCACACAGAACTTGTCCAAATCTGCTCAATAAGTCCTCTCTAGAACTTGCTCAAATCTGCATTGCAAGCTTCCACAAAAGCTTACACAAAATTAGTCCACAAGCCTTCTTAAAGACTTACCTCAAATCTGCTTAACAAGTCCACACAGAACTTGTTCAGTCACATAGAATTATAAAGAGAATTGTTAGAGACTCAATATATTCTATACTCAATGCTCAATCAATATCTCAACTCAATATCATAGAAGCATAAAGAGAATTTTTAGAGACTCAATATGTTTTATACTCAAATCCCAATCTCAACTCAAATCAATCTCATAAAAGCATAAAGAGAATTTTTAGAGACTCAATATGTTCTATTCTCAAATCTCAATCTCAACTCAAATCAATCTCATATAAGCATAAAGAGAATTGTTAGAGACTCAATATGTTCTATTCTCAAATCTCAATCTCAACTCAAAATCAATCTCATAGAAGCATAAAAAGAATTGTTAGAGACTCAATATGTTCTATTCTCAAATATCAATCTCAAATAAAATCAATCTCATAGAAGCATAAAGAGAATTGTTAGAGACTCAATATGTTCTATTCTCAAATCTCAATCTCAACTCAAATCAGAATATATAATAGTTTGTTTCATGGAACTTGAACAACCACTTCACACAATCACTTGACTAGGCTTAAAATGGTAGGTATTGTTTAATGTTTACATAGTAGTGATATTGAATGCTAAAGAGCACATAGACAAAATGATAGCACAATGAGATCTTGGTCGAATAGCTGGCGACATGATGGTAGATGTATATATAGTTATCAAGCATGGTAGATTGGCTCGGACATAAAGTAGGAGGAGGCTACTATATCCAAAGCAGTGAAGAAAGACCCACAAGGTTATGAATAGTGGGATTTACAGTGCATTAGATGACCATACGACAGTGACTAAGATGCTTTAGGGAGACATATTGTCCACATGGATTGAAGAATCGGATACACAACCATACACAGTGCAGTCATTGCTAATGAAAGCGAAGATACATTATAGGCTACCAAATAACATCGTGGAGTATATAATAGAGAATTTAATGCCAAACTACATGATATGAATGCCACATTTAGTATGGGTAAATAGTGGTTGTTACGGATACATCACCAAAAAGGCATAGACTATAATGTGGTAAACTTGATGATGAACCACCAAATGGATACATCCCAGAATGCAGTGGAAAAGTACTATGATCACACTGTTGTTGAAGCTCAGGCATCCCACGATGGGTATTCAAATACAGGGTGGTCTCAAATTAAAGTGATATCAAGATAGACGATGGTAAACAACAACCCGATGCCCTCATTTGGCTAATGTGGTAGTTGTCATCGATGTTTTCTATTTGACGTATGTGGACAAAATCACAACATTCATGCACAGATAGTGTACTAGGATAACTCGACGACTACCTAGACATAAGTATGAATGGCATAGTGTAAGACATGTGGGGAGCTACATGGTAAAACAATAATGTATGCCACGATAACGAAGATGTAAAACAATAAGATATTTTGCTATGCTTCCAAAGGTAGAGTTTTAGAAGAATTACAAGGATTTTGTAGCTGTGCGATAGGCTGATGGGGATTTTGGTAGTTACAACGGTAGTATCTTAAACTATCAGCATAGTGTTGATGTTCATCAAACCATGAGAATCATCATCGATGGTAAGTATCCATAGCAGTGCACAAGCATGGATATCATATTTGGGAATGTAACCAATGCATGGCAATGAAGGTGAATTTTGCACAATAATTCCTAGTGCAAGAAGCCGGTGATTCAACATAAGGTAGTAGTTGGACATTGTAAAGAAGTATACCGATGGGTTGATATCTAATACGGGCTATGTATATTGATAATTACAGCAAGACAACACACAGTGGATGATCATACAAAGAGGATATCTGACGAAAAGCTAGACCTGACCTGGATAGTGTAGTGTGACTATGTGTATGATTTAACGAAGCTATGGGATGATGTCGACTATTTATCGAGGATGAAAAAACCCAATGTGCACAGAGGGAAGTATTTGTTTGGTGAATATATTGTCCACGGACAATTATTATGCACCAAGTAATACGAGTGCCTTCAATTGATGGGTATACACTGGGTAATTTGCACGAAGACAGAGAATAAGGATGTTGTCATGGCAATAGTCAATGCATGTCCATTTTAAATCATACTTGAAGCAATGGGATGTTGATGCCAAGTATTTGGAAATACCCATGGATATGCAAGTACCTTGGATGTTTCAAACCCGAATCACATGTGGCAACAGAGCACTTATATGATGGAACATTGGGTAGCAAGAAGGGCATCGAGAGTAATGTAATAAAGATTTATACCGGTCTAAGCGACATTCAAACCAATGGTAGAAGGAAGTTGTGGACTTATCTCTCGAAGACCAAGCAAGGGATAGTCATTTTTATTTATGTGGGACCTCCTTTGTTGAGGTAAAAACAATAACGTATGCATGAAACGTTACTCGAGGAGCTTTCAAAAAAGGGAATAAAATAATTATATTTGGGCAGTTACAAAATGAATTAATAAAGTAACAATTTTGAGCCAAGCAACCCATTACTGCATATGAAATGAAATAAAGGAAAACCAAGTGAATTAGAATTAAAACGTCGAAGTGGAAAAGTCATAGAGGGATTTCAAATACGACATTGAAGGATTGAAGAGGGGCTGGTTCTTATTGCAAAGACCAGAATGCTACAGGAATATGAATGTAAAATGGAAACATTATTTTAATGCAAGATGCCTTTTCAAAAATTTGGATTTAGTTTGTAAAAAAGGAGGAGAAAATTTTTGCATGCATGGATTTCATGTTTTATTTTTCCCGTTTTCAGATTTTGAATTTATAAATGATGTTTAATGCATTTTTAATGGTCACATCATTGAATATTTGGAATCTGGAATTTATTTTCTGGGAGCTAGCACTTAGTTTATTTTAATTGTGCAAATGCAGGTTAAAATAGATTAGGTTGCATGTAAGAGTTTCTCACACCTTCTATTTTGCAGGATGGGGTACCATCAAACTGATAAAGTTTTGCATGATTAAGTTTTCAGCATTCAAGTTTATTTCGGATTTTATTTATCATTTTTCTAACTTTTTATTTTGCAGATTTTTTTTATTTTTAGAGATTAAAATAAAAATAAAATAAAATAAAATAACAAAAATAAATACATGGCTGTGTAGAATGAACTTAAAAGTTTCAGTTTGCACATTTACGTTTCCATTCCAAAGCTATTTTGGTTTTATAAATTTTTATGAAAATTGTTATCTTTAAGGGTGTTTATAATTTCAGAAATTCATTTTTTACATTTTCAAGGCAAATCATATTTTTTTAGTTTTATATTGTTATTTGCAAGCATAAATGAATTTACATTCATGAAAATTTCAATTTCATAGAAGGGGGGTGATTTTTTTTTAATGGTATCCAATAAGCTATCACTTTTTAGAGAAATAAATTGCCCTTTCTTTATGAAAAATTCGATTTCACTAAAGAAAGGTAATTTATCATTTTATCAAAGGCTAGTGTTCTAAAACATTAAATTATTTCTTCTTTATGAATATTGATTTCATTAAAGAGGGATAATTCATAATGACATTATGAGGCCATTATTTTGAAGCAATAAATTGGTGTCTCATTATGAAAATTAATTTCATCAGAGAGACAATTTATTAATTATATCAAAGACTATCTTTATCTTGATGATAGAAGCTACATTTAATGAATATCTTTATCATAGATAGGTTTGAATCTTCTACTTCATGCTTAAAGTAGTATTTAATGCAAGATGAAAACTTGTCTAAAATTCACTTAATCCAAAGAAGATAAAATTTACCTAAGAACATTCAAGATAAAAGGAATTAAGGCACTACATCGTGGTCATATGAGGGCCAATTCACATTTTCTTTTATTTAATTTTTATGAAAAATCATCAATATAGATTGGTAAAATAAACCAACACATTGAAGCTTGGTAAAATTTAAATTCCTTGTGAATTTAAATGATTTATAAATAATTATTAAACCTCCTTTTTAACTTTTGTAATAATCCATATTGGGTTTGTATAAACCAATCATTTAACCTATGCTCCCAATAATATTAAAATATTATAGAGCCTTTTTCCTTTCTCTTTTGTACTGATGAAGCTTTTTCTTGGATGACTTGGGCAAATTTATTTCTTGCTGAATTCCTTGATATGAGTGATAACTCTATCAGGTGACATCAATGACAACTCTAACTTAGAGGACTCAAAATCTCCAACAATATCCCCCTTTGTCATTGATGGCAACCCTTATCCTTTTACTGAAACCTGACCTTCTTTTCTTCTCCCCCTAGGACTTTGCTCCCCCTGGCTCAATGCTCTCTCAAATATCAAATCTCTCCACATAACAAATCTCTCCCCAATACACAAATCTCTCCCCCTTTGACATCAATGGCAAAGGGTCACCTTTGGGGCTCGGGGCTAAGAATGAGCCTCTTAGCTTAGCCCCTCCCCCACCTCCACATGATGTGGTTAATTCTAGGGTGGGAGTATTTCTCTTGCCTGAAAGCACTACTCTTTGTCTTTATCTTTTTCTCTTATTTTCTGAGATTTTTGAATCCTCACACTGTTTCTTTCCAAGACATCATCCTTGTTCTTGTCATCACTTTTGTTCTTATTCATATTCTTATTTTCATCCATGTTCTTGTTCTTGTTCTTGTTCTTGTTCCTATTCGCATCCATGTTGTTGTTCCTGTTCATGTTCATGTTCCTGTTCCTGTTCCTATTCCTGTTCCTGTTCCTGTTCCTGTTCTTGTTCCTGTTCCTGTTCCTGTTCCTGTTCCTATTCCTATTCCTATTCTTGTTCTTGTTCCTCTTCCTGTTCCTATTCCTGTTCCTGTTCCTGTTCCTGTTCCTGTTCCTGTTCCTGTTCTTGTTTCTGTTCTTGTTCTTGTTCATGTCAATGTTCCTATTCATATTTTTATTCGTGTTCATGCTTGATTCTAGAATATTTGCTCTACACCATCTTGCTATGTGACCATAATTATTGCACTTATAACACTTAATGTTATTATTTATTGGATGTGCAACTATCTTAGGCTTTCTCCTAGTGAAGCCATATCCTCTCCTGTCATGAACCCTATAATTTATTGTCATGTGACTAGACTCATTGCATGAGTACCAATATACTTGGAAAATTTGTCCTTTCCTATCTCCTTGTCTTTCATGTGTCCTACATTATGAAGCCATGTGCCCAAACCTATGACATGAGAAACATCTTCCATTGAAGAAAACTTGCCTAGACCCCATTGGTCTTCTAGTTCCTCTTGACCTATTCTGATTGTTGTTCCATCTAAATTTTCTTTGTTCATTGTTCTTGTTCCTGTTGGACTCACTGCAATCTGACTCATCCTTAGGAGTTTCACTTTCACTTTCGCTCTCATATAAGAAACCCTCTTCTGAATTATCCTCTTCTTCTAAAGTGTCTTTAGAACTGGTAGTTAACTTATATTCTTGAACCTGTTTGGAACCAAGACCTGTCTTATTTGTTGCTCTTCTTTGTATCTTGACTATTTTATCTACACTCTTTGCACTGTTTACATACTTATATAGCTTATTCTTGAAATCCTCTAGATCTTCTTTTGATAGGGTCACTTATTGTGTTAACTTTTCACATCCCAAGATCTTTGCTTCTAACTTATCTTTGAATTTTCTTGCCTTAGCTTTTGACTTTTCTAGATCCTCTATGAGCAATAATCTTTCTTCATCATATTCTTGAAACTGTCTTTCAAGCTTAGAGTATTGCTTTCTTACCTTCTTTACTGTGTTAAGGGCATAGATAAGTTCTCCCTTGAGATCATATCCATTCTCTACTAAATAATCCTCTCTTTTTTTACCTTTGTCGATATCATCACTTCCTTTTTGCTTGTCTTCTATAGAATCACTCACTTATTCTTCTAATGCCATTAGAATATTTTCATCTAGTCTATCAAGAGCATCTTCAAAATTATCATCACTGAAACTATAACCATCCCTTGTGCAATCATCTTCAAGATGTCCAAATCTACCACATCTAAAACACTTGAGAATAACTTGAGTCTTTTTCTTAACTGGATCTTTTTCTTCAACCATAAATAAGTCTTCATCTCTATCATTTTCTAAAAAACTAGTATCACTATCAACTGAGTACTTACTTGCATTATCTGCATAGTAGCTTCTCTTTTACCTATGTCTTTTCGATTTCCTGTACCTGTGATCCTATTTTTCTTCTTCATTGTTGCTCTTGGGCTCTTTGCACTTTGTTGCATAATGTCCATACTTTCCACAATTGAAGCACTTAATAGATCTTATATCTATAGATCTTCTGGAACCTTTATCTCTTCTACCTTAGTTAGCTTCTTCATCACTAGAAGATTCACTGCTTAATTCTGAATTCTTACCCTTTTACTTTTTGTCCACTTTGAATGCAACTTCTTTTGGATGAATAGGATCTTTTTTTCTTATATCAAATGTAGTAAGCATGCCAAGCAAAGAATTTCTTGTCAAATAATCACTATCAATTGATGTTTCTATAGCAAAAACATTTTCACTGTACCTTTTTGGAAGAGTTCTCAATATCTTATCACAAGCATCTAATTCATAAATCTTCATTCCAAGACCTTTCATTTCATGTATGAGTTCATCAATATTTATGAGATAGTCATGAATATTCTCATCATCCCGAATTCTTAGGTTCTCAAATTCTCCTTTGAGATTTCTTATCTTAGCCTTCTTGACATTTTTATCTCCTTCATATATGGTATGCAATAAATCCCACATGTCTTTTGTTGTCTTACATTCCATAACCTTCATATATTCTGATCTACGCAACCCTTTTATAATTGCATTCATAGCTCTTGAATTTGCATGCATTAGAAGCTTACCTTCCTTATCTGTAGGAGGATTGGCTCCTAAATCATATCCAAATTCCATTGCATCCCAAACTTCATTTTCAAGTACCATTAGGTGAAATCTCATCAGCACACACCAATATAAGAAGTCACTCCCATCAAATACTGGTACTGCATTATTGAAGAACCCATCCTTTTGATCCATTGTGTTCTTAGACCACTTTTCCTTCAATTTTTCAAACTCTTCTGAAGGAACACACTCTGATACCAATTGAAGAACACAAGCTTATACCAAGACGGGGGTGAACAGTATAATACCACTTTTTACTTTTCTTTTCAATTCAATATTATGTAGTGTATAGATAGCAGTATCAATAGCAGTAATCAAAGCAATGCACAGAACACCACACATAATAGAGACACAAATTTTAACGTGGTTCACCCAATGTGGGCTACCTCCATAGAGAAAATATTTCTTCTAAATATTTTTCAAATAATCTCTTTGGGAATCCTTCCCAATTACAATATTTATGGATCTCTGTCCAAAGGAGATGTTTATCCCCTAATATCAAGTTTGTGGATCTCTTCCATAGGAGAAATATTTCCCCTTCTGCTCTGGCTAGTGATCATATAGAAGATGTTGTCTCTCTGCTACACGAACTTATGGATCTCTCTCCACTTGAAGACTCCTCACTCAGAATTTATGTCTTCAATTGTCCTGGTTATTGGATCTCTATCCACTGAGACTCTGTCCTCTATACTCTGTCACCTCCAAATCTCTGTTAATAGGCTCACTCAGAACCTTCTCAAATCTGCTCAATAGGTTCACTTAGAACCTACTCAAATCTGCTCAACAGGTCCACTCAAAACCTACTCAAATTTTCTCAATAGGTTCACTCATAACCTGCTTAAATATGCTCAATAAATCCACTTAGAACCTACTCAAATTTTCTCAAAAATCTCACACATAACTTGTCCAAATATAGTCAATAAGTCCTCTCTAGAACTTGCTCAAATCTGCATTGCAAGCTTCCATAAAAGCTTACACAAAATTAGTCCACAAGCCTTCTTAAAGACTTACCTCAAATCTACTTAACAAGTCCACACAGAACTTGTTCAATCACATAGAATCATAAAAAGAATTGTTAGAGACTCAATATATTCTATACTCAATGCTCAATCAATATCTCAACTCAATATCATAGAAGCATAAAGAGAATTGTTAGAGACTCAATATGTTTTATACTCAAATCCCAATCTCAACTCAAATCAATCTCATAAAATCATAAAGAGAATTGTTAGAGACTCAATATGTTCTATTCTCAAATCTCAATCTCAACTCAAATCAATCTCATATAAGCATAAAGAGAATTGTTAGAGACTCAATATGTTCTATTCTCAAATCTCAATCTCATAGAAGCATAAAGAGAATTGTTAGAGACTCAATATGTTCTATTCTCAAATCTCAATCTCAAATAAAATCAATCTCATAGAAGCATAAAGAGAATTGTTAGAGACTCAATATGTTCTATTCTCAAATCTCAATCTCAACTCAAATCAGAATATAGAATAGTTTGTTTCATGGAACTTGAACAACCACTTCACACAATCACTTGACTAGGCTTAATCAACTCTACGCAACCAATCACCTCAAGGATAAATCCTTTCTCACAAACCCTAGTCCAAGTATGTATCAACCAACTCAAAATATTTCCAATAATTCTCAACAACAAATCTCACATAACTATGATACTCATGTTCTTTTCTAAATCAAGTTCAAGTTATTTGCACAACCAATGGGCTTCAACAACAATGCTTATAAACAAGGTTTAATCACAACTCTCAATTCATAAAACCTTGAAGCATTAACCAACAACTCTAAAAAAGGCAACCACAATCAATCCTTTTCTCTCCAAAGATATTTTTAGAAATCAATCACCCACATAAGTCAATGAAGAATATTGCCCATACCTTTTTGATGCCTTATGAGTTGTCCACTAAATCTGCCACACTCAACACACTTTCTTTTTCCAATCTCAAAAAGGGTTAGAGGTCATGAATAATAACACAATAATCAAAATAATATCTCAATAACACCTTATTACTCCTACTCAATAAAAATGGACCAAACCCTCTTATGCAAGAAATACTCCCTCAAAACAATGAATCAAACTTACTTTTGGAACTCCTTGACAAAACTAGAAATATCTTCTTTCACACATCTTATTTCTCCCTCAAATCAATCTAAACAAGTAGCTCTCAAAAATAGCTTTCCAATTATATATAATATGCTATACTTCCACAAAGAAAATCAACAAAAATATTTATCTTTCCTAGGGCATACCATAACCTTATTTCTCCTTAGGCAACCTTGGCAGAAAATAAAATATTAAACAAAAATTAAATTTACTTGCCTTGCCCTCGACGAGATTCGATCCCTCAACTATTTTCTTCCCAAAACCTTAGCCGCAGCCAAGCCGTCATTGGGCCATGCACCGTGACGTGTCTAAAAGGGCACGTCCACCATGCAATATCTTCGAACAACGAACCTTCAAAAAACAACAAGCACATAGAGCGCTTCTTCCTTGTAATCCAAAAAATAGACCTCACACAAATCAAAATCATAACCTCCTCCTTAGCACCAAGCCAACATACCACTAGGCCATGTTGGCCTTTGCACTTAGGGTTTCTGAATCTTCACAGCTTTAACCTTCATGAAAATCGTAAGGCTTTTGAAACAAAAATCTCTTTCTCATGCACTTTGAAAATAATAGCAAGGGATACTTGGTAAATGAATTTGTTTGGCATTTATATAATGCCTTTTGCCTTCCTTAGCATCACTTCGGAGCTTCAAATGAATTTGACGTCGATGTGATTTAATTTATAATATTTAAATTTAATTTTAAATTTAAATATTATAAATTAAAATCAACCTTAGAACTTTGTCTTAAAGAGCCAACCTTAGGTTTAATAAAACCTTAGAACCTTGTCTTAATGCCCAACCTTGGTTTTATTTATAAAATTTAATTTTTTTGTGAATTTAAATGATTTATAAATAATTATTAAACCTCCTTTTTAACTTTTGCAATAACCCATCTTGGGTTTTATAAACCAATCATTTAACATGTGCTCCCAATAATATTAAAATATTATGGAGCCTTTTTCCTTTCACTTTTACATTGATGAAGCTTTTTCCTGGATGACTTGGGTGACTTTATTTCTTGCCGAATTCCTTGAGATGAGTGATAACTCTATCAGGTGACATCAATGACAACTCTGACTTAGAGGACTCAAAATGTCCAACACACATGCCCCTTGTTAACAGTTACTTGTAATCACTAAGGTGTTCCAAGCATTTAATTGATATATCTTTATTAAGATTACTAATACACGTGCAAATGCAAATATAGAAAAGACCTTGGAGAAGTTGTTTTATTTTAACTTCTTTGCAAGAGAGGGTTTTGTGATCCAAAATCCTAGGGAGAGTGTGATTTTGCAATTGGGAAAAATTACCACTCAACATTTTGGCTCTAGAAGGAGGGCATGAATTGGTGTTAGTTTAATTATGCTAAATTATTCATTGTTCTTTTAAATACTTTGACTTATTCATGCAATGAGTAATGTGATATTAGTGTAACTTTGAGAGTTTTGAATTTCTAAATATTTCAAGTCCATTTGATTAGTATCTTTGGAAATATTTTAGCACTCAACACTTTGGGAGATAGGATAGATTGAATTAATTTATTTTATTGCTATTTAGATGCTAGATTGTTCATACTACTTGAAAGATTTATTCAAAGACATTGGTTTGGACTAACGAGCTTTTGTTTACATATGATCACTTTCATTTGATTTCAACGTTCTCTAATTGATGATGCTCTAATGCTAATCTTTATGCAATTTGAGAATATTCTTTCATGTCATGGTTTAATTGAGGCATATCTTGTTATCGATACTAACATGATCTTTGTGGTTTACTCATTTGAAAATTGTTAGTCATTTTATGCTTCTTTGCAAGATATTTTTAGTTGACTAACAAATTTGGTTCTGAAGTTATTCTTTGAGTTTCACTAATGGTGACATGTGATGTAAGAGCTGAAATGATATCTTTAATAGAGAATGGTATCTATGTTAGGGGATTATTATAAGTGTTTTCCTATACCTGGAACACCCCATCAAATTCCTAAAATGATATTGGAGTTTCTTCGACAGCTTAATCAAGATGAGACATTAGGATACATACATAAATTGCATGTCTACAAGAGCACATTATTTCAATGGTAAATTTACCATGAGGTTGTTGCTTGTAGGTTATTCTCATACATTTTGGATGACAGATCATTCTTTTGGTATGGCCAATTATCCATGGATGTTAGGACTTCTTGGATCTTACTAGAAGCAGCCTATATTTATCATTTTGGTAATCAGGTTGACCTAGATATGTTGTGAAATCAGTTTACCTCTATTCGTAAAGAGCGTAATCAATCCATGAGTCAATTCAATGAGAGGTTCCATGAGTTGCACTCTCAAATATGGGAAAATTTTTACACAATAGAAAAGGAAACTATTCAAGTATACATGGGAGCCATACCCCCCATACTTGCTACTCTTTTAATGGAAAATCTTGATGACCCATATTTGCATAGAATCTATGAGATCGCAATAAGTGTATAACAAGGGCAAGTGAAGGCACAACATGTTCCCATGAGATATTGTTCTTTTAGAGTTATTGATGTCAACCTACACCAACCATCGAATATAGCACTCTCCACTCCAATGATGCCTAAGGTGAATTATCAAGGGGATGAATTTGAATGTCTAAATGTTATAACCACCTTAGATATCATCCAAGAGGAGGTGCAAGTTGCTAAGCCAACATCCACCAATGAGGATTGTGTAGATATGGGTTCATTTCTAGAAATGCTTGAGTATGCAAATAATGGAGGTATCCTAAATCTAATTAGTTTTGACATATGTGATAGGATAAAACCTTCCATGGAATTGAATAAAGTGGTTGAAAGTGAAATTGAAAGAGAATCAATAAATGAATTCGAAGACATAATAGAATTTCACCACTGGTTCTCGGAAGACACTTTAGATGAGATTGTTGAAACTAAGGGTCAAGAAGACCCACACCTTCCAAATTGTGATGAAATTGAATCATGGGTTACAAATGTGGATTATGATAGCCTTACAAACTTGAATACAAAGAGTAGCCCACTTTTGGAAATCATTGAACCATCTAAGGAAGGTGAAGGTGAATTTGATGAGAAACACCTTGATGAATTAGAAGATGTTGAAGAAGTAGTTGAGCGTCACCACTTGATTTTGGAAGATGATTATTATGATTCTTGGAAGAAGCGGGAAGAGTACACACACTCCAAACCTTCTAATGAAACTTTTATATCAATTGATATACAGGATAATACAATTACGTTCTCGCATGAGGATATTACAAGTCCTGTACAATTTGAGAATGATTTGGAAGAAGGATTGGAATATCATCAAGTGTTGGAAAATGATCATCATTCTATTACCATGGATAATGAAGAAAAAGAATTGATAGATGAATCAAAATATCATGTCACAAATGCAATCGAGTTCCATCCCAGGAATTTGGATGAAGTTAAAAACAATGGTTGGGAAAGATATGAAGAATCATCTACGTTGCACACCCCCATTGATTAGAGTTTTATTGACATGCAAGATGCTAAAATCACCATTTTATAGGAGGATATTACATTTACAAGAATCGAGAAAGTTCCCAAATTAGATCATGGTGAATATGAATTTATTGAAGATCTTGTTGAAATAGAAAGGGAAGAAATGGTAAATGTTTCTTATGACTCGTCTGTTTTAGATGAGGAAGAAATAAAATCTTCTATTTCATTCGTTACTATTGAAAATTTGGATACAAATTCACATGATTATTTTGAGGATTCAAATGAAGAGATAGCATTGGTAGTTAACAAGAAATTGGAACCAAATGACAAAGAAGTGGATCTATTTGAAGCAACTCAAATTATTGATCATGGTGATGGGTTACTTGATACACACATTGACCAAAAATATTTAATGTTTGAAAATGATGGGCATTTTTTTAATTGGGTGCCTAATTTTTGTATGTTTTATGAACATGTAATCAATGAAAATGAAATACTACAAGATGATGAAAATGATAAAGATCATGAGGTAAAATAGGGAATTGCAAATCCTTACCAAGCCTTGGTAAATCAAAATCCACAAGAGGTAGAATCTAACCTTTTGTGTCCAAGCATCCAAGCTTCAGGTGGATATTTGTATGATCACTCATTGGATTTAAATGCTATTTATGATGAAATACCATTGGAGGTGAATGAAGAACTTGAATTAATTTCTACTCACATCTCTAATAAGAATACTTTAATGAATGAAAAAGAAGTTGATGCACTTGAATTATTAAATCAAATTCATCAACAAATGATAATGGAATCTAGGATAGAAATTTATGATGATCCTCATTTAGTAAATATCCTAGATGCTTGCAAGTGGTTGCATAAATTGGATCAGCCTACAAACATGGAATATGATTTGGCTTAGAAATTTTTAGAAACAAGAATTTGTTTGCAAAATCTCATGTTTGAAAAAGAAAGCCTAATTCTAAATCATAAATTGAGTTATGAATTTGACATCTTAAAGAATATACAAGAAAGAATTGAAAATAAAAAATTGTCAGATCAATTTGATGATTTGAAGCTCATCTATATGATCATTAATAGAATTAAATAAAATTGGTGGCGTGAGCGAGGCAAGATGAATATTGTTGTATTGTTTGGTTTATTCTTGTTTTCGTTGGATTCCTTTAAAACTTGGCATGCTTATCATGTTATATGTCTTTTGAAATGTGCTAGTCATATTTGGGATCCAGGGAAGTGATAGTTCAATCTTTACACCATCTTGTACCATATTGTACATTTGTATATAGTTTTGGTTTTTGCTTTCTATTTTTTTTTTTTGTTGTGTGTTCTTGTTAGTTTGCTTTAAGTCATATTTTGGCTTGTGTTTTGGGTTATTCCCTTATTTTGAGGTTATGTTTTGTGGTCACTAACTTATAGTCTCTGGCCTGTTATTGTGTTTCTTTGCTTAGTAGGTTGGAATATCTAATCTGAAATCAGGTGAACCCAAGAAAAGGGGGATGAGTTATTTGGTGATCATGCTCATATTTTGGGACTAAAATGGTGGAAAGTGGAACAATGAAAGATTTTTCTAAATCTCCACATGTAACTCACAAACCTTAAATGGTATTTCTATAATTATTAAGGATGAATTTATCTTGATCTACAATCCTAGGTGAAAATCCAATACACTCCACTTGTAGGTTGCCTAAACCCATATATGCTTGAAGCTTTGCATGATTGTTATTTTGAAAAAAAAAGAGAGAAGAAAGAAAATATATATATATACAAAAATAAAAAAAATGAGCATTGAAAAGCTTGATCAAATCAATCACAAGATCTAGATAAACTCTATCAAGTCTATGGACATCTGAATGGTAGTAGGGCTCTGTCTAGACATAGCTCGGGTAAAATAAAAGGCTTTGCAAAGCGTTAAGCAAACACAAGGGCGAGTTAGATAAACCCCACCGAGGTTATAGAAGTTTGACTGGTAGTGGGGTTTTTTCTATAGTCATTTCGTTATGAGCGATACTTTATAGCCTAATGCAAAAAAGGATGATGGAATCTAGAGGATTCTCAAAAATGTAGAAATGAATCACTTTTACACACACTAAGCAAAGGCAAATATATTAGTTGTTTCTGTTCAAATCTGTTTACCCCCACCTTCTCAAGAAGTTTCTAAATAATCTACATTTATTTAATCTTGTATGTTCTCATTTCAGATTGGGTTCTTCACCTGAAATGCTCAGGAGCATTTCCCAGTAGAGTCGCCATTTGTTGTGATTGTTGCACAACTCCCCCTAAAATTGGGGACTCACCCTTTTGTTTTGGTATTTGAGTGTTTGTATTTTGTTTTGAGGGTCTAATGCTTTGCTTTGTTTTGGGTTTGCATTTCATCATCAATTTATTGTCGATGATATTTGTTATCATAAATTTGTTGTCGATGATATTTGTTATCGTCAATTTCTTATCGACGATATTTGTTATCGTCAATTTCTTATCGACGATATTTTTATCATCAATTTGTTATCAATGATATTTTTATCATCAATTTTTTGTCGACGATATTTTATTGTCAATTTATTTTCGATGATATTTTTATTGTCAATTTGTTGCTAACAATAGTTATCGTCAAATTTATTGTTAACAATTTTATTAATAAATTATTGGGTTTTATTTCATTTGTGTGTTCCAAAGAATTCAAAAAAAAAAATTAAATGAAAATGAAAATATATATCTATATATACTTCATATATACATAGATATATGCAATAAAAAAGGAACAAAACAAAAATTTAGAATATTTGTATATATTGTATATATATAAGTATTTTAATAAAATAAAACATTTAATACTAAAGAAATTACTATTATTATATATATATAATAATAATAATAATAATAATAATAAATAAATAAAATATATATATAATAAAATATTATGTAATAAATAATAAAAATCGAATAAAGCCTTGATGTGCTCTAATTAAGGTGTAGAATTATAATTGTTTTTAAGGCTAATGTTAATATGTTTTGAGAACAACGCTAACATTTCTTTCATGCTTGCAAGTTTACAAGGAAGCCGGCGACGAGGCATATGAATGCCTTGGACTCCAAAAAAGATGATTTGACACGGTAATCACATGGAGCATGGGTATTATCCAACAGAGTGAAGGGTTTGGATGAGTTTGATGCAAAGGTATTCATTGAAGGATAGGGACATCGAGGATGAATGCTTGAATACGATAACCATAGTATGTTGTTGTGGGTGAAACCCAGACGACCTCCCATGCGGCGATTGAGACCGATGAACAGTCACCGAAAGACTCATTGACATGAAGCATATGGAGTGAAGTCAATGAATACGTGGCTAACAAACACCTCAAGCCCTAGATTGGAATCAAGGCAGAGGAGGTTCGAATTTTGAATCTCAAATAGAAGAGGATGCCCGGTAGATGATAGCAGTAGATCGATTGGTGACAATGGAAGGCAAAGGGCGCTAGACATTATGTGGGTGGATCAATAGTGAGATTGTAGTATGGATAGCTATATGGGTATGCAGTAGTGAGAGGCATTCATATCAAAGTGGGTGAAGGGTATTTTTTCAAACCATGGCGCCTACATTGACGAGTAGACAAGGCATGCAGGAGATAGTCTTGGCGATCAACGTTGATCAACTAAAGATGATGATCTGATAACGAGAATGGCCCCCACTAGAAGAACAGTGAGGTGCAAAAGTAACAGCAGTGGGATAAAGGTTTTTCCAAAGAAAATGGTAGTCAATGGGATAACATAGCACACATTGAGATGTAAATGTTTACATAGTTTGGGTAGTCTAAGAAGGTGTCAATGCAAGTTATACCAAGGAAGGAAGGAGTGTCATGGACTAGTGGGTGATATCAAGGATACCGCATGGGCAACGGTTGGTTACATTATACGAATGCAGTCAATATCGGGGTGATAGGATATGTGATGAGGGTGGACTGTAGACATGAAGACATGGATACAATTCAGATGATGAGATGGATAGACAGTGCGATACCAATGGTGACATGGAGGAAGTAATGACTTGATGTTCAAAGAAACCCAATCAATGAGGATGTGGAATATTTGGCATAGTAGATGACATAATTTTTGAACTATCGCTTTGACATATACAACATGATGGATGGTCCTATGTGTACATAGATCTGGCAACAATCAGGCGAATGATGTGGAGCTTGATATCACAGACAATCAATGGTATTCCTATTTCCAATGTTGGCAGCTAGTGAAACAATGAAATTGACACAATGGGAATGTCTATTCAATCCATAGCCCATGTTTCATCACGTGATGACCCAAAATGGTAGGTATCATTTAATGTTTACACAGTAGTGATATCGAATGCTAAAGAGTGCCAGAGACAAAATGATAGTACAATGAGATCTTGGTCAAACAAATGGTGATGTAATGGTAGGTGTATATACAGTTATCAAGCACGGTGGATTGGCTCAGACGTAAACTAGGTGGAGGCTACTCTATCTAGAGTAGTGAAGAAAGACCTGCAAGGTGATAAATAGTGGTATTTATAGTGCATCAAATGATCATACAAAAGTGACTGAGATGCTTCGAGGAGAGACATTGCCCACCTTAATTGAAGAATCGGATACATAGCCATACACAATGTAGTCGTTGTCGATGAAATATAAGATACGTTACAGGCTTCCAAATAACATCGTGGAGTGTATAATAGAGAATTTAATACCAAATTACATGATATGAATACTATGTTTAGTATGGGTGAACAGTGGTTGTTATGGATACATCGTCAGGGAGGCATCGGATACAATGTGGTGAACTTGACGACGGACCAACAAATGGATACATCCCAAAATGCAGTAGAAAATATTGTAATCACACTGTTGTTGAAGATCAGGCATCCCACAGTGGGTATTAAAACATAGGGTGGTCTCAAATTAAAGCGATATCAAGATAGATGATATCAAACAACAACCCAGCACCCTCATTTGGTTGATGTGGTAGTCGTCA
Organism: Wollemia nobilis; assembly: GCA_028583015.1. NCBI lineage: Eukaryota > Viridiplantae > Streptophyta > Pinopsida > Araucariales > Araucariaceae > Wollemia > Wollemia nobilis. Next base: position 10,053,109 of record JAQPPZ010000676.1, on the reverse strand, counting down.
CCTATGTTTTCTATTTGACGTATGTGGATGAAATCACAACATTCGTGCATGGATAGTGTACTAGGGTAACCCGATGATAACCTAGACCTAAGGATGAATGGCACAGTGTAAGGTACGGGGGGAGCTACATGATAAAATAGCAATGAAGACATGAAACAATGAGATATTTTGCTATGCTTCCAAACATGGAAAACATGAACGCATCACGAACCAGTGGCAAATATGGAGTTTTAGCAAAATGATGGGGATTTTGTAGTTATGTGGTAGGGTGATGGGAATTTTGATAGTTATGGCAATAGCATCTTGAACTATCAACATGGTGTTGATGTTCATCACACCAGAAGAATCATCATCGGTGGTGAGTATTTGCAACAGTGCACAGATGTGGATAGCAAATTCAAGAATGTAACCAATGCATGGCAATGAAGGCGAAGTTCGCACAGTAATTCCTAGTGTAGGTAGAAATGGTTATTCAACATAAGATAGCGGTTGGACGTAGTGAATAAGTATACCGGTAGGTTGATGTTTTTTTTTTTTTGGGAAAACATCCCAAAAGTGATGCCACTTTCGGGTAAGACTCAAGGAGGTAGGAGTATCCGCAGGTTGATGTCGATGTCTTAGACGGGTTGTATATATTGAGAATTACAGCAAGACAACACATAGTGGACGATCATACAAAGAGGAAATCCAACAGAAAGCTAGACCTGACCTGGATAGTGCAGTGTGATTATGTGTATGAGTTAACGAAGCTATGGGATGATGTGGACTATTAATCGAGGATGCAAAAACCCAATGTGCATAGAGGAAAGTATTCGTTTGGTGAATATATTGTTTACAGACATAATTATTATGCACCAAGTAATATGAGTGCCTTCATTTGATGGGTATACACTGGGTAATTTGCACGGAGTTAGAGAATAAGGATGATGTCATGGTAGTAGTAAGTGCATGTTCATATTGAATCATACTTGAAGCAATGGGATGCTGATGCCAAGTATTTGGAAATGCCCACAGAGATGCAAGTGCCTTGAATGTTTCAAACCCGACGCACATGTGGCAATGGAGTGCTTATATGATGGAAAATTATGTAGCGAGAAGGGTGTCGAGAGTAACGTAATAGAGATTTAGACCAGCTTAAGCGATGTTCGAACCAATGGTAGAAGGAATTTGTGGACTTATCTCTTGAATACCAAGCAAGGGGTAGTCATTTTTATTTTATGTGGGACCTCCTTTGCTAGGTAAAAACAATAGAGTACGCATGAAACGTTACCCGAGGAGCTTTAAAAAAAGGGAATAAAACGATTATATTTGGGAAATTACAAAATGAATTAATAAAGTAACAGTTTCAAGCCGAGCAACCCATTGTTGCAAACGAAACGAAATAATGGAAAACCAAGTGAATTAGAATTAAAACATCGAAGTGGAAAATTTGTGGAGGTATTTCAAATACCCCATTGAAGGATTGAAGAGGGGTTGGTTCTTTTTGCAAAGACCATAATGTTGTCGAAATATGAATGTAAAATGGATTTAGCTTGTGAAAAATGAGGAGAAAATTTCTACATGCATGGATTTCATGTTTTATTTTTCTCATTTTTAGATTTTAGATTTATAAATGATTTTTAATGCATTTTTAATGGTCACATCACTAAATGTTCGAAATCTAGAATTTATTTTCTATGTCCTAGGAGCTAGCACTTAGTTTATTTTAATTGTTCAAATGCAGGTTAAAATATATTAGGTTGCATGTAAGAGTTTCTCACACCTTCGGTTTTGCAGGACGGGGTACCATCAAACTGATAAAGCTTTGCATAAGTTTTCAGCATTCAAGTTTATTTCGGATTTTATTTATCATTTTTCTAAATTTTTATTTTACAGATTTTTTTTATTTTCAGAGATTAAAACAAAAATCGAAAAAAATATAATAACAAAAATAAATACATGGTTGCGTAGAATGAACTTCAAATTTTTAGTCTGCACATTAACGTTTCCATTCCGAAACCATTTTGATTTTATAAACATTTTTGAAAACTGTTGTTTTTAAGGGTTTTTATAATTTTGGAAATTCATTTTTTACATTTTCAAGGCAAATCAGATTTTTTTTAGTTTTATATTGTTATTTGCAAGCATAAATGAACTTCCCTTCATGAAAATTTCAATTTCATAGAAGGGGGTGATTTTTTTTAATGGTATCCAATCAGCTATAGATTTTAGAGCAATAAATTACCCTTTATTTATGAAAATTCTGATTTCACTAAAGAAAGGTAATTTATCATTTTATCAAAGGCTAGTGTTCTAAAACATTAAATTATTTCTTCTTTATGAAAATTGATTTCATTAAAGAGAGATAATTCATAATGACATTATGAGGCCATTATTTTAAAGCAATAAATTGGTGTCTCTTTATGAAAATTAATTTCATCAGAGGGACAATTTATTAATTATATCAAAGGCTATCTTTATCTTCATGATAGAAGCTACATTTAATGAATATTTTTATCATTTCGGATTCACATTCATAGATAGGTTTTAATCTTCTATTTCATGCTTAAAGTAGGATTTAATGCAAGATGAAAACTTGTCTAAAATCCACTTAATCCAAAGAAGATAAAATCTACCTAAGAACATTCAAGATAAAAGGAATTAAGGCACTACATCATGGTCATATGAGGGCCAATTCACATTTTCTTTTATTTTATTTTTATGAATAATAATTAATATAGCTTGGTAAAATAAACCAACACAGATCCCTTGTTAACAGTTACTTTCAATCACTAAGGTGTTCCAAGCATTTAATTGATATATCTTTATTGAGATTACTAATACACATGTGCAAATACTAATATAACGAAAACCTTGGAGAAGTTGTTTTGTTTTAACTTATTTGCAAGAGAGGGTTTTGTGATCCAAAATTCTAGGGAGAGTGATTTTGCAATTGGGTAAAATTACAACTCAATTTTTCGTATCTACATCCAGCTACCAACCATATGGTGAATAATGATCTCTTTTGGGTCCTAGAGGTAAGTAATGCCACCAAAAGCCCCATCGGAGCTAAGGGTATCCACTTTCCTAGACAACCAAGTTTTACTTGCAATTGATTCCATTTCCCCTATAGACATATTCATTTCCTAAAGGAAAACTAGATGTGGTTGGTTTTTCTAAATCACTCTTCTAATTTTGTTTGTTTTGAAAGACTTCCTTTGAGTCCTCTAATATACCAAGTGATGATATTCATTAATAATGGGGCTAAATATGTTGGTAAGGATATGAATATTACCTTCCTCTACAAGTTATTCACCTTCTTTTATCATATGATGTTGATTAGTCTTGTGGTCTACCTTTTGATTAGTGTCCATATTCATTTTTTTCTTGTTTCTTGTCTTACCCCAATTGAATTAGGGATATTTTATAACCCTAAAGTATGTGTAGATGCAACCAAAGCATTATTGGAAGATTCAACAAAGTCTATCTTGGGGTCTAAATTTTTTGAAGTCTTAGCATTTAAAAGATTGTTCTTCTTGTTTATGTTTTCTCCCTTATTTTTTTGTTGAAAACCTTTGATTTCTTGGTTTATCTCTAAGTCCTTCCCTACATATTTAAATTGTGTTTCTAAGATTTTTGTTTCCATTATGTCCTCTTCCTCACCCAAGAGGTTATTTATGGAAAGAATTCCAAACATATTAGTTGACAACATCTCTTGATACTTCATAATTGGTTTTTTTGTGTTCTTCTTCTTAGGCATTTGGAAACCTTCTAAGTTTGTGTCCTCTTTATTTTGATCTAGAATATTATTTGGATAGACACTAGCCATATGACCATATTCATGATATATTCTACAATAAAAATAAATGTTCTCATAGTCCACCACCTACTTCCAAGTGTCCTCCCAAAATTGTAATGGGATATTTTGTGGAAGGGGTTTATCGAGATTCATTAAAACATAAATTCAAGCATAAATAATGTGTTCAGATTTATGTGTAGAATTAGCAATCATCATGAAAGTTCTAGATTCCAAAATTCAACTAGAAGGCCAAATAATCTAACCCACACAAGTCTTGTATTATTTGGCTTTAAATTTAGTGTGCCAAGGATTCATGAAAAGCCATGCCCTTCAAAAGAACCAGGGACCCCATGTTGGGAGAAATTCCTACACCCTTAATAGATTTGTCACACTACAAGACTTCCCTGATCCAATCAGTATTGTAGAATCTGGTGGATCCATGTCTTTAACTCAAGAAAATATTATCCTAAGACTCTATATAGATCGAGTAGAGTAAGGAAACCCTAGAGGTGAGCCTACAATATTTCTTATAAGCTCATGCTCATCCATATTTACATAAATAAAATAAAACTACAACATAAAATTTGACCAAGTTCAAAATTAACTCCCAAATAGTGCTTCAATATGTAGACTGGTGCCTTATCCATTGGGAAATTGTAGCCAAAATTAAAATATGATGAAGATAGAAGGGGAGAAGATAAAATTGAGCCAATCACATCCATTCAAATAATGTAATAGAAATGATTCAACATGCCAGTGAAATAAGATATCATTTACACATTCAAATTATGTAACATGTAAATGGGAGAACACATAAAATTATACATAGAAATGTTGAAAGGAGGGAATAGTATTGCATTAAATAATAGATCATTACAATGGGAGTCTGATCAGAATAATCATCTCACTAAACCGGTACAAACAAATTCTCAATTCAAATGATGCAATAGAGAACTACAACTCTTTGTTCAAATGATGTAACAAAGAGCCTCCTAGCTTCCATCCTCAACCACTAGAAATATTCTCAATAAATTGGGCACCTCCTCAGCAAAACCTGCACAATAATAGGGAAGAAAAAAGGGGTGACTAGACAAGACACACAAAGGAAAATACAACTGACAAGGATGGGCACACTGGTATACCTCTTACAAAATTACTATGCAAAAACTTGATAATTTTTTCTATTTTAGCAACTCTCTCATATAGCTTGCAAATTGATTCTCATTCAAAGCTCGATGATGGTCCATAATTACAAAAACTACAACTATTTCAATGATGGTTCATAACTACAACTATCTTCATGATGGCCCATATTATTAATTATGCTTGTAGTGGTTCTTATTTGTAGTGTGGTAGTGGTCTTAGTTTGTTAGAAACACCTATTACATAAATCTTGATAATAATAATATTTTATAACTACAATTACCAAATTTGAATGATGGCCTCTCACTATCTCTTAATTGGATCTCAAAAATGGTCCATAATAGCCTATCTTCTGGAGGGCATAACTTTTGATCTGACCATTGGATCGACTTGAAATTTTATGTGGAGCTAGATAAAGAGGAGGATAATGTCGTGGCAAGGCTTCTCTAAAAGCCTTGAAGATTTTTTAGTGTGTTATCAGGCCCTAATTCCTTCATCTAGTGCCCCAAAAATGGGATTTAATGTTTTTTTAGAAAAATGGAAGAAAGAAAATTTGGAATTTAATGACTTTTTAGACATGGATAGGTGTTGAGATTTTCTAGAAGGCCTAATATGATAAATGCAATAATGTGTGTTAATTTAGGGGGCTATCCAAGCTTTTTTGGTAACTTACTAAAAATAGGGTAGCTTTGGCCAAAAATAATAAATTGCCCAAAAATAGTAATTTTTTTTTTGAACGGGGGGTAAACCCAAGATGGATTTTGAGGATCCAACAGCCCCTTGCAATATTTTCTCTCTATCTTCATCATAGAAAAAATAACAAGAAAATAACCATTGGGATAAATAAAGATTTGTGTCTCACCTTGTATTTTCTAGTATTTTACAACCCATACTTTAAAAGAAAATAGGCTCAAATGAAAACCCAAGAAATAGAAAATAATTCCTCTTCTCTCTATATATTCTATGCCATCCTAAATGTCATCTATTTTTATATTAACAATTGAGATTCCATAAACTGCTCGTAGACATCCTAGCTCATTTTTTTTTGGATTAATATTAGCCATTCTTAAAGATCTATGAGAAGCCTTAATATTAATTTTAGTATTAGTTTGGGACTATCCACCATGGAGGGCATCTCTAAAATTCATTTTTGGGGCTGAATCCCCAAAATCCTTACCCTTGAAAGGGGTTTCCATAATGGATCTATTTTGGGGGTATTCCTTAGCATTGGGATTGCTTGAGTTTTGAACCATTTTTTCTTTTCCTAAGGAGGCTTCTCTTATTTGATATGTAGCTTGAAACTTGTTTTTGGGTCTCTTTAATCCATGCCTTGGAAGTTGAGGAAATGTATTATTTTCACTTTTTCCTTGGCAGAAAATTGGAAGCAATTTTCAATTAAGTTCATAGCATGAATATTTGCTAAATGATATATTCCTAACCCATTGTGGGTCTCCTACAACATATCCAATGTTTATCTTGGGCAAAAATAATAGAAAAAAATAAATTGGCTGCTAGGGCCCACAGGCCCTAAAAAATAGACTCTATCATCTCCTGAGCTTGACCCATAGACGAAACCCTCACATAGTCACCTTCAAAACATTATAATTTATGTCTATTTTTGAATAAAAATCAACTCAAAGGATTTATTTTGCATGAATTCACTAAATTGATTTTTGTCTATAATTATTATTAATTTAATATATTTTAATATGTTTCCAAATCTATTTTATGTTCAAAGTTGATTTTATGTGTAAAATTTTAGGATAGTCTAATACAAAACATAGAAAATTAAGTAGAATTGATTTTGCAATGAAATTCAAATTTTGCCTATGTATGCTCAAATTATCAAGTTGTGGTAGCAAAAAAAATTTATCACTAGATACTAATAAAATCCTAGAACTTAAAAATATCTCCCCTTATCCTCCTTATTGCTCTTCATGGTCTCATCTATGTAAATCAACCTTTTTATTTTTCTTTTTTGTTAAGTTGTAAAAGCATATTTTTGAAAGGAATGCTAACCTTTTACATCAATAGATATGGCCAATCACTGTTCATTTCACCAAGAAGTATTTCCTACAGGCATAAATTCTATACCAACCGTGTAACAACAAACACACTTCATTAACCACATCCAAAACTAGAAAACCAGCATGCACATTATATATCTAAATATCATATACTCTATGCTTTCTTGGCAGCCTCTTCCTATTGATCCCCATTGTCAATTCCTGTGGCATTATCATTGTCAACTAAATTATTTATGTGCATTGGGATATCATTCCCCCATTTATTTATGGCATCTACCATAAATCCTTAGTTAGCAAGACCATCTGCTACCATGTTGGCTTCTCTATAAATATAATTGATAGACACATTCTCGAGTCTATACAAAAGCGCTCAAGATTCCACCATCATTAAATCAATAGTCTAGGTGGCTGGTTGTGTTCCCTTTAAAATGGTCACTATATTTTGTGAGTCTCCTTCAACTATATCTAGATTGTAATTAATATCCAAATAAATTCCTACATAAGTTACTCTTACTTCAGTAAAATGACTTATTTGTTCACCCAGTGGTTCAACAAAGGCTTTGATTATCTTACCCATATGATTCTAGATAGCCATCCAGCTCTCACTAGCATAGGATTACCTTTCAAGGCCCCATAAAAATTAAATTTGAACTTTCCAACCGATGGTGGTATCCATTTTCCATGAGTTTTACGATGAACCTGAGGCATTGGTACTTTCTCTTTGACTCCCCAGCATTCCAATATCCACATTTCCTGCTCTAATTCCTATTCCTCCTTGAATTAGAAAGTGTTAAAATTCTCCATCAAGAGACTTCTTGCTCAGTTCCAAACCATTTCCAAGATCATCTTCAAGTCCTCAAATATTTTGTGGGTACTTTCATTCCATACTCTCCACTAGATATGTGGAAGGCTTAGAAGCCACAACTTCCTGATTCTTCTACCTTTAAAAGGAGGCTCTCATTGCAAGTTCAAGTCTGAGATAGTTATAGGGAAAACCCATTGAACTTAGAATTCACTACAAATCTGATAAAACAATTTTTTTGTAAAGGAACACTTAAGAAGCATATGATCAATTCTTTCTTCCTCTTTTTCACACAAAACACATCTATTTGGTAAGGAGAAACCACATTTTTTCACATTATATTGGGTCATAATTTTATTATGCATAACCAACCATTGAAAAATAGTAATCTTAGGGTTGATATTTTTGTCCTAAACCTTTACAAGGGGACACACTACCCCTACACTTTAATTCAAGTTATAACCAGACTTCACATAATAATCTCCACTCTTCATTTTCATCCAAATAAATATATCATTCGATCGCCAATAGTTGAGGATGTAGGCATTAAGGCATCTATTAAGAATTTCCACGTGTGGACACAAGTCCTCATTGATGTTATTAGCATAGAGTCTCTTCCACTTATTTATGCCATTTTATTCCACCATATAATCCCAACCAACAGTCCATAAATAGGATTCAATATTGTTCTTAAGTTTGCAAATCTTGGAATCTCACAAAGAGAAGAGTTAAAAAGCCAAGTATCCTACCAAAATATCATTTTAGCACCATATCCAATCTACCATCTAAAACCATGCTAGATCATAGGTCTTGCCTGTTGAGGTTTTTCGAGAAGTAGGAATTACCTAAATACTTAGCTTTTACAATTTTGACCCAGGGAGTGTCTTCTTCCTTCACTAGCTTCCAACCCAACTTTCCCATTAGAGATTTTTTCATTTTTGTAAGAGTTCTTAGTCCCAATCCCCCATATTTTTTAGAGGTACAAAATTTATTCCAAGCAAGTAAAGATATCCTCTTCTTTTCCTCAGCCATAGACCACAGAAAAATCCTTTGGATCTATTCAATTTTTTTTGCAGACCGATATGAGAATTTTAAAAATTGACATGAAGTAAATAGGAATACTTTGAAGGTAGGATTTCACAAGTTGGGCCTTTCCTACCTGACTAAGAAGAGAGCCTTTTCAAGAATACAATTTCTTTGTAACACATTTAATAACTAGATCCCACAAGGCTTCCTTCATACTCCCATGGAATAAAAACATCCCTAGATATGTTGCTGGTAAATCACCTATGCCACTATTGAAGATTCTTGCTATCTGCAGTTAGAGAGCTCTGGAGGTATTCAAGAATAAAATCTTGCTTTTATTAAAATTTACCTTTTGGCATGTTGTAAGCTCATAGAAATGTAAAATCATCTTAATATGTCTTGCTTGTGGAAGAGATGATCTTGTCAAAATTAGAGTATCATCCACAAACTATTGAAAAGGTATTGGTTCCAGAGTGGAAGCTAGCCTAATACCTTCTATGTCTCCTCTATCCATGGCTACTATGAAGGCTCTACCCATAGCTTCAACTAAAATTATAAATAGATAAGGGGACAAGGGATCCTCTTGTCTCAACTCCCTCTTTCTAGGAAAATAACCCAGTACAAACCCATTAACTAAGATGGAGATGATCATTGTGGAGGTGCAGTTTTTCATCATAGAGATCCAATCCTCATGAAAACCAAAATATTGGAGCACTTTTATCAAAAAATTCTAAGAAACTTTTTCATATGCTTTATTCATATTCAATTTAAGAAACATACCTTCCTTTTTTAATTTAGATACAGAGTGTAGGATCTCATGGATCGAAAAGATCCCATCAAGAATATATCATCCCTGAACAAAAACCCTTTGGTGTTTATCAAATATAAAAGGGAGAGCCATATTTAATCGGTTTGCAAGGACTTTGGACATAATTTTGTAGAGAGTATTACATAGGCTAATTGGACAGTAATCTACAAAATATTTAGCACTTGCAATATTTAGGATGAGGGCTAAGAACATACAATTCACATTAGAAGGGATCCTTTTAGAGGTCTAAAACTCTTTAACTACCAAGGTGACCTCATTTCCAATGATGTGCCAAAAATTGTGATAGAATAGCATCAAAAACCCATCTGCGCTAGGAGATTTATCTTCCTTCATGGAGAAGACTGTATCTTTAATTTTCTTATCCATAAAGGGGCTAAGGAGATAGTCATTTATCCTATTTGTAATATTTAAGGGAATATGGCCTAAAAATAGGTTCATCACCTCTTCATCCAACTCTGAATCCACTCCTAACATATCTTGGAAAAATCAAATAGCTTCCCCTCTAATTTGGAAAGGATTCCTTGTAGAAGAACCATCAGCAATCTTGATTTCTAGACTTTATTAAAACTTTTGTGCCTGAGAGTTGAAACATGGAAAAACCTCATATTCATGTCCCCTTCCTTTAACCACAAAGCTCTTGATTTTTACCACTAGAAAGCCTCCTCACACACTAGAGTATTGTGCCAATCACATAGAAGATCCTTTTCTCTAGTTCAAACTTCCTCTAAATACTCCCCCAAATGCAAAGAGTTTTCTAACTCCATGAGCTATTGTTGTAAAGTTACCTTTTTAACCATAATGTCTCCAAACACCTCTTTATTGAGTCAATCTATCCCCATAAAAATATTGTTGCCACCAATATTGAATCCTTATCTCTAAATCAGAATGAAGGATCCACATATTTTTAAACTAAAAAGGGGTAGCAAAGAGCCTTCTCCTATTCGTTATTTCCCAAATCAAAGGATTATGGTCTTGGCTAGTTTTTGGGAGGTTTGTGAGAGTAGTGTCCCCAAAAAACACTAAGCTCTCCTAAGAAATCAACACCCTATCCATTCTGATATGAACCAATTGACTTCCCAACCGACTATTAGTCCAGGTAAACTTTTCTTATCTAAGCTCCAAGTCCATCAACACATTTAAATTTATAAAATCACCAAACTCAGTCATACTCTTTGAATATCCTTCAACACCTCCCTTCTTATCAGATGGATATAGAGGGGTATTGAAGTCCCCTACAATGATCCATGGGATACCTACAAAGACATGCCTAAGTTCACTCAATTCCCTCCATAACCTTCATCTTCCAACCACAATAGTGGGTGCATAGACATTTGTAATGATCCAATGGGAATTATCCTCCTTAAAAAAGAAGTGGATAGCACAAAATATATCATTTGAGATGATTTTGTGTCCTTCCAATTTAGTTGGATCCCAAATACACATCATTTCTCCTGAGGAGCTCATTGAGGGTTGAGCAACAAAGTCTACTCCTCTCCAAATCTTGTCTTTAACCATTGCTAAGTTTTATTCTACCACCTTTGTCTCTTGTAATAGCAAAATGTCTAGGTGATTATCTCTTCTCAATGTTTATATTGATCTATGTCTTCTGGTCCCATTGAGACCTCGTACATTCCATGATGAAACTTTCATTTTTTAGATTTAGCTGAATTCTTCCCTCCCCCACCCAGATTGATGAAAATTTATGTTCCTCTGGCTATCTCTGCCACTGTTTCCCTTTTCCTTACCTCTGTTAAATGGGTTCTACCTATAGTGTGTTCCTTGCAAACATCCAAGGGAGTTCTCTTTGCTTGATTTCTAGTCACCCTTGAGGGCATCATCAAAACCTCCTCTGAATTGAAATCCTCTTGTATTGGAGCTATAGGCTTTACCTCTATCTTTTTAGGATCTATTTATCTTCCTTTAATGATTTTCTAGATTCATCCTGCCTATCTCAATTTGTAAGAATCGTGTCAATAGGTTTAACCTCTACATATGCTTCTAGAGGTTTTACACTCTATCCTTATGTGTTCATGGCATAGAGCTACATCTAATGTCATAACATATAGATCTACAATATCCTCCTTTAAGCAACTATAAAAATCTTCCACTATAATATACATGGGAAGTTTTTGAGTCCTAATTACTCACTTGCTTTGGCCCTAGTTAGTATGATGACTTTCAAAGAGCTCTAACTAAGCTGAGACAAACCTTTACAGTTCAAGACTACTAGATCCAATTTGAAAATTTGGCTGACAAAACCAAGGGGTTGAATGAAGGGTTTTTATGAGTTGTTTCATCAATGGATTGGAGGATGATCTCTAGGCCAAGTTTAAGATGTTCAAATCATAAACAATGATGTAGGCTATAAAATTGGCATGGTTGGACAAATAAAAATTCTTACCTCAAAGGAGGACATCTAAATTTACATAAACTAAACCCTCTTTTTCTCCCAATTTCCTAGCTCATAATGAAAATAAAACTAGTTTCCACTATAGATGGTCAGAAAACTTCGTGTTCTTTTCCCTTTAAGTCTAATTTAGTGTCAAGTGTGTGCGGGAAAGATTCATTAGAATATCTGCTTACCCACTGGAGAGTATTTTTCCAAAGGATACCTTGAGGATATGAAGATCCTCAACATAACTAGACTCCTACTCAATTTATTTTCCTATGGTTGTGTGTAAGTTGATGTAACGCTTGTTTGGTCAGTGTTTTATAAGTTTAATTAAAATAAACACCTAAGGTTTTTGGTGACTCTTTTTCGAGCCTTAATGGTTATTTAAACCTAAATCATCAAGAATAATATAAATCCAATGTGAAAGCTTAAATCACACAAATGCCTACAAACAAGAGCTAACTTATATGCCTTTCAAGTTTGAATGAGTTAAACTAAGGAGATTTTCAATTTCAGGGTAAAACAAGGAGGGATGCAATAATACAATCTAGCCTAATGCAACTATATGCTTTTCGTTTATTTGCCTATGTACTTGAAAATTATGAAGATGCTAAAATTCAGCCTAAGGATCCTTAATTAAATGTTTTGGAGGTGTTTTTTAAAAAATCATTACATTTTTTAAAGAATTTCTAAGGTTTTGTAAATGATTAGGTTTTCTAGTTAAGGTTCTTAAATCCACCAAAGTGAAGGTGATTTCTACTTACAAAGTAGTAGAAAATAGAAACAAAACATAGAAGAAATGAAATTACAAAGCTAAGGAAGGGCCAAGTGGCCAAATTACCTCTCTTAAAGCTTGTCTACCAAATTCACCATTGGAAAGTGAAAAATTCACCACTGCTACCAAATTCGCCACTAGGGTGGTGAATTTGGTAAATATGCACAAAATCTAAAAAAATTAGGGTCTCAGATTTAAGGGGTCTATCTAAGGACTGGATAGGGTAGAATCTTATCTAAACATATGATTAGACCCCTTTTTAAAAATAAAAATGAGTATGCTTTTCTCCTAGGGTGTAATTTGGTTTGTTACCAAATTCAACACTAGGTCTACCAAATTTACCACTGGTAAATTTGGACTAAGTAGTGAATTTTATTATATGTATTTTAGGCTACCAAATTCACCACTGATAGTTCAAGGTGGCAAATTTGGTCTTGGGATGGATTTTGAGAATTTCATAGGTCAATTTGGGATGATTATGATTATGTTTTGAGCTAAACCTGAAAGGGAAGAATCTTAACAGTATCGACTATGTTTCTAACTAAGAATTTAGAGGATTAGGTCCTCAAATTAGAGAATTTAAGGAGTGAAATTTTAAATGCTATAAAATAAGTGGAAATACCCCAAAATGACTGTAAATCTGATTAATCAGATATATGAGATATTGGGAAATATAATCTAGGGTGTTAGGATTGATGTATAGGAGCTAATATAACCTTAGTAAAATTATATTAGCACAAAACAATGACAGAGGAGTGAATGTGATTGGATATGCCAAAGGTTGCCCAACACTTAGAAAAATCTACAACAGTGGGTTAATGAAGGATATGGCTGAAATTATGATTTAAATGGAAATGTAATGAGCTAAAATATTATATTAAGATGTTAGAAATGATATAGAATAGCTAATTTAACCTTCAACATAAGCAAACTAGCATTTATGATAGATATTCAATGGAAATGTTAGCATATGTAAGAATGCTAATTAAAGTAGAGAAGAATGCAATAAATGAAAGGGAAAGAAAAAGAGAACTTATAATAGGAAGGGATACTTTGAATCTAGATAGAGGAATGTTGGATACAAGGCAATGACATCCTTGTATTATTCACACCTCACCTTGAGGAAAAAGAGAAAAAGAGATACTTGTATACATGCAATGTAAAACTACATATAATGCATGGAATAAAATGGTAAGAAAATGATCAAAACTAGATTAGATGATTGTGTTGAAAGGAATATGAAATTAAATGAACATGGAGGAATAAAATAGGATAGTATGTTGTGTGTATAAGCATGAAGACTAAAAATGAGAAAGTAGCAAATAAAGAAGTATGATGTATATAAGAAGATGCCACAATACCCTGCAAAAACAAAGTATTATGACCAAGATATGATAGTAAAATGAATCCAAATATAAATAAATATATAAATGAAGTGTTATAAATGGAATAGGGATGCTATTAATTAATAAAAAGGCTACCAAAACACTATTAGAAGGCTGCAAAAACAATGTTAGAGGCTGCCAAAAACAAGGATTAGAACCCTACAAGAGAAGTTAGAGCATAGAATGTAAAATGCATTAAAGAAAGATGAAAAGTGAGCAAGGCTATAACCTAGAGTATAAAAATAAATTAAGCTAAGGTAGGAGGAAAGAAGAAAGAGGCTAGGAGAGCTCTCTTTCTTTCCTCCAATGGTGAACCCCTTGCTCTAAAATCCTCCTTGCCTTGTTTGACTTGCTCTCAATGCTCACCAAATGCTCCAAATGCTAGATGAAAAATTAGAAATGCTTGAAGGGATCTTAAGAATAGAAAATGCTATGAAAGATAAGATACTAGAAAATATTGGTAGAGCTTTGTTACAGTGAAAAACCTTGTGGAATGCTTGCCCTATGGCCTCCTTCAATAGGATTTGGGAGGGGAATTAGAGGGAGAAAGGATAATACCAAATTCGAACCAGTATATCTGAGGCCTTGCTAGAGCATGTGGAATCAATGGGAAAGGTTAAAGGAAAATCAATCCATACCTCTCTAGTTCATGTGGAAGATTCCCAGCCATTTTTTCTAAATTCACCATTATCGACCAAATTTTCCACTAACGAATTTGGTGACCTAGGCGGCGAATTTGGTATGGATTTCAAATATGATTTTGTAAGATTGATATTTTAAAAATTTCCAAATTCACCACTAGAAAATTTGGTATGAGTGGAAAATTTTGTTATAATTTATTTTGACTATCAAGGATTAATTTCTACATTTTTGCCAAATTTGTCACTCAACTTGTCAAATTTGCCACTGGAAAATTTGGTCAAAGTGGTGAATTTGGTAAAGGTGGAAAATGATGCCCAAAATGACTTGGAGTGATCAATTTGAGGTTTTCTAACATTTATAACTAATTTTAGGAAGTTTTTGGAAGTTTGGAATGTTTGCGACTAGTTTTAAGGTGTGACTAATCTTGAGAAATTGTGACCGATGTGTCAAAATTGGGTGTCTACATTTTGCCCTAGTTTTAACATGATGTTTTGATGATGCATCAAAATTTAAGTTGTGATACTCAATTTTGACATTGTGATGCTTTTTTTATTCAGAAATATGATATAATATTTGCTCCTTTTGATTATTTTGTACATATACGCCTCATTTTGCATGCCTCGATATTTGGAGAAGATTATTTTACCCCATGAAAATTCTACCTAATGGCACAGTCTCCTTTTGTGTAAAGTGTGCCTAACGATGGGTTTTAAGATGAATTTTTGGGAATACAAGATGTTTGGCTGCTTTGGTGATGATGGGCTAGGGGTTTACAAGGTAAAATATAAAGTGAAAGTGCCTTCATTTGTATTTTACCAATTTTAGAAAGTTGGAGAGAGTGAGATAGAGTTGTGATAAGATATGGTGTATATATGAGGCTGGGTACATCAAGAAAACATCATTCAAGGGATGGTGGATGTGTCAGAGCAAGACCAAGAGTTATATTTTCATTTTGAGATAAAAAAATTAATTATGGGTCCCTTTTTTTGAATTGTTTGTGAGCTATGGCAAATTTGGTGCCAATGGCGAGTTTAGCACTAATTCCAATGGTAAATTTGGTCCTATTGGTGAATTTGGCACTAGCAAATTTGGCACCAATGGCAAATTTAGGATAGGATAGTAAAAAAAAAATTGCACATTTTAGCCTTGATATATGTGCAAACATAGGCATATTTATACTCATTAGAAAGCTCTTTATGAGGGCTATCTAATGGTAGTATTTTTGTAAATTTTTGATGAGATTTGATAGACTTTATATCTTGATAGTTGGATGGTTTTGGTAGGGGATGAAGATACTGATGAGTAGGAAGCATCACCTTAAGTGCTTAGGGAGCATCTTAGACAGTGATCAAATGAAGGTGGATGTAGCTACTTTAGAGGCGATAGGATTGTATTATGTGGCATACATGCCTAAGTTGGAGTTTGATCACTCCTTATTGATAGCCCTTGTAGAGAGATGGTATCCATCCACTAATACCTTTAGGCTACCAATGGGTGAGATGATAGTTACGCTAGAGGATATCTGGTGTATCCTCAAAATGCCTATTCAAGGTGTTTCCATTTTCTTGGGGATGAGTGTGAGAGTTGGGAAGTTAGCCTTCACAAGGAAGGGTGAATTATCAAGGATGAAGGATGGATTAATGATCAATGATGCCTACATAAGAGATCACATTTATTGGTTTACTATATTCTTAACATCAATTGTTTTAGGGTTGATGATAGGGGACACCAACCAGTGTTTATACCTTGGGGATGGGGATTGATTATAGTAGGTTTGAGAGAGTGAGATAGTTTACACATGGGCTGCTGCTATCTTGGAGAGGTTCTTACATACTTTTTATAGGGTGGTATATAATTAGGGTTAGAGTTTGACATGTAGTACTTTGCTCCAGGTCTGGGCATTGGATTATATAGCCATTCATCATCCTATGGTGATGATGAGGGATGTCGATTCTAAGATGCTTATAGTTTATATATGGGAGAGGTGCATCCATACTTCATATTTTTATTTGGCTTGGATAAGATATCTCATTGATGACATGAGGGTGGTCCATTTTTTTTGGCACCCATGGAGTGATAGGTACATGTGTATGAATGATCACAAGGAGTTAGCCAGGGTGAGGCAAATTCGATGGCTAGATAATGAGAACAATATCTATGAGTTACATCTATTTTACCATGTGACTCACCAATTTGGAAAGGTACAAGGGGTAGTGATAGTAGGAAATATATGGATACAATGAGTGCATCATGAGACATGGTGGGACCCTATGGACCTTGTTACTTTTTTGGAGGCTGATGAGAATGATCTAGTATTACTGACTCCTAGAATAGATGATGTGGGAGTAGTGGTAGGGTAAAACAATTGGTATAACATATTTAGGCCTCATAAACTAATAGCGAGCCCACCATTGAGGTATCAGATATAGGTCTTCCAGGATATGATGAATACTCTGAGAGGAGCTGGGCACTAATGCAGGAGAGAGGGATGGTAGAGGACATCCATCAGATGGAGAGGATGGGGATCATCCAAATTTCCTTTGGATGTAGCTCCATTGACTATGATTCCACTTCTTTATGCTTCACCTAGTGGAGTGAGATATGACTTGGGGGACATAGGACCAGACTTGGGTAGTGCAGGGTCAGATTTAGGTGGAGATGCAAATTCTAGAAGGATGCTATAGGAGGCTATGGTGGTGGATTTGAGGGTTCTCCACCATTATTTAGAGAAGGTAAGGAGCCATTTGGTAGCCTCTAAGGTTATGTATGTGGAGGAGGTCACCAGAGTATGAGATGAGGTGACCCAAATTTGGGAATGAGAGTGAGGAGTCTATCACCTGACTTCAATCGACCTTGGATTGAGTTACAGAGGAGCGGTCCATGGACCAAGTGATCATTGCTAGTCTCAAGTCCAACTTGGAGTGGGTTACAAGAGAGATATATGAGTCTCAATCATAGGTAGGGCAAGGCTTGGATAGTGTGGTGATGGTCATGATCACAGGGCCGCTAGAGAAATATTTGGAGAGTTCTAGATTGGCGATGGAGACCGTGAGTGCATCTTATAGTGCAACTACAGCATGCGATGATTTGGGTTGAGAGAGATGAGGATAGTTCCATGTACTACCACTCTCTATATTAGGTAGATATCCCTAAGGAGTGATGGCCATCATCACCTTCAGGATCATGATTTAGAGCTTCATCAATGAGTGATACCTCTTAAAGGACTATTAATTTTATATCTCCTCCTCCTCTAAGGGGTGATGGAGAGGTGAGTTCCACTAGCTAAATTGGTTTAGGAATGCCTAGGAGTGAGTGTACTAGATTTTTGGGGTTGTGGTACACCCTCCTTTCATGAGTTGAGTGTATCATTTTATTTTCTTTTGTGATACACCTTCTCCAACAACATGTATGATATGAGGCATATATATATATATATATGATACTTGTGCTTTTGATCTTGATATGATGTTCTGATTGTTTATGGTTTGATTTTGATGTTTTGATATGTAATTTATGTATTTTATGTGTTGAGATTTCATGATAATGTTAACTTAAGGAATTGTAGTTATGATTGGTAGTTGGATATTAATTTTGTAAGATAATGATGAACCAATATTGAGGGACGGTATTTGCCTTGTTTTGAGAAATGTATTGAGATTTTTGATGGTATAGAAGTATGTTGCGAGCAGTGATATCGGGATCAGATATTGGAGAATGATCATTTTTTTAGAGGCAGATGTTTTACCTTTTATGCGTTCTCATAGGAGGGAACACGATCTCATTATGTTTAAATGGTGGCTTGTAGTGCCACGTTCATGATAGCATTTAATATATAATGAGGTACCTATAATATGTACATGAAATATAGTGTTTTTGAAAAATGTTTTTCCTCTCATCAATGTTTAAGTGTCATACTCTATGAAACACTTAACTATGTATATGAGGTACCTATAGTATTTACATGATATACATAATTTTTCTTCTCATCAGTGTTCAAGTGCAATTCTCTATGAAACACTCGACTGTGTAGATGAGGTACCTATGATATTTATATGATACATAATATTTCTTCTCATCAATGTTCAAGTGCTATTATCTATGGAATACTTGACTATGTATATGAGGTACCTATGATATTTACATGATACATAATTTCTTCTCATAAATATTCAAGTTTCATTCTCTATGAAATGCTTGACTGTGTAGATGAGGTATATCTGATATATTTTGTTTCTTATCAATGTTCAAGTGCCATTCTCTATGAAAAACTTGATTATGTAGATAAGGTGTTTGATTTTTTTATCAATGTTTAAGTGTCATTCTCTATGAAACACTTAACTAGATAGATAAAATTGTTTTGCTTCTTATCAATGTTCAAGTGCCATTCTTTATGAAACACTTGATTGCATAGATAAGATTTAGGATTTTTACCAATGTTCAAGTGCTATTCTTTATGAAACACTTGACTGTGTATGTGAGGTTTTTTTTGCTTCTTATCAATGTTCAAGTACCATTCTTTATGAAACACTTGACTACATAGATAAAATTTAGGATTTTCACCAATGTTCAAGTGTCATTCTTTATGAAACACTTGACTACGTAGGTAATATGGTTTTGATTTTTATCAATGTTTAAGTGTCATTCTCTATGAAACACTTAACTACGTAGATGAAATTATTTTTGCTTCTTATCAATGTTCAAGTACTACATATATAATATTGGGGATTTTCACCAATGTTCAAGTGTCATTCTTTATGAAACACTTGACTGCATAGGTAAAATTGTTTTAATTCTTATCAATGTCAAAGTGGAATTCTTTATGAAATACTTGACTACGTAGATAAGATTTAGGATTTTCACCAATGTTCAAGTGTCATTCTCTATGAAACACTTGACTATGTAGGTGAAATTATTTTGCTTCTTATCAATGTTCAAGTGCCATTCTTTATGAAACACTTGACTATGTAGATAATATTAAGGATTTTCACCAATGTTCAAGTTCCATTCTTTATGAAACAATTGACTACGTATGTGAGATTTTTTTTGCTTCTTATCAAAGTTCAAGTGTCATTCTTTATGAAACAATGACAAGAATTAGGATTTTCACCAATGTTCAAGTGCCATTCTTTATGAAACACTTGACTATGTAGGTAAGATGGTTTTGATTTTCATCAATGTTTAAGTGTTATTCTCTATGAAACACTTAACTGCATAGATAAAATTGTTTTTGCTTCTTATCAATTTTCAACTACCATTCTTAATGAAACACTTGACTGTGTAGATAATATTTAGGATTTTCACCAATGTTCAAGTGCCATTCTTTATGAAACACTTGACTACGTAGGTGAAGTTTTTGCTTCTTATCAATGTTCAAGTGTTGCTCTTTGTAAGCACTCGACAGCGTGGATAAGATAGTTGTTATCTGTAAGCCTTTTACAAAGATTCAAAATGATGTTTGATAATATTTTTGATACTTATTGCAAAGTTTTTTGCAGTATTCTATAATTATTGCAAATTTTTTACAAAGTGATGAATTGCTTATGTAATCATTCTGGTAATGCAATTTTGTTATTGCAAAATATTTTGCAATGTTATGTAAGTGCTTTTGATTCTTGCAAGTTTTTTGTAATACATCGAGGTGATGTTTGTAGTGCACTATTATTACTATTGTAGTGTTTGCGAAAGGATATTTACAAGATATTGAAATGATGATTTTTGAATAATTTGCAACATGTTGATGCTTGTGAGTATTTACAAAAAATATTGCAAAATGATTTTGTATTATTCTTTTGCTTTCACCGTTTAGAAGTAAACTATTTTTATGGCTTGATGTTTCTAAATTTCTTAACATATAAGAGAGGGTAGCAATATTATATAATTCCTTTACCTAACACATATGCAAATATTTACATGTATGTGAGGAATTGGACTTAATACTAATTTCCACCTCTGATGTGTTGAAAGATCTAAGAATTTTATAAACAAAATCTTTCATATTGAGGGTAACACTCCCATATGGACAATCCAAGAGAAGAATAACCCCTTCTCCTTTTTCCAATGTGTGTACAAAGAAATGTATATGTGTAGAGCATGGGAAAAATAAATCCCCTTGACTAATAGATCCATGTAATAGCATTGCCCTAAATCTGAATTATCTTGTTTGTATGAATGAGTAGATGATATCCATGTTGGCTTATAGGCCGTTAGGAATCATAGGGATTTGGTAATCGACTACTTGACATAGTCATAAATTATTATGGGTACATGAAGTGCTGATTTCCAAATCCCAATGTTCTTGAAGGGCCCATTAGTTAGTCTAGATGTTTTAGTTTTTGAAGAAAAGAAGATATGATATTTCATTGTTATATGCCAATATGGAGGAAGTTCTTTATCTATTGACTAACATTTTGTATAACTAGTTAGATAATATATAGCATACTTGACAAATGATTATCTTGAGATTAGGTTTTGATAGTGTATCTGCATAATATACTTAGTTGGAAACAAAAATTTAACATTGATGGTTTATTAGGCAAATAGTTGATTGAGAGAATATGATTTACAGATGTTCTATTATTGTAGAATATCAGGTGGCTATGAGGACAACATAGATCCAGTATTTGGTGAAGTGTGCAAATAA
The DNA here is from genome assembly GCA_028583015.1 of Wollemia nobilis. Classification (NCBI taxonomy): domain Eukaryota; kingdom Viridiplantae; phylum Streptophyta; class Pinopsida; order Araucariales; family Araucariaceae; genus Wollemia; species Wollemia nobilis. Next base: position 10,031,670 of record JAQPPZ010000676.1, on the reverse strand, counting down.
TTATATGCTCACAAGGTATTGGATCCATGTAGCCTTGTAGTTTGATAGACCTATTTGAACAATAGCTTGTGAGATATTTTGATTTTTTTTGATAGAGTGTTGATGAAATGAACCAAAAGGCTATGAGAATAATATCGATTAAGTGCCTAGTAAAGTATACAAATTATTGTAGACCTACAATAGATTCTTTGATAACCTCATGGACTATCAAAATTAATCAGTGAGATCTATAAGGTGTGATAGCATGTTGATGCAATAAATCAAAGAGAAATTAAAGATAGCATTAATATATTGCCTAATAAGATTTACAAATAATTGCAGACCTATGAGACATTAAATTAATGAAACCTTACAATCCCTATGACTTATTTTCAGGACATCATGTGGAGATTTGATTTATGTTTTGATTGCACACTAAAATAGTATGTCAAATGGGAAAGACTACCCTTAATCATTTGTTCTCGTATCAACCTGACAAGTAATTGTTAATCCATGGGAGAATGGATGATTAAGGGTCTCTCAACCTGTGTGACTTACCAAATAAGTAAGTTGATGGTGATATATATTAGGTATAATTTTATGAATTCAGATAACATGTCAATAAGGGAATAGAACCCCATTCAACCAGTGACTAGTGAAATTCATAAGTGATTATGAATTCATGAGAGATTGGTTGAATGATTTTCCCCATCCATGGATGGCATATCAAATGAGTTGTATTTGAAGAATATGATGACTAGGTTTCATGACACATTCAATAGACTTCTCTTAAATTTCTCTCGTGCAATACAATATTTTTCCAATTTGCAAAAGCTACTAATGTATTATAGGAGAGAAAAGGTGTCCTTGAGGAGTCTTTTGAATAATCATGAGAGTTGATCAAAAAGAGAATTTCTTGTTGAATGATATTGTAGAAATGTATTGATGATCATATTCTTGTGAAATGCTTGTTGACAAATGATGTGACCATGCATGAAATGGAAGAAAGTAGGTTATGCATATTGCTTTCTTTAAAGAGAGTAAAGAAGCATGATGGACAAGAGAGGAGGCATTTTTGAGTGTTATTTATTATTGGATATCTCAAGGTTGGGATAGAAGAAAGGAAATAAGTCGGGCCATCAAGGCCATGGATGATCACATCATACATCACTTAACCCAATAGAGGGAGAAGAAGAGAAGAAGTATGATGGTAATGAAGTGGGACATAGGAGGAGATTTTAGTGGGCAAGATTTTTGGACTGAGAGAGTTTACTCAACATATGGTTAGCCTAGGTGGATGCAATGCAAATGTATTTGTAATAAAGATTAGCATTTTCATCATAGTAAATCCTCTTAAATCTATGGTATGATCAAGAAAATGAGGCAATTATGCAAGGGGCCAAGTGTGTATGATGATCTGATGATATTTTTTGTGCATTCAATCAAATGATCAAGCAAATGACTCAATTTTTTATGTGTAGTATCATTTAAGATGCATGATATTGATTGGTTTTTTATGTTCTTAGCCATCCAATGTGGCTAGGTGGTAGGCTCCAAAACTGAATTTGTATGTGATGATGAAAGGTACTAACCAATTAGGTTCAAACTTTCCTTTTAGGTCCATGTCAACATTAGTATTCTTTTTGTTTTCTTTGAAGACTAAGTCCCCAACTCCAAATTATCTCAAATGTACCTTCTTATTGTAGGTACATCAAAGCCTATTATGGTATGTTTTGAGTTTTTCTATGGTATTGATGTGTTTTTATTCTAATAGTTCTAGTTATTGTAAGCGATTTGAGTGATACTCATCTCCTAGTTAAGAATCTTGTAACAAGACTCTTAGAGAGGGTATCTCAAGTTCAAAAGGAAAGAATGCTTTGGTACCATAAACAAATCTGTATGGCATTTCCTTCATGGGAGTACACACACTTGTGTGATATGCCCATAAGATGGGGTAGATTGTAAGTGCCAATCTCAATCATTTTTGCTTACTAGATTTTTAAGTATTTTGATTAGGATTTTGTTGGAGGACTCAGCTTATTTGTTTCCTTGTGGGTAGTATGGTGTAGACAATTTTTGTTGTATTTAGCATACATTTTGGTAGCTTCCTTATTTTTAAAAGAGGTGTAATTATCAGTTATTATGGTAGAAGGTATAGCATATCGACTGATGATTTGATTTAGAATAAATTTTGATACTTGAATTTCTATTGTGGTGGATATAGGCATTGCCTCAACCCATTTTGTAAAATATTCTATAGCGGTGATGATGAACTTGTGTCCATACTATGATTGAGGGTTGATGTTTCCTATGATATCCAATCCCTAAGAGGATAAATACCATGTATATGTGATTTGTTGAAGTTCTTGATAAGGGGCGTGAACAAGGTTGTCATGTCATTGACAATTGTCACATTTCTTTACATAGTTGTGAGCATCCTTTCCATAAAGGGCCAATAATGGCCCATCCTAAGGAGTTTCTTAGCCATGGCTAGTCCATTGGAATTTCTACCACATGACCCATCATGGGCTTCTTTGATGAGAGCTTGAGCTTCATTTACATTTATGCATCTAAGGAGTATACCTTCAAAGGAGAATCAATATAATATATCTCTAATGATGACATATTTGAAATCTTTTAGTCTAAATTGTCTTCATTTTTTATAGCTAAAATCCTCAAGGAAATTTCCTTATTTGAGGAATTTAAAGATGTCTTGGTACCAAGAATCTTGAGGTAAAGATTTTTTAATATTGCATATGTTAAGGGGTTGCATGCATGATTCAATTGTGAAGGATTCATCGATTACCTTATGATAATAGAAGCTTCTTCATCTTCAAATTCTAATGGTATGAGAGATGTTGCAGTAGCTATAGCATCAACATAGTGATTGCTAGATCATGGTATGGCTTCTATGGTGATTTGGTTGAAGTGAGTTTTCAACGTGTCTACAATGTCTTTGTATAGCTTCAACTTCTCATATTTGGTTTGATAAGTATTGTTCACTTGGTTAACGAATAATTGTGAATCACTATATACCATTAAGTTTTCAATGTTTAACTTCATCACAACCTTAAGACCTAGGATGAGTGCTTCATACTCTATCGTATCATTAGTACATGACAAGTGAATTTTAAAGGATAGTGAGATAAGTTGTTGTTGTGGAGTAACTAGGACAATTATTGCCCTTGCACCTTTTGTGCATCTAGCTCCATCAAAATATAAGACCCAAGTTTAGGGCTCTTGAGTTTCTATCAAAAATATTGTTTCATCTAGAAAATATATGCTTATGGGATGTTTTTATTCTAAAGGGGATGTGGATAGTTGGTCAACTATGACTTACCCCTTTAGTGATTTTTGATTTATGAATTCTATATCAAATTCACTAAGGGCTATGACCCATTTTGTAGTTCTACCTGATAGATAAGGTTTCTCATCTCTCAAACTAAGACACTACATGCTTAGTCAAAAGACTTACATCTTAGCAAGGGTAGATCCAAAAGACTTACATATTAGCAAGGGTAGATCCATTATGATTCCATATAGGTCACCATTTGAACATCACAATATTGTTCTATTTTGTGCAGCTTTGGGTGTTGCAGGAGGTTCTAGACCAACGACACTCCTAATTTTCTAGAGTATTCACTCCACTACTCGTGATTTTATCTAGGAAGTATCAACATCAAAACACACTCAAAAAAATAAAACACTTTATTTTATGCATTTAGAACTGACTTCAGTTTCACATTGTTTGCATGATTACAAACTAGTTTCAACATATTTTACCATGCAACACTTAGTTTTTTAGCTCTACATAGCTTATCACTATAGTTTGAGTCCACACATCATAGGGTTGTTTTAAAACCCCTTTACATATCACATCCAAAATCTCAAACCTCAATTCCTAGGCATTTTTGAAGATTCATGACATGATATACGCCATCATGCATGTTTTTACCCACAGTCGAGCATGCGAGCAAGTGTACCATATAGAGGAGGCTTCTAATGCCACTTCTAGTCAATCCAACACTCCTCCTTCACTCACAAAGGTGAAATCCACATGCACAGGGTTTTTGATACTCTAATGCTCTCTAGGCATCAGGTTGATGAGTTGAGCCTACCTTGTATGGAGAAGTGGTAAGTGGAGTATGAGGATGATGAGGAGATAGATCTCTCAAATGTGGATGATTTTAGAACCACTACGATCTATGATGCATGGTTCACTTCACAACCACCTTGGGTGTCGAGTTAGGTGGTTGAGGAGGGTAGTGGGATGATGGTTCACTATCAGACTAATGATGTATCTGATGTCAAGGAGTTTCCTCTATATTTGATGTTGTCTCCTTATCTAGTTTCATAGGTTATTAAAGTTCTATTGATATAGTAGATTGCTTTCTCTATGTTGTTCATTGTATTGGGCTAGTAAAGCTCCAAGAGCATGTTTGATAGCTATTATGTATAGCAATAATGGATGATTTAGGTTTGGTGGTATCAATATAGGCAGTGTTAGGAGATAAGTTTTTAAATATTTGAAGGCTTTTTGACATTCTTCATCCCATTCAAATTTTATCCCTTTATTCAATAATTTGAAGAAAGGTTGACATTTATCTACAAGTTGTGATATGAATCTATAGATAGCTTGTAATTTGCCTTGTAGGCTTCATAATTCAGTTAGGTTTTTAGGTGGTGGTATGTATGTTATTATCATGATTTTGGAAGGATTAATTTCAATCCCATTATGGGATACAATGAATCCCAATATTTTTTCTAATGTTACCCCAAATATACATTTGTTGGGTTTTAGCCTCACTCTATAATATCATAATCTTTCAAAGTTACATCTGAGATCTCGAACGTGGTTTTATCTTTTCTAAGATAAACCTAATATGTCATCTATGTAGTATTCTATAATTTTATGCATAATATCATGAAATATATATGTCATGGCCCTTTGATATGTTGCTCCTGCATTTTTAAGGCCAAATGGCATGACTTGATAGCATAAGGTTCCCCAAGGGGTAGTAAAAGTCATTTTAGATTGATCTTCTAGTGCTATCTTGATTTGGTTGTAGCCTGAGAATCCATCCATTAAGGACAACATTTCAAACCATATAGTAATATCAACTATCATGTCTATTTTTGGCAAAGAGAAATAATCCTTCGAATAAGCATTGTTTATATCCCTAAAGTTGATGTAAATTCAAATAGATCCTTCCTTCTTAGCAATAGGAACGATGTTGGATATCTAGTATGAATAATATATGGCCTTTATGAAACCTATATATAGGAGGTTTTACAATTCATATTTTACTAAAATAGTGACTCTTGGATGTATTTTTCTTAATTTTTGTTTAACGGGTTTGATTTTGGATGTACTACCAAATGATGGACTACTAGTGAAGGGTCAAGTTCTAACATGTCATTATATTCCCAAGCAAAGATGTTAGAGAATTCCTTCAATATGTTTGTGTAATCTATTTGTTCTTCTAGGGTTAAAACTTTCCCAAGATTGATAATGTAAGGGTCTTGATCTATCCCTATGTTGATGTCTATGATTTTTTCAATTAAGGCTTGTGACTCATTCTCAAAATTAAGAGGGGCGTATATTATCTCTAACTACTTAAGTTCTTGTAGATCCATAGATGTTTGTTCCAACTCAAGAATCTGAGTCAAATTTACATTGAGGATTTGTTTGAGAGATTCTTCTATATGATGATCATTCGAAGAATCTTCGATATTTTCTTTGGTTGCTATTGATTTTGGATGAACCAATTCTAGCTTATTGATACTACCAAATTGTATGGTTTTGTGGGACATTTGGTTAAGGAGTGACCATAGCTCTTCTTCATCTTCATCACCCCATTGGGATTCATGTATTGACTCAGGTTGATTATTCTTGTCATCTTCTTCCAATATAGGAGAAAGTTTATTTTTTTGGGGATGAATCTGATCCCACATCATGCCAACGAAGGCTCGAATTCTAGGGGTTCTTTTATACCCTATTCATAATTACCTAGGCCTTTACCTTGATAACCCATGTTGGAAAGTATTTTTTTAGCTATGGAAAATGAAGGTGACATATAGCATATGGCATATGTTCTTTTTCTAGGCATGATGTTATGTCCTTGGATATTTTTATCAAAAGTGGTTTCACCATGGATGAAATTACAAGACCTTATTTAGATTTTAAGTCTTTTCATATTGGGTAGACCTGTATCACGAGGAGATAGGAATATGCTTACCAGTTCTGTGAAGGGATCTGATTTTTGATGGATGGATTTGACTTATTTGTTGGAAGAGGATGATTGAGGAATATCCTCTAAGTTTATGAGAGGTTCCTCTAATATTTCCTTTCCTCTATCCACTTTTGATTGATTTCTTGACTTAGCTTATTGTATGGAAGGGTAGATATTGATCTCTTGTAGGTCAATTAAGTTGCACATAACAAAATATTTTGGATCTCTAGGAACATTAATAATCCTCCCTTGATACTTGTATTTGAGACATTGAAGTAAGGTAGAAGGCACTACCTTCATAGTGTGTATCCAAGATCTTCCAAGGAGTATGTTATATGTTACGTCACATGATATAACATAGAATATGGTGTTTAGGATGTGAGGCCCTACTTTGATAAGTAAAGTAATGGTATTGGTAACTTTTTGTTCCTCATTTTTGAAGGCCCTAATAATGAGGTCCAACTTATTATTTCAAGAGGAGACATTAGTGAAAATAATAGCTACAATTTCAGGAGGAGTATTTTCCCCTGATATGGTTTCAAGAGGAGTATTTTCCTCATGAAAGGCTAGGATAGCATTGCTTATTCTGGATACTTTAACCATGTTAGCTATATTATTTAAAGATAATTCTTGAGGGACTTGTTGTTTGATTAAGATTTTTAACAATATTTCCCTATGAGTGGGTGATGTTTTTAGCAATTCTAGGAGGGAGATCTTTGTATGTACCTATTATTCATTGATCCAGCATTGCACATAGGGCAAGGATGGCAAATCAATGCCAAGAAATATAGAATGGTTGTCACATTAGGAGATGAGGTGAATGATATTTGAAGGATTATGATTCCTTCAAGGGTGATTTCGGCTACTCTATGCCATAAAATAATGGAAATGTAAAAGGGAAGGAAAGAAAATAAAATAAGGCTATAGCCAAAACTCACAAGAATGGGTTGAGATACATCAATACTTATGCAGGTGTGATACCTCGTATGAACACAAACCCTACACCTAACAGATCACCCAACTATACCTTAGTTCCAACTCCTATTAGTGGTAGGCGAGAGGTAAATTCTAGAACCAATAGACATGTGCATGAGATCTAAGATGTAGAATCAAAGTGCTCTTGTCTAACTAGCATTAGAAAAAATAAACCCCAAGCCCATATTCACAAACACACACTCCTGAGCCACTCAAGTGAACCCCACAAAATCCAAACAATATAATAACATGGGACTACTTAAATGACTGAACAAAAATGAATATTCACGCATTAAGTAAAGAACAAGAGGACAAATCCAGAGACCAAACAGTGTAGAAATTATATTTACATAGGAGAAACCTTACATAAGAATTGTAATGGCTAAAGATCCACCCTTAAGAATGGCTAGCATTCTACTATTTATATTTATATTTATATTTACATCAATATAAAAATCTAGATATTAATGGTGGAAGGCAAGAACACAATCCTTGCAGTAGACATGCACCACCCAGGATATTGTTCCTAATGAAGGCACTGATATTTTAGAAGGTGTCAGGTGCTTCAAGATTAATCTGGACCTTTGGATATTCTACCCAATTCAATATTGTTCAACTACCTCATCCTTCTCCTTGACTGGTGATCCTCTAGTTAGGTAGTGAGTGATAGGTTATGAGATGCCTTGGGATCAATGCACAAAAAATCTATCACATACACTTATGATGTTAGGTATCTGAACTATTGTAGTCATGTGTAGATCTTCATCTTCAAAATTTGGGTGGTGGCAAAAGCCTTGCATGTCATGTGGGTGCTTCCTTTGCTCTTATTTCCACCCATGAGGGTACAAAGGGAGTAAATGCAGGTACTTATTTATCATCCTATCCCTTTTGTATATGTATCTCCCACCCAATATGGGTGGGAATCTATCTCTTTTTACAGGGGTGGGCTTTTATGCCCAAGTTGGGCAGGTCTATTGGGAAATATCTCCCAAGGTTAAGGGTAGGTTTTCACCTACTCTTGTTGCCCATCCTACTTCATTCTGCCATCCACATGATGTTTTGTTCTAACCACGGCTACTACTACCACTCTCACATATTCCACCCTTCCACTAATGCCTTCAAATCTTGGTAAACTCTTTGAAGAAAAACATCATCTTTTAAAAAATGATGGGGGATGCAGAATCACACACACACTCTTGGTGACTCACAGGGAATTTTTCCTTATGGAAAAGGAGAACATAGAACACTTCATTTTGAAAAACACAAAACAAAAGGAGGAAGGGAGACAGAGAGGGCACAAAAAAAATAATCTCAGGAAAGGTCCACATCAAATAAGGCCAAAGGTGGAAAGAAAACAAGGGGAAGGGGATGGTAGAGAAGAAGAGGAAGGGGACATCCAGTGAAACTAGAAAATGGAAAGAAGAGGAAAATGAAGGTGGGAGGAAGATGTAGGAAGAAACAGATATAGGAGTAAGGACCTCACTATCCAACAAAGTTAATGAGGTGGTAGAACAAAGGGAGAAGAAATAAAAATAATAGATAGAAAATCAAAAGGGAAAATAGGGGAGGTGATCCATGGAACACCCCTAGATATCACACTCCTATCAACAAACCTCATTCTAGATCATGGTATATTCAAGAAGAGATAGAATTCCAAAAGCATTTTCCACCGATGCCTCTTTGTGACACAATCTTGCAAGAACCTTGTTTGTTTATTTCCACCCTCCCAGGAAAAATTTAGTCACAATACCATTTTTGGCTTGATGTTTCTTATCTTGTGCTACTTTTACCCTTTGGGGGTGTCTTTTATAGACCAAATTTCCCATCATAGGAGTGGGTACCACTTTCAAAAAGTGGGTATTCTTCATGAGGTTGCATGTGAATATGCTTGAATCATAAGCCTTAGATCCATTGGGAATGATGTCATAACAACAAACTATGGGTAAACATAAGAAAAATGAATGTGATTCATGAATGAACATATTGTTAGTCTTTTCCCTTAGCTGCAAAGCACCAGATGATGCTATTGTCATGTGCCTTATGCACTTTTATTTACTATCCAACTTATGTACACAAAAATTATAGTGTGACAGTCATACTGCCACATTTGACTCATTTTGGAAGTCATCCAATGAATATACAATGACCAGACCATATGATGCTAAACTTGAGGACCTTTTGTATTTTGATCAGCATTGCCACCCTTTCCAAGTTGTGAAGTATCCACAACTTGGTGGATCAACTTGCATACCAGTACCTATGCAATAGATGATCAATGTGGTAATAAATTTTTCCATGTGGGAGTCATCTTCTTGTACTAGTTTATCTAGAAATAGGCTCCAATGTTGCCAATATTTTAGATCCACCTATTATGAAATCCTAAATTTGTACACCTCCACTGTCTATGCACATTTTCTCCCACATGATACATTAATTGAGCCTGTTGTCGATGGGACCTCATTGGGAATAAGGTGTTGATCAACTAAGCCATATTAGAGATGACTTAGCCCTTGCTTATTGCACTCTAGAAAACAAAAAGGGTGGAAAAAATTTCCCTCCTTGTACATGGTGTTCCCACACAGGTCCAGATCCTCTTCTCCTTTGGAAAATTTGCAAGTAGTAGGATTGTTTCCTTCAAGGTTGGTGCTTGCACTTTCCTTGCCTGGGCTCGATATGAAATCCATCGCTTGTGTTCTACCATACTATAGCCTTAGCTTCTACATAGCTTGGTGTGATATCCATGGTGTATACTATGTTGTAGGGTGGGATGTAATAGTGGATGGAAATAAGGATGGAAGGGTGGAGTCCCCTAAAGATGTTGTTCCTTTCTAAAGCAAGAGTTGCTCCACCCGTTCGACCTCCTAGAAGACTTGAGAAAATATTTTTTCCCTAGTTTGTAGTAGGAGGAGGCCTATATTCAAGCTCAAGGTCTAGATGTAGTACAAGTGAACCTAGGTGGGTGATGATTGATATTCAGGATGGATCCTTCTCCAGCTCCTTTCAAATCGGATGTTGAAATCAATGATATTTTTGAAAGGTGCCCTCTTGATGTAGGAGAGGTGCATCAAAAGTTTGAATAGGTACATGGAGCTATCAAATGTGTCGATGAGAGCTCCCTATAGGTCTACCCATAAGCAGATAGTTCTCTTCCCAAGGGTATGGTACCACAATAACGCCCTTCCTTCTAGAGAAATGAATAGAAGTCTGATCATGACATCTTCATGAGTAATGCTATGGAGGGGTGCTAGTGCAACAACATCTTCAAGATGCTCCTGAGCCATTCCCAAGGTGCCATTGTATTTGGTCAAGGCCTTTAGGGTACCCTTGGGAATCTCATGCGAGTAGTGGAGGTTTAGTGGATCAGGGTCATTCCATTAGAGGAATGACAACTGAGCCATTAAGGCACCAGTCTTTAGAGGTCCTAGCTATGATGTTAGAGTCATAGTCAAAATTTCCAGGTAAACATACTATCTCTGCAAATGAGTTCAAGGCTACTCATCATACCATGAGTCCTCTATGATATTTGGATCTTTAGTGTGGGTGGGTGACTGGTCTCATGATCTATATGGGTCATGCAGTTAGAGTCACCAAGTGATGTTGAGAAGATCTAGGTAAATTAGAGAACCACCAAACTTTGATTTTCTAAAACATAAGGACTCAGTGAGTTTCCCAACAGAGTCACCAAAAATTTTTGGTTGGCAATCTGGCACTATGTGTAGGGCAGGGATGGTGGATCAATGCCAAGTAGCATAGAATATCCATTGCATTGGGAGATTGGATAGATGATCTTTGGAGGAGTTTAGTTCCTTTAGGGATAACTCTAGCTACTCTACATTATAAAACAAGGGAAAGGGAAAAGGGAAGGAAAGAAAATAAAAGAAGTTTGTAGCCATAACTCACAAGGATGGGTAGAGTTGCATCAAGACTTATGCAGACATGATACCCCATATGAACACAAACCCTACATCTAACATATCACCAAACTATACCTTAGTTCTAGCTCCTATCAGTAGTGAGTGAGAGGTGAATTCCAGAGCCAATAGACATGTGCATGAGATTCAATATGCAAAATCATAGTGCTCCTATCCGACTGGAATTAGCAAAAATAAACCCCAAGCCCATATTCACAAACACACACTCCTAAGCCACTCAATTGAACCCCATGGAATCTAGATAACAGAATAACACAAGACTACTTAAATGACTAAACAGAAATGAATATTCACACATTAAGTAAATAACAAGAGGACAAAGCCAGAGATCAAATAGTGTAGAATTTGTATTTACATAGGAGAAACCTTACATAAGAATTATAATGGCTAAAGAGCCATCCTTAGGAATGGCCAATATTCCACTATTTATAGTTATATTTACATCAATATCAAAATTTGGACATTAATGGTAGAAGGCAGGAACACAATCCTTGCAGTAGACATGCACTGCCCTGGTACATTATTCCTTAGGAAGGTGTAGATATTCTAGAAGGTGGTAGGTGCTTCAGGATTAATCTGGACATTTGGATCTTTTACCCATTTTATTGTTGTTCAGCTGCCTTTTCCTTCTCCTCAACTAGTGATCCTCTAGTTAGGCGATGAGTGATAGGTCATGAGACACCTTGGGATCAATGCATCAGAAATATATCACATACACTTACATTGTCAGGTACCCAAATTGTTGTAGTCATGTGTACATATTCATCTTCAAAATTTGGGTGGTGGTGAGAGCCTTGCATGTCATGCGGGTGCTTTCTTTGCTCTTCTTTCTACCCATAGGGGTACTGGGGAGAGAAGGTGGGTACTTCTTTGTCATCCTACCATTTTTGTATATGTATATCACACCCAGGATGGGCGGGAGTCTATCTCCTTTTACAAGGATGGGTTTTTATGATTTGTTCATCCATGCTAGCACTTCAAAATATCCACCCAAGTTGGGTGGGTCCCTTGGGAAATCTCTCCCAAGGTTAAGGGTGGATTTTTACCCACTCTTGTCTCCCACCCTAATTCATTCTACCATCTGTCTAATGTTTTTTCTACCTGCAGCTGCTACTACCACTCTCACATCTTCCTCCCTTCCACCAATGCCTTCAAAACTTGGTGCCTTCAAAACTTGGTGAACTCTTTGAAGAAAAACATCATCTTTTAAAAAAGGATAGGGGGTGCAAAATCACACACACAGTACCTCCTCCAATTTTTGGTGAAGATCGAAGGTATGCAAGGTATTTTGAGAAGGTGTAAGCACTAAAGGTGACTTGTTAGGTATATTGATCTTTGTTCTTGGGATAACCAATGGAGGTTGGTCCAAGGACTGATTCTTTGCTTGTTGCCTAGTTATGGCATGTGAAAATCTAGATAAATGAATGGTGCCTATGAAGTTGGTCAATTTTTTATCATGCATTAGTAAGGGGTCTTGAAAGATCCCCATGCCTTTGTTAGGATTTTTTATTTTATCGAACGTTACTTTTCCTTCCTCAATGAGGTCTTGAATAATGTTCTTTAAAGTTCTACATTTGTTGGTAGTGTGTCCTTCCATTTGGTGAAAATCACAATATTCATCTTGTCTATACCAAAAGGGGTATCCCCTGGATATATTCCAAGGCCTAATAGGTGGAAGTTCTATTATTTTATAATCTACGAGCCTTTTTAACATAGACATTTGACTTTGTCCAATATTCATGTATTGCCTTTGGTATTTTTCTTCTCTTTGGATAACCAATTTTTTAGGAGTATTCTAAGTAGTGTTTATGTTTTTGTTTTGATGAGATTCAATTACACCATCTCCTATGACATGTTTGTTTTTGTATTACCCATTATTAGGGGGTTTTTAATATTCTTTCTTGTTATATTTAAGCTGTCCTCATATTATGAGGACAACCTATACTCTTTTAGCCATATCAACGACTTCTTTGAAGGAGTTTAGATTCATCATTTCCAAAGGATATGATAATTGTTCATAGATTTTTCATATGAAAATATGCATTATTTTCTTTAGGAAGAGGAATGTATTGGATTTTTCCTACTAAACCTCTCCATTTGACCAATAAATCAAAAAACTTATCATTCTTAGATCATTTAATTTGATAAATGTCATTTGTGGTAATCCTATACTCTATGTATACAAAAAATAATAATGAAGGATTCCATAAGTTCTTTAAACTTCTTGATAGAGTTACGAGGTATTTGAAAATATCATTCTAATGCTAAACCGCAAAGTCTTTTAGGGAATAGCTTAAGGAGCATTTTTTCATCATGATTGATAGCACTACAAGCTATTTTGAATAGCCTTATATGGTTAATGGGATCTTGCTTTCCATTGTACATTTGAAATTTGGGAGTTTCAAAGTTATTTGGAAATGGATAGTTAAGGATGGTTGGGTCTAATGGCTTATTGTAGAACTCTTTGAAAGAGTACTTTAATTTATATAATCCTTGGAGAGAGGCAATTTGATGCTCAAGTTCCTCAAACTTGTAATCCCTCTTTTCTAAGTCTGATATTTTTGTGTTGATATCTTGGATATCATTTTATGAAGGATTTACCAGTAATGTATGTGGTTGATCAAAGGTTTACATCATAACAGGTATGTTCATGAGAGTTGAAGATTTTTTATTTGATGTTGTAGTAGGAGGTACTTGGCTAAATTCCATGTCATGATTGAAGAAAGGATTCATAGTATTGATTGTATCATTAGTTGAGAATGGATTTTCTATTGTGGGGATACCAATAGATATAGTTGAAGGTGTTGTAGAATCGGGTAGGTTGATCCATAGCCACATTGAGACTTGCCAAGTTATTTTTATTTTCATTGATTTGAGAAACTGTTTATTGTTCATTAGAATATTCGATATTATCATGCATTATGGTAGATTATTTTTCTACTTGTTCTCTAAGTTCATATCTAAGAACGTCTAAAAATATATCCTTGTTTCTTTTGATGTATTCCTTGATGTGATCTATAGTTCAAAAAGGGATTTGTTCAACAATTTTTTTATGTTTCCTAGGTGCTTGTTGCAACCAAGGATTTGCTTCTTGTTCAATTTTTTCCATGAGATGTACAAGGTACACCCTTGTTTTGGGTGTTGTAAGAATGTTGATACATGGTTTGAAAGTTTAAGTTCAAAAATGGGGTTAATCTATTAGATTTTTTTTTCCAGAGTACTTATATCAAAGAAGAGAAGATGTTTGAGATCTTTATGTCACTCAAATAAATAGCCCTCCTTGTGACTCCCACTAATACACCATGATATACTTGCAAAATAATATTGCTTCCCTAAGGTTTGTATTATAGTTTACTCAAGGGGTTGTTATCCTTCCCCTAATATGATTAGCAATTGGTTATGTTCTTGTTATCTTAATTTAATGTGATGTAAACTAAGCAAGCAAATTACATGATCTTGTTTAATTTTAACAAACTTTTATCTTAGTTAATATGAAAGGAGTGTTCACATCGGGTTCACCAAATATGTAGATGGCAGGAAAACTTCATGATTTTTTCCTTTTAAGTCTAATTTAATGTCAAGTGTGTGGTGGGGAGATTCGTTAGAATCTTTGATTCCCCACTTGAGAGTCTCTTTCCAAAGGAGACCCCAAGGATATGAAGATCCTCAATACAACTATACTCCTACTGAATGCTTTTTCCTATGGTTGTGTGTAAGTTGATGTAATGCTTGTTTGGTCAATGTTTTATGAGTTTAATTAAAACAAACACCTAAGATTTTTGGATCTCTATCTATTTGACTCTTTTTTTAGCCTTAACAGTTATTTAAACCTAAATCATCAAGAATCATCTAAATGCAATGTGAAAGCTTAAATCACACAAATACATACAAAAAAGAACTAACTTATATACCTTTCAAGTTTGAATGAGTTAAAATAAGGAGATTTTTTATTTTAGGGTAAAACAAGGAGGGATGAAAGAATACAATCTAGCCTCATGCAACTATATGCTTGTCATTTCTTTATCTATGTACTTGAAAATTATGAAGGTGCTAAAATTCAGCCTAAGGTTCCTTAATTAATTGTTTTAGAGTTGTTTTGTAAAGAAATCAGAACATTTTGTAAATAAATTGTAAGGTTTTGTAAATGATTAGGTTTTCTAGTAAAGGTTCTTTAATTCACCAAAGTAAAGGTGATTTCTAATTACAAAATAATAGAAAATAGAAATAGAACATAGAAGAAATAAAATTACAGAGTTAAGGAAGGGCCAAGTGGATGAATAACCTCTCCTAGAGCTTGTCTTCCAAATTCACCATTGGAATGTGCTAAATTTGCCACTGCTACCAATTTCACCACTAGGGTGGTAAATTTGGTAAATCTGCATAGAAACTAAATAAAATTAGGGTTTCTAATTTAAGGGGTCTTTATAAGGGCTAGATAGGGTATAATCTTGCCTAAACAACATATCAAACCCCTTTTTAACAGAAAAAATGAGTATGCTTACCTCTTGAGGTGGAATTTGTCTTATGCCAAATTCACCACTAGGTCTATCAAATTTTCCACTGGTGAAGTTGGTTCTATGTATTTTAGGCTACCAAATTTGCCACTGACAGTTCAAGGTGGTGAATTTGGTCCTGGGATAGGTTTTGATATTTTTAGAGGTCGATTTGGGCTTATTTTGATTATGTTTTGGGCTAAAACTAAAATGGAAATATCTTAAAAATATCTACTATGTTTCTACCTAAGACAATTAGAGGATTAGGTCCTCAAATCAGAGAATTTAAGAACTAAAATTTTAAATGCTAGAAAAGTAGTAGAAATACCCCAAAATGACTGTAAATCTGATTAATCAGAGATATGAGAGATTGGGAAATATAATCTAGGGTGTTAGGATTTATGTATAGGAGCTAATATAACCTTATTAATAATCATATTAATGCAAAAAAAATGATAGAGGAGCGAATTTGATAGGATATGCCAAATGGTGCCCAACATTTAGAAAAATCTACAACATTGGGTTAATGAAGGATACATCTAAAATTATGATTTACATGGAAAGGTAATGAGCTAAAATATTATATTGAGAAGTTATAAATGATATAGAATAGCTAATTTAACCTTCAACATAAGAAAACTAGAATTTATGGTAGATATTTAATGGAAATGTTATCATATGTAAGAATGCTAATTAAACTAGTGAAGCATGCAATAAATAAAAGAGGAAGGAAAAGATAACTTATAATGGTAAGAGAGTTTTTGAATTTGGTAAGGGGAATATGGGATACAAGGCAATGACAACCTTGTATTCTTCACACCTTACCTTGAGGAAAAAAGGAGAAAGAGATACTTATATATATGCAATGTAAAACTACATATAATGCATGGAAGGAAATGGTAAGAAAATGAACAAAACTAGATTAAATGCTTGTATTGAAAGAAATATGAAAGTAAATGAACATGGATGAAGAAAATATGGTAGTATGTTGTGTGTATAAGAAATAATACTAAAAATAAGAAAGTAACAAATAAATAAGTATGATGTATATAAGAAGATGCGATAATACCCTATAAAAACAAAGGATTATGACCAGAATATGATAGTAAAAAGAATGCAAATCTAAATAAATCTACAAATAAGGTGTTAAAAATGGAATGGGATTGCTATAATTGAAGGAAAATTCTGCCAAAACATTGTTAGAATGCTGCAAAAACAATGTTAGAAGCTACCAAAATAAGGATTAGAGCCCTGCAAGAGAAGTTAGAGCATAGAATGTAAAATGTAGTAAATAAATATGACAAGTGAGCAAGGCTACAACCTAGAGGATAAAATGCAATGAAGCTAATGTGGGAGGAGAGAAGAAAGAATCTAGGAGAGCTCTCTTTCTTACCTCCAATGGTGACCTCCTTGCTCCAAAATCCTCCTTGCCTTGTTTGACTTGCTCTCAATGCTCACAAAATGCTCCAAATGCTAGATGAAAACTTAGAAATGCTTGAAGGGATCTTAAGAATAGAAAATTCTATTAAAGAGAGTATGCTATAAAATATTTGCAGATATTTTATACAATGAAAAACCTTGTGGAATTCTTACCCCATGGCCTCCTTAAATAGGATTTGGAGGGGAATTGGAGGGAGAAATGATAAGACCAAATTCAAACCAGTGAATCTGAGACCTTTTTGGAGCATGTGGAATCAATGGCAGATGTGAAAGAGATATCAATTCATGCTTCTCTAGTTGATGTGGAATATTCCCAACCATTTTTTCCAAATTCACCATTGTCAACCAAATTTGCCACTAGCAAATTTGGTGACCCAGGTGGCAAATTTTGTAAGGAGTTCAAATCTGATTTTGTGAGTTTGAAATTTGAAAATTTTCTAAATTCACCATTGGAAAATTTTTTATGAGTGGTGAATTTATTCATAACTGATTCTGACTATTAGGAGTTGATTTTTGTAGTTTTGCCAAATCCATCACTCAACTTGCCAAATTTGCCACTAGCAAATTTGGTCAGTGGTGAATTTGGTAAAGGTGGAAAATGGTGCCCAAAATGATTGGTAGTGGTAAACTTGAGGTTTTGTAACATTTGTAACTAAATTTGGAAATTTTTTGGAAGTTTTGGAATGTTTGCAACTAGTTTTGAGAAGTTGCAACTAGTCTTGAGAAATTGTGACCAGTGTGTCAAAATTGGGTGTCTACACCCACAAATGCTTGACTACAAAAGAAAAGGATTCTCGATGTGCTCAATTTTTGTGCTACAATTATTATGAAAAATATTTTTAAGGGCATTGGTATGTCCAAAACAAGTTTTTTCTCATAGATGTCAAATATCCAATCAATAATGACCAAAGTGATGATGAAATAAAACTAGTAGAAGAACCATCCCAAAATGAGGAATAAATACATGAAGACCCATAGGAAAAAATTTATGTCCATGCTCTTTCTGGAATTACTAATCCATAAACCATGAATTTTGTGGGTTTTTCAAAGTCCAACATCTTACAATCCTTATCAATTCTAGAAAAACAACTTTATTGATCCTCAAATTCCCAAGTAGGCCAATTGTTACATACAGACTTTACCTTGCAAAGGTAAATATCATAATGTTAGATTAAAAATAGGGTATTATGAGCTCAAAACCAATATTTTTTCTCTTTAATTAGGGGGACATGATATCGTGTTTTTATCTCAATGGTTAGGTACATTGGGAACCATCGCATGGAACTTTGCAGAGCTATGGATGCAATTTTCACATAATGGAAGGTCTTATACTCTTTGGGGATCACAAGTAGGGTCTCCTTAGATTACTAAATAAAACTATATAGATATTTTGTTAAAAAATCTTATCATGGTATCATCGCATAGATATTTGTAATCCAATTACCTACTTCAAAGGTAGACCAAATTCTCAAAGATTTATAAATTGTTCTGATAAAGGACAATGCAGTATTTACCAAACCATCAGAATTACCACCATGTCACTCCCATGAAAATGTCATTCCATTGGTACCTAGAAGTGTACCACCAAACATTAGATAATATTGATATCTTCATGCCCTTAAGTCAAGGATAGAGAAGTTAGTACGTGAATTAGTAAAAGCTAGAGTCATTCGGCATAGTAACAATCCTTACTATTCTCCTATCTTATTGGTGCAAAATAAATATGGGCCTTGGTTATTAGGTATAAATTTTTGTGAGCTTAATAATCTCATCATTAAGGATAATTTTTCTATCCCTATGGTGGAAGAATTACTAGATGAGCTACATGGGACTATGTTTTTCTCCAAAATCTTCACTTTGAGTACCATAAAATTAGGCTCAAGGATGAAGATATTCCCAAAATCACATTTTGTACTCATTAGGGTCATTATGAATTCTTGGTTATTCCAATTGGATTAACCAATGCACCTTCCACATTTTAAAGCCTCATGAACAATATTTTTCATCCATTCCTTCATAAATTTATTCTAGTTTTCCTTTATGAAATTTTGGTCTATAGTCACTCTTCGGAAGAGTACCTCTCCCATGTGGATTAGACTTTATAACTTTTGGTACAACATTGACTTTATGATAAGTAGTCCAATTGTTTTTTTGGGTTGACAAAAGTGGATTATTTGGGATCACCAAAGTGAAGAACACAGGCTTATACTGAGAGGGGTGGTGAATAGTATAAGATCAACTTTTACTTTTTTCCCAAATAATATTATCCAATATTATCAATGGCAATATCAATAGTGGTAATAAAATCAATGCACAAATCATCACACACATGAGAGACACAAATTTAACGTGGTTCACACAATGTGGGTTATGTCCACAGAGAAAATATTTCTTCTAAATTTTCTCAAGAAATCTCTTGGGAATCAATTCCCTATTACAATGTTTATGAACCTTTGTCCAAAGGAGACACCAATCCCCTATACTCTAATTTGTGGATCTCTCTCCACTGAAGAACTCTATCTCCTTGCTCTAGTTCATGGATATCTCTCCATAGGAGAACTCTTTTCCCTTGCTCTAGTTCATGGATCTCTCTCCACAGGAGAATTCTATCCCCTCTATGTTTCATGGAACTTTATCTAGGAGAACTCTATCTCCTCAACTAGTTTGTGGATATCTATCCACATAAGAACTCTATCTTCCCATCTAGTTCATAAATCTCCTTCCACATGGAAACTATATTCCCTCTTTGATCTAGTTTATGGATCTCTCTCCATAGGAGAACTCTATCCCCTTTGCTCTATTTTATGGATATATCTCCATGGGAGAACTCTATCCTCTTTGCTCTACTCAACTCTACTCCAATATACCCCAAGCATTAACACAATTCTTGATCATATCAGCAACCAAACCTACTCTCAAATATATCTCAAATCTACCCCAAGCCTTAACACAAATATTTATCAAATCAACAACCAAACCTACTCTCAAATATACCCCAAGTCTTAACACAAATATTGATCAAATTAGTAACCAAATTTGCTCTCAACACTATCTCAAATATTCCCCAAGACTTAACACAAAGCTTGATCAAATTAGCAACCAAAACTACTCTCAATTCTATCTCAAATCTGCACCAAATCCTATCACAAGTCTAGCACAAATTTGCTCTCACTCTGCTCATAAATTTATTTCAATGTTGTCTCAATTATTTACAATACTTGCTCAAATCTGTCTCAAGCCTTCTCAAAAAACTTGTTTAAATCTGCCTTCAAGACTTCTCAAAATACTTGCTCAAATATACCTTCAAGCCTTATCAAAAGACTTGCTCAAATCTGCCTTCAAGCCTTCTCAAAAGACTTACTTAAATCTACCTTAATACTGCTCACTAAGCCTACTCAAATATTCCCAAACCTTGCATACAAACAAAGCTTATATCTTTTTCAAAAATTCTTTCTTCAAATAGGTATATTCTACTAATAATTCTTTTAACCTCTGGAACATATAGATAATGATGTACACTATCATTATTCCAATATGTTCTTCACATTCACAAATCTTGCACTCAACTAATCCAATATTTATCTCTTGCAAAATCCCTTTCAAATAAAATCAACACAGTATATATATTGCTTCACAAATCTTGATATGATCAAGATTTGTGAATGTGAAGAACATATTGCAAGAGATAAATATTGGATTAGTTCAGTCCAAGCCTTAAAAAAAATCTTGATCAAATCAGCAACCAAACCTGCTCTCAAATCTATCTCAAATCTACCCCAAGCCTTAACACAAAGCTTGATCAAATCAGAAACCAAACCTACTCTCAACTCTATCTCAAATATTCCCCAAGCCTTAACACAAATCTTGATCAAATCAACAACCAAACTTGCTCTCAACTCTATCTCAAATCTACCCCAAGCCTTAACACAAATCTTGATCAAATCAACAACCAAACCTACTCTCAATTCTATCTCAAATTTACACCAAATCCTCTCACAAGACTTGCTCAAATCTGCTCTAGCTTTACTCAAAAATTTATCTCAATGCTTCTCAAGCCTTCTCACAAGACTTGCTCAAATCTACCTTCAATCCTTCTCAAAATACTTGCTCAAATCTGCCTTCAAGCCTTCTCAAAATACTTGCTCAAATCTACCTTCAAGCCTTCTCAAAAGACTTGCTCAAATATGCCTTCAAGCCTTCTCAAAAGACTTGCTCAAATCTTCCTTCAAGCCTTCTCAAAAGACTTGCTCAAATCTACCTTAATGCTGCTCACTAAACCTGCTCAAATATTTCCAAACCTTGCATACAAACAAAGCTTATATCTTTTTCAAAAATACTTTCTTCAAATAGATATATTCTACTCAGAATTTGTTTAACCTCTGGAACATATAGAGAATGATATACACTATCAAAATCCCAATATGTTCTTCACATTCACAAATCTTGCATTCAACTAATCCAATCTTTATCTCTTGCAAAATCCCTTTCAAATCAAATCAACACAGTATATATCTTGCTTCACAAAACTGATTTATCTTTCTTGCAAATTTGCTCTCAAATATCAATCACACTAATGCACAAATTTCTCTCACAATATTGATCTCAAACACTTTCACAAATGCTTTCAATATCTCTCAAACCAATGCTCAAAAGGTTTCACAATGATGCACAAATATCTCAAACCCTAACTCAAATATTTTCAACAATGCTTACCAAACAACCCTTTTATCTCCACCTTATGTTCCAAAACATACACTTCAACAAAACACTTTAAATAAGGAATGATGTGCCCATACCTCTTAATTTTCTCTTATGGAGATATATCTTCAAAAACTTGTCTCACAAACAACTGATCCTTCTTAGTGCCACTTCAAGGGTTAGATAGCAAGATACTTTCTCAAAACATCCACATGATCTTTCTTCTCAAAAGAATGTGCTTAATGAAATCTGAAATTGATGCTCTAAGTCACTCTTCTTTTGTTCTCAAAAATAAAGCATTAATACTCAACAAAACCTTTCATATCTTCCTTTCACCATGCAAGAGTTATAATAAAATGTCAAGCAACTTATCACACCTTATTACTCCTAATCTTGCAAAATAAAATTCAACCCAACAAAAACATAAATTACACACATGAATTTTCTTATACACCTTATACCTCCTACTTAAAATAAAATATTTTAATGCACCTCAAATCTTCAACATGACCATAACATTATTTATTTTCCACCACACATAGCACTTAGCAAAACTCCACACTATTCCCTTTTAATTCAAAAATAATAACTCCACATTGTCCTTTTAATCCAAACATCAAAAATAAAATAATCACCTTATGACTCCCTAAGCAAGTACATACCTTAGCCTTAGCGAATATTTATTTCACCAAAAATTATTACCCCCTTGTTGTCGCCATCGTGATTCAAACTTGAGCCGCTTGTTGGCCTGCATCCTAGCTTTGGCTAGGCCACCACATGGGCTAGCCACCCACATAAAATCTAAACTTGCACATGCTCTTCTTTATTCCCTATCTCCGGTGCAAAAACCTTTTTCAACAAAAATTAACTCTCTGCCTCCATCGTGTCTCAAACTCGAGACCTCCCTGCTGCTACATCTTAGCACCAAGGGATCTATCATCTGGGCTAGCTACCTAGATGGGATTTATTTTGCTATCACCACACCTTATCCATGAATTCGACCTCGAAAAGTATTGCTCCTTTGTCCTTTCTCCCATGTGACCATGAATGAAGCGCATACGACTTTCATGAATTTTGCACATGCATTAAATATTTCACCACTTCACTTTGCAATAAACTTTATGTATTATATATGCATTTTGCCCTTGAAACTTTGACGTCGGTGCTTGGAGAAGTATTTGAATTTGCAACATTGGCACCCACACTATACCTTTAAATTATTATAATAATTAAATCTAAAGTAGATTTAAATATTATAACTTATATTTTTACCTTTGGGTCCTTTTACTCATTTAATTTTTAATTATTATAATATTTTAAATCTTCATAGATTTAAATATTATAATTTATTTTTCTCCTTTTGGGCCTTTTCTTTGGATAAAGTCTTTGCCACCATAAAACATCTTCCTTTTTCTTTTGCAAGTACCACCATGGTAAAACCATTAAACCTTTATTTTCCTTGACATAAATGACAACTAATGTCATCAACTTATGACATCAATCCTTTGACATCAATGACAATAATATACTCAAAATTTCCAACAATCTCCCCCTTTGTCATTGATGGCAACCCTTTCTAAAAATTCATTTTCCAACCACTGGATTCCAAATCTTCTCCCCTGAGAAATTGCTCCCCATACTGAATGCTCTCCCCCTTACTCAAATCTCTCCCCCTTTGACATCAATGGCAAAGGGACTCCTTTGGGGCTAAATATAAGACTCTTAGCTCAGCCCCCTCCCCACCTCCTCTCCTTGAGGTGATTAATTTTGGGGTGGGAGTATCTCTACTCCCAACATACAATGCTCTTTTTCTTTGTCAACCTTCTTTTTCAACATTTTTGTAGCCATACCCTTTTGATCCTTTTGAGTGTCCCTATTCTTGCTTGTCTTTGGAAGCTCTAGAAACTCTGTTCTACACCACTTGGCCTTATGCCCAATATTATTGCACTTGTAACACTTAATGTTGTAGTTCTTGGAAGGTGCAAATATCTTGAAGTTCCTCTTGGTGAAGCCATACTCATTTCTATCATGAACCCTGTAGTGGATTGCTTTATGACCAAAGCGATTACAAGAGTAGCAATACCCTTGAAAGAAATATCCATATTTGAATGAATTGAAATTCCTTTTAGTGAGACCATACTCTTTCTTTCCATGAACCCTGCAATGCATAGCCTTGTGACCAAACCGATTACATGAAAAACAACGTCCTTTGAAGAAATCTTGTCTTGAAACCTCTGGTCTCTTAGTCCTTTCTTTTCCTTCTCTATGATGATCCCTGTTTCTTGTTTGTGCATTGTTTCCTTTCTTAGTGAAGCTTCTATTCTTCAACTTATCCTCATAATTCTTAATCTCTTCTTCACTCTCTTCCTCTGAAACTTCTTCTTATTTTGAACTTGAGCTTGACTCTTCTTCTTGTTTCCCTTGTCCTTCTTCAAAACCAAGTCCTATTTTGATAGATGAAGATCTTTGTGCATTGATAATTTTATCCAAAGTCTTTGAAATTTTCCCAAACCTGTGTAGCTTGTCCTTAGAATATTTCACTTCCATCCTTAGTGAAACTATCTCATGTTCTAATATTTCACATTCTAACTCTTTTTCCTCTAACTTCTCAACCATGACCTCTTTAAATCTCCTTGCCTTAGCTTTTGAGTTTGTTAGGTCTTGTAGAAGCTTTTCTTTTTCTTCCTCATGTTCTTGAACTTGAGCCTTTAGTCTTGAATTCTGCTTTCTAACCTTTTTCAATTCTCTAAGAGCAACAATAAGTTCTGCTTCTAGATCAACTATGCCTTCCTCTTCATTTTTTGAATATTTTTCTACTTCTTGGTCTCCAAGAGCATCTTCATACTTTTCAACTTTATCTTCAATAGGAGCATCTTCTTCCTCTTCTATTGCCAAAAATAGAATCTCTTCTTCTTCACTATCTGAGAGTCTTTCATCACTATCACTTGAATCCTTGCTTGCCTTGTTAACATAGAAACTCTTCTTGTGCCTTTGAAAGAACTTATTTTCATGCTTGCCTTGACCATACCTATTTTTCTTTTCATACCTATATTTTCCTCCTTCCTTTTTCTTATGATCTTGTTTCTCTTCATTGCTACTGCTTCTGACTTCTGGATAATTAGATGCATAGTGACCAAAATTACCACAATTAAAACATTTCATAGTCTTCATACCTTTGTGCTTTCTTGAGTCCTTCTTGTTTCTTCTCCCATAGTTAGCTTCTTCATCACTTCTTGACTCACCACTTGATTCTGGTTTCTTATATTTTGTCTTCTTTGAAGCTTTGAAAGTTGCCTCTTTCTTGGAGTTGGGATCCTTTACTATTCTCATCTCATAAGCTGTGAGAATTCCATGTAACTCATCCATAGTCAACTTTTCAATATCTCTCATCTCTTCTATAGCTGAAACTTTTCCATCATACCTCATAGGAAGTGACCTTAATACTTTTTGAGCAACATTGGAGTCTTCAATTTTGAATCCAAGTCCATGCATGGTATTAACAACCTCATCCACATGAAGTAAGTATGTAGCAATATCTTCCTCATCTTCCATATTCAAATATTCAAACATTTTCTTGTGGTTTTGTAGTTTTGCCATCTTGACCTTTTTATCTCCCTCATATGTTTGCTTCAATTTTTCCCATATCTCTTTTGTTGATTTGTAGTGCATAACTTTCACAAATTCTTGCTTCACGTAATCCACTTAAGATTCCATTCATAGCCTTGGCATTATTCACATGTAACATCTTACCATATTTATCTATGGGAGGAGTAGTTGTAGGTGTGAACCCATCCTCAATGGATTGCCATGTCTCATATCCTTGTGCCATCAAGTAAGTCTTCATTCTTATACTCCATAAGGCATAATTGTTCCCATCGAACAATGGTACCTTATTTGATGAAGATCCATTCTGAGATGCCATATGTGTTCCTATAATATCTTCCTTCAAGTTGTTAGACTTTTTTGAAGGAACCCACTCTGATACCAATTGAAGAACACAAGCTTATACTGAGAGGGGGGTGAACAGTATAAGATCAACTTTTACTTTTCTTTCCCAAATAATATTATCCAATATTATCAATGGCAATATCAATAGCAATAATCAAAGCAATGCATAAATCATCACACACATGAGAGACACAAATTTAACGTGGTTCACCCAATGTGGGTTACATCCACAGAGAAAATATTTCTTCTAAATTTTCTCAACAAATATCTTGGGAATCAATTCCCTATTACAATGTTTATGGACCTCTGTCCAAAGGAGATATCAATCCCCTATACTCTGATTTGTGGATCTCTCTCCATAGGAGAACTCTATCCCCTTTCTCTAGTTCATGGATCTCTCTCCATAGGAGAACTCTATCCCCTCTTTGGTTTGTGGAACTTGATCCAAGATAACTCTATCTCCTCAAATAGTTTGTGGATCTCTATCCATAAGAACTCTATCTCCCCAAAATTTTCATGTATCTCTTTCCATAGAGGAACTCTATTCCCTCTCTATGGTTTATGGATATCTCTCCATAGGATAACTCTATCCCCTCTATCTAGTTTATGGATCTCTCCATAGGAGAACTCTATCCCTTCTACTCTACTCAACTCTGCTCCAATATACCCCTAACTTAAAAAAACAAAAGATTGATCATATCAACAAAATCTCTAATCTATCTCAAATCTACCCCAAGGCTTAACACAAAGCTTGATAAATTAAAACCAAACCTACTCTCAACTCTATCTCAAATCTACCCCAAGCCTTAACATAAAGCTTGATCAAATCATAACCAAACTTGCTCTCAACTCTATCAAAAATCTATCCAAGCCTTAACACAAATCTTGATCAAATTAGCAACCAAATCTACTCTCAATTTTATCTCTCAAATCAATTCTCAAGTCTTCTAAGACTTGCTCAAATCTACCTTCAAGCCTTCTCAAAATTGCTCAAATCTCTAACCTTCTCAAAAGACTTGCTCAAATATACCTTCAAGCCTTCTCAAAATACTTGCTCAAATATACCTTCAAGCCTTCTCAAAAGACTTGCTCAAATCTACCTTCAAGCCTTCTCAAAATACTTGCTCAAATCTGCCTTAATGCTGCTCACTAAACCTACTCAAATATTTCCAAATCTTGCATACAAACAAATCTTATATCTTTTTAAAAATACTTTCTTCAAATAGATATATTCTACTTATAATTCATTTAACCTCTGGAACATATAGAGAATGATATACACTATCAAAATCCCAATATGTTCTTCACATTCACAAATATTGCATTCAACTAATCCAATCTTTATCTCTTGCAAAATCCCTTTCAAATCAAATCAACACAATATATATCTTGCTTCACAAAACTGATTTATCTTTCTTGTAAATTTTCTCTCAAATATCAATCACACTAATGCACAAATTTCTCTCACAAGATTGATCTCAAACACTTTCACAAATGCTTTCAATATCTCTCAAACTAATGCTCAAAAGGTTTCACAATGATGCACAAATATCTCAAACCCTAACTCAAATATTTTCAACAATGCTTACCAAACAACCCTTTTATCTCCACCTTATGTTCCAAAATATTCACTTCAACAAAACATTTTAAACAAGGAATGATGTGCCCATACCTCTTAATTTGCTCTTATGAAGATATATCTTCAAAAACCTGTCTCACAAACAACTGATTTTCTAGTGCCACTTCAAGGGTTAGATTGCAAGATACTTTCTCAAAACATCCACATGAAATTTCTTCTCAAAAGGATATGCTTAATGAAATCTGAAAATTGATGTTCAATCACTCTTCTTTTGTTCTCAAAAATAAAACATTAATACTCAACAAAACCTTTCATATCTTCCTTTCACCATGCAAGAGTTATAATAAAATGTCAAGCAACTTATCACACCTTATTACTCCTAATATTGCAAAATAATATTCAACCCAACAAAACCACAAATTACACACATGAATTTTCTTATACACCTTATACCTCCTACTTAAAATAAAATATTTTAATGCACCTCAATTCTTCAACAAGACCATAACATCATTTATTTCATTCACCATACATAGAACTTATCAAAAATCCACATATTCAATATAAAAATAATACATTGTCCTTTTAATCCAAAAATCAAAAATAAAATAATCACCTTATGACTCCCTAAGAAAGCACATACCTTAGCCTTAGCGAATAATTATTTCATCAAAAATTATTGCCCCCTTGTTGTTGTCATCATGATTTGAACTAGTGCTGCTTTCTGGCTTATGCCCTAGCTTTAGCTAGGCCACCACATGGGCTAGCCACCCACATGAAACTAAACTTGCACGTGCTCTTCTTTATTCCCTATCTTCGATGCAAAAAACTTTTCAAAAAAACTTTAACTCTTTGCCTCCATCGTGTCTCGAACTCGAGACCTCCCTACTGCTACGTCTTAGCACCGAGGGTTCTATCATCTGGGCTAGCTGCCTAGATGGGATTTCTTTTTGTTGTCACCACACCTTATCCATGAATTCAACCTCAAAAAGTGTTGCTCCTTTGTCCTTTCTCCCACGTGACCACGAACGAAGCGCATACGACTTTCACGAATTTTGCACATGCATTAATCAATTTTACAACTTCACTTTGCAATAATATTTATGTCTTATATATGCATTTGCCCTTTGAATCTTTGACGTCGGTGCTTGGGGAGGTATTTGGAATTTGCAACATTGGCGCCCACACTATACCTTTAAATTATTATAATAATTAAATCTAAAGTAGATTTAAATATTATAACTTATATTTTTACCTTTGGGCCCTTTTACTCATTTAATTTTTAATTATTATAATATTTTAAATCTTCATAGATTTAAATATTATAATTTCTTTTTCTCCTTTGGGCCTTTTCTTTTGGATAAAGTCTTTGCCACCATAAAACATCTTCCTTTTTCTTTTGCAAGTACCACCATGGTAAAACCATTAAACCTTTATTTTCCTTGACATAAATGACAACCAATGTCATCAACTTATGACATCAATCCTTTGACATCAATGACAACAATATACTCAAAATTTCCAACATAAATATGGAGTTAAAGTTGACCCTAAGAAGATTCAAGAGTGGTCGAAACCCCACACTCTAAAAGGTCTTCGTGGATTTTTGGGTCTTACAGGCTATTAATGCAAATTTATCCATAACTATGGTAAAATTGTTGCTCCCTTACCATCCATGTTAAAAAATAAATCTTAGATCTAGCTTAACAAGCTTTCTTTGAGTTAAAGCATGCTGTGAAACCCACTCCAGTCTTAGCAATTTTTAATCTTTCCAAGCCTTTTGTAATTGAAAGTGATGCTTCAGGAAATGGTATTGGAGTCGTGTTGATGTAATAAGGGTACCCCTTGGCTTTCATTAGTAAATCACTCTCCAATCATAATCTAGGAAAATCAACTTGTGCTAAGGAAATGCTTCCAATTTTGCATGTGATCTCTCATTGGATATCTTATCTCATCGGGCATCATTTATCCATTAAAATAGATCATCAAAGTCTCAAATATTTTCTAGAGCAATGGGTTACCACCCCAAACAATAAAAGTGGGTCTCTAAGCTCATGGGCTATGATTATTATATTACTTATAAAAAATGCAAGGAGAACATTGTGAAAGATGCCCTCTCTCACCAATTTGAGACTCAGTATATTATGTGTCATTTCTTCACCCATTCTACACTGGTTAAATTCTCTTCATGAGGAGGTGCTTAAGGATTCAGGCTTGTAAACTTTGGTTGCCTCCCTTCAAACATATCCCACCTCATGTCTAGGATAAACTTGGGATGGACAAGATTTATGCTACCACCACCACCTTATTGTTCCTCACATATCTCCACTCTAGGAACTCTTCATGAATGAAATGCATGCTTCAACCACTATAGACCATTTTGGGTTCCTCAAAACATATTAAAGGATTAAGCATATATTTTTTAAGGGTATGAATAAGGACATTCATAATTTTTTGGCAACATGTGTGTTAAATCCTTAAGGTTTTAATATAAATTTAATAAATAAATTGATCGATGATCTTATTATAAATTTAATAAATAAAATAATCAAGAATCGCAAGCCACTTCGAGGGGGTTTTCTCCTCAAATATTTATCCCTTGAGTGCTACAGGTCTTCCTACTTACCTCAAGTTTTCTCCTAGACCATGCACACATTTTATACTAATCATATTTTGATTTTACCTCAAGTTGTCGTGGTTGAAATCTACTTACATTATTCATTTGATTCCCTTGATTATTATTTTTAGGATTGAATCTATAATATTTAGTGCTATGACCTTATCTCTTGCATATCTGACAATACCTATTATACCATGGTCTTCATCCTCTTGATGATGAAGCAATATTTCCATGTGGGTTATCTTTTTATGCCAATGCAGTGTTAGTCATTTCATATTTAATTGTATTCTCTACCTCATATTCTTGAAGAATATTGATTAGGTCATCAAAATAAGTATCTTTACGTAGGACTTGTAAAGATGTTACCAAATATTTATAGCTATCTAGAAGTTCTCTCATGGTTACTTGAGTAAGAATTTCATCTATAATTTATTCTCTTAAAGTTAATAATTTTCCTTTAATATCTACTACTTTCCTTAAGAATGGTTCTATGCTCTCGCCATTGTTCATTTTTAGAGAATGTAGTTGAGTTTGAATATGAAGGATAGTGGCTTTATTTTTCCCTTCAAATATATTTTCTAAGTTTTTTCCATGCTTTTGTATATGTCTTTGCTAAACTAATATAAGGTTGTATTTTATCAGTTATTAAAAAGGCTATTATCATTAGGGATTTTGCATTATTTTCATCAAACTTCTAAATTTCAGTATCACCTATGTTTGGTCTTTTTGTTTTTCCTCGAGTTATCTCCCAAAGTTTTTCATATACTAATATTTCTTTAGCCTTATTTTTTCAGGAGAAATAGTTTGGTCACTTAATTAATTGGGATTCTACAAGAAAGAATTTGTTTGATGCCATGATGATCCTTGTGAAGAACACAATATTATACTGAGAGGGGGTGAACAATATAAGATCATTTTTTACTTTTCTTTCCCAAAAAATATTATGCAATATATCAATGGCAATATCAACAGCAGTAATCAAAACAATACACAAATCACCACACATAATAGAGACACCAATTTAATTTGGTTCACCCAATGTCGGCTATGTCCACAGAGAAAATCTTTCACTAAAATTTTCTCAAAAAATCTCTTGGGAATCCTTCCCTATTACAATGTTTATGGACCACTATCCAAAGGAGATACCAATCCCTTAATCAATTTCATGGATCCCTATCCATAGGAGACACCAATATCCTCAGTTGATATGTGGATCTCTATCCACAGGAGAAATCCTCCTCTTCTCTGGTTGATGATCCTCTAGAAGACTACTACCTCCATTGCATTGGATTGTGGATATATCTCCACTGAAGACCTTTGTCCTCACTCATAAGACCTCTATCCTCACTGCCCTGGCTAATGGATCTCTATCTACTGGAGACTACTATCCTCTGCTCTATCACCTCCAAATATTGCTCTCATCTCTAATCAATATTTATCTCAAATATACACTAAACACAGTCCTTCGGTCTAGCATAAATCTACTCAATATCTATATCAAATCTACATTAAACACATTCCTTCAATCTAGCATAAATCTGATCAATATCTATCTCTGGTATGGCATAAATCTACACCAAAATTTGTCCTCAAATCTGTCCTCAAGACTTAACACAAAGCTTTATCCAATCACAAATCAACTCTGCTAGATCTACCCCAAGCCTTAACACAAATCTTGAACAAATTAATCAATCAACTCTGCTCTCAAGTCTTCTCAAATACTTGCCTCAAATCTGTCCACAAGTCCTCTCAAGAACTTGCTCAATCTCCTCAACAAGTCTTCACCAAGACTTACTTCAAATCTGCTCAATAAGTCTTCAACAAGACTTACCTCAAATCTACTCAAGAAGTCTTCACCAAGACTTGCCTCAAATCTACTCAACAAGTTCTCTCTATAACTTGTCCAATCTGATTGTAATCTTCCATAAAAGCTTACACAAATATGTCCTTAAGCTTTCAAAAAAGCTTACTCAACTATATCCTTAATTCCACTCTAGGACTTACTCAAATTAGCTCACAAGATTTCACAAAAGCTTGTTCAAATCAATTTCAAATTTGCATACAAAACTCAACTCAATCTCTTTTAGAAAACTTCTTCAATCACACAAACAAGTTTCACTCATAATATTGTTTAACCTCATAAACATATAGAGAATGGTTAGAGACTCAATATGTTTCACACTCACAAAACTCAACTTAATCTCTTTCAGAAAACCTCTTCAATCACACAAACAAATTTCACTCAAAATTTTGTTTAACCACATAAACATATAGAGAATGGTAAGAGACTCAATATGTTTCACACTCACAAATCACTCTATCACTTTCAAAATCCTTTTCAAATCAATTTAGAATAAAGAATAATTTTTTCACAGAACTTGAACTATCACTCCAATGCATTCACTCAATGATGCTCATCCAATTTCACTCAACCATTCACTCAATAAAATACCATTTGCTTGCAAACCCTAACCAAGTGTTTCACTATACTTCCAACAACTCACACTATGAATCTCAACCCTTGACTCAAGATGATTCCACATTCACATAACAATGATACTCATGATCGTTTCACAAACCTAATCATGCACATGAAAGTTTACTCAAATATTTTCAACAATGCTTATCAAACAATCTCACATAACAATAATACTCATGATCTTTCACAAACCCTAGTTCAATATAGTTCTCAACTTCATGCTAAAATGTTCTCACAAACTTCCACCAATCATGCATATGAAAGCTCACTCAACAATGCTTATCAAACAAACCTTTTCACTCCAACTTAGCATTCACAACATTCAACCCAAAAATATTTCACTCACAAGGAATATGTACCCATACCTTTTGTTTTGATGGAGATATGTCTTCAAAACCTGTCTCAATCACAATCAAATCTTCTTTGCTAATCTCAAGGTTAGGTATCAACAATCTATCTCAAAATATCCACTCATAATTTTATTTCACCATACAAAAATAACAAGTCTCAAGTACACCTTATAATCTCCAATATTTTCAAAATACAC
This sequence comes from Wollemia nobilis, assembly GCA_028583015.1. Lineage (NCBI taxonomy): Eukaryota > Viridiplantae > Streptophyta > Pinopsida > Araucariales > Araucariaceae > Wollemia > Wollemia nobilis. The sequence continues at coordinate 9,998,747 of JAQPPZ010000676.1, read as the reverse complement.
CTAGCAAAGGTCCAATTAACACACTTTCACAATAATCCACTTTAGAATTTTAATGCATAAAAATAATTAAAATAACTCCCTTATATCTCCCTACTCAAAAATGCATTATCAAATAATCAACACACCTTTCCAGAAATAATTCAATTCATTTTTAAATCACACTTAAATCCTTCACAACCTTTAATTAAATTTTTCTTTAATCACCTTATATCTCCCTAGGCACTCACAATACAACCTTAGACCACATGCACTCACAATACAACCTTAGACCACATGTACATTATCAAAAATTAAAGTACCTTAGCAAACACCTTGATGGGATTTGATCCTAGGTCAAACTGTCACCTGCATCTTAGTTGCGGCTACCCTACCATGTGAGCTAAGTGCTCATGTGGGAGGTAAAAGCGCTTTGAGCGCTTTGTCTCTTCCTCGAGCACCAAATCCAACAAAAGGCGTTATCCCTTCGTAGTTGTCGAGACTCGAACGCAGAACCTATACATATCTTATGCCTTACACACCTCAAACTTGCTGCTAGCCCAACCGATTGGTTGGTGTCAAGGCTTTACACCTTGGTCACTTTGTCCTTCACATTTTTGGATGCAATTAAAAAATAATAAACTCATGTCTTTATTTTCTCACAAATATTTCGCATTCACTTTCACAAATTGCATGTGCATAATATTTTCGGAGACTTACTTTTGTGAGGTAAAATTTATGGTATTTATACCATATGCTCCTTTCCTTCGAACGTCAATGGGGGAATAAAAATTTAAATCAAATTTTGCGCCCAACCCAACTTTGGGTTTTAATAATATTATTTTATAAATTAATTTATAATATAAATATTATAAATAATTTATAAATTACCTTAGGCTTTAATATTAACCTTTAATATTATAATAAAAATATTATAATATTATTTCCTTTGGGCCTAGGTATTTTTCTCTTTCACCCTTAGACCTTTTCTGACTTCCTTTAATATTATAATAATAAATATTATAATATTATTTCCTTTAGGTCTTTCCTTCAGGGTATTTAACCATCCTTTTGACCAATCAAGTGAAGACCTTAAACCAAATATCTTGGGCTTAAAATATAAATATTTTAACCCTTCTTTTGCCAAGTCTTAAATTGATCACTAACACTTACTCTTGACATCAATGACAACACAACTAACTCAAAATTTCCAACACCTTGTAGTCTTCTTTTATTTTCCCTAGTATTGATTTGATGATGCCTTGGTGAAATTCTAGGTTTTGTAGAACCCTTATGACTCCCAAGTGATTTTGGATATGCTATATGATAGATAAAGTGCTTTTGAGAATAATAGTTCAATTTTGAGTTGATTTTGTAAATTTTTATGAATAGCAAAAATCAACTTCTTTTACACCTTATTACTCCTATTGAACTTAAGCACTATATACTTTGATGAGGTTTTAATAGTTGGATTTATTTTGTCCCTTTTATGTGTTTTGAGACAAGTATACCAATTAATTTCCAACTCTTGATTTTCCTTAATAAACCTCCTTTTATAGCCTTTAATAATTTAATGTTTAATGTTTCTAATTTCCAATTACCTACTTTGATGTAGTATTCCTTATGACTCCCTAATATGGAATATTAGAAAACAATAATATTTGCAATTCTAACTTTTCAAGTAGAAACCCTTATTTCTCCTATGTTTTAATATTGCAAATATTAGGCTATATATATATATATATATATATATATATATATATATATATATATATATATATTCCCTTTATATATTGCTTTCAAATATGGTTGATTTATCTTAATGTTTCAACCTTATATTATACCTTATGACTCCCTATTAATGAAAGTAAATTTGATAAAGTAAAAACCTTACCTTTAGTGGTGTACTCCCTACGTATTCAACCCATATTTTGGATGTATATGATAATCCTCTTTAATACCCTTTTCCTTGGGCACTATAGCTTATGGTGTACATTGATTCTCCCTTGGCTTGGATGTTTGGATGGTGGAGCTTCAACCCTAGACTTTTGACCTCCTTTGAATATCTTGACCAGAGCTTTTAATGCTCTTCACTTCTCTTCCATACTGCAACTCTAGTGACTATGAATGTGCTCTGTGTATTTATGATCTCCTTGGTCTTTGGCACCTTTAATAGAAGGATAATCTTGATATGTGTGACAAGTGTCATGGCGGTTGTCTTTGAGCACTTGAGGGATGAGAAAATGCTTAGTGCCACTTGTAATTTTCTATCAAACGGATGTTATAGTCTTGGATGAGTGCTCATACCTTCTTAATGACACCAATATTCTTTCCTGTAATGCTTTCTTGGTCAGACTTGCAATGTATGGGTGCTCGTATGGGAAGAGTTAATATTTTCTTCTAGGTGACAAGTGTCACCTTCCTTTGTGCATGAGCTTTCTACGTAATGCTTCTTCAATGTATCTTTGCAATGCCCTTATTATCAATGCAATACAACCAACTATTTATTTGTTCAACGGTGCTTGGAATAAGGTAGTTCTAACTGGAGTAGATATCAGTGCCTTTGGAGTCTTGGAGCTAGGATTTGGCAACGATATTGAAGGCTTCAAGCAATGCTATGGGGGAGTTTGAAGTACTCCAATGATGCTCCTTGGACATACATCCAATGTAATATTTTGTGCCTTATTTTTCAACCTGTTATGAAATACTTTTTTAGATAATGTTGCCCTTGAATATAATATTCCTCCTTTCTTTGTATTGTGCCTTGCTTGCTTGCAGGTTCAGCTGTCCAAATCGTAGAATATATGAGCTTTTTGAGAGGCTCTATTCCCTTTCGCAGAGTGTGATATTATATAGTTGCCTTAGTCTATTTTACCCTGAGAATATTATACCTTTGAGGTACTTAAAACCCTACCCTTTTTCCTATGTATGGCAGATTAGAAATGTAAAAAACTTTGTATATAAAATACCTTTTTGTACCTCCTTTTTTGCAATCTTTTTTTTCCTAGTTTTATGATAGCTTCATTGTAGGTAATGGCAGATTTTGAGGTTGTCTCCTTGGTTAGACACCTCTATGCTTTTGCTTGGATATTTTTCTATTGAATCCAATCTTGTAACCATGTAGATAGAAGCTTCTTTTTTTAGAATTAATTTCTGCACTTTTTTTGTAAATAGCCTTTAGTGCACTTTGAGTCTTGAGACTCACCAAGTCTCGATTTTAACCTTCTATTGCTGATTTAAATGGTGGCTTTCTTCTCCACTCCTTGGAGGAATCTGACCTGATTTTGGTGGCTTATTTGGGCCACAAAATATTGTAGGTACTATGCACTAAATAGTGTCTCTAGACACTTTGATTAATCTGATGGTTTTTGTGCTCTTGATCCTTAACAATCAACAAACACAAACTAACCTTTTTGAGAGTAACTAGTTAAGAATAACTAGTATAGTTCTAATGGATTAATAATACACTTAATAGTAACAATAATCTCACCTTATTGCTCCTATAAATAAACTCTCAAAATAATTTCAAATGCACTTAATATTCTTTGCAACTTTTAAGAGTAATCTATAATGAACCCTTAATAAGTATTCTGGAAAATTTCATTATAATCAATATTGTAGGATATAGTCTTCTTGTTTTCTAGATAGCAAATAGGTAGATGATAATTTTTTTCTTTCAAAAATATCCAACTCCTATTTAATGTTCAAACAATCCTTAAAATGAATTCTCCTTTTTTGCACTTTCTTGAAGACTATAATGCAATCTATTCTTCTACAACTTTTAATCTGAATATGGTGCCTTAATGGAATTTGATAATAATCTAATTTGAGGTTTAATCAATGAACCTAATTGCACCCAATTTGCTTACCTTTTTTATGGCTTCTGTAGATGATGATCTTGGTGTTTCTGATTCACCAAGTTGTTGCCTTGTAGTAGATGGATGAATTTGTAGATTTCTTGTTAGCTGTCCAAAATAGCTTCCTGCTTCACCAAATTGTAGCTTTAAACTTTTTATATTGAGGCTTGTATTTGGTGGCTTGATCCTTCCAGTGATCTTTAGCTTTTTGTTGTAGATTTAGAGAACTCCTTTTTTTGAATTGTACCTTCTTACTGTGAGAGGTAATCTCCAATGGTAGGCTTATTCTATCTGAATATTCCTTCAGTATTCTTATCAAATTTTGACTTCAAATAGGATCTTCTCCTAAAGATTCTAATTTTCTTGAGGTCTTTACTGGATTCTTCTTCTAGAATTTTGACACTCCTTGCCAAATTCTTCTTCTCTTGGGCTTGTTGTCAGATGATGAATATTGTCCCAACTTCTTCACTATCAAGAGCTTTCTGCAAACTCTGCAACAAGGCTCTCCAAGCCTTCTTTTAACTCCTTGAGACCTCTCCAAGGTCTTCTATCTTGTAGCTTCTCTGGTCTTATAACTGAGACCTTTTCTTCAACCTTCTACTTATGGAAGTATTGGTGATAAGATCTTCTTTCTTGAATATTTGATTCTACTACTTGTGAAGGAAATATTTAATCAATAAAGAAGATCTCTTCTTAGGAATATTCTTAATCAAGAATTTATCTTTTGAATCAAGAAATTTTCTCTAAAATTTTCTTCAGAAACTCTTCTTTGGATTTTTCTTCTAAATTAGGAATTCTTCTTCTGAATCTGGAATTCTTCTTTGAATTTTTCTTCAGAATTAAGGCTTATATGGCCTTCTTCTTGATCAAGGTTTCTATGGCCTTTTCTTCTTCTACAATCTATAGGTATTAATCTTGAATGAATATCACCAATATCCTATCTCCTCCTTGACTCAACTTTTGGAGTCTCTTCTTCCTTGAGTCTGCTACAAGGCTACTATGGCCTTTTCTTTACTTCTATACTTTACAAGATTGCAACTCTTGTAATGGAATCTTCTTTGTGGTCTTTCAAATATTCAATCTTCTTCCTTATTGCTGCAAGCACTGGAAATATTCTAAAAATATATTCTTCCTAACTCTCTTTTAGGAAGCTTCACAACTTTTTCTTGAATATCCTTTCCCTGTAACAAGTTGTTAGAAACTGGAATTGAAGAATTTGTAATTCTAGAGATAATAATATTTACTAGTTGATTTGTCAATATAGTGGCTTGAATTTTGAATCCTAGTCTTCATGAGTTTTTTTGCAACTCTATGGAAAGACTCTAGATAAATATAATCTTAGAATTTTTGCAACTAATATTTATTTTAGTACTCACTTTTCTAATCCTATTGACTACTATGGCTATTTCTATCACTTAATTCCTAATAACAATGTTTGCATGCAGTGACGCACAATAGCAAATCCGATTTGCAATAATGCAGGCCAACAATATCAATGGTGACTCTCCCTATTCCTCTTGACCTATTGGACTTCCCTTATGATGACTTTTGTAAGTGGTGGTGCACACTAGCGAGTCTACTTTACAAAAGTGCAAGGAGGATCTATGATGGCTATAGGTCCTCCTATCTCGATTTACCATGGCTTTGATACTACTGTTAGCTTTTGAGGATATATGCAGTGGAGAGATCTAATACAGGTCCTAATAAAATGTAGTAAATATAAAAGGAAGTGATATTGCAATATGACTAAAATATACTATAAATAGAAATGATAAAAATACAATGCAATATGGAGGAAATGGTCACTCCATTAATATGAGCTAAAGAGCTACATTGCATGCCATACAAGAGTACTACTACCAAGAGCTTGATATAAACTTGCTATGAACTTGATATGATCTTGATATGTAATCTCCCACTATGAGACCCTTTATATAGGAAGATAGATTACTTGGCCAACACTCTACCTAGCTGCACAAGGGGACATCTTGCACATTATAATTTGCACATTGCTACTTGTACCATTATTACATTGCTTGAAGAAACTAGATAACATCCTCCTAAAGTAATATCCTAGCCTAAATATGTATATAAGGTGGTACATTTACATAACCCAAATAATGTAATATACTCTAACTCTAACAATTATAGCCTCATCCCTGGACCACACCTACAAACCCCATAACTCTGCCATCTCCATCGCTAATCTATCCCTTTCTACCATCATTGTATCCATATACTAGAATAGATGCTCCCTCTCTACCATTATTGCATCTAGCTACTAAAGTAGAGCCTCCCTCTATCCTATCACCTCCTCCATCTCAACCACCAGCATAGCCCACTATCGCTTCACCTCTACAAGCTTCATTATCATTCAATCACGGTCCTCCCACAGACTATTTCACTCTACCTAAAGCACTTCGCACTCATCATCATAATCAGTACCCCTCTCAAGGTCCTTCCCCTTCTCGTCCATACCCCTATCCTTTCCCAAACCTTTCATCTCCATAAACTATATATGATCACAATCCTCCTCCTCCTTAGGCTCCAATAGGTCCTCCTCCATTGCCTTCAATGACCTTGCCTCATTGGCTACTCCTAAATGATATCATCATCATAGTAGATTCTTTGCCTTCTTTGCCACACCATCTCCCCCATCATGCCCTATCGCATCCTTGCATACTACCTCCTCTAATGCTCTCTTGGGCTCCTAGTGCTATGTTGCCCACCAACTATCATACTTGGTGGTCATCTCAATGTCATTCTTGTTAACCACCATGATTACCACATCTTGCTCATCCCCCATTGGCTCCACCCATGCTACTCTAAGGTGGTCTCATGCCCCTACCTCCTATAAATGATAGGGGTTCTGGTACTCCCTATCTCAACCAAATATCCATCTACATATGATATAACTAGAAGAACTCATGCTCTACCCCATGTTGCCTTATAACCCATATAGCTTATTGTACCTAATTCAAGTGGATACCATCCTTCATCCATGTTAGTCCTCCCCTCTACAATGCCATGACCCTCTCCTGAAATACTTCTTTTGATTGGTATAATTTAAAGATATGTATGATGGATACTTCTAGTTCAGCTACATACCCTTTTTCTAACCAAATAAATGATCGACAAATGGATGTTCAATTTTTGCATGTATGGGTTTTAATTATAAAGTATTATGTTGCTAAAAAATTTGTATTATTGTAAGATTGATTTGTCTTACGAAAAAGTATATTCTTGGCAGAAGAGTAGCTGGATAGATGCTCTCTTCTCCCAAAGTGACTAAAGCATAATTTGCTCATAATAAAGTAGTTCAAATATGTTTGCATGGTTATTGATCATAAATCCTTTAGTGGTTTGTTAAGTCTTACTATGCTATTAAATATTATCCCTTCAAAGAAAAAAATAGAGAACGAAGGAAAATTCTGGTAAAGCATGATTTAATGAGGTTGTTTCCATCATTTTATTTGTAAGACTATATATTTTGGTTGGTTTTCCCTTTGTATAAAAATAATGTTTGTTTTAAAGAAAAGAGTATTGTTGCTAAGTTGGAAGACATGGAACCAGTGTAGACACTAGAACAAGATTAAATAACTTAATATCATTTTCCAGTTGAGAACCCATGTTGGACTCCCAAGGTGTAAGATGATGGAGTAGTGGAATAGTGCAAGGTTGGGTAGTTTCATTCTCGATGCCCAAAAAGGAAATCTAGGTAGAGGAAGTGGGGATTGGTTTTTGGAGAGCATAGGGAAGAGAAAATAAAGAAAAGAAAAAGTTGCAGATATTTGTAGGAGGAGCTAGAAGGTGACACCGAGTTAATGACTATTTTATTGCATGTCCATCAATTGCAGGTAGGTTTACTTTTATTTGACCATTATTTTATCTTTTTATTATGGTTGACGAAGAGAATTTAAAGCTTCTAATAGAAGTGCTAGTCTCTATAAAAATAGTTTTTTCTTTCACCGCACTCACTGTTCCAGTGAATGGTGTGCGCTCGACCCAAGGAGCTAACTTATTTTTTTAGGGAAGAAACCTTAGAGTTTACTTGGTTGAGTTGATAAGATTATTGTTAGGCTTTGCTTCTATTAAGTCTCTCTATGAGGTGTAGCAGTAGTTCAACTGATCATATTTTGAATGTTAAGGAAGAGTTTATTATGTGAATTGTTCAACCACTACATATGTTCCAGTTGGGGTTCTTATGAGTTGGGAAAATATTACTCTTATACGTCTAATATTTTGTAAATGTTGTGAAGAGTTATCATTAGCATCGAACGCCTTCTTTCGAATACCAATTACCTTTGGAAAACACCACTGCTACCATACTTTGGTTGTTGACCTTCATCTTTAATGTCAGATTTCATTCTATACCTTGTAGGGAAGTCTATATTGTGCCTTATACCACTTAGAAACTAAGTAATTTTGGAAATCCCTTGTAGGATGTGGTTTTGTATTCCAGGTTTTATATGATAGCATAAATATTTGGTATTGATTTTATGTTTAATTCCTTTATGAGGATGGTATAGATGAATGTAAGAAATGATTTGCATTCTAGGTTTTATATGATAGCATAAAGATTTGGTATTTTTTATGTTTGATTCCTTTATGAGGATGGTATAGATGAATGTAAGAAATGATTTGCATTCTAGTTTATATGATAGCATAAAATATTTGGTATTGATTTTATGTTTGTCTCCTTATGTGGATGGTATAGATGAATGTAAGAAATGATTTGCATTCTAGGTTTTATATGATAGTATAAAATATTTGGTATTATTTTATGTTCAATTCCTTTAAATGGATGGCATAGGTGAATGTAAGGAATGATTTGCATTCCTAGTTTTTATATGACAACAGAAATATTTTTGAATTGATTTTTACATTCATTCTTTATATGGTTGGCATAAATGTATCTAGAAATGGATGTGTTCAAAATTGCTATATTGTGGATAGAATCTATATTATTCTATGAAATGGTTATTTGCTTTCAATCCCTTTATGTTGGATAATGTAGATGAACGTAAGAATTGACTGCATTCCAGTTCCGTCAAGAATAGAGTGTGTAAATAATTTGGTGAAAATAGATATTTTTTATATTTCTACCTTTTGCTTCGTTAGTTAAGAGAACTTATGTTATGGCTATCTCGGTTGGGGGGAAAACAACTATGTCCATGTTAGAGAAGGACTTCTAATCGGTAGTCATCATATTGGTCTTGTCGGAGGATAGTAGCCAACTGACTGTTGCAGCTAATGTACCTTTAATTAATGGACTTGTTTATAAAAGTGACGTTATAGTATGTAAGGTAAGAGTCTTCAAGGTTGCTTTAGGTGCTCTTCGAGTGAGATCTACATATTCCAACTTTACCATGATGGCATGTTTGGAGATAAGAATGAGTTCCAAGATGTAGATAGCATAATAATCCTATGTTATGATGGACTATCTCATAAAAGTAGACTTGAATATTAATATAGGGGTTTCTCTGGTTAAAGCTCAAACAATATGGGTTGTCCATTTATAATATAATAAAATAGCTTGAATAATATATTAATAATGGATTATTTAATGCTAGGTTTCCCCATGGGGTTTCTCCCGGGATAAACCATGTATTGATTATGACTTGTGTGATTTTATTTGATTTTAATATTAAGCGGATGTTTACATTAGATATGGTTTCCTTTGCAAGCTTCTACATGAGTAAATTAATTTATTAAGGTGATAGAGGAAAATGGAAATTGTTGTGTTACTTGGTAAAGGATAATTCTTGGTAAAATTAAGAATATTTTTAAAGGAATATTATTGTGCTAAAAACTTTAATGTGATTGTGACCAAAGCTTTATATTGATGATTAAATGGAGTAATCTAAGTGGATTAAAATGTTGTGATCAAAATTAATTTATTCTCTCTTTAAAAAGGATATAAATGTGGGGATGGTAGTGATCAAGTTTTAAATAGGATTAAACCTTGTGTTGTCAAGTGTTTGCTTAATAGAACATAAGATTGAATAGGCACATAATACTTCACTTCTTAAATGGTTTAGATGGGTGTTCTTGGATAGCAAGTTGAGAGTTATCAAATTGTAAAAAGACTAAGGGTTTGAATCACACTCATCCAAACAGATATGGATGATCTAGTTCAATTAGAAAATCGATTACTTTTCAACCCCTTTATAGATGACAGTGTTTATTTCTATAAAATCTAGGGAGGGGTTACATTAAAAGGAAATGTTGAGGTAAATAAAGTATTTATTAGCTCATATTTTATATGAGAGAGATAGTTAAGTATTATACACTCTAACTCTTCTCAAATAGACCTGAGAAGTAAATGATGTTCATACAAAGTGCTTCTTTCGATGGAATGAAAGGAAAGACAAGTTAGCTTGACTGACCAACAAGAGGGATAACTTGTAATCTATAGCTTTGCACCTAATACATCTGTGTATCCATACTTACGCATGATGTAGGTATGGGTGTGCCTCGAGTAAGTTTAATAATGGAGGTGGGTATTTACCTTGTTTTTGATATAGGATAATAAAAAAATGGATAGAGAAAACGAGTTGTGACATTTGGTACCAGAGCCTATATTCATAGTGGACTAGGTTCATTATGCAAGGCTAATTGAGGAGTATGATAGAAAACACACCTTAACAAGGTTACTATTCTACCATGATAAAATGACTAGGAATATAGAATGACTAATAGCCTAGTCATTACAATGAATTTAATCCTAATTACTCTTCTATGTGTTTCCAGGGACAATGCCACTGAAGCGAAGGAGATAAGGTGCTACCCCAACAACGAGGTAGACACAATAGACCAATGTAGAGGATGGAAACCCAAATTTAGGTTCAGATAATCCTAGTGATGAAAGAGAGGACCTCACAACAATAGTGACCAAGCTTCATGAATGGGTAGAAGCACAGAGATAAATTTTGGATACCATGTTGAACTAGGAAATTCTGGCTAGAAACTCTAAAACATAATAGAAAAATGAACCCCTCACGGAAGCACAACAGGCTAGGATTCATTTGAAAGCTAAATTGGACAAAGATATGAAGTACCTCAAATATTCCAAATTCAATAGATAAGAATATGATGATAAATCCAAATATTGGTTGAAGGAAATAGAAATCTACTTTGTTTTGAAGAACTACTCCTCTTGCACTTGGAAATCCTATGCCACTCTTCACTTGCAAGGTGATGGCACAAATTGGTGGGAGACCTATAGTCAAGGACTAGGACTTGTGGTTATAGTTTATTTGAGTTAGGAAGCTTTTTTGAAGGTCTTTAAATATAGATTCCTCACCAAACACTTTTATTCCCAAAAGTTTAAGGAATTCACTAAGCTTCGACAAGGAATTAGGATAGTGGAGGTATATTATCAACAATTTTTTAATCTCCTAAAATGTGTTCCTACATACAATGAGAATATGAAGATCCATAATTTTATAATTGGAGAAAAACTAAGAATAGGTCAAGCTGTGGATATGTGAGAACTTGCTACACTATAAAAGGTTTATGATTTGGATAGAAAGACTTAAACCTATCCAAACCCATCTTTGATTATGAACGGGTGGATGAGTAGGGTAAAGATGTTGGACTTTGAATATTATTGTTTCTACATAGTTATTATTTAGTTAGCATTGAGATAGCATATAGGAGATATGTCTAAATTAGCATTTTTCTATGTTAGGATTTGATTACGTGAAAGTTGTAAGCCAAAAATATTGAGCCTAAATTAGTTATGCTCAAACTTATAAAGTGTAATCATGTGCAAGTTTATTTCAAGATAATGAGTTTTCAAATCTCATTTTGGTATCTAAACATACCAGTTTTGCTCAGATGGATCAAAACTTGTGGAGAGTGGCATGAAGAGATCTGAAGAACGCACTTTGTCATAGAAACTCAAGTGGCCAGCACTCAAGTAGAGTTGCAAGGAAGATCTTGAGTAAATCATTAATATCTCATGCATCCTGAGGTATTTTTTGATGAAATTTTTAGGGTTTTTAGATAATCATGTCAAGAGGACGTAGGAAACATTTCAGGTAATTTGGAGCTCATTTTCTGATTTTATTAGCATTTTGAGTTTTGCAATAAAATGGTTGTATAAGGTGGAAGACAGGGTATTTGCTTCTAAAATTTTAGGAGAAATTTTATTTAGATAAAATTGTCTTTCAAAAAAAATTTCAGGTTTTTTGGATTTGTATTTGATCGATTTGTGTGAATATTGATTTTTTCTTCAAAAAATCCTAGATCCAGAATTGTGATAAAAAGGGAAAAAGTAAATGATCACATACTTTTTACCTTTGAGAATTTTTTTCTAAAATTTAGAGGGTTTTCAAATTATTGTCTCAGAAATACAGAGTTTAATTTTCAGAAATTTTGGAGCTGTATGTATTGATTTATGTGAAAAACATTGAGGTTGTCTCAAAAAACACTCTAATATCTAGAAATGGCGAAAGTAAATTGATCATATTTTTCTCATTTGTCTGAATTTGATTATGAAATTTAGTGGGTTTTTAGATATGTATATCAGAAGTCTACATTCAAAATTTCAGATTTTTTTAATTAGTATTGGCTGATTTATGATAAATTTGGTGCTTGAGATTTTGGTAAATAAAAAAGAAGCATGTATTTTTGCAATCAGAGGTTAATTCTGAGAGATTAACTTAACAGGTTGAGTCAATTGAGTAAAATAATATTTTTTGTTGCTTTTTATTGCAAAAATATTGTATAAGAAGCTATCTACATTATTCCAAAGTTTTGTTGATTAGAATCAATAGCTGCCAATAACAATCTTCCCATTCCTGAATTTAATGGGTTAGATTATGAGTATTGGTCTATCAAGATGAAGATCTTACTCATAGGCAAGGGGTTATGGAATATTGTATAATAAGGCTAATGAACCTACAGATTGGACCACCTTGAGTGCAGTTGATAAAAAAAGTAAGAAAGATGCCCAAAAGAATAATTATTTTGCCCTCTACCATCTCCAAGCAACTTTGGAGAAAAGCATGTTTCCTAGGATTGCTTCTTGTTCAACAGCCCTAGAAGCATTGAAAGCCTTGAAAGATAGCAAAAGAGGCACTAAGTAAAAGGAATATTGTAGGGTTTGTAAATTGGGAAGGATACCAGGTAAATAAATATCCTCCTAGAAAGTACTGAAGGAATGATATGAAGTAGGGGAGGTTCAAGAAGTGATTTCAAGGAAAGAATCGCAACTCCAACAATTGTAATTATGAAAACAATAGATCATCTCGGGGATAAGCTAGTCCTCCCATTACAGCAAGTAAATTAGTTGAGGGATAGAAGCATAAAATACACCCAAGACCCAAATTCATATGTTTTTATTGTTGTGGACCACATTATGCTAGCAACTGTCCTCTCAAAGTAGGAATGAATTTGAAAGGAAAGGAACCAATATACAAGGAACCTTCAAGTAGAGAACTGGCTCACAGGATTTATGCAACAACAGGAAGCATGATCTTAACGGGAAAGCCACTCCATTACTAATGAGTAAGGTCTTTGGTAAAAATGTTAATATTTTGATATATAGTGGGGCTATGGATAGTTTTATTTCCACTAATTTAATTAAAGACATACCCAAAAGACCTAGAATCTTGGCACGAGGGTGGAAGGTTGAGTATGGATAAGGGAAAACCTACTCAGTGAGTCAGTGCTACACTATGGCAAAAATTTCTCTACCTAGTGTAATTACCCTAGGATATCTTTATGTTGCACCATTGCATGCCTTCAATGTTATCCTAGGAATGGATTGGCTACAAGTGCATAGGGTTGTAGTAAACTTTCAAGATAGATGGATAGATTTCATGGAAGATAGCGAGAAGGTGCAAAGGGTATACAACCTACAAGGAGCTTTCCAACCCCAAATCCTTTCAATGATGCAACTCAAGAAAGCCATGAAGAAAGGAATAATGGTATATGTGTTAGAGTAATATTCCATTCTTTGGCATATTTACCCTTTTACTCCACTAGGTAAAATAGGTTGTATATTGCATTATACTACATAGATTATTACATTTACTTTTTACTACTTACCATAGATATATTTACTGTGTTAAATATCTACTGGTAAACCTTGGTTAGTATCTAAAATATCCTAGGATAGATATTTTAGATTAGTGGTTAGCTCATACTTCTCTACCTAGGTTAGTTGTTAGCATATTTCTCTATTAGCGCATCTTGTTAGCGTTAATCATGCTAATTAGGTTATATTGTAAACTATATAATGCTTAGACTTTTCTAAGCTAATGTTAATATATTCAATTTTATTTTATTCAATTACATTTTGCTCACCTATTGTTCACATTGGCATCAGAGCCGAGGATCTCGGACAGGCCCGTAGGAGGTAACCAATTGCTCACCAAACATGGTTCCCGAGGTATTGTCTGACCTGGAATGCTTCTCGAGGCACTAATGTTGTCTCACCTAGCTGGCATAGGAGCTCAGCCTGCAAAGGTACAAATCCTGAGGTGCAGGATCTGCTAATGTCAACATGATGTCACTCGGCATGTAGGAGTTCGAGGGTCCGCAAAGGCTCGAATCTCGAGGAGTCAGATCTACCATGTGGCATTGGCTAATGAGCTGGCTAACGTGGACCCCTGCTAACTGGATCTGACCTGGCATTGACTAGGTGGACATGTGGTGGGGCATTGCCTGGGCAAGATGTGGCGATGACCAACCGAGATATGATGTGGTTGGACACATGGCACGATACAGTGCGTTGACGTGGCGAGCGCTGGAGTGTTGACATGGCAAATTGATAAGCTTTCTTGCATACGCGTGGCATTTTAAGTGGCGTTTAGAGGTTTACGGTTTGAATCAGCAAAAGGCATGGGTGGCATCTCCTAATTGCCCGAAGGAAATCGACCTTATGTGCACGGCATACTAGTTTTAAACCAGTTACATGCGCTCACAGAGCGCATGTGGGACTAAATGTCCCAAGCTTTCTTTTGAAAGCTTTGCCGACGGACGGAGGACATAAAATTGTCCTCGTGAACCTTTGTTCACGTTCGTGCAGTAGCTGGGCTAGTTGTCACCCAGTAAAGATACTACCTCGCGCCAGGATGCGAGGTCAATCCCCGGTGCCTTCCGAAAGGCAATAATTTTTTGATAAACAATCAGGAGGGCGCTCGAATTACCCAAGGTAAATTATTTTTTTATTTTGCATTTATTTAAGTTTTTTAATTTTTTTTTTTTAATAATTTAATATTTTGTTTTCTAAAAATCATTTGTTATACTTTAATAAATGATTTTTTAATCAACATATTTTATTATTAATTAAACAAAAATTGATTTAACTTTTATTTTTGCACCTAAAAAAAAAAAGGAATTTGTTTTGCAATTTTACAAACAAGAGTTTTTTTTTGTTTTTTTTCTCCAACAAAGGGGAAGTAAGACAAAATATAGCACTATTTTTTTGCAAATTAAGGATCCCATAAAATATACTTCTCAACCTTGTTCATTTTGCAAAATCCAAAGAGGGACAAAATCAAAGACATTTGATTCTTTCTTGCAAAATTAGAAAACAAGGAGACACAATTTTGTAAAATTCAAAGGCAAAAGTGTGCATTTGTTTTTCTCCAAGGGAGGATATAATACATGTATTGCACATTTTATTATTTTTTGCAAAAATTGAGAAGAAATTGTGACATTGGGTCCATAAAAACTACGTCGTGTGTCGACTAGTTTTGGAAGCCTTTCAAACGCGGGTTGTGTGTCGACTTGTCTTGAAAGGAGTGCTATTTGTTAAATTTGTAAAACAAAGGGGGGAAAACAAGAAATTGTATTTCTTTTGAAAATTTGTAACACAAAAGTGAGGAGCACTTAAAACAGATCAAACTTGTTTATTTTGCAAAATTAGAAAAGATAGCCAATTTGTTTATTGTCACATTATTTGCAAAATTGTAAGACAAGGAGACAAAAACATATCAATTTTTTTTTGCACAACACACATTCATATTTTGTTGCAAAAATTAAAAGGTGCATTTTCAATTTTACTCGACACCTTCATTGGCAAATTAGGTGCATTTTCTGTTGCATTCGACACCTAGGTGATAAGAATTTTGTGGGCATTCTTGTTTTATTATTGCATTATTTTGCAATTAAACGTCATAGAATCAAGAACTCTCCATACCCTAAAATTTCACTAATAAATTTGTGTTCATCATTGTACAGATTTAAAGCCAATATTCATTTGATATTCTCTCCTACAAACAAAAACCCCTAATTCACTCTATTTATTTGGCTTAATTTCCTCAAACTGATTATCTCTCTTCAAAAGGATTTTCAAGCAGGTGCCATTAAATATCTTTTCGAGTGAATTATATTTCATCTCTTATTTGTTTGGATTAATTTCCTCCAACTGATTATCTCTCTTCAAGATATTTTTTAGGCAGGTGCCATTAAATACCACTTGAGAGTGAAAGAAAGATCATCTTAGTACAAATTGTAGGACCTTCATCATGGCAACTATCAATAAATACTTAAGTGATACACAATTGCTAAAGGGTCCTAAATATTTAGGATGAAAACTAAGATGAAAGCCATATTGACTGAAGAGGACATGTGGGATTTAGTTGATGGCACTAAAATAAGACCCACATCACTAGGAGTACATCAAAAAGCATGGGACAAAAATAACAATCGTCTTCTCATGTTGATACTCCTTGCAACTACTGATGAGATCCAACCTCATATAAGTGAAGCTAAAACTAGTAAAGCTGCATGGGATTCACTTAGTACCATTTTTGAAGGCAAGAATCAATCAACTATTCTAAACCTTCAAACACAACTTCATACACTCCATATGATGTCAGGTGAATCAATAGAACTATTCCTTTGCAGAGTGGCAGATCTGAAGTCTAAGCTTAATGCTTTAGGGGTCAAATTTTAAGACACCATTTTGACTTCAATAATCTTGAGAGCCCTTCCCGAATCCTACAAAATATTGATTACATCCCTTAATGTTTCACAAATATCAATCACCTTTGTGGAGTTAGTCAATTTGCTTCAAACTGAGGAAGCAAATCAACTCCAAAGTGATGAAGTGTCGAGCAATGCACTTTATTCAAACTATAAGGGTGATAAGAAGAAAGGAAACTTTAAAAAGGGAGGATCATCCTCAAAAGGTAAGGTAAAGCAATCTCAAAAGAGGTTTTGATTGCATTATTTAAAGGACAACCATAACACCAATCGGTGTTGGTTCAAAAACAAGCAAAACAAGAAATATAAAGGCACAACATAGAAGCAAAACAAAGGCAATATTGCTAGTGAAGTGTCTAGTTCCGATTTGGATTATGGTTCATAAAAAGCACACAGAGTGCTCATTGCTAAGACAATATTGTAGAGGGAAAACACATTTGTCACCTTGAGCAAACATCATTTCCTCTCTCTCTTTTTCAGGCTTCATAAATAGCATAAGTTTTTTTTTGAAGTACTTGTAATAAAGGGGTGTTTGTACCTCTTTTAGGCTTCATAAATAGCAAACTCTCATTATTTGAAGTTCTTGTAACAAAAGGAGGGAATTTTCTGGTGTAAAATTGCCTAGGAGGAAATATTTGTAAAATCCTTCACAAAGCTTCTTAAGTTGCACATATGTTGCAATTAAGTGGGGATATACTTTCTTTTCTTCATAATTTTTTGTAAAAATGGAAGAAGACTTATAAGGGTGTGTTTTCGGCAGTGACCGACAACTTAGTCATACTTCTTTCAAAAATTAATTACATGTTTTGCAACAAGAATGGGGGAACTTATAAGGGTGCATTCTCGGCAGCGACCGACACCTTAGCTACATTATCTTTGGCAAACTCATATTGTAACCGAATGAACCTCGTATGAAGTGATCTATTCTACTACACCTAGTGATTGCAGTGGCTGGTTACCCATGCAATTTGGTTGGATGATGAGATTACTATAAGGACATTCGTTGGTGCGAAGACAAAGTGAGGAATAACCCATTTTTTGCTTAGGAGCAGCCAAAGCACTATGACAGAGCAAGAACCAGTAGATCAACATATTTTTCACTGTATTGGGATAGTTATATACTTTACCCAAATATTATTGTATAGGAGGATGTATATGTATTACCCAAATAATGTAATAAGGGGGGATGTTAGAGTAATATTCCATTATTTGGGATATTTAAAATTTTACTCCACTAGGTAAAATAGGTAGTATATTGCATTATACTACATAGATTATTACATTTACTTTTTACTACTTACCATAGAGATATTTATTGTGTTAAATATCTACTGGTAAACCTAGGTTAGTATCTAAAATATCCTAGGATAGATATTTTAGATTAGTGGTTAGTTCATACTTCTCTACCTAGGTTAGTTGTTAGCATATTTCTCTATTAGCACATCTTGTTAGCGTTAATCATGCTAATTAGGTTATATTGTAAACTATATAATGCTTATAATTTTCTAAACTAATGTTAATATATTTAATTTGATTTTATTCAATTACATTTTGCTCACCTATTTTTCACAATATGTTGTTAAGCTAAATGAGATAGATGATGAAAATAAGGAAGAAGTGTTTGGAAGACACCCACTTCTGCAGGAGTTTAGGGATGTATTTCCAAAATATTTACCTAGATTGCCACCTAAACAAGAGTTTGACTTCACAATTGAGCTCCAACCTAGAGTAGAACCCATACATAGAGCTCCCTATAGAATGAACCCCATAGAAATGCAAGAGTTGAAAGTGTAGCTACAAGGGTTACTAGAGAAAGGACTAATTAGACCAAGTGTGTCACCTTGGGGTGCACCAGTTCTGTTTGTTAAGAAAAAGGATGGTTCCTTAAGGTTATGTATAGATTATAGAATGTTAAACAAGGCAACTATCAAGAACAGGTATCCCCTACCCAAGATTGAAGATCTCTTCGATCAGCTAAAGGATGCCATAATATTTTCAAAGGTTGATTTGAAATTTGGATACCACCAATTGAGGATCCAGGAGGAGGATACTCACAAGACAACCTTTAAAACTCACTATGGACATTACGAGTTCATGGTTTTACCTTTTGGTTTAATGAATGCTCCAGCTGCATTTATGAATTTGATGAACAATCTATTTAGGAAGCATTTGGACAAGTTTGTGTTGGTATTCCTGGATGATATCTTGATTTACTCCCAAAATAAGGTAGAGCACGATGAGCACCTTAGGGTTGTGCTAGAATTGCTAAGGAAAAATTAGTTGTATGGAAATTTTTCCAAGTGTGAGTTTTATGTGTCTGAAGTGCAATATCTGGGACACATTGTTTTGGTAGAAGGGATCATGGTAGATCCTAAGAAAATAGAGGCTATTTTGAATTGGATCACCCCACTAGTGTGATAGAAGTTCAGAGCTTCTTGGGGTTGATTGGTTACTACAGGCGTTATGTGAAAGACTATGCCAAGATCACTTCACCAATGACCAACCTGCAAAGGAAAGGGAAGGAATTCAAGTGGTCAGATAAGTGTGAGTCAGCTTTTGAACTGCTTAAGAAAAATCTTACCACACCTCCTATATTAAAGGTACCCAATCCTCAGGGAAGTTTTTTGTGTGTATTGATGCATCTTTGGAAGGTTTGGGAGGAGTGCTTTCTCAGGAAGATGCAGTAATAGCTTTTGGGTCAAGGAAACTTAAGTGACATGAGGTCAATTACATGACCCATGACCTAGAACTAGAAGCGATGGTGTTTACCCTTAAGAGCTGGCGACACTATTTGGTAGGAAGACCTTTTGAGCTAAGGACAGACCATCAAAGTCTGCAATACATTTTCACTCAACCTCTACTTAATGCTAGACAGAGAAGGTGGATGGAATTTCTCACTGAGTATGACTTTGACATTGAGTATATTAAAGGAAAAGAGAATAAGGTTGTTGATGCACTGAGTAGATGGAGACACATAGCTACCTTGTCTCATGTTCATGTAGACTTGATGGAACAAGTCAAGAATATGCAAAAACAGGATGCATACTACAACCAAATTTTTGAAAATATGGAGAGGAATCTAGATGATAACAAATATTTTAGCTTCAAATATGGATTCCTATGCTTCAAGGATAGAGTAGTTATTCTTGAATCTGGTGATTTAAGAAATATGGTCCTAAGTGAAGCTCATAGATCACCATATTTTGCTCATCCGAGGGAGAAAAGGGAGAGAGAACAAAGAAAATTTCTTTGCTTGGGATGAAGAGGGACACAACTGAATTTATCGCTCATTGCCTCGAGTGCCAAAAATTTAAAGCAGAACACAAACATCCTATGGGACTTTTGTATCCGCATGATGTACCTATGCAAAAATGGCAAGTAATTGCAATGGATTTCATTGTTGGGCTGCCTAGAAACCGATTCCAACATGATGTAATTCTAGTGGTGGTCGACAGATTGACCAAGGTTGCACATTTTATACCCAAAAACACTAAATATGATGTCATGGTTGTGGCTAATAGATTTTCCAAAGAGATATTTTGACTTCATGGTTTTTCAGAGGTAATTATATCGGATAGGGATTCAAGATTCATATCCGAGTTTTGGTAAGCTTTGCATCGTGCCATCGATACTAGATTGAATATAAGCTCAACTTATCATCCAAAAATTGATGGTCAAACTGAAAGAGTGAACCAGGTGTTAGAAGACATGCTTCACATGTACTGTATGGATTAGAAGACCCATTGGGAAGATTACTTGCATCTAGTGGAGTTTGCCTACAATAATGGTTACCATTCCACCTTGGGTATGGCACCTTATGAAGCACTTTATGGTAGGAGGTGTAGGACACCCTTGTCGTGGGATAATCTAGAAGATCGGATTGTACTTGGTCTAGACTTGGTCAAAGAAATGGAACAATAGTTAAGGATGATCAAGGAATGGTTGAAAGAAGCCATGGATCAACAAAAGAGTTATGCCGACTTGAAGAGATCACCACGTGAGTTTGTTGTTGGTGATAGAGTGTTTTTGAGGGTGAGACCAATGAAGAGTGCTATTAAGTCCACAAAATTGGATCCCCACTTTTTTGGACCCTTTGAAATCATAGAAAATATTAGTCTTGTGGCATACCAACTTGCCTTACCACCCAGTCTATCCAAGATTCATGACACCTTTCACATTTCTTTGCTTAAAAAGTACATTGCTAATCCTGAACATGTGTGGGACTTTTCCAATTTGTAGATGGTGAACCCCGAGGCCATAGAGGTTCGACCAGTAAAGGTCCTTGAGTTTCAATCCAAATCGATGAGGAAAGGAACTTTGGAGCAATGCAAGGTCCAATGGGACCGCTACTCAGAAAGAAATGCTACTTGGGAAAAAGTAGTAGACATGCAAAATCATTTTCCATTCTTATTTGAAAATGTAATTTGAATGATAGTAATGACTATGAACTTTGATGATACATAGAGGACTGTGTTAAGCCTATGGAGGGGAGGATGTCATGACCCTCTCCTAGCAAACTTCTTTTTATTGGTAGAATGTTAAAGATATGTATGATGGATACTTCTAGTTTAGCTACATACCTTTTTTCTAACCAAAGAAATGATTGACAAATGGATGTTCAATTTCTGCAAGTATGGGTTTTAATGATAAAGTATTATGTTGCTAACAAATTTGTATTATTGCAGGATTGAGTTATCTTATAAAAAGGCATATTCTTGGCAGAAGAGCAGCTGGATAGATGCTCTCTTCTCACAAAGTGACTAAAGCATAATTTTCTCATAAGAAAGTAGTTCAAATTTGTTTGCATGGTTATTGATCATAAATCCTTTAGTGGTTATGTTAAGTCTTACTATGCTCTTAAATATTATCCCTTCAAAGAAAAAAATAGAGAATGAAGGGAAGTTCTGGAAAAGCATGATTTAATGAGGTTGTTTCCATCATTTCATTTGTAAGACTATATCTTTTGGTTGGCTTTCCCTTTGTATAAAAATAATGTTTGTTTTAAAAAAAAGAATATTGTTGCTAAGTTGGAAGATGTGGAACCCAACGTAGACATGAGAACAAGGTGAAAGAACTTAATGTTATTTTCCAGTTGAGAACCCACGTTGGACTCCCGAGATGTAAGGTGATGGAGTAGTGGAGTAGTGCAGGGTTGGGTGGTTCCGTTCTCGATGCCCAAAAAGGAAAGCTAGGTAGAGGAAGTGGTGGTTGGTTCTTGGAGAGTGCGGGGAAGAGAAAATAAAAATAAAAAGTTGTAGATGCTCTATGGGAGGAGCTGGAAGGTGACATCGAGTGAATGACTGGTTTACTGCATGTCCATCGATCATAGGTAGGTTTACTTTTGTTAGACCACTATTTTATCTTTTTCTTATGGTTGAGGAAGAGAATTTAAAGCTTTTGATAGAAGTGCTAGTCTTTATAATAGTAGTTTTCCTTTCACCACACTCGCTATTCCAGCGAATGGTGTGTGCTCGACCCGAAGAGATGACTTATTTCTTTAGGGAAGAAACCTTAGATTTTTCTTAATCGAGTTGATAAAATTTTTGGTAGGCTTTACTTCTGTCAAGTCTCTCCATGAGGTGTAGCAGTAGTTTGACTGATCGTCTTTTGGACGTTAAGGAGGAGTTGCCTGTGTGAGTTGTTCAACCGCTACATGCATTCCAATTGGGGTTCTTGTGGGTTGGGAAAATGTTACTCTTATACATCTAAGCTTTTGTAAATATCGTGAAGAGTTATCTTTAGCATTGAACGCCTTCTTTCGGACACCAATTACCTTTGGAAAGTACCACTGCTACCATACTTTGGTTGTTGACCTTCGTCCCTAATGATAGAATTCATTTCTGTACCTTGTAGGGAAGTCTACGTTGTGGCCTTATACCACTTAGGAACTAAGTAATTCTAGAAATCCCTTGTAGGATGTGGTTTTGCATTCCAGGTTTTATATGATAGCATAAAATATATGGTATTGATTTTATGTTCATCTCCTTATGTGGATGGTATAGATGAATGTAAGAAATGATTTGCATTCCAGGTTTTATATGATAGCATAAAATATTTGGTATTGATTTTATGTTCGATTCCTTTATGAGGATGGTATAGATGAATGTAAGAAATGATTTGCATTCCAGGTTTTATATGATAGCATAAAATATTTGGTATTGATTTTATGTTCGATTCCTTTATGTGGATGGTATAGATGAATGTAAGAAATGATTTGCATTCCAGGTTTTTATATGATAGCATGAAATATTTGGTATTGATTTTATGTTTGATTCCTTTATATGGATGGCATAGGTGAATGTAAGGTATGATTCGCATTCCTGGTTTTTATATGACAATAGAAATATTTGTGAATTGATTTTATGTTCGTTCTTTATGTGGTTGGCATAAATGTATCTAGAAATGGATAAGTGTTCCAAATTGCTATATGGTGGATAGCATCTATATTATGTTGTGAAATGGTTATTTGCTTCTGGTCTCTTTATGTTGGATAACATAGATGAACGTAAGAATTGATTGCATTCTAGTTTCATCATGAATAGAGTGCATAAATGATTTGGTGAAAATAGATATTAGTTCCAGTTCTACCTTTTTCTTGGTTAGTTAAGAGAACTTATGTTATGGTTGTCTCGGTTGGGGGAAAAATGACTACACCCATGTTAGAGAAGGACTTCTAATTGGGAGTCATCGTATTGGTCTTGTTGGAGGATAGTAGCCAACCAGATTGTTGCAGTTGATGTACCTTTAATTAATGGACCTGTTTAGCCAAGTGATGTGCTAGGATGGAAGGTAAGAGTCTTCTGGTTTGCCTTGGGTGCTCATCGAGTGAGATCTACATATTCCAACTTTACCACGATGACATGTTTGGAGATAGGAACGGGTTCCAAGACATAGATAGCACAACAACCCTATGTGATGATGGACTATCTCATAAAAGGGGACTTGAATGTTAAGATAGGAGTTTCTCTAGTTAAAGCTCGAACAATATGGGTTGTCCATTTGCAATGTAAGAAAATAGCTTGAATAATAAATTAATAATGGATTGTTTGAGGTTGGGTTTCCCCATGAGGTTTCTCCTAGGATAAACCATGTGTTGATTATGACTTGTGTGATTTTATTTGGTTTAAATATTAAGTGGATATTTACATTAGATATGGTTTCCTTTGCGAGCTTCTATATGAGTTGATTAATTTATTAAGGTGGTAGAGGAAAATGGAAACTCTTGTGTTACTTGGTAAAGGATAATTCTTGGTAAAATTAAGATTGTTTTTAAAGGAATATTATTGTGCTAAAGACTTTAATGTGGTTGTGACCAAAGCTTTATATTTATGGTTAAATGGAGTAATCTAAGTAACTTAAAAGGATGTGAACAAACTTAATTTATGCTCTCTTTAAAAAGGAGATAAAGGTAGGGATGGTAGTGATCAAGTTTAAAGGAGGATTAAACCTCATGTTGTCAAGTGTTTGCTTAATGGAACATAAGGTTGAATAGGCAAATAATACTACACTTATTAAACGGTTTAGATGGGTGTGCTTGGATAGCAAGTTGAGAGTTATCGATTTGTAAAAAGACTAAGGGTTTGAATTGCACTCATCTAGACAGATATGGATGAGCTAGTTCAATTAGAAATTCGGTTACTTTCCTACCCCTTTGTAGATGACAGTGTTTGTTTCTAGAAAATCTAGGGAGGGGTTACATTAAAAGGAAATATCGAGGTAAATAAAGTATTGATTAGCTCACATTTTAGATGAGAGAGATAGTCAAGTATTATACACTCTAACTCTTCTCAGATAGACCTGAGAAGTAAATGATGTTCATACAGAGTGCTTCTTTCGATGGAATGAAAGGAAAGACAAGTTAGCTTGATTGGCTAGCAAGAGGGATAACTTATTCATGATGTAGGGATGGGTGTGCCTTGAGTAAGTTTAAGAATTAAGGTAGGGATTTACCTTATTTCTCAGATATGATAAAAAAAAATTGGATAGAGAAAATAGGTTGTGACACACAACCTCCATATCACATCCTTGGACCTAAGGTCAGCCCATAACCATTGATAATACTCACCACCCTTCTTGCATGGTTGACTCTATGGTACCTCCTTATCATGTTGCCACTGCAACACATAGGGTCACTCTATCGTTGTCTCTACATCCATATCGTATGGTCACCCCATAGGATGACATATACTAAAGTGCTCCTAGACCCACACCTGTAACAACACACTACAGTCCAAACCCACCCGCTTTCATCATCTCACATCATATAACTCTACATACATCTATGTCAATAATGCTAATACCCATGTATATATGATTGATGTCTCTACCAATTCCATCACCAAGTCCAATAGGTTCCATGGAAACCATGCACCTAGAAAATCTAGTAGTATAACATTCAAAATTAAGAACATCTGGACTATATTCCATGGAGAAAATCTCTTTTGATGATACTCTAAGAGGTACAGTATCCCACTAATACCTACCTTAATTACCTCCCACTCATTACCATATACTCGCAACATCACATCCTCCTTCATTGCTATTGCATGCATAGGAAGCCCCTCCATAGGAAGCTAAAATATACAGTACACATCCTCAAGGGTCACTGTAATCTCCCCTATAGGGAGGTGGAAATCCCCTCTATCTGGATCCCATATCTCTACCAATTTTGATAGGTACCACTGATCTACATGCATAGGCTCTATCCAGGTTACTCCCTCTAGGCCTATCACCCGAAACCACTCCTAGTCTACCTCATTCAACTTCTTCCTAGTGCTTGAAAACATAGTGCTAAACCTATGTCATGGTTGCAATACCCTCAATTGCAATCATCACCACAAAATAATTAGTCCACCATACATACCTTTAACCTTTTATCAATAAACAATAATATTATCAAATTTTCAAATTTAAAAAAAATATAAAAACACCATTTTCCCCAACCATTTCATCCATGTCAAAATGTAAAAATATCCCCCCAAAAAAAAAATCACAATCAAAATATTCCCACCCATTTCATCACTTCATCAATTCAAAATTTCAAAAAATAAAACATTAAATAATAATAAATTCCATATTTTTCTTTCCCATTCCCTTATATCATACATTTATTTTTTTTTATACAAAAAAAAAAAATCTCCGCCCATTTTACAATTTCACATTTCGATTTCTAAAAAAAAAAAAATTACCCCCCACCCCCATCCTCCATAAACCCATAACTTTACAATATAATACCCACAAAAAAAAGAAAAACAAACAAAACCAAAGAACTAAAAAAATACACCAAATTCCAAACCCATTTCCCACCTGCACATTCACCTACAACATAAACTACTGACTACCTAAAAAGGATTGAAAATCCAACTAAGTGTTCTATTATTTACAATTCAATATATAGGCACTAATGGCCCAAAATACATAACCAACCCATGAAATCATGGATTTGATCCAATATGCTTAACCAAAAGCTACAAAGGTGCAAAGGAGAATGCACGTAAACTTCTAAGTTAAGAGAAAGGAATATTGCTAACTAGAAGATCCATTTTAGCTATCTTGAAGTACACACTTCCTACTTTGAGTTCACACTTACTAACACACACTCTAAATGACAACTAGAAGACAACTAGTGCCCACAAGTGCATGTGAGAAGGAGACTCACTTACAATATGAATTTGCTAGAAATAAACTATGCAAACCTAGCTAGGAACTACTAGAGGGGTCATATGAAAGATTTAACATCAATCCTCATCACTATCTAAGGACCATAAGCTACTGACCTTCTCTATACATCCTACAACTTCTGCTACCAAGCTCTCTCTCACCATATTTTCACTCACCTATCTCCTCTTCTTTCTCCTCCTCTCCCACCTAGTGTAGTTGCAAAAATGAAATTCCAAGTGCCTATTTATAACCTACATGCTAGTAACTGCCTCAACAAATCACCAACCATAGTAGGAAATCACCAATGCACAAACTAGTTGCCCAAGGTAGTCACACAGGCATAGGCAACCACCCCAAGCATTTGGGAAGGCCATCCTACAAGGCAAACACATCCAGCAACCACCACAATTCCAAATTTCAGCACCGACCACCTAATTTCATTTTGTTTTTGCACCTCCATTCTACATACCTCATTGGAAAATTTTGCATTTACTTCTTGTCAATTGACTCATGATTGTCATTTATTTTCACCCACTCATCGCTTGAGTGGGTAGACAATACCCATAAAAATTTAGTCCCAAATTAGTTCAATACTCAAACACCCAATCCTAGAGTCGCATAAGTCTAAGAATATTTTCCCAAGGCTATCATTAAAATCCTTCTATTGGGATAAATAATAGAAATTTTCTCCTTCAATCAAAACTCTGATTCTACTAGTTTGGTTTGCACCATGCCAATGTTTGTAGGGGTTTACATGCCTATGCTACAATCAAGGTGGCAAACATAAGACCACTTACAATCAATTGGAGCATCATGAGAACACCTACCTTTGGTTGGTTAGCTTACCACATCAAATGATCTCATCAATATGTCAAAGGTAAATATTCAAAGATATTTGTTTGGTCCATAATTGGGGCATCCTACATTGTCCTTGATTTGAGGTGATTTTACATCACTCTCCTCAAGACAAAATCCATTCTCCTCACTCAAAAACCATCGTCATCCATTTATCATCATCCATCATCAATCCAACAATTGGTGTCATCTATTTTTGCACCACATTATGTTTACACACAATGCTATACAAAAAGGAGTATTTGTAGACACCCAAAATATGTCAATTTTGTTTAATTGTGCAAAATCCGTCAAAAGCCCCAAACTCTTCCAATTCTCCTAATTTCCTCTTAAATTCATTTAATTCCTTCCATTTCTCATATTCCCTCTCTAGTTTTCTCAAATTCTTTCAATTCCACCAATATCCCATGTAATTCCCAAAAGCCCAATAATAATAATAATACCAAGGAATAATAATAAATAAATAAAATTCCACCTTTGTGCACAATTAAACTTTATAAAAAAAATATAAATTAAAAAATAAATAAATAATAAATAATTTCTAGCCTCCCCTCCCACTTGCCACATGTGCACATCTCTCCACCACTTCACTTGCCACATCTCCAACATTCTCCACTTCACTCCCACCTCCATTTGACACATGTCCCCACTTAACTACCACCTCAACTTGACATATGTCCCCACTTAATTACCACCTTCACTTGACACATGTGCACACATATCCACCAGTCAACTTGCCACATATCCCCCTAACTAAAACATCTTAGTCTCTTCATCTCACCTACTCTTGCCACTTGGTTTCCTTGGCTTTCTAATTCATCCCCCTCACCAATCCCCCACAAATTCTAAAAATAAACCATCATTTTCCTCCATTTGGGATAGCATCCATAAAATACTATCAAAACTCTACCCAATTTTTTTAGCCCCTCTTATGGATATCTAAACTTGTGAGTGCATGTACCTTCTTCGAAGAGCTCAAGGACATCAACCATGGAGTCTCTTTGGAATGCTCAATAACCTTCATTTTGTAGGTGTTCGCACCTCGGACAACCAGACAATACCAAACTTACACCAAGGGGTTCAAGACACTTCCATAAAGACCTAGATCTAACTTTGGAGCCTCAGCCACAACATAGATACAACTACTCTAGGCAGCCACATAGAGCCAAATAGTCATCCACTATGGCGACATAGGAGACATATGGCCTAGGTGGCCACATAGGAGCCATAAAGAGACCCAAAATCAACAACAAAAATGTAAGAAAGCAAAACAAGCAATCCTAGCATAGTTTTGTGAATGTTTACATGCATTTTGTAACTATTGACACAGACTTTGTGAGTTTTGTAACTCCCTTTATATTATCTCGAGCCTCATTTAGAAATTCCTGATAGATGTCATTGATGACTTGTCATGGGCTTGTGTGCAAGAGTCAGGGGTAGCATGAGGCTTTGGGAAGTCAAGCAACAACGCTGTAAAACCCATCCAAGACTCTCAAGTGTGATTGAAGAGAAGATTGAAGGTGCCATCTAGTTTACTTGCAAAGAAAAGAAAAACCTCCCTTTTAGGAAGGTCTATTGTAATCGAATTTGATGTTTTATAACCAAAAAGAAAGCAAAGCACATTCTTATTGCAAATATAATCCAAATTTCATTTTGTGTTCTTTCTATACATTGTTTATGGTGCATTTCTTGGGTCACAAATTTATTACTAAAATAAAATTGTGTATTTATGCTCATTGGAAAGATTTTTCAAAGATGATTCTAGAAAGAATATTATTTGAGAATTCATGGGATATATTCTTATTCTAAATGTAAGAATAGTAGATAAGCAAATTAGGGCATGCAAATTTGGGTGTCTACATGTTCCTCTAATGTATCTCCTTGTGGCCATGATCCAATGACTCTCTTGAGGTGCTAGCATGTACTTAGAACAATAGCTAACATCAAAGGCAATGTCAATTTGTGTATGGGTAAAGTAGAAGAGACCTCCAACATATGACTAATATAAAGTGGCATCCACCAAAGAAGTTATGCAATCAACTCAAAGCTTCAATTTTAAAGAAAATGGAGTCTAAACAAACATAAAATCCTCTATCCTAAAGCATTGAAGGAGATAAAAACCATATTTGGGCTATGAAATAATGATTCTAGAAGTGGTTTTATCAACATGAATGTCTAAGAAATAGTTCAAGAGCCTCAAATTTATCATCTCAAAGGAAGCATGAAGTCATGACTTCATATCCTAAATCAAGAAAGGAGGGCTATCTGTAATGAGACTTTTTTCCATGTGGAGTACAATCACAAAGGTCTCACCTTCTTGATATTTGATGTAAACATTGTGCTTGGCCTCACATAAACAAAACCACAACTAGGAAAGAAAGAGTGTATCTTCTCATACCAAACATGCAATGCCTTATTAAGTCCATAAAACAACCTAGTCAACAAAAATACCAAGGGAGTGGGACCCTTAAAATCAAAACTATGTGGTTGTTGCATATAGTGATGGCTTTTTGAGCCTTATACTACCACAAAATATCATAGGTTATATCACACAGGTCCCAAATATGAAATAGCCATAATATAATAATAACAAGATCAAGATGATAATAATATGAGTAGAATAATATGAGCAAATTAATATGTATATCAAGGCTTATAATAAATCAAATAACATTCAATAATATGTTGAAATATGAATGTAAATAGCCTGAATCATTCATGTACTATGCATGAAGAACAAATTACAATATTAATTGCTCAAAATATATACAATCTTTATTACTCTTCTTTCTCTTACAATTGTATATGATAATAATGATCATGATGCTTGTAATATCATCCTATGGAGCATTGCCTCCATAATATATCCATAGTAGTATGACTCTTTGGATACTTGACTATTGTTCTCCATATGCCAAGTCTCGTGACTCTTGGCTTATCTACTTGCCACTTGCATACTTGATGAACACTTGATACTATAATATATGCACACCTATACACAACTCTTACACTTCTATTTACACTCCTTAATATAGGAAACTTGTGCACATATTTACATTACACATTTGCACTCTTACATATAATACACTTGTGCACATAGACTCAAGTTACACTTGCACTCTAACTCACATGACACTTGTGCATTTCCTACACATTACAACTTTACATGACACTTGTGCATTTCCTGCACATTCACACTTACATAAAAGAGGAAATATAAATCACACTCTAAACTATGACTCAACCCTAATATATTATTTACAAATGTACCATGAAGGTACCATGGGGGTACATTAGCATGTATCAAATAATGTAATATATTCCAATACCCCCTTGTATTAAATTATTTATTTATTGAATACTTTAGTCTTCAATCATGGTCTTCATATTTATCTTCAATCCACCTCTTTTAGATCAATATTTGAATTTGCACTATATGGTTCCTCTTTGATTTTGAATTCAAATTTTTTGTTAGCCTTCTTGGTGTGATTTATTCTATTCTTCTTTCTTCTTCTTTGATTCTGCATCTTCATTTATGATATACCTAATGACGTACTTTAGTAAATCATCACAATAATACAACCTTGATTTCAATGATTCCTTGTTGAAGCTAACATAAGCTTCATTCAAGTTATACATGTCATTTTTCTTTTCTTATTTCTTTTCTTGAATATTTTCAAAACTAAGTAATGATAAGTACATCATTAAGCATTCTTCTAAAGAAAGTATAATGGTGTTTTGTGAATTCCACCATGTTCTAAAAAATTTCATGAATATAGCTTATAAGTTTTGTGAATATTTCCTCTTTTGCATCTTTGAGAAATAAATATAATTTCTCTTTTAAAGCATTAGTCATTTGTTTCTTTCCATCAAAGTCATCTATCAAATTTTGAGAATAAAACTTAAGTTTGTGCACCATTTCTTCACTATCTTCATTGAATGCATTTTTAATAATTTCTTCCATGATATGCAATTCAATGTTATGATCTATTTCCTTTGAAGTAGACAACCTTATAACTCCTAGGTTTAAATAATTCAAATTCACTAATTTAATTCCTATGGAGTAGTAAACCTTATGACTCCCTAGTTTAGAAAATTAATATGAAATTTGCAAATTTTATTTTTCCTTTGATGTTGAAAACCTTTTACCTCTCAACTATTTAAATTTTTAAAAATTCAAAAAAATCATTTTTTTAATTTTCTCAAAAAAAAACACCCAAATTTATAAATTCCACTTTTATTGAAACTTAAAAACTTTTCAAACAAACAAATTAACTAGTTGAATTCCTTATCACTCCAAACTTATAAAACATTAAAAAAAACTTTAAACTAATTAAATTCCTTATTACTCCAAGCTTATAAAACACAAACAACTTATAACTCCAAACTTAAAGCTTTAAAAACTTTTAAACAAATTAACTAGTTTTATAACTCTAAACTTAGATGTTTAAAACTTTTAAAAAACTTTAACTAATACTTATTTGTCTCAACTCAAACTTAATTAAAATCCAAACATAAGACTCCAAAAACCCTAATTATTTAACCAACCTTTCAAAATATCTTTTGCATGCACTTTGACTCAACTACACGCGTCACTGCTTCATTGTTTTGCTTGCACCTCTGCTCCAATGCTCGTGTGGTCCTCCTTTCATAAACACAAGGCACTAATTAAGCTTGAAAATGTGTACACATGCATAAAGAAATATTTGGTAAATGTTTCACCTCCTTTCATAACATCTCAAACATTACTACATTACTTCTCTAATGAGTTGCTTAGGCAACATACTTGGCGCTTAGACCATTCCCTTGTTGCTAATAGCTTTAACGTTACTCCTTATTTTCTATTTTGGCTTCCAAAGTTAGACTGCTTTGCTCCTATGTTGCTATTATGATTCTAGCTCTTTAGCTTTTATGTTTCACCTCTACATCAACTTGCTCCAACTTCCACTGTAATTATTTCTACTTTGGCTTATTGCTTTTGCTTTCAATATTTTTGTTGTACTTGATTCTAATGCTTGCTTGATTTTATAATTGCAGGTTGATGCTTCCAACAATGACTGCTCTACTTTTCTCTTGCTAAAGCTTTTTAAATATTAAACCTTGCATCAACATTTCTATTTTCTTTTTCAATGATGTCCTTGTCGAATGCTTTACCATATAATATCTAGACATGCTATATTATCTCTGTGGCAACCGAATGCTATCTCTATAGCAACCAAAAAATTATCTTTTATAGCAACTTGAATGTTATATTTTGTAGTTCTTATCTTACTAACTGAATGCTATTATTCATGGTGCTTATGTTATTCTCTTCTCAATATTGATTCCTTTAAATACTTTTACTTTATTGTACCATTCCTCTTGAATGCTTCAACACCTTCAAATAGTTTTCTTTGTTGTATCATTCTTCTTGCATGCTTCAACACCTTTGAATACTTTTCTTTTTCATAATGTTCTTCTTGAATGCTATGGTATGCTTGTTGTTGTATATTCAAACAACACTTTCACTTATCTTTTTTAATATTTGAATAAAACCTTATTTATTTTACAAACGTTTCATAACTCTTTTTTCTCCTTCCTGAATTCTTAATCTGATTTATATCAAATACTTCTATTTTTTTTATTTCTTTATTTTTTTGAATAATCTCATTTCTTTTATATTGGCTTCTTGGGCCAATGTCAAGGTCAATATGACCTAAAACTACTTCTATTGTCAAGGTCAATACTTATTATGACCTAATTATTTTTTTGGTGTCAAGGTCAATATTTTTGTGACCTAAAACTTTTCAAATCCCTCATAGCTTTCAATAAATGTAGATCAATTCTTGAAGCTATATAAATTAAGTTATGTGCTTCTTTATCTTTCTTCAATACTAATATATCAGAGATTGATATATCTATCTTCTTCCTTTCTACTGCTTTCTTCTATCTATCTTAGGAAGCTTTGAATGTTTCTCAATTTATTGCAACTTGATATTCTTTCTTTCTTATTTTTGTTATTCTTATTTTCTCTGCTTTCTT
The DNA here is from genome assembly GCA_028583015.1 of Wollemia nobilis. Lineage (NCBI taxonomy): Eukaryota > Viridiplantae > Streptophyta > Pinopsida > Araucariales > Araucariaceae > Wollemia > Wollemia nobilis. Next base: position 9,965,433 of record JAQPPZ010000676.1, on the reverse strand, counting down.
ATCTCTATACTTAGAAGCTAAAAAAAAATTCTATATAATATAGGAATCTTCTCAAACGTTTGCTACTTTTACTACTACCTTCAATCTTAAATATTCCAATATATTGTCACGGTGATTTTGAATATTCCTAAATCTTAAAATTTCTATTAAATTCAATGTCAAGGGGTATCTATGTCCTTGAATCTTAAAATTTCAATGTCAAGGGATATCTTTGTCCCTGAATCTCAAATCTTCAATATCAAGGGTTGATTACAACCCTAAAAAATATAGTTGAGTCCTAGTCTTCACTAGTTATTCTTCAACCATGGAAAGACTAGCTTTTCTACTCAATATAACCTTTAAAAATGGATTTTGAGTCTCACTACCTTCAAAGTGGACAAACTCTTAATCAACTTTATTAGACTGGATAAAATCAATTAATAATGGTGGCTAATGAACTCTATCAATCTGGATAGAGTCTAGTGGTAGCTCTAATACCACTGATGGCTTTTTAAGCCTTATACTACCATAAAATATCATAGGTTATATCACATAGGTCCCAAATATGAAATAGCCACAATATAATAATAACAAGGTCAAGATGATAATAATATGAGTAGAATAATATGAGCAAATTAATATGTATATCAAGGCTTATAATAAATCAAATAACATTCAATAATATGTTGAAATATGAATGTAAATAGCCTGAATCATTCATGTACTATGCATAAAGAAAAATTTACAATATTAATTGCTCAAAATATTTATAAGCTTTATTACTCCTCTTTCTATTACAGTTGTATATGATAATAATGTGCATGATACTTGTAATATCATCCTATGGAGTATTTCCTCCATAATATAGCCATAGTAGTATGACTCTTTGGATACTTGACTATTTCTCTCCATATGCCAAGTCTCATGACTCTTGGCTTATCTACTTGCCACTTGCATACTTGATGAACACTTGACACTATAACATATGCACACCTATACATGACTCTTACACTTCTATTTGCACTCTCTAATCTAGGACACTTGTGCACATATTTACATTACATATTTGCACTCTTACATATAATACACTTGTGCACATAGACTCAACTTACACTTGCACTCTAACTCACATGACACTTGTGCATTTCCTACACATTACAACTTTACATGACACTTGTGCATTTCCTGCACATTCACACTTACATAAAAGAGGAAATATAAATCACACTCTAAACTATGACTCAACCCTAATATATTATTTATAAAAATCTTGGGTATGCTAATGGGTATCCTCTATAATTCTATACCATGAAGAATCAAAAACTCATGAAAGGTATTGCTCATGTATTTACCTCCCCTATATAATCTAAGATACTTGATATTCCTCTCTATCTAGTTCTCTACTAGTGCTTTGAATACCTTGAATTTATCAAAGGCATTAACCTTCATACAAATATTATATACGACAAATATCCAGATAAATCATCAATAAATAGAAGAAAATACGTATTCCTATAAATAAAGGTCATACCCATGGGTCCATATATATCAATGTATGGGGTGTGGAACATGTCTTATTATCCCTTTTAATAAGGTCTTCCAATGATGCTTCCCTAAAATACATCCCTTGCATGCACCACTTGGAGAAAAAATATAGGGAATTACAATGGTCATCTAATGATGACTCACATATCTAAATGATCCATATCTAAAATATCCAAGACTATGGTGCAAACACCAACTCTCATCATCTACTTGATCCACGATAAACATAAAATATTTCTTTCATGAGGATGACATAGAAGCATTTGGTCTTTCTTCTAGATTATATATTTGATCTGACTTATCATGGTAACCAAAATCAATTGTATTGAATCCATTGACTATGTCCTTGATCACCCAATGATCAATTTAAAATTCTAAATTTTTGTTAATATGGGTAATATAATAGATAGATAAAATATTGGGACCAACACTAGAATTATTAAGAACTTCATCAAAAGAAGAAGATTCAACACTAACCTCTCTACAACCTATTGCCTATAAATTAGATCCATCTCCAATGATAATATGCTCCCATGAATACAATGTGTTGTGACCATATATAAGATGTTTATGCTTTATCATGTGCCTTTTTTTCCCTAAATCTACAATCCACTCTCATTAGAAGTTTGGATATCCAATATGTTGAATGAATAGCAAAATGAGCTTGTGATATTTTAACATCATAAATATTATCACCTTATGCATAGAAGAAAGTAGTATCAACACCCCTTTTTCTTGCTACTTCCTCAAGCTTCTTGATGTGAATTAAACAAAACTCTTATTTGTGTCCTTCCTTCTTACAAAATTTAAAAGTTGGAATTTTTAATGGATTATTGGACTTCTTTTTATTCTAATTTTAATTCTTTTCATTTTGATCTTTTATCACTTCTTTTGGATGATCCTAATTGATGAAATAATGATCTTTATGCCTTTATCTCCAAGCTTGGTGATGAATAAGGTATTTGAACACCCAATAAATTAGTGGTAGAGAAGTTGGGAAGTAGATATGAAGCATCTCAAACACAGTAATAACTATCTCATTCTTCAAAATATTGTTGAAGATAATATTAAGAAGTTCAATATTTTGCTTCTTATCCATAGTCTATTGTTCCTCTTCTATCACCTTTGGAATCCCTCTAGTAGTCCAAATATCATCTTGTAACTTCTTGAATTGATTGATGTACTCATAAATTGTGTTAAAGGATTTTATGGCTAAAGTATCAAGATCTACCTCCAACCTATTGAATTAATGTGGAATCAATGTGACCACATTATACCTAAAATTTTCCAATCAACTCCTTAGGATCCATAGTGTTGTTAACATCAATATCATAGACATTGTTAATATGAGGAGCTATCATGGATCCTCATCGTTATTTTCCTATATATTTTCTTTCTCTCTTTAGAATCAAACTTCTAATATTTTTTATTCACATATTTGAGCAACCCCTTACTTCAACATAAAGCTTCACTCTTGATTTTTCAAGTGGCATAGTTTAGACCTTTCATCATGGTCACATGTTGATTAGTAACTTTCCTATCAAAATATAAAATCCTATATATAGTTATGACCAAAAATAATAATATTAATATAGAGATATCAAAAATCTTGTAATTTAAAATAATAATAAAAATCAAAATATTTTTATATGTAAATTTTAGGGTCCTCAAAATTTTGGCCCAAAAATCACACAAAATGCCTCCAAAAACTTCAAAATTTTGAAAAAAAAATACCTATAATTTATGGGAGGCCACCACATGTCATTGTGTGTGAGAGGGTGCCAACTATATCCTGAGTGGAAAACATACTAGAAAATGAGGTGCCCCTACTTATCACAATTTAGAATAGGGGTTATCAATTAGGTGTTAATCATGCAGGTCGTTGGGTAGTGTACTAGTTTTTAAAATTATAATCTACTTCATAGCCAAGAATTGGTATTGTATAATGTATTGGATAGACCTAAGGGTATTTCATTGTATAATGTATTTATTTTTGTAATATTTTATTATGTAATACCATTGGACCTTGGATAATCTTATTATTTGTAACTAACTCAAATCCCACTTATTATGTCAACTTAGGTTAAATTTTATGATGTAATTGGGGTTTTGGTATTGGTAATGCTATACATACCCCCCTCACACTCCTCATCTCTTACTAGAGTGTTGTGTAATTTTATCTATGGATAGTGATTATTTATGGTGCCTACTGGTGGCTCAAATCTCTTTTGTCCTTATTTTCCTTTTGATATAAGATTTGAGTAAATGTTTTTCTTTTATTCAATTTTGAAAAATGTTATGAATTCCAATATAGTATTAGAGTGGGTGTAGATATGCATTGATTTGTCATGTAGAAAGGTAGTTCATGCCTTCTAATTTTATTCCAAACCTTAGGATGCTTTTATGCAAAAAAAAATTGATATTCTTTCTTTAGAATCCTCTACTCAAATAATTGTAAAAAATATATATTTTTTGTTCCTCTAAATAATAGCTTTGATAGCTACCATTGGATCAAAATATTCCTACCAAAATTTAAATTTTGAAAAGTTATGTTTTCCTCCTTGTGACTTGTCTTGGTGTCCTTTGGCCTCAAGGCACATTTTTATCTTCTTCATGGAGATGGAATATGCCTTGATCCATACTATAAGGGGATGAGGTCAAATACAATTCATTGTTATCCCAAGTTTGAGCTATGGGAATTGCACTTTGGTCATCCATGGTAGTGTGTCAAAGTTGAACTATCTTTTTTTGTTGAGTCCTCATCTAAATACTATTATGGAACTATGTTTTATACTATGCATTTGAAAAAGGAGGGCACTGGATCAATTTGTTCCCCTCCTCTATGCAGGTTTTCAAGTTGTTGGATATTCAACTAAGGCTAAGGACCGTTAGCATGGTTGCATTTCATAGATGGATGGCCAACAAAATGTTTTTGGAGATGTAGGATCTATGGTTTGAACAATAGGCCCCATCATTTTTTGCTTCGAAAAAATGAGAAGGATATGTATCTGTGACAGTTGGATTTCCTTCGCAAGTGCTATGATTGAGGATTGGCTAGGACATTATGTTTAGCACCAAAGATACCTTGGTTTGAATCCCTTTGATGCCTTTAAATTCCTTTTCGATAGCTTGAGGATACTTGCCCACATGAAAGCTAATATAGTGGCCTATGTGGCCCACTTTTACACCACATCTTCCCAATTTTTGCATATTTAAACCGGTTCATCCAATTAAAATAAGGCAAATTTTAATGGCTAATCAAATTAGAGGAGTTGAAGTGGAAAAAATTGATTGGATCACTCTAGTGAATCAGAGATTTTCTAGTGGTAGGTCAATATTGGTTCTTACAACCCTAAGGTTAGAGCCTTTAAATTTTTATTTTTGGGGTCCATTAGGGCAAATATTTTGAAGGCCATAATTTTTGGATATGGAAGTGATTTGAGCTTATTTTTTCAAATCATATGATTTTTTGGGATTGCATACTGGTGGAATCAATTTATAGACTTGTTATGGCATTTGGGGTTAGGTTTTGTAAGATGGACCACAAATTTCATGTTACTCACCTTAATGAGTGAAACTACAGCTTTTGGTCAACCTAATAGATCAACCTTCTATAGAGTGAGAATTTATGGTTAATCTTTTAGGAGGATAAAGTAGTTGTTCTTGATGACAAAGCTCAACACCAAAAGTTAAAAGAGGCTCTAGGTTTTTTTTCCTTGCCAATTAAGCCAAAGTTGTTTTTCCATATCAAAGAGAATAGTGACTCTATCAAGTCATGGTTAAAATTGTATGAATTTTTAGAAAGGTTAATCCTATGAAAGTGATTCACTTGGAACTATAGCAATATTCTCTTAAATTGGCTAACTTTGATAACATTAAGGACTATATTGTGAGATTTAAGGCTTTGAGGGTAGATTTTGCATCTTCTAGAGGCAAAAAGAAAGATGATGAAGAATGCATTAATATTGTCCTTGCTAATATATTTTATTCCCTTTAAATGTTAATAGTTCATATGATTTTAATGATTCTATAATCTTAGAATACTCTCACTCTTGATCAATTATTTTATCTCTTAGTTCATGTTTAGGTGGAAATGTGAAATTATAGTGGAACTCCTCAAATGTAGGCTCATGCAAAGGAATTAAAATCTAAGTAGGCTAATACCTAGGGGCCCAAGGGCCAAGCTAAGTATTCAAATAAAACAAATATCACTTGTAGATAATATAAAAAAGAAGGAAATTCGATAAGGAATTGTTTGTAAAGTTATGAAGGATTAAAGCTAAGTTCTTGAAGTTAGGTAGATGTCTTCCATATGATGAAGGAGACTTGGATGGATTTGTCTCAACTATAAATACCCACTAAAGCATCAATTATGGGGGGAAGATATTATTTTCACTAATGTCTCCTCTCCTTGGCCCCTCAATTCAAATTATGGGGGGGTGTTGAAATTATAATCTGCTTCATGGCCAAGAGCTAACATTACGTGATGTATTGGATAAGATTAATATTTATTTGCATAATATATTTATTATTTTGTAATATTTTATTATGTAAGCACAATGGGACTTGGTCAACCTTGTTATAGTTAAAATTTATTTATTATTTTTATTTAACCTAAAGCTCGCTTATTATGTTGGCTTAGGTTAAACTTTATGATGTAATTGGGGTTTCAATATTGCTATAAATAACCCCCTCACACTCCTCATATTTTATCAAATTATTGTGCAATATTATCTATGGATAGTAATTATTTATGGTGGCTAAGGATGCCTTAAGTCTCTTTTGTCCTTGTTCTTTTTGTATAAGATTTCAATAAATATTTTAATTTTGTTTATTTCTAGAAAATATTATTAATTTCAACACTAATGAATTGTATTGTGCCACTTGTCATACTCTAATTCACTATAAAATCCATGATTTTCTAATTTTACTATTGAATGCATAGTTGTATGATCACAAGGTTCAATGAGTTTGCAAAATTTGATTGGTCAAACCCCTTTTTATACTACCATGTTGGTTATTGACATGTCATATTCTACCACATCATTACTTATTATATTATTATATGTCACATCATACAATATCACATCAACTATGATGTGAACATGACATGCCATACTAAAATCCATGTCATAATGAGATATCATATAGAATGCCCACATCATCGAGTGCCACACTAGTATTATTAGGTAAAAATAATATGACATCATCAGGTACTACATCATTATGTAGTGTCATATTGTATATGATTGCATCATTAAGTCAATGCTAACATCAACATTGTTCATTAAAAGAAAAAATAGGGGAGGTTCAAACCTTGGATTTCCAAGGCCTAATGCCCTAAGGTGGGCTCCTCTAACCACTTGGGCAAAGGCACATTTAGAAGTAAATATGTTATGCTTAAACTTAACATTGTTCAAATTCTTAAATGCCTTCACCACACCTTACCTCCAACATATATCCCATCCAAAAAAAAAATTGTGCCACTAAATGAAATATTCTTTCAAATATTTTAAAATTTTAAATTTGAATTTTTTAAAAAAATGAAAAAAATCAATTTCAAAAAATAGGAACCTAGTGCCAGAATGGAATTTGCATTGAATTGGAAATCCCCAAAAAATTCACATAGAATATAGAAATACTAACAATTCATTTATATCTATTATAGGTTTTCCTACATAATATTTTTTGTCAAATGCAACCAATCAAAATATTTTTTAATCAATACTTATTATACACATTCATTGTGGGGGTTGAACCTGGGTCTCATCATGGATAATGCAAGTGGTATCCTTTCTATAATACCACACACACATGAATAACCAATCAGAACATTTGCTAATACCATTGATGTAAAAAGTTGTCAAACCATGTTAGCAATTTTTGCAAGTGGCTCAAAGGACTTTGCTAGAATGGAAGTATACCCATGATTGTTCTAGCATTAAGGTCTATCAAAAAGTGTTCAACCTCTTATTTCCTTATTTTCTGATAGCCAAGTACTCTATCCTCTCATAAATGCTACTATTGAACACAATATTTTGAAAGAAAATGAAATATCTTTTTTGAAATAATCCATTAAAGACAAATGAGGTTTTCAAAAAACCTTAAGAGAATCAATCTTAAAACTAGGATATTCATCTAGTTTAAAATCAAAAACCTAAATGAGATGATTGAGTGCTAAAATATGAACAAAGAAACCTATCAGTGATTTTTTCTTCTAGATCAAATCTACAAAATCCATTGAGATCATTGCTATCCAAGTACACTTAATGTTTATCAAAAAACATTTTTTAAAAAGTATCGATGGTTAACACAAAAATTTCTAGCTAGTCCAAAAATTATTGTTGTTAGGAGATGTTGTAGGAGCTAATTTGTTGAAGATAAGAAATCAAGTAATAGAGATTCACATGTGCTCTAATACCATGTTGGATTTCATAGTAGTTTCAAAAAATGAATGGAATCAACATGTTATCTAATATTTCTAAAAAATAAGTAGACATAATACAATACACAATATAAGAGGGTGTCCATAAATAGCAAATAATATCACTAAAAACAAATAAAGTAAACTCTAATCAATGATTAAATGATTGGTATGATGGGGTATTTATACCAATTACAAATTACCTTTAGGTCAATGTTAAGGAAATAACATTTAGGTTAAACAATAAATTATTATTAAAAAAACCTTTTGCTAGGTCCAAAAAATCCCAAAGGGTTTGTACATACAATATCATATAAAGTAGGTCCTAGATTCAAGTGAATTTTAACCACCACATATTTCAATAGATGCATTAGGGACATCTTTCTCAAAGGAAAAAGTGGAAGAAAAATTCAAATGTATTCAAGTTGCAACAAATAGTCCCTTCAAATATCATCCCCAATTTTTGATGATACATTTCTTTTGGGTCATCCCTCAATCAGTGAGGTCATGGGTTTTTAATTAATATTATAATGCTATGATAAGGCTATTGGATAATTGGTTAATACTAAAATCTAGAATTTTTTTAATTAATGTGGCTCTAGATTTACGAGTTGTAGATATTTTAGAGTTTAAAATTCAAAAATTCCCATCAACCTACTTAGGTTTTCCTTTGTCTTGTAGAGTTAATAAAAAAGAGCTTTGAGACTTATGTTTGGATTGAATGAAAGCTTGTTTGGTAGGTTTTAGGACATATCCTAACATAACCATCATCATATAATTGTCTAGTGGTGGTGTATGTTGCACCTTGGGCACCTAGTGCATATGGGCCCATCATGATGTAACCACTACTTTTATTATAACCTAGAGTTAGTAATGATGTAATAATTACTTTATGTAAGTAGTAGTTATACTTTTATGATGTAATTATTACTTTGTGTAGGTGGGAGTTATTAGAATAAGAGTATATATAAAAGCAAGGGTGGAAAGGAAGGTATCATCTCATATTTCTCTATTTGTCTCAAAGCTTTACTTCCAAGGAGGTTTTCCCTTGAAGAGGCTTGTGATATCTGATCAATAGAAGTTTGTTGTATTTCCTTTAAGTTATTGTTATAAGCACTTATGTTATTTAATTTTCATATTTATATTAATTCTTTCACTACTTTTGTGGTTATGCTTGATTTTAATGATAATGTTCCTAACAAGTGGTAGCAACAATTCTTAACCTTTCATCTATTTTTTTGTTCTATAAATTTTTCATTCTACTCATTTTCCATTAAAAATAATGTGCAAAAAACCATAATTTTTTTTGTTTTTAGTGCTTTAGGTAAAAAACGGTGTGTCAAGGGTTTTAAAATATTAAAGAGTAATTGTTGTTTTTGGCTAAGCTAGATTACCCATAAGGTGTCTAGCGAAGTGAGGGATGGTAAAAATCTAATACCTGAGCCTTAGAAAACACTTGTATAGGATGAGAGATCCCATTTACCCTCAAGTATATAGGAAAACCCCTAGGACTATGAGAAACCTTCATCTGTAGGAGGATATTGGTCATTTGAGTTTTATGATGCATTGGTAAGTAGTTAGCCCTAGGAAGATACTCTCATAGTACACTTGAAAATGGATAATACAGTTATGGGCATGGTGGAACCCTTCATAGTTAGAGCTCTAATATATTAGTTTTGCCACTAATCATGAATGAATATTGTTTATTAGAGAGCCCACGAAACCAAACACACCTTGGCTTAGAATGACCCTACCAAACTTGTTTTCGATACTTTCTTAGCCAAAACTAAAATTAGATCAAAGCATATTGTAGAGAAGACTAATCCCATCATATAATCATAGAGTTCTAAATATTAAGTTTGATAAAATAGATAATATATAGTTGGTAGTCTAGGAAATATATCAAAATAGTCAATTGTTAGTTTTTGGGGTAGTTAGTTGTTAGTTGTCAGTTTGATAAATGTACAGAATACCTAGTCCAATAGTTAGAGCATTTAGTTGGTAGCAATCCCTTAAAAAGTCTTAAAGTAGCCAAAATTCATAATTTTGTGGTATAGCTCATTTTGATCCTATTTTCAATCTCATTGTTTTGATATAACACCCATTTTCAAGCTCATTGTATTGATATATAACACCCATGCAATTTTTTAGAGATCCCAAAGTGCTTTAAAATGGCTAGAGGTACTAGAGATTCCTAAGATATAGAAAGGTTAGGTGAATAAATGAAATGTTTGGATGATTAGCAACAATAATTTTATCTACTAATATCTAAACTAGAAAAATTATATAGATTAGATGAAATTGAGATTCATATAGTATGTCTAGATGCTAATACTACACATTAGATGGGATGTGAGTCAATAAGGTTGTTTTGAAGGAAAAGCACAAGATACATTGCCCAATAATACAAATTATAAAATACCCAAGCTAGACTTTCTTAAATTTTATGGAAAGGACCCAACTAGTTGGTTGTATAGGGCCAAATAGTATTTTGTTCTTCATGCCATTTCCCATAATCAAAGGCTCACAATATCAATCTTCAACCTCAAGCATGAAGCAATTCAATGGTACCAATGGTTATATAATATACATCTACATATTACTTGGGCTAAATTTAAAATAGAATTACTCATATGATTTAGACCTAATGAGTATGAGGATTTTACTAGAGCCCTCACCAAGCTAAAATAGACAATCATCCATGAATATCAAACATAGTTTGAGAAATTGGCAAACTACATGAGGGGATTGAGTGTAGAGTTTTTCCAAAATTTTATTAGTATATTAAAGGAAGATATCCATGTTGAAGTAAAAATATTTAAGGCAATGAGCATGATGGCAACAATAGGTTTGTCCAATCTAGTTGAATATAAATCCATGACACAAAGGCATGCCTTCAAATCTTTACAGGCTTAAACACCACTTCCATATTAAAATTCATTAAACCCAGTTAATAAACCACCCCTAAACAAAAACCTTACCTAAGAAGGAATATTATAATTATGATGATAAATATTCTCTAGGCCACAAGTACATTCAATAGAAACTATATTTAGATGTGATTGAACCTTCCACTAGGGAATAACAAGAAGAAGAGGAGAAACATAGAGAATAAAATCACCTTGAAGAGTCAAAGTTGATAGAGGACCAACCCCTTGAGATCTTAGCACATTTCTTAGCTAGGATTTCCACTTTCTAGACCATAAAGTGGTAGGGTATTTTAAGGGATAGTGACTCATTATCCTCATTGATTCAAGTGATACCCAGAGTTTTATTGATCTATAGGTAGCCAAAAAAGTAGTTTGTTACATATACTCATGTAATTATTTTGAATTCATGGTGGATAATGGGGAAACCCTACCATTAAAAAAAAATGTATAAATATTAAGGTGATGACTATAATCTTAGGGTAGACATGTTTACCCTTCCCTTGGAGGGATGTCTCATTATGTTAGGAAATTAGTGGGTTTTTACACTAGGCCTGATAGTATAGAATATTTTTGAGCATTGGATGCAATTCATTGAGTATTGGAAGCAATACACTCTTTGTGGAATACCCACAAGTCCTACCCAACTCATCATCTTCCATAAATTGGAAAATATTTTGAATAAATCATCTTGAGTGATGGAACAATTATTTACACTACAAGCCTTGACTACCAATGATACAATTAAGTTGACTAAATTATAAAAAATGGATAAGCATACAACTATGTTTGAAAAACCCAATGGGTCACCACCAAGGTACACCAAAATTATGCCATCTAGATCATCCCAAGAAGCTTACCACCTAGCATTCATCCCTATAAGTACTTATATGTGCAAAATACTAAGATTAAAAATATGGTGCAGGAGTTGTTAGCAAAAGGGATTATTCAACCAAGTTTCAACCCATATTCATCTTGAGTACTAGTGTTTCATAAAAGAGACAGGTCTTGGTGACTGTACATTAATTTTGGAGAGCTCAACAAAATTACTAGCAAGGATAAATTCTCCATTCTCGTCATTGATGAGTTACTAGATGAACTCCATGGTGCTTGATTCTTCTCTAAATCTATTTTTTCTTGTTTCTTCTCTAATTTTGCATTTTCCACTATGATTTCTTTGTCATACTCTTTGGTCTTACCAATGTGCTTTCCACTTTTCAGAGTCTCATGAATTCAATCTCTTGGTCATTCTTGCACAAATTTATTTTACCCTTTTTTGACAATATTCTAATTTACAGTTGCACATGGGTGGAACATTTGTAACATGTATATTAGACTCTACAACTCCTGGTTGATAACCATGTGAAATGGTCCAAGTGATCTTTTTGAATGTAATAAGTAAAATACCTAGATCACATAGTTTCATGGGAAGGGAACAAGGTGGATCCAAATAAAAGTATTGCTATGCAAGCAAGGCCAAAGCCACACACTCTCAAAATACTTCAAGGTTTCCTAGGCCTCATCGACTATTATAAAAATGAAATTCCATTATTATAGAAAGATAGCATCTCTCTTTTCATCTATGTTATAAAAAAACTTATTTATATAGTCAAAAAAAGCTAAGCATGCCTTCCTATAACTCAAAGAAACTATGCTCTCTACTTCCATAATAGCAATGCCTAATTTCTCTAAGTCTTTATTGGTTGAAAGTGATGCATCAAAAAGTGGAATTGTTATAGTGCTTATGTATACTAGTAAGGTCTTATAAGAAAAAACCTGGGCAAATCGGCCTATGAGGATATGATAGAAATCTTACATGTTATCAATCACTTGAGGCCTTATTTTACTATATGGTATTTCTCCATCACAACATATCACCATAGTCTTAAATACTTTCTTGAGAAGTGTGTCTTCACATCAAAACAACAAAAATGGATCACTTAATAATGGCAACAATGCTACAACTTATAAGGACTACACTGCAATCCATATCTATTTATATGGTGTCAATTTCAATATTATCAATAGGTATAACATCAAAAATTAATAAAAATCAAATAGACTTTCTTTGGAAAGGAATTGAGAAAATATTTAAAATTTTATCTTTGTAAGTGTGATAGGGTTTGCAATGGAAAAAATATTGGATGGGAAGTCTTGCAAAGGTGCAAACTTATGAATTTGGTCTTGAGGATAAAACTTGGTTGGGGATTATTGAAAGAACAAGGAAAGGGTTAGGTGAAATTATTATTTCAAAAAAATATATAAATTCTTTTGATGTAATGAAATTATTTAGGAACCAAACCCTACCCAAATAATTTCCAACATGGAACTTCATATTATATAGTTTACAATTGATAAAGAAACGTATTAGGTAGTTGGCTAGTGAAGAGATTATACAAATTTTTGGTCTAATACTTGGTTGAAATCTTATCCTCTTATCTCTAATTCAAAATGGAAACCATTGGATTGGGCATGTCTAGCTTGTAAAATTCCAAAGGTCAAATATTATATTAATGAGAGAAATAAACTCTAGATCATGAATTTCTACTAATAACATGAGTGACAAAGAGGAATTCATAAAAATAGCCAATGAAATTTAAAATATGCTTCAAGAATTTGATATGTCTATTTTTACACAAAATTTTGAGTTGGTCTAGAATCTATCAAAAGATGGTAGATACGTAGCCAAGTTGAGTATGACAATTTATAGTAATCAAAATTCCCTACTCAAAAAAAAACCTTGAAAAAAGGTTTAGCAACTAGAGGCTTTCCCTAAGGCCACAAAATTCCTTTGGTTCGTAGTCAAAGTAAGATTCTTATAAGAGAGTATCCATAAAGAAAAGGATATTGTAAACCTTTTACATGAGTTTTGTATGAGAACCATTTATAAACATTATATATTTACTTATTTATTGTCCCTTTGCTCACACCAATTGGGGTTGTTTCTTTTTAAATATGAGAATATAGCTCCATGAACTTTGAAAGAGTTGACAAAATGTTGATTAGTCATTTCAAAGCTAAAGCAATATGTATTCTATGGAGGATTGATCATATCATTATTTATTGGAATTTATGGCTTGAAAGGAATAATAAACTTTATATAAATAAGTCTCAAACTCATGTCCAAGTTTGGAACCATATTATATCCTCTCTTGCAAAATGCTTATAGATATGGTGTTCATCATAGGAAGTCTCAAGTACAAAAAGAATGTGTTAGCCACTTGGTTATTATAATTGAATACTCATTGAATGGTTTGAATATACATGGAAGGGTCATAAGAAACATTAGAATTAAAATAGAGGATTTGCTTAGTCCTCCATTCTACTCCATATTTTACTTCTAAGAACTATGTCAAAAGATTTCTTAAAGTCCATAAAAAATAATAGGCTTCGATGACTTCCTTCCATATTTTTTCAATAATGTCTTAGAGTGATTATGTAGTTTATTGTTGAGTGTTTTGGTCTAAACCTTGCTTGGCATTGTACCCTTTTTAAATCAACTTGTTCATTCTACTCTCAACCATACTTCTAGATAACTTTTCAAAGAGGGAATTGACGATAATGGTTTAGTAATTTGAGGAAATGTCTACATCTCTGCTCTTAAAGAAAGGTATTATCACACTTGTCTAATCTCTTGGAAATCTATGTTGGATGATTTTAAATATCATTTTAATGTATGGTTCTAAGTCCTCTACTCACTATTTTAAGTATTTTGCCTAGACCATGTCCACATCACAAGCCTTATGTTTTTCTAGCTTTTTAACAGATTTCTTGACCTTCCTTAAGGTTAGGACCTCTTCTTCTTGCTCTCATTCAAATAGTTGTTTTGCAATTTCTAATTATTGATTATTGTAATATAATTTTCTATTTATTTTTCTATTGAAGTTCCTTCCACAATAACTTTGAGTTGTTTTTCCTAGATAAATTAGTTATTGTCATCTTGCATTTGAGATTCATGATGCCTTCAAGATAGTTTACAAATTAATATTTTGCTTCTACTATAATCATTCATAGTATTAAGTGCATAACACTATTAGTCAAATATCTGCCTAAAATACAAACATACGTTTGTGCACCCTAGACACGGCCAACATTGAAAGGCCGAAGGAAAGAAATGTCCTCTGTGTAAATCTCCAGAGAGGGTTGGCTCCCTTACTAATCCTACACCGGTTTAAGTTTAGAGTTGTAGGAAAGAAATTAGAAACAATGGCTTTTCATTATAGATGTGGATTCTTCTACCCTTGAACAGGATCTTAAAATGTGAATAATCCAAGGAAAGATATCCTCCTAGTTTCATCGTGAATTCCCTCGAAATACACATGTTGAAGTATGGTTCCAAGTCAACCACCACTACTTATTGGATGACAATGATTTGCACTATGTTGTGCAGAACAATGGGAATATTCTTGGCTACTCCTATTGTTTTGATTGGGGTCCCGTCCAACTACAATACACCTAGACTGCTCCTTGTATACTCCATCCCCATGACTTCGCATATTGCCTTAGGCATGATAGTAGTCGCAGCACCGAATTCAATCATACAATTATGCACGATCCACCCTTCCATTCTGAGAGATAAATAGAACGGATATGGTATGTTCTTACCAGTGGTAGAAGTCAACAGTGTTTGTGCTAACACTTTTTAGGAAAGGCTTTTCTTTTGATATTTTGCAGACTTGAGAGACTCCTACAACAGGTCAACCTACCCAAGTAATTGTAGCGCATTATATAAACTCACCTTTGCAAGGATCTTCCTCATTTCCTCAACAATGTTGTAATCATAAATACCATAAACCTTTTCTTCTATAGCCTTCTCATACTTGTTCTAATACTGTTGAGTAGCTTCCACCCTTTGTTGCTTATTCAATGCTGGGTATTTGAGGTGCTCTTTGGCTTGTTCTTTTGCGCTGGGTATTTGAGGTGCTCTTTGGATTGTTCTTTTGCCTCTGTTTGCACTTGAGTGGTTGTGGGTTGTGAAGTTGATGCCTTTATCTGCAACTTCTCTTAAGCTTGCTTGGGCAATAGATCCTTCAACAAGATAGAATCTTACTACTTCGTTGTTGCACCAAGCACTTTCACTTGCGGTTGTACCTTTTCATTTTATACCTTTTGCTTAGCATGAACTTTCAGAGGCTCCATTTCTTCTAGATCAACAATCATCGGCTTATTTCTAGCCCTCGTAAGGACTGAAACCTGCTCTAAGGAAGGGACCATAAAATTATGATCATCTTCCATTATCATATTGACTTGTCCATCGGCATAACTTTTTGCTAATGTCTATACATAGTTCAGATGAACCATGCACGCATCTTCACCGTGAGGATCGTTACAAGTGGAACACCAATATACCCACTCCGATGTGTTATACTCTTCATTTGCCAACACAATTGTATTTATTTTAGGACCTTTGCTAGTATTTGGTTGCTCTCTAGTAATCAACGGTGTTTGAAATCTTCTTGTCTGAATACATCTTTAGCTTATTTCTTCTTGATAGACATAATTTCATTTGACATTGTCCTCACCAATGAATTGAGTGATTTCATCTGCTATAAAATTTTCATAATGGTATCAGGATTTGAAGGTGCAGGAGGTGTTGGTAGAGGTAAAGGTGTTGATGGAGCAGGCAATTGCAATGGGATAGGTAGAGCTGGTAGCGCTAGGAAAGGGACTAGTTCTAACAACTACATAACAACTGGTGCTGTTAATTACAGGATATTTGGAGCGGGGAGCTATGGAACTAAAACCTGAGAAATTTGAGGTGGACCCGAGATCCATGAGGGAACTAGATACATAGAAGGCATAGGCTATGAAAATGCAACTGAATATAGGTGTTGTGGAATATCAGGAAGAATGGGCATAGTTACCTTCGAAGGCAATTTACCTATAGCAATCAAATATGCCTTGGCCTTCTACGCCTATGTGACTGGAAATGTGTTGACATTAACCTGTCGGACCGCCATGCCAATGTCAAAATTAAAGACTCTGAGGTAGTAAAACATGACTTGATCATGAGTGGGTCGAGACCATCAGGGACTCTCTACCAGCTTCGGGTGAATCTAACATTGAAATCCACTATTTCCTCCTACAAATATCTTTGGATATTCATGAATTAGTGCAGCAAGGAAAAAGGATTGGCTTGCTCATTAAAGTTCTTAATCAACAATTTTGCTAGTTGGTCCTATATAGTAATAGTAGCAGGTGGAAAGGATCGGTACCAGTACAGTAATTTCCCTCTAAGTGATAACACCAACAATATTACCATAATATCCACATCTGTAATGCCATGGATTTTTGCCAAGGAAGCCACATATTGGATATGCTCGTAGGTATTTTTACCAGTATCGTTATAGGTAGGCAAGCCTTTAATGTTGCTTGAGGGATTGGATTTTGTGCTTGCAAATTCAAAGCTCCTAAGTTATTCCATGTTGGGAACTGCCTTGGTGGTTGTGGTTGTTGTGGTGGCATATTTTGAGCCATGTGAACTGGTGTGTGAGGTTGGGAAGGCAGGATGCTAGAAGCAGTACTAGTTGGACTTGAAGGAAGGAAAAATACACCAACTATTTGTGAAGATGTTGTGACTGATGTATGAGGTGGAGTGATTCATCTAGGATGTTCTCCTAATTTTTAGATGTCGAGTTCAAAAAACTCAATGGGATTTTCAAAATTTTTGGCCTTTGATCTTGTGATCATGAAGCACAGCTTTCGCTGACTTCACGTTCGGGGGCTTCTAGGTATAGCTGAGTTGCCAGATGTTCTAACTTATCAATACGAAGGCGAACATCAAACCTTAATACTATTGAAAGTGGAACTTTTGAAAGTCCCATCGGGTGTGCCAAAAATTGTTGGTCAAATATCTACCTAAAATACAAACATACGTTTGTGCACCCTAGACACGACCAACATTGAAAGGCCGAAGGAAATAAATGTCCTCCGTGCCAATATCTAGAGAGGGCTAGCTCCCTTACTAATCCTACACTCGGTTTAAGTTTAGAGTTGTAGGAAAGAAATTAGAAATAACGAAAATAAATAGGAAATATAGCCACAGGCCAAAGATGTAGGATTAGGGACAGACTAACAGCAAGAATTCCAACCAAGTGTTATAGAAGCATAGAATAGAAAGGAGGCAAGAGAATCCATTTACAATTTTTTAGATACAACTTCTAGAATCACATTCTAGTACTCACACTTTCACCAACAATGCCCAAATTCAGATTCAAAATTTGAACTTAGAACTAGATAATAGACATAAATATAAAATAGAAATGCTTGAACATAATGAAATCACATAGAAATTGCTTGCAAAATCAGAAGCCAAAACTCCTATTTACGCAAAAAACTTGAATAGTTTTTCTGCAGAGTGTCTATCCTTTTTTTTACAATGGAAAATAAGTAGAATTTATAGAGGAATTTCACCTCTATCATTCAATGCATATACGAAAAAATGATGGTAGATCAAAAACCATCGTGCATATTTTCCTCCTTGGAATCAGTGACGCCTTCAGTCAAAACATTCTTCATGGAGACAGTGATCCAATTATGATGGAAGAACCTCTTAGAAAATCTGCAGGATTAGATGCTTGAAGGCAGCTTCAGCGATGGTGCATCGGGACGCAATGAAATCACCTAAAAATCTAGAATTTGATCTTTGAATTTGATTCACCCTTGCATCTTGGAAATCAACTTTCACCAAGATAGTCTACTATGTGTTAATGTCATTTTGAAAACAACGCAGTCAGGTGACGGTGCATTGGAAATAGGCCAGAATAGCATTTAATCTTGCATATTTGAAGTAGAAATTCTGAAAATACATCAAAAAATAAATTTCTTAGTCCCTTGATATTCCTTGAGAGATTTCGCAACAACAGGTATCTTGGAAAAGTCGTTTTTGCTATTCAAAATTAATTTCGACCTATAATGGGGTGACTAGAATGAAGTTGGGCAAAAATACCCTATGCAAATTTTCCTCGATATATCGATCACTAGCCCAACACGTCTCATTCTGCAAACTATTATGTGCCCAAAGCTCTTCTTTCCTTTGTGTTGGCTTTATTTTCGTTCATACCTTCATTTGGAGTGTGCACCAAAATACGAAAACCAGTAATTCTTATAGTTTCGTCCAACCTTTCAACCTGGCGCTACCATGTTCGTTGGCTTCTTAAAACACTTTTGCCCCAACGAGAGGCGAATGGGTCTTTCGCCTTTCCTTTGGGGCAAAAACACCTTTTAATTCTTTCACCTCGGCAGCTCAACAAAGATTATGTTACTAGTTTAGATATTTGTAATACACATATTTATTAATCATTAAAATATATAAAACTCAAGGTGCCTATGTTACATGTTCAACTTTGAAAAGTGCAAGATAAACACATTAAGTTTGATATCTCTTTGCATTTAATAGATATTTGTATTTTAGATATTTAAACTACTTTATTATTTATTAAAAATAAACTTTATGAAATGAGATTGGATGCATTCAATTCAATAAAAGATTATGGTTTTTAATTTTTAATTGGTTATATGTGATTGAAATGGTCCCACCCATATTACATCATGACCACATAGTGGCATTAAAATAGCTTGACAATTATGCATGTACCACTCTTGACAAGATTTGAACCTTGGTCTCTTTAAAAAGTTGACGAATTCAACTAGTTGAGCTCATGTCATTTAAATTTTATTTTTTAGAATGAATATCTAAAGTTTTTATAATTGTTAAAAGAAAGTTCGAATTTACACATAAACTTTATTTGAGTTTGTGGTGAACATGTGGCAATCTAAATAATATTCAAGCCTTTTAAGGTTGGGAGTTATTCAACTCATCATGACCTTATTTATACATTTAAAGCTTTATCTTCTTTAACATGAGTTTTCCTATTTTTTATAAATTTATCTAAGGTATATCCATTCAAGAAATATGAGTTTGAATCATAATATACCAAGTCTTGCATATTTCAAATTTATAGGTTGAACGGGTTTCATCCTATTACATCATGTTCACACAATGGTTTTACAATTTCTTGGTATTTATGCATGTATTGCTTGGTAATATTTGAACCTTGGTCTCTTCCTTGGAAGTCAAGAAAACTAATAGATTGATATAATGTCATTTGATCAATTTTATACATTAAACATAATACTCAAAATAGGCTTTTGCTATCCTAATTTACATATTCTTTTTTGTTTTGAAAATTATTTAAAAATATACTTAAGGTTATGAGAAAAAATAAATGTGTTTTTATCTTTAGGATTGTCCTTTTCAAGTTATCATCTCATGATAGTGTTCAAAAATTAATTTTTATTAGAATTTTTAATTTAAAAAATGTTTATAGAGATTTATATGAATAATAAGATTTTTAACTTTAATTAAAAAATTTCCAAGTGGGGGTATGGTTGAGAAGGTTCCAAAAAGGAGGGAGAGATAATATATGGATCGAGATAAGGTAGGTTGGGAAACAAGTGATATTCTATCAATGACTACAGGAGGCATGGTTTGGGGAATAACCCATAGTAAGGATTTGAAGATAAGGTAAAAAGGATAGGAACAAGAGCAAAAATTAGGGGAGGAGTAGGATCGAGAGATGCTGCAAGCATGGATCCACAGTCTCAACCCTAGGCTTTGGATTTTCATCAAAAATTCAATAAGACTTTTCCAACAAAATATGTGATTCCCTCCATTCTAGTTTGTAATATCGTTATAAGAGATAACATGTTGGATTTGTAAAGCAGTCTAATCTACAAATTCATGGGAGTGTGACCAGGTTTGTAGCTTTGAAGAGCTAGATTAGAAATTCATGGGCTTTGAAAGGGGAAGCTTTGATCACTTTGATGTTGAAGGGTTTCTTCTTGGTAACCTTTGTCCAAGAGGAATACTACGACTAGGTCTACATGGGAGGGCCTTGGTTTCTAGGAAATCTTGGTCTATACATGAATCGATAGTCAATCGAGTTTAACCATCATATAGAAGTTATAAAAGTTTTGATGTGGGTATGATTGTTTAGCTTGCCTTGGAATTTTAAGTGGTTTTCAAAAATATTAGATATGTTTTGGGGGAATTTGTCTCAATGGTCCTTATAATTGCAAACAAAGCCCAGGTTAATTTTGTTTGCATTTGTGTGAGGGTAGACCTGTAAAATCCCTTATTAAAATGATAGATTTTGTTTCATGTCTAGGTAAGCACCATCAAGAGGTTGACTATGAAAACCTATCCTTTGGATATCACCTCTTCCATGCATATGGGCACTTGGAAAGCTTTTGTCCAGTGAAAAACAACCATTGAAAGAGGACACTTAGAGACCAATGAAGAAGAAGTTATAGCAAGACTCATTCACCATGAAGTTGAACTTGTGAAATAAAATACAATAGACAACACTATAACAAGAACAATTAGAACAAGGGGGTTTAGAAAAATTAGAAGAGGAAATAGTTCCACAAACACAAAATCCCAAGGAGGGTCTAGAAGAATAAAAATACAAAAAATATGAAAAAATGAATAAGAGAAAATCACAGAGGAGAAGGCCTAAGAAAATTCCCTAAAGAAATCCAAAGAACCAAAACAAAAGGGGGAAGAAGAAGAATGCAATGGAGAGGAGGATCATCCTTCTTAGAGAGGGGGAAGGAGCACTTGCAGATAATATGACATAGGGATCCCTAGATGAGGAAAGGTGTGATCCTTAGGAAATACTTTGTAAAGCAGGAGAGAAGAAAAAGAAGTGAGATGGAAAACAAAGTTATCTTTTTTATACCTTTACAGGGGGATGCATATCCCTCACCAAAGGTAAAAAATAAAATTAATTTCTTAGAATGTGAGTGGTCTAAATGACCCAACCAAACATAGACTACTAAAATCCTATATTGACATTTTATGTACTAATATGGTCTTATTGTAAGATATAAAATTAGGAGGAAATGACTTAGGAAAAGTAGGAAGGAAGATCTAGAGTAGAAGCAACTTCTAGGGAGTTCTAGAAAAGAGGGATCTGGGAGGTTTTATAACTCTTTGGAACCCAAATATATTTGATGGAGAGTTGGTTGATCAAAATTGGCATCGCATTACAATTTGCTTTGAGCACAGGCCCACAAGTTAGGTAGGTTTCATCAAAAATACTTATACACTCAATCTCATCGAGCATAAAAAAAAATCTTTAGAATTCTCTTAAAGAAAACAACCAAAACTTAGAAATTTAGAAATGGATGGTAGCTAGGGATTGTAATATCATGCTAACCCCAAATGAACATAAATGAGGGGTTCCTAGTTACAAATAGACCATGTGAGATCTAGCAGATTTTTTGACAAAGACAAACCTGATAGAACTACATTTGGAGGGGGTATCTACACTTGAAATAACAAAAGGAGGAAGGATCAGGGTATTCAATCTAAGATTGGATAAGACCAATACTATGGTAGAATCCAAGGCCTTTCTTGTCAAAGTTAAGTTGGCAAGGAAAATAAGCATAAGCAAGTTAGAAGTGGAGTGTGATTCAGAGGTGCTAGTGAATTGGCTCAACGACAAGAATAAATCCAACTGGCAAGTGATGGATATGATAGAAAATATTATGGCTCTACTAAGTGGGTTTGAGGATGTCAGGATTCAACATATCTTCCATGAAGGGAATGCTTTGGCATTTATATTAACAAATAAAGAAGTTTTGAAACAGAAGGGTTGGATTTAGGAGGTGAAGAGATTCCTACCTTGATATGGGTAGTTTAGGACTCAAATAAGGTAAAATTAGTAGAGCCAAAAAATGATGGGATCAATGATTCAAAGAAAGGTTGGCTTCTTGAAGTCTTGTTTATCCATGATACGAGTAGGGATTAATGATGCAAGGTGGTCTATTTGGAGGAAGTATCGGTGGGCTTTTTCTATTTCAAATTCAAATTTCAAAATTGGTTTGGCTCATTATCCCTGATTTGAAAGCATGTGGCTTTATTGTTGCCCTTACTTTATTGTCTTTCAAATTTTGAATCTCATCAGCTTGGTACTTTTGGATTTTAAAGCCTTTGTCGTCTAGTTCCTATTTTTTTGTGTTGTCTAATCTCCTTTAAGCTTCATGTGTGTGTATTTATAGGTGGAGATCACTTCCTTTGTTCCTCTTGGTCGGTTTTTTTAGCCTCTCTTTGTAGAAGGTTCGGTATCCCTTTCAAAATCCCTTTCTATCAACCAAAAAAATCTAATTGGATAAAAAATCATGAGCTACTTGCGCAACTCTAATACTCCATCTTTTTATGTGTTATAGTTAGTATTTGCTCCAACAATCCTACAAAGGTCGAATTGCAAAATTTGCTATGTTTTGTGCTCTTCACTATAAGCGTAGCAATTTCAGGAAGGCTGAAATAGAAAAGGTTTAAATGCATTTCTTGTATCTAGGTGAATTCATTTAATATTAAGCTTATGGATTCTAAAGATTGTAAACTAAAAAAATACTTAATGGAAAAATTATGAAAAAATAAAATTTATAATATCTCAACTACAAGTTTATGTTCCATGGACAACCATTACAACCCATCCCTTTCCCATAGCTCTTGTTATGGATGCCTCTCAACATAATTAATAGCCTCCACCGTAGTGTAGGTTTAAGTTCTTTAAATTTATTGTGTGCTTATAAGCATAAAAAGTCCTTCAAACAATAGGAAAAAATCATAATAATTTAATTGTAAATAGGAAGACCTTCTCCAAGTATGTCTTATCCAAAGACCTTATTCAAGTATGTCTTATCCAAAGACCTTATTCAAGTATGTCTTACGTTTTAAATTATAATTAAGAAAGATAATTCAAATAATACAATTTATAATATTCTTCAAACCATAAGAAAGCCATGGTATTAGCTCAATCAATTATATTCCTAAACTTTCAAATTAATTTAAGACAAATAATTCAAATATATACAATTTATAATATACTTCAAACCATAATAAATTTATGGTATTAGCTCAATCAATTATATTCCTAAACTTTCAAAGTGAAAACATCTTGACAAGTGATACATGTATAATTGCTAAATTATTATAATACCAAAATGGTCATGATGTAACCGCGTTCTCACTGGAGGACCCTGGTTTTTAGGGAAACGCAATCTTTTCCTCAGGAAATGGGGGGAGGATTTTGACCTTGAAAAACAGAATATCAATACTGCTCCCATTTGGGTTCGACTCCCCAACCTTCCAGCTTAGTTTGTCAGCGAGTATTGGCTGCATGGCATCGCCAGAACGATCGGAGAACTGGTGTCCATAGATCATGCAACCTTGGCTAGGACAAGGATGACACATGCAAGACTATGCGTCAACGCCAATCTTGAATCTGAGCTGCCAAATGTTGTGGAGCTAGAGTACGACAACTACCTAAGATATCAGGCGATGGAATATGAAAACAAGCCAGCTTTTTGCCCTGAGTGTAAATCCCAAGGCCACCTGCAAAATCAGTGCCCTAATCTAGCAGCCAGCAAAGACAACCGCAGATCGGAAGGCAAACATGCAAATGAGAAAGGGTTTCCTAGGAACCCCCCTCTAAAAAGAGGCCCTGTTGGCAAAGGAGGGTCTAGGCCATTTAAAAATAACTACATTTATCAGGAGAAGGACAAACAGGGTGCAGGGCAAAATCATAGCAAAGACAAGCAACATCTCACCGAAGAACAGGAAAATCAGGTAAGCCCTAAATTTCTAAGCTCAAATAAGTTCAATATTTTAGCCGATCTATCGATAGAAGGGGAGAGCGAGGAATTAGAAGAGGGAAACAGGCAATGTGTACTCCCTGAAACCCTAGAATCCCCATCAAGGGCGGGTCCATCAAATCCCATAACAAATAACCCCTCAAACCCCTAGGGAGGGGTAAGGCTAAGCCCCAGAGAATATAGAAAAAGGGTGGAGGAGATTGAGTCTTCGAAACCATACCTCCCCAACATCATAGCCAGAAGCCCGCCAAACCATCTAGAAGATTCTTTACAAAAGTCAAGAGAATATAGGAAAAATATGGAGGAGTTAGAATCAAGGACTGAGCTGGTAGAATTGGATGATTTTGAGGAATGTGTGAGTCTGGTTCTACAACAGTTAGATCCCCCACAATTTAGCCCCAAGAAGACCAGGAGTACGACCAAGTCACCTATTGACTATGGTCTGTGAGAGAAAGAAGGGAAGGATCTCAAATGCAAACCACAACAGAATGAGGACTGACAATGAGATTGCCAGCGGTAAACAGAAAACTCTGATACAACAAGTTATCCCAGGGCTCAAAGATAACAAATCAGGAAAACCTCCTCAGGGTAGGGGGAAGGGGAAAAACTCTAAACAATCTAAATGAAGGTTCTCTCATGGAATGTGAGAGGCCTCAATGGTCGGCCCACTCAGAGAGTGGTTAGTTCGTTAAGAAGGCAATACAATCCAACAATTTTGATGTTGCAAGAAACAAAATTAGACAAAGCGCAATCAAAATCAATAGCACAAAAGATGTGGAGTCAAGGGGAAATGATGTTTAAACCAACTAGGGGAATGTCAGGGGGGCTCATGGTTCTTTGGGACCCTCGGGTAGTGGAAGGCAGTATCATCCAAGAGGACGACAGGGTGTTGAGTGTTTTTTTCCATGATATTGACAACAATAGATCGTGGATCTGCTCCAATGTTTACGCTCCTAATTTTGTTCAAGGGAGAGCTTCTTTGTGGGAGTATCTGGGAAAACTGGGTGATGCTTTCCATGACATCCCGTGGGTTGTGGCAGGAGATTTCAACACGCCTCTATACCCATCAAACAAAAAGGGTGGATCAGGGCTCCCTACCAGAAGTATGGAAGACTTCAATGATTTTGTTAACTCGAACCAACTGATGGATGTGAGGCTAAGAGGAGCCAAGTATACTTGGAGCAACAGGCGCTCAAGAAGCCAACTTATCCAGGAAAGACTTGACAGGTTTCTCTTATCAAAGGATGTGATTGCTGGTTTTGGAGACTCTACCCTGCAAACTTTTCCCAAAATTTCCTCCGACCACAATCCCATCCTCTTGGAGGTCCCAAAGTCAAACTCTTTCAAAAAACCCTTTCGTTTTCAGTCAATGTGGATCAGACACCCGGATCTAAAAGAAAGTATTTCCAAATGGTGGCAGCAACCCTTTCACGGAAGTTTAGGTTTCATACTTGCTCAAAAGCTGAAATTAGTGAATAATAACCTTAGAACTTGGAATAAGGAGGTTTTTGGGAACCTATTTGAGAACAAGAAACAAGTGGGGGAAAGGCTGCAGGTCATTGACAACACGATACAGAATGGTATCAGTGATGAAGCTACTAGGAAGGAGGAACAAGCCAATCTATCAAAATATCACAATATTTTAGCTTGTGAGGAGACTTACTGGAGACAGAAATCCAGGGCTTTATGGCTAAAGGATGGTGATTCGAACTCAAATTTTTTCATGTTTCAACCTTGAGGAACAAAAGTGATAATAAGATCAGAGAGTTGACCAAAGCCGATGGATCCAAAACCTAGGACTTAATTGAGATCAGGGAGGAAGCAGCTGCTTACTTCAGCTCCCTTCTCGGGGATGAATCCTAGTGTAGAGAGGAAGCCAAGGAAACCCTCCTCCAGTCCATTCTGAGTTTGGTTGATGAGGCCATAAATGGTAAGCTTCTTGCTCCCTTCATTGATGAAGAAATCAGAAAGGCTCTGTTTAGTATGGAACCTGAGAAGACCCCTGGCCCTGATGGGTTCCCTCCTCGGTTCTACCAAGTTTTTTGGGACACTGTAGGAGCGGATGTCATCTCTGCAATCAAAGAATTTCAGGCTTCAAAACATATCCCGAGAGGGTTCAAGTCCACCTTTATCGCCCTGATTCCTAAGGGCCCAACACTAGAGACAATGGCTGATTTCAGACCGATTAGTTTATGCAACGTGTCCTACAAGATATTATCAAAAGCCATTGCTAACAGGATGAAAGAAATTATGCCCCTCATTATCGACCCAGGCCAAGGCAGCTCCGTTCGGGGAGATCAATTTTGGATGGTGTGATCACAGTCCATGAAGCATTGCACTCAGCCAGTCAAACCAACAAGGCGGTCTTAGCCCTAAAGCTCGATATGAACAAAGCTTTTGACCGCATTAACTAGGATTTTCTGACGGTTGTTCTTCTAAAGTTCGACTTTCATCCTCAGTGGGTCAGGCTGATAAAAGAGTGCATATCCGAACCCTGGTTCTCAGTTTTGGTCAATGGCACGACAGTTGGGTACTTCCAGAGTCACAGAGGGCTCAGACAAGGAGATCCAATAAGCCCAATGTTGTTCGTCATTGTGGCAGAGGCACTGGGTAGAACTATTAAAGCAGCATGCAATGTTAGATTAATTTCAGGGATCAAAGCCACCTCTCTCATCAACCCTATTAGTCACCAACAATTTGTGGATGATACTTTGATGTTGACTCAGTCGTCAGTGGTTGAAGCTAGAAGGATTAAGCACATTCTCCAACTCTATGAGGATGCGGCAGGTCAGAAGGTGAATTTCAACAAGAGTAAGCTTTACTTCCTTAGCACCCCAAATCAGAGACAAGCCAGAATAGCACATATTTTGGGATGTTCGATAGCGACTCTCCCTACCACATATCTAGGCCTTCCCCTTTTCTACGATTCTCCGTGTGAATCTATGTGGGATAGAGTGGTAGAAAGAATCCAAAAAAAATTGGCTGGCTAGAAAGGACATTTTTTATCACATGCCGGGAAACTCACCCTCACTAAGGCTTCCTTACAAAGCATTCCGGTTTATTTTCTTTCTGTTTTTAGGGCTCCGACCAGAATTCACCAAAAATTTGAACAGATTCAAAAGAAATTTCTCTGGTCTGGGTCAGAGGAAAAACAGAGGATCCACCTTGTGGGCTGGGACAAGGTTTGTAGGCCGAAAGAAAATGGGGGGCTAGGTCTGAGAAGAGTTGCTCATCTAAACACAGCCTTAGTAGCTAAACAAGCTTGGCGTCTTATTAACAACAAGGAGAATGAGTGGACTGCCATAATTAGAAGGAAATATCTTCAAGGTATCGATTTCCTAGATGATACGGTGCACAGGGAGAGGTTCTGCGTTCCGGAAAGCAATCTTATCAAGCGAGAGAGGTCATAAAGAAAGGCCTAATATGGGTCCTTGGTAATGGACAGAAGATCAGGTTCTGGGATGACAGGTGGGCCAAGGATGAAGCGTTATATCAGGTTCCTCACCTAGCGAGGATCAAAAGAATCACAGAGGATCTCTTTGGAAGGAAAGTAGCTGACTTCATGAGGCAGGACAGAGGAAGGCTTATTTGGAAACAGATAAGGATCCTAGGATTTGAAGTTGTATCAAAAGAAATCCAAAGCATCTTGCATCAACAATTCATCTCCATGAGTCCTGGGCAGGATCATGTAATTTGGGCAGCTTTCGAAAATGGGCAGTTCTCAGTCAAATCTGCATACATGCTAATGGTAGATACTGAGGACCCCATTCTCCAGACTCAGTTGGTGTGGGTCAAAAAGCTTATTCCTAAAGTTGTAATGTTCTCGTGGATGGCGATACAAAGCAGGATTCTTACGATTGACAACTTGATAAGGAAAGGTATGATAGTTGCTAACCGCTGTTGTTTGTGCGGGGCCAATTGGGAGTCCACCCTCCATATTTTCCTTGAATGCCCGGTCTCTTTGAGCATCCTCAATAGGTTATTTCAAGCCTTTAGCATTTGCTGGGTCAGACCAACCACCATCATTGACCTCTTCCACCAATGGCCAAATCCCTTCGTTAGCCTTAGGTTGAGGTTTTTTTGGAAGATCTGTCTCCACCATTTTCTATGGCAGATTTGGCTTGAACGAAACCACAGAGCTTTCCATGAGTCGAGCCATGATGTCACCTCCATCACCAATAAGATCCTTACCTTTGCCCGTGAAAACATTAGCCTTATTCCTCATGAAGCTCGCAATCCTCCCCTCTGGGAGAGACTGATCGCTCACTCCTTAAATCTTACCCTGGTTGAGAAACCCGTGTCTCCCAAGATCAATCCTAGAGTAGATGTCAAGTGGAAACCGCCCCCAGTTGGATGGCTCAAGCTCAACTTTGATGGGGCTTCTAAAGGTAACCCTGGCAGAGCAGGGGCTGGAGGAGCAGTGAGAGACCATCAAGGCTTTCTGGTGATGGCCTTTTCTGAGCAGTTGGGAACAAGGACTAACAACGAGGTGGAAGCAAGAGTGTTATGGAGGGGTCTTCAGATGGCTCAGGAGATTGAAGATAAACTAATCATCGAAGGAGATTCTCTGCACGTCATAAACCTTATCAGCAATGGGAAAATTCCTCTGTGGCGGTTTAAGACTGTCATTGAAGAGGCTAGGATCCTCTACCAAGTCAGGAATGAGCGAAGGGCCTAGCACGTGTTTAGGGAAGCCAATAAAATTGTTGATATCTTGGCCAATATAGGGGTGGAAGCCGATGGGTTGGTCACTTGGGAACTCGGGGTACCAAGTGATGTGGACAAGATTATCCAAAATGATCGCCAATGATGATGCATCTGTGGGGTTCGGAAAAAGGAAGAGGAGTTTTTTGTTTCCCTTTTTGTTGTGTCGCGATTTCGCGACATGTTGCTCTGTCGCGGTCAAAGCAACGAGAAAGAGCAAGATGGAAAAATCGTCGCGATATCGCGACTATTTGAACTTTCGTGGCTCGAAGCATAAAGAAAAAGCTAAGTTGGGAAAGTGTCGCGATATCGCGACATGGTGCTTTTTCGCGGTCAAAGCTATGAGAAAGAGCAAGAAAGGAAAAGCGTCGTGATATCGTGACACGTTGAACTTTCGTGACCCGAAGCAGTCCTGTCGCGATTTCGCGACAAAAAAAGGCAATAGCGACCACGGACCAAATCTGTCACGATATCGCGACGTGTCGCCGTATCGCGGTCAAAGTAGAGCAGGAGAGGTTTTGACCGAAAATTGTCGCGATATTGCGACTTGTCGCGTTATCGTGCCCAAAAGAAGCAGTGAAGAGCTCAAAAGAAAACTGTCACGATATCGCGACGTGTCGTCGTGTCGCGGTCAAAGTAGAGCAGGAGAAGTGTTGACCGAAAATTGTCACGATATCGCGACATGTCGCGTTATCGTGCCCAAAAGAAGCAGTGAAGAGCTTAGAGGAAAATTGTCGCGATATCGCGGCTTGTCGCATTTTCGCGACCTGTTGCGGTTTTGCGGTGTTCAATGCTAGAAAAAGTTAAGTATGGAAAGTTGTCGCGGTTTCGCGACCGACAGCGGCAGAGGGGAGCGCCCAGCAAGAATGTCGTGATTTCGCGACGTGGAGGCGACAACGAAGTAGAAGGCTGAAAGATGTCACGAAATCGCGACATGTCGCATTTTCGCGACTTGTCGCAAAATCGCGAAGATGATGAAATTGAAGCAAATGGCAGAAAGATGTCGCGATTTCGCGACATGTTGCATTTTCGTGATTTGTCACGAAATCGTGGAGATGTTGGGAATTATAGCTGAAGGCAGAAAGATGTCGTGAAATCGCGACATGTCACATTGTCGCAACTAGTCGCGAAATCGCGGAGATGCAGGATGATGACTGCAGTAGGCAGAAAGATGTCGCGAATTCGCGACATGTCACATTTTCGCGACTTGTCACGAATTTGCGAAGATGCATGAAGTCAATGCAGCAGGCAGATAGATGTTGCGAAATCGCGACATGTCGCATTTTCGCGACTTGTCACGAAATCGCGGAGGGGCTTGCAGACGAAGTAGAAGGCTGGAAGATGTCGCGATTTCGCGACATGTCGCATTTTCGCGTCTTGTCGAATTTTTGCGACTCGTCGCAAAATTGCGGTGATGCATGAAGACGAAGCAGAAGGCAGTTTGTTGTCGCGATTTCGCAACATGTCGCATTTTCGCGACTTGTCGCAAAGATGCTGGAAAGGGAAGCAGTTGGCTGAAAGATGTAGTGAAATCGCGACATGTCGCATTTTCGCAACTTGTCACGAAATCACGGTGATGCTGGAAAATGAAGCAGAAGGCAGATAGATGTCGCGATTTCGCGACATGTCTCATTTTCGCGACTTGTCGCGAAATCGCGGAGATAAGGGTAGATGAAAGCAGAAGGCTGAAAGCTGTCGCGATTTCGCGACATATCTCATTTGCGCGACTTGTTGTGTATCCGCGGAGGTGCGTGAAGACGTAACAGAAGGGGGCTTCAGATGGGTACTAGTAGCGTAGGACAGTCTGTCCCTATTGAGTTTTTGATCCGTAACAGCTCAATGCTGATTCTTGTAAAAGGTTTTGGGTCAACCTAGAAAACCCGTTTGCAATGAATTTGATCCTCAATTACCAAAAAAAAAATGGTCATGATGTACTACAGGTGAAACCAATTTCAATACCATATAAATAGATTCTTCAAACTTACGAACATTGAAGTTTTTTATAGGCCCAAATTTAAAACGATTGTCATTATCTATTTAGGTAACCTGGTTGAAAAAACATAGCTTTATCAACAACATTAAAATTATATACACAATCACCATTGTTCTCTTACTAATATAGCTCAAAAAACTAACTCTGTTAATGACAATTTTCTTAACTAAACTTTTTTTATCATTTCACTAGAAGGAACTAAAAGACCTCTCAAGAGCAAGAGGTTGGAGGAATGGCAAGTGCAATTGCATTATAAAATGTTGTAAAAATATCCTCCCAATGTATGTGCTTGTGGCTTAAGGAGTTTCGATTTTTTAGTTCTCATTTCCCATCTCTCAAAAGCTTAAACTTAGGTGTGGTCTTTTCACAAATTTGGTGAGTAATACCTTTCTAAATGCCATGTTTCTTTGCAGCCCCATACAATCTCTCTAGCCTAAATTCTAAAGTTTAGTTGTTTTATATTGATTATTACACATGAGTAGCTTAATTTCAAGAGATAAGGTGAATAATGACTTTCCACCTGGTTGTTTATATTGATTATGTTATAAGCAAGGTTCCACGAGCCGGGAGGACGGGGGGACAGGTTTTGGGGGACGACGTGGGACAACAGGCCGATTTTAGGAGATGTCTCGGGGATGGTTGGGGGGACGACTGGTATAATACTATGAAAATTGAATTTTTTTAGAAATTTAGAATAATCAACACATTCGTAATTCTACACAACAAAAATGATTTTAGGATATTCATATTGATATTAGTTACTAAGTGCAGCCATTTAATTGTTTCAACAAATATAACTAGAAGGTTCAACCAAGGATATCAAATGTAATCTGCCAATCTCTCATAGTTAACCAAATTAGTTGCTATTGCTCAAGTAATGAATGCCACATTGTTCAGCTTTTAAGTTTTAACATTCAAACAATAAGTTATAACAATCATCATTTTTTCAGCCATCAACGTTCAAGCAAAGATTGTCTTTTTTTTAATTTTTCTATCACTAACACAGCAATCAGCATAAATGGTCAACTACTATAACCAAATAGTAAATAGTAATACTAACTAGTGAAATCAAAAATACTCATAGTCTCAATGCTCATTTACAAAAAAAAGATTCAAAAGAGTTTACATCATAAAACCAAATAGTAAATACTCAGGAATGAATTGTATGGAACTCCTATGGAACTTATGTTGGGCTATCACTATCAAAATCAGTATCACTACATGATGAGCTGCCATCATCATATAAGTGAAGAGCCTCAAATGAAACTCCAACCAACCCCTCCTAACTCTCATCCTCATCAATATGTCCTACATCCTCTGGATCAACATCCCATCGTGTAGTTGGAGATTGCCTGTACTCTAGCTTAACTCTCTCATGAAGGTGAAGAGAGTTATGCACTGCAAATAGCTTCTCTGTTCTGCGAGAGGTAAGTCTATTCCTCCTCACATTATGGATAAAGTTATATGTAGACCAATTCCTCTCAACAGCAGAGGAACTAGCAACCTGTGAAAGAACCCTAATTGCAAAATGTTTCAAGTTAGGTGTGTTATCCCCATATAGCTACCACCATCCAATGGGATTTTTTTGGGCAATGGTAGCCCTATCCTCCATACACTTTGGTTGGTTGAAGCAAGGGCCCTCAAGATTAGCAAATTGGAGCCACTCATCTTTAAGATTTGAGCCCTCCTCCTTCGCATATATCCTTTTAAGGGCATTCAAAAACCCTTGTCTCACCTCTGGATCATCATGGGGAGCCACTCTCCCAAGCCTAAGCTCGTACCACTTTGGGTTTACTGCATATGTTGCCATATGAAGGGGGGTGTTCATCCTATCCCACCTCCTCTGTATAATAGACTTATTGTAGGCCTCATAGAATAATAGGGATGGATCTCTAGCAGAAATGATTTTTTAAATCTTCCCTAACATGTCAAAAGTCTCATAGATCGATTCTAGATTATGAGCACCTGTGTCAGCATATCTAATGACTGCAACAATTGGGGCAACAAAAGACACAATATACCTACAAGAAATCAAAAAACAAAATTTTAAAACTTAAGACTATATGTCACATGAGCAATCCAATTTGAAACTAAAAATGAAAAATTTGAAATCATAAATGACATTTCTTACTTGGCTTGAGTCCACGAAATATTATCCAATGTTTTGTCTCTAATTTTTTTCCCCTCCTCTATTCTTGATTCCAGCCACCTCTTCCAATTTGTGCATACTACCATGGATTGTAGAGCATCTTGCACCTCAATCATCCTCTCCAATAAAATTAAGTGACATATCTAGTGTCTCCTGGTTTGATGAACTCCTTTGAGGACCGAAAAAGGGCTAAAGAAGTGTGATGGTTGCAAATGAACATTTGTATATCTCTGGCTTCTGCAACCATAGCCTTCACCCAATCTATCCTCACAATGTCCTTCAGTGCATTGTTCAATGCATGAACAGAACACGGGATCCAAAAAATATGTCTATATGCTTGTTCTATCATTTTCCTCGCACGTTGGCAAACAGGGGTTGCATTTGTAGCTACTTGTAGTGTACAACAAAAATGGTCTCATTTAACAACCATTTAGAATTTTGATTTTCATAAGAAAGACTTAAAAGTGAAAATGAAAATTGTCGAATTGATTGTGTACAACATTGGAGGCTCCAACCTCCTCAATAGCCTCCTTCAATAGAAGGTACTGGACCTTAGCATTCTTTTTTTTTTTCTTGTGCAATCAATGGCTTTAAGAAAATAGAGACCACCCATCCATGATGATTGAACATCCATTTGTCAACCATGTGTTCCTCATCTGCTCCATAACCACACTACATTTGGAATTGTTTGTCCAAAAGAGAGGTACGAAGCCTAGTTTCTCTAGGCTGTAGATATGAAGTCCTTGCCTTGGCTTTTTGTTTTACTACGTCCTTGAAATAGAGGGAACGTGCAATATGGAAAGGAAGCCTATGTGCAAAAAATAATTTTGCTACAGCATCATCTGCTTCTTCTCTTGCTTGCACATTAAACATCTCACTTACAGTTCCCTTTTTCTTTGAGTGCAGCGGTGGCATACTAGATGTTTGGGTTGATTCTTGTGGTTGTTCTAAAGAGGCCCTAAGGTCCCCTCTAAGTGATTGGCCAACTGTAGGTAAAGACAGCCACAACTTTTAAATTTGGACTCTTGCACAATCTTATGGGCTTCATTAACTTATGTTCGGGTCATTTTTTTGCAAGCCCTAACCCCTGTTCTTGCCTTATCCATGAGATGAGACTCAACCCTAGTATAGCAGCCCTTAAACACAGGTTTGCAAAAATTACACAACCATGTTCTTGAGCTCCCAGAAATTTTTTTACGTTAGTCACATTTGGTTACAAATTGCAACAAAGGTTTTTTTATATATAAAAGGACACTTGGCATATTCTTTTAATAATGAAGATGGACAATCAAAACTAGTTTGAGAAGCAGTGTTGTCCCCTTTGAAAGTTTGGGATTGGATGGTAGAGGATGAATCCCTAACAATAGCCGCATTAATATTTATATTTTCAGTTTCAATTTGGTTTCCCTCCTCCAAATTAATGTTAAATGGACCTAAGCCATGTTTTAGTTGAAATAAAAATATAAAATTTCAAAACAATTTGGAAGAGGTAATTAAAATTTGAAAACTTCAACACAAACTTGTATAGTGTTGTTGTTATCTCTGTTGTTGTTGTCTGCTAGTGTTGTTGCTATCTCTGTTGTTGTTGTTTGATAGTGTTGTTGCTATATCTGTTGTTGCTGCTTGCTAGTGTTGTTGCTATCCTTGCCCTTGTTGCCTACTATTGTTGTCTCCTTTTGCTACCCCTTGTTGTTGTTGCTATCTTGCCCTTGCTGCCTAATGTTGCCTCCTTTTAATCTTCCAACTCTATTGTTCTTCTTCACTGTTGAATTTTGAAAGATGAATATTACTCTTTCTAACTTTGTTTTGACTTTTACTTTTACTTTTTCTTTTCACTTTATATAGAGTTTCTTTTAGGTTTAGGGTTTGGGGTGGGGGTTGAGACTTAAAATGGGTCCCACCCCCTACCTTTTTATTTTATTAAATTTTAATTTTTAATTTTTTTTTATGTTTTTCTTTTGGCTAAGGACACCCAATCGTGGGGGACGGTCGAGCGTCATTGGAGATGCCCAACCATCCCTAAGGATGTCCCGAGCATCGCAAAATGAACCCAACCGTCTCCAAGGACGACTAGTCGTCCCCACGGATGCCATAATACAAGAGACGTCCCAAGAACGGGAGGTTGTAGGCCTCGAGCGTCTCGAGGACGTTTCCTGATTTGTGGCGTCCCTCAAAAGGAGGATGGCGGGGAAACGTCCCCAATGTCATCCCCTGTGCTGGGGGACACGGGGAACAGGGGGACGTGTAACCCTGGTTATAAGTCACACGTGCGGTTATACTATATACTATTTTACAGGGGTGAAGGGGCAGTATAAAATTTTGTACGACATTTATGCAACACTTGTGATGTATGTGGTGTGTATTTATGCATGTATATATATAAGCATGTTTAATATATGTTTCTCAGGTTGCATATACAAAATCTTCTAACAGCTTTAAGTCAAAGAGAAATTAAACTTAGTATGTGGTGTGTATTTATGCATGTACATATATAAGCATGTTTAATATATGTTTCTTCTTTCCAGTATGGTGGTTGTATATACAAAATCTTCTATAACAGCTTTAAGTCAAAGAGAAATTAAACTTAGTATACCCAAATTGAAACCATAAGATTTAAAAAATCAAAAGCTATCAGCTTCTACAGCTCTTCCTAAGTAAGCTGACTTCACTTGAAACAGCAAAAAGAATCATTATGTCAAAAACAAATGAGGGAAAAAACATACGTAAAAACATCATAACAAAAGAGACGCCAATGCAATAAATAATAAATTGATTAGAAATACTATATAACATCCATATGAATTCAAACGTGTATGTGATTAGACACGACACATGCAAATCATCTTCCACCTCAAATAAACAAGTTTGATAATGTAAGACAAGTTCTGGCTGACAAATAAACAAGCTCGAGCACTTTTGTTTACATGCTTTTATAAGCTAAAAATATTATATATATAATCATATTGGAAGATAGAATGGCAAATAACAAAATATTCTTATTGAAGCATGTCCTTAAGGGCAAGAATGGATTGCTCCGACCATAAACACTGTAAGATTCAATAAGCATGACATATGCCAGACAATACAGTTAAAAACTTGCAAACATATAACTATTTCCAAATACTATATACTTGCAAACTTTGAATGTGGAGGAAAAATAAAACTAATTACTATAGCAAACTAGTAACATAGAAGCAACATATTTATAGCTTAATTAGTTAAATTTTCCATAGTTTTTACAGGCTAAAAATACTAGCAAAATGCAAGGAACAGCCTTCCCCTATCATTGCTAGTCACTATTCAACACTGACAGAAACAGCACAAAAAAGCCCTATCACTTATAATGTACATCTCTTGCATCTGCCTCACATGATGGCATTGGATTGATCCAGTCTTGCCTGGTGATCTTCACCCTTTTTCCATTCACTTATTGAAATTCTCACGATGAGATTTAAACAGAAAAACCTAGAAACTTAACCTACATAGCACTTGAATCTACTTGTTTGGACTTCATCTTTTGCTACATAGAATGGGATACCATTTTGCTTACATTAACTTTGGGTCAAAGCAAGCTTGTAAATCTTCATTTGAAGCCAACAAATCTTGACCAAATTCTTCAGTATCAATAAGAGAATCTGACTCTTTCAGAATGTCTGTTCCTGTGGTCTCATTCTGCATACTGAATGGGCCAGATTCCATCTGTTGTAAAATGGTTTCAGAGTGTTGAACTTCTGATGGTGGATCATGATCAGAACTGGCAGAACTATTATGAGACTCCCTGCCATTAACTTTTCCACTTTCAATAGATCCATTGGCAGAATCAGTGTCTGCAACAGATGAGAGATCTGACCCTGCAATTGCAAGCCTTCCCTTCGATTTTGTCATCATAGTTTTTTCATAAGGCAATTTGGTCAGTGATTTGTGGATAGCCTTCTCTCCAGCCATTCTGTCTTTTCCAAAAGACCTAACTGCATTTGCAGAATGCGAGAGTTTCTGCTCACTCCTATTTACATTACTCTTGTCCAAACCACAAGGAGTTCTGCATGACTCAATAGAATCTGCCTCAGATTCCAAAGCTGAAGAGTTTTTTTTCCGGCCCAGCTTAGGTGATCTTGCACGAGTTGGAGGTACCTAATAACATAAACTTCAATCAGACAAGATCTTTAATTTTCCCAAATAAAGTTCAAATTTATAACTGACATCTATACTAATTAAATATTTGTACCCAAAAGTCTGGAGAAAATATTGCACCATACCTTTGTATTATGCAATCTGGTAGGGACCAAAACATAACTACAGATGGCAACCACCCTACCAACGTCTTCTAACCAAAAACTATGATGTTTTGTTTACTAAAACATATCATTGTCTGAGTAGTGAGGGCAAGCAGAGACTTAGTGTGAGCAAGGAGCAAGTACAAGCAGAGACTTGGTGTAAGCAAAGGATCAAGTGCTAGCAGAGACTTGGTGCAACCAGAAAGCAAACCTTGTGATTCACCAGAAGTGATTATCAAAGATGAGATAATCAAGTATGATATAATGGTTCTTAAGTCTAGAGGGTTATTATGTAAATTAGACAGTTACTGGTCAGGATTTTTGAAGATTCAGATGTGGATTGAAAGGAAACAGAGACTGAAATTGCAATATTCAATTACTTTTCTTCTTAAAGTATTTCTTCTCATAATTTTCATGAATTCAGAAGTCAAAAAGAAAGTTATGGGTGGTAGCACATAGTTTATTGGGAAGGATGCCTTGTATTTAAGAGCATGAAATGACAACTAAAACATTATAGAAACTCTTGAAAAGGTTCCAACATGGGCCAGACCTTCTGGAATTCCGTATGAGATTTTTCAACATAGAGGTTTTAAAAAATATTGGTCCCCTAAGTGAGTTCATTGAGGTGTAATCAATTGCTATGGAGCAGAATCTAGTTGTATATGTGCGGATATGTGTTACCATCTATATTTCAAAACCTTTGCCAAAATCCATCGCTATCAAATCTCTATCAATAAAGTGAGTTCAACAGGTGGACAATAAAATCATTGCATTCCAGTACCACATGTGCCATGAGACCAGACATATGGCAAGAGTTTGTATAATGAAATTTTTTCAGAAAGATGTGAAATAAGTCGAACCCAAATTTGAAGCAAAGAGATTACATAGAAACAGAATATGGCTCAGACCAAAGATTTTCCACTTTTAAAAATATGGTAAAAGAGACCCCCTGCCTCATCAAATGGCAAAGGCCATCACTGGCCATAGCTGATTCGGAGTGAAATTTAGGAGGAAACAAGAAGGATATACAGGTTGAACAACTGCAGTGAGTTTGAATTCAAAAGGGTCCAAATCTACAAAGAAAGTTTTGGTGAATTTCCAAAGGGGAGAAGAAGGAATGAGGCTGACTCTAAGCTAGATAAATCATCTCCATCATCTTCAAACAGTAAAAAATCATCTTGCACTTAAAAAGAATGCAATCAAAATGAAAGGAGTGTGAATGTTATCCCTTGCACTTCAGGTTCTTTAGATATATGTAAAGATTGAGGAAGATGAAAGAGATTGAGGAAGATGCAAAACATTGGTGGGAGAAGAGAGAAAGACCTCAAAGCAAAACCAATACAAAGAAGAAACCCAGAGAAAGAATGATTTCAGAAGCCAAAACTAAACATCAAAAAAGTTGTAAGAATTGAGGTTATGCACATAAATAAGAATAAAATGATGATAAAAATGGTATTTTAGAATATTCAGGGCATTAATATGGTCCTGAAAAAATAGAGTCGTCAAGGAATTAATAGGTTGCTATAGTCCTGAATCTGTTTTAATATGGGAGGAGAAATATACATAATGAGGAATGTACGTTGGTAATCAAAAGAATCTGGATATTATTGATGGGTGCAGTATCATGCAAAAGTGAACATAGCTACAAGGAAGTAGAGTGGCTGATAGATTAGCCAATTGCAGTGGCAATCTTCCACTTACCATAATTCAAATATTGGTAGGTAACAGAGAAAGGTGGATTCTATCTCAATGAAAACAACATCAAGGAATTGACAGAAGAAAATAATCTCGAGAAGAAGGAAAAAGAGGGACCTGAAGAAAATCTGTTATAAAAAAGGCAAGCCAAGAATGGTTTATGGCAATTATGCTTGGAATATGATCTACTTCACCTAATAGCAGATGTAATATTTTAATGAAAGTGGCCCCTATAGAAGCCACATATAACTTATTTATATAAGGTTGAAAAAACACACACAATCACTGAATAATATAGGCCATAAAGTTGGCAAGCCAGCAAAAGCCTTCATATCGTCTCCTTGCATATGGTTGACAAATTTAACAAGCAACTAGATGCATCATGCAGGAAGAGTAGAATGTACAATCTGCTCTTTATTAACGTGAATGTTATTACTTAAAAAGACATCATACATGACATAATCAATGATGGTATAAAATAAAAAATGCAATATACTTCTTAAAACCAGCAGAAAAGATGCCATAACTACCTTCTTGATCTCTACTTTTGGTGGTCCTGGTTCCCGATAGAAACTTGGCATTGGTGTAGCTTTAAATGTTAAACTTTTCCGAAGTTCCTTAATGGCAGCGTCTTTCTCCTCCTAAGGCCATAAATTCTCCATTAGCAAGAAAGCACAAAAGAAATTATTCCTAAATAAGATGACTAGAGACTCAAATATAATGAAAATAAAGATCCCTTTTAACCACAAGCAATGCCACTAACAAGAGTGGTATAGTGTAAAAACCTTTGTCTTTGCTTGCAATTGGTTTCTTTCCACCTCCTTCGCATGGAGCTTTTCATCTAACTTTGAGAAAAACTAAAGGATTGTTCAAACAAATTATCATTATTTTCCATATGAACAAAGCAGAAAGAACAACTCAGGTATTACCTATGGTGAGCATAAAGTACCTCTTTTCGCTTTTCAGCTCGTTCATCGCATCTAGAAACAAACACTACTGAACTGGGATTTGCCGATTTAGATTTATAAGCTTTCGGTGAACTTGCAGTGCTAGAAATGTTAAGGGAAAAAGAAGCTTGAATAATCATGCAGAGACCCAAAAAAAAAAAAATTTGGATCCAAGAGAATGACATTTCTAAGGCAAAATTGAAACTTGAAACTACAACCAACAAAGCATAAATCACTTATGTTCTGTGCAAAAGGATATGAGGAATCTACAGAACAAGCATCTTCCACGTCACCGTTTGGCTGTTTTTGCTGAAGATCTTTCAAAACCTGTCTATTCAACCTACATTTGCAAAAATAAAGTTTAAGTATGCAGATATGAAATATAATTAGGTACATCTTTGGAAATCATATCCATCACTGCTTGATAGCATGAACTTGAAAGAAGACTTTGCTGGTAAGATACATCATCTTGAAAGCAAAACTAATGCCAAGATCATTCAAACAAAATAAAATGACTCACTTTGAATTCCCTGTACGTGAAATATTTGTTGTTGAAGTTCTCAAGGCAGACTTTGTAGCTAACTGTTCAATTAACATAGATGAAAATAAATCATACCTGAAGGTATGGCCTAGTTAATACTATGTAAATATTTTCATCACACTTTATATAGGATAGGATTTGATACAGCATCAGTATATAACCATAACTTCATTCATGCCCTTTAATAATCAGAATACATTGCTTAAGGATGATTTGTTTACCAGTATCTCTTTACTTACGGAGGAAGATGCACCACTTGTGCTCTTTTGCTTTGCTACATGACCACCTGCTTCATCAGCAGTATGTTGTGAACCACTCGAAGCCTTCTTTCCAGTAGTCGAAACAAATAATCGAGGAGCAGTATGGTTTGACTGCGAACCTCCAATTTTACCTGAATGGTTAACTGAACTACATGAACCATGTGCCGGAACTCCAGCAGCACTCACAACCTGCAACTTCTCTCCTGTAGTTCTTTTCTGCTTAGAACCTGTACACATCACATCTTTTACTCCACTCTTCAAGATTTCCTTTGATGAGATGCTCAGACTCTGGGGATGTCCAGATTTCTGGAATTGAGAAGATGCATTTCCCCTTTTTTCAGGAACAAAAGCACTAGCCTTCTTCGATTTGGGTTGCATCAACCGATGCTTGGATGACAATCGATTCCCCTGAAAGAGAAGCACATAATGAGTTGGAAGAACACTTCATTGCAAGAATTCTGTTTAGAAGGTCAAAGAAAGAAAATTAAAAATGTCTAGTACAAGCAATGAGCATAGACCTTAGCACAAAGTGGATTTTTCGCTTGACAATTGACTTTGGATTGTTCCTGTTCTTCAGTTGTTATACTTGACTGCTGCTCTAAAACAGAATGTGATTCTCCATCATAAGTAGTATCAGCTTGAGTTACTCTTTTGTCTCCAGCTTCTTTATCCCTCTCTGGGACTTCAATGGCTGGCATCAAAAACACCTCAGGCCCGTCTGTTTTAGCACTTAATGTAATTGTATTTGAATCATGATCTATATTCTCCTTTTCAGGATTTCCTAAACCAGACGATGAAGACAAGTTTGCATTATCAGACAAGCAACCATTTTCTTTAGATGCATTGTGATGCTGAGTATCCAAGATATTCATAACATCATTATCTGCATATCCTCCCTCCATCATAGACTTTGCCACTATGTAACTGGCTCCAAGTTCTTCCATATATGCAGCACACTTATCACAAGTTCAATTTTAATCACTATCTCCCAACTCCAGGAATGCAGCACACTTATCTCCTGTCACAAAAGGGAAATCGAAAGAATTAGTTACATATCAACCTCCTATTAGTAACATAAATTTCTAGCCAAATTCTGCTCTTGATATCTAAGCAGCACAAAGTATGTGCAATGAAAATTAAGCAACATGCCATCTTTAGCCTCAAGTTATAAGATCTATCTCATCTTTATACATAAATCACATCCATATGAACATTATAAATATAAACATAAAACAGCAGTCATTGTCAATTCGTCCTTATCTTACTGAATATAAAATATCTTTGTCCCACACGTAAATTAGCAGACTTTCTGGTCTCAAAATCTTTGTCATGTAACTGAGAGAAAAGGAAATATATGGTGTCTAATCAGCATTCATATTTTCCACCCAGTGGTAACCTGGCAAAACAATTTGGCCCAACACTTCCATGGTTAGGTAAGATCAATAGAATTTTTAAATTTTATTTAGTATTAATGTTTCCCACTCCAAACCCCTAAACAGCTTAATAAGAAAGCCTAAAGGTTCCTTGTACTTTCCCACATCACATGTACAATACACAATATGCCCAATAAACAATATAGGTAAACTGGGACTTCGCATGTATAATACACAATGTTTAAATAAAATGGCATAATACAACCCTCAGCAGCAAGACTTGTCAGAAATCCTCCTTTTTATCCAAGCCTGACCATTCATTTATTAAAACAAATTTAAAATAGATGTAATCTGGAAATTAAAAATTCTTTAAACCCACCTTGGCATAACTATGATTTCAATAAAACATTCTGTATGAAATTCCACAGGTTTTTTGACTCCATGCATTAACATGTTTTAAAATGTAAAACTGCAGATATATTAGCTTATTAAATTTGTTGCTCTACAAGGTCTTGGTCATCATCAAGTAATCGTTTTTTTCCTATTGACATTAAGAGTTCTGATACAATATAAGAATCACAATCACGTTTAACAATGAGTATCACAGGTCAAATGCTTTAAAATTTTCTCCGTGCTTTAATATTCAACTGTCCACTTGGAAAATGTGTGTTCCAAAATGCCCATTATCAACTGAATTGAGATTCTAGAGTTACCTTCCTTGCACCTGAATAAATATTGGGATAAGATCTCTCTCTAAATTATCAATAATACATGTAATCCTGTTCAAACACTATAACTTAGTAGTGGTTGCCTGTCCTATCAAGCTCTTTAAATTAAAAATTAAAATGGATGATAATCAGACCTACCATAAACCATTACTGGTGGGTCTCACTACATTTTCATCGTCATTCCTTGTTGGAGGATAGCCTTACTAATTTGCAGCTCAAACCAATTAACCATATGATTCCTAACCTAGAAAGACACAACAATAAGGATCACCAACTGATGCCTACTTCCAACCCTCATAAGGCTCACCCATAAACATCTTAAAAAAGGGGTCACATTTTCACATAATTCACGAGTTAATTGCTTTGTACAAAACTTCAGAGTTCTCTCTCAAGGCTAGTTTGCACTATGTCCAACAACTCATTCTTTTTAATAGTTGTTTTATCTTGGATAAAAGCTTTCTCAATCACAGGAAGTAGAACAAGTTAATTATTAAATGGCAAATTTTCTCCCACTATTGAGGTACTCTAAAGACATGTCCTATATTATTACAATTTTCATTAGTCATTACTTGTATTTATATTTTAATGTGTATACGTTTATTATTCTCTTAAATTTTTAAAAGGTCTTGGCAATTCTACATTAGGTGATGGTTAAGGCAAAGTGATTACTTTCCTCTGAATATCATTTTATGCTACAAGATTATTTTTCATTGTTTGCTTATTCATAGGATATGCATTGAGATTATTCCCTCACAGATACCAACATAGTCCTGTCTATATTACTTTATTGAATGGAAGAGGATATGACAATCTTCGTAGAAAAATGCAATGGATGCTTAGCATCCCTAAAAGTAAAAGCATAATCCTTAATACGAATTTATTGATGAGTATACTTATCAAACGCATTTTGGCATCCATTATCCATAATGCCCAAGTACATTGCACACTAAATCTCTAATGTTTATTTCATCTTCTGAGACCAGGAAAATCAATTGATAACATCTTTGTATGTCCAACATCCTGCATTCATTTTCATCCAATATTGTTACTATCATGATTGTTTATTTTCGTCCTGCCACAAATACTGTCCTTCTTGTATGTTGTAATTCCATTATCTGAAGTCTTTCGGTGTTTAAACATCACGATTTCTTCTCCAGTCTATTCCTCTCTGTTTTTGCTACTAAATTCCACTTATTGATCTTCCAATCATAAATGCATATGACCATCTTATTGTATTAATCCCTTCCACTGTATAATCATTCGTTCAACAAATGTCAAGCAACATACACACCTCCTAACATCATTATTAAGCTAATATTGAAACCATGGACTACACGTCAAAATCATGCAAAAGAATAATTTGTATTATTCTTCTTGTTGGTTCCCTAACAGCTGCAACTATTCTCAACTTGAAAAGACACTACATAATACTTTTCCGAGCAAAAATGGCAAAAGAAAAGGGCTTCTACTAGTCTCCTTGGAAGTTTGCATTCTTCATAAGGATCAAAGCAATTT
Source organism: Wollemia nobilis (assembly GCA_028583015.1). Classification (NCBI taxonomy): domain Eukaryota; kingdom Viridiplantae; phylum Streptophyta; class Pinopsida; order Araucariales; family Araucariaceae; genus Wollemia; species Wollemia nobilis. The sequence goes on along the minus strand of JAQPPZ010000676.1, from coordinate 9,920,714 downwards.
AAAACTTGCCACTTATTCTTGAATAGGGGAAAGGGGCCTATAGTTGAACACCCAAACTTTGCACTTTTAACAAGGTTATATAGTGCCATCTCAGCTCATGAAAATTTACAGGTGAGATGTTTGTAATGTTGCCTTATTATATATTTTAGTTCTATTGTTGTTGGATCATGAGAAACACTATTTTAGACTTACCTTTTAAGAAACATAATGCATGTTAAACACAGTTGGACCATTTGTTTAAGATAACCATCCCTAAAAGTTTTGCACACATCTACTAAAACTTATGTTGTTGTTGGATCATGAGAAACACTATTTTAGACTTATCTTTTAAGAAACAGTATGCATGTTAAACACAGTTGGACCATTTGTTTAAGATAACCATCCCCAAAAGTTTTGCACACATCTACTAAAACTTATGCATTTAATCCACGTGAGTGTGGTCTACCAGCAAGGACGCCACTTGCATTATCGGTGATGTGACCCGGGTTCAATCCCCACGGCGGATGTTTATAAGAAGTATTTACTCAAAAGAAAAGGAAAAAAAAAACTTATGCATTTTTTGTTACAACCTCTGTAACTCAACATAGATGTGAAGTTGTCATCTCAAAGTTCATGTGCACGTAGAGGGGGGTATAGCCGTGTCATACATATTTGATGCAGCTTTTCCTAATTTGCATACCATAGTTGAGAAAATCAGAAACAACTCAGAATCGGCAAGGCAAAAAGTGTTGGAAAAAATCAAGACTCTGGCAAAAAAAAAAGGGAAGAAAATGCAATTTTGCATTGAAAAATAGTTATTTTTCATGCATATCACAATGAGTTAACATTATGCAAATCAAATATTAATACTGTAAGTGATACAAGCTTAAATTACACATGAAAGTGGTAAGTGATACAAGCTTAAAGCCTTATCCTACACATGAAAGTGGCAAAAAACATCTTAAATAAAGAAATTTTAATGTGTCCAAAATTCAAATATTCTTGTATTGCTTATAATATAAAAAAGGTACAAATTAGAAAATAGGTTTATAGTTAAATCCAAATCCTCTGCAAATGATTCAATGGGGATGAAAGATAGGAAAGTAAATCATTAGCTTGGTTATTGTCATAGCAGAGTAGAAGAGGTTATTGTGGTAATCATTAGCATGGTTTCTCAGGCTTTTCGTGCAGCCAACTTATTCAGGTTGTCTGTATTCTTTCTGATTGTTTGGTGTATGGCAGTTATTAGTTTAAGAGAGAGGCCTCGAACTCTGGCCAACAGAAGAAAAGAGCCCATGTCTGGGAGGGAACCTAGATATATGATGGATAACTGCAATAGAGAAAACCCTTTTTGAGGACTAAATGCATTTATTGCAAACTGAAAAGCCTGGAGAAATACTAGAGAAGGGCTAGGCAATATTTTTAACTCTAAAAAATGTTTATATTAGACAACAACAACATGTACAATCATAAGAAACGGCCAATTTTTTGGGGATTCCCAATTTTTTTCCAATATTTTGAAAAATCCAAGTCCCAAACCCAAGTGACTCGGCAAAGCCGACTCAGAATCAGAATCAGAAAAAATCAGCGCTTTTTGCTGATTTTCATACTATGATACATAACATGTGTTTTAAAAAATAATTTACCAACAGCAACATAAGCTACTATGACTAACTTACATATCTATTTGTTTAATTTAATAATGGTTTTCTTTTCAAACAAACATGAAAAAATATTAAAGAATTGGACATCACAACTACTAGTCCCCCACTCAAGAATAGGTCCCTCTCATATACTACTTTTCTTCTATGGTCCAGTTTCCTTCATAAACCATCTTTGCTATTTAATAGGTGGGACATGCTTTAGTCAATCCTTTTACAACTAACTTTGGTGTTTGTATTTGAGTTCCATTGTATAATTTTACTCATCTGAAGGCATTAATATAAAGGATCTTCTTTTTTTTTCATTTCCAATACTGGGACTCCAGGCCTGGTTTTCACAACCATTCATACTTATACCCTTTAGTGAGGAGGCAACCTACCAAGTTATGATAATATTTAGATTATGTCTGCTAAATGCAATCCTGGAACTAGAGATTGATACTTTCTGTCAGGCATCAGTTTAGAATGCCATATACTCTAAAGATAAATGAAAGCTTGGCGAGCAGTTAGAACCTACTTATCTTGGTCTGTATGGCAGTTATAAAATCAATGGGATCTATTAACCATATATCTGGTGCTTCAAATATTCTCATTGTATTTTAGGTACAAGTCAAAGATTGGAGGATAAATATCCCTGTGAAAAAGGTTAGATTTCTTATCATAATAGAAATTACACAAAAATAGATGTGGTTTGCTAAATTTTGAAAGACCACACTAATTTACTAGAGAATACTGGATACATATTTGGGTATTTACCTATAATAGTCACATGAATAGCACTATAAATAAGTCAGGAAAGATGCAAAAAATGCCATGTTGAATCCAATTGTCAAGAATGAAAGGCTACAAATCAGTCAAAGAAGATTAAAATTTATTGCAAAAGGCAAATCTAAGTATCATTTTTCCATTTTAGACCACCTCTTAAAGGCAGTTTCATCACCAAGAGCAAAGATAGCCTGGCAGTGGACTACTGTTCTGGTTATTAGCTTGGTAGTGTACTAATGTTCTTGTTATTCAACCCTATTATTTCCGAGCCTACCAAGATCCATTATCCTAGGATGGATCCTGCTTTGGACAAAGTACAGTCAAAGCAGTTGCCAGCTCTGAGTTCCAACTGCCCCAGAAGTTCACAGCATCTACGCATTCAAGGACAGATAGAGCATGTGCAGAAGAATCACCAACATACAATCAAGCAGGCCAAGAAGCAACCCCACACAAACTTATAAATATAAATTTACAAGGAAAAAAAAACATATTCTACATATTGCAAACATATGGAATTGCAGAGTTCAAAAGTACAATTTGATAATAGCAATCTCCATGTCTACTTCCTTGCCTTGCTAACAAAGGCCACTACATACCAAGAGTGGTTAAAGTTAAAAAATCATGTTCTGCACCACCTTGGGCCAACCCTGGGGAATCTAAAGCAACCATTCTTGCCACACACTTCCTTTTAAAAATTGTTAAAAGGAAAATCAACAATTTTAACTCCAATGCTTTGCAAATCATGCTTTATCGAACCTACCAGGTTTCAAACAAGGCCACTTGACCGTAAGTGCTCCACGTTTCCCCCAAGCCATATAGCCCAACGTACTCAAACAACCAGAAGTTAATTGCACAGTTCTTATCAGTAACAGTTCAAACAGTCTATCTCACTTTGCGTCATCCCTACCAGTCCAATAGATCTACCCCACTCCACCTTCCTCTCTCACTCCCCATCAGCAAATTACCCTTCGTCATCCCTATCAACAAAGATTGCGCCCCTTCCTAACTTACATTCCTTGAGCAAGACTCCCCCCCCCTACCTCCACCCCCCTCGGAACTAAAGACACAAGGATTAAGTCATTCAAAAGCTACATTCCATCTTGATAAACAATCTTCATAATTGAGGGTTAAGCAACTCGATCTATCAGAATTACCACTCCATTGCACATTTCACTTTAGGAAACAGAGCATGCCCCCGCCTTCCCCACCCTGTCCCCAACTACTTATTATCACCTTCCCAAAGCAAAATGTGGCAAGCCCGGGCCACTGAAATCAAGCCATCGGACTGTAAAGAAGACCCGCCCATCAACAAGAATCGAACCAGTGACCAGAACGACCCAAAATGTCACTAACACAAACCCTCTTTAACCCATGCGAGCAAATTCCTTCCACATTACAATGACACCAAACAACAGACACATACAAATGAATTCACATATTAATTTGTCCCAAACAAGAGAGAGAGAGGCTTAGAAGAAAACAAGGCATAGAAAAATGCACCTTCAACAAATGTCCAAACAGTACCAGATTGTCCGGAGGATCGAATCCTGCACTCCGAAGAAGCACGCACGCTCAGAGAACCAAGACCTTCAAAAACGTTACGAAATCGTCGAAAAAAAAGATGATCGCCCCGAATTATATGAGCCGTTACACAAAATTTGAGGAAACCGAGGTCCTTCAAAGAGAAAGGAAGGATCTTCAATGGCTGGAATTTCTTCCCAGAACGGAAATTTGTTGCGTATTTATATTCTTAATCTCAGCCTCATTTTGGTTCTGTTGGGCCCTTGGCGCTCCCTTGGATTCGTGCGGTTAAATTTTTAGTGCCGAACTTTTCAAAATTTTCGGGGGTATATAAGAGAATTTATGGTTTAACGAATGAAGGGTGAATCTTGGCAGAAAGGGAATTTGATTTTAAAAATTTATATTTTTAATTTCAAAAATTTATATTTTTAATTTCCTTGGATAAGGATGGCTTTATTGGAGAGCACCTACCTTCCTAGCATTTCTAACGGACCATCAGTTACTTTTACTGTTGGGCATTGGCAAGTTGTAACTACCATAAGATAATTATTATTATTTATTATTCAAGTATTTTTTTATATATATTTTATCGTGGTTTAAATTTGAGTTTTTGGGTGAGAGTTGTTATGTCTCACAAGTATAAATAATTTTATTTTTTTATTTATATTTAGAGGTGTTTAAGGGAAGATATAATTATAACTTATGGTTGAAATATCACGTTTTCTTGATGCAATAAAATTATTTAGGAGAGGAATTTTACCCAAAGGATCCTTAACATGAAACTTCATATAAGAGAGTTTGTAATTGATAAAGAAACATATTAAATGGTCAGTCAATAAGAGGAGTTATGCAAATTTTTTGTTTAATGTTTGGTTGAAGCTTTATCTCTTATCTCTAACTTAAAACGAGGATCTTGAAAGAATGTTTGGTCATTAGAGGCTCTCCCTCCTTGAGGCCTCAACATTCCTTTGGTTAGCAATTCAAAGTAAAATTCTTACAAGAGAAAGTCTACAAAGAAAATGATATTATGAACCCTTTAGATGTGTCTTGTGTGAAAAGGATTTAGAAACATCAGATCATTTACTTCTTCATTGTTGGTTTGCTCACATCATTTGGAGTTATTTTTTTTAATATGAAATTATATTGGATAGCTTCATTAACATTGAAAGAGTTGATGAAATGTTGGACTAATTATTTCAAAGTTAAAGCATTATGTATTCTTTGGAGGATTGGCCCTACCATTATTGTTAGAATTTATGGCTCGAAAATAATAACAGATCTTTTTAAAATAAATCTCAAAAACATATCTAAGTTTGAAACCTTATTATTGTCTCTCTTACATAATGTCTATAAATATGGTGCTCATCATATGATGTTTCAATTGCAGAAAAAGATGTGCTAATAACTTGGCTATAAGATTTGAACATATATGACGACTCATCTACGACACTGGAATTAAAACAAAGGATCTACTTCGATCTATGGTAAAATGGAAATGTTTAGAAGTTAGGTTTATCAAAATTAATTTTGATGGCGCTTCTAAAGAAATCTAGGAAAAGTTGGTGGTGGTGGTGTTTTTAGAAATAGTGAAGGCAAAATTTTCCCCACATATTCAAAATCATATGAAACTTCAACTAACAACTATGTAGAGGTTACTCTACATAGAGCACTTCTTACAGGGATTAAAATTGTAGTAGAAAAAAGATGAAAATATATTTCAATTGAGGGGGACTCACAAATTATCATCAATGCTATTAACAAAAATGGATGTGGAGATTGGATAAAATATAATATTATTGTTGATGTTCATAGAGGCAATCTCTTGGAAGTATAAGCATATTTGTAGAGAAGGAAATTGGATAGTAGATAAGTTAGCAAATTGCAGTATTGATCTTCATCCCTGTGAAATTCAATTTTAGAAGACAACTAGCTAAGTAAGATTTTATCTCTTAATGTGGTGTGGGTGAGTGTGTGAGGGGGTGGGTGTGTGGTGGCTTTGTGTTAAATTCTTTATTGATAAGTATAGCTCTCGACTTTACGAGGGGTCATGGTTGGGAGGAGACTGCTCAACCTTGTGTGTCAATCATAGAGGTTTCTCACAATAACCAAATAAAAAAAAAATATTATCTCTTAATTAAAATGTTGTCAAGGAATTGATTGTGGAAACGCAAAACTTCAAGGAGGTTGAAAAATATATCTAAATGAAAAAAATTGTGATTAAAAAGTATGTTACAACAAATATAATATTTTGGTATTTTGATGGGAGTGGTCCCCATATAAATTACATATAACTTATTAAAATAAATAAATTTATATTATTATTTTGATTTTATTTTTAAAATTAATTATAAATTGTAATATTTTAGTATAATAATGATTGAAAAAATTGCAAAAATAAATATTTAAAAAATAATAAATAAATAATATATGAACCAAAAAAAATCTAGTCAAAGACTTCAAATTGTCAAGGATTATGATTGCTAAATGTCTATATTAGAGTACAACAAAAGCTTTAAAAAGGTATGGACTTATATTTTTCATTATTTGATGTTGTTAAAAAAAGTAATATAATACCATTAAATATAGTTTCCCATTAAGGTCATCTATTTGGTTATTATTTCCAAAAAAGACATTAATTACTTTAATGTGCAAAATAGATGATTTGAGTTTAACTCACTTTGGTTTTATCTAAAGATATTATATATTTTTTAAATAAAGGGGTAAAAATTTATTGATAAAAATTCTGGATTAAAAAGGAGCTTCCAACCAGGACTCAAATAAACAGCAAAATAGGCTAAAACCACTAGACTAGATTGACACCCGAAGAAGACAACAAGAACAAACCACATTAAGTCCGAACATCCTTGTGGATCAACTCCCAGAGGCGTTGAGAGTCCCCAGATGGGAGACTCTCCCAATTATCGATAATCCAAGGATCCAACAACTCAGAAGCCCTTTTGGCCAGGTAATCAACAACCCCATTCCATTCCCTTGGAATGTGCACAAAGGATATAAATTCAAACTCTTCACTCATTCTGAGAATCTGAATGGCTACAGAGGCCAACTGCCAATTAACTTCCTCCACCCTTTTACTATTTAAAATATTAACCACAATTTGAGAGTCGAACTCATAGATAATCCTGCGCCAGCCAAGAGAAAACCCCCTCTGCAAGGCCTCAAGAATTGCAAGAGCTTCCATAAAATTGTTGGAGTGAACACCTTTATAAATGGAAAAGAAAAAACTGACACCGCCAGCAGAATCTCTCCCAACACCGCCAATTCCAGCATGTCCAGGATTGCCCCTGGATGACCCATCAGTATTAATTTTTAAAACTCCTCTAGGGGGTGGCCTCCACCTACCATCTCTCCTAACCTTCTTGCTGAGCTGAGGAACCCTGCTAGGGCTAGAAGAGTTCGTACCATCCACAAAGAGACCAAGGGCCTATCGTACCTTCTCCTCCCTAGAATCCAAAAGAGGGTCCACATCACATTTGCTATGGATGGTTTCCTGAACCATACACAGGATCCTTTGCCAGATCTGTTGAACAACCAAATGACTGCCCTGAAAGATGCGATGGTTCCATTCGAGCCAAATCTTCCAGATGATGCAAGAAGGGCCCAAATTCCAAGCCACCCGAAGGAAGGGGGCCTTGGCCGGAGGTCTACCCAGACTACTCCAAAACTCCACCAGGGAGAGCACATGAAAACAAGGATGGTTCCAAGCGCTCCACCAATGGTGCCAAATGTCTCTGGCAAGGGAGCATTGGAAAAATAAATGAGAAGAGTCATCCTCATTCTTACCGCAAAGGACACAAAAAGAGGGACCCTGAAATCCCCTCTTCCTCACGTTATCCCAAGTGAGGCATTTATTACGAGCTACCAGCCAGAGAAAGAAGTTACATTTCGGCCAAGCAAATTTGTTCCACACCTTTTTCCACCATGTGATAGGAAGACTCCCAAACTTTTGCTTATCAAGAACCTGATAACCATAGGCTACAGAGTAGGTTCCCTTGGGATCAGGGTTCCAAGCCAGAATGTCTTTACCCCTCAACGAAGAATAGGGTCTCCCCACAAGAATAAGAGCAAGCACATCTCTATCCTTGGCCAGTCCCCCTGGGGCCATTCCTATGGATCTTTCCACCTGTACATCTCCATATTTCCAAAAGACTAGATTTTTTTAAAGTCCTCCACATGAGACCAACCCGCTTCCAAGAAACAAATGCTTAGGGAACGTAACCTGGGATATTGATTCAAGATAGGAGGGTGGCCATCCCAAGAATCCTCCCAAAAAAGAGCATCTGATCCCCGATTGCAAATCCAGAACAAACCCTGCTTGATTAAATTAGCTCCTCTTTTTAGAGTGTCCCAGATAACTGAACCTTTCCCAACCAAGCTGACTCTAGGGATCTCAGCCTCAGAAATACCTCTCAAGTATTTACAAGATAATATTTTAGCCCAAATATGATCTTGAGAGGTACACCATCTCCAATAAAGTTTTGCAGCCAAAGCCTACCCAAAAAGAGTTGTCTGTCGCAACCCAAGGCCTCCCTCTTGAACTGGCCTACATATAGAATCCCACCTAACCAAACTCCATTTAGTTTGATCAAGTTTTCCAGACCATAAAAACTATCTTGACAAAGCATCCATGTCCTTGATGAAATGAGAGGGAGCTATTTGTACAAAACATCTGTAAATGGGTAAAGCTTGAACAACAAATTTTAAAAGCAACACTCTACCTGCAGAGGATAGCCATCTTATAGTCCAGTGATTCACCTTCCTTCTAAACTTATCAAGCATAGACTGCCAAGAAGATCTAGGTAAAGGATGAGATGAAATCGGAATACCAAGATAAATGAAGGGGGGAGTCCCAACCTGGAATCTTAGAATGCGAGCAATCCTGGCTTGAATAAGAGGAGGGGTATTGAAGAAGAAAATAGAAGACTTGTCCTCATTAATCAACTATCCAGAAGCACCAAGATATATGTCAAGAGACTGTCTAATATTTCCAGCTTCCCTGATAGTGGCAACTCCCAACAAAGCAGTATCATCAACAAATTGAAGGTGGGAAAGAGGCGGCAAACTACTATCCCACTTCCACCCCTGAATGAGACCCTGCCTGACTTGAGACTTGAGAAATATTCCCAACCCTTCCACCATAATGATAAACAAATAAGGAGATAAAGGATCTCCTTGCCTCAATCCCCTTGAGGCCTCAAACAACTCTGATGGCTCATTATTAACAAGAATAGAGAATGAGGAAGAAGAAACACAACTCATCACCCATCTAATCCATTCCTCCTCAAATCCAAAAGTAGCAAGAACTTTCTGAAGAAAGGACCATCTGACCCAGTCATAGGCTTTGGCCATGTCCAACTTAATGAACATAGTTTTCTCCTTAGAAGTTTCCATCGAGTGAATAGCTTCTGTAGCAATAACAACCCCATCCAGGATTTGTCGGCCAACAACAAACCCTCCTTGCTCCTCAGAGATGATTTTGCTCAACCATATCTTCAGCCTCTCAACAATAATTTTTGTGATGATCTTATACACAACATTGCAGAGAGCAATAGGCCTGAACATATCCAAGGAATTTGCTCCCTCTTTTTTGGGAATAAGCACCACAAAGGTAGCATTTAGGGCCCTTAGCATCTGTTTGTTCTTTTGGGACTCATGGACCACCTTCAGAAGATCAAATTTGATTAACTCCCAAAACTCTTGATAAAACTCAATCGGGAATCCATCTGGGCCCGGGGCTTTCCCTTTTTCATCTTGAATACAACATTTTCCAACTCCTCAAGGGAAATTGGACCCATCAAGTGCTCATTCATCTCTCTAGAAATAATCGAGGGAATACAATTTAGAATAAGCTTTTCATCCTCATCATCTGAGATGGAGTCCTCCTTGAAGAGAGAGGAAAAATACCTCTTAGTCTCTTCTAAAATATCCCTGAAAGAAGAGAGCAAGGCACCCTGAGAATTCACAAGAGAGGTAATCAGGTTACCATTACGATGAGCCTTAACTGAGTTATAAAAGAAGGTTATGTTCCTATCCCCTTCCTGAAGCCAATCTACTCGAGCTTTTTATTTCCAAAAAATTTCTTCCCTCAGTTCCCATTCAACAAGGTCTTTCGCAGCCTCAGATTCCTCAATGAGAAGCTCCTCCGTGAGTCCCTGATCTCTAATCTTCCTTGAAGCTTCTTCCACCCTCCTAAGAGCCACCAACTTAGCCAAGGAAAGGTTCCCAAAATTTAGTCTATTCCATCTCTTCAGTTTATGCTTAACAAATTGTAGTCGCTTCATAAAGGAATACATAGCGGTGCCATGAGGAGGTTTGCCAATGGTCCACCAGCCTCGCATGAAATCATGAAGCTTAGGATCACGAAGCCACATAAGTTGAAACTTAAAGGAAGGATTCTTCTTTAGCCCTAACTCTAGAGCAGAGAGTTTGATAGGCCAATGATCAGATCCCCTACCCTCCAGAATCATAGAACTAGCACTTCTGTTATTACCCATCCAAAAACTGGAGATCAAAAACCTATCCAGTCTCTCTGAGATGGAGTCTTCCCCACATCTTCTATTATGCTAGGTAAAGATCCCATTATCTGGCTTGATGTCAACCAAGTTCAAGGCCCGGATATGAGCACTGAAGATAGAAGAAAAAGGCTCAAGATGATCAACCCCACCACGTTTCTCCTCCAGACAAGTGATAGAGTTGAAGTCTCCAGCCAAAATCCATGGGTACAGGGGAGCCAAACTTCTCACAAAGCAAATGTGCTCCCACAAATTCACTTTACCATTGTAATCAATAGGAGCATACACATTTGTAAGTAGGATGGTTTCACCAGATTCATTATCTTGCCCGATCATCGAAATAGACCATCTACTAGAAATCCAAGTAAGAGGGGATATCTTAACCGGATCCCATAAACAAGCAACACCACCAACATATCCACATGCACCAATACACTGGCATTGCCCCCTTCTCCACAACTTGGGAGTAATATTGAACATATTATCAGTAGCCAATTTAGTCTCTTGAATAAACACCACATCCGAAGAATGTACACGAACCAAATCACGAACAACTTTTTGTCTGGGGATGTTGTTCAACCCCCTTACATTCCATGAAAGGATAATCATTTTTGGGGGTTAGAAAAATGGGAGTCCAATGTTCTCACCAAGCCTGACTCCACCAAAGTCTCCCCCATTAACTTAATTTTATCCTGGTCCTTCTTTCGACCCACCTTCATATTCTTATCCGAAGCACCTTTTTTAATTATTTTCTGCTGCAATCCCAACACCGTAGGAGTTTTGCAGTCCAAGGATGACTGCATCAGTGCCTGAGTAGGAGAGGGCATAACTAAATCTGTGCCACTTTCCAAAATAGTTTCCCTTCTAGGGCTAGATCCAACCATATCACCTATACTCAGATCCAAAGCCCTTTGTTCTTCATTTAAACCCCCTAGATCTGATTCCTTAAGTTCCACCTCAAGAAGAGACATCTGATTCGGCCCTATTATATTTGCATCAGGTAGCGACGTTTCAGGTATCTCCATGCACTGATCAAGATCATCTAATATTTCAAAATGGTTGAGCAGAGCATCTGGTTGGCTATCCTTAAGGTCTCTGTTTGCCCTTCTTCCTTTGTTTCGAGGTTTTACTGGAACAAAGCCTTCCTTATCCCATTCCCCTTCCTTTATCGGGGCTTTTCCTTTATCCAAATTTTGTACAGACCGAGAGGGCCCAGGATTTGAAGCCACGGGTGGGATAAACTTAGGGCATTTTCTTTGCAGGTGGCCATATTCATGGCAAATCCGACAACGAAATGGAAGAGCTTCATAGTCAAGTTTTTGAACCCATGTAGTCGATCCAAACTGTATTTCAACAGAATCTGGAATAGGATTGTTTAAATCAATTTCGACACAGATACGGGCAACAAAGATTACCTTTTTATCCATCGTCTATTGTGATGGTCCAACCGACTTCCCAAGAAGAAGGGCAATCTTATGCAAGATGTCAGTTCTCCAGAATTCCAATGGGAGCCACGAAAGTCGAACCCACACTGGAACCCGCGATGACCGCTCCTCTGACGGGTTGAAACCCACATGCCAGGGTTTAAGAAAGAGTCCCGCTTGGTTACAAAAATAAGGACCCCCTTCAAATGCTTTGTTACGATCCACAAGACAAGAAAAAACCACCATAAAATAGCTATTCGCACTCAACATCACCTCCACGTCACCTTCAGGGTTCCAAGTCTTCCTGACCCAAGCCTCCACAAAGGGAAGAGAAATTTGGATGCCCAAAAATTTACCAATAAGCGCATGTTTGGTTAAATACTCCACATCTTCCACCACCGAGTCTGGTTGAACCACTAGAACCGGCCTGGCTTCACATCGTTCCAAACATCCATTGTTCTTTAACAAGCGGTTCCCGACATGCACTGGGAAATCTTGTTCCTTCCAATTATTTTCAGATGAAAAAATATCACTAGCATGCATTCTCTGTGATGGGCCCGATGCCATCACAACATTCCTCCAATTGTTCAGACCTCCTCCAGAAACTACTGCCATCCCCGCAGAGCAGTTTTTCCTCATCAAACCCTAGCAGAGCAGTTTTTCCTCATCAAACCCTACCAGAGCTATTGCTAACTTGCTGATAACCAGATATTGTATATTATTGTTTTCAAGAATAAATGCAAATATATTTTACCTAGATGACATGAGATTTGGTGGTGGTTGCAATTTGGATGCACTTTTTACTGCACATGTAGGCTCAAGAGCCAAGATTGTCTAGTTTCAAGGTTTCTTTCATGTATGCACTATGAAATTTTGATCAAACATTTCATGGTGGTGTAAAGGTTTCCGTTTGCAAAGGAAGGTACTCTTCAAAGTTAACCCTTTCTTTATTTTTTTGTTATTTATTTATCTATTGTGTGAATATGGTGTGCTCTCTCTCCAATGGCAGCCTCTTTAGGAGGCTTGCCACATTTCTATTTTTGAGATGTGGTACAGAACAAAGGTACTAAAGGAGAAAGTGGGAGCTCTACGAGAGGTATTAAACATGCAGTTATAAAAGAGAGAAAAAGACAAGAGAACACACAATCCTCAACCCTCAATAAATGCTTGGAAAAAACTATAGAGTTATTGTGATTCAATATAAAAACCAGAATTATTTAAACAAGAAATTTCTTATTTATCTGAGCAAGCATTAATTTTTTGCTTAACAGGTTTTTGGCTGATGGAGCAAGATCTACAAAATTAGATAAGGGAAGTCTAGAAACCTAAGGGAGATGAACTTAAAATCTACCCTAAAGGTTTCTTCATTATCATTTTCACTTGCATGGAGGATAAGGAGATGATTCAATATAGGAGCCTTATTTCATGGCAAGGGTCGATATTTTTATGTGAAATTGGACCATCAGTTTTGATCCCAACAAAGAAAATCCAACCAAAGCCCCGGTCTGGGTGTGGTTGTATGCTCTCCCCTAGAATTTTGGAATGAGAAAACCTTGAAAGGAATTGGAAATACTATTGGAGAATATATAGGAATATCCAAAGCAACTAAAGAGGCTCATGTAACTACCTTTACCTGGATTTTTCTCCATGTAGACCTATCAAGCCCTCTTTTGGAGGTAATTATTCTAAGTGCAAGGGATTATGAGTGGATACAAGACCTAGATTATGAGAATGTGCCCTTTTGATGCAGATTTTTCCATGCTCATGGCCATATCTTGTGAAATTGTCCTACCCTTAAGCAAAAAGTGGAGGAGATAGAGACAAAGAAGGATCCATTAGGGAAGAAGGAAGAGTGGTAATCTCCAAAATTGACAAACAAAAAGGATAAACAAGTGTGGCAAAAGAAAGGGAAAACAAAAAAATCAACAAACAAATAAATTTACGATTCTACAAGAGATAAACCAAGAGATGGAGGAATCCATGCATATCCCTCGAGGGGAAAATGAACAAACAAGGAAGGGAGTAAGGGGAAAAACACAGTGAAAATTCTTGTCAAGAAGTTAATGAAAGATCCTGAAAACCTAGAGGAAGGTGATTTAATCCAAAGGAATCCTCAACTAAGGTTACGCCATGAAGATACTCTAATGGATGCTAATGATCCCATTCAAAGTGAAGAGATTTTGGGTGGAAGATCCTTAGACCCTCCCTTGAAGGAGCCTTGTCAACTAGAAACAGAGGAGATTGGCCAAACCCTCTTGCAACAAATACCTATTCCTAAAAATGTGGTAACCTCTACCTCAAACCCCCTCTTAATTCCTAATGTTCATGATCTTTCTACTGTCCCTTTCAATTATAGCATCTCGAAGACCTTAAATCTTGAAGGAAATAAAAAATAGGACACTAAATAAGGGAAGACCCTTGTGGAATTTGGACTTGTGGTTCCCCTACGTACAAATTTTTGGCAAGAAATCCCCTCACAAGTGGCTCACAATGAAGATTTGTGTAAGATGATTAACATTAGACATGAGTATCTGCAATGGTGAGAGCTAGGGTTTGACATGGCAATTTCATGAAATCATGGATGCAATCGAGGTGCAGTTTGTTTGAGTTGTTTTTATTTATTATTGTCATTTTGTGTGTTTGTGTTTATTGGTGTTTTTGTGTTTTTAAATTAGTATTGTTTTTTTGTGTGTTTGTGTGTGTTTTTTATTTTATTATTGTTATTTTTTTGCATTTGTGTTTATTGGTGTTTTCCTTCATTTAATTTTTCAGTGTGTTTGTTTTTATGTTTTTTGTGCTTTTTTGTTTTTGTTTTTTTATTGTTTTGATGTTTTATTGTTGTTGTTTGTGTTTTTTTTGTTTTAGGCATGCTTTTTGAGTGTGTCGAAGGGGGCAGGCCAGGTGCGAGCCTTGGGCATATTTTGGCAGAATAGATGCCACTGCCTCCTTGGATCTTACCCAAAGTTTTACCCCAAAAGGGGTGTTTTCAAAAAAAAGCAAATGCAAATATTATTATCAAATAGTATTAGCTTATATTTTTTAATTTTTAAACATTTAAGAAAGAGACTTAGGTTCAAATATTGCCAAGAGTTTCATGGATAATATTTAAGTTGTTGTAATACTACTACATGGTGATAATATAATACAAATAAAGTCTGTTTCAATCCCATATAATTAATTGAAAAAAATAAGAATACTATATTGTTTTCAACCATAGGAGTAAATACAACATTTTTCAATTTAAAACACATGACATAAATAAAACTTGGTGGGCCTCATTGATGAAGGACAATGACCTGAGAAAATAAATGGGTGTATTTATACCAATATTGACCCTAAAGAAAGAAGTTACACAATTAAAATAAATAACAAAAAGAATGGTTTTATTTTAAAATTATAGTATAAACATTTATACTATAAATATAATATAAATAAATCATAATTACTTTTCTATAAAAGTATGATATCATATAAATAAAAGTATTCTTATAAAAATAATTTTTTAATACATAGGGGAATCAATAACATCATTGATGTTGTCGTTATAAACCCTTTCCCATTGGGTTAGACGAAGTCAATAGGACCTTGGACCTTCCTAAAGAGAGGTCAAAGACCTAACCGTTGTGTTGTCCTTGTCGAACCATTATAAAAACAAATTATATAAGTGAAAAATGTAAAGATTATGATGGTAGTATTATAAAAGAGTTTAAACGTTAGAAAAATGACTTATTTATGTTCGAGTATAAAGTAAAATTTCTAGCATAAATAATTTTAAAGATGGTATTTTTTTTAAAAATGAAGGCAAAATCCTTCTTACTTTTTTTTGGATACATAGGGGAGTTGGTTACATCCACACTATTTTTAGTAACTACTAAGTGCAGGGTTCAAACCATAGGGGCTGCCCCCAACAAGCCTATACCATCTCGTTATTTTATAACCCAACATGAAGAGGATCATCGATCGCTCGGGATTCATACCGTTATCGTTGATCTGACATGCACTAAGAGGATTTAGAGTAGGCTACTACCTTTACAAACATACATGCCCTAAAGGTTTGAACCTAGGTCTCTTCTACTTAATCCTTCTTACTTTGATCATATAGAAATTCAACTAACAACTATATAGAGGTTAGGCTAAGGCACTTCTTATAGGGACCAAAATTACAATTGAAAAATGATGGAAATACATTTCAATTGAGGGTATTCATAAATTATCATTAATGCTATCAATAAAAATGGATGTGGAGATGATAAAAATAACATTATTCTTGATGTTCATCGAATGTTGTTGGAGGCAATCTCTTGGAAATGTGGGCATATATATAGAGAAGGAAATTAAGTAGTAAATAATTTTAGTCAATCATAATGTTGATCTCCATATTGATGAAATTCAAATTTTAGAAAGCAATTAGTTGAGTTAGATTCTATCTCTTAATGAAAATTATAATGAGTTGAGTGTGAAAACATAACAATTTGAAGAAGATGAAGAATAGATAAAAATGAAATAAATAATATCTCTAATAAAATGACAAGCTAGATATGGTTTTATTAACATAATAACAAATGTAATATATTGTTATTTTGATGGGAATGGCCCCCAATAGAAGCCATATATACCTTATTAAAAATAAATTACTTTACTAGTAAAGT
The DNA here is from genome assembly GCA_028583015.1 of Wollemia nobilis. NCBI lineage: Eukaryota > Viridiplantae > Streptophyta > Pinopsida > Araucariales > Araucariaceae > Wollemia > Wollemia nobilis. The sequence continues at coordinate 9,904,185 of JAQPPZ010000676.1, read as the reverse complement.
ATAAGTATAAAATTGTGTTCTCATTGTAATCTCTATTTTTTCCTCCATCTTCCTTATTTACGAGTATTTAAGACATTGTGTTTCATATCTTTGATTTTCTTTTAGAGGTAAAATAATTTAACTTAACAATTTACTATAGTAATTTAAATTTTATGAATCGTGGACAATTGAAATTTGCTTAGCAAAGTAGATTTATTCATAGACCCCTGTAGACAATTTTATTTGCTTTGGTAACATCCTTCCAAATTCTAAAGGAAGATGACAAACAATTTTATAAGAATATTACCAAAGGAATTTCCACAAAATACCACAAAAATTTAATCATATGTTTATTATGGACAATGACCACTATAACATAGGTACGACAAGGTATCCATTATAGATAGATAGATGAACATATTTGGCTTTATATGGCTTTTTAATACTTATGAAAAAATCAAATTAGACATAACATCTAAACTTTCTCTTGTATAGTACAAGGTACAATACAAACACATAATCTTTTAGTACAAATTTACTAAGAGATAGGACCTAGAGAAAAATGTCTAACTTTGTTAAATAGTTCTTGCTAAAGAAAACCTATAATAAAAAAAATTGAAGCTTTGATTAACCAAAAGGTGAAAGATTACTTTAGAGATGTAAAGATGTTATATATCAAAATGATTTTTATTTTGATAAAACCTAAAGAAAGATTACCCATTCGCATTGACCAAAAAAGGGACAAAAGAAAACTATTTTGACCTTCTCCAACTGTGATGCTCAAAGATGAGACAAAGCTTTGTATAAAGCAACCCTATCAAAATATTTTTAGTCATTTGATAACTTGATTATGAATTATCAAATAAAAAATTAGAAGGTATAAAAAATTTAGGAGTGTGAATTAGGGACGAGTGATCTAGGATCGACCTTCACATTTTCTTGTTTTATCTCTTTGGGTACAACTGGGGAGAGAGTGTGAATAGGAAGCAAGTGTGAGTAAGGACTGAGAGTCACTTTTTTGTTCTTTAAATATTTGGGGAAATTCAAAAAATAAAAGATTTATATGAGGAAAATTTAGGTAACATGGAATGGAAGCCATATTTGAAAGCCTTAATTAGAGGTAAGGATGCCCAAGCTAGAGAGAAGAGAAAGACTAAATGTATGGCAAGTCCAATCTAGTGAGCAAATGTTACATCCAAGTGATTATAAAGGATGAGATGATTAAGCAAGATATAATAGTTCTTAAAAATAGAAGGTTAATATATAAGTTCCACAGATACTGACTAGGGTTTTTACAAATTCAAAATTGGATCAAGTGGAAGTGGGCATTGAATTCAAATTACTCCATGACTTTTCTTTCTAAAGTTTTTTTATTATTTTTATAGTTTAAAATTCATGGATGCAGTAATGGATAGTGACCCACGATTTAGGGTAAGAGATGCTCTATATTTAAGACCATGGAGTGAGAATTTTTGTTACATACCAAACATAGCTGGCTATGTTTCCAAACAAAATATTTAATTGATATTAATATGATAGGATTGATTTAGTTTTATTATTGAATTATCTTGCATTTATCATTTACGATTATCATAGAGGACTGAGCCCTCCAAGTGGCGAGGACCAGACCTCCTTAAGAGGTAAACTGATTTAATTATAAATTCTTTGTTTCTGTATCTATTTCCTTTTCGATTCATTTATTCGAATGGCAAGTGATATCTAATTGTTCGTGTTTTTATTGATTGGTTGTTAATTAATTGTATTCGTATAAAGGAGTATTGATTGGCAACACAAGGGTAGTTGTACCCTTGCATGTGGTATCAAGATTCAAGCAAGCGGGTAGGGTAAGGTCTTTCGTTCGTCTACAAACCATGCAACCACCTGGCATAATCATAGCAAATAATAACTGGCATAGCATGTAAAATAATCGAAGCAGCGTGAAAATAAAACTAAGCGAACGATCGAGGGATCATGCATCGGAGATAACTGAATAAGTGTGTGAAATTAAATCAAATATTCAACATTTGACGTCGAAGATACACAACATCAGGCCATTAGAAACATGCGTCTTACAGGCGTTACAAAAGGTGTTGTAACAACAGTGGGTCTCCACTACAATGGGTGTGTTATCAAGAAAGAATCAATAGGTAGTAAAGGGTATTTAAACCAACATTCAAACATTGAAACCATCATTTAATCATCGAGAAACTAGAGCAAACACAGCATTCTATAGACGTAAATCCGCCAGCAAATCAGATCACAAGAAAAAAATGCATTATCGACTATAACCTAAGGTACCAAGTGCAATTTTTTTTTTTATTATTTATCAGGGACAATTATCCCACATACTCTGTGTTGAGGGTGGAAAATCTATTTATAAGGTGGGCGCTACACGTAGTGAGGTGTGGCTTAGGTCACATGGTTGCTAGTTTCTTTGTGCATGCACGTAACCCCTTGCTTGTCTTTCGTGTCCTCCTCTCGTGGGTCCCATCATCTTTGTTGTCATCTATCTCATGTGTCCTTCTCTCACCAATGTCTTTTGTGTCCTCCTCTTGTTGGGTTCCACATGTCATTAACACTAGTGTCTTCTACGTCCTTTCTCGATTCCACGATACTGTCTACTTTGGCATATTTATCGTGTCTTCATGGTCGATTGGTCTTTGTTGAATCCCACGTGTCCTAGAATCAGCATTGGGTATTGCATCTAGTTGTACAGTTGTGTCCGATCAATATAATCTCGGGTCATCATATAGTCTATGGGTTCTAGCTAGGTGTCTTCGGCTATCTCGTGTCAAATTAGAGTATTGAGTGGTCTTATCGGGTCTAGCATATAGCGTTGTCTTGTCTAACACATATCGAGTCATGTCAAATCGTGTCACATCCAAGTATCGGGGGTACAATAAAGTGGTAGAAGTAGTCATTGGAAAGAAGTCTTCACCAAGGGGAGAAACTAGCCGTTGACAATAGTAAAGTGGTAGAAGTAGCCGTTGGAAAGAAGTCTTCACCATGGGGAAAAACTAGCCGCTGACAATCGATAAAATTTTACATCGTAGTTGGAGTGACAGTTGGAGCAGAAAACCAAATAAATTTTTGCCTAAAATCACCAATTTTTTTGCAGAAATCAAAGGCAAAATTTGTTAATAGGGACTTATTAACAAGAGCATGAGAGAAAGGTGGACCAAAGGACCAAACAGTCGATTAACAAGCTCGAAGAATTCAAATGAAGGGTTCCTAAAGCCACAAAGAAGACCTCCACAAAAAAAAGGTACACATTTTACTTCCCCTTTACGCATTAATAGTTTTGATCCTGATCATCCACTGCTTAACACCATGACTTCCAATCCTTCTCCTACTTCTTCCCATGAGAACCTCACACATGAGAAAATAGGAAACCCCAATACCAACACCTTGATAATGCAAACATTAGTAGAGAGCATGAACAAATTGACCATATTGGTGACCCAACTAATGGAAAACAAAAACCAAACAACCCATCCTATCCCAAATCGCTTCCATAGACACTGGAACAATGAGTATCAGGATAGAGAAGAAGTTTATGAAGAACAAAGAGGTCCTAATTGTAATACCCAAAATTGCTTCAATAGATAGAGGTATAATGAGGATCTAGATAATGAGGAAGTTTATGAACAATAAAGAGGTCCTACTAGAGGCCCCCAAAATCACTTCCATAGACAAAGGAATAATGAGAACCGAGATAGAGAGGAAGTCTACCAACAAATAAGGGGTCCTAATGGTGTCAATTTCCCATGCATTGATATGCCCACCTTTAAGGGTCATGATCCACGTGGTTGGGTAGCTAAAATGGAAGGCATTTTAGACTTATACCAAATTTTTGATTCAGAAAAAGTTCCTTTTGCTTCCTCCAAAATTAGTACTAAAGCTTATCAAGGGTTTACATGGCTCAAACATGAGACTAGAAAGACCATCTATTGGGATGATTTCACCACACTTTTCCTTAAAATATTTGACGAAGGATCCTCATCTTCATACATGGTCTGGTTGTTATCACTTAAGTAAACAGGATCTGTAAGGGAGTATATTTCAAAATTCACTAGTATGCTCTCCTATGCTGGAAACTTACCATTCGATGTGGTGGTATCTACTTTTAGAAATGGGTTGAAAGAGAATATTCAAGTCGAAGTTGACCTACAAGATCCATCTTCTTTAGATACCTATATAAGGGTTGCCAAGTTGGCTGAGAAGAAGGTGCAATTTGGGACATCTATATGACATGATTCCTATGGTCAAAATCAATACCACAACACCTCTTTTCATAAAAATGATCAACCATCCAAATATATCTGCTATAAATATCACAATCACCATCCAAAATATCAAGCATGTGTACCACAAAAAAACTTTCAAATCAAATATGCTGACAAGGAAGATGAAGAGGAAATAGAGGATACCAACTCACCTGACTTTCCCATAAACGAAGACCAAATTGAACCCAGGGAGGCAATAGTTGAAGAGGATACTATGGCAATTTTAGTACATGCTCTTATGGGTTTATCAGCTCACCATACAATCAAGGTATCAATATTCATTCGACAAAGGAAGGTAACTATGTTGATTGATTCTAGAAGTACTCATAATTTTATCGACACAAAGATTGCTAGGGCATTAAACTTGCACATTAACTCCTCCAATCAAGATAAATTTCAAGTTATAATTACAAACGAGGGAAGTGCTCAATGTATAGGTATAATATCTTCAATTTTATTGCAAATGGAAAGTTATACTTGGCATGGTCCTCTTTTTGTTATGAGTTTAGGGAATTCAGAAGTTATCTTAGGAGACAAATGGTTAGAACAAATGGACACCACAATTCATTTTAACTTCAAGCAACACTTTGTGGTGGAAAGAAAATAGGAATACCATTCGCCTCTAAGGAAGTCCAAAATCTCCATCAAAGATAGTAAGTTCTCATAGCATGGAAAAAATATTAAGGAAAGGTAGTTACGAATTCATTGCTCAAGTTAATTGTATGAAAAAATAAGCAGCACAAGATATTCCAAAAATCCAATTAGAAGATGTACAAAATATTATGGCTAACTATGATGAGGTCTTCCAAGAACCAAAGGGACTACCTCACAAAATATCCCATGACCATGCCATACACCTTGTTCCAGGAAGTCTTCCTCTTAATGGCCATCCTTATCGATATCCCTAACCTCAAAAAATAGAAATTGAGAAAATTTTCCAAGAACTATTAGAACATGGAGTCATCCGTCACAACACTAGTCCCTATTCTTCACTAGTAGTTTTGGCTTGTTGCAAAGACAATTCTTGGTGTATGTCTTCGGATTTTTGTCCCCTTAACAAAATCACCATCAAGGATAAATTCCCTATACTTGTCATTTATGATTTATTAGATGAACTACACGGTGCAAATTTTTTTTATAAAATTGGATTTACGTTATGGGTTTCACCAAATTAGAGTTAGGGAAGAGGATATTCCCAAAATAACTTTTCGTACTCATGAAGGTCACTATGAATTCTTGGTCATGCCTTTTGGTATCACTAATGCCCCATACACATTCCAAAGTATCATGAACCATGTGTTTCGTCCATTCCTTTGCAAATTTTTCCTAGTCTTTTTCGATGACATACTCATATATAGTAAATCATGGAATGATCATCTGATGCATGTGGGAAGAGTTCTTTATATACGACACAAGGAAAAAATGTTTGTCAAACGCTCTAAATTTTCTTTTGATGTTCAAGAAGTTGAGGACCTGGGTCATATAGTTTCTCAAGAATGTGTTAAAGTGGATTCCAATAAGATAAAGGTAATTCAAGATTGGCCCTTACATAAAATTATCAAGAAACTTCGTGGTTTTTGGGGTCTTACCGGCTACTATCACAAGTTTGTGTGTAACTATGGAAAAATTGCAGCTCCTCTCATAGCTCTTACAAAAAAGGATACTTTTCATTGGTTGAAAGTAGCCACTCAAGCCTTCGAGGCTCTCAAAGAAGCAATGTGTACTACTCCAGTATTGGCAACTCTAGATTTTCACAAACCATTCATGATCGAATGTGATGCTTCAGGATTGGGTATTGGGGTAGTATTAATGCAAGAGGGTCATCCCTTGGCATTAAAAAATAAACAACTTTTAGGATTTTTTTTGGGAAGGTCCACATATGAGAAAAATATTGGTTATTATACATGCAGTGGAGAAATGGAGACACTACTTAATCAATAGTCGCTTCATTATTAAAATTGATCATAGTAATCTCAAGCACTTTTTAGAACAACGTTTTTCTTATCCAGAACAAAACAAGTGGTTAACAAAATTATTGGGATATGATTTTGTTATCAAGTATAAGAAAGGGAAATAAAATGTGGCAGCAGATGCATTATCACGAAAATATGAAGATGAAGTGGTTATTAATACTATTTCAGGTCTTTGTTCCCAATGGGTATCTCAACTACAAGAAGAATGGTTGTCCAATATAGAAACTGCTCAAATAATTTAGGATTTGTTGTTGGGTTCATCCAAGCATCCTCTTTTTTCCTATGATGATAAGGTGTTAAGAAGAAAGAATCATATTTACATTCCACACAATTATACAATCAAATCAAGGATTCTAGATGAATCACATGCTTCACCATCAGTTGGACATTTAGGTTTTTTGAAAATCTATATGCGGATAAAAAAATCCTTTTGTTGGAAAGGATTAAAAGTAGAGGTCAAATAATGGGTGGTTTAATGCGAAGTATGCCAACGCAATAAGGGCGAAATAGTCAAATCACCAGGATTTCTTCAACCATTACCTATTCCTGATCGTCAATGGGAACATATTTCAATGGATTTTATTGAAGGTCTTCTTAAATCAGAAGGTAAAACAATAATTTTCATGGTTGTGGATCACCTCTCCAAATATGTTCATTTATAGGCTTTACAACATCTATTTTTAGCAAGAAAAGTGGCTAAAGTATTTATGGACTCGATTTTCAAATTGCATGGAATGCCAAAAAATATTGTAAGTGATCGTGATCCCATATTTACTAGCAATTTTTGAAAATAATTATTTCATCTTAGTGGTACCAAATTAATTATGTCCTCTACATACCATCCACAGATAGATGGCCAAACTGAGGTAGTTAACAAATGTTTGGGTACCTATCTAAGATGTTTTATTCAGGATAAACAATATCAATGAAGTCATTGGCTTTCCTTGGCAGAATGGTGGTACAAGGTTTTGTACCATTATTCCATTAAGATGTCTCAATTTGAAGCATTGTATGGAATTAAACCATCAACAATAGCAGATTATGTACTAGGATCTTCCAAAGTGGTCCAAGTAGATGATTGGTTCCAACATCGACAGTCAATGCTCAACATTTTCAAAGACAACTTGGTCCAAGCACAAAATCTTATGAAGCAGCAACAAGACACACACCGTTTGGAAAGGCAATTTAATACAGGTGATATGGTGTTCCTGCGTTTGCAACCCTATAAATGATTCTCATTGAAGATCAAGACCAGTCAAAAATTGGCTCCACAATTCTATGGCCCTTACAAAATATTGTGTCGCATTGGAGAAGTGGCATATCAACTAGAGCTTCCTCCCTCATCTCATATACATCCAATATTTCATGTTTCCTATCTCAAAAGGGTGATTAGCCAGAAAGTACGATCTCAATCGGAATTACCAATACTCAATGAAGAAGGACGTATATATCTCTAGCCTGAAGCAATTTTACAAAGCAGAACATGTATGTTGAGATCTCGTCACATCCAAGAATTCCTCATCAAATGGTAGGACCTACCTAAACAAGATGCTACATGGGAACCTAAAAGTATTTTCCAGATATTTCTAGCTTTGAGGACAAAGCTTTCCGAGGAGGGGAGCCATGTTACATACCAAACATAGTCGGCTATGTTTCCAAACAAAAGATTTAATTGATATTAATATGATAGGATTGATTTAGTTTCATTATTAAATTATATTGCATTTATCATTTGCGATTATCATAGAGGACTGAGCCCTCCAAGTGGTGAGGAACAACCCTCCTTAAGAGGTAAACTGATTTAATTATAACTTCTTTGTTTCTGCATCAATTTCCTTCTTGATTTATTTCTTTGAATGCCAAGTGATATCTGATTGTTCGTGTTTTTATTGATTGGTTGTTAATTAATTGTATTCGTATAGAGGAGTATTTATTGGCAACACAAGGGTAGTCGTACCCTTGCAATTTTTCTACCAAGACAAAAACTATTAAAAAGTTTTTGTGTGGGATATGTATTCCAAACTTCCATATCAACTTATCAATAAATATGTTTTGAAGAATGTTGGAAATGCTCTAGGGGAGTTCATCTAGGAGGGACTAACCACTAAGGAGCGAAAGTTGGTTATATATACGCAAACATGTGTTGCTATGGATATTTTAAAACCTTTGTCATAATTCGTTAAGATTAAATCTAAATAAAGAGAATGGGATTAATAAGTGGATTATGAAATATTGCATTATGATGTCACAATCATTATGAGACAATACACATGAAAAGAGATTGCAAATTGAAAATGTTGGAGAAAGAGGCGAAAAATATTGGTTGTGAGACAAACTTCAATATGAAGCAAGGAAATCATATTAATATAGAATATAGATTAGATCAAGGATATTCCACTCCAAAAAAAGAAGGTAAAGAAATCCTATTTATAACATTAGATGACAAAGGTCATCATAGTTCACTCAATTCAACCATTAGAAGAAATAAAGAAGGGTACAAGGGATGAGGAAGTACAATGTGCAAGTTCATATTTAGAAGGAATTAAAGTTACAAATTAGGTAGAACGGGTCAAGTTAATTCCAAGTAAATAATCTTCCCTTTTCTCAAGTAGCATAAAATCCTTCCCTTGCAATAGAAATGAGAGTAGTGTAGAGGTTATACCCTTGCACTTTAGGGTTTCAAGAGTCACATAATAAAGAAATAAAGATAGGGGATATCCATAATAATATAGGATTATTAGGAATGCATAATAAGGTAATTCCTATGGAGAAATATCCTTGCATTTTAGGATTTCCAAGTCAACATGAAGAAGAAAGTGTTTTTGAGGTTATTCTTTGCACTTTAGGTTCTTCAGAGCAAGATAACCTATAGATGATAAGTCTCACTATGAACAATATGAAAAAAACCAAAGATATTGATGAAGATGAAAGTGTTGATGGAAACGAAAAAAGAAAAGGACTTAAGAACCAAAAGCAAAGAGAAAATGAAACTTAAAGGGATATTGATATAAGAAAATAAAATCAAATATCAAAAGTGTTAACAAGAAGTGTGGTTAAACCCACAAATAAAAAAAATTGTGATGGAAATAATATCTTGGAATAATAACAACATGAATAATATCCTTAAATAAGGGGTATCAGGGAATTGATAGGTTGTTAAAACTAGAATATTTATAGAAAATAAAACTAGGTAGCAGATATTTTAGTCATTCACAATGTTGATCTTTGTCTTGGCAATATTCAAATTCTAGGAGGCAACTAACTAACTGAAATTTTTATCTCTTAACGAATACGATATTAAGAAGTTTATTATGGAAATATAGTAGTTTGAGATAGATGAATAATATCTTTGATAGAAAGGAAAATGAAGAATATATTTAATAAAAAGGCAAGATGGATATGGTTTAATTAACTTGATAGCAATGTAATTTTTTGCTATTTTAATGGGAATGGCCCTAAATAGAAGCCACATATAACTTAATAGAAAAAATCGAAAGGAATGAGCTCAAGTGATTAAATATCTTGAATTTGGAGGAGGAAACCTAGGTTAGAATCTTTTCAAACGATATAAGTATCATTCATTTACAAAACATTGTTGTAATCCCGTTGTGTGGTTTTTTGATGAAATAAAGGTGAGGCCCATTTCAACCCCATATAACCAATTTAAAAAGTATTAATATAAATATGGACAAGAATATATCCACTCTATTTGAAAAATGTACTTTATGAAGAGGTACGTGTGACATTAATAGCAATATAATAATATTGATTAATATGACAATAAGGTAGATAGATCCTTGGGTTTAGGAGGGAGAGCTCTGAAAGAGAAAACTAGGGTATCAGTTGGGTAGCCGAAGAGATTTATGGTTACTGTGGACTTGAAGACAATATTGCTGCCCTAGGAGAGCCCAATGGGGACACCTCCAGATCCTCTTTTAGAGAGACATAATTCTTTTGCAAAATTTTTAAAGGATAAATCTCCATCAGAGATTGAAGAAGCACAAAAAACTACATAAAAAATGCTCTTTAGGTTACTGGAAATAGATCAACATATCAATGAGTTAATGGATTCTTGCCACAGTCAAAATCAAGGCCAAAGATTGTCATTGAGTAAAGGATGGTCGAAGAAATAGTTTTATATAGAGCCAATCATGATTTGATATGTAAATTCATGGGTATTTGCCATACCTTGAATTTTTTGCATTCCTAAGTCTAGAAAAACTAGGAGCCTCTTAGTGAGTATTATTTGTGGTTTATTAGCAATGGATATTTTATTGTTAGTTTTTCTTCACTTACCGATAGAAATAGGGATTTTGAATAAAAAAAAGGAATCATGGTCCGAAAGGATTATTTGTTCAACCTTGGAGAGTGGGATTTGATCCTTGAATTGAACCCACTATTGTCATGGTTTGGATCTATTTGTATGCACTTCCAATGGATTTTTGGAGTGAGAAATTATTGGAAATTATCAGTAATTCCCTTGGAAGAAATTTTGGTGTTTCCAAAGACACAATGGAAGGAAACACAACCATTTATGCAATATTATGTGTGGAAATGGATCTTAGCCAGCTTTACCAACAAAGGTGGAACTCGAACTTGCAGGACTATCTTGGATTCAACAACTGGATTATGAGGCATTGCCCTTCAAATGCAGAGTTTGCTACAAATGGACCAAGAAGAAGAACAATTCATGGAAGGAGTGGATGGGAATAATGAAAACAATAACAACCATGTTCAAGCCCCTCTTTCACCTCCTTCCATAATAGAGCAGGTAATTGAATGCAGTGAGTTACCACAATCAGAGAGTGTAGGGGCATTGATAGTGCGTAACCAAGAGCAACTAATAATTAAGGAAGTCATCATGGGTATATCAGAAAATAATAGAGAAAGGTCAACTCTAGGGATAAATCAGGTGGAAAAGAGATAAAAAAATAGCAGCTCTCAAGGACTGGGTAGAAAATAAAATAAGGAATTGATAAGAGTTCAAGGAGACAAACTGATCACTGGAGGATCGGTGAGACCAATAGATTTTTACTTCTCTCAAGGTAATCAATGATTATACAATCATGAAATGTTAGGGGTTTAAAAAATAGAACCCATCAATCTGTTGTTCGAAGACTCATAAAAATGTAAAACAAATTTTTTGCTTATCCAGGAGACAAAAATATCGTTGGATCTTATGTGTAAAATAATAAATAGAATTTGGAGGGGTGTTGGTCATATGGAAGTGGCTTCCCAAGGGATCTCAGGGGGGATAGTTACTTTTTGGAACTCTCTTGAATGGACTGCAATAGAACATATATCTTGGAGGGGTGTCCTCACATCACATTTTAGGAACAATGTCACAGTTGAGCATGTTTTAATCACAATTTTTTATGGGGCTCAAAACCTAGATGGTCAGATGCATCAATGGAAATCTGTGCGTAACATGAGAGTCTCAAGGGAAAAGTTAGACTAGATTATTGCTGGAGACTTTAATGCTAAATTATCCTATAGATATCAAGAAGGGGGAACCCCAATTTTGGATCCAGGGGATTGACTTATGATTACCCAAGTCCAGACATTACACTTGGTGGATATTAAATGCCTTGGAACCAACTATACTTGGACTAATAAGAGGAGGGAGCCACATAGTAGGAAGGTGAAGTTAGATCATTTTTTGGTTTCAGAGGAGGCATTTATAAAATGGAATATAAAATTTTAGATTTTGGAGGGTCCAGTTTCAGATCACTTTCCCATTTTTTGGAAGGGGGGATCAAGACAGTGCAGCATCACAAACCATTTAAATTTGAAAACTTTTGGCTACAAAAAGAGGAACTTCAAAAGAAAATTCCATAGTGGTGGGAAGAAGGTCGCCCAACATATGGGACAACAATGTTTAGATTCCACAAACAACTTCATTATGTCAAATATCAACTGAAATAATGGATGCGAGCTAACAAGATAGACTTCCAGGTCCAAAGAGCTCCATTGGTGGCCAGATGGGATGAGGTTCAAAAACACTAGGTCCAGATGATTTTCCAATTAAGTTTTCTCAGGCCTTCTAGGAAAACTTGGAGGAGGATGTAATGGTTGTTATAGAGGAGTCCAAAGGTAGTAAAATAATGCTTAAAGCATTAAATCATACTTTCATTGCCTTAATTCCAAAAGGGGAGGAGGGGGTGCATATTTCATATTATAGACCTATTGCCTTATGTAATTTCATATATAAAATAATTGTAAAGATAATGGTTGAGTGGCTAAAACCTCTTCTACATAGCATTATCTCCTCGAAGCAAGGGGGCTTTGTATAGGGTAGGCAAATCTTAGATGGTGTGGTTCTAGATTAGAAGGTAATCCATTCAATGCAAACATCTGGTAATAGAGGAATGTTCATAAAATTAGATATGTCAAAGGCTTATGATAGGGTGGAGTGGAGCTTCTTGTCAAATATGATGACAACCTTTAGTTTCTCTTAGGATTGTATAGAATGGGTCATGAGTTGTGTTTCTGCTTTGACATACTCAGTGTTAATCAAGGGTATTCCCTTGCAACCGTTTGGAGCTACTCGAGGCCTTCGTCAAGGAGATCCTTGTTCCTCCTATATTTTTTCTCATATTGGATGAAGGCTTGGATAGAATCATATTTATGAGAAGACAACAAGGTTTTCTAATAGGTATCAAGGTGGGTGAGGAAGTTTTGATTCACCTATAGTTTGTGGATGACACAGGATTGGTGGAAGTGGCCAAATTCAGGGAAGCAATAATGATTAGAGATACACTTAATATCTACCTTAGGGTTACAAATCAAGTCATAAATGATAAAAAATCCAAAGTGGTCTTTTTCAATCTTGATTAAAGGCTTCAGGATATAATTTTAGAGATCTTGGGATTCATAAGGACTTCTCTCCCAGTGGTATACTTGGGGGTCCCTTTGCATTTTAAAAAACTAAAAATAGATATATGGAGGAATATTTTGGACTGTATCAAGGATATAATTAATCATTTGTCTCACAAATGGTTAATCTATGGGGGTAGATTAACATTTTTACAGTCAATCATTCAGGCCATGCCAATTTATAAATTTTCTATCCTTGTTACCCCACATACCATATGGAAAGAGTTGGACAAGATGGCTAGAAAATTTTTATGGGAAGGAGTAAAAGGAGAGAGGAAATGGATCTTAGTATGTTGGGAGAAAGTAATCCAACCCAAGGTAAAAGGAGGTTTGAGACTGACAAGATAAAAGTTAAATAATAAAGCTTTGGCTGGAAAGCTTTACTGGAAATGGATTTCCCAACCAACTTCTTTATTCAGTAGAATTTTAACTAGTAAATATTTGGGATAGGTAAACCCAAATGAGGTGGGTCATTTCTCTTTGTATGGTAATGGATCCTTAGTGTGGTAGGCTCTTAAGTTAGGATCTAAGGTAGTGAAAGATGGATTATTTTGGAAAGTGGGAAGAGGAGAGAAGACACGATTTTGGACAGATTCATGGGATCAATACCCACCTATAATTGTTGAATTCCTTGAACTAAAACCAATAAAAATAGCCATGGAAACTAGGGGTTGGGTCCAAATTGAAATTTATTTCAATACTAGTCATATGGGGGATTATACGTTTAATCATTTTAAGAAGTTAGACAAGTGGCCAATTTCAATTCCTCCAGATTTGACACCCATCATGACTAAAATCTTGGTAGAAATATTTCTCACAGGTAAAGATGAGGAGGATGAATTAGCTTGGGGCTATGGGATCCTTGGTGTCTACATAGTGAAGGATGTATACGATAATATCCTTCCAGATCTTCCTCCTCATGCATATCAAGTTGAGGATTGGAGAAAGATTTGGCAGTCCAAGGGTTGGTCGAAAGTAAACTTTTTTGCCTAGTAGTTCATGCATAATGGAATTCTTATGTTTGATAATCTCAAATATAGGGGAATCATTGGTCCATATCAATGTTTTTTATGCTACAAGAGTGAGGAAAGAGTTGATCACTTGATTTTTGAGTACCCGTTCATGCACCAGATCTGGAAGAGATGGTTTTTATATTATAAAATTCAAGTTAATGGTGATTTGAATCGGATTAATATTTGGGAAATATGGAAGAGGGTTAGATTTAAATCTAAAGCTCTTTGTATTGGTTGGGAACTTGGATTAAAATTCATTTGGTGGCAAGTGTGGTTGGAGAGAAATGGCATAATTTTTAGAGAAACCTTTTCATATTTAGATGGAGTTTGGCAGGTCATTTGGAGCAAAGTCACAAAAACTGTGGCAGTGTATGTTAAAGAGGAAACTCAGGTTGTTATAGAGACAATGGAGAAGAAAGTTGAAGTGCAAGAGGGGCAGGAAAGAGCTAGTTGGAAACCACCCCCAGAAGGTTGGATTAAAATTAATACTGATGGAGCTGCAAAAGGTAATCCGGGTAGAGCTAGAATTGGAGTGGTTTGTCGAAATCATGTTGGAACGATGCTCTATTGAGAACTACAAGGCTTAGGAAGGGCTACAAACAATGAAGCATAATCCTTAGCTATCAAATTTGCTTCTATTTAGGTAGTAAAACAAGGTTACAGGAGGATAATCCTAGAATTAGATTCTCAAATAATGGTTGGAGCTCTAGATTGCATGAGGAACTTTGCTTTGAAGACGTGGAGGTTGAGGATTCTTGTCACTCAAATTAAGGAATTATGGAGGAAATTAGATGATGTGATTCTAGTTTATGTGATTAGAGATATAAATAAAGTGGTAGAATTTCTATCTAAGATGAGAATTGAGAAGGAGGTAGGGGTTCAGTGGCACAGTGGCATGGCTATCAAGGATGAGATGATTAGGCAGGTTGGTGAGCAAATCTAGTGTTTAGCTAATTTGGACAACCATTCCAGAAATATGGTTTAGGATATTTGTGCTCCAATGTAGATATTCTTTTATAGTTGTAAATAGGTGAACAACCATTGTAGAAATATGGTTTAAGAGATTTGGCTCCAATGCAAATATTCTTTTACTGTTGTAAACATGTGTTATCTTTGGCTAAGGTTGGGAGAAGTCTCATCCCAAATTGTAAATGATATTTGTTTTAATACAAGTTTTTTCAAATTATTTTTCAAAAAATATGACAATAAGGTATATTCTAAGCCTTGCAACACCCCACTACAGCTCCTAGACCTTATATTAAGCCTAATTTCATTGCTAAGGTTAAATATAGGGAGATCATTGTCTTCCAATATTTGCACTTGGGTCATAGAAGTGTCTTATATCTTATGGAATCTATTTCCATTGGCATCTTATTATGGTATGAGTTTAATGGAAAATACATAAATGTTATATAAAGTTAATGATAGATCTTTGTTTTCTCACTTATGCTTCTTGTCTTATTGCCCTTCATCAAGGTTCTTATAAAGGGTTTTTTCTCTTTATCTTTTTATAAGAGGGTAAATATATGTAAAATAATTTTTTTAAGGTTCTGTGATCCAAACTCATGAAGATAATATCATACATTAAATATCAAACTACTTTTATTGCCTTTGTGCTTGTTATATATAACATACATTTTTTTTTAAAACCTCAATTAGTATTTCGGCCAATTGCTAATAGTATACATCTATGGATTTTTCTTTTAATCAAGGTCATTATAAATCATAAATCTTGCCATCCATACAATATAATCCATGGAGCAAATAATATTTAAGCCATCAAACAAATAATATATTCACCCATATATGAAGAAGGGTAAACTAACTTGGAGATCCAAGTGGTATTATAGATGTGAGCACAAAATATGTAGAAGCAATAACTGCACAAGTTACACATTAAATAATAATATCTTGAGGAAAATGTAACATAATAATCAATACACATTATCTAGAAATTTTGACCTTTAAGGAGAAAGCCTTATTAATGGGGAAGGCATTAAAAAACATTGATACAACCATGTCGACCGTCTTTGATTTGATTTGGTTAGTTGTATAGGTTAGGAATAAGTTGATCCTTGAGCATTAGGGTTAGAGATAGAAGTTTAGAATTCTATAAATAGGAAGAGATGTGCTATATTTAATTAGCAATTTTGTATATTCTTTCTTTGTTACCATATTTGTGCAATAAGAGAATCTTCCCTCTCTAAGTAGTCTATAAGGCTTTTTCCTATATAAGAGGCACGGACTTGTATCTATGATCTAGATCTGGATATTGATTTCTTCATTATTTTTTCATTTATCATTATTCATATTTTTTAATTGGTTATATGAGATTAAAACAGGTCCAACCCATATTACATGATGACCACATTACTACAATATTACAATAACATCTCTATACTTATGTAGATATTGTTTAGCAAGATTTTAACCTTGGTATCCACCTTGAAGGTCAAGGTATTTAACCAATTGATCTCCTTTCATTTGATTTTGTCATTTTTAATCTTACGAATATATGTTGCTACTATTTATTTGTAAATTGTTGAATGTTGAAGACTAACTTTGCTTAGTTTTATAGATTATTTCTACTTTAAAAACTAGATTTTTTCTAAATTGTTATATGGGTTTGTTCCCACATGTATTATATCATGGTCATATAATGGTATTACAAAACTTGGAAAATATGCATGCATTGCTTAGAAAAATTCAAACTTGGCTCTTCTCCTTGAAAGTCAAGGAAGTTAATAGGTAGAGCTCATGCCATTTGATTTTAATTTTTTTTATTACTAATGGAGGTTCCATAATCTTATTCAAGTCCTTAATAAATTTCCAATAGTTGATCTTGTCTCCTTTTACATCTTTATCATCCTAGTTGAATAATTAGGAAGAAATTTGAAAGTTGAATATAATATCGACACAATTAAAGGAGTGCAATTTTTCCAAAATTGCCCAAGAACTTCTACTCTTTATTTTGTTTATGATACAATTCTTTTGTGAAAAATAAATTTAATACTATTCCATTTGACTACAAGAATATGGAAAAATATATTGTTATAAAAATTATTCTTCAT